>CP073642.1:29960833-31305000 GCA_018223645.1 Jasminum sambac | reverse complement strand
GCGGTTACAATGGTAAATTCCTTATCTTGCGTCAGGAGCTCGAGAATCGCTATTATAATACCTTTTCGGAAGGTTGGCGGCCTTAGGTCAGTCTTGATCTCGGCTCTCCGTGACCCATTCACTTTCTGTCAGAACTAACATCATGTCCCATCTCGGTGCATTCTCTAACGGGTGCGACCATACCAGCACTAACGCACCGGATCCCATCAGAACTCCGAAGTTAAGCGTGCTTGGGCGAGAGTAGTACTAGGATGGGTGACCCCCTGGGAAGTCCTCGTGTTGCACCCCTTTTTATTATTATTATTATTATTATTATTATTATTATTATTATTATTATTATTGTTATTGTTATTGTTATTATTATTATTATTATTTTTTTATTTTTGGCCTCGCCATCTCGTCTTTTTATCTCTGTTAGCTCTCGCACGAAACGTGCTGTGTACATCACCCGCCAAGTATTCGAAAACGACGGTTACAATGGTAAATTCCTTATCTTGCGTCCGAGCTCAGAATCGCTATTATAATACCTTTTCGGAATGGTTGGCGGCCTTCCGGGTCGAAGTGCTGATCTCGGCTCTCCCGCGGCCCATTCCCGCACACAGCTGTGCGAACTAACATCATGTCCCATCTCGGTGCATTCTCTAACGGGTGCGACCATACCAGCACTAACGCACCGGATCCCATCAGAACTCCGAAGTTAAGCGTGCTTGGGCGAGAGTAGTACTAGGATGGGTGACCCCCTGGGAAGTCCTCGTGTTGCACCCCTTTTTATTATTATTATTATTATTATTATTATTATTATTATTATTATTATTGTTATTGTTATTGTTATTGTTATTATTATTATTATTATTATTATTTTTTATTTTTGGCCTCGCCATCTCGTCTTTTTATCTCTGTTAGCTCTACGCAAGCGTCTTTGTGTACATCACCCGAAGTATTAGCAGCGGTTACAATGGTAAATTCCTTATCTTGCGTCCGAGCTCAGAATCGCTATTATAATACCTTTTCGGAATGGTTGGCGGCCTTCCGGGTCGAAGTGCTGATCTCGGCTCTCCCGCGGCCCATTCCCGCACACAGCTGTGCAGAACTAACATCATGTCCCATCTCGGTGCATTCTCTCTAACGGGTGCGACCATACCAGCACTAACGCACCGGATCCCATCAGAACTCCGAAGTTAAGCGTGCTTGGGCGAGAGTAGTACTAGGATGGGTGACCCCCTGGGAAGTCCTCGTGTTGCACCCCTTTTTATTATTATTATTATTATTATTATTATTATTATTATTATTATTTTATTGTTATTGTTATTGTTATTATTATTATTATTATTATTATTATTTTTATTTTTGGCCTCGCCATCTCGTCTTTTTATCTCTGTTAGCTCTCGCCACGAAAGCGTGCTGTGTACATCACCCGCCAAGTATTCGAAAGCAACGGTTACAATGGTAAATTCCTTATCTTGCGTCCGAGCTCAGAATCGCTATTATAATACCTTTTCGGAAAGGTTGGCGGCCTTCCGGTCGAAGTGCTGATCTCGGCTCTCCCGCGGCCCATTCCCGCACACAGCTGTGCAGAACTAACATCATGTCCCATCTCGGTGCATTCTCTAACGGGTGCGACCATACCAGCACTAACGCACCGGATCCCATCAGAACTCCGAAGTTAAGCGTGCTTGGGCGAGAGTAGTACTAGGATGGGTGACCCCCTGGGAAGTCCTCGTGTTGCACCCTTTTATTATTATTATTATTATTATTATTATTATTATTATTATTATTATTATTATTGTTATTGTTATTGTTATTGTTATTATTATTATTATTATTTTTATTTTTGGCCTCGCCATCTCGTCTTTTTATCTCTGTTAGCTCTACTTACGAAGCGTCTTTGTGTACATCACCGCCAAGTATTCAGCAGCGGTTACAATGGTAAATTCCTTATCTTGCGTCAGAGCTCGAATCGCTATTATAATACCTTTTCGGAAAGGTTGGCGGCCTTCCGTGTCGAAGTGCTGATCTCGGCTCTCCCGCGGCCCATTCCCGCACACAGCTGTGCAGAACTAACATCATGTCCCATCTCGGTGCATTCTCTAACGGGTGCGACCATACCAGCACTAACGCACCGGATCCCATCAGAACTCCGAAGTTAAAGCGTGCTTGGGCGAGAGTAGTACTAGGATGGGTGACCCCCTGGGAAGTCCTCGTGTTGCACCCCTTTTTATTTTATTATTATTATTATTATTATTATTATTATTATTATTGTTATTGTTATTGTTATTGTTATTATTATTATTATTATTATTTTTTTATTTTTGGCCTCGCCATCTCGTCTTTTTATCTCTGTTAGCTCTGCCGAAAGCGTCTTTGTGTACATCACCTTAAGTATTCAGCAGCGGTTACAATGGTAAATTCCTTATCTTGCGTCCGAGCTCAGAATCGCTATTATAATACCTTTTCGGAAAGGTTGGCGGCCTTCCAGGTCGAAGTGCTGATCTCGGCTCTCCCGCGGCCCATTCCCGCACACAGCTGTGCAGAACTAACATCATGTCCCATCTCGGTGCATTCTCTAACGGGTGCGACCATACCAGCACTAACGCACCGGATCCCATCAGAACTCCGAAGTTAAGCGTGCTTGGGCGAGAGTAGTACTAGGATGGGTGACCCCCTGGGAAGTCCTCGTGTTGCACCCCTTTTTATTTTTATTATTATTATTATTATTATTATTATTATTTTATTGTTATTGTTATTGTTATTGTTATTATTATTATTATTATTATTATTTTATTTTTGGCCTCGCCATCTCGTCTTTTTATCTCTGTTAGCTCTCGCACGAAACGTGCTGTGTACATCACCCGCCAAGTATTCGAAAACGACGGTTACAATGGTAAATTCCTTATCTTGCGTCCGAGCTCAGAATCGCTATTATAATACCTTTTCGGAAAGGTTGGCGGCCTTCCGGGTCGAAGTGCTGATCTCGGCTCTCCCGCGGCCCATTCCCGCACACAGCTGTGCAGAACTAACATCATGTCCCATCTCGGTGCATTCTCTAACGGGTGCGACCATACCAGCACTAACGCACCGGATCCCATCAGAACTCCGAAGTTAAGCGTGCTTGGGCGAGAGTAGTACTAGGATGGGTGACCCCCTGGGAAGTCCTCGTGTTGCACCCCTTTTTAGTTTTATTATTATTATTATTATTATTATTATTATTATTATTATTATTTTATTGTTATTGTTATTGTTATTATTATTATTATTATTATTTTTATTTTTGGCCTCGCCATCTCGTCTTTTTATCTCTGTTAGCTCTCGCACGAAACGTGTCGTGTACATCACCCGCCAAGTATTCGAAAACGACGGTTACAATGGTAAATTCCTTATCTTGCGTCCGAGCTCAGAATCGCTATTATAATACCTTTTCGGAATGGTTGGCGGCCTTCCGGGTCGAAGTGCTGATCTCGGCTCTCCCGCGGCCCATTCCCGCACACAGCTGTGCAGAACTAACATCATGTCCCATCTCGGTGCATTCTCTAACGGGTGCGACCATACCAAAGACTAACGCACGGATCCCATCGAACTCCGGTTAAGCGTGCTTGGGCGAGTAGTACTAGGATGGGTGACCCCCTTGGAAGTCCTCGTGTTGCACCCCTTTTTATTTATTATTATTATTATTATTATTATTATTATTATTATTATTATTGTTATTGTTATTGTTATTGTTATTGTTATTATTATTATTATTATTATTTTTTATTTTTGGCCTCGCCATCTCGTCTTTTTATCTCTGTTAGCTCTCGCACGAAACGTGCTGTGTACATCACCCGCCAAGTATTCGAAAACGACGGTTACAATGGTAAATTCCTTATCTTGCGTCGGAGCTCGAATCGCTATTATAATACCTTTTCGGAAGGTTGGCGGCCTTCCGTGTCGAAGTGCTGATCTCGGCTCTCCCGCGGCCCATTCCCGCACACAGCTGTGCAGAACTAACATCATGTCCCATCTCGGTGCATTCTCTAACGGGTGCGACCATACCAGCACTAACGCACCGGATCCCATCAGAACTCCGAAGTTAAGCGTGCTTGGGCGAGAGTAGTACTAGGATGGGTGACCCCCTGGGAAGTCCTCGTGTTGCACCCCTTTTATTATTATTATTATTATTATTATTATTATTATTATTATTATTATTGTTATTGTTATTGTTATTGTTATTATTATTATTATTATTATTATTATTATTTTTATTTTTGGCCTCGCCATCTCGTCTTTTTATCTCTGTTAGCTCTCGCACGAAACGTGCGTTGTGTACATCACCCGCCAAGTATTCAGCAGCGGTTACAATGGTAAATTCCTTATCTTGCGTCCGAGCTCAGAATCGCTATTATAATACCTTTTCGAAAGGTTGGCGGCCTTCCGGTCGAAGTGCTGATCTCGGCTCTCCCGCGGCCCATTCCCGCACACAGCTGTGCAGAACTAACATCATGTCCCATCTCGGTGCATTCTCTAACGGGTGCGACCATACCAGCACTAACGCACCGGATCCCATCAGAACTCCGAAGTTAAGCGTGCTTGGGCGAGAGTAGTACTAGGATGGGTGACCCCCTGGAAGTCCTCGTGTTGCACCCCTTTTTATTTTTATTATTATTATTATTATTATTATTATTATTATTTTATTGTTATTGTTATTGTTATTGTTATTATTATTATTATTATTATTTTTATTTTTGGCCTCGCCATCTCGTCTTTTTATCTCTGTTAGCTCTCGCACGAAACGTGCTGTGTACATCACCCGCCAAGTATTCGAAAACGACGGTTACAATGGTAAATTCCTTATCTTGCGTCCGAGCTCAGAATCGCTATTATAATACCTTTTCGGAAAGGTTGGCGGCCTTCCGTGTCGAAGTGCTGATCTCGGCTCTCCCGCGGCCCATTCCCGCACACAGCTGTGCAGAACTAACATCATGTCCCATCTCGGTGCATTCTCTAACGGGTGCGACCATACTAGCACTAACGCACCGGATCCCATCAGAACTCCGAAGTTAAGCGTGCTTGGGCGAGAGTAGTACTAGGATGGGTGACCCCCTAGGAAGTCCTCGTGTTGCACCCCTTTTTATTTTTATTATTATTATTATTATTATTATTATTATTATTATTTTTATTGTTATTGTTATTGTTATTGTTATTATTATTATTATTATTATTTTTTATTTTTGGCCTCGCCATCTCGTCTTTTTATCTCTGTTAGCTCTCGCACGAAACGTGCAGTGTACATCACCCGCCAAGTATTCTAAAACGACGGTTACAATGGTAAATTCCTTATCTTGCGTCCGAGCTCAGAATCGCTATTATAATACCTTTTCGGAATGGTTGGCGGCCTTCCGGGTCGAAGTGCTGATCTCGGCTCTCCCGCGGCCCATTCCCGCACACAGCTGTGCAGAACTAACATCATGTCCCATCTCGGTGCATTCTCTAACGGGTGCGACCATACCAAAGACTAACGCATCGGATCCCATCGAACTCAAGTTAAGCGTGCTTGGGCGAGTAGTACTAGGATGGGTGACCCCCTGGGAAGTCCTCGTGTTGCACCCCTTTTATTTTATTATTATTATTATTATTATTATTATTATTATTATTTTTATTATTATTGTTATTGTTATTGTTATTATTATTATTATTATTATTATTATTATTTTTATTTTTGGCCTCGCCATCTCGTCTTTTTATCTCTGTTAGCTCTCGCACGAAACGTGCTGTGTACATCACCCGCCAAGTATTCGAAAACGACGGTTACAATGGTAAATTCCTTATCTTGCGTCCGAGCTCAGAATCGCTATTATAATACCTTTTCGGAAAGGTTGGCGGCCTTCCGTGTCGAAGTGCTGATCTCGGCTCTCCCGCGGCCCATTCCCGCACACAGCTGTGCAGAACTAACATCATGTCCCATCTCGGTGCATTCTCTAACGGGTGCGACCATACCAGCACTAACGCACCGGATCCCATCAGAACTCCGAAGTTAAGCGTGCTTGGGCGAGAGTAGTACTAGGATGGGTGACCCCCTGGGAAGTCCTCGTGTTGCACCCCTTTTTATTATTATTATTATTATTATTATTATTATTATTATTTTTATTGTTATTGTTATTGTTATTGTTATTATTATTATTATTATTATTATTATTTTATTTTGGCCTCGCCATCTCGTCTTTTTATCTCTGTTAGCTCTCGCACGAAACGTGCTGTGTACATCACCCGCCAAGTATTAGCAACGGTTACAATGGTAAATTCCTTATCTTGCGTCCGAGCTCAGAATCGCTATTATAATACCTTTTCGGAATGGTTGGCGGCCTTCCGGGTCGAAGTGCTGATCTCGGCTCTCCCGCGGCCCATTCCCGCACACAGCTGTGCAGAACTAACATCATGTCCCATCTCGGTGCATTCTCTAACGGGTGCGACCATACCAGCACTAACGCACCGGATCCCATCAGAACTCCGAAGTTAAGCGTGCTTGGCGAGAGTAGTACTAGGATGGGTGACCCCTGGAAGTCCTCGTGTTGCACCCTTTTATTATTATTATTATTATTATTATTATTATTATTATTATTATTATTATTATTATTATTATTGTTATTGTTATTGTTATTGTTATTATTATTATTATTATTATTTTTTATTTTTGGCCTCGCCATCTCGTCTTTTTATCTCTGTTAGCTCTACTTGCCGAAAGCGTCTTTGTGTACATCACCCGCCAAGTATTCGAAAACAACGGTTACAATGGTAAATTCCTTATCTTGCGTCCGAGCTCAGAATCGCTATTATAATACCTTTTCGGAAAGGTTGGCGGCCTTCAGTGTCGAAGTGCTGATCTCGGCTCTCCGCGGCCCATTCCGCTGCAATTTGTGCAGTAACTAACATCATGTCCCATCTCGGTGCATTCTCTAACAGTGCGACCATACCAGCACTAACGCACCGGATCCCATCAGAACTCAGAAGTTAAGCGTGCTTGGGCGAGAGTAGTACTAGGATGGGTGACCCCCTGGGAAGTCCTCGTGTTGCACCCCTTTTTATTATTATTATTATTATTATTATTATTATTATTATTATTATTATTATTATTATTGTTATTTATTATTATTGTTATTATTATTATTATTATTATTATTATTATTTTTATTTTTGGCCTCGCCATCTCGTCTTTTTATCTCTGTTAGCTCTACGAAAGCGTCTTTGTGTACATCACACCGAGTATTAGCAGCGGTTACAATGGTAAATTCCTTATCTTGCGTCCGAGCTCAGAATCGCTATTATAATACCTTTTCGGAAGGTTGGCGGACCTTCGGTGAAGTCTTGATCTCGGCTCTCCGCGGCCCATTCCGCTTTGCAGTATCTGAACTAACATCATGTCCCATCTCGGTGCATTCTCTAACGGGTGCGACCATACCAGCACTAACGCACCGGATCCCATCAGAACTCCGAAGTTAAGCGTGCTTGGGCGAGAGTAGTACTAGGATGGGTGACCCCCTGGGAAGTCCTCGTGTTGCACCCCTTTTTATTATTATTATTATTATTATTATTATTATTATTATTATTATTGTTATTGTTATTGTTATTGTTATTGTTATTATTATTATTATTATTATTATTATTTTATTTTTGGCCTCGCCATCTCGTCTTTTTATCTCTGTTAGCTCTCGCACGAAACGTGCTGTGTACATCACCCGCCAAGTATTCAGCAGCGGTTACAATGGTAAATTCCTTATCTTGCGTCCAAGCTCAGAATCGCTATTATAATACCTTTTCGGAAGGTTGGCGGCCTTCCGTGTCGAAGTGCTGATCTCGGCTCTCCCGCGGCCCATTCCCGCACACAGCTGTGCAGAACTAACATCATGTCCCATCTCGGTGCATTCTCTAACGGGTGCGACCATACCAGCACTAACGCACCGGATCCCATCAGAACTCCGAAGTTAAGCGTGCTTGGGCGAGAGTAGTACTAGGATGGGTGACCCCCTGGGAAGTCCTCGTGTTGCACCCCTTTTTATTATTATTATTATTATTATTATTATTATTGTTATTGTTATTGTTATTGTTATTATTATTATTATTATTATTTTTTTATTTTTGGCCTCGCCATCTCGTCTTTTTATCTCTGTTAGCTCTACTTCAAAGCGTCTTTGTGTACATCACCCGCCAAGTATTCGAAAACGACGGTTACAATGGTAAATTCCTTATCTTGCGTCCGAGCTCAGAATCGCTATTATAATACCTTTTCGGAATGGTTGGCGGCCTTCCGGGTCGAAGTGCTGATCTCGGCTCTCCCGCGGCCCATTCCCGCACACAGCTGTGCAGAACTAACATCATGTCCCATCTCGGTGCATTCTCTAACGGGTGCGACCATACCAGCACTAACGCACCGGATCCCATCAGAACTCCGAAGTTAAGCGTGCTTGGGCGAGAGTAGTACTAGGATGGGTGACCCCTGGGAAGTCCTCGTGTTGCACCCCTTTTTATTATTATTATTATTATTATTATTATTATTATTATTATTTATTATTATTATTATTATTGTTATTGTTATTATTATTATTATTATTATTATTATTATTTTATTTTGGCCTCGCCATCTCGTCTTTATCTCTGTTAGCTCTCGCCAAGCGTCTTTGTGTACATCACCGCCAAGTATTCAGCAGCGGTTACAATGGTAAATTCCTTATCTTGCGTCAGAGCTCGGAATCGCTATTATAATACCTTTTCGGAAGGTTGGCGGCCTTCAGGTCGAAGTCTTTGATCTCGGCTCTCCAGCGGCCCATTCCGCTGCATTGTCTGAGAACTAACATCATGTCCCATCTCGGTGCATTCTCTAGCAGTGCGACCATACCGGCACTAACGCCAGGATCCCATCAGAACTCCGAAGTTAAGCGTGCTTGGGCGAGAGTAGTACTAGGATGGGTGACCCCCTGGGAAGTCCTCGTGTTGCACCCCTTTTATTATTATTATTATTATTATTATTATTATTATTATTATTATTATTATTGTTATTGTTATTGTTATTGTTATTATTATTATTATTATTTTTTTATTTTTGGCCTCGCCATCTCGTCTTTTTATCTCTGTTAGCTCTCGCACGAAACGTGCTGTGTACATCACCCGCCAAGTATTCAACAACGGTTACAATGGTAAATTCCTTATCTTGCGTCCGAGCTCAATCGCTATTATAATACCTTTTCGAAAGGTTGGCGGCCTTAGTGTCGAAGTCGATCTCGGCTCTCGCGGCCCATTCCTACTTTGCAGTCTTGAACTAACATCATGTCCCATCTCGGTGCATTCTCTAACAGTGCGACCATACCAGCACTAACGCACCGGATCCCATCAGAACTCCGAAGTTAAGCGTGCTTGGCGAGAGTAGTACTAGGATGGGTGACCCCTGGAAGTCCTCGTGTTGCACCCCTTTTTATTATTATTATTATTATTATTATTATTATTATTGTTATTGTTATTGTTATTGTTATTGTTATTATTATTATTATTATTATTTTTTATTTTTGGCCTCGCCATCTCGTCTTTTTATCTCTGTTAGCTCTCGCACGAAACGTGCTGTGTACATCACCCGCCAAGTATTCGAAAACGACGGTTACAATGGTAAATTCCTTATCTTGCGTCCGAGCTCAGAATCGCTATTATAATACCTTTTCGGAAGGTTGGCGGCCTTAGGTCGAAGTCGATCTCGGCTCTCCGCGGCCCATTCACTTTCTGGTGTGCAGAACTAACATCATGTCCCATCTCGGTGCATTCTCTAACGGGTGCGACCATACCAGCACTAACGCACCGGATCCCATCAGAACTCCGAAGTTAAGCGTGCTTGGGCGAGAGTAGTACTAGGATGGGTGACCCCTGGGAAGTCCTCGTGTTGCACCTTTTATTATTATTATTATTATTATTATTATTATTATTATTATTATTATTATTATTATTATTTTATTATTATTGTTATTGTTATTGTTATTATTATTATTATTATTATTTTATTTTTGGCCTCGCCATCTCGTCTTTTTATCTCTGTTAGCTCTACTTACGAAAGCGTCTTTGTGTACATCACCCCAAGTATTCAGCAGCGGTTACAATGGTAAATTCCTTATCTTGCGTCCGAGCTCAGAATCGCTATTATAATACCTTTTCGGAAAGGTTGGCGGCCTTCCGTGTCGAAGTGCTGATCTCGGCTCTCCCGCGGCCCATTCCCGCACACAGCTGTGCAGAACTAACATCATGTCCCATCTCGGTGCATTCTCTAACGGGTGCGACCATACCAGCACTAACGCTCGGATCCCATCGAACTCAGAAGTTAGCGTGCTTGGCGAGAGTAGTACTAGGATGGGTGACCCCCTGGGAAGTCCTCGTGTTGCACCCCTTTTATTATTATTATTATTATTATTATTATTATTATTATTATTATTATTATTATTATTTTTATTGTTATTGTTATTGTTATTGTTATTATTATTATTATTATTTTTTATTTTTGGCCTCGCCATCTCGTCTTTTTATCTCTGTTAGCTCTCGCACGAAACGTGCTGTGTACATCACCCGCCAAGTATTCGAAAACGACGGTTACAATGGTAAATTCCTTATCTTGCGTCCGAGCTCAGAATCGCTATTATAATACCTTTTCGGAATGGTTGGCGGCCTTCCGGGTCGAAGTGCTGATCTCGGCTCTCCCGCGGCCCATTCCCGCACACAGCTGTGCAGAACTAACATCATGTCCCATCTCGGTGCATTCTCTAACGGGTGCGACCATACCAGCACTAACGCACCGGATCCCATCAGAACTCCGAAGTTAAGCGTGCTTGGGCGAGAGTAGTACTAGGATGGGTGACCCCCTGGGAAGTCCTCGTGTTGCACCCCTTTTATTATTATTATTATTATTATTATTATTATTATTATTATTATTATTATTATTATTATTGTTATTGTTATTGTTATTGTTATTATTATTATTATTATTTTTATTTTTGGCCTCGCCATCTCGTCTTTTTATCTCTGTTAGCTCTACGAAGCGTCTTTGTGTACATCACCCGCCAAGTATTAGCAGCGGTTACAATGGTAAATTCCTTATCTTGCGTCAGAGCTCGAGAATCGCTATTATAATACCTTTTAGGAATGGTTGGCGGCCTTAGGGTCGAAGTCTTGATCTCGGCTCTCCGCGGCCCATTCACTTTGCAATTTGTCGCGAACTAACATCATGTCCCATCTCGGTGCATTCTCTAACAGTGCGACCATACCAAAGACTAACGCACGGATCCCATCAGAACTCCGAAGTTAAGCGTGCTTGGGCGAGAGTAGTACTAGGATGGGTGACCCCCTAGGAAGTCCTCGTGTTGCACCCCTTTTTATTATTATTATTATTATTATTATTATTATTATTATTATTATTTTTATTGTTATTGTTATTGTTATTGTTATTATTATTATTATTATTATTTTTATTTTTGGCCTCGCCATCTCGTCTTTTTATCTCTGTTAGCTCTCGCACGAAACGTGCTGTGTACATCACCCTGCCAAGTATTAGCAGCGGTTACAATGGTAAATTCCTTATCTTGCGTCCGAGCTCAGAATCGCTATTATAATACCTTTTCGGAAAGGTTGGCGGCCTTAGGTCGAAGTGCCGATCTCGGCTCTCGCGGCCCATTCCGCGCAATTGTCTGCAGAACTAACATCATGTCCCATCTCGGTGCATTCTCTAACGGGTGCGACCATACCAGCACTAACGCACCGGATCCCATCAGAACTCCGAAGTTAAGCGTGCTTGGGCGAGAGTAGTACTAGGATGGGTGACCCCCTGGGAAGTCCTCGTGTTGCACCCTTTTATTATTATTATTATTATTATTATTATTATTATTATTATTATTATTATTATTATTGTTATTGTTATTGTTATTGTTATTGTTATTATTATTATTATTATTATTTTTTATTTTTGGCCTCGCCATCTCGTCTTTTTATCTCTGTTAGCTCTGCATAAAGCGTCTTTGTGTACATCACACCAAGTATTCAGCAGCGGTTACAATGGTAAATTCCTTATCTTGCGTCAGGAGCTCAGAATCGCTATTATAATACCTTTTCGGAAGGTTGGCGGCCTTAGTGTCAGTCTTGATCTCGGCTCTCCAGCGGCCCATTCACTTTCAATTTGTCGAGAACTAACATCATGTCCCATCTCGGTGCATTCTCTAACGGGTGCGACCATACCAGCACTAACGCACCGGATCCCATCAGAACTCCGAAGTTAAGCGTGCTTGGGCGAGAGTAGTACTAGGATGGGTGACCCCCTGGGAAGTCCTCGTGTTGCACCCCTTTTTATTATTATTATTATTATTATTATTATTATTATTATTATTATTATTTTTATTGTTATTGTTATTGTTATTGTTATTATTATTATTATTATTATTTTTATTTTTGGCCTCGCCATCTCGTCTTTTTATCTCTGTTAGCTCTCGCACGAAACGTGCTGTGTACATCACCCGCCAAGTATTCGAAAACGACGGTTACAATGGTAAATTCCTTATCTTGCGTCCGAGCTCAGAATCGCTATTATAATACCTTTTCGGAAAGGTTGGCGGCCTTCCGTGTCGAAGTGCTGATCTCGGCTCTCCCGCGGCCCATTCCCGCACACAGCTGTGCAGAACTAACATCATGTCCCATCTCGGTGCATTCTCTAACGGGTGCGACCATACCAGCACTAACGCACCGGATCCCATCAGAACTCCGAAGTTAAGCGTGCTTGGGCGAGAGTAGTACTAGGATGGGTGACCCCCTGGGAAGTCCTCGTGTTGCACCCTTTTTATTATTATTATTATTATTATTATTATTATTATTATTATTATTATTATTATTGTTATTATTATTGTTATTATTATTATTATTATTATTATTTTTTATTTTGGCCTCGCCATCTCGTCTTTTTATCTCTGTTAGCTCTGCCGAAGCGTCTTTGTGTACATCACCCCTTAAGTATTCAGCAGCGGTTACAATGGTAAATTCCTTATCTTGCGTCCGAGCTCAGAATCGCTATTATAATACCTTTTCGGAAAGGTTGGCGGCCTTCCGGGTCGAAGTGCTGATCTCGGCTCTCCGCGGCCCATTCCCGCACACAGCTGTGCAGAACTAACATCATGTCCCATCTCGGTGCATTCTCTAACGGGTGCGACCATACCAGCACTAACGCACCGGATCCCATCAGAACTCCGAAGTTAAGCGTGCTTGGGCGAGAGTAGTACTAGGATGGGTGACCCCCTGGGAAGTCCTCGTGTTGCACCCCTTTTTATTTTTATTATTATTATTATTATTATTATTATTTTTATTGTTATTGTTATTGTTATTGTTATTATTATTATTATTATTATTATTTTTATTTTTGGCCTCGCCATCTCGTCTTTTTATCTCTGTTAGCTCTCGCACGAAACGTGCTGTGTACATCACCCGCCAAGTATTCGAAAACGACGGTTACAATGGTAAATTCCTTATCTTGCGTCCGAGCTCAGAATCGCTATTATAATACCTTTTCGGAATGGTTGGCGGCCTTCCGTGTCGAAGTGCTGATCTCGGCTCTCCCGCGGCCCATTCCCGCACACAGCTGTGCAGAACTAACATCATGTCCCATCTCGGTGCATTCTCTAACGAGTGCGACCATACCCGGCACTAACGCGCCGGATCCCATCGAACTCAAAGTTAAGCGTGCTTGGGCGAGTAGTACTAGGATGGGTGACCCCACAGGAAGTCCTCGTGTTGCACCCCTTTTATTATTATTATTATTATTATTATTATTATTATTATTATTTTTATTGTTATTGTTATTGTTATTGTTATTATTATTATTATTATTATTTTTATTTTTGGCCTCGCCATCTCGTCTTTTTATCTCTGTTAGCTCTCGCGAAGCGTCTTTGTGTACATCACCAAGTATTCAGCAGCGGTTACAATGGTAAATTCCTTATCTTGCGTCCGAGCTCGAGAATCGCTATTATAATACCTTTTCGGAATGGTTGGCGGCCTTAGGGTCAAGTCTTTGATCTCGGCTCTCCGCGGCCCATTCCGCTGTATTGTGCGAACTAACATCATGTCCCATCTCGGTGCATTCTCTAACGGTGCGACCATACCGCACTAACGCATCGGATCCCATCGAACTCCGGTTAAGCGTGCTTGGGCGAGTAGTACTAGGATGGGTGACCCCTGGAAGTCCTCGTGTTGCACCCCTTTTATTATTATTATTATTATTATTATTATTATTATTATTATTATTATTATTATTATTATTATTATTATTGTTATTATTATTATTATTATTATTATTATTTTTATTTTGGCCTCGCCATCTCGTCTTTATCTCTGTTAGCTCTGCAAGCGTCTTTGTGTACATCACCCGCCAAGTATTCTAAAACGACGGTTACAATGGTAAATTCCTTATCTTGCGTCCGAGCTCAGAATCGCTATTATAATACCTTTTCGGAAGGTTGGCGGCCTTCCGTGTCGAAGTGCTGATCTCGGCTCTCCCGCGGCCCATTCCCGCACACAGCTGTGCAGAACTAACATCATGTCCCATCTCGGTGCATTCTCTAACGGGTGCGACCATACCAGCACTAACGCACCGGATCCCATCAGAACTCCGAAGTTAAGCGTGCTTGGCGAGAGTAGTACTAGGATGGGTGACCCCCTGGGAAGTCCTCGTGTTGCACCCTTTTTATTATTATTATTATTATTATTATTATTATTATTATTATTTTTATTGTTATTGTTATTGTTATTGTTATTATTATTATTATTATTATTATTTTTTTATTTTTGGCCTCGCCATCTCGTCTTTTTATCTCTGTTAGCTCTCGCACGAAACGTGCTGTGTACATCACCCGCCAAGTATTCGAAAACGACGGTTACAATGGTAAATTCCTTATCTTGCGTCCGAGCTCAGAATCGCTATTATAATACCTTTTCGGAAAGGTTGGCGGCCTTCCGGGTCGAAGTGCTGATCTCGGCTCTCCCGCGGCCCATTCCCGCACACAGCTGTCCAGAACTAACATCATGTCCCATCTCGGTGCATTCTCTAACGAGTGCGACCATACCAAAGACTAACGCCGGATCCCATCAGAACTCAAGTTAAGCGTGCTTGGGCGAGAGTAGTACTAGGATGGGTGACCCCTGGAAGTCCTCGTGTTGCACCCCTTTTTATTATTATTATTATTATTATTATTATTATTATTTTTATTGTTATTGTTATTGTTATTGTTATTATTATTATTATTATTATTATTTTATTTTTGGCCTCGCCATCTCGTCTTTTTATCTCTGTTAGCTCTACTTGCAGCGTCTTTGTGTACATCACCCGCCAAGTATTAGCAGCGGTTACAATGGTAAATTCCTTATCTTGCGTCAGAGCTCGAATCGCTATTATAATACCTTTTCGGAAGGTTGGCGGCCTTAGGGTCAGTCTTGATCTCGGCTCTCCGCGGCCCATTCACTTTGCGGTGCAGAACTAACATCATGTCCCATCTCGGTGCATTCTCTAACGAGTGCGACCATACCGACTAACGCTCGGATCCCATCCGAACTCCGGTTAAGCGTGCTTGGCGAGAGTAGTACTAGGATGGGTGACCCCCTGGGAAGTCCTCGTGTTGCACCCCTTTTTATTTTTATTATTATTATTATTATTATTATTATTATTATTATTATTATTATTATTATTATTATTATTGTTATTGTTATTGTTATTATTATTATTATTATTATTTTTTTATTTTTGGCCTCGCCATCTCGTCTTTTTATCTCTGTTAGCTCTCGCACGAAGCGTCTTTGTGTACATCACCAAGTATTCAGCGGTTACAATGGTAAATTCCTTATCTTGCGTCCGAGCTCAGAATCGCTATTATAATACCTTTTCGGAAAGGTTGGCGGCCTTCCGTGTCGAAGTGCTGATCTCGGCTCTCCCGCGGCCCATTCCCGCACACAGCTGTGCAGAACTAACATCATGTCCCATCTCGGTGCATTCTCTAACGGGTGCGACCATACCAGCACTAACGCACCGGATCCCATCAGAACTCCGAAGTTAAGCGTGCTTGGCGAGAGTAGTACTAGGATGGGTGACCCCTGGAAGTCCTCGTGTTGCACCCCTTTTTATTATTATTATTATTATTATTATTATTATTATTATTATTATTATTGTTATTGTTATTGTTATTGTTATTATTATTATTATTATTATTATTTTATTTTTGGCCTCGCCATCTCGTCTTTTTATCTCTGTTAGCTCTACTTGCAGCGTCTTTGTGTACATCACCCGCCAAGTATTCTAAAACGACGGTTACAATGGTAAATTCCTTATCTTGCGTCCGAGCTCAGAATCGCTATTATAATACCTTTTCGGAATGGTTGGCGGCCTTCCGGGTCGAAGTGCTGATCTCGGCTCTCCCGCGGCCCATTCCGCACACAGCTGTGCAGAACTAACATCATGTCCCATCTCGGTGCATTCTCTAACAGTGCGACCATACCTGACTAACGCACGGATCCCATCGTAACTCAGGTTAAGCGTGCTTGGGCGAGAGTAGTACTAGGATGGGTGACCCCCTGGGAAGTCCTCGTGTTGCACCCCTTTTTATTATTATTATTATTATTATTATTATTATTATTATTATTATTATTGTTATTGTTATTGTTATTGTTATTGTTATTATTATTATTATTATTATTTTTTATTTTTGGCCTCGCCATCTCGTCTTTTTATCTCTGTTAGCTCTCGCACGAAACGTGCTGTGTACATCACCCGCCAAGTATTCGAAAACGACGGTTACAATGGTAAATTCCTTATCTTGCGTCAGGCTCGAGAATCGCTATTATAATACCTTTTCGGAATGGTTGGCGGCCTTAGGTCAGTCTTGATCTCGGCTCTCCGCGGCCCATTCACTTTGCAATTGTGCAGAACTAACATCATGTCCCATCTCGGTGCATTCTCTAACGGGTGCGACCATACCAGCACTAACGCACCGGATCCCATCAGAACTCCGAAGTTAAGCGTGCTTGGGCGAGAGTAGTACTAGGATGGGTGACCCCCTGGGAAGTCCTCGTGTTGCACCCCTTTTTATTATTATTATTATTATTATTATTATTATTATTATTATTATTATTGTTATTATTATTATTGTTATTGTTATTGTTATTATTATTATTATTATTATTTTATTTTTGGCCTCGCCATCTCGTCTTTTTATCTCTGTTAGCTCTCTACGCAAGCGTCTTTGTGTACATCACCCGCCAAGTATTAGCAACGGTTACAATGGTAAATTCCTTATCTTGCGTCCGAGCTCAGAATCGCTATTATAATACCTTTTCGGAAAGGTTGGCGGCCTTCCGGGTCGAAGTGCTGATCTCGGCTCTCCCGCGGCCCATTCCCGCACACAGCTGTGCAGAACTAACATCATGTCCCATCTCGGTGCATTCTCTAACGGGTGCGACCATACCAGCACTAACGCACCGGATCCCATCAGAACTCCGAAGTTAAGCGTGCTTGGGCGAGAGTAGTACTAGGATGGGTGACCCCTGGGAAGTCCTCGTGTTGCACCCCTTTTATTATTATTATTATTATTATTATTATTATTATTATTATTATTATTATTATTATTGTTATTGTTATTGTTATTGTTATTATTATTATTATTATTATTTTTTATTTTTGGCCTCGCCATCTCGTCTTTTTATCTCTGTTAGCTCTCGCACGAAACGTGTTGTGTACATCACCCAAGTATTCGAAAACGACGGTTACAATGGTAAATTCCTTATCTTGCGTCCGAGCTCAGAATCGCTATTATAATACCTTTTCGGAAAGGTTGGCGGCCTTCCGGGTCGAAGTGCTGATCTCGGCTCTCCCGCGGCCCATTCCCGCACACAGCTGTGCGAACTAACATCATGTCCCATCTCGGTGCATTCTCTAACGGGTGCGACCATACCAGCACTAACGCACCGGATCCCATCAGAACTCCGAAGTTAAGCGTGCTTGGGCGAGAGTAGTACTAGGATGGGTGACCCCCTGGGAAGTCCTCGTGTTGCACCCCTTTTTATTATTATTATTATTATTATTATTATTATTATTATTATTATTATTTTTATTGTTATTGTTATTGTTATTGTTATTATTATTATTATTATTTTTTTTTATTTTGGCCTCGCCATCTCGTCTTTTTATCTCTGTTAGCTCTACTTGCGAAAGCGTCTTGTGTACATCACCCAAGTATTCAGCAGCGGTTACAATGGTAAATTCCTTATCTTGCGTCCGAGCTCAATCGCTATTATAATACCTTTTAAATGGTTGGCGGCCTTCCGGTCGAAGTCGATCTCGGCTCTCCGCGGCCCATTCCGCTGCAATTTGCGTAACTAACATCATGTCCCATCTCGGTGCATTCTCTAACGGGTGCGACCATACCAGCACTAACGCACCGGATCCCATCAGAACTCCGGTTAAGCGTGCTTGGCGAGAGTAGTACTAGGATGGGTGACCCCACAGGAAGTCCTCGTGTTGCACCCCTTTTTTTTATTATTATTATTATTATTATTATTATTATTATTGTTATTGTTATTGTTATTGTTATTATTATTATTATTATTATTATTTTTATTTTTGGCCTCGCCATCTCGTCTTTTTATCTCTGTTAGCTCTCGCACGAAACGTGCTGTGTACATCACCCGCCAAGTATTCAGCAGCGGTTACAATGGTAAATTCCTTATCTTGCGTCCGAGCTCAATCGCTATTATAATACCTTTTCTAATGGTTGGCGGCCTTCCCGGTCGAAGTCGATCTCGGCTCTCCGCTGCCCATTCCGCTGCAATGTCAGAACTAACATCATGTCCCATCTCGGTGCATTCTCTAACAGTGCGACCATACCAAAGACTAACGCACGGATCCCATCGAACTCCGGTTAAGCGTGCTTGGCGAGAGTAGTACTAGGATGGGTGACCCCACAGGAAGTCCTCGTGTTGCACCCCTTTTTATTATTATTATTATTATTATTATTATTATTATTATTATTATTATTATTGTTATTGTTATTGTTATTGTTATTATTATTATTATTATTTTTTATTTTTGGCCTCGCCATCTCGTCTTTATCTCTGTTAGCTCTCGCCGAAAGCGTCTTTGTGTACATCACCCGCCAAGTATTCAGCAGCGGTTACAATGGTAAATTCCTTATCTTGCGTCCGAGCTCGAATCGCTATTATAATACCTTTTCCGGAAAGGTTGGCGGCCTTAGTGTCGAAGTCTTTGATCTCGGCTCTCCGCGGCCCATTCACTTTGCAATTTGTGCAGAACTAACATCATGTCCCATCTCGGTGCATTCTCTAACAGTGCGACCATACCAGCACTAACGCACCGGATCCCATGAACTCCGAAGGTAAGCGTGCTTGGGCGAGAGTAGTACTAGGATGGGTGACCCCCTGGGAAGTCCTCGTGTTGCACCCTTTTATTATTATTATTATTATTATTATTATTATTATTATTATTATTATTATTATTATTATTGTTATTGTTATTGTTATTGTTATTATTATTATTATTATTATTTTTTATTTTTGGCCTCGCCATCTCGTCTTTTTATCTCTGTTAGCTCTCGCACGAAACGTGCTGTGTACATCACCTGCCAAGTATTCGAAAACGACGGTTACAATGGTAAATTCCTTATCTTGCGTCCGAGCTCAGAATCGCTATTATAATACCTTTTCGGAAAGGTTGGCGGCCTTCCGGGTCGAAGTGCTGATCTCGGCTCTCCCGCGGCCCATTCCCGCACACAGCTGTGCAGAACTAACATCATGTCCCATCTCGGTGCATTCTCTAGCAGTGCGACCATACCCGGCCACTAACGCCGCCGGATCCCATCGAACTCCGGTTAAGCGTGCTTGGCGAGAGTAGTACTAGGATGGGTGACCCCTGGGAAGTCCTCGTGTTGCACCCCTTTTTATTATTATTATTATTATTATTATTATTATTATTTTTATTGTTATTGTTATTGTTATTGTTATTATTATTATTATTATTTTATTTTTGGCCTCGCCATCTCGTCTTTTTATCTCTGTTAGCTCTCTTGCACGAAGCGTCTTTGTGTACATCACCGCCAAGTATTAGCAGCGGTTACAATGGTAAATTCCTTATCTTGCGTCAGGAGCTCGAGAATCGCTATTATAATACCTTTTCGAATGGTTGGCGGCCTTAGGGTCGAAGTCTTGATCTCGGCTCTCCGCGGCCCATTCACTTTGCAATTTGTGCGTAACTAACATCATGTCCCATCTCGGTGCATTCTCTAACAGGTGCGACCATACCAGCACTAACGCACCGGATCCCATCAGAACTCGTTAAGCGTGCTTGGGCGAGAGTAGTACTAGGATGGGTGACCCCCTGGGAAGTCCTCGTGTTGCACCCTTTTTATTATTATTATTATTATTATTATTATTATTATTTTATTGTTATTGTTATTGTTATTATTATTATTATTATTATTATTTTATTTATTTTGGCCTCGCCATCTCGTCTTTTTATCTCTGTTAGCTCTCGCACGAAACGTGCTGTGTACATCACCCGCCAAGTATTCGAAAACGACGGTTACAATGGTAAATTCCTTATCTTGCGTCCGAGCTCAGAATCGCTATTATAATACCTTTTCGGAAAGGTTGGCGGCCTTCCGGGTCGAAGTGCTGATCTCGGCTCTCCCGCGGCCCATTCACAGCTGTGCAGAACTAACATCATGTCCCATCTCGGTGCATTCTCTAACGGGTGCGACCATACCAGCACTAACGCACCGGATCCCATCAGAACTCCGAAGTTAAGCGTGCTTGGGCGAGAGTAGTACTAGGATGGGTGACCCCCTGGGAAGTCCTCGTGTTGCACCCCTTTTTATTATTATTATTATTATTATTATTATTATTATTATTATTATTATTATTATTATTATTATTATTATTATTATTGTTATTGTTATTGTTATTGTTATTATTATTATTATTATTATTATTTTTATTTTTGGCCTCGCCATCTCGTCTTTTTATCTCTGTTAGCTCTACTTGCGAAGCGTCTTTGTGTACATCACCCAAGTATTAGCAGCGGTTACAATGGTAAATTCCTTATCTTGCGTCCGAGCTCAGAATCGCTATTATAATACCTTTTCGGAAAGGTTGGCGGCCTTCCGGGTCGAAGTGCTGATCTCGGCTCTCCCGCGGCCCATTCCCGCACACAGCTTTGCAGAACTAACATGACTATGTCGACTGTCACCACTACGATGACTTTGACTATAATGATGACGACTATGATGACTACAACGACTAGGAGTGTGATGACTATTACAACTACGACGACTATAATGACTACGATGACTGTGATGACTGTGATGACTATGACGCTACGATGACTATGATAACTACAACGATTGTGATGACTATGACGACTACGATGACTATGATCGGTATGATAACTATGACAACTACGATGACTATGACGAATATGACGACCATCATGACTATGTGGACTGTAAGGAGTATGATGAATATGACAATTAAGACGACAATGATTTCTGTGATGATGATAGCAACGACTGCGATGGCCATGATGATTATGACTAGTTCGATGACCACGATGACTACAATGCCTATGACAACCATGACGACCATGATGACGATGACAACTGGTACTACTAGGACTGAAAGGTGTGTTAGAAGCACCTTAATAACTTTCTAATATCATTCATTATTGCATGTTATTTTTTTATAAGTTTATTTTTATGTCTATTTGTTAAATTTTGTGTTTAGGGTTGAATTTGAGTTTAAACGGATGAAAAGTAATTGAAAAGGACCAAGAAAAGTGGAAAGAAGTAAAATCGTACTGAAAAAAGTGAAGAAACGAAGTTTGAGAGTCCGTTTGATTAAAAGGAATGAATTTTTTCATAAAGATATAAGTTGAATTTTGAAGTCACTATTCCTTGAAGAATTGTATCCCACCGAATCTTTTTTCTAACGTAACTTGAATTAGCTCAATTGAATATTAGAATCAAAAGTCACGCCCAAGATACTGAAGACTGCATGTGTTGAAAAATTTCTAATAGCGAGGTTATGTTTGTAATCCCCATTTTCGGCCAAAGAAAATATTTCTAGTAGGTGGGTCATAGCCGTAACCCACCTAGTTGCGGCCCTAACCCACAAAACGCAAATTTTTCCTAACTTTATTTGAATTCCATTTTTGGTTGGGTTCTGGCTGCTTCTTCTACATGAAATTGGGGTCTATTAAAGATATAATTGAGCCTATAAATAGAAAAGTAAGCCACACAAAGTAAATCTGAATTTTGGTGGAACAATTCAGAGAATTTTTGAGAGCTCTTGAAGGGATTTCATAACGAAGTTGACAATCAAGATGGTGCATGCAAAGATAAATTCCATTGATCTCAACACAAGCATTGAAGGCTAAATCTCTACCACATAGTTCAAGGGAACGTTGTTGCTCAAAACTTGCTGTCCAATTAATTACTTAGCAACATTAATTGTTGCTTTTTATTTTGAATTGACTTGTCATTCGAATATCTTTGTTTAGATAAATTGAAGTTTAATTTCATTTATCCAATTGAGTTGAGCTTCATATTATCTGTTGCTAGGGTTAGATTTCAATATCTAATCGTTGATTTCTATAATTCACGCGTACCAAGTAACGGTCGTGCATCGTTAGGAATAACAAACCCTAAGTTAAACAATTCGAGCTTGTGTGATTGTTGCTTAGTTTAATCTATTTTCCTAACTTCTAATGCGATCATTGTCTTAAATCTAGAGAGCTTGTTCTAAGTTATTCAGTGGTTAGGAATAATTAAAGAGCTTGGTTCAATTAATTAATTTAGGAAAAATTTGAATGATAGAGCTTGTTATTATCTAGGGTTAATAATTCGAATGGAGAGTAGATCATGTTGTGATAAATTGGATATGCAAGTGGAGATTTGACTGAACCAAGAACTAGGTGCTTCCTCTCTATTGGTTTACTCTTTTAATCGCTCTTTTGTTCCATTATTTAATGTTAATTCTAATTTTTATTCTATTGCAAACCAATCAAACCCCCCAATCCGTAGTTAGCACGTTTATCTAATTTTACACCGTTCTCTGTGAGTTTGACCCGTACTCACCACTTCTACATTAATATGTTGTTTTAAAAATGAGCACAAAATTATTATTATTTGGTGTATTGTGATGCCTACCAAATTTTTGGTAGCTTTGTCGAGGGAACGGTTTAGTTGAATTAGTTATTTTGTGCTATCTATTTTATTTTCTAATCTCTTTTTATTTTCATTTTGCTTTGTTTTTTGTTCTTTCGTAATTTCTTGCCACATTTTCTTGCCAGTTTATGACCAATACTCGATCCTGTTATCAAACTTCTCTTTTATTTGACCCAAAGATTGAAAGAATTTTTCAAAGGACACTGGAAGAAGAGAGAAGCAAAAGGCGTTTGAACATGTTAAGAGAAGAACAAAACAATATGGCCAATGAAAACATAACTTTTAAGCAACTGGCTGCACCTGATGTAGCAAAGCAACCTCTCTAAATGACCTTTCTGGCACTAAGCGCAGGTGCAACCTTTGAACTTAAACCCGAGTTGATCCACCCATTGCCTTCATTTTGTGGTTGCAGTGGTGAAGATCCATACTGGCATTTGAAGGAGTTCCACGTTGTTTACGGAAGCATAATACTCCTAACCATCACTGAGGAGTAGATAAAGCCTAGGGCATTCCCTTCTCAGTAAAGGACACCACAATAGATTGGCTTTATAATCTGCTATCGGCGACAATCACCATGTGGAACAATATGAAGAGGATGTTCCTTGAAAAATATTTCACCACGTATAAAGCTGCTAGCATCAGGATGCAAATTTATGGTATTCAGCAACAATCTGGAGAGTCCCTTTATGAATACCACAAGTTGTCCACATCATCGGATCACTGATCAAGACCTAGTCCAGTACTTTTATGAGGGACTATTGCCAAATGAGAGGGGCATGATTGATCCTGCAAGTGACGGCGCTCTAATGGACAAAACACTAGATGAAGCATGTACTTTGATAGCTAACATGGCTGAGAAAATCAATTTTCTGAACTAACTTGTCCTGTCAAACAACTTACTGTAGGGAATTCACAAAATGTGAAGGTGTGTGGAATTTATGCACAAATGGGATATCCAACAAACACTTGCCCAATGCTGTGGGACGATAATGTAGAACAGGTAGATGCAGCGGGAGGTTTTCCATTTAGAGGCAGCAATACAACCCCAACTCCAATACGCACTATCAGGGATGAAAAGATCATCCCAACTTGAGCTATGGAGCAAATACGCCCCTAGGTTTCTTCGCCAGTGCGCTACCACAAGGGCAGTTCCAACAGAAATCCCAATGATCAGTTATATCTCTTGAAGAAATGAAGTCTCTAGCATCTACTGCATTACAATTTCAATAGGACACCTGAGCAAGCATTCAAAACTCAGAAAATCAAGTGCGACAAATGGTAACTTCCCTCAACTGATTGGAATATATAAATGTGTAAAAATTTCTAATGATGTGCAAGCTAACACGAGCTATTAAGACTACAACGATTATAACGACTATGACGACTGTGATGACTGCGACGACCATGAAGATGACAAGAATGAGGATCACGATGACTATGACGATTAACACGGCTACGGCGATGACAATTATTGTGGCTATGACGACTACAATAATTGTGATGACTCTGACGACAACGATGACTATGACAACTATGACGACTGCTGCGACTGTGATGAATATGATAAATATGCCTGTTACGACAACTATGATCAGTGTGACGATGACGATGACTCTGATGACTATGACTACTACGACGACTATGATTGCTGCAATGATCATGATGATTTATGACAACTATGATGACTACAATGACTACGATGCCCATGATGACTATGACAACTACTACGTCTATGGCGACTATGACGGCCATGACTCCGGTGACTATGATGACTGTGACGACTATGACAACTATGACGACTACGAGGATTTGACGATTAAGAGGATCATGCCGACGACGATTATTATGACTACGACAACTGTGATGACTATGATGGCTATGATGATTGTGACCACTCTAATGACTATGATGGCTATGAGGATTGTGACGAATATTATGACTAAGAGCATCTTTCTAGTCTATGAGGACTTAAACATAATTAAAACCTAAAATTCGTCTCCAATGGTTTATGTCTATAGCCCAATTTTATAACTTATGTGGAAAATGTTAATACTAAATTATTAAACAAACATAAAATAGAAGATAGGGAGCACAACTAAATTTGGAACGCCCGAACCCTTTTGCTCATCACGCATGCATACGTCTCAGAATCAGGTAATCCAATTTAATTAATATTCCATTTTTTGTTTTATGGTTGGGGAATTCATATTCAATTCAATTGGGTAATTCATATTCAATTCAATTCATTTTTTCTATGATTGAAGATTATATCTGATTGATAAAATTGAGATCTGAAGCTTGTAATTATATCAATGACAATCCATTATGAATTTCTAGCAACAACAATTCATAATGAATTTCTCGACTCCGGCTTTTTGGAATTTCATTATGCTTCCTTCTAATTTCATCCTTGAGAATTGTACAAACCTTTTCATTTTTCATCTGCTCCCTTTTGCGATGTATCAATTTGTAGACGAATTTTATAATGATTTTGATGTTGTTCTTGAGAGTCCTTTCTAAACCAATGTTAAGGATCTTCTAATCCTCCATAAAACATCAATATATCTCCAATATACAATAATACTGGAGTCATCAAATGCTTTGATGAATTGGTTGTCTAATTTGTCCGAACCATATAGTGCATTAAGTTCTACTCCAAATCCTACCTTAAATATTGAATCCATAGATGATTTCATCAACCAATACTGTAAAATCACAATTTCAATGTTGATGTGATAAATGATATATAAAGACTCGATTTTAACACAATTTATACAACGAATAAGCAATATTAAATCTATTAAGTCTATTGTTTCATTTCTTATTTATTTCTTATTTTATCGGTTGTTTGATCCGATTAAAACAATTATAGGCTTGCTAGAGGCAAGAAAATGGAGTCTTATATTAAATAAAATATATTTTAAGACAATAAACTTGTAAATTGATATCTCTGTTAGCTAGAAATGCTGCATAAATCTTCATAGCTAATTTATGTGATAGGTGCTATTTTATGTGCTTCACAAACAAATATTTTTATGATTGGCAAGTTAGACTGCAAACCAATGTCTTCATGGAGTTATGAATCAAATTCAAATAGTTCAACATCAAGCGATGATTCTCTTTCATTGTCCAAGAAACTACTAAATGACCCGTTAGAGGAGGAAAGTTTCTTTGCTAAAATGATTGAAAACGTGGTTAAAACTATCCCAATTCATGTTTCTATGATGCTTGTTCCACTACTTGCTGATGAAAAGCCTGCTCCTGGTGGGTCAACGCTTGGGAGATGCTATATTCGTCGTGATAGTAAGAAAGTCATGATTTAATTATGAATGACTACTTCAAAGAATAGAATTCTAAGTATACACCTGAGCATTTCCGACATCGATTTCGAATGGACATCAACCTATTCAAACGGATTCTACAAGGGATAGTGGGTTATGATCAGTATTTCACACAAAAGGTTGATGCAGTTGGAGAAGATGGGTTGAGTCCTTTACGAAAGATGATTGCACCTGTTCGATGCTTCCATTTAGTTGTCTTGCTAATCTTCTAGATGAATATGTTCAAATTGGTGATAGCAATGCAATTGAAAGCCTAAAGCATTTCTGTGATGCTATAATTGGAGTTTTTGAAGAGGAATATCTAAGAAAACCAAACAAAGATGATATTGCAAGTTTGTTAAAAGGAGGTGAGGCCAGAGGATTTCAAGGAATGCTTGGTAGCCTAGATTGTATGCATTAGCATTGGAAAAATTGTCTGACACTTGGCATGGTATACATAGAGATGACTACGGGTCGATTTTGAACTGGAACTAGAACCGAACTAGTCGAAACTGAACTGGAACTGGTGTTGGCCGGTTCCAGTTCCAAACCGAATCGGAATTGGCTCTAAGCTAGTTGAGGTGAGGCCAGAGGATTTCAAGGAATGCTTGGTAGTCTAGATTGTATGCATTAGCATTGGAAAAATTGTCTGACAGCTTGGCATGGTATACATAGAGATGACTACGGGTCCATTTTGAACTGGAACTAGAACCGAACTGGTCAAAACTGAACTGGAACTGGTGTTGGCCGGTTCCAGTTCCAAACCGAATCGAAACTGGCTCTAAGCTAGTTCCAGCTCGGTTCCAAAAAATTTGGAACCGAAATCCTCGGTTCCGGTTCCATAACCGAAAAAAATAAAAAAAATTTTTAAAAATTATGACCGTTACATCCAAACGGTCACAATGTTGGCTTTGATTCTTCCCCATTGATACATAGGTAGCTTCATTATTAGTAAGAAAATTAAGTTCAAGCCTTTTTTTTGCAGTTCAAATAGCCGAACCTTGAACCGGAACAGAAACCGGCTCAACCCAATTCCGGTGTGGTTCAACTTTTTTTGGAACCAAAACTGCTAATTCTAGAATTGGAACTGGCGATTTTGGAACCGTGGCCATCTCCAGTACACATACTAATGGCTTTAAAAAAATTTTGACTCTAATTTTGGAGATTGTGGCCTCGCAAAATTTATGGATTTGGCACACATTTTTTGGTGTGGCTGGTACTACCAATGACATTAATGTTCTATACAGATCTCAGTTATTTGATGATATTATTAATCATGTTGCACTGCCATGAAACTTTGTAGTACAAGGTCATCACTATAATATGAGGTATTGTCTATCAGATGGAATCTGTCCACAATATGCCATTTTGATTCAAACAATTTCTCAGCCTTCTTCTATGAAGGAAATGTTATTTGCCAAGCACTAGGAAGCTTTGACAAAAAATGTAGAAAGGGATTTCGGTGTGTTACAAGGTAGGTGGCAGATTTTCAAAGGTCCTGTACGTATGTGGAATCCTAATGATATGGGAAAGACACTGAAGACACACATCATCTTACATAATATAACTATCAAGAATGAACATGGGCAAGGCATGAATCCCTAAAATTGGCAACCTTATAGAGAAGAAATAATTGAAGATATTAATCTAGAGCATGAATAGCCTTTTCTTGTATCCAGGATGATCAATCGAACAAAACAAGTCCACGACAAAAGGGTGCACAAGGATTTAAAGGTTAACCTCATTAACCGTTTGTGAGATATGTATGGTGGTCATCAAGTAACTTGATATTTGTGGGTTGAGCTTGTAGTTTAAAGATTTAATTTTTAACTTAATTTTTATCCTTCAAATTTATTGCTTATTTTTTTCTTTATTTTGATTGTTGTAACTATAATATCCTATTGATTTTGAATACGATTGATCTTATAATTTCTTGCACATATGTGACCATGATTAAATATGATACAACCTGTGGTTACATGCGTCCACAACGTCTGTCTCACTTTATCGTCATAATATGTTATGATATTATGATTGAAAAAAACAAAACATATTTTTCAAAAACTCAAATTGAAGTCATTTACTAATCACCAATTTGCTAACATTTGAGCCAAAACAAAATTTATATACTAAAATCACATACGAAATGTGCAATAAACCCTATGTCATCATAAAGAGATGTAGCAACCAGTTTCTTCAAAATTGCAAAACCAAATAGGTTAATGGACATTTTGGATGTGTTAGATTTTGCTTCTTCTTTCAGTCTGATGCAATTTTTTATGACAATTTTAAGTAACACAATGAATTTTGAAGATGCCTTTTGTGAATTCTTATTCGCTCAAAAGTTTTGAAAACATCACAAAAGTTTTATATTTCAAACACACAACTTGTAGTTGTAGGGTTTAAATCCAAACTTATATCTAAGTACCCATCTCGATTCAAAAAGAAACAAACAACACAAGAGCGGAAGCGTACCTAATTTCATAATTTGATTGAGATCTGAAATAACTGGTTATGATTTACCAATTGACATGTAGTTCCTTAGGGTTTCTTCTCTGTTAACGGGGTGTAGAAAAAATAAAACATATGCACAATTGGGGACCGTGACCATTTTATATAGAGAGCTGCTAGGGCTGCAGGTACTTATTAATATTTCTAAATTGGCCCACCATAAATGTAGAAATATTAACTGGTCTCTACATATTAATTCATGACCATTTTAATTCCCAATTAGCTAAACTAAACTTTATTGATCAATTTTAATATATTGGCTAAACTTTAAGATAGCAAGCACACATTTAAAACACATATGTGGCCACACATGTTGAATAATTATTTCAACAATCCCCCAATGGTCACGTATACCAATACAACCAAATGACACAGATCAATCAAGGATGCTTAGCATGGAAATTACATGTGATGTGATCTTAACATGCCTATTTCTAGCTGGTCCTACCTTCTTCCTTAGTGAAATCAATACAGAACATACTTTAACGGAGTGGAATGAACAAAATGCTTTATTTCTGTACCAAAAAACCAAATACATTAGGGTTTCCAAAACCAAAACCAAAACCAAAACATAAAACACCAAAAATACAAACTCCCACTAAACTATGATATCATCAAACAACGAATCACTCATATGAGCAGTGTGCTCAGGAATGGTAATCCCTTAGTAAGCGGATCTGCAATCATGGAGTTTGTTCCAATGTGCTCTATAGAAATCTCCACTCTGGGCTCTTTGTTCCACAGCCAGGAACTTTATGTCAATATGTTTTGACTAGATGAGCCTCCTGTTGTTATTGGAATATAGAACTGCTGATTTATTGTCACAATATAACTTAAGTAGTCATTGTATACCATCCAAAATGCGTAGGCCAGTGACAAAATTTCGCAGTCATATTCCTTGATTAGACGCCTCATAACATGCTAATAATTCTGCTGCCATTGTTGAAAAAGTTTTGCACGTCTGCTTGCTACTCCTACAAGAAATAGGTCTCATTGCCAGCAGATAAATCTTGCTAAAGCGGATCTTCTACTGTCTTGGAATCTAGCAAAATCGGAGTCAGAATACCCTATGATATCCAACTATATGTGAGCATGTAATATTTGTTCTCTGTAAGTACTTCATAACCCATTTTGCTGCTTTCCAATGATGCATACTACTTAAATATCTGTCAAGCATTCCAACAATGAATGCTATGTCCGGACGTGTACAAGCTTGAGCATACATAAGACTCCCAACTGCATAAGCATATAGAATCTTTTGCATCTCTTTAACTTCAAGGTCATTCTTTGGGCATTGTTCGAGACTAAATTTGTCTCCTTTAGCGACATGGGTATCACTTGGTTTGCAATCCTACATGTTAAACCTTTTGAGAACCTTATCGATATAGCCCTTTTGTGATAATCTAAGAGTACCTCGAGATCACTCTTGTTGTATCTGTATTCCCAATACCAAAGCGCCGTCACCAAGATCTTTCATCTCAAAATTCTTTGATAGAAATCTCTTGGTTTCGTGAATTATGCCTATATTATTAGTGGTAAGCAGTATGTCATCCACATACAAAACAAAAAAAAACAAAAATACTTACTCCCATTGAACTTGTGATACACACAATCATCGATAAAATTTATCTCAAAACCCAAGGAGATAACTACTTGATGAAACTTATGGTACCATTGACAGGAAGCTTGCTTGAGCCCATAGATGGATTTCTTTAATTTGCAAACCATATTCTTTGGGTCGCTTGACACAAAGTTTTCTAGTTGCACCATAGAGATTGTTTCATCAATGTCACCATTGAGAAACACTAGTTTTACATCCATCTAATGTAACTCAAGATCAAAATGTGCAACAAGAGCCATAATTTTCATAAAAGAGTCTTTCGTAGAAATCGGCAAGAAAGTCGGTTTATAGTCAATGCCTTCCTTTTGGTAAAGCCTTTAGCTACAAGAAGAGCCTTATATCTTTCCACATTACCTTTTTAATCCCTCTTGGTTTTAAATATCCATTTACAACCAATTGGTCTTGCACCTTCTAGTAATGGGACAAGATCCTAACCCTTATTGTCTTGCATAGACTTATACTTCTCATTCATCGCATCAATCTACTTTTGAGAGTTAGAACCCTACATGGCCTGATGGAAGTTGATTGGATCATCTTGCAACATTCCGATATCTTCCTCACGTTCTTGGACAAATACTATATAATCATCTGGAATAGTACTTCTCCTTTCTCTAGTGGATCTCCTTAGTTCTTCAGGTTGTTGAGTTTGTTCTTTTGAAATAATATCCTCATCCTGAGTGGGGAGTTGTTCAACATTGTCTTGTTGAGGCTCCTGATTCAGTTATTGATCAGTGATAGGTATAAAATCCTATATATTGTCAAAAGTAACAGTAGGAATTGAGACTGACTCCTCAAAGACAATGTCTCTGACCTTGTTTCTCTCCCGAAACTCAACATCCTCAAAGAATGTTGCAATTCCCATATCAAAAATTGTCTGGAGTATAGGATCTTAAAACTTATAGCCCCTAGATATCTTAGAATAACCAATAAAGTAGCTGCTAATAGTTTTGGAGTCCAGTTTATTTTCATGTGGCCTGTAAGGCCTCGCCTCAGCTGGACATCCCCAACTGTGAAAATGGTTTAAACTAGGCTTTTTACTGGTACAAAGCTCATAAGGCATTTTAATAGCTGCTTTAGTTGGTACTCTATTAAGAATATAAACTGCAGCCTTTATTGCTTTTTCCTAGAGTGATTCTGGTGAGGTGGAATGACTAATCATACTCTTTATCATATCTTTAAGAGTTTGGTTTCATCTCTCAACTACACTGTTCATGCGAGGAGATCCTAGCATGTTGTACTGTGGGATGATTCATTCCTATAGGAATTTAGCAAACGGTCTTGGACATTGTTGACCTGAACCGTCATATCTACCTAGTAGCACTAGAATCTTACCACAAGTGTTTCTAGGTACTGAAGCTACACTAACTTCAGAATAGACCAAAGTGGGAAAAACGTACCTTTCTTTACATGCCAAGCATGATATTCGGCACAATTTTTCTTCACAGGTCCAGACTTCTAGCAAAAGAAACAATGCTTGGGCTGTTTCTTTTGTGTTGGACCATTAGAATCAACTTCATATTCTTTCATCTTTCTCTTGCCCTTATCTTTAGTTGTGCCAACCTTAGACGTGCTTTCCTCAGAGGCACTTACGTGAGCACTTTCGGTGATGTCTTGCTTTAACCTTTCTTCCTTTTGCACATAGTATGAAATGAGCTCATTAAGAGTCCATTTCTCTTTCTAGCAGTTATAAGTGACCTTAAATTGATTGAATTATCCAGGAAGCATTATTAATACTAGATGCACGAGCAACTCAATAGACAAGTCGAACTTCAATGCCTTAAGTTTTGAAGCAATGTCAGGCATCTGCATGATGTACTTCATTGAAATCAAGCTTTGTAGAAGTGTACTTAGTTCAACCTTATTTTTTTCCGCAAAATGCTCTTCAAGGCAATCCTTAGCATTAGTTACCTCTTTAGATACAACATCCCAAAATCCTTACGGAATGCCACGCTTAATGATCATTAGACTCATGCAATTTGAGCGATCCCATTTTTCAAAATTCCTCCTATCATCAAGCAAACTTTCATCCATAAGAAAAGAGGGTTGCTCAATCCTTAGTGTAAGGTCTAGATCAATGCAACCGAGAACAATCAATACGTTTTCTTTCCAATCATTGAAGTTAGTCCCATTAAACATTGGAATAGAGTATAAAGTTGGCAGGTATAGTAGTAGTACACATATTAGCTATAAAGAGAACAAAAGCAACGAAATAAATTTTATGCTTACATCAATATCCTTAATCAGCAATCAATAAATTCAAATAATGACAATCCCATCACAAGATAACAAACACGACATTAATATCAGGTCTTTGTATATTAATGTTAATTGTAAGTGGTATCAAACATTGATAATAAGTCATGCCAAATAATAAGCCCCTCTTTGGATTGACTTATTAATTGCATGGAAACCAAATAATTGTCATATATTTACCGCCACAGTTGTCCGTGGAATTCGACTAAATATTAGCCTTCTTTTGGCCAGACTAATATATGCATGAATAGATACGCGCACAAACATCTAATATCTTCGTAAACTAGTCTTCACAATAGATGTCACTTCGATGACATATTGCATCAATGAGCCTACCTTGAATATTAGACAAGCTTATATTTGAATTAATTGATTTCTTCATCAATTCCTATATCCATAGGAATTTAAACCTAACTTTTAAATTAACTCAAAATTGGCGCACCCAACTTCAGTGACAGCAATACCCTGAAGGTGCTTACAACAACATTGTAGTGATGTGCAAAATTGTGCTGAAAAGTGCTTTAATCCAAGTTTCCAAAATATACATACGCATTTCAACATGGGATCGCTCATGATAACTCCATGGGTTGGTCTATTAAACAACAGCTAATTAAGATATTTCATGACCACTGCCACTAATGACATGGACGTTATTGGACCTCAAATCCCATCACAATTCAAATAGAGAAACACCTTCATAGAGTATTATACTATACAAATATAACACAATACTAAAATTGAGACGATTCACAAACGGCATCAATGCTAATGACAAGTAACTCTAAATCATAATTTCCTTATTTTGTATTCATGAAAAATGAACTTAGCAGACGCCGACAAGCTTGTTACGGCCAAATTCAAAACATTAGTTGGGCATAAGTTAAAATAGCATAAAATGCAATTTTTAGTCCATAGTCATATAAATCTATAGCATACTATATCTATAATAAAATTGCACAAATTATAATCCAAAGGAACCATGTAATTCCAATTATAATCATTTGCTCATCAATTAAAATTAAAATTATTAAATTGATGTACTACTGCACATGACCTTTAATTGAACAAAACCCTCAATTCAAGTTTAAAAAATTACATATGGGCTTGTGGTATGTAAAGAAACATGGCTTGGGTCAATTATTCCAAGCCAAGACGTTAAATTATGCCCCATATCCAAATTCAATAAAAAGAACGAATTAAGGTTTGCTGTGAAATTAATAGTCCTTAGTGAATCCAATTGAATCCACATCCCGGGAAAAAATTCATGCCAATTTCATGAAAATAATGGATAACTCCGAATTCTCAAAATTTAAAATTAATTCAAGAATTTACAAAATTTCCTTATGAATCAAACATGGGTTGGCTTTGATACCACTTGTAGGGTTTAAATCCAACTTAATATCAAAATACCCATCTTGATTCAAAGACAAAAGAATTGCACAAGAGTGGAAGCATACCTCATTCCATAATCTGATTGAGATCTGAAATAACGAGTTATGATTTACTAATTGATGCGTAGTTCTTTAGGGTTTCTTCCCTGTGGATGGGGTGTAGAGAAAATAAAATGTCCGCACAATTCGGGACCATGATCCCTTTATATGGACAGCTGCTAAGGCTACAACTCTGTATTAATATTTCTAAATTGGCTAAATTGGCCCCGCATCAATTTAGAAATATGAACTGGTCTCTACACAATTCCATGACCATTTTAATGCCCAATTAGCTAAACTAAACTTTATTGATCACTTCAATATTGGTTAAACCTTAAGATAGCCAGCACACATTTTAAACCCATATGTGACCGCACAAGGGTAATAATTATTCCAACAGTAGCACCGTAACTAATAGCCTAAAGTCATCAAACATCTGAACCATCTAATTCCCCAATATGTAAACTTAACATGAGACTTAGGAATGAATTTCTAAAAAAGAAATACAATAAACATAATTAATTGTAATTAACAACTTCATTACATTCCATATGGATTGTAATAAAAAAAAACTTCATTCAAGGAAATTGATGTTTGAAATAATAAAAATAATGGACAATTCTTAGACAATTTTGTGCTAACCACAAATAGCTAAACCAAAGCTAAAAACCATGAAAAAAAGCATGAAAAAAAGGAGCAATTCTTCTTCAACCCTTTCAATTTTTGAATAAAACAATGGATCATTAATACTAAATAACAATTAAAGACATTGCTGAGACAAGAGAGAGCAAACTGAAGAATGCTTACTTGTACTTCCAACTGCACCATGCTACTCCCATTCCTATTTATATATGAATAAATAGTTGGATAATTAATATTGAGTAATGGGTAAAGACATATTAAGACATGATAGTGCAGAATGAAGAATACTTACTTATATTGTATTGCCAAAGACTTCATCCTTCTCCTATTCCTTCATAATTTGAACCTTGCAAATTTCGTAAGTCACTCGAAATTCTAGTGAAATTTTGCTAAGATTTGGATTCATTATAAGCTCTTGGTCTTGCCTTCTTTGAGCTTTCTCCCTCAATTCTTGATCTTTCTTCCTTAGTTTTGTGCTTCCTCCTTCATTTTTTTCTAATCTTTTCTCTTTAGTTCTTGAGCATTCTCTTTCAATTCTATCTCCCTTCTCATTAATTGTTCTCGCAATTCAAATTCCTTATTTTGTTTCTGTCTTTTCAATTCTATCCCTTCACAGGTAACATTAATCTGCATCTCTAAAGCAGACTATAACTTTTGCAACACATGCCCTTTTCATCATTTAATTTCTGCCTTTGCTCTTTGCAACCTTTCCTTCATTGCGGCTGCACAATCTTATTTGAACTAGGACCTTCAGCTCCTATAGTTTCACTGACAAGATGATTATCAAGATTAGTGGATGCATCATCTTTAGTAGGTTCATGCCCAATACTATTGTCTGGTTTTGATTTTTTGACCCATTTATCTATGTAAGCATTTTAGAACACCATTTTGGGTTTTGTATCATTGTCTCCCAACAATTCTCAAATATGAATGACTTTCTGCTCATTCTCGTCCTCATACATTCACATGGCTTCTCTTCTTTACAGGGATGTAGATGAAAGTGAGTTGGACTCAACTCTAACTCAGTGCTGGGAGATAATAATTACTGAATTCTGTAGTTATTTTCACAAGTCACTGGTTCGCTAAGTTGGTTGACTGCAGCGGTTTCTAATGGAAAGGGCTTGGGTTTGGACCTTTTCCATGCTATTATATATATAGATTATTATCTCTCCACACTCCCCCTCTCCCTTTCATATTCTTCAGGTTTAGGTTAAAAAAAATTATTGTTTTTCTTCTTGCAATCATTATTTATTTTTATATGATTATTATTCTCTCTCTCTCTCTCTCTCTCTCTCTCTCTCTTTATTTTGGTATTTTTTTATTGCAATCATTATTTATTTATTTTTATATGATTATTATTACTATCTCTCATTATAAGATTTCATACTTAATTTGTTAAAATGTTGCTTCAGGTGATTTAGAAAAATAGTTTTAAATATTTTTTTTATGATTTGGAAAAATAATATACCATAATAACTTTTAAAATTAAAGTTCAGTTTGAATATCCAATAGTTATTGCTAATTTTTCATAAATTCAACAATGCACTAGGAAATAAACCTAATTTTAAAAAATAATCAATTAAAATTAGCATATACCAAAGCAATCAAATCTAATTGTAATTTAATATTAATTTGTTTATATTTTACAAAATCAATCTAGAATATCGTTATTTAGATAATTTTTTACGTAAAGAAGCTTTATATAGAAAACTTTTGAAACTAACTTTGAAACTATCACTTATCGAGGGAAAAAGTATTCCTTAAAAAAAAATCGAAGGCAACCCCTAAATTAGCTGGGTCCTCTGGCAATTCCTAGCTTCGTCCCTGCTTCTCTACAATAGAAAATAAATATATCAAAAGCTTCAACTATAATATACTCGTAAATATTTTATGAAGCATAAAACTCACCAAATCTTCCATGTTCGTTCCACTTTGAGGATTTCTTTCAAACCGCTCATAGTGTGCATTAAATTTTCTAACGGCACCTTGTATGTTTCCCCACTGTATAGCTAAACTATTAGTATTTCGGGTAGGATTGATGTAGCGCCCCGAGTTGTAAGAATCCGGAACGTTAGTTCTTTCTTGAAAACAATTATTTTTTTTTGAAATATAATAATATTAATAAATGCATAAAAATAACAAATAACTAAAATGCGAAAATTCAAAACATTCAAAAGTCATTACTTCGATAGTTAAAAGTACTCAATTGTCAATGGAATTAAAACTAATTTATTTGAAGAAGCCTAAGAGATTCCCACTCCTCGCCAAGCCTCCGACTCCTTAATCTGCAATTTGTTCATTGGATAGAGAAAAGCGTGAGTATTTTAAATACTCAGTAATCCCGCGCACAACAATTAATATATGTTACAAATTAAAGATACATAATCATCATTTAACATAAAATACGAACATGAATGAAATACAAGTTCGTTCATCATCCCTCTTAATCGGGAACGTCATCATAGTGTTTAATAGCACGTCGTTATAATATATTAGGCTAAAGGCCTATCATCATAATGCTATTGAAACACGTCGTAAGTAGGCTAAGCGCATATCGTCATAGTGCCGAGGAAGCACGTCATAAGTAGGCCATAAAAAGCCTATCGTCACATAACATTTACATGCGGTATTTATAACAATATTAATTGTAAATGCGCACGTTTGAAAGAAACTTTTAAGAAAGGGGATCTACCTTAACCCTTAGCAGAGTATTGAGCTTACTAACGGTGAGAAGTCAGTCCTCTAGCTGTCCGTACGCCTCGTCTAGTCAATAAAGAATTTAATTTATGTCAATACACTTAAATATTATGTGTTTATAAGTAATATAGAAGTTTTGGACCAAAAATAGGAAGAATATAAAACTTTGGGGGTCAATTTGAAAGAATCGAATAGATTGAGGGTCTATTATGCAATAAAGGTGAACTAAAAATATTTTGGACTCAATTATAAGATTTTTAAAACATGAGGGACTAATATGCAATAAAAGTTTAAGGGCTAACTTAAATAGGAATAAGAAATTAAAGGATTAAAAGTGAAATAAAAGTTTAGGGGTCAAATTGCAACAATTGAAAGTTAACGACTAGAATTTAAATAAACTTACAAAGCTCACTTAACTATAATAATTAACTTGAGGGGCTAGATTTGAAAATATTATATAAGGGTTAAATTATAACAATTAAAAGTTAAGGATTTACTAATTAAATAAAATTATATGGACCAACTTAAAACAATTAAAGAAGGTGTGGGACTTGTTTTGCAATTTCCCAAATAAATAAAAAAATAAAATAGCAAAAAGGGCCAGATCTCTCTCTTCCTCATCGACTACTCTCTCTCGCTCTCGGCCACTCTTCTCTCGACGGCATCACTGGTTTGCCGGGGATTTGGCAGGCGAAGGTGGAGATGGTGGTGAATCTAGTGGCGGTGGTAATTGAAGAAAAGGATGAGCATTGGGTTCGAATTCGAAGGTTGTATTTCAAGAGAAAAACTTGGGTATTTTCAAAATTCGATCTATTCTCCAACCAATTTCAAAATTAACCGGCTATACGATGTTCTATAGAGGTAGATGAAGGTGTAGGTATGATTTTTGTGTTTTCAAGTTGAGTTTTTGGGCGTCGTTGATGTTCTTGGCCGAGGTACAATGGCGTGAATGTATATGTGTATGTATATATGAGACTTGTGCGCGTGTGTGGCTGATGATGACGGTGGTGATAACGGTGGAGATGGTGGAGGTTGTGGTGGTGCCGGCTGTGGAAGGCGGTGGTGGTGAAGAAGGACCGATGAAAGTTGTTGTGTGACTGTATACGTGTGTGCGCTCGGTGGTGTGTCTATGTATGTGTGTATACATTCTAACTACATTAGAAATCAAGTGGGAAATATAATAGAAAATTAGAAATCAAGCAGAACATACAAGAAGTAGATTTTAGCAAGAAAAAAAAATGGACAATAGTTAAGAATTTTACCTCTTGAAATAATTGATAGATTTGAATGTGAGTGGAATGAGAATGGAGATGAACTCCTAGTTGCTCTTACAAGGTGTAAATGGAAGAACAATGGGGGAACAATGGGGATGTAATGGGGCTAGGGTTTGAGAGGATCTTAAAAATGAGTATTAAAGGTGGGAATTAGGGTAACAATTGCAGATGGGCTTTCTTATTGGGCAAGAATTAAAATTGGACCTTAGATGGGTCTATAATTGGCTTAAGGTAAGTATTGGATCATTATTAAATAAAAACTAAACTTTAGGGATTAAAACGAGTAATTTCAAAAGTTTGGTCCTCAATTGTAAATTTTGAAAATGAATAAATTTTGTTTTTATAAATAATTAAATATAACAATAAATAACATGAATTCCGACTAGATGAACGTACGCTATTTAAATTTTTATAAGATAGTAGCGACACGTTCGAAATTTTATTTAATTAAATATATTTCATTTAAGAAGAATTTGCAGTCACTACAATTGAAATCCATCCCCACGTTGTCTTTGAAAAAGTATAATATACAGTTCCACATGGGTGGAATTTTTTGATTGTTCCCAACATCAATAGAGACATCTAACCGTGCCTTTGTTAATGTGATATCTTCTACTTTCGCCCAATTTTTGTATCCAATTGTTTAAGAGGTATTCGACTTTTTGGTGTTCTTGGATTTCTTTTTCTGAACTTTGGGTGTGGTATAAAATTGGGCAATGTCAATCAGAATATTAGGATTATTCAATATTTCTTAGTAAGATAAGTGTGATCCAAATTGTCGGTTAATGTGAGAAAGATAGGAAGGGTTCATTGGACCAAAGTGATAGTTAGGTTAAAAAGGAAGGTTTAGTGGAACGAACTGGTTTCAAAATTGAGTTGATGGGGCATCAATTGAAGCTTGTTGTGAGCATGAGATTTTGTTAGTGCCGTGTGAATTCATGTAAAAAAAGAATATCTTCAAAGTATGCAAAAAGAAATTATCGAAACTATAGTTCTAAGATTCCTACACAGTACACAATTTAAAGCCTGTATGTGTCATTACTTCATAAGCAGAAAACATGAATGCTTCAAAGACACTTAATATCTAAATAATTCAAAAGTATTGAGTTTGCCTCATAATTCAATCTAATCTTTGAAGGAGCTGTATAAATAGTGTTCACTTTATTAATTTTCAACAGACCATTTTTGGGGGGAAAAAATCCATGGATGCTCAACATTTTAGAGATACTTTGGACTGTACAACCAAATGCTTGCAAATACATAAATCCCAACAAGAAAAAAAATGTAAAATAACATAAAAACTCAACAGTTAAATATGATCTTCGCCTGGGAAACAAAAAGCTGTATAGAAAGCAAAATTGATAGTGCTTAAACAAATAAACTAATAGAACTAGCTAGCTGTAAAGAAATTTAAATATACTCTCTTGATTAAATTGCTTAGATTGATCAACTGACTAATTGAAACATAATGATTCCTCAATTGCTTAGATTTCCAGTAACAAAACCCAAGGTATGAACTATTTTATCCATGACTAAATCGAATAAACTAGGAATTCATATTCTAAATCCCAATAAAATATTCATGCTACGTTAGATGAATTAAAAAAAAAGGGATCCTTCTCAAATTTCGTAGTTGAATTGTGTACTGTGAGGCAGTTCCAAAAGCATGCATTTAGAGACAATCTTTATAATGTAAAATCAAATAAATATTTGGGGATTTTCACAACTACAAATTCAATTATCAGATGCCGTCTTATCCTTATTTTAGATGAGATCCATGTAACTCTCCTTTACATGAGAAATCACATGGCAAACTTGTCAGATAAAACAAGAATTTGTGAAGTCACTTTTTAGCCCCCAATATTCTCTTTCTCTTCCCCATTCCAGCAACACAAATACATAAATAAATGGATTCTATGGAAGATTTTCCTTTATTGCACAAACAAATCCACCCAGAAATACAAAAATTACATAAACTTGTTTCAATTGTGTGTAAAAAACATATTTAATATTCTAATATTGTAAGAATAACAACTTTTATAAATAGGACATTAGTCGTAATGGGTCTGTAAAATATCCAAAGAACTTTATAATTTTGTAGAATCATGTTGGAAAAACTATCAGTTTCCCAAATGAAGAGGTGAAAAAAAATAGTAAACCTTTATATTCCATCTTTTACTTGTGAGATCAATTTAGATCATTCCTAATTGATTTAATTGACTTGATTTAAGGAGGTTGCCTATGAGATATTGGTTTCTCTTCGCTTCAGATGATCTTGCCTCTGGGTCGTGGAGAATTTACACTGAGTTTTGTTCTCTTTTACCTTGTTGATGGATGTTTTTATCCCCATAACGCTTGTAAATTTAACAGCTCCTAAGAGAAATATCGAAAATTCGATTATTCTTGCCTCAGTTTTTCCTTCACCCGTTAGGCGCTCATTCCCATTTGCAAAATTTTGCAAAGACGGTTCTTTGTTGCTGAGTCATCGTGTCTATCACTGCCTCTAGAAATAGACAGTGCGTTTGACAATGTCTATTAATCTAATTGCCACATAAGCATGTCAGTTTCTTTGACATTACACATTAAAGAGAAATTTTTATAATTAATGTGTATTGGGTTGATGTGGACAATTTTTTTTTGCGAATAGATAGACCCATTGGATACGCTCTAAGACAATGATGATTACTACAATGATGGCGGCGACGATGACTATGGCAAATACAACGAATTTGATGGCTATGACTAGTCCAAGGACTATGACGACTAGACGATGATGACAACTATGACGACTAGGATGAGTATTACGACTGTTACGACAACGACGACCATGACGATTGTGACGATGACGATGATTATGACGACTACGGCATGTACGACGACTATGATGACTCTGAAAATTATGATAACTATGACAAACATGACTACTAGGACTACGACAATGGCTATGACGACCAAGACAACTGCGAGAACTACGACGACTACGACGGTAACGACAACGATCACTATGACGAATATGACAACTATGATGACTACGAAGACTACGATGATGATGACAATGACTATGTCAACTATGACAAGTATGGTGATGATGATGACGACTACGACGATGATGACAACGACAGCAATCACAACTATGATGACAATCACGATTTCGACGACCATGACGACTACGACCACTATGACTAGTGTGATGACTATAATTACTGTGATGATGGCGAAGGAGACTGTGATTGCTCCGTTGCCTACAATGACTGTGATGACAACAACGACTATAACAACTATGACGACTACGATTACTACGACCACTATAACGATTATGACAACTACGACTACAACTAGAATTACGATGACGACTATAGCAACTATGACAACTATGACGACTATGATTAGTAGGACGACTATGACCGCTGTGACGGCTAAGATGATTTCGACGACGGCGGCTATTGTGACTACAATGACTGTGACGATAGCAATGACTTTGACGGCCATGACGACTGTGGCTATTATGACGACGAGACGACTATGAGGACTGTGATGAACATAACGACTGTGATGACTATGAGGACTGTGACAAATTTGACGACTAATGAAGACGAAGACTACGATGACTAGGACGACTATTATGATTATGACTAGTCCTATGATTGTGACGAATATGACCACTACGGCGGCTATGACGACCACAATGACTTTGACAGTGATCACAATTGTGATGACTAGGATGATTATGACAACTTTAATGATTATGACGAGAACGACTATGATAACTACCAAAACTACAACGACCATAATGACTATGACGGCGATGATAACTATGAAAACTGTGATGATTAGGGAGACTATGATGATTTTGACGACTATGATAACTACGATGACTATGACAATAGTGACAACTATGGCTACTACAACAACTACAATTGTTAATATGACTATGATTGTTACGATTATACTATGACAACTACGATGACTATGATGACTATGACTACTCTTACAGCTACGTCGACTATTACAATTACAGCGACTATTATTACAATTACAGCGACTATGACAACTACCACGACTGTGACGACTACGACGACGGCGACAACTTCAATGGCGACAACTTCAATGTGGTGACTACGATGACTACAACGAATGTGGTGACTACGATGACTACAACGACTACCAAGGTGACGAGTAGGACGGTCGTGGCAACTATGATGACTGTGACGACTACGACAACTATGATGACTAATATGTCTGGGATGACGATAATGATGATGACTATGACGACTACAACGAGTATAACGACTACGATCTTTGATTACAACGACAATGACGATGACTCCGATGACTGTAAGTACTCCAACGACGACTCCGACAACTATGATTACTATGGGGATATGACTACTCTGATGGCCATAACGATGCGACTACGATAACTATGACGACTATGGTGATTACATCGACGATGAGAAAAATGACAACTACAACGACAAGGACAACTCTGAAGACTATGACTATGACGACTTGGATGATCACGACGAAGACGACTATTACCACTACGACAGCTATGAGGACCACGACAACTATGACCACTACGACAACGACAGGTATGCTGATTGTGACGGTTTCGATGAATATTACAAGTGCGATAACTATGAAGACTATGACGAATACAACTATTAAGATGACTATGGTTACCACGATGATGATGGTGAAGATGACTATTGACACTACAGTAGCTATAGCCACTACGATTACTATGAGACAACGACTATGACGACTACAACGACTATGATGACTGCAACGACTATGATGGCTATGACTACTCTGACGGCTACAATGAATATAACAATTATGATGACTACAACGACTATGGCGACTATGACGACTATCATGAGTATGGCGACTACGATGACTATAACACCTATAACGACCATGACGACTATGACAACGATGAAAACTATGACGACTCTGATGGCTATGACGACTACAGCCATGATGACGATCACCACTACGACGACTGTGACGACAAGGACGATAACGACTACGACGACTATGGAAAATGTGACACCTATGGTGATTATGATGACTATGATGACCTAACAACTAGGACGATCACAACGAAGACTATGAAAAATGCGAAGACTACAACGACTACAATTGTTATGACAACAATGATGGCTATGATGACTATGACGACTATGAAGATTGTGACAACTACATTACAATGACGACTATGACTACTCTTACGGCTACAACGACTATGACGACTACGTTGCCTATGATGAATACGACGAATTTCACAGCTATGATGACTGCGTAACTATCGCAGTTAAGACCACTACGATTACAATGACGACTGTGACGACTATAATGACTATAATGCCTATGATGACTATGACGATTACGACGACTAAGATGACTACGACAACTACAAAGACGACGAGTATAACGGCCATGGCAATATAACAACTATGATGGCTAATACGAATATGATGACTAATACGTCTAGGACGAGGACACCTATTATAACTATGAAGACTATGATGACTACGACAAGTATAGCGACTATGATCTCTATGACTACTATGACAATGATGATGACTACAACGAGTACTCCGATGACTATGACCACTATAAAGACTATGATGACACAACTACAACGAATATGATGACTACTAAGGCTATGACAATTACGACGGCTATGACAACTACAACGACGAGGATGACTTTAAGGACTACAACTATGACGACTATGATGTCTACGATGGCAAGCACGATCGCGATGATGACAACTACGACTACCATGATGGCTATGACGGCTAAGACAGCTGTGCAACCACAATGATTATGACAACTATTAAAACGGCGACGACTATGAAGGCTATGATGAATACGACTACTAGTACGACTATGATGACGACGACGATGTCTATGGGGACTATGATGACTACAACAACTATGATGATCACGACGACGAGAATGAGTACGATGACTGTGACGACTATGACGAATGCGACGACTATGGTGGCTATGACTGCTCTACCGACTACGATGAATATAATGACCATAACCACTAGGATGACTAGGATGTTTAGGGCAACTATGAAGACTATCACGAGTATGATGACTACGACAACTATGACAACAATGACAACTATGATGACTCCAACGACTACGATGACTAGACTACTATGACAATGATGACCACAATGACCAAAACTACTGTGACGAATATTAAGGTGACCACGATGACTATGATGGCTATGACTACTTCGCCGAGTACGATGAATATAATGACTATAACCATTAGGATGACTAGAACGTTTAGGGCAACTATGACGAGTATGATGAGTACAATAACTATGACAACGACGACAACTATGATGACTCTGGCGACTACGATGACTAAACTACTACGACAATGGTGACCACCACAGCTACCGTGACGACTATGAAGGTGACCACGATGACTATGGAGACTACGACGACTATGCTAACTAAGATGACCATGGTAACGACGACGATGACGACAACGATGGCTATGATGATCGCGAAGACCACTATGGCTTGGAAGACGATGATGACGACCATCACAATCACTATGATGGCTACGACAATGATGATGATTGTGAACACTACGACGACTATGACCACAATGATGACTATGATGACAATGCCGACCACGACGACCATAATAAATACAATTATGACGACTGGGACGACTGTGACTACTATGATGACGAGGACGACTATGATGTCTATGACGAATACGATGACTAAGACTCTAATGATAATGACGTCCGCGAGACATATGATAACTATGATGACTTCAATGACTATCATGACTATGGCTACTGTGGAGACTACAATGATTAGGATGTCAATGACGACTATGATTACTACGATGATGATAGCGACGATGACGATGACGATTATGACTACTCCGACGACTACGACGACTTTGACTACTTAGAGGACTATGCTGACTATGACAACTATGATGACTACGACGACTACGATGACTATAACTACGACGATTGTGGCGACCATGATGCCTACCTTGCCGATGACCAACACTATGACTACGACGTTTCCAACAACCACGACAACTACGATGACCACAACGAACATAGAGGTGCAATGTCGACAGCGGCTACAATGACTGCGTAAAATACGATGGTCACGACGACGATAATTGTGACAACTTGGTGACCACGAGAACTATGACGTCTATGATGATTATGGCGACTATGAAGACTACGACGAGTACAATGACTATGGTGTCAATGACTACTACGACAACTATGATTACCATGACAACGAGAATGATGATGATGACTACAATGACTACTGCGGTGACTATGAAGATTATGACGAAAGAACTATGATGACTACGATTACTACGAAAACAATAACGGTTAAGACAATTACCAGAACTGCGACGGCGATGATGAATTTGACGACTAAAACTACGACGACGGTGATGGCTATGAGAGTATAACAACTGCGATGCTAAGATAATGATACGGTCCGACCTGGTTAGGATTCGAATGGTTGTTTGGAAGCATCAATTGATTGCAAATCTGATACCAAGTCGTAAATTTGGGATTTAAATTGTCCAACAACGAAGAAATAGGACCCGTAAACCAACCACGATATCAGTAAATTCATCACAAGAATTTTTGACGAATTCTTGATATAGAATGATTAATTTCTAGTGAAGAAATTAATGAGAATAAAAATTCTCACAACACAAGAGAAAATTGTCTAATTTTATTCAATAACCTAAACTTATCTTCTTACAATGAAATAGTGCGGGTATTTATAATACTGGAGACCCACAAGACTGAGACAACACGAAAATACCTAAAAAACTCGAAAATAATAATTAAATAAGGTAAAAATCAAATCCTAAACGAAAAAAGAAATAAAAAAAATATGTAGGCCGATTTTGGCCCATACGGTTGCGCATGAGACCGCGTGCATGTATTACTTACGACCGTAAAGTCCTTTATTTTGGGCGTTATCGAGCCTTTGGTGGAAATTTTGCCGAACTTTATTTTTCGTACCATGCGGTCACATGCTTTTCTCTCCGTGGTCTGTTGTGCTTTGCTCAATGTTTTCACCAGAATTTTTGATCTTGAACTCTGATTGAGCTAATTCAAAGTGCCTTTGAACCTAGACGAAAAGGCTTTGATTCTTCAAGAAATAGATATTTTGAAATTCAACTCTTATCCATTTCAAAACTTTACTCCTTTACACCCAATTGACCGTCAATCTTCAACTCTTGGTCGATTTGACCCCGAAATATATTTCTTTGATATTCCTGGTTCTTTGATATTCCTGGCCTCCATCTTTGCCCAATATAAATTTGAGGGGACCTTGGATCGTATCATCCCCTATCTCTTCAAGACAATTCATCCTAGAGTCATCCCTTGGTCTAAAGGAACGGTAGTACCCGCCCGGATCAAATGGAAATAATCTTCTACCGCTCAAAAGAATTATCAAGTGGTAACTCCAGTTTTTAAAACGAAATTGGATTGGAAGTGCAAATGTCTTGAGTAACAATGGCTTGTTTATTGCCTTCCCAATTTGCACATTCACTTGCATAATAAATTTTAATAAACCTGGGACGGATATTTCAGTCTCATGAGGTACAAAATATGGATCTTTGAACTTATGAAAAATTTCATCAATTTCCTTCACGGCAGATTGAAGTTCTTCACTTTCTACCTCATTTACTTCATCCTTCAATTCTTTTCCCATCCCAATAATTTTTCCATCTTCTTGAATTGTACCACCTCCAAGAAAGTGATATTTTCGTCTTCATCTTTAGTTTTATGGATATGTTCAATTATCTTTTCTACAATTTTCTTCTCCTCTTGCTCTTTTCTTTCTCGCTCTATTTCTTCTGTCTCTTTTCTTATCTTATCTTGGTCCAGAAGTATTTGCTCAAGTGTCAAATAACCAAGAATGATCCTTTGTCTATTTCGAAGAAACTTATATCTATTCTTAGGCACATTGTAAACCGCACAAATGCGATTCTTCCATGATTCCTCTACAATATATGAAAATAATTCACAGGAACCACATCACATAATATCTCAGCAATATAATAACCTATGGCAAAGGTCACCGTCACTTGTTCTGCCACCCTGACTTTCCATGTTTATCTAACAACAAGTCATACGGTTCAACATGTTTGAGTGGATGTAAATTTACCATTTTCACACACCTGATGCTAATCAAGTCACTGCAGTATTTTTCATCAATTACCACACCACACGATTTATCACCCACCAAACACCGTGTTTGGAATTCAATCCCACAACTATTCTCCATTATTAAGTGCACAACAACATCCTCAAAATCCAAAATAAAAATCCAAACCCAGTGCTAAGAATAACAAAGTTTGGATAACACGATTTGAAATCTGTGTTCTGATACCAGATGATACGATCCGACCCGGTTAGGATTCGAATCATTGTGCGGAAACGTCAATTGATTACAGATTTGAACCCAAGTGGTCAAATTCGGGACTTAAATTGTCTGACAACAAAAAAATCAGACCCATAAATGAACCACGATCTCAATAAATGAACCACATGAATTTTGAAAGAATTCTTGATAAATAATGATTAATTTCTAACGAATAAATTAATGTGAATAAAAATTCCCACAAAACAAGAGAAAATTCTCTAATTTTATTCAATAACCAAAAAGTGTCCTCCTACAATGAAATAGGGTGGGTATTTATGGTACTGGATACCCACAAGACTTACACAACATGAAAATACCTAAAAAACTTGAGAACAATAGTGAAATAAGGTAAAAATAAAATCCTAAACGAGAAACGAAATTAAAAGAAACAAACGTGTAGGCGATTTTGTCCTATGCAGTCGCACATGCGGCAGCATGCATGTATTACTTACGGTCGTAAAGTCCTTAGTTACAGTATAACGGAGCCTCCGGTTGAAATTTTTCTAAACTTCATTTTGTGTACCATGCGATCGTGAGTGCGGTCGCATGCCGGTGTGCATTACTCAATGTTTTCATTATAACTTTTGATCTCGAACTCCAATTGAGTTGATTCAAAGTGCATTGGAACCTAGACGAAGAGGGCTTCAAATCTTCAAGATTTGAAATTCAACTCTTATCCCTTTCAAAACTTTGCTTCGTCACATCCAATTGACCATCATCTTCCACTGTTGATCAATTTGCTCCGGTGTGCATTACACAATGTTTTCATTATAACTTTTGATCCCGAACTCTAATTGAGTTGATTCAAAGTGCGTTGAAATCTAGACGAAGAGGGCTTCGAAGCTTCAAGATTTCAAATTCAACTCTTATCCCTTTCAAAACTTGGCTCCGTTACATCCAATTGACCATCAATCTTCGGCTGTTGATCAATTTGATCGCGAAATATATTTCTTTGACATTCTTATCCTTCCATCTTTACCCAATATAAATTTGACGGGACCATGGATCGTATCAAATAATAACCACGATGACAACTATTATGACTACGACAACTATAATGACTAGGACGGCTATGATATTTGCGACGACTGTGATGACAACAACTATGATGACTATTACGACTGGGATGACTATGACTACTATAAAGACTATAACGACTATGACAACTAAGACGACTATGATAGCTATGATGGTGGCAGCGACAACGACTATAACGACTACGATGACTCTCACGACAACGACCATGACGACCACGATGACTCTGACCACTACTACAACTATGATGTCTATGACTACTCTGATGAATATAACGACTATGAGGACTGTGACAACTTGCACGACTATGACGACTACGATGACTATAACACTTATTACGACTACGACGACTATGACGACTACGACGACTACGATGACTTCGATGACTATGACAACTACTATGGCTATGACGGCTATGACGATTACGACGATGATGATTATGACAACCATGCCGACTGTGACGATGACGACGACGACTACGATAGCTACAGGGACTACGACGACTATAACTATGATGACTATGTTGACTACAACAACTATGACGACTATGGTGGTCACGACAACATCGACTATAATGACGACGAAGACCACTATGACTAGGACGATGACGACGACGACGACGGTGGCAGCTGTGACGACCTTGACGATTATGAACACTACGATGGCTGTGATCAATATGATGACTATGATGACAACGGCAATTGCAACCACTAAAAATGTTCCGACTATGATGACTCTGACGACCAAGATGACCATAATAGCCACGATGACTATAACGACTACAAGGACTATGATGACTATGACAACTCGGAGGACTATAACGACTATGGTGACTACTACTGTTTTGATGACTAGGATGGTATAGCGCTTATGACTACTATAATGACGACCACAACCATTCCGTCTTCGATGACTATGACGATGACGACTGCCACTATGACCACTATTATGACCACGATTACAATGATGACTACGGCGACAATGACGACTAAGATATGTCCATGATGACTATGAAGACTATGACTATGATGATTGGGGAATAACGACTAAGGCGATGAGGATGACTACCAAACCTATGCCAACTATGACGACCACGATGGCTATGACAATCACAGTGATAACTATAATGACCATCACAACTATGACAACTACAATGACTACGACGACAATGATGACTACAAAGACTATGACGACTATGGCAACTTTGGGGACAATGATTACTCTGACGACTATGATGATTGTGACCACTACAACGACAATCATTACTATGATGACCAAGACGACTGTGACGACCAAGACGGCGATGACTATCACGACAACGTCGACTATCACGACTCTGATGATTGCGATGACTGCGCCGATAGTGATGACCATTATGACTATGCTGACTCCGACAACTATAACGATTATGAGGGTTACTATTTCTAGGACGACGACTCTGACGACTGCAACCACTATGATTACTATGACGACTGTGACGATGATGACGGCTACGACGATCGTGACGACAATAACAATGATGACGATTATGATAGGAACGACTACAATGACAATGATGATGGCGACGATGACACCTATGATGACTACGCCGACTATGACGATTACAACCACTACGATGACTATGGTGATGACGACGTCGAAAATGACCACTATGACAAATATGTCGAATATGATGATTAAGACCATAAAAGACGACCACGGATTGTGATGAAGACGATGACTATGATGGCTATGATGACTATGAAGACTATGAGGGCTATGACGACTATGATTACTGCGACGAATATGATAACTACAACGAATATGATGACAATGACAACTTTGATTAATGCGACGATGATGACGATGATGATTGCAACATCTGTTACGACCATAACTAGCTTGATGACCACGATGACTATGAGGACTACGAAAACTATGACGACTGTAATGGTTAGAACGACTACAGCGCTGAGGACGTTGACAACAATGACAATGATGATAACTATGATAACTGTGACGACTACGATGACTACACTACCCCGATGACTATGATGACTACGACGACTATAACGACTGTAACTGTTACGACAACTATGATGACTTTGACGACTAAGACGATGAAAGACAAAAACTACGACAACCATGATGGTTACGACAACTATGACGACTACGACGACTATTATGACTATAAAAATAATGACGATGATGGCTAGGACAATGAAGACGGCTATGAGGATGATCATGACTACGATGACTGGACGACTATGACGATAGAAATAATGATATATCGGTGACAATGATGACTATGGTGATTATGATGAATTTTTTTGACTCCGACGATAACAGCGATGACTGTGAGGACTTTGACGACTACGATGATAGTGACAATTACCATGACTATGAAGACTAAGGTGACAATGACGACTATCACACCTATGCCAACTAGGACGGTCACGATGGCTGCGACGATCACAATGATGACGACTTTAACGGCCACTACGACTATGACGACTATGACGAGTACAATGATTACGACGACAACAATGGCTACAAAGACTGTGATGACTATGGCGGCTATGGCGACAATGATTACTCTCATGACTATGGTGATGACAACAACTATGATGACTATAACGATTAGGACTACTATGACGACCAAGACGATAATAACAATGATGACTATCACGTAGACTATGATGACTATGATGATTACGACGACTATGCCTATAGTGATGACCATGATGACTGTGACGACCACAACAACTATGACAACTATGAGGGTTACAATTTCTACGACGATGCCTGTGACGACTCTGACGACTACAACAACTATGGTTACTATGATGACTGTGATGACCACAACGACTACTAGGACCGTGACAAAAATGACGAAGATGATGACTGTGATAGGAAAGAAGACTACATCGGCTACAATGATAACGACGATGGCAACTATGACGCCTATGACGACTACGTCGACTATAACGATTACAAACACTATGATGACTACGATGATGACGAGACAAAAATGACGACTATGATGGCTGTGACAAGTGTATCGAATATGAAGATTCGGACTATAAAAGATGATGACAAGTATGACGATGACAATGGCTATGGAGACTACAATGACTTTGACAACTATTACTATTATGACAACTATGACGACTTTGATGACAAAGAGGATGAAAGATAACAACTACAACAACTATGAAGAATACGACGACTATGACGACTACGACGACTATGATTACTATGAAGATGATGATGACTATGGCGACTATGACGACTACAATGACAAAGATAACGATATTGGTGACAGTGATGACTACGGTAGTTACGATGACTTTTATGACTGTGATGATGACGACGATGACTGTGATGACTTTGATGACTACGATGATAGTGACGACTACCACAACTAAGACGTTAAGGATGACGACTATGACGACCACGATGATTGTGACGACTATGACAATAATGAGGGCCACAACAACTATGACGATTAAAATTACTACGATGATGGCGACAATGACGATAATGACTTTGATTTCTACAGTGATTGTAGTCAGAGTCATCAGATCGTTGTCATCGTTGTTGTCCAAGTAATCGTATTCTTCATAGTCGGCATACTCATTGTAGTCATCGTACCCATCATACTCACAGTAGTCGTCATATTCGTCATACTCATCATTGTCTTCATCGTCACCGTAGTTGTCATAATGGTCGTAGTCATCATAGTCATGTAGTTTTCCTAGTCTTCAAAGTAGTTATGGTCGGCATAGTCATCATAGTCGTCATATTTATCGTCATCGTCATGGTTCAAGTCGTTGTAATCATCACAATTGTTATAGTCATCTTATTCGTCATTTCCACTATAGTCACCAAAGTCACCTTATTCATCGGTGTCATTCTATTCAGTATAGTAGTCGTAGCCATCATAGTTGTTGTAGTCCTCCTAGTTGTTATAGTAGTCAAAGTCATTGTCGTTGTCATTGTCTTAGTCGTTATGGCTATTGTAGTCTTCATGGTCATCACAGTCATCACAGTCATCATTGTCATCGTAGTCATGATAGTTGTCGAAGTCATAATAGTTGTCGCAGTCCTTATAGTCATCATTATTGTCATCGTCGTAATCATCATAATTGTAAATTTTTTGCAGTCGTCAAAGTCGTCATAATCATCATAGTGGTCTTCGCCATCGTCATCGATGTACATATTGGAGTCTTCATTGTTCTAGCTATCATAGTCATCATTGTCGCATTAGTCTCCAATGTCGTCATAATTGTCGTAATCTTCAGAGTAATCATAATAGTCCGAGTGATCCTTGTTGGCACCGTCATCAGTCTTCATAATCGTTGTAGTTGCCATAGTCTTCATAGCCATCGTCGTTCTCGTTATCTTCATAGTTGTCGTAGTCATCATAGTCGCCACAATCATCATAGTCGGTGCAGTCTTCATAGTGATCATAGTCATCATAATCATCATTGTCGTCATAGTCGTCGTAGTCACCATAGTCATTAGAGTCGTGGTAGTCATTACTATGGCCTTAGTTGTCATAGTGGTTGCAATCATCATAATTTGGCAGTGCCATAGTCGTTATCATTGTTATCATCGTCATTGTATTGGTCATTCTCATAGTCCTCGTTGTCGTCGTATTCGTAATACTCGTAGTTGTAATAATTGTCCTATTCATTGTAGTCATCATTGTGACGTAGTCGTTGTAATTGTAATAGTAGTCGTAATCATTGTATTCGTTACAGTTACATAATCTTCATAGTCATAGTAGTTGTCATAGCTATCGTAGTCGCCATAGTTGTCATAATAGCCATAGTCGTCGATCTTACCAATTGTTATAGTTGTCATAGTGGTCATGGCCGTCACAGTCACCATCGTGCCATCATCATAGTCATCATGGTTGTACTATTTGTCACGGTCACCATAGTCGTCATAGTGATCATAGTTGTTGTAGTCGCCATAACATCGTTTATTTGTGATAATCGTCGTAGTCATCAGAGTCATCCTAGTCGTCTTAATTGTCATAGTTGTCAAAGCTCTAATTGTTGTCATAGTCGTAATTGCTGTCATAGTCGTCTTATTCATCATAGTCGTCGCCGCTGTCATCGCCATTGTCGTCATTATTGTCATAGTCACCATTGTCGTCATAGTCATCGTAGTCATCATAGTAATCGTAGTCTTCATAGTCCTTATAGTCATCGTAGTTGTCATAGTCGTTGTTGTCATCGTCGTCATCATAGTCGCTGTCGTCACCATCATCATAGTCATGATTGTTATTTTAGACGTTAGACTCATACCGGTTATCATTGTCATTGCCGTCATCATAATCGTAGCTGTTGTAGTCATCATTGTCGTAGGCATTGTAGACATCAATATCATAGCTATTTTAGTCGCCATTGTTGTAGTAATCGTCATAGTCATCATAATTGTCGTAATCTTCACAGTGATCGTAGTTGTTGTACTCATAATAGTCATCACACATGTCGTAGTTGCCATAGTAATCACAATCATGGTAGTCGTCACAATAGTTGTAGTCATCATAGTCATCATAACAATCAATATTTCTGTCCTTGTTTTTGTAGTCATCATTGTCATCGCTATTGTAGTAGTCACCATCATTGTCATCATCATCTTTATAGTCGGACTCGTAGTCATTGTCACAGTCATCATTGTCATAGTTGTCGTTGGTTTAATCGTCATAGTCGTCATAGTTTTTGTAGTCGTCTTTGTCGTCATAGTCGTTTTCGTACAAATAAAGTCACAGTCGTCATCTGTTTTGTTGTCATCATGATCAATATAGTCATCATAATAATAAGCATAGCCAACATTGGCATCGTCGTCATGTTAGCATTAGTTGTTGTCATAGTAGTCATCGTCGTGGTGGTGGTCATACTCTTCATCATCGTCGTAATCACATTCACTGTCATCGTGTCATCGTCATCATGGTTGTCACAGTCACCGTCGTTGTCATCATTGTAGTAATCATAGTCATCATAGTCGTCATTGTCCTGGTCGTACTCATCGTAATAGTCTTCATAGCCATTGTCGTGACGCCATCGTCACAGTCATCCTCGTCGTTGTAGTTGTCATACTCGTCATACACATCGTAATCGTCATCATCATTGTCTAGTCATTGCCATCATCGTTGTCGTCGAGGCCATCGTAGTGGTCATGGCCGTCATAGTCATAGTCTTCATCATCGTTGTAGTCATCATAGTCTGTATTTGTCGTAATCATCATAATGATCATAATCATTGTAGTTGTCATAGTGGTCATAGTTATCGTGGTCGTCACAGTAGTCTTTGTCATCTTATTCGTCGTTGTCATCCAAGTCATTAGAGTTGTTATAATTGCCGTAGCTATCATAGTCATCATAGAAATCGTAGTCTTTGTAGTCGCAGTGGTCATCATACTCGTCATTGGAATCATAGTCAAAGTCATCGTTGTAGTCGTTGTAATTCTTAAAGTCATTTTCACCATTGTCGTCATAGTCATCATAGTCGTCGTAGTCATATAGTCGTCGTAGTCATCATAGTCATCGCAGTCACCATAGTCGTCATATTCGTCATCATTTTCATAGTCATCGAAGTTTTCATAGTCACAATAGTCATCACAGTCGTCATTATAACCGTCGTAGTCGTTGTTGTCATAGTAATCATCATAGTCATCATAGTGGCAGTAGTCGCCATAACCATCATAATCGTCGCTGTTGCTGTAGTTGTCATAATTGTCATTGTTTTCGCAGTCATCATAGTGGTCATCTACATGGCCATCGCAATTGTCATTGTCGTAGTGATCATCATAATCTTCACAGTCATCATAGTTATCATAGTCACTATAGTCGCCATAGTCGTCATAGTTGTCGTAGTCCTTGCAGCCTTCATAGTCATCATAGTCGTCATGGTCATCATGCTTTTCATAGTTGTCATACTTTCCATAGTCGTCATAGTCATGGTAGTCATCATAGTTGTCGTAGTCGTCATACCAATCATAATCCTCATAGTCTTCGTCTTTGTTGCACTCCTCGTACACATCACAGTTGTTGTAGATGTCATCGTCATCATCATTGTCAGTCTTCATAGTCGTCATAGCTGTCATAGTCATTTTATTTGTCCTTGCCATCGAAATCATCATAGTTTTCGTACTTTTCATCCCAATCATACTCATTCTAATCGTCCTAGTTGTCATAGTAATCATTGTTGTCTTTGTTGTAGTCACTATAGCCATCGCAGTTATTGAAGTTGTCGTTGTTGTCATAGTCTTCACAGTGATTGTAAACGTCACAGACGTCATGGCTGTCATAGTCATCATAGTGATCATAGTCGTCGTAGTTATCATAATCATCCTCATCGTCATAGAAGTCATCCTCGTCATCGTCGCACTTGTCACAGTGGCCATTTTTTTCAATGTCATCAAAGTCTTCTTTGTCACAATGTCGTCGTAGGCAACATAGTCATCACTGTGGTCGTAGTCGTTGTAGCCTTGGTAGTCATCGTACTCATCGTAGTCGCCACAATCATCATAGTGGTGGTAGTCATCATAGCCCTCATATTCGTAATAGTCATCATAGTCATTAGAGTTTTCATAGTTGCCATATTCATCATCGTTGTTATCATTGTCATCCTAATAGTAGCAATTAGCATAGGCAACAAAGTTATAGTCATAATAGTAGTAATTGTCATTGTCGTAGTCCTCATCGTCATAGTCATCGTTGCCATCTTCATCGTCGCAATGTAGACGTCATGGTCTTCACAGTCATGATGGTCAATGTCATTGTCATCGTCGTTGTCATCATAGTCATTGTCTCGTCATTGTTGTAATAGTCATGATAGTCTTCATAGTCATCATGGTCGTCATAGTAATTGTAGTCGTTGTAGTTGGCGTAGTCATCATAGTCATCGTAGTTGTCGTAGTTGTCATAGTTGTCATAGACTTGATAGTCGTCATAGTCGTCACAGTGGTCGTAGTCATGATAAGCGTCGTAGTCATAGCCGTCATTGTCGTCGCTGTCATAGTCACCACTGTCGTACAGGTCATCACAGTCATCATGGTTGGCATAGTAGTCGTAGTCGCCGTAGTTGTCATACTTATCATAGTCACATTGTTCTCATATTCGTCATACTCGTCATAGTGATCATAGTCGTCGTGGTCATTGTTGTCTTCATAGTCGTCGCAGTCGCCATAGTCGGTATAGTCACGGTAGTTGTCACAATGGTCGTAGTCATTATAGTCATCATAGTGGTCGTACTCTTTGTACCCGCCATAGTCATCATGCACGTCGTCGTTGTCGTAGCCATCGTCATAATGGTCATAGTCGTTGTAGTCGTCATAGTCGTTATAGTCGTCATAGTTGCCTTATTCATCATTCCTGTCTAAGTCGTCATAGCCGTCATAGTCGTCGTAGTTGTAAAGTAGTCATAGGCGTCCTCGTTGTCGTCATCATAGTCTTTATAGTTGTCATAATTGACATAGTTTTCATTGTTGTCGTAGTTTTCATGGTTGTCGTAGTGGTCATAGTTATCATAGTTGCAATAATCATCGTAGTTATTATAATCGTCATATGAGTTGTCTTCATTATAATCGTGGCAGTCGTTGTCATCATCGTCATACTCTCCATTGTCGCCTTTGTTTTAGGATCCGTTAATGTTGTCATAATCATATAGTTGTAGTCGTTGTCATCGTCTAGCCGATGTTGTCGTCGCGGCCATCATAGTAGTGGTCACAATGGTTGTAGTCTTCATAGTTGTCACAGTTGTTTTAGTCATCATAGTTTTCGTAGTTTTTATAGTCGTAATAGTCATCATTGTTGTTATCATCGTCGTCGCAATCGTCGTCATCATAGGCTTCACCATTTTCTAAGTCCGATATAGTCATTATAGTTGTCATAGTCCCCATCATCATCGTCGTAGTAGTAGTAATAGTCACTGTCATAATTGTCGTCTTAGTAGGCATCATAGTAGTCATCATCATCATCGTCGTTGTACTCATCGTCATCGTTGTAATCGTATTGGTCGTCATAGTCGTCGTAGTTGTCATAGTTGTTAATTTTTGTAATCGTCGTAGTCATCATTGTCATCGTGGTCATGGTCCTCGTCATTATAGTTGTCATCGTAGCGGTCTTCGCCCTCGTTGCAGTCATAGTGATCATCCTCATAGTCATTGTCACAGTTGTTATGGTTGTCATAATCATCGTCGTGGTAGTTGTTATCGCAATAGTAGTTGTCATCTTCATCGTCTTCGTTGTCTTTGTCATTGTAGTCTTCGATCGTTGTTGTCGTAACCGTTGTTTTCGTCATAGTCATAGTAGTTGTCATTCTCGTTATCACCATCATCGCTGTTGTAGTTTTCATCGTAATCATCACCTTTTTCATAATCATTGTCGTAGCCATCGTCATCATCGTCATAGCCGTAATAGTTGTCATCGTCATCATCGTCATAGTCATCAAGGTAGTAGTTGTCATTATCATGATCGTCATCATACTTGTCCTAGCTTTCATAGTCATCGTCATGGTCATCATCGTCGTTGTCGTACTTGTCATAGTTGTTGTAGTCCTCATACTCGTCATTGTCATAGTTGTTGAAGTTGTTGTCGTTAAAGTCGTCACAGTCGTCATAATCATCATAATGATCGTGGTTGTCATAGTCGTCATCCACATAGTTGTCGTGGTACTAATAATTGTCATAGTCATCGTCGTAGTCATCCTCGTCACTGTCGTCGTTATCGTTGTAGTTGTAGTCGTTGTCATCATAGTCTTGTAGTGGGTATAGTCGTCATAGTAGTAGTTGTAGTCGTCACCGTAGTCGTCATCATGATAGTCGTGGTCATCATTGTCGTCGTAGTTAACGTTGTAGTCATCATCGTGGCTGTCGTCGTCGTAGTCATCGTCATTGTTATCGTACTAATGGTCGTCATCGTCTTCTAGTCATGATCATCGTTGCTGCAGTTGTTGTTGGCGTCGTTGTTATCATTGTCATGATGGTTGTGGTCTTGGTCATCATCGTCGTCATAGTAATCATCATTGTGATGCGTGTCACCTTACGTGCTTTATATGAATTATGCGTAATTTTATTGTCAATGTCATAACAAATGATTCAATTTTTTTTTGTTGTCATCATCATCGTCATCTATAATTCTGCCTTATTTTGCAACGAAAGGACTTGAACGTTGAGGCGATCAATTTGCCAATTAGAACGTTCAAGTTTGTGAAAATGCGTTTCAGTACCATGTTCTTAGTTTTGTGTGTCTAAATATCTTACAATTAAAGCTTCTTATCTACTTAGGATTCAACTTAATTTATAAAGGTAAAACAAAAAAAAAATTGATTTAATTTTGGGCATGTTACTTTGGCCCCAATTTAAAGTAATGTCTCTCTTCCCCCTCTCCACAACGACCCTAGCAGGAAAACAGGTAAAATCCAACCACTGTTCCGTGTTTTACACGCTTGCACACACAAAATCAAGACTCATAATGACATTTGATTTCTTCTTATCTCTAGGTTCTTAAAACCTTTTTGAATATTACAAGGCCTGAATTATATTTATGAATCAATTTTCTTGTATGAATTATATGTGTTGTGTTGTTGGATGTTCTAAAAAAAGAAAACAAAAGAGGTGAACCTTCTACTATGAAACTAACTTCGTGTTGTGATAATGAGAATGAGGTTGAAAATAATATGTTTTAGTATGCACTTCAAGTGTTTGGTGAAATGCTCAGGTGAATTGTTTGATATATGTCATAAATTGGCCTGTTCTGCCCCCTAAATTTGGAAGATCATAACTTGTAGTATATGTTGAATTTTTGCGTGGTTCAAGTTGGAAAACGACGTCCTATGAATTATCTGTCATTTAAATCTGGAATGGTGCCATTTGAACGCCAGTTGAAGTTATGCTACTTTTCATATACCCTGTCAGTTTCACCCGAGAACAGTTTTCAGGCCAAAAAAAATCTTATGGTAACACAAACGTACTTATCATGTGCTAGTTTTCAAGTATGTTAAATTTACATGAGTTTTATACCTCATGTACAAATTTAATGATTTTACGACTTCATTTACTATTTTAAAATGATTTTTCCAAATTGTGCTGCGCAAGCAAAACTGTTGCAACTTCTGTTATTTGGAGTTAAAGATGTGTCGTGAAATCTATACCTTGAATTTTGATGTCATTTCAATTTATAATGTAGCCACATGAGTTATTTAAACAACTCAATTGGATTCACATGATTTCGTACTTTAAATTTGAAGTTATGCTCGCCTTTGTAAAGGATCATGGTTTAAGTTTGTAGGTTGATGGTATTTTCGCTGTGGGTCCTATTTTAAATGTTTCCCGTATACCTTTTTGTAGAATCAACTATGGTTTTGTCACATTGATATCGTGGGCAACCAAGGAACCCTGTTTGCTAATCAAGTGTCACGTTCTAAGTTCTAAGAATTTGGAACTTTAGTTTTTTTCTAATTTTTTTTACATAAAACAATAATAAATGCGAAAAAATAAAAATTATTTAAAATGTGGAAATATATTTAAAATATCTAATACACGTGTCTTAGCCTACTTATTTTTCCAAATTTTTATACATGTTTATATATTCTTTTCCACTCCATTTATTTTCTCTCCTATTTTACATCCACATATCCTATGGGACCTACCTATACTACACAAATATCTACTATTCAACTCCACCCATTCTCTCTCCATATCACATAAAAATCTATTTTTACATATACACTAACACACGCTACAACGTTATAGTATCTTACACTATTTGATCTCTAACTACACAAAACATCTAACATAAACTATTTAACATTTCAAAACATTCAAAATAACACACTCTAATATTTCAAACTTACTCAAGACAGCAACGGAAATAAAAACTTGTTTATTGAATAGACCCTAAGTAGCCACCACTTCTCACTGGGCCTCCGACTCCTCAATTTGCAATTTGTTCATTAGATAGAGAAAACATAAGTATTTTAAATAATCAATAGACCCAGCGCAAAACAACCAATATATGTTACAAATTAAATGTACATAATCATTAACATCTTAATAAATACGAAAAAGTATCTAATACAAGGTTCGGTCATCATTCCTCTATATTGTTCACGCCATCAATGTGTTTAAAAATACATCGTTATTGTTTATTAGGCTAAAAGCCTATCATCATAGTGCCGAGAAAGCAAGTCATCATATAATATTTACATATAAGTACTATAATAAATATCAATCGTATATGTGCACATTTAGAAAAGATATTTAGAAAAGAAATCGCCTTAAACCTTTCTCCGAGTTTTTGAGCTTAAGTCGTGGCGAGAAATTAGTCATCTAGCTGCTCGTATGTCACGTCTAATGAACAAAAAGTTTCATTCATGTTAATGTGCAATAAAATTGAATTAAAAATAATTTGGAGGGATCTAGGGAAAATAAAGTTTGAGGGGCTAACTTAAATAAAGAAGGAAAATTGAAGGATTTTAATTGAAATAAAAGTTTAGGGGTCAAATTATAAGAATTAAAAGTTAAAAACCTAGGATAAACTATACTTTAGGAGCTAACTTAAATAAAAAATTTAAATTGTGGGACTAAATTTTTAAATATAACTTATGGGTTAAATTACAAAAACTAAAATTTGAAGACTTTTTATTTAAATAAACTATCTGGACTTATTTAAAAGAAGTTTAAAAAATTGGGGACTAAGTTCCAAATTCCCAATTTAAAATCCCAAATTCATTCTTAAAATCCCTAATGAACCGGCTTTTTCTTCGTTCAAATATGGCCAATAAAGGCTAGGGCAAAAAAGGAAAAGTTGGCCAACGATTCCGGCAGCGATGCTACCGTTGACTTACGGCAAGTTCAGGGTGGTGGAGGCGATCCTAATGGCATTGCAAATTGAGCAAGATGATGAAGATAAGGCATGAATTCGTTGGTTTAAGGTTAAGAGAAAATTTTGGGATTTTTACTCAAATTTTACTCTTTTCTTCCCTTTTCTTGATTCTAATTGATCTATAGGGCGTTGTGAGGTGGTGGAATGAAAATTATGGTGTGTTTGTGTGGGATGTACATATGGACCGTGAGTTGTGCTAATTGCATTGTAGTGTGCTTGTGTTGTTGACCTGTTGTGGCTGCTTGTCGTGGTGTTATGGTAGAGAGTCATGGTGGAGTAAGAAGCCAGTGATGTGAGGGTGTTGGAAGGGAATTACTATTGCTGTGTGGGCTGTGTTGCTACCATAACTTGTTGTAAAATTGTAAAGGCAGTGGACGGTGTTTGTGAATTGAAAACATAGTAAATACTATGAGAAACTGCACTGAAATCAAGTGAAAATGCAAGTGGAATAAAAAATGAGTAAAAGTTTCTGTGTGCAAATGTTATGGCACAATAATAATTGAAATAAGGATTTAGAATGAAAGGTTAAGGAAGTTACCTATTGAAAACATATTTTGTTGCTCTTGTTTAATGTTGAATAAGAATGGAGGAAATGAATGAAGGTGAATATGGCGAGATTGAAAAGGACAAAGTCGGGTTGGGGTTTGAAGAATCCTAACTACAAGTATTTAAGTGGAACACTAGGATAAGAAACTTATTTAAAGTAGTCTTGATGGCAATAAATACAAATGTGCTTCTAATTAGATTGGATTGCCTCTTGATTCACATTGGACCATAAATGAGCTTTAAATTGGACATGAAGCTAAAACTGAGCTCTAATGAATAAAAACTTAGATTTTAGGATTAAAGTGAATAAGTCTGGTCCTCAAATGTAAATTTTTTTTTAAAAAAGTTATTTTCTTATAATTATTAAATTAAATATAATACTAAATAATATAAAATTCGACTTGATGAGCATACCCTTAGTAATTTTTTTAGGTGAAGTCGTAGTAACATGTTTTGGAAATTTTATTTAATTAAATATTTTTATTTATGAAAAATTTGCTGTCACTACACGAGTACTAGAGGCCATTAGGATTACTAAACCCTTTTGAGATACCCGAATGGAAATGGTAGAAGATCACAATGGATTTTGTAACGGGTTTATTGAGATTGGTAAGGGAACACAATCCTATTTTTGTCGTAGTAGATAGGCTTAGGAAATCTGCCGATTTCTTACCGGTTCGAACAACCCATGATGCCGATCAGTTGGCACAATTATACATTCGGGAGATTGTCCGATTCCAAGGAGTACCAGTGTTAATTGTGTCTGATAGAGATCCGAAATTCACTTCGAGATTTTGGGAAAGTTTACAAAATGCATGGGTATAAAGTTGAAATTCAGCACAGCCTACCACCCTCAAACTAATGGACAGTCCAATCGTACCATGCAGACACTAGAGGACATGTTGAGAGCTTGTACTGTGGACGTATGCTGTAGCTGGGAAACTTACTTGTCATTAGTAGAGTTTACCTATAGCAATAGCTACCAGGCCACCATTGGTATGGCGCCCTACGAGGCGTTCCACCGTCAGCGCTGTAGATCACCCGTCTATTACGACGAAGCCGGTGAAAGAAACGTTTTGGGACTGGAACTAGTGGAAAGGACAGTCACCGTAGTTGAAAAGATCAAATCATGGATTAAGGCCGCACAAGATACACAAAAGAGCTATGCAGATTCTAGAAGGTAGGATCCGAAGTTCAAAGTTGGAGAAGCGGTATTCCTCAAAATATCTCCGCTAAAAGGCGTGTTGCAATTTTGTAGAAAGGGAAACTTAGACCACGCTGTATCGGGCCGTTTGACATAGTGGAAGAGGTTGCAATGTTTAGCTCTCTCACCAGAGCTCGCGGCCATCCATGATGTATTCCACATTTCACTAGTGAGAAAGTACGTTGCAGACCTTAGCTGCACAGTAAGCCATGAGGCGGTGGAGATCCATAAGCACTAGACATATATAAAGAGGAATTGGCATGCATTATTGGCAGGAAGATGCATGTACTGACTGCAAATTTCTAAATAATAATAATAATAATAGTAATAATAATAATAATAATAATAATAATAATAATAATAATAATAATGTTAACTTTATTTTCGTGTGATAGAAAATTAGGTTAATAATTGGCATTTTTATTTTTTCACATAAATAATTAAGTTACTTATATTTTATATTTAATTAATTTAATTATGAATTTTTCTACGGACTTATTATCACATGGAAGTTTAGTGTTATCATGATTCTAATTTATTATGTGATAATTCCTTGTTATATATCATGTTTACTAACAAGTGGGAGTCCATTGGGCACTAGAATTGTTACAGACGAAAATTCCCTTAACTAGTATCCACATTCAATGTATCCGATTTATGGTAAGAATTCTATTTCATATAAACTTGATACAAGATAAGGTAAGATTATTTTTTCATATTTTGTATTTACCTTATTTTCTTATCCTACAACTAATAAGTTATTTTATTCCTTGTAGGAGTTGGTGTTTTAAGGAAACTCGGTTACTTGTATGACAAGACAACCAAGTAGTATTAAAACATCACGAAAGGGAAGATTATTGACACACGTTCATAGGAGAAAAAAATTGGCCCCGGATACACTTAAGAAACGTGTCCTTCTCCCTACCCCGTACATGGATTTTTCAATTTCCAATTGATCAATTTCATGTACACCAACCTTGATTATTGAAGATCTTGGTTCAAATCTCCGGGAGGAGTCCAACCACTAATAGAAGAGCTCACAACGCGAGGAGATTAACACAGGAGGTTAGGGATGGAAAAATAACCCGAAAACCGCGGTTACCCGAATCGAACGGGTTGAAAAAACCCGAACCGATGGATCGGCGGGTCGGATATGGTTTTTTATAGTAAAACCCGAGACGGATATGGTTCGGATATGGATAGATGCGTCGTACCCGAACCCGAACCGAATACCCGATATATATTTTTTTTCCTACAAAAATTTAAAATTGATTTTCAATTTAAAAATCAAAAGTTGAAAATTAAAATTTTCACCAATGATCTAGTCTACCTGTTACTATTAGTGAGTAGTGTGTTAAAAATCACTCCAAAAAGCCTAGCAAGCCCAACTCCATCTGTCATCTCATTCTCACGTTAAGCCCAAAACACTCATTTCTCATTTCTCAATTATTATTAGAGTATTAATAGCCCTAATTCCACAATCCATAGAGGGCCGAAAGGCAATGGGAAAAAAAAGAAAGAAAAAACGGGTAAACGGGTACCCGAACGGGTTTGAAAACTAACCCGAAAAAATACCCGAACCGAATACCGCGGTTCGGATATGGATATGGATATGGGGTCGGGACCTCGGTTCGGATATGGGTATGTTCGACCCAAACCGAACCCGACCCGTTGCCATCCCTACAGGAGGTACAGATCTGTTGCGGGATCGCGGTTACAAGAAGCTATTGAGAGCAGCGGGACGCTGGCTTACATTACATGCTAAGAATTAAACAGGGAGTATTTATTTATTCTTAGATGTTGCTTTATTTATGCGTAAATAAGCCTTTAGCTTCGTTGTAAAGATTTAAACGCTTCAGAAGTTAGCGGATGGGTTTTGCTCGTAGGCGACGAGCACATGGTTTTTTCCCAGTTGGGTTTCCACGTTAAAAATTCTGTGTTCTTACTGTTTACTTTTCTGCATTCTGTTAATTTCCGCAGTCGTGACCCAGACGCATCTGGCATACGTAGACGCATCTAGGCTACGACGATTTACAGACGCATCTTGTATTAAACAGTAAACTGTCACCTGTTAAGTTTGAGTAACAGAACATAACACAGACGTATCTGATCACTAAAATAAAATTATTTAGACAACTATAAACTTTCAATTGGTATCAGAGCGGGTTCACTTCTAGTAAGTGAGATCCGGTTATCTAATATGGATGCACCAGCCCCCCTTGGACCCCCTTTGCTACATGGATCTAATTATCCCTATTGGAAAATTAGAATGGAGATTTATATCCGATCTATAGATGAACGATGTTGGACTACTATTGTTGATGGTTACACTGCACCCGCTGTCACTATTAATGGAGTTGTGTCTGCTAAACCTAGAAGTACTTTCACTAATCCACAACGTATTGCTACTTCTTATAATTCTAAATCCCTAAATGCTATTGTTTCACATGTGGATGCAGATCAATTCAAGTTGATTTCCTCGCTAAGAACGGCTAAGGAAGCTTGGGATGTCCTAAAGATTGCGAATGAAGGTACCACTGCGGTCAAATCATCTAGATTGCAAATGATTACACATGAATTTGAAGTTCTCATCATGGATGAGAAAGAGGACTTTAGAAGCTTTTCTACAAGGCTAAGTGACCTCAAAAATTCGTAAGAATCCCTCGGTCAAGGATTTCACTGAGGAACAGATCGTGAAGAAAATACTCCAATCTCTACCGAACCGCTTCGAAACAAAGGTAACTGCAATTGAAGAAAGCAACGATCTCTCATCTATGAGAGTTGATGAACTTGTAGGTAACCTTAAGACTTTTGAGATGCATCTGAGCAGCGCAAGAATTACAAGCAGTCTGGAATTGCATTTAAGGCAAACTGTGTTGAGCTAGATGAATCTGACAGTTACAGTGAGGATCTAGACGAATCTGAAATATCTGAGATGATGAGACAATGATTGACCTTATAAAGAAGTTCAAAAGTACCTCAAAAACAACTCAAACTCCTCCAAAAGAAAGAACAAAAACGATAAAGTGCCAGAGTGTGAAGGATATGGGCACAATGCATTTGAATGCGCAAACACGCTTGAAAAAGCCCAAAAATATTATTTGGCACGATGAAGAGATAGATGCATCTGACGCTTCATCTGACTCGAACTCAGACAAAGGCAGATCTGAAAATCAGGTAATTACTTTCACTGCTCGAGAATCATTTGGTGCTGATTCTATAAATTTTCCTTCTGCAGGTGTTAACGCAGATGCATCTAACACGAGATCTGAGGAGCTGAAAGAAAAGTTTCAAAAGGCAGAGGAACAGATAGATCTATTGGAGACCATGCTTGAGTTTAACGAACAATCTTTTGCCCAATCTCAAAAATAAAAAAATGATGAGATTGTTAGACTAGGAGACGAGTTGACTATAACTCAAGAGAAGGACAAGCAGTTTGAAATTGAGAAGAATTGCGAGATTGCCAAACTCATAGATCAGCTTGCTAAAGCCCATGAGAAGATCAAACAACTTGTTCTTGGCATAGCCAGACTTGATGAAATTCTTAGCTATGGAAGACCATCCGATGATAAATCAGGTCTTGGTTACGAAGGAAAAGTAAAAGGCACAGCAGGTGTCTTTATGAAACAGAGTGGCAAAGGACATGATCACCAAACGGCAACAAGAGGTAGCTGTGAAGCTATTCTGCCTTCAGCTGCATCTGCAGCATCCAGTAGCAGGCAGGATGCATCTAACCCCTCCTGTAGTAAACTTACTACATCTGCACTGCTTGGGATCAGATACATCCAGACCGGAACAAATAAGATGGTGTGTAGGCCCAAACAAACTCAAACTGAAGGAAGGATAAAACTGACTCATGCTGCTGTAGACAACACTGGAGTTTTCCATCACACTCAGGTGCTACCTAACAAAACTGCATCCAGGGCACGTCTGCAGGAACCTACTCAAGATACACCTGGCACATTAAGAGTCAGAGCAGACACATCTGCACAAATCAGGATCCAGAATCAGAAGCAAGGACCATCTATCAATTCTCAAAAACCTAGAGGTCATATTGGAAAGAAGAAAAAGTTTACTCAAACTCAAATGAGAGCCGAAGCTCCAGGTAAGTAATCTTCCTCTCATGCATGCCTTCACTATGGTAAATTTAATCATGATAAATTTGTTACTTCACATTCCTTGAGCATGACTAAGTCTTATCATGATAGGTATAATCCCCATGAACCTACACCTAATTCTAGGTCCTTTACATCTAGTAATAATGCAAGATCATACAAAGTGAAGGGTAAAGGTAAAAATGGAAATAATGGTCAATACATGTTTGTACCTACATGCTACCATTGTGGGGTTAGAGGACATAAGAAGTCTTGTTGTCCTAAATTTTCCAAAAGCATGCCAAACAAGTGTTCTAATAGGAAAAATTCCACCTCTACAACCAACTTGAAAGGGAAACAAGTATGGATTAGGAAAGTTGATTTGAAAGCTTATGAAAAGAAGTTTGTTCCTCTTGAGCTTGTTTATCCCGTTGATCCCATTTCTTTCACAAAATGAGATCCTCTTTATTATTTACTTTTTCTGTGCTTTAGTTGCATTTTTCAAAAAAAAAAAAAGATTTGCTTTTGTTTTGCAATTTCATTTCTACAATTATTTTTCATTTAATGCATGCTACGTAGATTTTTTTTTTCATTTTTGTGGGTGTTACGGGATGTAGATCGTTTGGCTACTACAGGATGAATTTGAGTGCTGGAAGCTGACATTGAGGCAGATGTATCTGGCATACGACAGCTAACATGCCTCCAGATTAATCTGACAGCACTTCAGTCAGACAATCCAATTGAATAAGTCACTACCGTCATTGCTATAAGGTTTTATTTCTGATTGAGGCTCTATATTTGAATGTAGACCTACGTTCAAAATCTTACTTTTGGCATTGCATGTGGTTCGATTGTCCAAGGGGAGGGTCTGTGGAAACGAAAGCTGCCAATCCAAGCCAAGTCCATACCCCTCTTTCAAAAAATTTGTGAAAAAAATAAGCTAAAATTGAAAGAAAAAGGGGAAGAAGTGAGAAAGATGACTTCTGGGGATTGAGCGTAGCTATTTCCACCTCCAAAAGACAATGCCATTTTATTAAAAAGTCGGCAAGTCAGACTTGAGAATTCGCACTTTTACAGATTTTGAACGGTCTACTTGTATGCTACAGTGAAAAGCCAATAAGTAAGGGCAACCATAAGGTATTTGATGGTGATGAATGATTGACCAACGGGTGTTTGATTCACACACACACATCGTAATTGACTTGTATTTATGCATAGTGAACTGTACACTGCCCAGATGCATCTGTAGTTATGAAAGCCGACAGTACCCAGATGAGTCTACAGGTACTAGATGCATCTCGCTCTTAAATTTCGGGACATTCTCTCAAATTTTCATGAATTGTTTTTTACGGCAGTATACATCAGTTTTGACTTCTCTATTTGTTCCAAAAAGGGGGAATAGTACTAAGAGGGAGTTGTACTCAAAACTAACTTGTTATCTCTCTTTTGCATGTTGAAGTTTATGACATTTACGTGGATCCGTCTTAGTTATATGATCTTTCGTGCACGCTTTTTGCATGATTCCATTTGTCATTTGATTGGTTTTTACTCATTGCTTGAGGGGCAGCTTTCATGGGTAAACGATCGTTTCTTTTAAAACTTTAACCATTTCTTGTTTTGCAAAAGATTGAGACTTGTGTTTTGGAAAAATAGAAAAAGCCAAAGGGGGAGATTGTTAACTTTATTTTCGTGTAATAGAAAATTAGGTTAATAATTGGCATTTTTATTTTTCCACATAAATAATTAAGTTAGTTAAATTTTATGTTTAATTAATTTAATTATGAATTTTTCTATGGATGCATTATCACATGGAAGTTTAGTGTTATCATGATTCTAATTTATTATGTGATAATTCCTTGCTATATATCATGTTTACTAACAAATGGGAGTCCATTAGGCACTAGAATTGTTAGGGACGAAAATTCCCCTAACTAGTATCCACATTCAATGTATCCGGTTTATGATAAGAATTCTATTCCATATAAACTTGATACAAGATAAGGTAAGATTATTTTTTCATATTTTGTGTTTACCTTATTTTCTTATCCTACAACTAATAAGTTATTTTATTCCTTGTAGGAGTTGGTGTTTTAAGGAAACTAGGTTACTTGCATGACAAGACCACCAAGTAGTATTAAAACATCACACAAGGGAAGATTATTGACACATGTTCATAGGAGAAAAAAATTGGCCCCCTATACACTCAAGAAACATGTCGTTCTCCCTACCCCGTGCATGGATTTTTCAATCTCCAATTGATCAATTTCATGTACACAAACCTTGATTATTGAAGATCTTGGTTCAAATCTCCGGGAGGAGTCCAACCACTAATAGAAGAGCCCACAACGCTAGGAGATCAACATGGGAGGTGCAGATCTGTTGCGGGACCAATTTTTTTTTAAAATTTATTTATTTTAGTCCCCAAAGATTTTATTTTACTAAAACCCAATTTATAATCCAATCTGAATGTAAAGTCTATCTAGGGGTTTTTACACTAATACCAATGTTTAAGTTTAAAATTTTAAAAATCAGGTAAATCAATATTAATTACACAAAAGACACAAATGCTGAGGGAAAATTCGTAAAGTCAGCGATTTTTGGACCGGATTAGTTGCAAGCATATATATCCCGAAGACAGCAAAGTGAGCATGTTGCGCCCTAGAACTGTTGGTAAGCCACGTGACTTGGTTGCATGCCCGAGTTCAAATCCTCATGTGTGCATTTTAAAGGTTTTAATTCATTCCTTTTTCTAGTTTCATTCATTTCTTTGTCATTTCTCTCATATAATAATTCTTTTATATTTTGTTATTTTCATTTTAAACATTTCTTTTTTTCCACCTCTTCTTATATTACTTGGTTTCTATGTTTTTAATTTATTTTTGTTTCCCTTTTCCAACAATTCTTTTTGTATTATGTTATTTTTTATTTTTTCCACTTCTTCTTATGTAGTTTTGTAGCTTAACTTTTTAATTTAATTATGTATTCTTCCTTTAATTTAGTAGTTACAGAAAATAGGAAATTCATTAGTTTGTACTCTATTACACATTACAAATGAAGTATTTACCATGTGTAATTATTGATACCATATTATTCTTTTAGTCAAAATTTAATGAAGAAATTTATTTATTTATTTATTTATTGAAATTTCTCTCTTTCACACAAAATATGTGATGCGTTACAAATGCCTTACACATAAAATGTAATGCACATATAAATAAAACATTAATTACGTAGAAGATGTCCTTTATTATACATCCATTACACAGAATGTGTAATGGATTAGTTTGTATTATATAATTTTGCAATTTAGCCATTTAATTTAGTTAATGTACATTGCACACAATGTGTAATACTTTACATACTTTGTATAATATATTACAACATCATTACACACTTTTTGTAATGCATTGATTAAAAAAAAAATTCTGTGATTTTTGATAAATTTTATTATTTTTATTTTAAACATATATTTTTCAATTTTGTCCTCATAAATTCTTGTCTTTCTTTCGCACAAAATGTGTAGTACATTTAGGCATGTCATACACATAAAGTGTAATGCACCAATGAATTAAACATTAGTTTTATAGAATATGTAATCTATTACACATTAATTACACAAAAACTGTAATTTGTTAGTCTGTTTAGTATTACAAATTACTAATGAATTACACAGAATGTGTAATTGCTCATATCACATTATTCTCTATTGATTCAATATACTAGAAAAATTTAATCAACACCACACCACCACCTGCAGCCACCAAAATACACAGATTTACACACACAAGCAACACAGCCTTACACACACACACACGCGCAGCAAAAGAAGAACAATACACCCCACACACACTAAAAAGCAGTTAAGTGCACATTCTACACAGGCTACAACCATCATCTCCTTCCTCACAACACCCTCAAGAAGCCTTGTTAAACAATTTGAAAGAAGAAGAGAACAAGAAAGTGAGAAATATGTAAAAATCCCATTTTTTCACCCACTTCAACCACCGACCTGAACCTACATCTACACTGCCTCTTCCTTATTTTTCTGGTACTGTAGAGCCCACCTCCTCCACCGATACCTTTGTAGCCAGCCAGCCAGCGGCGGCTTTGACGCCAACGTGATCTCCAAATCCTTATTTCCCATCGCTGTGTTCGAACCAAATCAAGGAAGAAATTATTAGGGTAAAATTAAATTGGGGATTTGGGTATTAATTAGACTTCAATGTATTCCAAGCCGAGAGAAGGATCTAGTGCAAAGCGATAGGCTGAGAGAGAGAGAGAGAGAGATGAAAAATGGTGTGCGTGGGATTGAACCGGAATAGTCGGATTTTTTAAATTAATTTGGTTTTGCAGGGTTTTTAAAATAGTAAACTTAAATGCAAGGTTAGACCTAATTTCCTCGTCTATCTAATCCAAGAAGTAGCCCATTTACGGCGCAATTGTGTTCTAACCAAATAAGAATGCCCTAACCAAACTCTGACTTTGGAATACCCTTTAAATACTCATTGTTGAAATTTTCTCAAATCCTAGCTCCATTAACATCCTCATTTTCCTCCATTATCATCCCCAACTTCATTCTATCCATTCTCATTCAATAAATCAAGTAAGTTTCAATTGGTAAGATTTCTTGATATTTTTATTTATATCTCTATTTCTTTTTATTTAGTATTATACTCTCTTGATTAGTTGTAATTAGCTCTTTACCAATATCATTTGATATCACAAGACACCATAGCTGGTGTTTTTCATCTATCTACAACCATCATACCCATCATACGCACAACTAGTTTTCACCCAGTAGCAGCCATGATATACACAAACACCTAGATATATACACGCATATATACATACACCCCATTAGCCACAGCCAAGAAGCATCTACCACACTCAAACTCTACATCACAACCTAAAAAGTACACCTACACCTTCCCCTATCTCCATAGAACGCCATAGAACCAATTAATTTTGAAAAAGGCTAGAGATTAAAAGGCTAGAGATTAGATCTAATTTTTAAAATCCCCAAAAATTTTCCCTCAAGCTTCCAACTTCAATTTTGACCCTTAACTTCATCAAAACCTTCAATGTTTACCACTAGCACCGCCACTACACACACAACGTTCGCCGCCACTTCCGCCACCAATCACCGTGGGAACCGCCGCCATTTCATCTTTTTTTCCTCCTTTTTTTTCGGTCATAAGAGCCACAGAGAGAGAGAGAAGCTGAGTATATTTGGGCCAAATTCATGCTTTATTATAGTAATTGCAAGTCAAGTCCCTTTACTATTTTAGTTAGCTTAAGTTGATTCTTATGTTTTATTTAATTTATAAATCCTTAACTTTTAAATATTCTAATTTAGCCCCTAAATATTATTTGTAAATCTAGTCCCCCCACTTTATTTATTTTATTTAAGTGAGCCCTAAATTTTTATTTAATTCTAAGTCCTTAACTTTCAATTGTTGCAATTTGACCCCTAAACTTTTATTTTACTTTTAATCCTTCAATTTCTTATTCCTATTTAAGTTAGCCCCAAACTTTAACTGTACATAAGCCTTCCATGTTTTAAAAATCTTATAATTTAGTCCAAAATATTTTTTTGTTCAATTTGATTGTATATTAGGTCCTCAAACTATTCGATCCTTTCAAATTGACCCCCAAACTTTTATATTCATTCAATTTTGGTCCAAAAATTATATATTATTTATAAATATTTAATATTTAAGAGTATTAACATAAATTAAATTCCTTACTGACTGGACGGGGCTTACGAACAGTTAGAGAAATGATTCTCGCCGCTTAGTAGCATTGAAACTCGAGAGAGACTTAATATAGGATCGAAAGACTCACTTTTACTTATCGCGCATTTATAGTTAATAATCTATACTATATGAGTGCTTTTAGTGTGTACTAGACTTGCTTTCGGACCTAAACTTGCCTTCGCGCCTAGAGTTGCATTTTGGCAAATTACCTTCAGGCCCAGAGTTGCCTTCGGGTAAATTGCTTGCCTTCAGGCCTAGCACTACCTTTGGGCCCAGAGTTACTTTTGGGGTATTATTATATTATAGAGTGTGCACATCTATTTGCCTTATATACTTGTATAGATTGATTTACTTGCACAGAGCCTATTGAGTATTATTAAAATACTCACGCCTTTCATTTTCAACAAATTATAGATTGGGGAGATCGGAGGCATGGCTAGTGGTGGGAGCTCTCTAGGGTTTATTAAAAAGAAATTTCATTTCTTTTGTTATTTTAAGCAAACTTAACGGATGGAAGTATGCTATTTTAAATATTTTGAACTAATTAGTATTTTATGCCAAATATTTTGAATTATTAGAGATTGAACAATGTAAAATAGTCTAATATGTTTGCCAACTGAAATGAATTTCTACATCTGAATTACACGTTATATTTCCACATTTTATATTATTATTATAAAAAAATTGAGATAGTTTTAAAGAAAGAACTAACGTTCCGGGTTCCTAGAACTCAGGGCGTTACAGTGCATGTCTTACGCAATCGAAGTATTCCCTTAGTTAAGGTCCAATGGGGTAGACACAGTATAGACGAGGCTATATGGGAAAAGGAAGACGAGATTTTAGCCAAATAACTGGGGCATGTTGACCAAGTAAGTAAAAATTTTGTGGACGAAATTAATTTAAGAGGGTAAGGTTGTAGCGACCCGAACTTTTGCAAAAAAAAAAAAAAACCCTTTAATTAATGTGTCGCTAAGCCATTACTCATAATTTGACCTTTAAAATGAATTAATTTACAAAGTAAATCAAATAATTCATCGTTTATTTATTAAAGATATGAATATTTTATATTCCACCTTCTTTATCTCCTTCAACATCATATATGAGCTATCCCCAATCACCCTATAATCACTTGGGGACTTATCTTTTACTATTTGCTTGCGCATTAATTCAACATCCTTATTTCAAATTCAAACAAACAACTAGTCCCTCAAGGATTTTAATCCCCACGTGAGATAAACCCATCTCACCATCAATCAGGAACAAGAATTCTTTTAGCCAACCAACTTCCTCTTCTTCACGCTATAAACCGGCATCCTTGTTTATGTCTCTACATCACATATACACAAATCACAGCCTTTCACAATAGCAATAACCCACAAACATAGGCGTCAAGCTTTTAAGTCAAGTAAAAACCTCAATGCACACCACTACCATCATCCATACAGAACATGGTGCAAATATACGCAAACACATCCAATCCTTCCTCTAAGTTCAAATCATGAATTATAGAGGGAGAAAATGATTATAAGCGAGCCATTGAAACCAAGATATAACCTGTGTCAAGAATTCGAGTCATGGATGACCATCGCCCATTACCACCACATGGCCAATACCCCATGACCACCACCACACAGTCAACACCACCACCATCACTCCTAGTACAAAAACACATGGATACGCACACAAGCCACACCCATGCAGACAAGGTGCACAAAACTCGCGCACATACAAACATACATATATGTATCTATACACTCAAAACTCACACACCTAAAACACAAGAATCCCCATGATTTGAGTAAAAGAAAGGTTGAAGGAAGAAGAGTATGCAAGCGCCAAGTTCCTTGAATCAAATTGAGCCAAATCCTTCATTTTTCACCGAGTTATCTCATCATCGATGAAGCCAGGACACTAGCCCACTACCGCCGGCAGCAACAGAGCCGCTATTATTGTGGTTTCTCCTTGCCCCTTATCTCGAGCCTATACTGAAGATGAGGATCCATTTGCCCCAATTAAAATTAATATGGAAATTCAATTTAAGGATTTCACACATCAAGTCCCCTGAGTTTTAAAATGTGACAAGTTGATCCTTAAGTTTGGTTGCTTTTTTAAAACCAGCCCCTAATTCCAAAGTTCTAATTTTGTCGAATTTAGTCCCTGGTTTCTATTTTTCCCCTATAAACAGTCACTAAGCGTAAAGTTTTGATTTAGTTGAATTTACCCTCCAGATTCCATTTTTCCCGCACAAATGTCCCGAGCAACTTTTTTTTTTCTATTTATTTATTTAAGTAAAGCTTAAAAGTATTTTCAATACTTTTTAAGCCCCAGACCTTTGAATTTACTTTACAAACTTAATGATCAATAATAATTTTATAATTTCCTTAATTGTAGACGATGTGCGAGTTTAAAGAATTAAAGCCACCAACTACGTTCAAACTAAGAATTTAAGATGGGTCCCTAAATTAAAATTTATTTCCTTTATCTATGCATTGTTATGATGACCGTTTGTAGTGTCCATTGTTGATGTCATTTGTGAATAAGGAATGCTAAGTAGCCTTCAGGCTCATGAATGTCAATGAGCCTTCGAGCTTCGAAATGTCAAGGAGCCTTCGAGCACAAGAATGTTAAAAGCTTTCATGAATGTTTATTTTCGTCGGGACGTAAGTAATCCATAATATGCATGCGTGTACTTACCACCTTATTTACAATTTGACTAACGTGTGCCGTGGACCTATTAGTAATTCTTTACTCACATTTTCCTGTTTTTACCAACATTACAAACTAGGAAAGTAGCGGGGGAGGAGATGACAGTGGCAAGCCATTGGAGAAGCTTTTAAATCTTCATTTCATCTTTTATTTTTGCAAACATTTAATAATTGCTCATAAATTCTACTGTATGTCTTTCTTTTGCAATTTAATTTAATGTTAGGCCTTTCGATTCAACATTATTTTCAAAAACATCGTTCATCTAGGATTGTCTAGTCATTGCTATTTGTTGGAGGTGCATGAGAGACAAAGTAATTTGAATATTCTTTTCATTTAAAAAATGTTTGATGTTCCGCAAAAACTATCAATCAGTAAGCAAGTATGGCGGCCCGAATCTAAATGGATTCAGGGCATTACACTTTAATATAATTTTTGAAGTTTTCTTTGGGTCCTAAACTTATGTATTTTGTCCCGATGAGTTTGATTCTCTTGATAGTATTTTTTTTCAATGCTCATTAGTTCTTTAACTATAATTGCAGCCCGGCGAATCACTATTTGAAGATGATGAAGAACCTGCTATCACACCTTCATCCAAGCGTCGTTTTGATGAAGATGATGATCAATCTAGTGGTGTTTCAACCATGCAAGGCTCGAGCAATGGAAAGATCGAGCATGTTAAGATTGAGAAGTGTTGATGCATTGTTTAGTTAAGTCCATAAAAGATTTTGGCTTTTCTTTTTACTCCACTTTTGCTTTGATTTGGAAATTTGAGAAATGTTCACAATATTGATATTTGGGATTTCTATTTGTGGTTTACATCTTCAATCTAAAAGAGATACTTATGTACAATTGTGGTTTTTATTATTTCATTGATTCAACACTTGCGGGTTTTTTGCATTATTGATTTGATAGTCTTGTGCTATTGCATTTGCTGTATTTTTGAGGAGATCACATTCTTGCTGTATTCATGAAATTTTGTGGATGTGCAACAGCCATGGTTACACCATGCACTGTGAAATTTATGCTTTAGTCCAAGTACTCAATTAAGGTGTTGAAGTATGGGATTTTGTGGTTACTATCTAGATGAAAGTGTTTATGCATCTTAGAGTTACTTTCTGCTTATGTGTTTGTTTATTGCTAATAGCTTTCTGTCATAGATTTCCTTCTATATAATTATTGATACACCAGATAAAAACTTCTGGAAGTGCTCAAGCTGAATCCTGTTTTTGATACATTAATGTTTGTATAGCATTGGTAAAGCTAAAAGAGAAGCAAGATTTACAATTTTTATCGTTCTAAATTATTGTTTACATAGATAATGAAGAGATACAGATGCTTCTTTTTGAGTAATACCAATACTAAAAGCTTCTTTACCAGCACAACAAAATACTATCTCTGCCATGTTATTCTTCCTGCTACAGACACATAAACTTTGAAATTTATATCAGCATGTCTTGGCTTGAGATATACAGCAACCGCACCTGTCCTCATCACAAAAAATGGAGGTGCTATATATTTCAAGCCAAGACGTGCTGATATAAATTTCAAAGTTAATCTCAAGCCAAGACGTGCAGTAATTCAAAGTTTGCCACACCGCGTAATCACTATTTTGTTTAAAGTTTATGAATGATGATTACCAGCAGCAAAATCTAAGTATGCCAATTTGTGATGCCAATCAATTTCTGGAGTTGCAGCGCGACTTTGTTATTCTTATAGCCTGAGGCGACATATAAATTAAGCATCCCACTTCCTCAAATAGTAAGGACCAATATAAAGGGTTTTGTTTCATATTGAGTTGTAACTAATAAATAATACACAAAATTTTAAAAGTAGTTAATTGTTTTGTTAGTATTTGCATCAATTTCATGAAAACAATTTCAATAATATATCCAAGTTCAATAAGACTACATTCATATAAGCTAACAAATGCACAGTCATATAAACCAACAATGTTGCATTCATCTTTAATAATTTTACTAGTGAAAAGCAAGTGCGTTGCATGTGAATTATAGGCCGCGCATGTATTATTTTGAATTTTCACATGAGATGAAACTCTAAGACAATTTTCTTCTCTCTCTCTCTCTCTCTCAGAATTTAATGATTTGAATTGGTCAATTGCTATTTTAATATGTCATATATTTCACTGACAATATTCCCTCAACACTATGTTGTATGTGATTCATTATCTCTTTATTCTTTTATATTGTATAAATCAATAGAGTATGAAAAGTTATACTCCATCAGATGTCATGTGTAAATCAAATAAGCCATTTAATCTAAAGAAAGAAAATTAAACAAAAACATATACATATTTTAATGGAGTTAATCAAAGTTCACACATGCATAACGGACAGATCAATTGTTAATTCTCTTATCCAGAGCAAGGTTGTAAAGATCTTCGTTCAATTGAATTATCTATCCTTTATCATTACAAATTATTTTAAATAATTGCAAAACAGAATCAAGTATTTGGAGGTTAAGAAATGAAAAGGCACGCAATAAATAGTTGATAATATTTTCATGAATGTATTATTATGAAACAAAGTTAGCGAATGAAAAGGCAAACATACATGACCAAAACACTGCACAATTCAACAATCAATAATGATTACACAATCAGAACTAATTCCTAATATCCCCACCTTCAGTTCTCAAGTGAAAATTGCCAAATGAATAAGAGCCATTTTATTATCAGTATTCTTAACCTCCAAATACTTTATCATAATCCTCCCCTACCTGTGGATCAAGGTCGTCATCTCATCATATACCCGCCGTGTGAATATTCGATTAGTATATAGATTAGTTACTACTTTAGAATGTTTGGATGTCTAATTGCTTGGAGTTTGACAACAACATCATAGTCAATGGCATCTTCAAATGAAGTGTTTAATGTAAGTTAGAAATGGAATACTTGTATCCCAGTAGAGAAAATGAACCAACTTTGAACCTAAGTGTACCCTTACGAATGTTTTACGATATTTTTAGTCTTCAAAATTCAATAATAACAAGAACCCATTGGCCATTATGTTAGGATATTATTATCCCTCTTTTTCTATATGAATGATGATTTGTAATTGCTAGTCATTGGGACTCTAGTTCAATGTAATGCATTAAGGTAAGGTTGTATTGGATTGTGATTGACTGTAATGGGACTATAATGCGGCAAAATGTAGTGTGGTCATTATTTGTTTTTTAGAGAAAGAGATGTCATGACCATGCAAGACTACTAAAAATGGGGCTGATCCTAATCAGATAGACCCGGCTACCTTTATGATGAATTTCATGCAGTGCGTATAGAATTTGGCGCAAGCTCCTCCTCCACTTGCTCTAGTATCACCGATCATGCAATCTAGGAAGTACAGTCCACCCACTTTTGATGGTGGGAGTGGTCCTCTAGCTGTTGAGGAGTGGCTACAAGAGATTGAGAGAATCTTTAGACACATCTCATGCCTTGATAATCAGAAGATGTTATGTACTGAGTTTATATTGAAGGGCAATGCTGGCCATTGGTGGGCATCGGATACTCGAACTAGGAGTGATGAGCAGTAAAGGGCGTAGTTTAATGAGAGACTAAGGAGGAGGTATTTTCCACCCTTCATGACAAGAGAGAGAGGGAATTCTTGGATCTGAAGCAAGGTGACATGGATATCAATTTACTATGAGAGGAAGTTGGAGGAGTTATCTGTTTTGCTGCCCAGATTTTTGATTCAGAGGAGAAGAAGGCATGCCGTTTTGAGACGGGCCGATGCTCGAGATCCGACAGATCTCCACTTATGGAGAAGTTGTTAGTAAGGCTCAGACTGCGGCTTATGTTATGGAAGAAGCAAATGACAAGGGAAACCAAAGCAACTAAAAGTTTCAATGAAAGAGGAAATGGCAAGGCCGAAGTCAGAATCAGATGCCAAACAAGAAGCCCAACTATGGACTGGCTAAGGAAGAGACTTCAAGAGACTTCAGTGCCCGCGATACAAGAAGTATCACAGAGGAGAATTTCCTTGGGGCACCCAAATTTGCTTCAAGTGCAGGAAGCCAGGCAATATTGCACCACATTGTCGTTCCAAGCAAGCTAGGATCAATGAGGGGCCGTCAAACCAGACTGAGCAAGCAAGGAAAGGAAAGGGGAAAGTTTTTTGATACGGACCTCGTTGGTCTCGATGCCAACGCAACCCAATCCAGATTGGATTAGATCCCAGAAAAGCCAATCACTGGTCACGATCGAGAACCTGACGACCTTCTACTCACGAAGTGACAACAATAGGCTAAAACCTATCACCTTCGACTGTGCGTAGTAGACAACCGGCAGGGGTGAACGCCACAAGAGTTGATCACGCTCTTGATAAGTTCGATTTGTTCAAAAGAACAACAAGAGAAGATAAATTCTCTCAACAAGCATAAGCTCTCTATTTTCATATATCCACCAAGTTATTTCTTACAATGAGGGTTTTTTGTACATATACAAGTCTCAAATGGAAATAATGATAAAATAATAAAATATCCAAAAAGTAGACACAAAAATGACTAAGTCGGCCAAAATTACGGCCGTAAGGTCTGTGGTTACGGCCGTAAATTCCGAAGTTACGGCCGTAAGTCCTAAAAGTACGGCCGTAATAACCTCTCTGCCTCAAAACCGTCAAAACTGGATTCTTGAGTTACGGCCGTATGTATGAATGTTACGGCCGTATATCCTTCGTTACGGCCGTATCATGAAATTATACGGCCGTAATTAGCTCTCTGCATATTTTGGCCCAAAAAGTGGAAATTGCCGATACGGCCGTAAGTATAATCAATACGGCCGTAAAATTTATGATACGGCCGTATTTTACAAGGTACGGCCGTATTTTACTCTCTGTAAAATACTGTTCTTCAACCCCATGGGTTACGGCCGTATGGAAACTGGGTTACGGCCGTAAAAATTGGGTTACGGCCGTAAAGTTATGGGGTTACGGCCGTAACTTTGGTCTGCCTTGTTCCCTTTGATCTCTAACATCTCCAACCTGTAATTGGAGGACTTCTTTCAACTTCTGAACTCCCGTGGACTGGTCCAAGTGTGGAAATGACCTATTCTGGACTTGTTGACATACGTTTTCGACCCAGGTCATCAAGGCTCGTCCCATTCTTTTGGCTCGACTTCTCGTAATCGGTCCAATCGGCCAATGGGGTGGTTCGTCCGACGTGGAGGCATCCGGTTCATATCATCCCCTTCTTCAGGTTGATTCGTCACGAATCGGTTCTCGCATCAAACGGAACAAGATCGTAGACATTAAATGTAGCGGCATACATTATACTCACCTGGCGGTCGAAGTTTGTAGGCGTTGTTGTTGATTCGTTCAACTACTTGGAAAGGCCCGCCACTTCGGGTAGCGCTTGAGCGGCGTAGTTGCGGGAATCGGTCTTTTTCGAGGTGGAGCCAAACCCAATCTCCGGTTCAAAAATCATTTCCTTTCGCCCTTTGTTCACCCTAGTCGAGACTTGTTGATTTCTTTTTTCGATCTGTAGCTTTACCTTGTCATGTATGGATCGAACAAGCTCGGCTTTTCGTTTGCCATCCAAGCTAACCCTTTCACTCACAGGTAGAGGAATCAAATCTAATGGGGTTAGCGGATTGAAACCATAAACTATTTCAAAGGGCTTAATAAGCTTGAAGAATGTTTTGCATGATTATAAGCAAATTCAAAGATGTGGTAAACATTCTTCCCATGTCTTAATATTTCGACGAATGATAGCCCGAAGTAATTGTGACAACGTACGGTTTACTACTTCAGTTTGACCATCAGTTTGGGGATGAGTCGTGGTTGAAAATAGCATTTTGGTACCTAGTTTTCCCCACAAAGTTTTCCAGAAGTAGCTAAGGAATTTGACGTCTCTATCTGACACAATTGTCTTCGGCACTCCATGTAGCCGAACTATTTCACTAAAGAACAAGTCGGCAATATGACTTGCATCATCGGTTTTGTGACAGGGTATAAAATGAGCCATCTTACTAAACCGATCAACTACCAAAAAAACCGAATCCCTACCATTTCTAGATCTAGGCAATCCCAAAATGAAATCCATCGATAAATCCTCCCATGGCTAATGAGCTACGTGAAGAGGAGTGTAAAGCCCTTGGGAACTACCTTAGATTTGGCCTTTCTACAAGTAATGCAATTCATGCAAATTTTCTCTCGCCTCGTTTCATCTTAGGCCAATAGAAATGATCACGCAAGACTTCAAATGTCTTTTCTACGCCGAATGTCCCATGAGGCTTCCTCCATGAGCCTCCTCACTAACAACTCTCGTATAGAACTAGAAGGAACACAAAGTTTGCCCTCTCGAAATAAGAACCCCTCTAGCCTATAGAACTTCTCAAATCCATTCTTTTCACAAGCAACATAGATACTACTAAAGTCCGGGTCTTTCTCATATAATTCTTTCATTAATTCAAAACCCAACAATTTAGTATCTAGAGTGGTGAGTAAGGTATACCTGCGTGATAAAGCATCTGCAACAATGTTTTCTTTACCTTGTTTGTACTTGATCACGTAGCGAAATGTCTCAATAAATTCCATCCACTTAGCATGTCGCTTGTTTAACTTGCCTTGGCTTCTGAGATGTCTTAGTGATTGGTGGTCCGTGTGGATCACAAATTCCTTCGGCCAAAGATAGTGTTGCCAATTCTCTAGTGTACGAACCAATGCATAGAGCTCCTTGTCATACGTAGGGTAATTGAGGGTGGCACCACTCAATTTCTCGCTAAAGTATGTAATTGGCCTTCGTTCCTGCATCAACACAGCACCAATACCTATGCCCGATGCATCACATTCAATCTCAAAAGCTTTGTTAAAGTCGGGAAGGGCAAGTACGGGCGAAGAACACAGTTTTTCTTTAATCATTTGAAAAGCTCGTTCTTGCTCTTTCTCCCATTTAAACCCAACTGTTTTCTTGATTACTTCAGTTAATGGTGCAGCTAGTGTACTGAAATTAGGCACAAATCGACGATAGAAGCTAGCTAAACCATGAAAACTACGAACATCGGCTATGCTAGATGGAGTAGGCCATTCTTGGATTGCTCGAATCTTTTCTTCATCAACTTCTACTCCCTTAGCACTAACCACATAACCAAGAAAAACAATCCTTTCAAGACAGAAATGACTTTTAGTAGGGTTTGCAAACAGTTGTTCTTTCCTTAGAACTTCTAAAACAAGTCTAAGGTGTTTTGCATGATCAGTGAGCTCCCTACTATAAATCAAAATGTTGTCAAAGTACACCACTACAAATTTACCAATGAACGCGCGTAACACGTGATTCATTAGTCTCATGAATGTACTTGGTGCATTTGTCAACTCAAACGGCATAACTAACCATTCATATAACCCTTGTTTGGTTTTAAACGCCGTTTTCCATTCGTCACCCTCTTTCATTCGAATTTGGTGATAACCGCTTTTTAAATCAATTTTGCTAAAGATACTAACACCATACAGTTCATCAAGCATGTCATCAAGTCTAGGTATAGGGTGGCGATATTTTTATCAGAATGTTGTTGACATCACGACGATCAACACACATTCTCCACGAGCCATCTTTCTTGGGCACGAGCAAGACTGCACAAAGACATGGACTTAGACTCTCCCGATATACCCTCGACCGAGCAAGTTCTCCACTTGGCGTTGCAACTCCTTTGTTTCCTCGGGGTTACTACGGTAAGCGGGGCGATTGGGAATAGCGGCTCCGGGAACTAGGTCAATTTGATGCTCAATGCCTCGAATGGGTGGCAAACCACTTGGTAATTCTTCTGGAAGGATGTCATGGAATTCCTGCAAGAGAGAAATAATAGAATTGGGGAGGGAGTCAAGGTTAGAATTGAGCACTCGTTCACTCTCCTTGTAGACTAACAAAAGCACTTGTTGGTCCTCCGACAGAGCCCTCACAATGTCTCTCGGCCTTGCAAAGAAACACTCTTTCTTTTTTGTCTCATGCTCACTCTTCTCTCCTTTTACTCTCTCTTCAATTTTTCCATTCGACTCTCGTCTCTCCTTTTCCTTCTCATCAGCTTCTTGTTTGAGCTTGACTTGATCCTTATACACTTGTTGCGGTGTCAAAGGAGCAAGCACAATTGGTTTTCCATTGAACTTGAAGCTATATCTATTCCGATATCCATCATGTGTCACTCGTCTATCAAATTGCCACGGCCGGCCTAGCAATATGTGTGTAGCTTGCATGGGTACTACATCACATACCACTTCATCCTCATACGTGCCAATCAAGATAGGGATCTTCACTTGCTTGGTAACCCGAACCTCGCCTGTGTCACTAAACCATTGTAACCGATACGGTCTCGGGTGTTTCATCAATGGAAGCCCAACCCTATCGAAGAACAGATAACTAGCAACATTGGAACAACTCCCCCCGTCAATAATCAAACTACATGGTTTGCCCTGCACTAGGCACCGAGTGTGGAAGATGTTCTCCCGCTGAGGAGTCGCGTCATCCACTTTAGCCTTGGTGCTAAGCGCTCGCCGTGTAATTAAAGTCTCGAGGATAGTCATCACATATTGATCATCCGAGTCCTCCTTCTCCTCCTCCACACTTGGAGGGACTTCTTCCTCATCCTCCGTCTCAATCTCACCATTGTCCCGGACCACCATTGTGCGGCGATTGGGGAACTCCGAGGCTATGTGACCTCGTCCTTGACATTTGAAACATTGGATATCTCGGTTTCGGGGTGGTGGTGCGCCCATTGGCCTTTTCCCTTTATCCTCCCCCACCGGAGAAGACTTAGGTGGCTTACTCCGCCCTTTCCAAGCCGGCTTTGGAGTTGTAGTCTTATCACCACTCCATTTCGGTTTCCCAAAGCTACTACTTCCCCCGGCTTGAGGTTTGTTGAAACTCTTCTTCTTCAGTTGCATCTCAACTTTGGCGGCTTTATGAACCAATTCTTGTATATCGGCATAATCATGTAGCTCAACAAGATTGGTAATCTCTCGATTCAATCCGCTTAGAAACCGTGCCATGGTGGCCTCCTCTTCTTCACCTATATCGGCCCTAGTCATAAGAGACTCCATCTCTTGATAATACTCTTCCACGCTTCGTCTCCCTTGAGTTAACGTTTGCAACTTGTTATACAAACTCCGATAATAGTAGGTAGGAACGAACCGCTTTCTCATTATCGTTCTCAACTCATTCCAAGTACTCACCGGAGCTTCCAAATTTCTTCGCCTAGCCGTGGTCGTTTGTTTCCACCAACTAAGAGCATATCCCGTGAATTCTTTTACTAAGAGTGGAACTTTCTTCTCCTCCGGGATTCGATGAAATTGGAATGCCAACTCTACTCTGCTTTCCCAATCCAAATAGGCATCCGGGTCGGCTTTACCTTGGAATGGAGGCACTTCAACCTTCACATTCTTCACATCACTTTCCTCCTCTCGTGGTCTCTCATTACCTCGACCTCCTCGATCTCCTCGGCCGCCTCTACCACCTCTACCACCTCTATATATCACCTCATATTCATCCTCATCGCCTTCTTCAAACTCCGGCCTACGAACATTTAACCTAGCTACCGATTGCTCAACATCTTCTCGTAGAATTGCTGACTCAACCGACGCTCCATTGCGGTCATAGAAGCTCAAGAACTGATTGGATATCATCCAAGGTGGCGACTTTAGATCCGTGTCCCTCGATCAACTCAGACGGACATTGTGTGCAAGTGTGTGCAAGACTCAGAGTGTCCTCTCGTGAATATCACTCGTATATTTCACTCAACACTCTCTCACTCAACACTCAATAATGCACTCACACTCTTTTGTTCAATCGAACTCAACGAACTTGATCAAGGTAAGATCGTCTTGTTAGTTCCCCAAAACGATGCCAAAGCAGTTGGTTAGCTAAATTACAACTCGATGACTCAACACAATACAAACTAAATTACAACTCGATGTAACCCTAGTACAATATAACTCGGCTACAAGATGATGTAACAAGCATACAACAATAATACTAAGTGTAGCCAATGTGTAGGCTATCACTCGTTCAACACAACAAACGGAGCCATTGTTCGTGTTTTTTTTTTTTTCACTACATACACTTACAACCACAATACCAACACAATACTAAGATTTGGAGGAATTCTAAGGACAAACTCAATTTGCACCAAGAACACCAAGAACACACACTAAAATCCTACACATTTAAAAGTTGAAATTCAAGATTCTAATCCCATAACAATAACAAGTATAACAATCTAAGACTTAATAACAAAGGACTTATACTATAAAAACATAAAACAAAGGGATAGATACGGATGATTAGAATCGTGCTCGATACCAAGCGATACGGACCTCGTTGGTCTCGATGCCAACGCAACCCAATCCAGTTGGATTAGATACCGTAAAAGCCAATCATCGGGTCACGATCGAGAACCTCGGCGACCTTCTACTCACGAAGTGACAACAATAGGCTAAAACCTATCACCTTCGATGCGTAGTAGACAACCGGCAGGGGTGAACACCACAAGAGTTGATCACGCTCTTGATAAGTTCGATTTGTTCAAAAGAACAACAAGAGAAGATAAATTCTCTCAACAAGCATAAGCTCTCTATGTTCATATATCCACCAAGTTATTTCTTACAATGAGGGTTTTTTGTACATATACAAGTCTCAAATGGAAATAATGATAAAATAATAAAATATCCAAAAAGTAGACACAAAAATGACTAAGTCGCCCAAAATTACGACCGTAAGGTCTGTGGTTACGGCCGTAAATTCCGAAGTTACGGCCGTAAGTCTTAAAAGTACGGCCGTAATAACCTCTCTGCCTCAAAACCGTCAAATCAATTCTTGAGTTACGGCCGTATGTATGAATGTTACGCCGTATATCCTTCGTTCTGCCGTATCATGAAATTATACGGCCGTAATTAGCTCTCTGCATATTTTGGCCCAAAAGTGGAAATTGGCGATACGGTAGAAGTATAATCAATACGGTAGTAAAATTTATGATACGGCTGTATTTTACAAGGTACGGCCGTATTTTACTCTCTGTAAAATCTGTTCTTCAACCCCATGGGTTACGACCTATGGAAACCGGGTTACTGCCAGTAAAAATTGGGTTCTGGCCGTAAAGTTATGGGGTTACTACCGTAACTTTGGTCAGCCTTGTTCCCTTTGATCTCTAACATCTCCAACCTGTAATTGGAGGACTTCTTTCAACTTCTGAACTCCCGTGGACTGGTCCAAGTGTGGAAATGACCTATTCTGGACTTGTTGACATACGTTTTCGACCCAGGTCATCAAGGCTCGTCCCATTCTTTTGGCTCGACTTCTCGTAATCGGTCCAATCGGCCAATGGGGTGGTTCATCCGACGTGGAGGCATCCGGGTTCGTATCATTTTTGCTATGGATGCTGCGGGAGATGTTTATGTGATTGCAAGTATACCATTTACTCAAGTGCTCTTTCATATGTCATCGATAACTACCTATCACTCGTCCCTAATTGTATGTTCTTAATATAACCACATGGGTGTTCTCTGTATTTGGTATTGCTGCATATGTATTGATAGATTCAGGTGCTACGCACTCATTTATTTCTGATGCATGTTTGGCTAGAATGGATTTGCTAGTAGATAAAATTGATAGCATGCTTCAGGTTAGCCTACCATCAAGAACGACCAAAGATAGTAATAGAATAGCCAAGGTAGTACGAATAGAATTTGATGGGATAGTACTGAGGCAGATCTGAATGTCATTTCGATGAAGGACTTTGATATCAGCTTGGGCATGGACTGGCTGAGCGCCAACCATGCTGTTATTATATGCCATGAGAAAGTAGTTTTTTCAAAAGGATAGGAAAGAAGCATTTAGATTCTATAAGTTAAAGATTAAGGCACTTCCTCGCCTTATCTTGGTTCTACATGCAGGGAAACTTTTGGCAAAAGGAAATAGTAAGGGTTATCTTGTTAGCCTTCACGGCAAATCTTCAAAAGAAGTTGTGTTGGATTCTGTGTCGGTAGTGTGTAAGTATAAAGATGTTTTTCTAAGCGATTTGCCGAGTGTCCCACTCGATAGGCAAGTGGAATTTGCTATCGACCTAGTACTAGGAGCTGCCCCCGTGTCTAAAGCCCCATATCCCATAACACCAAAGGAGTTGTAAGAGTTGAAGGTTCAATTAGAAGAATTGCTTGAGAAAGGTTTCATCCAGCGGAGTGTATCTCCTTGGGGAGCACTTGTCTTATTTATTAAGAAGAAGGATAGCAGAATGAAGGTGTGCATTGACTATAGAGAACTTAATAAGCAAACGATAAAGAATAAGTATCGCCTTCCTAGAATTGAAGATTTGTTTTACAGTTGGAGGGTGCTTCGGTTTTCTTGAAGATTGATTTGAAATCGGGTTATCGGGAATTGAAGATCAAGCCAGTAGATATACCAATGACACATTTAGGAAAAGATATGTGCATTATGAGTTTACAATGATGCCCTTTGGTCTCATAAATGCACCCGCAATATTCATGCATTTGATCAATCGAGTCTTTCATCAGTATTTGACCAACTTCGTCATTGTGTTTATCAATGACATACTGATCTATTCAAGAGGTGCTGATCGGCATGGAGAACATTTGAGGATTATACTTGATGTATTGACGAGAGAGAGAGGCTATATGCCAAGTTCAAGAAGTGTGAATTTTGTCAGGAGAAAGTTGGATTTTTGGGTCACATTGTAACAGCTAAGTGTATTGAAGTTGACGCTTTGATGAATTTGTCTACACCTATAAATGTCGGAGAAGTAATACACTTTCTTGGATTAGCCGGATACTATTGACTATCCATTGAGGGTTTCTTCAAGACTGCGGGACCCATGGCTTAGTTGACTAAGAAGGGTGTTAAATTCCAACAGATCGATTAGTGTCGGAGAAGTTTTATGGAGCTAAAGAGTCGATTGGTTTCGGCACTAGTGTTGATTGTACCTGACAGTACTGAAGGTTTTTTTTATTTATAGTGATGCCTCAAAGCATGGATTGGGATGTGTATTAATGAGGAAAGGGAAAATGATTGCCTACGCATCAAGACAGCAGAAGCCTTATGAGCAGAAGCCCTATGAGCAGAATTATCCGGCGTATCATCTAGAACTCACGGTAGTAGTGCATGCTTTGAAGATTTGGCATCATTTCTTGTACAGGAGTAAGTGTGAAATCTACACCAATCACAAGAGCCTCAAGTACTTCTTTACTCAAAAAAAGTTGAATATAAGACAACATCGTTGGCTAGAGCTTGTGAAACTATGATTATACCATTCTCTACCACCCGAACAAAGCCAATAGGGTGGCAGATGCACTGAGTAGGAAGAGCATTGGACAGTTATCTGCATTGAATACTGTGCAGGATCAGATCATTCGAGATTTGCAGAATTTGAGGGTTGAAGTACAAGCCTCGCCGATTTTGCGATCAAGCAAATTAGCAAACTTAACTGTTAACCCGGACTTGAGAAGTCAACTTGTAATGGCCCAAAAGGAGGATAAGTTTCTCGAAAAGATCACATCGGAAGCTAGGATTGGTAGGAGAGTAGGTTTTGAAATTGCCTGAACTTGGGTTTGAGGGTGTCTATATGTGCAGAAAGATCAAACAGATAAGGAATGAGATAATGACAGAGGCTCACTCAACTCCTTACATAGCACAGCCTGTTGGGACGACGATGTACCATGATCTACAGGATACCTTTTAGTGGAGGAATATGAAAGATTGTATTACAAGATTTGTGGCTAGACATTTAGTTTGTAAACAAGTTAAAGCCGAACATCAAAGGCCTTCGGGACTGTTGAATCCCTTAGAGATACAAGAGTGGAAGTGGGAGAAGACTACCATGGATTTCGTGACGGGTCTATCGAGATCATCGAGAGGTCAAGTTGCTGTATGGGTTATTGTGGACTGACTTACGAAATCTGCAGACTTCTACCAGTTTGGATGACTCTAAGTGGCGATCATTAGACACAGTTGTATGTTAGAGAGATTGTTCCATTTCATAGGGTACATGTGTCCATTGTTTCAGATGGAGATCCGAAACTGAGGTTTACCTTGAGATTTTGGGAGAGTTTACAGATGGCTATGGGCACTAGATTAACTTCAGTACTGCTTATCACCCCCAGACAGATGGAAAATCTGAGTATACCATTCAAATATTAGAGGATATGCTGAGGGCTAGCTGGGAGTTGGGAAACTCATTCGCCGCTGCGAAAGTTTGGATACAACAGTTTATAGGCAACGATCGGGATGGCACTTTATGAGGCATTGTATGCTCGACTGTGTCGATCACTGATCTATTGGGATGAAGTCGGAGAAAGAAAGATGTTGGGACCATAAATGAAAGAGAGAACTATTGAGGCTATAGAGAAGATCAGGGCCCAGATCACGGCTACACAAGATAGACAAAAGACCTATCCCGATCAGAGAAGAAAGGACTTGAAATTTAAGGTTGGAGAGAAAGTGTTTGTCAAAGTGTCTCCAATGAAGAGCAATTTATGCTTTGGAAAAAAAGGAAATTTGAGACCACAGTTTGTCAAACCCTTTGAGATATTAGAAGAAGTTGAGATAGTAGCTTATCGTTTGGCCTTGCCACCTGAGCTCTCATTGGTGCATCATGTATTTCATGTTTCTCAGTTGACGAAGTATGTCCACGATCCAAGTCATGTGGTGAATTTTTATTGTTGAATATTTCAGGAGGATTTATCATATCGAGAGACACCCATGACCATTATAGAGCAAAACGTCCATGTTTCAAGGAATAGAAGAATCCCTCTAATCAAAATCCAGTGGGATAGTTATAGCAAGGATGAGGCAATATGGGAAAAAGAAGAGGAAATTCTATCCAAATACCCAAACCTTATAGATAAAGTAATTTTAATTTCTAGGGCGAAATTATTTGTGAAGGGTAAGGTTGTAGTGACCACAAATTTTTCAAAAATAAAAATATTTAATTAAATAAATTTCCAAAACGCGCTGCTACCACCTCACCTAAAGAATTTAATAGTGTACGCTCACCTAGTCGAATTTTATATTATTTATTATTATATCTAGTCATTATAAGAAAATAATTTATAAAACTTACTTATTTTTCAAATTTACATTTGAGAACCAAAACTTTCAAATTTGTTCATTTTAGTCCCCGAACTCTTAGTTTTTATTCATTGTAGCCCAATGTTGGTTTCAAGTCCAATTTAAAGCTCATTTATGGTCCAATGTGAGTTAAGAGGCAACCCAATCCAATTAGAAAATCATTTAAGGCCCACTCGTATTTCTTGCCCATCAAGAATACTTAATCAAGTTCTTTACCCTAGTATTTCATTTAAATACTTTGGTTGATATTTCTTTCAAACCCTAGCCCCAAACTCCATCCTCACCCTCATTTCACCTTCAACATCACCATCATCGTCATTCGTTTCCTCCATTCTCATTCAACATCAAGCAAGAGCAATTAAACAGGTTTTCTATCGGCAATTCCTTAACCTTTAATGTTAATATACATTTCAATGCATTTCTTCACAACACAGATTTTCTATTTCAGTGAAGCTGGCCCTTCAAGAAAAATCCTCCCTAAAATCCTCTATCAAAGCACAATAGGCAATTTTTCCCCATCTTTCAATGTCATTGCTCCACCACCAACATTGTCGCCACCTTCACCATGACAACTCAACCATAGCAATACCATTACCCTGCCAAGTCTTAAACTATTACACAGATGGAGCATAGCAGTAGCAAATATTTGCACAAGCTACTTCTACTGGCGGCATAAGCTGCTCCACACCATCACCATAGCACCATCTCCACCACACACACATTGCTGCCACTATCACCACCACACAAGCACCACACTACCTTCCACTGCAACCACACACACACAAACACGCAACAACAATAGCAAAACACATACACACACAAACACACCGTGGCAAACATGCACACACGCACACACACCCCTATACACATACATCATACATATACACAAACCCCCACAAACCTGACATTCACCACCTCAGTAGCACCATATAGAAGCTAAATAGACGAAGAAAGGAAGAGAAATGAGGGCCGAATTTTCTTCTCAGGTGAGTCACTGCCAAGTATGAAAAAGAATAGGGTCCGTTGGATTTCAATTAGCGATTTTAAGTGTTAATTGGGAATTTTTACTTCGGAATTTGCAATTCAGTCCCCGAGCCTTTTAATTTCCTTTAAGTTAGTCCCTATACTTTATTTAAATCATAAGTCCTCAAATTTTAATTTTCATAATTTAACTCTTGAGTTATATTTGCAAACTAAGTCCTCCAATTTAATTATTTTATTTAACTAAGCCCCTAAAGTTTATTTAATCCTAGGTTTCTAACTTTTAATTCTTATAAGTTGACCCCCAAACTTTTATTTCAATTTAAATCCTTCAATTTCGCATTCTTATTTGGGTTAATCCCCAAACTTTATTTACACCTAAGTCCTCCATGTTTTAAAAATCTTATAATTTAGTTCAAAATACTTTTAATTCAATTTTATTGTACACTAAGCCCTCAAGCTAGTCAGTCATTTCAAATCAATCCCGAACCTTTATATTCTTCCAATTTTGGTCCATAAGTTTCAATATCATCTATAAATACTTAATATTTAAGTTTATTAATGTTGATTAAACTCCTTATTAACTAGACGGGGCGTACGACCAGGTAGAGGACTGACTTCTCACCATTTATTAAGCCTAGTACTCTGAAAATGTTTAAAGTAGACTCCTTTTCTAAAAATTATTTTTCAGATGTGCGCTTTACAATTGATATTTGCTATAAATACTTGTATGTAAACGTTATATGATAATGTGCTTCCTCTACACTATGATGGTAGGTTTTAAGTTTAATTATGAATAACAACATGTTTATTAGCATTATGATTGCGTGCACGATAAATAATAATGACCTTCTTTTAAATACTATGATCACGTGCACGATAAAGAGGGAATGATGAATGAACGTATGATATAGTTGTTCGTATTTTTATGAGGATTGATGATTGCATGCATTTAATTTGTAAAATATATTAGTTATTGTGTGCGGGAGTCTACTGAATATTTAAAATACTCACATTTTCTCTATTCAATAAACAAATTGCAGATTAAAGAGTCGAAGGTGCAATGAAGCGTGGTGGCTACCTAGGGTTATCAAATAAACATGTTTTATTTCCGTTGCTCCTCTAAGTACCTTTGAACTGTTGAAGTACGTATTTCGAATGTTTTGAACTAGTTAGTACTTTAATTGGATGTTTTGAGATGTTTTTTATCAAACAGTTGTCAGATGCTTTATCGTATTTGCTAATTTAAATAAATTTCTGCATTAAATATATTTATTATTTTTCCGCATTTGTTATTAATAAAAAAAATTTATTAAATAGTTTTAAAGGAAGAATTAACGTTCCGGGTTCTTAAAACTCAGGGCGTTATAGATGCATTGCGATAATAGTTTTTTTTTTTTTTGGTAGATTGAATTGGATCAAGATATAATAAATCATCGATATGATGGATAAAAATTCTAATGCGACCAAAGTTTGCGGTTTATTCGACAATTGGACTACTCCGGCTTCTGAAACATTGTCAAGTTATAAAACTAATAGTAAGATCTTTATCAAACTTGGAAATTTATATCTTTCACCTATCTAATTCTTTAGTCCATTTTTTGCTAAATTTTTTACGAGCCAATTATGTAATTAGTTACTTCAGGGTGTAAATCAAAAGAACATGTGGTTGACAAAGAGTCCACTTCAAGATCAAGCCGTCATATAAATAATGGTGCTGTTTTGAGCAGTATCATTGACAACGACAAACAAAATGGAGCATCTAATATTTGTAATTATTGTATTTGGGAGTTATCAAGCCAACATTTTAAATACACTGTAGTTAAAAAGTACATTATTTTGTACGTAAAATTTCTTTACAATTGTGTTAGATGTGAATTAATTTATTGACATAGTGCCAAGAAATCACAGTAAATCATTAACACACCGCGAAGTTTTGATATTGGACCTTGTTTGTTTATTATAGTTTCGACTCTATACCTGCATGTTAGAATAAATAGAATCATTATTCCTACGAAATGCCTTGTGTAATAACGTTCTAAATGCACGAATCATCGTAATCTTTTAAAATAATTTGATTTTGTTATTATTTTATATATTATCTCATTGTGTTTTTTTAAAATGTGTTTTTAACGTTATGAATTTAAATTCATTTTGATTAACATTTTTCTTATCGTTTACATCGGCATATTTATCAAAGACAAAAATATCAACAACGTCCCTAGGTTGATTTGAACATTCAAGACATTTCGAACTTCCATCTTTTGAAATTATTTCATTTAAGTCCTGAAATGATTAATGCAATTTCTTAATTCAATTGTACTAAATAATTATCCTCGATCCGAATTTGTGTTCTCATTAAAAGATTGAGATTAAATAATAAATATCCAAATCTTATAACTAAATTTAGTTCACTTGTATAAATTTTTATAGTTTTGTGTTATGTTTAACTCAATCTCTATTTTAAACTTATTTTATTCATTTTGTGACTTTTTTTTTCTAGTAATGTATATTAATGTCATACATTAAAGTTCACTTTCCCATTCATAAAAGAAAAATGGATTGACCAATAACTACACTTAAGGAAAAATTGGAGCCCACGGGATGTTCAAACACCATCGATGGGTGGTTACTTATGTAACCATCGAGGCCCACAATAAATGCTAGTGTTTGTTAAAAATATGCATAAATGATAAAACTTAGATTATGATAGTTCGAAAAGCATAAATTTCCAATTTTGTTTGGAAATGACGTGTTGAAATTTCAATTTCTGCATATTGTACAGTATGTCTCTGTCAATTAAAATGGCATCATTTTTATATAATTAAATGAATCTGGTCATGAAATTTTCACGGGTGCAGATGATGTACTCACAATAATTCTGGAAAAAAAAATGTAACATAATCTTCATTGAAAAGAAATTGCACGTTACAAGGGATGTAAATATACAGGAAATATGCTCAATGGTCTAAGACAAGTCATGACTGACGCTAAATATCTAATTCCAACCAAAAACAGAGGTAAGAACATACACTAAAGCAAGAGAAATCGGATACAGAAGTAGCACTAAGTAACTTGTCCAACGAGGAAATGTGGTGCGGAAGCTTGTAAATGTTGTCATCAATATGCACACAATGAAAAGAACCACCACCTCAGCCGAGACATCCGATGACAAACGGCGCACGTACACTGGCATCAAGAACACCACTAGACCCATAACGTTGTTCATGTACACTGCACCGTACAACTGCACAAAATAAACAATTAAGATTAGATTGGAATTAACTTCCTTAACGTGCTTTTATAAGTTACGATTAATGATACATACCGAAGATAGTGTTAAAGAAATGCTTCTCTGGGACCTCTGTCTTGCGGAAGCAATTGATGCAGCTGCGGATCTGTAGTTCATGGCCAAGGGTATGGCCACGTAGGAGACGGCGAAAGACGACAAATTCACCGCTTGAGCAAATCCCACTACGCTTGTAATGAGTGGTTGTGCGAGCACGAGCAAAATACCACTTCCAGAGAGCATGAAAAACGAAGCACGCAAGAATCTGACCCAATTAGCATCACTAGTCGTCGGTGTTGTCGTTGGTGTTGTGGTCGCAGTCGAGCTAGTATTATTAGCCAAGAGACTCTGCTCAGCTTCACTAGAATTCTGCATTTCCGTGTGTTAAATCATCACATCATGGACGAACAACATGTTTTGCGTGCTAACCGAAAAAAATTAAAGAATGAGTTCAATTACCTTTTTATTTCTTGTGAATGCAAATGGATTTCTAATGCCATGAGTCTGGTCCGATAAATTGTTTACTATTTTCGTCATTGCGGTAACAAATTCATCTCGACCGACTCCAGCATCACCGGTGATATCGAAGGATCCCATGATGTCCTCTACATCTTTCTGTGTACTCAAATCATCATTGTCCAACCTTAGTCCTAAGAAGAATACTCTCAACTCTGTTTCTGATACTGATCCATTGTTATTCCTATCCACTTTGCGGAACAACCTATTATTATTCAAGAAAAGATAAAAATTAGTGTAGTGTGGGTAAAGATAGATGAATATGGAATTTTTTTTTTCTCGACATGTGAAAATATAATTAAAACGTGTGAAGAAAAATCTAAAAGTAGTATTAACTCTTGTATTTTCGGAGTATCCGCTTTGCCGTTCCTTGTCAAGAGCGTTAGTAACTTGTCTTTTGCATACTTATACATCAAAAACTCAAATCTCCGGTTCTGGATCCATGGTTGGAAAACCTGTGCAAAATTATATATAAAATTGAATGAGGTTCCTTAATTAGGATCATGCTCCTAGCCCTGCCCCACTCCCCCAAAAAAAAAATTCTTGTTAATTACCTGATACAAGCTATAGGCAACTAAGAGGGCGACTGTGATAACAAGAGCTATAAGCATGAGAACTCGTCGCCCCGATGAGTGGAAAAAATGTGCAAGTTCAAGGATCACAAGTGGAACTAAAGTAGCCAGCATTATTCGTGCAGTATAGCACGTTTCAACATCGGTCTCAACACCATTACCTGCTTCGTGAAAGTAGTTAACATATATGGTAGGTAAACAATAAAAAATGATGTCAAATGTCGATGAAATTTGTGGTGAAGACCTTTTAGAGTTGCTTGGTTTCCATTACTATCGGAGTTAGGGGCCTCAGATAGGTTGTAGCTGCCAACTAGGACGGATAAGCCCCATACCAATGTCAATGACATTACCGTCGATCCTGCCACCAGTCCCATGCCCGATGTAGCTTGCTGTTCAGCAGCTTCATTAGTTCCAGAAAGCGTGGATACTGAAAATGTAATATCGATTGTTAAATCATTCGCTCCCGTATCTATTTAAACTACAATTATATATCGATTTGAAATACGGAATTAAATATTTTGTAAACAACAATGATTCCCTAGTCTACTTCCCTTTTATTAATTGCCACTAGCAATGCATGTTCAAATTTTAGGTGTGCATTTGAAGATTCATATGAATTTGTCTATAGCATACATCCAAATATCCAATGAGCACAATCATTTTTATCTTTTGACCAGTCAACTGTGACTAGCGAGGCATTTTTATCATTTTTATTCTAATTTGTGTTACACGATTATAAACTGCTCATAAACACGATTGTAAATATTTTATTCGCATATTGTTTGGAACGAATGACAAGAATTAATTGGTTCTCTATTTTTCTTTTAGTTTTAATTTATAATAAAATTATTATTTGTTTGTTTATAAAGTTAGAGTAATGTTCCGGTGCCCACATGTCGTGTATCTGCTCGTGTGTGGGCAATGGAACAAAATCCTACAATTATATTACTTTTAAAGTAAGGAAAATGTTAAAGTACTACATTGAAAAGCAGTATTGACATAACAATATAATAATGATAATAATAATTAATGTGTAATACTAAGTGGCATTTGTAATGACTATTGATTTAAAGTTTCATGATTAATAGATCAACAAGGTTATTGATTCAAAAAACAGAGCGATAAGATTATATCATGTGTCGACTATGTTAACAATTATATAATCCGCTATGTTCATTTAGCATAATCCTATTATCATATGGATGACTTTGGATTATATATGTCAACTACTCCCTCCATCCCACATATATAGTCAACTTTGGTTTTTATACAATGATTAAGAATGATATGAGAAAAATAAATTTATATCCAAATTTCCTATAATATCCTTATTTAAATAAATAGAAGTCATAAATATATTTATATTTTCAATAATATGTGTGGTATAATTGTAAATGAATGTAAAAAAATATTACTAAATATAAAAAGCAAACTATATATGTGAACCTGACAACCCAAAAAGGAAAAGTGAAGTGAGGGAATATATATTATCCATAATTATATGATAGATGAGTTATGTAGATACCAAGAACTATGATGATCTGTGGGATTAATCCAAGAAACTGAAACAAACTGGCTCCAAAAATACCACCCGGCCCGATAATCTCGAACAACTGCTCGGACCCGTTCGCGACATATCTCTCTCCGATGGAAAGCAAGATCTCGTACACCACAATCATAAACAAGAGTCCCCAAGCATTAGACGAGCATGGCAAGAGCCCATAAATCGGCTCGCAACTCTCTGTCGAGGCCGATAAAGTACCCCATTGAAGAAATGTTGAGTTGCTGAAAGAACCATCCAGGCCGTTGGATACGAGACCGAAATTCAAATTCTCCTTAATCGAACGGCAATGGATTAAATGACTCCCTAGCAGGAGAACCAGGGCAATGAATGCAAATTTTATCATCTTGAAACAACAAGACAACCATGAGAAAATGAACGCCGGAAGTTGACAAATAAATAGATGGGCATATGATAATATCATATGCCGTAGTCGGAGGTCGTGGGTTTAATTTTCTTTGCGTTGACCTTAGCGGCAGCCTTCGCGGTTACGTGACTGGCTAGTAGTTAAATAGTTAAATGACAAGTTGGCGAGTTGGCCTGGACGCATGTGTAAGCCGCCGGGTGATGTGCTAAACTACAATTCCTGCTCCATATTATATTGGACGCGGGACACGGCCAACCAGCGCTTAAACCCAAAAAGGTTGAAATCTTCCAAGAAATTAAAATATATGTTTCTTTACAAAATTTTCACATTCAAAATGAGGTTTTATGTGGTGTCTGTTTTCTCTCGGCAAAACGCCGGCTTGTAGACTAAAATTTAACTCTAATAACAATTTATCTTTGTACAAGAAGACATCAACCGTTCAAATCTTCTTGATTTTAAAAGTACTATCAAGACATGGAAATGTGTCAATCAGCATGCGCTATTTTTTTAGAACACGGCTCTTAATTTAGAAGTCTAATGTGGTATGTCGTGATCTTTTTGATTTTGTTTCGGTGACAAAATTCATCAAAATGAAGACTTTGCAACCAATTCACATACGAAAGTTCCTCCACGGTTCCATTAGTAATGGAAACCCTTACATTTTCATTTTTATTACAGAATTAGTGATGTACCCTTGTTGGTAGTTAGGATTCTAGAAACATTTTACCTAATCCCACTAATGAACGAAAATTAATAAAATTATTGAAACTTTCGACTGCTTCCGAGTAACCGTACAGATAAATACAGCTTGTTGGTGTTGGACCTAGGCTAGTGTCATGTGTGTGTATAAATTTTGGAAAGTTGGTTTTGATATTTTCATAAATCATTTTATAGAAATCACATCACCAGGGACGTTAGGGAACACCGGGGTGTTCCATAGTTACGGAACACCCGGGGCGTTTCGATCCCATTCGGCATCCGTTTTGAAATTCGCGAATTGAGCCAGATTCAGCACGATAAGGCGAAGCTCCAATAATTTGGGAAAAAGTTTTTGAACACCGTGGCGGCAGGTCAAATTTTTTGGCAAAAATTTAGCCAAATTTTGGCAAAAAATTGACCGGTTACCATGGTGTCTAAAAAAAATTTCCAAATTGTTGGAACTCCGCCTCATCGTGCTGAATCTTGCCAAATTCGGGGATTTCAAAACGAAAATCGGACGGGACCGTAAACGCCCCCCGGGTGTTCCGTAAGCTTCGGAACACCGGGATGTTCTTGAACACTAGGCATCACCCTAGAAATCACATCACGTTACTCTCTTTTCTTCAAAATCTAAGTTTATATAAAATCAAAAGAACCACCTAGGCAGAGTGCCTAGGTGGCAGTGTTACGTTTGGTTCTATTGTGTTTTAGTAATTAATTGCTTTCATTATTTAATTTATTCTACTTTCCTTATTAGATCTAATTCTAATTTTTGAATTAATTTATATAATTTTTTAATTCTTCTATATTTAATATTGCACGCATTAATAAAAATGTGATAAGATTTTCTATTTTAGAAAAAAAAAATTTACATATTTAAAAAATTAGATAAAAACCTATTTTTTTATTTTTACCATTTTAAAATGATAGTTTTAGATAGTTTTCATGAGTAATGTGCATTAAGCAGTTCAAGCACTTGGATAATTTTTTAAGATCAAATAGTGAATAGTTAAATAATTAAATTTATAATGAATAATTAATTAACTAATCAGAAAAGAAATGGAAAACGATAAATGTCATGTTTCATCATTTTGCAAGTCACTTAAAAAATAATTGTTAAAATTATTATGCAATCATCTTTTCATTTTTCTAAAAAAACTTTAAAAGTATCAAAAATTAATTTTTTTTATATTTTTGTATATTTAGTATTGCATGCATTAGTGGCTTTTTTTTTCAATTATTCTGCGCAAATTTTTGTGACGGAAAAATCAATATACGGAGTTTCACCTATAAAACTTTGTATAGATATCTTATTATTTCATATAGTACATAATCCACATCACATAAATTCTCCAAAACTTAATATTCAAAAATCCGTGCTAAAAAATCTCGTCACGACTTAACTACTTGAATGACATTGTCGATAAAAATTTGGAAAAAAATTTAATAGGAGCATTTTTTTTGTTCAAAAAGTATTTTCTAAAATTTGATCCTAAATATTTTATTATTGCATGAAATCATCAATTACGACAACTGATATGATATTTTTTTATTACAAAATAATCGCTCATATCAAAATCTATAAACGTTATTAAAATTTATAATATTATATATGCTTTATTATTTTTGTTTTGTATTAATATATTTTATGTAAATATATTATTTTAAAACGTTCCGTGCATCGCACGGGGGAAATACTAGTAGTTATAAATATTTTATTTCGATTAAAATTTTATTCATAGTTTGATATTGATTGTTAATTTTTACTGTGAAAAATATAAGTGCTAACTTGCAAGATAATTATTAATGTCTGGAGTATTTAAACTATTTACATTAATATACCAAGCTTTAGTTCATTTAAGTTTTTTACATAAAAATTTACTATTGCTATTACTCAAAATTAAATATCAATATCGACCACACATCTCACATTATTATTCATTATTATCCAGACATCTTGTATAATACCTACTATTATTCATCTGAAAAATCAATTATTAAAGGGGTAAAAAGAGTTTACCCAGACACTATAAGCTACACTGACAAGATTGCTTCTTAATTAACAGTACTCTCATTTTGAAAGTACTTCTATTTCTTTATGTATACTAGCAGTAACCACTGTGCATTGCACGGAGAGACATGTATATTAATATGTGATTCTCATAAATATAAATAGAATAGTATTAAGAGTACTAAAAATGATTATAAAAAAACTTACTACAATCCAGAATATTACACGATTTAGGTAATGCACATTCAAATTTTCTAAGAATTTCGATAGAGTTTCGCTTGTATTTTGGATAATTCCATTCAATAACAATCATGTAGTTTAGGTGGTTATTTACTGTTTAGGAATATAATTAATTTTGATTTATTTTTTATCACTTGAAAATTAATTTTTTGCTATAATTTTTGGCTTTAATTATTTTTCATTTTTTAATTAAGTTTATTTTTAAATTAATTAGTTATATGTAAAATTAATTAAAGGGTCACATTTATTTTTTTTTTAATTTTTAATGTTACACATTCTTTTCAATTTTTATATAAAAATTTAAATAATTTTAATTTTACATCACACCAAAATTAAATCCTAGAAAAATTTCTAATTCTAATTAATTTTTATTTCTTCGCTAATTATTTATCAAAATAATTAAGGGTTTTTTTTCCACAAAACTCCCCAAATTTTTCCACTTTGTAACAATTCCAACCCCATTCTGTTTTTTAATATGAAACTCCCCAAACCTTTAAATTAAGTGTCGTTAAATTGACTTTTTTGTCCTTTTGCACTAAAATTTCGGATAAAACTTGAAGCAATATTTTATTCCATAATTTTAAATCTTTCTAAGTTCCACAAATTTCAACGATGTGCAATTTCGTCCTTAATCTTTTTAAACTTCACAATTTTACCTTTAATGTTTTTGCAATTTAGTCCAAATTTTTTTATTTCACAAGAGCAATGGATCTTGGTGTCATTTAAGCTACCAACTCTTGATATAAAATTATATTTTTAATAATTAAAAACTGTATGCACCTCAACCAATATAACTACCCATTCCGATCAGCTATTGCTTTCTTACATCTTTTAATAATTACATGTGAATGGTTACTTAACGATAAGATGAGAATTCTTTTTATGTTAAGATGAGAATGATTTTTTTTCTTTTTTAAATTAGAACAATTATTTTTTATGATAAGATGAGAACGGTTTTTGTGGTATTTTTGTTTTTTTTACTAAGAATTGTAATGGAAGCTTGAAAACATATAATTGATACCCATAAATTACCTTAAGTTTTTTTACTATGAAAATCTTAATTTTCAATCAGATAAAATAACACCTAATAAAAAACTATTATTTACAATAATGATAACTTTTTTATAATAAATTAATTAAAATTTATATTATATACATTATCCTTAAATTTATATTGTCCATAAAAAACTTTCATTGCACGGACGGCTCATAACTAATTACTATAACAACTTCATTTTGTTTAATTGAATTGAATTAAGCCAATCAAAATCAGTCATACGTTACTTGTGCCTTCGGATTGTTTATTCAGTCAAATTGCTCAATCATCGCAAGTTGCCTAATACTTTTTTACATTCAATTCAAGATCGCCGCCTCCACACACTTGATTAAAATATTCAAAAGACTTTTTTCCGTGCCAAAACGGACTCGATTTATTTACGAATTACAGCCATGCATTTTCTTGAGCAACATTTTTTTTAAATATATCATTTTTTAATTTGAAACTAGTTTTTTACCCGTACATTGCATGGAAAATGTAAAATATTAGCGTAGTTTTAAAATAAATGTAACATTATCAGTGCAATTAAGACATACTTTGAAATACTATACAAATAACGTTTTTTATGCTAATATTATGTTTGTTAATGGAGAGATTTGGATCACGCCTTGCGTACGCCAATAGATCTCCTAGTTCACGCATGTCCCACTAAGCCGATGCTTGAACACTCAATCGAAAACCGTTAGGCACCAAGGTCAATGGACAAAAAGGGACCGCCGATGTTGGCACTCTTGTAGTCAAATCACTGCTATGAAGAGGGAAAGCAAAGGTTATAGAATTTGTATTGGCGGTGCTCAGTGAGATGGAGGGGAAGGAGGTGAGTAAAGTGGGGTGTGTAGAGAGAAGATGCAGAGTTTCAATTACAAGAACTTGCATAAACTAGCTTATAACTTATTTAGAGAGTTTATAAGCTCTTGCAACTAAAATAAACTACGTCTAGTTGAACAGCTTATTTGAGAAGGTCTGAGCTTATCTCAAAAGTTTTATTTACAAGCTTTTTCAAATAAACTCTATGAGCTTTTCATTTTTTTATTCCATTTTTAAACTATTTCTTTTTTTTAAAAAAAAAAATATTTTAAATATGTCTTTTATGTAATTTTGTATTTTTAAGGTAGTTTTTTAATTAATTTTGCGAAACACTTTTATTTATATAAGCTAGCTTTTCAGTTATCAATTAAATCCACCAAACATAGCCAAAAAGTTGGGCCTTGATTGAGAGGAAATCAATTGGGGAAGAATCTTTTCCATAATCGAACCCCAAGATCTTCTAACATTCTCTTTTAATTTGACTTGATCCCCTAGAATTCATTCCGAGTGGCTTTTCTTTCTCTAACTCAAATGATCCCCTAAAATTCAGTCTGGGTGGCTTTCCTTTTCTAACTTTGATACTTTCCTTATTAGCGTACAGATTCATGCACTTCTGTGTTGGGTGAAGTCACTAGGGCCGAAGTGGAACTTTGCGTGTCACGCACGAGGTGACTAAGAGCATCTCTAATGGGGACGTCCATTCCACATCCTACATGGCGGAGAGATAGAGACACAAAAAAATTTATGAATCCCACATTTTTTTAATCTTTTTCTAACTTTTCTCACTTTTTCTCCACTTTTTCCTATTTTTTCTTCATCAATTCCTATGCTACTTCTACATTCTCGCATCCAACTTCATATCATCCACTATTATTTTATCATTATTTTTTAATTTGTTTCTACCTGTCTCCTACTTGTTAACTTTTCCCCGTCTTTTTTCCCGACACTTCTTTCTTTTTCTCTTCAATTAAAATAATTAATCATCTTCTCCATATCGATCTCTCTCCTCCACATCATCTATTAATATCCACATTGCAATGGAGATGCTCCAAGAGGCTTGCACGTCAAAGTGAAGCCAAGTATGTTCTGCCAATTTTTATTCTGACTGCCTTCTTTTTATGAAGTTGCTATAAAAGTTTAAATACTCCATATTGTTTGTACACCATTGATCGGGTCTACGAAGTTTTAAACTTCTAATGTACGCTTTTAAATGTGTTATTGTATGAATCTGCAGTTGCCTTTTGGTGAATTTTTCTTCTATAATTTTATCTCACTCAACCCTCATTGTTAACTGTGCTCTCCTTATATTAGAGAGAATTGTTATAATCCTTTTGCTATAGTGAAATCTTTTTACAGTTTACTTATAGTTTTTACCCCGATTTATTTTGGGGTTTTCACTTAAAATTTCTCATTTCTCATTTATCTCATGTGTACTTCACTAGTATTTGTGCCTCTAGATCCATAACGATCCTAACATGAAGTGATGCTCCGTGCTTAATTTGTTGCCTTTGACATTTTTGAGGTCAACGCATTTTTACAACGCGGTGCAACAGCATTATTAGTACACGATTTCAAGTCAACAGCCTCACATGTCCACTTCAAGACAAGAATCCTATTTCATCAAATCAACCAAGCTATGTCTAATCTATTAATTCTCACTCTTCATTTGAAAATGCCACAATAAACAATTAAACCATGTCTGCGTTTATCTAATTACTTGAGTAATTTCGTCTAATCGAAGACAAAACACAGTATAATGGATCTACGTTGGTACGCAGAATCCGAAATGCCTTGCTATTTTTACAGGAATATTATCACATTGAGAATATATATACACACACATATATATATATATATATATATATATTGCTGATACTTGACATTAACTCCTCCCATTAGATCAAGCAAATGTACTCCTCCTCGTTAGAGGCTTGGGCGTTCCACCTTCAATAACCTGTCCGAAATTAGTTGCTACGTCACAAACACCTCCGTCAATTTGAGCCCGGTCGTACACACGAGCTTCTCTATTTTCTGACTTCTTTTTCAACAACCGAAGAACGAAGAAGATGGAGAAACAGAGAGATGAAATGCCAAAAAAGATGAGGTATAAACCCCAAAAACTCCTCAAACTCAAACTCTCAGTCTCAGGGTCGGCTCTAGAGTTAGAGCAACTGTCTAGAGAACCAAGGTTTTCCGTTATCAACTTCTCGACCACTCCATTCTCCAATAAAGTTAGAATGGCTTCAGAAACGTCTCTAGCCATTGGAGAACCTTTCTGAAATGCCTATACACAAAATCCAAGAATTAATTTCATTAATACTTGTACAAAAATTTAATTAATAGTACGTGACAAAATATAAATAACTCAGATTAGTATGGTATCATAAGGTACGTAGTGGCTACTTACAAATCCCAATCCTCCAAAGCTGTAAGTAGGTCCAGTCTCTGCACAGCGCCCCTTCTTTTATAAAGCGCGACATATCAATTAAGTCGCTCGCCGTGGCCCATGCAATGAAATTTTTTAACAGACCTCAAATTATTAAATAACTTGTCAAAAGATTATATATAAGCCAACAAGGTCACATCATTTCACTAATAATAATAACTCATTAAATGAGTAAGGGAAAGCCATTGCGTACCTCATAATAGAGACATTGCAATAGGAATAAATGAAAGTGACATTTTGCAACTAAACATGCCAATAGTATCCATTATCCATTATAATAATAATAATAATAACCAAACAATTTATTTTTTAAAGCTCAATAGTCAAATAATAAAGATAATGTATTATATGAAATGAAAACTACCAATATAATCTCTTTAACAATTCTCTAAAGATCACAAAAGATTTAAATTGTCAATTACTCACTTAAACACCACCCTTCTTGCAGTTTTAGATGCAAAAATATTAATCAAATTTAAATAATCTAATTGTTCAACCATTTCTTTCTCAATTGACAACATAGCTAATCCATTCAATCTTTCTTGTGACATAGTTGATCGAAGGTAAGTTTTGATCAACTTTAACTTCGAGAAACTTCTTTCTGCAGATGCAACTGTAACGGGAATGGTAAGCAAAATCTTGTAGGCAATATATGCATTTGGGAAACAGCCATCCACTCTCTTCAAATACTGTAGCACTTCAATTGGTCGTTTTGTTTCCATTGGCATAAAGGACTTCAATGCTAACAATTCTAAACATAAATCATTTCCATTAATGTCAGAATGTCCATCGTGTTCCAGATGTTTCTCAAGATTTATAGAAGACTTTAGCAAACTATCAGTCGACTCATCCCTCAACCGTGCCCAATTAAATAAAAATCCAAAGTATTCTTGATATTGTTTAAATTGTTCAAATCGTGTTTGAAGTGAAGAGCGAGCTTGATCAACTATGAAAAGAAAGTAATCAACTCTAAAAGATTCTTTAGCAGAATGATTCACCCCATCGTTATGACTTTCATCAAAATGCCTCTTTCTCGTGAATGATGCTTTCTCGAAATAAAGGTTCAATTCCCATTTCGCTTGCCATTTTTGTCGCTTCTTCTATGGCTTCAATAAACCCAGCTCTATAGCCATCGAGAAACGTAACAAGTCCCTCTAATAGGTTGATAGCAAAGATCAATGTCCATGTTCTCACCAAGAAATTTACTTACGATATTAACTAATGCAACAACTTATACCAAATAACAATACCAACTAAGAATTCAAAATTTTCAAGTTCATATGTTGCTAATGTCTCACTTCACTCTTTGTTTTAGGATCTTCACTAGTTCCCCGACAAATGAAGTAAAGCGCCTCTTATTTGTGCAATTTGGTCTTTTATAGGTTTGACACTTTCAACATGACTTTCCCAACGTGTCTGTGACAACGGCTTCAATGTCAAACCCTCTACATTGTTTTTAAATATCTTCCATCGCTTAGTAGAAGAAGAAAATAATGTATAGATGCGTTGTATCACTCCAAAAAATGTCATAGCTTTAGGACAACAATTCGCCATATCACATAACATCAAATTAAGACTGTGACAACCACATGGAGTATAAAAAGCTCTAGGATTCACCTCAAGTAATCTTTTTTGCACACCTTTGTGCTTCCCACTCATATTAGATCCATTGTCATATCCTTGTCCTCTAATATCATCAATATTAAGCTCTAGATGGGACAAAACTTTTTTAAGCTCAGTGAAAAGTCCAAGCCCTGTTGTGTCATCTACCTTCAAAAATGCAAGCCAATGTTCTCCTATCCTTAGAGAGTTTCCTGAATCATCCACAAATCGTACCACCAAAGACATTTGCTCGTCGTGACTTGCATCAGGGGTACAATCCAATATGATTGAGAAATATTTTGAACTCTTTATTTTCTTGATAATAGAATTTCTCACCTCATTTGCCAACAGCTGAATTAATTCATTTTGAATTTTTTTGCCGAGATATGTGTACTGAATCTCACGTGACTTAGCACGTCTAATGTGCTCTTGCATAATCGATCAAACTCAAAGAACCATTTCTACCATTTGTAAAATAGGCCATTGCTCTCAACATAAAGATGCTCATTATCTCCTCGAAATGGAAGAGAGTTTTTTGCAAGTCTTTTCACAATGGCTATGATCCTCGTTAACACCTGTCTCCAATGCTCTCTTTCTTGATCAATCATCAACTGCACATTGGCATCAATTGTCTTTTTTGTTCGTAGCCTTGTTTCCAATTCAATCCAACTAGTCATACATTGTATATGCTCTTCATTGACTTCATGATTTTTAAGACATCGATGCACGTTATGCCAATCACCATATCCGTCACTACCCAATTGCCCAATTTGTGAGTGTGATTTTGGCATTTTAAATAATTTGCAAGAAAAACAAAAAATCTTATCCAACGATATCAATATAATAGCCATCTTCGATCAACAATCATCATTTGGTAGTAATCGCTTATAGAGTGATAAATCAAAATGTCTATTATCACGATCTCTAGGAAACACAAAATTATCAATTCTTTTTGGACCCATTTCAACTAAATAATCTCTCATTTTCTGGTCAATATCTTTCCAATTTCCAGGATCATCAAGATTTGGAGAAAAAGAACCCCTTTCTTCTAAATCTTCATGTTGAACGGTGTATTCCTCATTCTCTTTTAATTCTGTCACAACTGGAGGTTGAAGTTCAGTCGATCCGTTATTGTCATTGCCATTGTCATCTATATTTTGTTGTTCCTCTATCACCATATTCTCAACCATCTCTTCATTTTCTCTTATTTTATTACGATTAAAGTATTTATCAATGTTTCCTCGCTGACCTTCAATTAGTGCCTTTTCTTTTCTTTGTCGCTTTCTTCTTGAGCTCCACTCTCTTTCATCGCATCTAAGGTAATCACCGATCATGTGAAACCTAAGTAACCATCTTGACAAAGAAAATAATAATAATAATGAGTCGATTCATTGAGCAATAAAATTTAACCAATGTCATTAACCAATTAAACAATTAAACCAAATTGATCAATACTTCTATGAAATACAAAATACTTCCAATTCCACAATTCAACACTTCCATCAATTAAACCAAACGATCAAGTACCTAGATTTAAAGTGATCAGATTTGTTGGATTCACACAAATGCATTATAGAGCAGATGCTACTACACTACAAAACTTTGCACAATGACTTCTTTCTTCCAAAAATGCTACTACTTCAACCGGTCATCTTCCATTTCATTATGCAAATTACTCGTTAAATATTAAACTAAATTAATTAACTAAATCCTAAATCAAATATTAAACGAAACTAATTAATGCCTAATTCTTAAATCTAATGGGTGATGGATTATTTACTACAGTTGGGTACTCAAGTAATGGGCTAATCATATTAATGGGTAAAAAGTCAAAATTTAAAAGAAAAAGGCCCAAACTCTTCTAAACAAAGAAAAGCCCAACTACAAGTACTTAGGTCATCTTCTTCACCGAGGTTGTCTTCTTCACGCTGCTCTGGTTCAATATTCAACGGAAATTTAAAAAAAAAATTCAGATCAAAATTCAGTCGCCCATGGACAGATCTGCCATGAATTGGCTCACTAATAGGACTTATGTCCGTTGTCCTCAAAATTGGCTACATTCGCTGTGTATATCAAACATTCAAACTTGTTTCTCTGGGAATGCAAAATCTGGTGGCTTTTGCCTCTTGGTATCAAAAAAAAAAAAAACAATGACCAAGGAATTCGTAATAAAGGACTAATGATTATTGATTAGTAAATTACTAAATTTCAATTGAAACAATTAACAATAACATACCAGAGAAGAGGAAAACTAGTCGAGTTCCAAGTGGTTGTTTTGGTTGCAATTGAACAATTGAATTTAGGTGTCCGGTGGCAAGATGTCATAGGTTCACGGCGGCAGCCGGTCGGCGATGGCGAGACAACGAGGAGAAACAATCGTCGATGCAAGGATTAAGGAATTGAGGATGCGACTCTGCCTCTCTGTGACTCTGCCTCTCTGCTGTGGATTACGCTATTGCCAAAAATTTTTTTTTTTATTTAAAAGCCTTTTGGGCTTTTGGGAAGGCCCAAATTCGCCCCTGGGCGCCTGAGGCAAAGGCCTCAGTTGCCTCAAATAAGAACCGGGCCTGTCTCTGTATACTCCTTGCAGTGATCGTTGAGAAAAACTTTCTTGTGGGGAAGATCAAGAAATGCAGCCGATATATTTCCACTCGTAAATTCATCAGGAAAAAGGTCATGGCCAGTTACGGGTTTGATGTTTTGAAGGTTAAGTACACCCCTCAGATAACTTTCAACGAAAGAATCATCATTACACCCAACTGTTGCATTAGTTTGCCTTATCCAATCTAAACCAGTCACACTTGGTTCCAGTCTTGAGACAGTGAGCATCGAAGTGAGGCTAGCCTTGTAACTCGAAATCAATGCTAGCACAACAAATAGCCACACCACTACCACTAGTTTTGTATAGTTGCTATTAATTTTCTCTCCTGTAACACAAAACCTACGTTATTTTTCGATCAACGCACGTTGCAAAATTAAAATTCATCCATAAATGTTAAAGATGCTTACCATGAGCGAAGAATAGAGATGAGAATGTGAACCACATTGCGGTAGCGAGTTGATCTTTCCATGGCCCTTTAAATTGCTTATTATCTGACTGATTCTCCAAAAACCAAATGACCAACATTGTGTAGAGCAATATGGCAAAAGTAACAATCCACATGTTTAGAGTGAATGGTTTCACAAACAACAATGCCATTGGGGGCTCATTCTTCACTGGAACCAACATCGACAAGGCCGACTCCATAAACGGCTGCGTAAATTCCACCGATCTTGACCGCTCTGCCAAGATGGTTATATCTGCCACAGCACCGCCAAAGATCTTCAATGCAATGTAAAAAAGAAAAAAATAATAATTAGTTATATGGATTTTCAAATTGACCTATGTAGGTACCAGAATCCTATGAAGTGGGTAATTATACGATGTCAAAGATGGCAATCCTACCTTATCGCTGATATTCCTAGTGAGTTCATCATAGCTACCACTGAAAGGCACAAATTCGTAATGCAGTGTATAATTTTTGTCCAACACCTTTACCACCTCTTTGAAAAGTTTAATGCAAAAACCATCAAACATATCCTCATTTGATTTTCTATCCCACGAATGGTTTAGAAATGTAAAAGGAGGATGGTCTTCCGGAACTCCAATCTTCAGGGGAGTTTCAAAGGTTGGCATTGCCCAACCTTTAGGGACTCGATCCAATCCCCCTGGCCAATTTACCGAGCCTCCGAGTTCGTCCCTACTATTAACACCAATTACCATATTGCCCTTCTCCTCGACGAAGCTGTCCGAGAAACCAAAATTTGACAACCATATGCCTAACTCTTTATACGTCACGCCAACAATGTTAACAATCTTGAATATAGATGTCGACTCTAATTTTCCTCCATGAAAACGAACTTCACCACTTAGTCCAATGAAATTGTTTGATTGAATTTCATCAAGCAGCGATTTTGGATTGCTAGTGTCATTTCGTCCTAATCCTTCTGCAGCCTCAGCTATAGCTTTAATGCTATCATATGCTTTGAGAGCATGGAATCCGGGGTCAAAATTTTCTTCATCTGGATGCTCCCATCTGAAATTATTTTGAAATTGTTCTTTCAAGTCAAGAAATTTTTTCTCATTTTGCGATAATAGGCTTTTGATCCCTATAGCACCTTGCAAGGACGAGACGAAAGAGGGATGAGCAGAATCAAGAAGATCCGAAATAGAGTTTGTCAAAATCCATACTGAATCTCTACCCATTAGGCCTCTCTGCTTAGCTTCTTTGAATAATAGAGTAGCTAGCGATAACGATGATTGAAGAACAATAAAAACCCGAGACTGCTTATCCATTAGCTTTAGTACTTCTTCTTTGACGAACCCTTTTGGATCAGATAGAGAATAGAATGGCGGAAAGATCATATTGTACTCAATAGACGCGCCAACATGTTCAAGGGACTTGGATAACGTAGTAAGTGACCAAGAATTACCAAAATAGCTATTGTCTTCACGAATTGTGATGATTTTTCGCCAGTGGTAAGAATTGACAATAGCTCCAATACAGTTTATCTGCTCCACGCTATCAGTAGACATTTGTAACATGAAGGGCCATCGATTTTGGGCCGATGATGGCAGTGGAGCAAAAGGCGCTGCTAACGAAAGGACAGGTACTTGAGCCCGTTTTACTACATCGGCAACTAAAGCAGCCTCCTCCCATGTTCGCGTCCCAACAATGGCTTGCACTTGTTTTGTGCCCATCAGCTCTTCAGCTGCATCGCAAGGAAACAAATTTCATCGTTTTTGTTGGATAATATTATATGATCAGTTATTGTTATGCATACAGATGATCTGTATAGAAACAAACACAGATATTCTATATCTGGCTTTTTTTACACATCACATTATCTCCAATATCAGTACCACGAAAACAATGACAGCCATTTGCATATACCCAACATGTAAAGATACCTGTGGAAACAATCTGAATAGGGTCGTAGCTGGTTCTTCTGAAATAGGCCTTTAGCCTGTGATTGGTTGAATTGTTGTTGAAGTTTTGTACCGCCATGATCATGGCAGTTTTCTGTTCCTTCCCGACGCGGGAATCAACATCAATAATTGCCCCAATTTTTGTGACTCTATTTTCAGCATCTACTATTGACCCAAGACAAAATATGAACACCAAATATGCAACAAGGGAAGATGTAAAATGGGACGCTTTAGAACCTTCTTTGCTGTCAGATAAATGGAAAGGCATTATTTGGCTGTGAACCAATGCTCTCGTCTTCTTCATGATCGACATCTATAATGGTTTGTTGGTTTCAGTTCTGAATTTCCGGGGTGGAGAAAAATATATATGTGGATATTGTTGACTAACAACTGGCCAACCAGTTAAATGGAATTGTACTAATGCTGACTTTTCAAAATTTTCTCGATTAAATTCTTGAGGTATAATAAGTCAAAGTCACCGTTTGTTCTATTGGAGATTGCAAATTTGCAATTCCACTCTTCGAGAAAATACAAGGAAACTAATTAGAAAACTCGGAATATATTAATCTATACTGCAATATATATATAGATAAAAGAACCTCTATTCAGAAAAATTTGAAAACTAAAAAGGGATCTCAAATAAAAATAATTAATAAATGCATGGAATACGATATCATATCACTACTAGAATATTAGGCTTCAGCAACGGGCAATAGCAACGGACACAATATCCGTGGCAAATAGCAACGGATTATCTCGTTGCTAAGTAAATCAGCAACGGGAAAATGTGTTGATGTCCTAATGTTGCCACGGGAATCGGCAATCGTAGGAAATTAGCCACGGATTAGGCAATAGTCGTCGCAATTTGCTACTGTGGCAAGTACACGTTGAAAAATTGCAACGGAACGTCGGTTGCAAATTTGCTATGGATTTGTATTGCCGTTGCCATTCTGAAACGGTCTCCTTTCCGTCGCAAATTTGCTACGGACTTTCCGATGCAAATTGAAAACGTGTACTTTTCCGTGGAAAATTCCGTTGCTGGCTATTTTCAAAATTAAAAGCAAAGCCAACCTACCACCTTTAATTGCTTCATTTATTTCTCATCAATTCTCACTTTCCCTTTCTCTCTCACTTTGCAATTTTTTCCCTAGCTAAGAATTCTCTGCGCATTCGGCAATTCACTCAATTTTCTTTATTTCACTCCATTAATCATCCAAAATTTGGATGAAAAAGATATAAACATAGTTATTTGAAGTGTTGTTGGAGCTAGTTTTCAAGGTAAAGTTTACTATTTTAGTATTTTTTACATGATTAAGAATTATATACATATGTTTTTTGTTCAAAGTATGTTACTTAGTCCCTTGAAAATCATTGTTTTCTTGAACATAGTAGAATGCTTAGTAATATTTGTTTAGCAGTATTTTGTTAAAAAATTATGCAAATTATACATAAAAAAACAAATAACATGAATATAATATATAGGATTTTTTTGGTTGAATGTTTACTTGAAACTTGTTTTGGAAAATGAAGTTATTCATTGATTATATGTTAAAACTAGATTAAGATAACACTAGAGAAGTATATTTTGGGTTTGAATGATAGTAGTTTTACATGGAAAACAATAAAATAAAATACTAACATGTCTTAAGTGGTAGATATAATAATTAAAAATGCAAACTAGACATAAGATATTTTGGGTTTGTTCAAAGTATGTTACTTAGTCCCTTGAAATAATCATTGTTTTCTTGAACATAGTAGAATACTTAGTAATATTTGTTTAGCAATATTTTGTTAAAAAAATTATGCAAATTATACATAAAAACCAAATAACATGAATATAATATATAGGGGGTTTTTTTTTTGGTTGAATGTTTATTTGAAACTTGTTTTGGAAAATGAAGTTATTCATTTATTATATGTTCAAACTACATCAAGGTGACAATAGATAAGTATGTTTTGGGTTTGAATAATAGTAGTTTTACATGGAAAATAATAAAATAAAATACTAACATGTCTTAAATGATAGATATAATAATTAAAAATACAAACTAGACACAAAAACGACCATTTATACAAATATAATTTCTTGATTTAATGTTCTTTATGTTAATGAAGTTATGTTCTTATGTTACCTGTTCAAATTAAAATAATTATTATTGTAACAACGTGATATTGTACTTGTTCTTTAACTATTTTCATTTGATACGATGCAGTATGTCACATGATCGTAGTTGGATGTATTGTCGATTGCAGAATGGATTTCTGCTAGAAACGCTTAAGGCCGGGTTAATGAGTTCCTTCATTTTGCATTTTCACAACAAGGGGTTGTCAATAAAGTTAGATGCCCTTGCACGAGATGTGGCAATGGAAGGTACCTCAAACGAGAGGTTATACAGGTTCACTTGTTGTCACATGGGTTTATGGGTGGGTATACTAATTGGACATCACACGGTGAACCATATTGGGGTCATTTGTCTAATTTGGGTGAATCATCTTCTATGCAAGATATGACAGACGATTTCACCCTTCAAACAATGGCAATCGATGCAATGGGGCCTGGAATTTATAACACATTCCCTAACTACCAGTTTGAGATTGAAGAGCATGAACCGAATGTGGAAGCTTCAAAATTTTTTGCACTATTAGAAGATGCAAACAAACCTTTATGGTTGGGTTGTGATAAGCATACAAGACTATCAGCAATGTCTCAGCTTCTGAATTGCAAGTCCGAATATAATATGCCTGCAGCTTGTTTTGATCGTCTATTGTCCATCATTAAAGACATGTTACCAAAAGATAATCATCTAGAACCCTCGTTCTACAAAACAAAGAAAATGTTATCTAGTCTAGGCCTTGGAGTTGTGAAAATTGATGCGTGTGTTAATGACTGTATGTTATACTACAAAGAGACAGAGAACTTGACTATGTGTATTACATGCGGCCATCCACGATATACAGATGCAGTCTCTAGGTCTGGGCATAGAGTGGCTCAAAAGGTGTTGCAATATCTACCATTAATTCCTAGACTTCAAAGGTTGTATATGTCTAGACCAACGGCAAAGCATATGATATGGCATGCAGATAATGGATTTACGCATGGAGAAATGTCACATCCAGCACACAGTGAGGCTTGGAAGCACTTCGATAGAACCTATCCAGACTTTGCCCTTCAGACTCGGAATGTACGTCTTGGCCTTTGCACGGATGGATTCAACCCATTCAACATGACAAGCTCTCGGTACTCATGTTGGCCGCTTATTTCCAATCGCTTACAATCTTCCACCGGGATGTGCATGCGACGGGACAACTTGCTTTTAACCATGGTTATCCCCGACCTAAAAGTCCAGGAAAGAACATTGATGTTTACTTGCGCCCACTTATAGATGAATTGAAATTGTTGTGGAGTGAAGGAGTTGAAACTTATGATATACATGAGACAAAATTTCCGGATGAGAGTCGCATTGATGTGGACTGTTAGCGATTTTCCAGGTTTAAGTATGTTATCCGGTGGAGCACATACGGGCCATTGTGTTGTCCCATCGCATGGGTGATATTAAATCTTTTAGGTTGCAAAATGGACAAAAGCCTTGCTTCTTTGATTGTCATCGGCAATTTTGCCCCGCGACCACCCTTCTTTCGTAAATCAACATGATAAATTTTTAAGGATAGAATTGAAAGGGATGGGCCACCAATCCCTTTAACGGGTGATCAACTACGACGTATTGTTGATACAATTCCAAATTTTATAGCGGGCCGAACAATTAGAAGACAAGAAATTGAAGGGTATGGTCATGATCACAATTGGATTAGGAGAAGCATATTTTGGGAGTTGCCTTATTGGCACTCAATCTTATAAGGCACAATTTAGATGTAATGCATATTGAGAAGAATTTCTTTGAAAATTTATTTAACACAAGTGATGGATATAAATCACAAAACAAAAGACAATTTCAAGGCAAGAAAAGATATAGAACTATATTGCTCTCGTCCTGATCTTCACATATTTGAAAAGAGAGGTAGATTTTATATGCAAAGCTTCGTGCTTGACGAAGGACCAAAACGAGTAGTATGCAAATCGGATCAAAACACTAAGGATGCCCGATGGGTATGCTTGAATATTACCTTATTGTGTTAAAGGAGATTCTAATTTGTATGGAATGAAGAGCCACGATTGTCATATTTTTATGCAGAGGTTGATACCAATAGCATTTAAAGAGCTACCGCTAAAACCAATCTGGGAAGCACTAACCGAGTTGAGTCGCTTTTTAGAGATCTATGCTCTCATGCTAGAAGGTTGAAGATATGAGACAATTGGAGAAAAATATCGTAGTGACAATATGCAAACTCGAAAAGATATTTCCACCTGGGTTTTTTGATTCAATGGAGCATTTACCAATTCATTTACCATCTCAAGCTCGACTAGGAGGTCCTCAGACAATATCGATGGATGTATCCATTTGAAAGGTAATTTATATTAGTGATTTCGTTTCATTTGTATAAAGATTTTTGTTCTTTTGGTAAATGCTAAATATATTTTGTGAATCTTACAATTACATTATTCATGTTTCTAAACCATCTCAAAAGAAAGGTCAAAAATCGTGCATCTCAGAGAAGGATCTATAGTTGAAGCTTACCTCGTAGAGGAGACATCAACATTTTGCTCTTTATATGTTGACAATACCGTTGAGACAAGAATGAATCGCCCTCCCAGGAATGACGATGGTGGTTTAGTTGATCCATTAGGGAGGTTGTCAATTTTTACACATCCTGGGCGACCTCTTGGAAAACGAATGGAGAATTCGAGAATGTTAACTGATGAAGAATTTGAGGCTGCTTCACGATATGTCCTTTTAAATTGTGAGGAAGTCGCTCCCTTCTTAGAGTAAGTTGTAACACATTTATATCTCACTTGTTTTTTTAGTTTTTATTCATGAACATGTTTAATTTTAATTGTGTGTTGTAGACATTTCGAAAGTCAAATGAGAATGACACATCCACATGCATCTGATGCACAGTTGGATCGTCTGCGGGACAAAAGGTTCTGTCGATGGCTGAAACATTATGTAAGCAAATCTTATACAAGGTTGATTATATCCGTATAATAAAACAAAGTAATCATTGATTTCGTATCTCAGGTGGAAAGTAGAGACAAAGAAGTTGATCCCCTAATAGTACAGCTTGGCAATGGGTCCGTCTCGTGAAGTTAGATATTACAACGGTTATTTTATCAACGGTTTCAAATTTCACACCGTGGAGTACGGTAGATATAAAAAGACAATGAACAGTGGGGTGTGTGTTTTAGGAAGTTGCTACAATGATTGTGCTCGTGACTATTATGGCATCCTCAATGAGATTCTCGAGTTACAATATTTTTGGTTCTGGGTAATACTATTATTTTGTTCAAATGTGATTGGATTGACAATGATCATGGAGTTCGTGGTGGATGCACAATTCCACCATGTGGAGGTTAACTATAAAAAGATGTTAGTGTCGCCAGATAACTTCAGACTTGGTCAAGAAGCTCAACAAGTATATTTCACCAATTTCCCCACTGTAGGTAGAGACAAAGATTGGTGGGCGCTAGAAAACAAAAGCTAGAAATTTAACTCGTGTAGAAGGTATCATATCAAGAGACGAAGAGTGTAACTTATGGGTAGAACTTGCATTCCAAGAGGATTCAATACCGACCGAGAGCCAAAACGTCCACATATCTTTGGAATTGGATAATCAACCTTTAGTACGAACTGATGCGTGTTCTGAAGAGATTGGCGTTGAGGAAAGTTCGCAAGAAGAAGAAGGACATAGTGACTCATGTGATTATGATAGTGGATGTGATGCGGGAGACTAATAAGGTACGTTAATTTTCTCATTCAGTTTGTTTTGCCAAGAATAAATCTATATATAACTTGTAGAAGTCACATTATTTAGGAGAAAAATAAAAAGGTTTATAAATAAAATTCAATAAATATTAGAAAGTAATTAGTTTAAGGCGGAAAAGTTAATAAAAAATATATACTATAGCATAGTACACATATTATGTATTTTTTAAATTTGTAATGCGGATATATTTTTTTATATAGATTTAAATTTTCTTTAAGACGCAGAATTTTAAATTTAATGAATAATTAATGTATATGATCTTTCAAAAATAGCTTTCATCTGGTTATTTGTGAATTTTTTTCAAAAAAATTTTAGTTTGTTTTTGGAAAAAAAACCAACAATAATGTCTGTTATGCCAATAATCATGTCTGTTGAATTATAATAGAGTGTATTTATGTAACTTGGAGACATTGAAATCTTTTTGTTTTACCACTTTAAATTTCCAACAATGCTATTTCTTAATATTATTTTTTTTAGTTATTAATATTTAATTTTATCATCATATAATTGTATAGCATTCTTAACAAAGCCAGGCCAAATTTCAAATTCATGTGTAAAAGATCGATCAGCCCAAACTCGTGAGATCCAAAGATGCCTTTATGTTCCGTCAGATATATCGCCATTACTCTCAGACGAGCTTTAAGGATTCCCGCTTCCAAAAAATTGTAGAAATTTTCGTTCAGCGCCAAAAAGCAAATTCGCTCTAATTTCCATGTTTACATTAGAAGCCTCTTCCACATATTGTTCTTGTCTGTGCTTGGATGAGGTTTCGTTCAGATATTCTTGGTGAGCTAGTTTGGGGTAAATCATCTATCAAATTTCTTTGGGGTAAATCGTCTATCAAATCTCTTTTGTAAGCTAGTTTGTATTTCACAAATTTAATCAGTATGCTTACTATGAATTGTTGAAGCAGTGTATCTGCTAGGGTTCGAAGTGGACATGTGATGTTATGATAATTTGCCTAAGTCAGATTTTGATTCTTATAGAGTACTTATGCATTTTATTTCTCGCAAAATTTCCTCACTCTTTATGCCTAACTCGCAAAATTTAATCAGTACGCATTTTGTGAGAGTCTTGTCTCCTCAGATTTCACTGGGTCATAGAATACTTGTGGGAATTGGTCGTAATAAGTTGTAACTTTTCATTGTAATTAGCATGACTATAGGAAATATGTGAGAGCATAATTAAAGAATAGTCATAGGAATGATTTGAGTCATAGTTTTCCTTCTCAGATATTTGTTGCTGTACCATTCATAAGTCATTACTGATATTCCATTGCTGAAAATGGTTCCATAATTGTCTTGCAATCTTCTTGGGATTATAAAATCATTCAAAGTCCTAGATTATCGCTAAGTTTTCTCCAAATTGATTACATTTTAGAGTGTGTCACAGGGAAGGTTATCGGTATTTCATAGTGAATCTATTTGTTCAGTAATCTATCTCATACAACTTGAGTTTTTTCTACATCTACCTGCACCAAGACATCGACTAAATGAGCTTTGGCAAAGCTTCGATAATGTAACCTTTCTGTTTTTGAAGAGGTTGTTTCCTTCTTTTATAAGAATAAGAACATCTATAAACTTGAATGCATAGTCGTGTTATCCAAACCTCGCCAAGTTTAGTTTCCTACTTATATGCATAAAGAATGGCAAGGTTTATTGATTCATCGAGATATATGGGAGGTTCATCTCGTGTTAATAGTGAAGGAAAAATAACCTGCCCCGACCCGAAACCGATGCGCCCCACACCAATATAATTTTTTGATAAAAATGAAAACTTTTTTTTTTTTTTGGGGTGGGGGGAGTGGGGGGGAATGTAATCCAGTTATTTGCAGAAGTATGCAAAGATTGAGGTGACAAGATCAAGAGTTAGACCTATGCCTCAAGCGATATTGAGTTATTGTAGTTGCCAATATTGTTAAACTAACTCAGAGATACTCAACAGAATAAATGAAGTTCTAGCGTGGTAAGTTGGTAACAAGGTTGTTTAGAGATACTCAACATAATCACACTCTCACATATTTCCTAGAATTAGTTGTCCAATGTACATCTGCACCAATTTTCTCTTCATAACGAGTTTGGATGGCTGCATTGATGCTCCATATAATGGTTAATGGTCTATATTAGATAATAATATCTCTTTGGTAGCTTCATGAAAGTATGGCCAGAACAACTACAAGAGGAAGTTGTTTGGGTGCTAAGAGACAATTCCAAAGCACAAGGAACAACACAGAGGGAAGCCAATCTTCCAAAAGAAGGGGACAAAGCACAAGAGATGACACTCAAACTTCCGAAAGACAACAACAAGACACATGGAACAATGGACAAGAAAGCGACAATACATTCAATGAAACACACGACTTTAATGATAATGAGGATTTCGGAGAAGATTCGTACTATGATGACAATTCAACTAATGAAGAGGATGATAGCACAAGGAGTACACGGGTCCTAATCGAAATAATGGTTTTGGAAAGATCCTCACAACGAGGATCTACATATCGATGGCACAAGGTAAGCTCGAGTATACTTTCTCTACTAGCGTAAATGGTACCTTTTTTTCCATTAAACTCAACAACAATCAAGAACTATCTTCATATAATAAATGTTTCATTTTAACTTTTCCTTAGTTTTGAAGAAACATCCGCCTCTACCTAACAATCACTTCAATTATCAAAGGACATATAAAAGGTCCTTGGCCTACATGGGGTAAGGTGCGCCCAAATGTGAAGCAACAGCTTGTTTAAGACGTTCAAGGTAATAAAAATGATTTGTCACTTATTTAAGACATTCAAGGAACATTATGTATCTAGTTAGGATTAAAATTTCAATTGTTTTTTAAGGATTCACTTGTTTTGTGGTTGTGTTTGTGTCTTCATTTGTTATTTTGTTGGGGTTCAATTCTACTTGTGATATTAAAACAAGTCAGCCGTTAAAAACAAAGACCAGTCTTTGTTAAAAGCGAAGATAAGTGTCGCCGCTTTTTAGCGGCGACTTAAGTGTTCTTAAGTCAAGCTGTTAAATGCAAAGAAGACTTATGTTATCGCTTAACAAGCTTAAGTTGTTGCTTTAACAGCAACTTAAACTGCATGCTGCAACTTAAATTTTGTTGGGTTCGCTTCATGGTTGATTATTAGAGTTTGTTGAATTAAAGTTTGTTGGGTTAGTTGCTTGTTTGTTGTTTGTATTATTGGAGTTTAAAGAATTGAAGTTTGTTGGGTTTATTGACTTGCTTGTTAGTTTTTGTCGTACTTATATTCTACTTGTGATGTATAGGGCGATACAATTGGCCTCAACACAATGACGATGAAATACATCGTGTATGGAATACAATATCCTGAGAATCGATATAAAGAATTATTTAAACGTGTCTTCTAGATGATGCAATTAAAAATAGCAAGTCAACAAATCCCCAACATTGGAAGAAATACAAGCCATCTTGGATAGATGATGTCTATTGGAGAGGTTGCATAAGGATATGGTGTTCTAGTGATTGGCAAAAGAAGTCCGAGACCAACAAAAAGAATCGTGCTTCTGAAGAGCACGGCGGACCACCTAAACACAGAGGTGGTTCGGTTTCTGCCGCTGTGCACCTTGCTCGTTGGGTATTTTCTTTTCTAAAACTTATAAATCAATTTGTTATGTGATACAATTCAAATCTTTAATAACTCATCAATAATTTCCTTTCATTTTCATTTTTTTTGTCAGAGGAAAGAGCATGATGGTAATGATCCAACGCCTTATGAATTTTTTGATTTAATACATAAAGTTGGAGATGGCACCTATATAGACCAGAAGGCACAAAAAACACATGTAAGTTTTAAAATAACATATCTAGTACCAATACTAAGCATCTTTACGTATTGCAAAAACGACGGAGCTTAAACCGCTGCGGTTAAGTTTTGGAAGCACCACATGTCGCCGCTTAACAAAGCAGATTAAGTCGTTGCTGTCAGCCGCTTAACTTTAATGTGCGTTAAAAGCAAAGAAGATGTGTGCTACGCAATAGCCTTAATGCTCGCTTTTAACAAAGAAATTTAATGTCAGCCGTTAAAAGCAGCAAAGATGTGTCTTCGCTTAGCAAAGACTAAGTGTTCTTAAGTCGTTAAAGGCAAAGAAGATTAAGTCAAAAGCAAAGAAGACTTATCTTCTTGCTTTTAACAACAATTTAAGTTGTTGTTTTAACAGCAACTTAAACTGCTTCAACTTAAATTTTGCTAGGTTTGTTTCATGGTTGATTATTCCAATTTATTGAATTAAAGTTTGTTGGGTTTGTTGCTTGTTTGTTGTTTGTATTATTGGAGTTTAAAGAATTGAAGTTTGTTGGGTTAATTGACTTGCTTGCTGGTTGTTGGCACCGATTGGGATTGAAGTTCGTAGGGTTAATTGAGTTGCCTTCTTGGTTAACATAGTTAACTAAAGGTACATCTATAGTGCATGCTATTATTGGTTAAGATGATTTTCTATTTATCACTTTGTTTCAGCCTCCATGAGGTCACTGTAATTCCCTCTTTATGCTAGTTTTCTTCATGGGTCACTTTGCTATTTAATTGGACGTGGCTAATTTAACTCATTGCTAGCAAGAATAAATATGGATATTGAGGATTTATGCCTTACAGGAGAAGTATATTGCATCCATGGAGAATAAATATGGCCCAGATGTGGAAAAACATCTAACTTTTGACTTGGATGCATGGAATGAAGCAACTGATGGACCTAAAAAGGGTCGAATGTACGGTTTAGGAAGTTCTGATCTTGCGTCGCAAGTGATAAATGCATCTCGCCCTTCAAAAGGCAAAACGAGGTCACATGGAGATATGGATGCCATGCGACAGAGAATTGAAGAGCTAGAACAAGAAAAAGCGTGAGAGATGGAGGAAATGCGGCTCAAACACAATCAAGACATGGAGGAAATGCGGCTCAAACACAATCAAGACATGGAGAAAACTAATCACGAAGTTGCTACTCTAAAGGCTTTGATGCTTGGAGATGGGAGGTTCACTACTTTGTTGCAATCTTTGAATCAAAACCAGTAGGTTGGGGATGAATTGATGAAAGTTCAAAAACTTTCATCTATTTTTGGGGGTTTTGCTAATATTCTCATTTAAGATGATGCTATTTGCTAAGACATGCATGTAGCAATGTATTAGAGAATTATTTTGGTCAATGTTGAATGAATGTTTGCTATTTATGATTACTTTTATTTGCGACTTTTGTAGTTTGATGATTGCTATTAGAATTAATAATTTAATATGTTGTATGAAAATGTCAACAGGAAAATAAAATTCAAATGAAATGTTCAATTCGATAGGTATTTAGTTTGACAATTGCAATGAAAATAGCAACGAATTTTGTGGATTTGCAACAAATGATTTGATTCAGAATTGCAATGTAAATATAACAATAGGAGCTCTTTTCCGTCACAAATTTGTAATCGCTGCGCGGTAAATAGCAACGACTTTCGTGGATCTGCAACGGATGATTTGGTTTAAGAATTGCAACGTAAATAACAACGAACCTATATTACGTCGCATATTTGCAAATGCTGGGCGCAAATTTTAACGGCATCGCGTTAAAATTTGCAACGGATCAGTCGTTGCAATATTAGCCACGCCACTTTCTGCAACGTGATTTCCAACGGAAAGTATTGGTTGCTGTACTACATTTGCAACGAAAAAATCCCTTGTTGCAACAGAATTTTGCCGTTGCTGAAGCTCCATATTCTAGTAGTGTATTGTCATATATATATATATATATGGTACATAAGAATTTTGTGTGTGTGTGAGATACATACGAATCTCAATTAAGATAATTTGGTATATAATACATGATTTATAATCATAAATGTATTACAGTTGATATATAATAGTAGTAATATATTATATAAGAAATAATCTATTATAGTGTGTATATATATGCACTGCAATAGTCGAATGGGCCAATGATAATAGTTTGTATAGTAATAATAATTTAATTTTATTGTAGTTGAAAATTATATTATTTGAAGTAATAACAATAATATATATTACATTTATCAAATTTCAAAAAGTGTAATTTAAGTGTTGTTGGTTGAAAGGTTACATGTGATTTATATAAATTTATGCGAAATAATAATAACAATGTCTAAAGTTAAAAATATGTTAATATTAGATCAAACAAATTATTGTTCAAGTCATATTCATATTTTATATTTATTTTCCAAAGTAATATATACATAGAAATTTCATATTACTGAAATTGGTTGGAATCTATGATTGATAAAAGCAACATGATGCAATAATAGAGATAAAAACAAAAATTATTCAATTTAATAAAAATATGTTAAAATAAATTTTATTTTTTGGAAAATTTTGAATTACAAAAATAGTTATTTCATGTTTAATTTAGTATAACTCTTTTTGTTAAAACATTTGAATTTTTAAATGGCACACATGGACCTTTTGGATTTTGATATTAGTGTATTAATGAAAACATATTGGATATATATAAGTTGGGTTTAGTAGTTACTTATTTGCCAATAAATTTATATATTAAGTTTTGGGATAATGAGAAGAGAGTTTTTATTAAATATTTTTAGGAATATGAAATAAATATAATTGATTGAAATATCGCCTAATTCTAACTTAAGAGAACGTCCTCGTATGATATTTTTCTTATTTAGTTTTAAATTTGATAATTATTTTTAGGCAGAGAACGTAGAATCTGATACTTTTTTTAGTAACATATTTATTACTATTTTTTGTAGTAAAAGTTGTAGACTAAAAATTAAAAAGTTGCATTAATAAAAAAAACACTTGATTAACAAGTTAAAAATAAAAATGATCATAGGAAAATGATAATTAAATATACACATGACTATAAGAGGGGTCATATTTGGCTTAAAGAGTGATATGTAAAAAAGGAAGGGTATTAAATTATGTACTATTTGGAAAAAATTGGGAGGTTTTTTCTTTTTTATTTTAAAATAAATAATCAATTTTTTAGTGACAGTTTTAAAATAAAGCTTGGATATTAAATAAAATAAAAAATCGGTATATAGAAAAATTGAGACTTGATTAAAAAGTTTAAAATAACAAGACTCATAGAAAATAGTTAAAAATGCATCTCCTCAATGTCAACCGATCTCTGTAAATCCAATTCTTTTTTTAGGAGTCAATCAAGTACAATTTTCATTCGATATTTTCATTTTTGCGGATTGAAAATTTTGATTTCCAATAAAGAAGGTCAACTAGAAAACTCAACAACAAATATGGTGTGAAAAAAGTGTTTCAAAATTTATAGTGATTTTTATGATTTATAATATTTATTTGGTCTCGATGTATGCTGCCAGAATGTTATTCTACTTATTCAAATTTACTCCTATTTAATACGCGTCACGTTATAACTATTTTAGTTTGATTATCATACAATATTGTTCAAATATATTTTTATATATATCTAATATGAGACATGTTATAAATATTTTATATTAATTGCCCATCAATATTTTTTTATCATTTCAATTATATTTGCGTCCAACGTGTGTTACTCAAAAAAAAAATTCTTTTTCTTTCTATAAAATGTGCACTTTAGAATATTTTTCCCTGTGCAACGCCACGGGTATGAATGCTAGTTGGTTTTGATATTGCAACCATTTTGAAAATGATAATTATATTCACACCACAAAATATGTGATGTACACCATATTTTAACTTTGCTTATAACAACAATAATGTCCTCGATTTTTGTCACAATTCTTTTTATAAATTTTTAAAAATTAAATTACTTTGGACTGCAATGCTAAATATTTATATTATGTTAGGGTTGTTCCAAACTAAAAGCAATATTTATGATTTTTGTTCGTTATATTTTATATTATTTAAAAATATAATGGATAATCGTAATTTAATGTTTAAATAAATAAAATTTGCAGACAACAAACTGTCTGTAAACACTAAATTTACAATTAGTAAAAGATTAAAATAATAACGGAATGGAAAACAATTAAGACGTAATGATGTGTAACATACAAACCCACACACCCTTTTTTGGAGGTAAATCCACACGTAAAATATTTAGGCGTTTATTATGGCGACAATTTAAACAGTGCAAAATTAAAGAATTTGAGATACAGTAGAACTTCGATAATTTAATACTGGATTAATTAATAACTTTGTTAAAATAATATTTTTATGAGTCCCAACTTAGGGATAATATGTTAAATTAATAATTCGCTAAATATATAAAATATATAATAGAAATTTTAGAATTCACATAAACCCCATAAAATACATATAAATTAATAATTTCTTAATACATATAATTGATTATTCATTTATGATGGCTTGGTAAAGAATGGTTCAATTGTGACGTGTTGTTTCTTAAATATGATCTCTTAACATGCTAAGAATATCTTCTTTGTGTTTTTTTGAACTTAAGAATTTCTGTGTTATCTTCCATGACGCAACACAAAATTATTCAATGTTGTCAGCTGCTTTGAGAGCTTTCTTTAATGCATTGAACAAAAAATTGTTCAATATATTGCATTGAATATAATGTAATACATTCAAAACGTAGCACATTACTTGTATACACTATATATCGAATGTATACACTATAAATCGAAAAATTATGTAGATTGAACAAGGTGGAATAATAATTTTTTTGTTGAAATTTTTAAGAGCATAAATACTAGTTTGATAAATTAATATGTTATTAATTAATGGATAAATTAATAAATTACTAATTTATAGATTATTTAATATATCTCACTAAATTAATAGATTTTGACTATTAATGATCTAAAACCACTGGTGGTGCCATAGTTATGGCATCATCGGGTTTTTCGGTGACATACGCTCTCTATTAGAAAAATCGAAATCAAATCTAGAACCAGTATGGCGAGGTGAATTTTCAGTAGTTTAAAAAAATTTCCAGTGATGCCATTTTCTCAAAGTTATTTTTTGCCTAAAAACTTTTATTTTGAGTAAACGTCGTTACCGAAATTTTTTTCAAGTTGCTGGAGTTTTGCCTTACCGTGCTGGTTCTAGATCTGATCTCAGTTTCCTCAACGAACGGAGGTTGTATGTGACCGGAAAACACCTGGTGGTACCATGGATAGTTCTACATCATTGCTAGTTTAGATATATATATAATATTGACATTACCATTATCATTTAGTGAAAAAACAATACACTACCACGTCACTAAAAAATGTAATTAAAAAATGTCTCATAGAATTATTCCAGAAAGATAGTTTGTATTACAAAACATACATGTATTTTTATTTGCCACGTTTAAAAAGCTCGTTTTCTTTTGAGAATAGGTATAAAAACCTCCTTTCAGTCAACAAAATATTGTGAGCCTAACCATTGTGCTTGTGTAAATTTATAAGTTACTTTTGAGGGAAAAAAAATTGATGGAAGCCGTAAATTGTGGGGGCAGAAGATCGAATCAAAGTAGGAGTCTCTTGGCACAGGGTAGAAATGTTTGTGCCAAGAGAGATACAATGCATCTATATATTAATAAATCGAGGCTGCTTTTGGAGGGAATTTTCCCGTTTATTTTTCACTTTTTAAATATAGATTTTGGAGGGTTTTTTGCCCTCCCATGAGACTTTCCTTCTACAAGTTGTTTCACTCATGCGTTGGGGCATAATTTTTTAGCTAATAAGAATATTAATAGGTGTTAGTTGTATCAATATAAGATTTCAAAAAATAAAATAAATAATAAGTCGCAACAATAAACTTAATTAATATAACTAATGAAATAATTATTGAAAAATTTAGACAGACTTTCCCTCTATTTTGTACCAATTCATTCTATAAACAACTGGGGGAAAACTCACCAAAAAATACAAATTTAATTTACAAAACTCTTAAAGGCATCAACAATTAAAGCAATCCAAACATAACACCATCAATAATAGTCAACAACAACACACAAGACAGAAAATAGAAACATCTTCGCATTTTGATGAAAATGGTGAATGTAATCAAATATAAGTCACATCCATAATTGTTATATAGAATATAAAAATTTGTGTTATTATACAATTGAATTGTATTAAAATAATAAATAAATTTTAGATGAGGGCGATATCTCTGACATCACTTTTACACAAGCACTGACGATTTAGCATAAGAAACCTATAAAAAAATATTAGAAATAACATCATATCTCAATTATGATCAATAAAACTCACTAAAAGTGTAATTTTCGACTACTAAGTACGTTGAGTTACCTTTTTGAAATACGGTGTCACTAATCTATACGCCAATTCTCTGTTTTCCACGTCGGGATGGTACCCACGCCACGATGGCGTAATGGCCCTACGTCACCCAATTATTTTTTATATTTTTTAGTATCTACATTAAGTTAGATAAATAATACATAACTGTCCCCTGATGGTAGGGACCGATGGAGCCTGTACGAATTTTTTTTGGCATGGGTACAGGATTTCCTAATGCATAAATGGTACATATAATCAATTTGCATAACTCCACCAAATTTGTGACGGGAACATTATACCTAGATAAATATAAGAGCACAAACACAATAATATATAAATACAATCCTTCACTTCACATATCAAACCATGAATGACATAAAGGATTTGTGTAAAAAAATAAATAAAGTAAACAACGTACCTGATGCGATTAATAAGTATAAAATTATAAGTTTAAACACTTCTTTATAGATGACATTTGTAGTCATAGTAGTTGGATGACCATCGTCGCATGTATCACAAATTTTAAATTATTCCTATGCGTCACCCTCGAGACTGCAACATACCCTTCCTATTCAAACCCTTAGCTGTTTCACCCGTGTGTTGTGTAGGAGGCAAATTTTTAACATCTATTTTTTCCAAATATATTGATTGAATATTGTATTATCATAAGAATTAAAATATAAAAACAACAAATAACCACCCAAAGCCTATTTCTCTACCTTATTACGGTTTGATTTATACTTTAAAATTGTAATAACTATATATGAATTATAAAATTAAAAATAATAAAATATAATATATTTTATCTCATTCCAAATCGATCCCTTACAAAGATGATGGTGTAAGTACTCATTAGATAATTACAATTTTAAATCTAATCTTTGATAATTCAACTCAATAAATATGAACTTTTAGTTTCAAATCTCTCATTTCTTTTTTTTTCCCCATGTATATTCATTCAATAATTCATTATGATACAATTAGACTAAGAACACACTTCATATTCTTAACTTGTCTACTTCAATTTTACATAACTAATAACATTGATTCATGATTGAGGTGTCCATTGGACCAATGACGCACTAACTTACTAAGTTAACATGTGAATATTTTAACACAAAAAATAAATATTCCATGTAAAAAAGTGCGAAGAAAGTACAATCAATCAACGAATTCACCTTTACAATTTCAAAAATTGTGTCGACTCAACCAAAAGGTATAAAAAATTATCAATACGAAGAAATAATAATTATTTTAACAATTTATCGAAAATAATCGATCAAAGTGGGTCAATTCAGATTTTAATTTATTTTATGCTTGTAAATAGTAATAATTGCATTACAAATTAATCTACTGCAAAAAATTAAAAATTTTATTGGACTTTTACAATTGTGACGAATTATGTGAATTAAAAATTTTAATCAACCATACAAAAAAGTATAATTAATTTTAGAATAAACATATTGGAATAAAAACTAAATGATCTAAGGCAAAAAAATTAATATTGTGAAGAAAGTACTATCAATCCACGGATTTATCTTAACAGTTTAAAATATTGTGTCGACTCGCACTAATAATAGTTTCAAAAATTGATAATACAAACAAGGAAAAAATTTATTATTGCGAAACACGAAATGAGTTCGGTACTCTTTTGATTGGAACTATCTTCCACTGCTGAAAAGAATTTTCTATGTAGGCACAAAAAATAAATGATCCAAGAAAAAATTTAACAGTGCGAAAAAAGTACGATCTATCCACAGATTTACCTTTAGTATTTAAAAAATCATGATGTCTCATCGTAATGGTATAAGAATTAACTAAAAAGAGAGAAAATAATTTACCACTGTGAAGAAAGGAATAATTGTTTAAAGTTGCAAAAAATAATCAATCGAATTGGATCGATTAATATTTTAATTTATTTTATACTTGTAAAAAGTAATAGTTGCATTACAAATTAATCTACTGGAAAAAATTATAAAGTATATTGGACTTTTACAATTAAAACGAATTATGTGAACTAAAAATATTAATCGACCATACAAAAGAAGTATAATTCACAATGAACATATAGGCATAAAAACCAAATGATCCAAGAAAAAAATTAATAGTGTGAGGAAAGTACAATCAATCCACCGACCTACCTTAACAATTCAAAATATTGTATCGACTCCTATTAATGGTTTAAAAAATTGATTACATAAAAAATAAAAAAGAAAAAGCCTTAAAGGGTGAGAGGAAACCATTTATAATGATTTATAATGGTTTTTAATATAAAAGAGGAGAGAGAATGAGTGGAGTTGAGTGGTGGAGATTTATGGATGTGATGAGATATGTGGATGTGATTGATTTAGGGTAAAGAAAGAATGGATAAAAAGTGATAAAAATTGTAAAAAGTTGAAAAAAGGGTTCCCTATCACCCTTTTAATAGTGTGAGTCCAACACTTTTTGGATTGGAACTCTGCCACTATTGAAAAGTATTTTCCATGTGTGCACAAAAAATAAATGATTCAAGAGAAAATTTAATTGTGTGAAGAAAATACGATTAATTTATAAATTTACCCTTACTATTTTAAAAATTGAGTCCTCTCAACCTAATGGTATAAGAAATGGATGAGAAAAAGAGAGAGAGAAAATAAGTTATCACTTTGAAGAAAGAATAGTTGTTGTAATAATTTATCGGAAGCACTCCATCGAATTAGGTTGATTCATATTTTAATTTATTTTATACTTGTAAATAACAATAGTTGCATTTCAAATTAATTTACTGGAAAAAAAATTATGAAGTATATTGGACTTTCCAATTATAACAAATTATGTGAACTAACAATATAATCAACCATACGAAAGAAGTATAGAAACATAATTAATTTTCACAATGAACATATTGTTAGAAAAACTAAATGATCGAAGGAAAAAAATTAATAGTGTGAAAAAAATACGGTAAATCCACAGATTTACCTTAATAATTTAAAATATTGTATCGATTTGTATTAATGACTTAAAAATTGATCATATCTATACATAACTTTTCTAGTGCGAAGAAACTACAACCGTTTCTTTATAATAAGCGAGCCTAACACTCTTTTCAATCTGTTGCACTATTGAAAAGTATTTTCTGTATGGGTATAAAAATAAATGATCCAAGATAAGAAAAATTAATAGTGCGCAAAAAAGTACGATCAATTCACGAATTTACCTTTAATATTTAAAAAATTGTGTCATCTCAACCCAATGGTATAAAAAATTAATAGAAAAATAGAAAGCAATTTATCTGCATAGAGAAAGAGTAATTATTTCAACAATTTACCACAAACAATCCACCGAATTCGGTCAATTCATATTTTAATTTATTTTATACTTTTGGATAATAATAGTTGTATTGCAAATTGATCAACTTTATAAAAAATTATAAATTTTATTGGAGTTTTGCAATTGTAACCAATTATGTAAACTAAAAATATTAATCAACCATACAAAAGAAGTATAATTAATTTTCACAATGAACATATTGACATAAAAACTAAATGATCCAAGGAAAATAAATTTAAGAGTATGAAGAAAGTTCTATGAATCTATAGATTTACCTTAACAATTTTAAAAATACCGTTAACGACACTCACGTAATCATTGTTCATTGTTTTGGTACGTTAATCAGTAAAATATCCTTATTGACAGTCTTCATTGTAGTCTAAGGTAGGATTTTAATATTGGTCAAGAGCTACATATTGAATATCAAGAAGAAACATAGCCTAACAAAAGGCTTAACTTGTGTTTGCTTTCCAGAAAAAACTTAATCCATCAAAAAAATATTCAAAAAATGAAGACTATCAATTCTTCTAATCAAATCCAAATTAAAAAAACCATGAAAATTGATGAGAATTATAACTCAAATTTGATATAAACTGTTGAAATACAATAATAAAACCCGTTCTCAAAGCTGATTGATTACAAATTAAATCCAACAATAAAACCATCCAAGCTAATCTAAAATCCGTTTGAAAGATATAACTGCCGAAATGCAATATTAAAACCCGTTTCCATTAATTATTTTCACTAAAGGATATCTGCAATTTAAAAGATATAGATATGGATTCAATTAATTAAAAATATTGGATTAATGTTACAACTGAATGGTTAATTAAAAAAATTAATGTTATGTCTCTTTTAGTTTTTGTGTACAAATTTGATGAATTGTAATTTTTTATTACACCAAAATGAAATTGTAAAAACTTGATAATTTTAATTAATCGTTACTTTTTAGCTAATTTTATTTTTTAAAATAATTAGTTATTTATGAAATCAAGTAAACGGACCGATCTAATCATGTTACAAGTTCATTTCAATTTTTATGTAAAATTTTATGACTTTTAATTTTGTATCACACAAAAATTAAATCTTAGCGAAATTGCTAATTTAGATTATTTTTCATTCCTTAACTAATTATTTATAAAAATCAATATTTAGAAAACTTGACTGGACCGGCCGAGTCAACCATGAACCGGTCCAAAATCCGGTCCGGCTATATCTGAAAGCTGGAGTATTAGAAAATCAGTAAAAAATCGGTGACCCGGTAATGGTGCAACCGATTTCTTTTTATTTTATTGGTTTTAATTTATTTTTTTAAATTTTAATTAAAAACGGTTCAACTCCGATTCGACCCGGTTCAACCATTTGACCGTAGAGCTGTTGCCTTCTCCAATTTGCTGATCAGTTCGGTTTCCTAAACATTGATAAAAATAATTAATTATTTAAAAATTAATTAGTGGATTGATTCAAATTTTTAAATTTTAATGTTATACTTTTCTTTTAATTTTTTGTAAAATTTAATGAATGCTGATTTTGTGTCACACAATAATCAAATATTAACGAAATTATTAATTTTAATTAATTTTATTTTCTTAAGAATTAAGTTTCGTCTCGTAGTTAATTATTTACAAAAAGTCTCTTATTCTATATATAAATATAAATCTTTACACTCAAATTAAAAAGATATAATAAAATAATAATTATCAATACTTATGCAAGGAAAAAAATTTAGATTTAATATTTAGCATTTAATATAAATAATAATTTATTAATTTTTTTGTTAGGATTGATTATGAATTGATAAAAAAGGAAAAATCAAAAGACAAAAAACATATAGAAGATAAGTTCAAATTAGTGGAGATTTAAAAAAATCTAATTTTGGTGAGGATAAGATTTAATATAGATAATGATTAGTTAATTGATTGTTGAAGATTAATTATTAATTAATAAAAAATAAAAAAATAAAAAGACAAATAAGGACTTTGTTTTAGGTGGGAAAACTAAATAATCAAATTAAAAAATAGGTTGAAATTTCCCTACATTTCTATATACATATATATAGATTGGTTGATTTTTAAATGAAAATTTGATTTTCCCACTTATTATACTTTCCCTCTATTGGTTTTTTTTTTTTTTTAATGAAGATCTTATTTTTTTCTAATTTCTTTCTAATCCATATTAAATTCCTCAACAGTTATCAATAATGGCCACAAATCTTATTAAATCCATCTATCTGGCGATAATAATAACAATACACCATGTGTTTATATATATATATATATAGAGAGAGAGAGAGAGAGAGAGAGAGTTTTCTAATTATTTTTTAATTAACATAATCGATTTTCCTATCTAAACGTAGGAGATTTGTTTTAATTTGTTTATTCATATTAAAAAAATTGGATTCGACCAATTAATTATTCTGGCGCAAAATGATAATCGATTAAATTTTTAGGCAAAAGCTAAAAGAAATGTGTATAGTTAAAATGTAAAAATTAAATTGGACTATTAAGTAATTGTAGACATAATTAACTATTGGATTATTTTCACAAAACCCCCATAATCTTTCAAATTTTTAACAATTCCAATCTTATTCTTTTTTTCAGCGTGGAACCTCTCAATCTTTATATGTTTTTAAACTTAAAAATTTTAACTCTTATTTTTTTTCAATTTAGTCCTAAATTTTTTAATTTCAAAATTTCAACATTATTTTTGAAAAATTAGGTAAAATGGTCCATAAAGTTTGCAATTGCTGGGAAATTGATATGAAATAAAAAATATAGCAGGATATTAATTTCATCGCATGAATTAATTTGATACTAATTTATTGGGTTTATAATTAATTTTATCAAATTTATTTGATGCCAATTAAATAATTTTTATTGAATATTTTCAAGATATTAGAGTTTGATAGCATTAATATTGTAATTTTAAAAAAAATTATTTAGAATTAAACACATGCACATTTTGATTTCAACGAATACTCCAACAGTTAATAATAAATATAATCTATAAAATTTTAGTAGCGCAAAAAATTCTAGAATACATTTTGATTCCACACCATGTATGCAGATTATGTGAACTATCTGGTTGGATCAATTCTACAATCGGAGCTCTCAAGCCATCAAAAGAAGAAATTCTTCACCGACTTGAAGCATCATTTTTGGGAAGATCCAGTCTTGTATCGTCGTGGACCTAATCAGATTATTCACGATGTGTACTAGAGGAAGAAATCCCACTCATTCTCGAGTCCTGCTATTCATCCGCTTATGGGGGCATTTTGGTCCTTCTAAAACCGCCCCAAAGATCCTACACCCGGGCTTTTATTGGCCCACTCTCTTTAGATATGCTTATCAAGTGATAAAGATGTGTGATTGATGCCAGTGGACAGGGAATATTTCGAGAAGAGATGAAATGCCACTTAAGAGCGTTCTTGAAGTTGAGCTCTTCGATGTTTGGGGCATTGACTTCATTGGTCCATTCCCGTCGCCATTTTCAAACCAATACATCTTGGTAGCAGTGGACTAAGTCTCAAAATGGGTAGAAGCCGTTGCGTTACCCACCAATGATGGACATGTGGTGGTGGATTTCCTCAAGAAGTTTATTTTCACTCGATGTGGTACACTGCAGGCTATTATAAGCAATGTGTGTAAACACTTTTGCAATAATTAGTTTAAATCTCTGTTGGCCAAGTATGATGTTCGATACCGAATTGCTACCCTACATCATCCTTAGACTACTGGGCAGGTCGAGATATCTAATCGAAAGTTGAAGAGGGTCCTTGAGGTAACAGTCAGCAACTCTTGAAAAGATTGGTCCACAAAGTTGGATGATGTGCTATGGGCTTACAAGACAGCTTTAAAGACCCTTATAGGCATGTCACCATGCCGCCTTATGTCTGGAAAGGCGTTTCACTCACCAGTGGAGTTGGAACACAAAGCGTATTGGGTAGTGAAGAAGTTGAACTTTGATTTGCAAGCTGCGGGTGAGAAAATGCTATTTCAGTTGAATGAAATCAACGAAGTTCAGTTGGATGCATATGAGAATGCCAAGTTATATAAAGAGAAAACCAAACAATGGCACGACAAGCACATTCAATTGAAAGAGTTTATGGAAGGACAACAGATTCTTTTATTTAATTCTTGGCTCAAACTCTTTCCGGGCAAACTTCGATCCTGATGGTCCGGACCATTCACAGTAACTCAAGTTCTCCCAAATGGAGCTATTGAAGTGCATCATGAAACCGAAGGCACTTTTAAAATGAATAGACATCGGTTGAAACCTTATTAGGGCCGGAGTTTCTCCAAAGAAATCTTGGTCGCCCTACCTCTCTACACTACTGTTACCAACGGAGCTAAAAGTCGGGCTTGAGACTCTAAACGGAGCGTTTGGTGGGAGGCAATCCATCCCCGTATCCTCTCTTTGTCGATTTTCTGTTTAAATTTTCTTATATGGTCAAATTTTGCACATGCATTGGATTTTCTTTTCTTTCTTTTAAACTTCAATTATGCCATTCATTATGCTTACATCTAAAAAAAATAAAAATAAATTTGCTAGTTATGGCTGTAGCCAAGATGGTTACGGCGGCAACCATCACTCAACACGCAACCAGCCAAGCACAAAGGCTGAGTTACGACCGTAACTCCACATAGTTACGGCCGTAACTCTTAGTTTTTAAAAAAAGACCCGGATGTGAGCATCATACACGCCTCATATTTTCTTCCCAATTCCCTTCTTGTTCGAACCCTAGCCCACAATTCCTCAAATTCACACCACTCAACAATCAATTTTCAAAAATTTGCATCCTATATCACGTTAAGAAGGTGGATTGAACATAAAACTCAAGAAATTTTTCAAAATTTTGCATCAATATGCTTCGTTGGGCTCGGTTTGCATCGTGTTCGAGCTTTATTGATCCCCTCCACTATACACTCATGCTTCTCAATTAAATTCCATGACACTGGGTACGAAAATTCTTGCTCTCACTCCGTCACGTCCATGGCACATAGTGGAAATTCTAAGGTATAGTTGAAAACCATTCGGTTCGGGTATAGTTGAAAACCATTCGGTTCAAAACCGTTCTTGGGCTTCCTATTGCTCTAACTCAACTTTGCTATATTTTTGTTCCATTTGTGTTGTAGGTCGAATTGTGACAAAAATATTGCAAGGAATCACAGTGAAGCACTCCCATAGCTTGCAAATTAATGGTCCCTAACTGTGATTTAATTGTTAGCACTTAGTAATCATTTAAACCGGAGTATGGGCTCTAGGTTGGTTTCGAGGACGAATTTTGGTGTTGCTATGCCATTTTTGGTAGTTACATTGCATAAATATTCCTCAATTCTTTAGGAAAGATGCCTAGCGCACCAAGTGTTCGATGAAATGATTCAATGACATGTTGAGCTTGTTCTCGTGGTTTTAAATTGTAGCAAGCTTATATACTTCTTTGATCACTTTGGCACAAAAATCCCATTGCTTGCATACTGGACACATGAGTTTTTGTCTTGGAAAGTTTGGTGATGCGACTTGAGTCATGGCTTGAAACTGCTCGAGTCACCGCTTGCAGTGACCCTAGTCATTGCCTGACAACGCTGCGGCCGCGTCACTCACTTGACCAACCTCGTTTTCAACTCATCCCATGTTCCAATAGCATGATTTTCGGAAATGTGGTAGCGTCAGCTCAATACTTTCACGTCGTAATGGGTGTCTCTCTGGTTTGTGCATGTTACATTATTTTTGTGGGACCCACATTGATGCACTTGACCACATTGTTTCTCCATGATTTTGCATGTAACTTGAAATTTTCCAAGCTATAAGATGCATTCTATTATATTTCTCTCCCGTCCTCTATCTACTCTGAGCTGATAAATGTTACAATTTTTCTTGTAGGGACCAAATGGGGCCATCAAAGAAGAAGGGCAAGCAAGTTGTCGTTGAATCTTCGGGAGCTCAACAAATCCACCTTCGACTCGGAATTGCGCAAAAGAGCGGCACTTCCATGCCATAGATTTCAAGGGATCCTTTGTCTGCCCACCACATGACTTTGGGCATGATTTGTGGAATACAATTGAACCAAATTTCCTAGTAAGTTGCCCTGGAAACCTCTGTCTATTGTGTATAACTTCTATGACAAGAGTACTAGCAGGGTTCATACCATCAAATTGCTTGGAAAGAGTGTCCATTTTTCTAAAGAAGTGATTGAAGAATATTTGGAAATGAATGACACAGGAGCACGGCACTTCACCTTAGCGCCCAATGCCATGTTCCCAGACATGGAGGTACTGTACTAGGCCCTATGCGAGTCGCCTCCCATTAGAAACCCCCGTCATCCAACCCAACTACAAGAATAGGCTCCTCGACAATTTTGCATGGTTTATGCATCTTTGGGGATTAGGTAGTCCCTTTCCCTCATCCAGCTTCACCACATGCAATATCCGCAACCTCGAAGCCTACTATGCTATCATTTCAGGGAGGAAGTTAGACCTTGGGGCGCATATTTATGATAGGATCCTCGCATATGCTCGCGATAAGCGTTGGCACCAGAATCTCCCATACACCTGCATCATTATAGCTATCTGCCACCATCAGAAGATCACTACGTCGGAGCTTGGCGATACTTATCTATATAGTGACCTTCTCACTATCCAGAGTTGGAACAGGCACTACGAGCAGTTGAGAGTCAAGAGGCCGAGGGGTTAGAAGGAAGCTAATGCGGCTGATAATGCTGCCGCTAAAGGGAAAGCAGCGCCACCAAAGCCACAGTATACTCCATTTGAGTGTCATAAGCTTGACATGTGACAGGGTTTCGACGCTCAGTTCACAGCCATTCAGGTTGAGCAACGGACGATCCGAAATGACCAACACGCATTGACCGAGAAGAATGAGCGCATCTGGGCCGTAGTGCAACGATTGGAGTATTGCCGGAGAAGCCCCACATTTTTGATAATCCCGATCACATACACCCTTAGCCTCAGGGGAGTTCTCTATCCTATCTCCCCTTTTTACTATACTTGGAATAACCCACATTATGGACAATGTGGCAATTTTTGGTGGGAGAGGGGTCTTGTGTGTCGATTATGCTTTCTTTATTTTTGCTCCGAATTGTTGTATTGATCTCCTTTTTTGTGAAGTTTGTCTAAGTAAGAGTTGGTAAATCGTGTTGTAGTCATAAAGTTTGTCGTGTTATTGTTATTAATTCTGTCTTAGTTTGTGAAATCCAATGTTGAAGGTAGAGTCATTTTCCTTTAGTTCATAAAAAAAAGTTGCTATGTTTGGTCGAATTGTGCTCCGCCAATGATTGTTTATTTGTAGTTGGAAGTAGAACATCGCGTTGAAAGTTTTATTTTTACTCATGTATATGTGTGTGACTCACCCATTGGAGCACATCATTATCATTTAACCCTCGTTCTTGTTCGATTTTCACCTAGATGCTGTGTTCTCATAAGGCTACCTTTGTATGACTTGCATGCTTAGAATAAGGTAGTTACCCCCAATCGTTCTTTAGAATCCAACCGACCAAAAGGCCTAGTTTGGGGGTGGTTGGATTAGTGACTCTATGTTAGGGGGAATTGCTATTTGATATCTTTTACTTAAGTTGAAAGAACTTTAGCTAAGAGTCTATACCAGCACTGACCAATACTATCATTCTCCCGGTCCAAAAAAAAACATGCATTTCATTTTATCTGCTTCATTCTCTTGCCTCATTGATCCGAGTGATTCAGTCTTAGGGGTATTTCAAAACTTGATGCCTTGAGTGACGAGCTCGGGAGTCATCGACCTAAAGCTCACTACATGGGTCCTTGAGAAAGTATTATTATTGGGGCAAGGGCACTGCATTGCATTTCATCTTCTACAAAAAACAAAACAAAAAAAAAAAAAAAGAAGAGAGAAGAAAAACTGTGGGAATTATTGAGATTGATAGGGGTTTGAAGTGTTAGGAAGAGATCTGAAGGCAAGATTGATGAAAATCGACCTAAAGCTCATCTTCTATTTTATGTATTTGTGTGTTTTATTAGTGTTATATGTTCCGTTTTATGTGTTTTTCCTTTATTGTGGTGTTTAGGGTCACAAAGAATCAAAAGGAGTCAAAATTGATGAAAATCGGATGAAAACGGAAACTCGGGACCAAAATGCAAGCAAATCAAAGATGGAGGACTTCCGATGCAAATTTATGAAAAGTTATTTTTACAATTTTTCTTGTGCCAAAGTCGAAGAACATCAAAAGAGGATTCCCAAACTTGTTTTCGGATCTCAAATCGGAGTTTCCTAGTGAAAGTTATGGCCGTTTGAAGAAAAAGGACTAAAAGCGTCACTTCCAAAACTGTTGGGGACCAAAGTGCAACTTTTCAAAAGTCGGGGGACCAAAGTGAAACTTTTCACAAAGTTGGAGGACCACAATGCAATTTCGCAAGGACCAAAATGAACAACATTCAAAAGTTGAGGGACTTGGTGTGCAATTTCTGGGTGACTGGGTGACTCGAGTCACCGCCGACGCGGATCGAAGTCGGGCCAAGAAGTGACTCAGTCACGCCCGATCATGTTCGATCGGCGCCGCAAGTGACTCGAGTCACCGCCGCAAGTGATCGAGTCACGCCGCAACCGTCCCCGCCTCCGCTCAAGGCTGATGACTAGCGAGATCGCGTGACTCGAGTCGGTGGCGACTGAAATCACGCTTCGACACCATTGCAGATTTTGACCAATGGACTCCACCTACCATAAAACGTGTTTTTGGTATTTTCTTGGCTTCTTAGAGATAAAACAACCCGAGCACACCACAATAGACTCATGAAGGAAGACTTTTATGATTTTTAATATTTTTGGTGTAATATTTTTCCTATAAATAGAGGCATTTAAGCTTGAATCACACAACTTGTAGAGAGAATTAGCTTGTGATTCTCTCCAACTTTCTCCTCAATAAATTTCTCTTCATCATTTGTTCTTAGTTGTAGCTTGAAAGCTCTTAGTTTTTCATATTCTCAAGTGAAGTAAGAACCTAAATATAGGTTCGAAAAATCAATCGACGATACTTCGGCCGTGAATATGATTAACGGAGTATTTCTTCGCTAGTTTCTCTCTTTCTTTTATTTTTCTTGTTTGAGAAGTCTAATTTCTCATATATTGTGGAGGTAATACAAAGGCGAACACTCGCTAAAAGTATTTAACCCATATATATGAGTGATTAAACTTCTCTATTTATTTAGCATTTATTTTCTTGTTTCTATGTTTTGTGTATATTATTTGTGATAGTGAAGTATAATCTATCATATTGTGGGAGTAATACAAGGCGAACACTCGCTAAAAAGTATGAAACCCACAAATATGAGTAGTTAGACTTCTCTATCTAGTTCGAGGGGGACGTTGTGTTCGATTAACATGTTGTTATCTTTTCTAACTCTTTAGTAACGTTTTATCTATTCCTCCACTTCAATTTGTTGATTTGTTATGCTTTTAAACCCGTTTTGAATTTATGTGATTATTGCATTCACTTTGGCCAATTGAATCAATTAATCTTTAAGTTCAAGTTATGTGCTAGGATTGGAACTTTTGATCCGTAATTATCACTAGATTCCAATCCACAGTAGCAAACAAATATCGTGCATATTTGTTAATAAATCAACTTAGATGTATTAATTCAAGTTTGTGAAATTGATCATCTAATTCAACTCATTCTTCTTGTTCATTTCACACTAGCGTTGCATTAAATCCTAAGAACTTGTTTAGGATTATCCAATAGCTAGATGTTAAGTTAAAGAACTCACTTTAATTTAATACACTTAAGGAAGAATTCGTTAATCAGAGCTTCTTGGTTAATTGAGAGTTGATAAATTGAAGAAGGGATAGTACACGTTGCATGGGAAAGATAAACACAAGATGTTGACACAACCGAACCCGAGAACTAGATATATCTTCAATTGTTTCATTTTTATCTCTTTTATTTTGTCATTTTATTTTCGAATTTCATCCAACTTCACAAAACCCCCTTTCTAGATTAATTGATAAGAAAAACTAGATTAAACACCGTTCCTCTTGGGTTCGACCCTTACTTACCACTTCTACATTAATTTGTAGTTTTGAAACCGAGTAAGGAAATAAAATAAATTTTGGCGTACTGCGACAACATGCCCATGGACAGAACAATGCGAGAATAGCATCCTAGAGTTAAAGGATCGATTGTCCTCTGCGCCTATATTAACACTTCCATCTCCAGGTGAAGAATTTGTGATATACAGTGATGCTTCACGGCAAAGGTTTGGAGTTGCGTTTTAATGCGAGAATGGGAAGGTTATAGCTTACGCTTCAAGACAATTGAAGAAACATGAATTGAATTACCCAACCCATGATCTAGAATTGGTCATGGTGGTATTAGCTCTTAAAATTTGGAGGCATTACCTTACTACGAGAAATGCGGTTACACGATCATAAGAGTTTGAAATACATCTTTGATCGTAAAGAGTTGAATTTGAGGCGAGAGGAGATGGCTCGAGCTGATTAAAGACTACGATTGTAAGATCGACTATCATCCAGGAAAAGCGAATGTGGTGGCAGACGCTTTGAGCAGAAAGACTAGTTCCTCATCACAGGCTAATGCAATGGTAGCTTTGTTGATTGGTGAGTTCAAGAAGTTGAATACCGAATTGTCCACGACTCCAACAGGAGGGATACTAGCTAGCTTTCATGTGAGACCTACCTTGGTTGCTAAGGTTAAGGAAGCGCAATTTCGCGATTTGTCACTTAAGAAACTGAAGGAGGAGGTTGATCTCGGATTACGAAAAGATTATGCGATCGCAGATGATGGTGCTTTAGTTATGGGGAACAGATTATGTGTGCCTAACACTGAAGAATTGAAGAGGGAGATTTTAGAAGAAGCGCACAGTTCGGCTTATGCTATGCACCCAGGAAGTACTAAGATGTATCACACATTGAAAGATCATTACTGGTGGTTAGGCATGAAGAAAGAGATAGCTGAGTTTGTTTCAAAATGTTTAGTTTGTCGCCAGGTAAAGCCGATCGTCAAAAGATAGCCGATTACTTGACCTTTGCCCATTCCGGAGTGGAAATGGGAACACATTACTATGGATTTTCTGTTTAGCCTTCCTCGTACGCAACGTGGAAATGATGGAGTTTGGGTGATTGTTGATCGGTTGACAAAGACTGCCAGGTTCCTTCCGATTAAGAAACCGATCCTTTAAGTAAATTGGCCAAGTTGTATGTGGATGAGATAGTGTGTCTATACGGAGTTCCAGTCTCTATTATTTCAGATAGAGATTCCAGGTTCACATCTAAGTTCTGGCCGAAACTACAGGATGCTTTGGGCACTAAACAACACCTCAGTACCGCGTTTCACCCGCAGACAGATGGTCAGTCAGAACGAACCATACAAACTTTGGAAGATATGCTTCGAGCTTGCGCCCTTGAATTTAAAGGAAGTTGGGATAATCACTTAGCACTGATGGAGTTTGCCTACACAAATGACTACCATTCCAAAGATAGGAATGGCTCCTTTCAAGCCTTGTATGGTAGAAAATGTAGAACTCCAGGTTGTTGGAGTGAAGTGGGGAACGAGTTAATGGGGCCTGAGTTGGTTCAACTCACTTCGGAGAATGTAGCAATAATCAGAGAAAGATTGAAGGCGGCTCAGGACAGACAGAAGAGCTATGCAGATAAGCGTAGAAGAGATCTTAAGTTTGTAGTTGGGGATAAGGTATTTACTGCGTCTATCTCCATGGAAAGGTGTTTTGAGATTTGGTAGACGAGGAAAGCTAAGCCCACGTTATATAGGGCCTTACGAGATCATTGAGGAAATTGGCCCGCCGCTATCGCTTGGCTCTACCAAGTGAGCTATCTAGGATTCATGATGTCTTTCATGTTTCCATGCTTCATAAGTACATTTCGGACCCATCTCATATCCTAGAAGCCCAACCGGTTGAGGTGGGGAGAATTTGACATACGATGAGGAACCTGATCGAATACTTGGTAGAAGACAAAGAAATCAAAAATAATAAGGTGGTCGCCAACCTAGTTCAGGTATCGTGGAAGAATCATCCAGTGGAAGAAGCTACTTGGGAGAACGAGGAGAAAATGTGAGCTAAGTATCCCCACCTCTTGAGACAAGATTTGGTGAATTTCGAGGACGAAATTCTTTTTAAGGAGAGGTAAGGTTATTCTGACCGAATTTTCGTTTATTTAAATTTCAGCTACTACTTGGTCAAAACCGTTAATTGTCGGTCAAAGTCAAATTATTAAAGGGTTTAATTTGGTCTATTAAAGGTTTGTGAATTTAATTGATTTAATTGGAAGTTGTGGGCTATGGAGCGCAATTAAGGGTCAAAGGGCTAACTTAAATCTCTTAATTAAAGAAAAGGGACTTAGGTTGCAATTATATATAATATATATATACAAATACATACATATGAAAACAAAAAGGGAATCGTGAGATACTAAGCAAGAAATAAACTTGAGAAGCCATCGAGAAAAAAAGGGAAAAAGGAAAGAAAAAGGGAAAAAAGGAAGGAGAAAGCTTGGATTCGTTGTGGTTTTGCGTGGTAAGTACATTTCTTCAATTTTATCTCATGGAATTGAGGTAAATAGTGAAAGTAATTTTAGGGTTTTACCAATAGAAATTGGGGATTCAAATTTATCATTATTTTGGATTGATTGTGTGTTATTAAGATGTTATTTGGCCATAATTAATTATTTTGAAGTGGAATTGATGGTAATTGAGTAGTGGGTGATGAAGTGGATTGAAACTTACATTACCTAGATCTTTGAAAATTTGGGGATTTATTTTGTGATTCAATTGGGTGGTTCCAATGGTATGAAATATTGTGAAATCAATAAAAGAAGAGGAATGAGGTAATGGAATTGAGTAATTAGGGATTGCTTAGGAATGTTGCAGCGTAGTATTGAATGTGGATAGGCCTTTGGTTGGTAAACCAAGTGTGTAGATTTTAATTAGAGCATTGTTATTATTTCAGGTGGTGACGAGACGATTGGGAAAACCTACCAGCCGAACTAGAAGCAGTTCGTAGTTCTGTGAGTGGATAAAAACTATGTTTAATATTAAATATGTCTCAAAGTTATCTTTAGCATGCTTTTCGCTATTATATGCATTTTAGTAGAACAATGAGTATATTGTAGTGATTTCGAAAGAAAATACGAATTTTATCAAATAGCCTTTTAAATAATTATATGATTGTTTTTTTAAAACCACCAAAGTACCTTAGTGATCTTTACCCGCTCTGCACCGTTGTGATTCGTTCCACAGTGTATGACCAGCTTATATAGGTCTTGGGGACCCATCGCTATACACACATAGGCTTGGGGCCGTGTATGGTGGTGTTTAGCCTTTGGGGCTTGCTCTGCTTGGCGTATGACCATTTATTAGATTATTAGCTCGGCTTAGAGTAGTTAAGCCTTGTGCATCGAGTTCCTCTGCATGTGTGTTATTACTCGTTGGTACTTTTGGTGATATTTTGGGTTAACGATAATTCTGTGAGTAGCATCTTTAAACTTAGCCTACAATACTTTGCAAACTTCGGGACTTTGTCAAGTCTCGAGTACCAGCTTCTAGCACTAGTTTCATTGATGTGATTCAGCTTTATGTCAGTATTTCACTTGGAAACTGACTTAGCTCTTCTTGTAGTATTTTTCAGTTATACTTATACTTTAACAAGTTCAACAGTCTCCTCAAAAGTTAGATGATATGAAATACTTTATAAATATATGTTTTCAAACTCATCCACTCACTGGGTTACAAAACTCACGTATTTTCCTAATGTTTTTCTTATCAGGAAGCAGTTGAGCGTGAGCTTCGATCGCCTGTTGACCACCACTACCGCCACTCTTTCATTTAGATAGTATGCTTCATTCATTTATTCATTTGTTAGCGTTCATTTGAGACATTACATTTGTTTGAGAATAGGTTTTCCAAAGTTTATTCATTTGTTCATTCACTAATTCTTTTCAAACATTATTTCCATTCAAGTTTTGAAAAATGACATCGATGTTGAGTTACGGTGATTGTGACTGTTTTAAAGATTTTGATATTCTTGTCATTGAAAAGGGCTTTTTGAAATATTGAGTTGATTGGTTGAGAGGAAATAAATTCTTACAGGGTGGATATATCAAAGATACAGAGGAAACTCTGTCGAAATTTCTACGAAATTCATTTTATTATTATTTAAATTCAGATAAGATTAGCGATTCTGATTTGCCTTAGCGGTGGATCCGGCACTTAGTCGTCATCCATCGTTGGCGCACGCCACGTGTCAAGTTGTTAGAGATAATTTGGTACGGGGCGTGTCAATTGGTATCAGAGCATGGTCTAGGGTCTAAGATTGCATCAAGTTTTCCTTTCAAGTTTAGAAAAGTTGCATTGCACATTTTTGCTCATAATCTCATATCATTTTGTAGAGCATCATGGCACGTGGTGGTGCAACAACTCGCAGTCAGGCACGATCTCATGCTCAACACATTCCTGAAGGAGACGTTAGGCAAGGGAGAATGGTTGAGGAGTCGGTTGATCAGTCCCGTGATGGACCCACACAGGGTGATATGGCTCCGAATAGAAACGAACATGAAAATGCAGCCCCGAATACAAATTTAACTGCTCAGCTCGCTTCGGCCCTTGCCTCTCTTTTGCCAAAACAGAAGCAAGATACCAGTATTGAGAAGGCACTTAAATTAGGAGCGAAAGAGTTCGAAGGTACGGATGATCCAGCTGATGCTGACGCTTGGATAAGAAGTATTGAGCGCATATTCAGAATCATGGAATGCCCTCAGGATAAGAAAGTCCTACTTGCTTCATTCTTATTGAAGGGTTCAGCTGCTGATTGGTGGGATTCTTTCGAGGCGAGACAAGTTGATCCGACCACTATTACTTGGGAAGCTTTCAAGACAGCTTTTGATGAAGCCTTTTACCCCCAATCCTTCCGGAGTAGCAAACAGAGTGAATTTTTGAAGTTGGTCCAGGGGTCTATGACAGTGACTCAGTACCATAAGAAGTTTATGGACTTGCTGAAATATGCCAGAAACTTGGTGCCAGGAGAGAATGACCAGTGTAGGAGGTTTGAAGAAGGGTTAAAAGGGGATATTGCAGCTTCAGTCACCTGTCAAGGTCATGGGAGTTTCAGCGCGCTCGTGGAGGCAGCTGTAAGAGTCGAAAAGTATATTGCTAAGGGAAGCAATCGAGATGTGGTGTGAAACATCGAATAGCTAAACTCGGCCTGGGAAACTCCCATGGGCATTTCGCTAAGAATAGACATAATTTTTGGCGGTGTAAACCATACCAATAGCTTCAAGTCTAAGTCTCGAGGTTCCTGGTCATAGTCGAGCTCAGATACAGTCAACATTCTCAGACAAAGAACCTATGAACTACTCGAGCACAATCTCATCATCCTTCCCAGAGAGTTGGGTCGCCTGAGTTGAGGATCTCACTCCAATAGATACCCTCGGTGTCCGACATGTGGGAAGTTCCATCTAGGGAATGCCTTAAGGGGGCAAATGTTTGCTTTCATTGTGGCCAGCCAGGGCACATCGTCATAATTGTCCAACCTTGCAAGAGAGTGGAGCTTATACGTCATATCTGCAGTTGGGGGCTAATGGCAATGAAACGGTCGAGAAGAATGTAGTTGCAGAAAATAATAAATCGTGAGTGTAGCACAAACCAATATGACTAATAGCGGTGGTGGCGGGCAAGGAAGCTGTGGTGGGCGCCCAAGGACTCGGGGAAAGGTTTTTGCTATGACTCAAGAAGAGGCCGAGGAGTCGGCCAGAAAGCGTGATTATGGGTATGTTGTCTATCTTTGGTAGAAATGCTCGCACTTTGATTGATTCTGGTGCTACCCATTCGTTTATTTCACATGCATTTACTATTTATGCTGACCATATGTTAGATCATTTAGAAACAATTTTGGTTGTGACAACTCCAGTAGGGATGTCACTGGTAGCTGACAGTTGGTATAGAGATTGTGTTGTTAAGGTGAACAATCACGAATTAAAGGCAAACTTAATTCCTCTTGAAATTTGTGAGTTCGATGTTATCCTTGGCATGGACGTTTTAGCTGAGAACCATGCCACAGTTGATTGCTATCGTAAGAGAGTTGTGTTTGAGAGGCCGGGAGAGCCTAAAATTATTCTGTATGGGGAACGTAGGGTTCTATCATCTTGTGTTATATCTGCACTGGATGCCGAAAAATTGCTTAGGAAGGGGTGCCAAGCTTATTTGGCCCATGTGATAGATACCCAAATCAATTAAAACTAGAGGATATCCGGGTAGTGCAAGATTTTCTGATGTATTTCGGAGGATCTTCCGTGCTTACCACCAGGAGAGAGGTCGAATTTACTATCGATCTGGTCCCGTGGATAGCACCTATTTCACAGCACCGTATCGAATGGCTCCTAAAGAACTTAAGGAGTTAAAAGCTCGGATTTGCAAGATTTGGTGGATAAGGGTTTCATCAGACCGAGCGTATCTCCATGGGGAGCGCCGGTTTTATTTGTGAAGAAGAAAGACGGCACCATGAGATTGTGTATCGACTACAGGCAACTGAATAAGGTCACTATTCGCAACAAATATCCCTTACCCCGAATCGATGACTTGTTTGATCAGCTCAGAGATGCTACGGTATTCTCGAAGATTGATTTACGTTCAGGGTACCATCAGCTTAAGATCAGGGAGATCGACATATCGAAGACGGCATTTAGGTCTCGATATGGCCACTATGAGTTCCTTGGTTATGCCATTCGGGCTAACGAATGCTCCAGCAGTATTTATGGATCTTATGAATAGAGTTCTCCAACCATATATTGACACATTTGTGATCGTCTTTATAGATGATATACTTATCTATTCTCGCAGTCGTGATGAGCATGCAGAGCACTTGAAGATTATTTTACAAAGTTATGCGGACAAGCGGCTATATGCCAAGTTCAAGAAATGCGAGTTTTGGCTTGACAAAGTAGTATTCTTGGGTCATGTAATCTCGTGAAGGTATTTATGTAGACCCTATCAAGACCGGCTTCTCAAGTGGGAACGCCCTACTAATGCAACAGAAGTTCGGAGTTTTCTTGGGCTCGCAGGATATTACCGTCGATTTATAGAAGGATTTTCTAGAATAGCTCTTCCATTGACCAGTTTGACTCGTAAGGATGCTAAATTTATATGGGACGAACAATGCGAGAATAGCTTCCTAGAGTTAAAGGATCGATTGTCCTCTGCGCCTATATTAACACTTCCATCTCCAGGTGAAGAATTTGTGATATACAGTGATGCTTCACGGCAAGGTTTGGGTTGCGTTTTAATGCAGAATGGGAAGGTTATAGCTTACGCTTCAAGACAATTGAAGAAACATGAATTGAATTACCCAACCCATGATCTAGAATTGGCTGCGGTGGTATTAGCTCTTAAAATTTGGAGGCATTACCTTTACGGCGAGAAATGCCAGATTTACACAGATCATAAGAGTTTGAAATACATCTTTGATCAGAAAGAGTTGAATTCGAGACAGAGGAGATGGCTCGAGCTGATTAAAGACTACGATTGTAAGATCGACTATCATCCAGGAAAAGCGAATGTGGTGGCAGACGCTTTGAGCAGAAAGACTAGTTCCTCATCACAGGCTAATGCAATGGTAGCTTTGTTGATTGGTGAGTTCAAGAAGTTGAATACCGAATTGTCCACGACTCCAACAGGAGGGATACTAGCTAGCTTTCATGTGAGACCTACCTTGGTTGCTAAGGTTAAGGAAGCGCAATTTAGCGATTTGTCACTTAAGAAATCAAGGAGGAGGTTGATCTCGGATTACGAAAGATTATTGATCGCAGATGATGGTGCTTTAGTTATGGGGAGCAGTTATGTGTGCCTAACATCAAGAATTGAAGAGGGAGATTTTAGAAGAAGCGCCGCAGTTAGGCTTATCCTATGCACCCAGGCAAGTACTAAGATGTATCACACATTGAAAGATCATTCTTGTGGTGGTTAGGCATGAAGAAAGAGATATGAGTTTGTGTCAAAATGTTTAGTTTGTCGGCCAGGTAAAGCGGATCGTCAAAAGATAGCCGGATTACTCTGACCTTTGCCCATTCGGAGTGGAAATGGGAACACATTACTATGGATTTTCTGTTTAGCCTTCCTCGTACGCAACGTGGAAATGATGGAGTTTGGGTGATTGTTGATCGGTTGACAAAGACTGCCAGGTTCCTTCCGATTAAAGAAACTGATCCTTTAAGTAAATTGGCCAAGTTGTATGTGGATGAGATAGTGTGTCTATCACGGAGTTCCAGTCTCTATTATTTCGGATAGAGATTCGGGTTCACATCTAAGTTCTGGCCGAAACTACAGGATGCTTTGGGCACTAAACAACACCTCAGTACCGCGTTTCACCCGCAGACAGATGGTCAGTCAGAACGAACCATACAAACTTTGGAAGATATGCTTCGAGCTTGCGCCCTTGAATTTAAAGGAAGTTGGGATAATCACTTAGCCGATGGAGTTTGCCTACAATAACAGCTACCATTCCAGCATAGGAATGGCTCCTTTTCAAGCCTTGTATGGTAGAAAATGTAGAACTCCAGTTTGTTGGAGTGAAGTGGGGGAACGAGAGTTAATGGGGCCTGAGTTGGTTCAACTCACTTGGAGAATGTAGCAATAATCGAGAAAGATTGAAGGCGGCTCGGAGATGCATGTAAGAGCTATGCAATAAGCGTAGAAGAGATCTTAAGTTTGTAGTTGGGGATAAGGTATTTCTGCGTCTATCTCCATGGAAAGGTGTTTTGAGATTTGGTAGACGAGGAAAGCTAAGCCCACGTTATATAGGGCCTTACGAGATCATTGAGGAAATTGGCCCGCCGCTTATCGCTTGGCTCTACCAAGTGAGCTATCTAGGATTCATGATGTCTTTCATGTTTCCATGCTTCAAGTACATTTCGGACCCATCTCATATCCTAGAAGCACAACCGCTGAGGTGGGGAGAATTTGACATACGATGAGGAACCCGATCGAATACTTGGTAGAAGACAAGAAATCAAAAATAATAAGGTGGTCGCCAACCTAGTTCAGTATCGTGGAAGAATCATCCAAAGTGGAAGAAGCTACTTGGGAGAACGAGGAGCAAATGCGAGCTAAGTATCCCCACCTCTTCAGACAAGATGGTATTGAATTTCGAGGACTAAATTCTTTTAAGGAGGTAAGGTTATTACGACCGAATTTTCGTTTATTTAAATTTCACTACTACTTGGTCAAAACCGTTAATTGTCGGTCAAAGTCAAATTATTAAAGGGGTTTAATTTGGTCTATTAAAGGTTTGTGAATTTAATTGATTTAATTGGAAGTTGTGGGCTATGGGCGCAATTAAGGGTCAAAGGGCTAACTTAAATCTCTTAATTAAAGAAAAGGGACTTAGGTTGCAATTATATATAATATATATATACAAATACATACATATGAAAACAAAAAGGGAATCGTGAGATACTAACAAATGCGCAACTAGGAGAAGCCATCGCGAGAAAAAAAAAGGGAAAAAGGAAAGAAAAAGGGAAAAAAAAGGAAGGAGAAAGCTTGGATTAGATTTGTGGTTTTATGCGTGGTAAGTACATTTCTTCAATTTTATCTCATGGAATTCGAGGTAAATAGTGAAAGTAATTTTAGGGTTTTACCAATAGAAATTGGGGATTCAAATTTATCATTATTTTGGATTGATTGTGTGTTATTAAGATGTTATTTGGCCATAATTAATTATTTTGAAGTGGAATTGATGGTAATTGAGTAGTGGGTGATGAAGTGGATTGAAACTTACATTACCTAGATGCTTTGAAAATTTGGGGATTTATTTTGTGATTCAATTGGGTGGTTCCAATGGTATGAAATATTGTGAAATCAATAAAAGAAGAGGAATGAGGTAATGGAATTGAGTAATTAGGGATTGCTTAGGAATGTTGCAAACAGTAGTATTGAATGTGGATAGGCCTTTGGTTGGTAAACCAAGTGTGTAGATTTTAATTAGAGCATTGTTATTATTTCAGTGGTGACGAGACGATTGGGAAAACCTACCAGTAGAACTAGAAGCGATTCAGTAGTTCCGTTAGTGGATAAAAACTATGTTTAATATTAAATATGTCTCAAAGTTATCTTTAGCATGCTTTTCGCTATTATATGCATTTTAGTAGAACAATGAGTATATTGTAGTGATTTAAAGAAAATACGAATTTTTATCAAATAGCCTTTTAAATAATTATATGATTGTTTTTTTTTAAAACCACCAAAGTACCTTAGTGATCTTTACCCGCTCGCACTGCTGTGATTCGCTCCACGTTGTATGACCAGCTTATATAGGTCTTGGGGACCCATCGCTATACACACATAGGCTTGGGGCCGTGTATGGTGGTGTTTAGCCTTTGGGGCTTGCTCTGCGCACGGATGACCAGTTATTCAGTTATTAGCTCAGCTTAGAGTAGTTCGCCTTGTGCATCGAAGTTCCTCTGGCATGTGTGTTATTACTCGTTGGTACTTTTGGTGATATTTTCAGGTTAACAGTAATTACGCAGTAGCATCTTTAAACTTAGCCTACAATACTTTGCAAACTTCGGGACTTTGTCAAGTCTCGAGTACCAGCTTCTAGCACTAGTTTCATTGATGTGATTCAGCTTTATGTCAGTATTTCACTTGGAAACTGACTTAGCTCTTCTTGTAGTATTTTTCAGTTATACTTATACTTTAACAAGTTCAACAGTCTCCTCAAAAGTTAGATGATATGAAATACTTTATAAATATATGTTTTCAAACTCATCCACTCACTGGGTTACAAAACTCACGTATTTTCCTAATGTTTTTCTTATCAGGAAGCAGTTGAGCGTGAGCTTCGATCGCCTGTTGACCACCACTACCGTCACTCTTTCATTTAGATAGTATGCTTCATTCATTTATTCATTTGTTAGCGTTCATTTGAGACATTACATTTGTTTGAGAATAGGTTTTCCAAAGTTTATTCATTTGTTCATTCACTAATTCTTTTCAAACATTATTTCCATTCAAGTTTTGAAAAATGACATCGATGTTGAGTTACTTGATTGTGACTGCTTTAAAGATTTTGATATTCTTGTCATTGAAAATGGCTTTGTGAAATATTGAGTTGATTGGTTGAGAGGAAATAAATTCTTACGGTGGATATATCAAAGATACAGAGGAAATTTCCGTGAAATTTCTACGAAATTCATTTTATTATTATTTAAATTCAGATAAGATTAGCGATTCTGATTTGCCTTAGCGGTGGATCCGCCAGTCGTCATCCATCGTTGGCGCCGCCACGTGTCAAGTTGTTAGAGATAATTTGGTGCGGGCGTGTCAATTGGTATCGAGCATGGTCTAGGGTCTAAGATTGCATCAAGTTTTCCTTTCAAGTTTAGAAAAGTTGCATTGCACATTTTGCTCATAATCTCATATCATTTTGTAGAGCATCATGGCACGTGGTGGTGCAACAACTCGCAATCGAGCACGATCTCATGCTCAACACATTCCTGAAGGAGACGTTAGGCAAGGGAAAATGGTTGAGAGTCGGTTGATCACCCCGTGATGGACCCACACACAGGGTGATATGGCTCGAATAGAAACGAACATGAAAATGCAGCTCGAATACAAATTTAATCGCCACTGCTCGCTGCCCTTGCCTCTCTTTTGCCAAAGCGAAGCAAGATACCAAGTATTGAGAAGGCACTTAAATTAGGAGAGAAAGAGTTCGAAGGTACGGATGATCCAGCTGATGCTGACGCTTGGATAAGAAGTATTGAGCGCATATTCGTAATCATGGAATGCCCTCGGGATAAGAAAGTCCTACTTGCTTCATTCTTATTGAAGGGTTCATTTGGCGATTGGTGGGGATTCTTTCGAGGCGAGACAAGTTGATCCGACCACTATTACTTGGGAAGCTTTCAAGACAGCCTTTTGATGAAGCCTTTACCCCAATCCTTCCTAGAGTAGCAAACAGAGTGAATTTTTGAAGTTGGTCCAGGGTCTATGACATGTGACTTCGAAGACCATAAGAAGTTTATGGACTTGCTTTGAAATATGCGACTTGGTGCCAGGAGAGAATGACCATGTAGGAGGTTTGAAGAAGGGTTAAAAGGGGATATTGCGGCTTGAGTCACTGTCAAGGTCATGGGAGTTCAGGCGCTCGTGGGAAGCGGTGTAAGAGTCGAAAGTATATTGCTAAGAAGCGATCGAGATGTGATTTGTGAAACATCGAATAGCCAAACTCGGATCACCAGAAACTCCCATGGGCATTTCTGGCTAAGAATAGACATAATTTTTGGCGGGTGTAAACCATACCAATAGCTTCAAGTCTAAGTCTCGAGGTTCCTGGTCATAGTCGAGCTCAGATACAACAACATTCATCAGACAACCTATGAACTATCGAGCACAATCTCATCATCCTTCCCGAGAGTTGGGTCAAGACCTGAGTTCAGGATCTCACTCCAATAGATACCCTCGATTGTCCGAGCATGTGGGAAGTTCCATCTAGGGAATGCCTTAAGGGGGCAAATGTTTGCTTTCATTGTGGCTACCAGGGCACATGCGTCATAATTGTCCAACCTTGCAAGAGAGTGGAGCTTACGTCATATCTGCCAGTTGGGGGCTAATGGCAATAGGCGAAAGTCGAGAAAGAATGTAGTTCTTAGGAAATAATAAATCGTGAGTGTAGCACAGGAATATGACTAATAGCAGCATGGTGGCGAGCAAGGAAGCTGTGGTGGACGCCCAAGGACTCAGGGGAAAGGTTTTGCTATGACTCAAAGAAGAGGCCGAGGAGTCGACCGACGTGATTATGGGTATGTTGTCTATCTTTGGTAGAAATGCTCGCACTTTGATTGATTCTGGTGCTACCCATTCGTTTATTTCACATGCATTTACTATTTATGCTGACCATATGTTAGATCATTTAGAAACAATTTTGGTTGTGACAACTCCAGTAGGGGTGTCACTGGTAGCTGACAGTTGGTATAGAGATTGTGTTGTTAAGGTGAACAATCACGAATTAAAGGCAAACTTAATTCCTCTTGAAATTTGTGAGTTCGATGTTATCCTTGGCATGGACTTTTTAGCTGAGAACCATGCCACAGTTGATTGCTATCTTAAGAGAGTGTGTTTGAGAGGCCGGGAGAGCCTAAAATTATTCTGTATGGGGAACGTAGGGTTCTATCATCTTGTGTTATATCTGCACTGGATGCCGAAAAATTGCTTAGGAAGGGGTGCCAAGCTTATTTGGCCCATGTGATAGATACCCAAATCACTGAATTAAAACTAGAGGATATCCGGGTAGTGCAAGATTTTCCTGATGTATTTCCAGAGGATCTTCCAGGCTTACCACCGCATGCAGAGGTCGAATTTACTATCGATCTGGTCCCGGGGATAGCACCTATTTCCACGTGCAATCAGTATCGAATGGCTCCTAAAGAACTTAAGGAGTTAAAAGCTCAGTTGCAAGATTTGGTGGATAAGGGTTTCATCAGACCGAGCGTATCTCCATGGGGAGCGCCGGTTTTATTTGTGAAGAAGAAAGACGGCACCATGAGATTGTGTATCGACTACAGGCAACTGAATAAGGTCACTATTCGCAACAAATATCCCTTACCCCAAATCGATGACTTGTTTGATCAGCTCAGAGATGCTACGGTATTCTCGAAGATTGATTTACGTTCAGGGTACCCTCAGCTTAAGATCAGGGAGATCGACATATCGAAGACGGCATTTAGGTCTCGATATGGCCACTATGAGTTCTTGGTTATGCCATTCGGGCTAACCAATGCTCCAGCAGTATTTATGGATCTTATGAATAGAGTTCTCCAACCATATATTGACACATTTGTGATCGTCTTTATAGATGATATACTTATCTATTCTCATGATCGTGATGAGCATGCAGAGCACTTGAAGATTATTTTACAAAGTTATATGGACAAGCGAATATATGCCAAGTTCGATCAATGCGAAGTTTTGGCTTGACAAAGTAGTATTCTTGGGTCATGTAATCTCGGCGAAGGTATTTATGTAGACTATCAAAGGCTGAGCGCAGTTCTCAAGTGGGAGCATACTACTAATGCAACGAAGTTCGGAGTTTTCTTGGGCTCGCAGGATATTACATCGATTTATAGAAGGATTTTCTAGAATAGCTCTTCCATTGACCAGTTTGACTCGTAAGGATGCTAAATTTATATGGACAACAATGCGAGAATAGCTTCCTAGAGTTAAAGGATCGATTGTCCTCTGCGCCTATATTAACACTTCCATCTCGGTGAAGAATTTGTGATATACAAGTGATGCTTCACGGCAAAGGTTTGGAGTTGCGTTTTAATGCGTAATGGGAAGGTTATAGCTTACGCTTCAAGACAATTGAAGAAACATGAATTGAATTACCCAACCCATGATCTAGAATTGGTCTGCGGTGGTATTAGCTCTTAAAATTTGGAGGCATTACCTTTACTACGAGAAATGCCAGATTTACATGTGATCATAAGAGTTTGAAATACATCTTTGATCAGAAAGAGTTGAATTGGAGACAGAGGAGATGGCTCGAGCTGATTAAAGACTACGATTGTAAGATCGACTATCATCCAGGAAAAGCGAATGTGGTGGCAGACGCTTTGAGCAGAAAGACTAGTTCCTCATCACAGGCTAATGCAATGGTAGCTTTGTTGATTGGTGAGTTCAAGAAGTTGAATACCGAATTGTCCACGACTCCAACAGGAGGGATACTAGCTAGCTTTCATGTGAGACCTACCTTGGTTGCTAAGGTTAAGGAAGCGCAATTTCGCGATTTGTCACTTAAGAAACTGAAGGAGGAGGTTGATCTCGGATTACGAAAAGATTATGCGATCGCAGATGATGGTGCTTTAGTTATGGGGAACAGTTATGTGTGCCCTAACTTTCAAGAATTGAAGAGGGAGATTTTAGAAGAAGCGCACAGTTCGGCTTATCCTATGCACCCAGGCAGTACTAAGATGTATCACACATTGAAAGATCATTACTGGTGGTTAGGCATGAAGAAAGAGATAGCTGAGTTTGTGTCAAAATGTTTAGTTTGTCAGCAGGTAAAGCCAGATCGTCAAAAGATAGCTGGATTACTACAGCCTTTGCCCATTCCGGAGTGGAAATGGGAACACATTACTATGGATTTTCTGTTTAGCCTTCCTCGTACGCAACGTGGAAATGATGGAGTTTGGGTGATTGTTGATCGGTTGACAAAGACTGCCAGGTTCCTTCCGATTAAAGAAACTGATCCTTTAAGTAAATTGGCCAAGTTGTATGTGGATGAGATAGTGTGTCTATACGGAGTTCCAGTCTCTATTATTTCAGATAGAGATTCCAGGTTCACATCTAAGTTCTGGCCGAAACTACAGGATGCTTTGGGCACTAAACAACACCTCAGTACCGCGTTTCACCCGCAGACAGATGGTCAGTCAGAACGAACCATACAAACTTTGGAAGATATGCTTGAGCTTGCGCCTTGAATTTAAAGGAAGTTGGGATAATCACTTAGCACTGATGGAGTTTGCCTACACAACAAATGACTACCATTCCAAAGATAGGAATGGCTCCTTTTCAAGCCTTGTATGGTAGAAAATGTAGAACTCGGTTGTTGGAGTGAAGTGGGGAACGAGTTAATGGGGCCTGAGTTGGTTCAACTCACTTTGAGAATGTAGCAATAATCGAGAGAAAGATTGAAAGGCGGCTCAAAGATGCATGAGAAGAGCTATGCAGATAAGCGTAGAAGAGATCTTAAGTTTGTAGTTGGGGATAAGGTATTTCTGCGTCTATCTCCATGGAAAGGTGTTTTGAGATTTGGTAGACGAGGAAAGCTAAGCCCACGTTATATAGGGCCTTACGAGATCATTGAGGAAATTGGCCCAGTCGCTTATCGCTTGGCTCTACCAAGTGAGCTATCTAGGATTCATGATGTCTTTCATGTTTCCATGCTTCGCAAGTACATTTCGGACCCATCTCATATCCTAGAAGCACAACCAGTTGAGGTGGGGGAGAATTTGACATACGATGAGGAACCTGATCGAATACTTGGTAGAAGACAGCAAATCAAAAATAATAAGGTGGTCGCCAACCTAGTTCAGGTATCGTGGAAGAATCATCCAGTGGAAGAAGCTACTTGGGAGAACGAGGAGAAAATGCGAGCTAAGTATCCCCACCTCTTCAGACAGTAGCTGACTGAATTTCGAGGACGAAATTCTTTTTAAGGAGGTAAGGTTGTTACGACCCGAATTTTCGTTTATTTAAATTTCAGCTACTACTTGGTCAAAACCGTTAATTGTCGGTCAAAGTCAAATTATTAAAGGGATTTAATTTGGTCTATTAAAGGTTTGTGAATTTAATTGATTTAATTGGAAGTTGTGGGCTATGGACGCAATTAAGGGTCAAAGGGCTAACTTAAATCTCTTAATTAAAGAAAAGGGACTTAGGTTGCAATTATATATAATATATATATACAAATACATACATATGAAAGCAAAAAGGGAATCGTGAGATACTAAGCAATGAGCAACCAGAGAAACCATCATGAGAAAAAAAGGGAAAAAGGAAAGAAAAAGGAAAAAAAAGAAGGAGAAAGCTTGGATTCGTTGTGGTTTTTATGGTAAGTACATTTCTTCAATTTTATCTCATGGAATTCGAGGTAAATAGTGAAAGTAATTTTAGGGTTTTACCAATAGAAATTGGGGATTCAAATTTATCATTATTTTGGATTGATTGTGTGTTATTAAGATGTTATTTGGCCATAATTAATTATTTTGAAGTGGAATTGATGGTAATTGAGTAGTGGGTGATGAAGTGGATTGAAACTTACATTACCTAGATCTTTGAAAATTTGGGGATTTATTTTGTGATTCAATTGGGTGGTTCCAATGGTATGAAATATTGTGAAATCAATAAAAGAAGAGGAATGAGGTAATGGAATTGAGTAATTAGGGATTGATTAGGAATGTTGCAGTAGTATTGAATGTGGATAGGCCTTTGGTTGGTAAACCAAGTGTGTAGATTTTAATTAGAGCATTGTTATTATTTGTGTGGTGACGAGACGATTGGGAAAACCTACCGGCCTAACTAGAAGCGATTCAGAGTTACGTGAGTGGATAAAAACTATGTTTAATATTAAATATGTCTCAAAGTTATCTTTAGCATGCTTTTCGCTATTATATGCATTTTAGTAGAACAATGAGTATATTGTAGTGATTTTGAGAAAGAAAATACTTAATTTTATCAAATAGCCTTTTAAATAATTATATGATTGTTTTTTTAAAACCACCAAAGTACCTTAGTGATCTTTACCCGCCTGCACCTGTTGTGATTCGCTCCACGATGTATGACCAGCTTATATAGGTCTTGGGGACCCATCGCTATACACACATAGGCTTGGGGCCGTGTATGGTGGTGTTTAGCCTTTGGGGCTTGCTCTGCTTGTAGCGTATGACCATTTATTCGCTTATTAGCTCACTTAGAGTAGTTCGCCTTGTGCATCGAGTTCCTCTGCATGTGTGTTATTACTCGTTGGTACTTTTGGTGATATTTTCAGGTTAACAAGAATTACGCAAAGAGCATCTTTAAACTTAGCCTACAATACTTTGCAAACTTGGGACTTTGTCAAGTCTCGAGTACCAAATTCTTCTAGCACTAGTTTCATTGATGTGATTGACTTTATGTCAAGATTTCACTTGAAACCGACTTAGCTCTTCTTGTAGTATTTTTCGCTATACTTATACTTTAACAAGTTCAACAGTCTCCTCAAAAGTTAGATGATATGAAATACTTTATAAATATATGTTTTCAAACTCATCCACTCACAGGTTACAAAACTCACGTATTTTCCTAATGTTTTCTTATCGAGCGGTTGAGCGTGAGCTTCGATCGCCTGTTGACCACCACTACCGTCACTCTTTCATTTAGATAGTATGCTTCATTCATTTATTCATTTGTTAGCGTTCATTTGAGACATTACATTTGTTTGAGAATAGGTTTTCCAAAGTTTATTCATTTGTTCATTCACTAATTCTTTTCAAACATTATTTCCATTCAAGTTTTGAAAAATGACATCGATGTTGAGTTACGGTGATTGTGACTGTTTTAAAGATTTTGATATTCTTGTCATTGAAAAGGGCTTTTTGAAATATTGAGTTGATTGGTTGAGAGGAAATAAATTCTTACTGTGGTGGATATATCAAAGATACAGAGGAAACTCATCGAAATTTCTACTAAATTCATTTTATTATTATTTAAATTCGATAAGATTAAGCGATTCTATATTTGCCTTAGCGGTGGATCCGCACTTAGTCGCTATCCATCGCTGGCGCACGCCACGTGTCAAGTTGTTAGAGATAATTTGGTGCAGGCGTGTCAATTGGTATCGAGCATGGTCTAGGGTCTAAGATTGCATCAAGTTTTCCTTTCAAGTTTAGAAAAGTTGCATTGCACATTTTGCTCATAATCTCATATCATTTTGTAGAGCATCATGGCACGTGGTGGTGCAACAACTCGCAGTAAGGCACGATCTCATGCTCAACACATTCCTGAAGGAGACGTTAGGCAAGGGAGAATGGTTGAGGAGTCGGTTGATCAGTCCCGTGATGGACCCACACAGGGTGATATGGCTCCGAATAGAAACGAACATGAAAATGCAGCCCCGAATACAAATTTAATCGCCACTGCTTTTCGACCCTTGCCTCTCTTTTGCCAAAACAGAAGCAAGATACCAGTATTGAGAAGGCACTTAAATTAGGAGCGAAAGAGTTCGAAGGTACGGATGATCCAGCTGATGCTGACGCTTGGATAAGAAGTATTGAGCGCATATTCAGAATCATGGAATGCCCTCAGGATAAGAAAGTCCTACTTGCTTCATTCTTATTGAAGGGTTCAGCTGCTGATTGGTGGGATTCTTTCGAGGCGAGACAAGTTGATCCGACCACTATTACTTGGGAAGCTTTCAAGACAGCTTTTGATGAAGCCTTTTACCCCCAATCCTTCCGGAGTAGCAAACAGAGTGAATTTTTGAAGTTGGTCCAGGGGTCTATGACAGTGACTCAGTACCATAAGAAGTTTATGGACTTGCTGAAATATGCCAGAAACTTGGTGCCAGGAGAGAATGACCAGTGTAGGAGGTTTGAAGAAGGGTTAAAAGGGGATATTGCAGCTTCAGTCACCTGTCAAGGTCATGGGAGTTTCAGCGCGCTCGTGGAGGCAGCTGTAAGAGTCGAAAAGTATATTGCTAAGGGAAACAGTCGAGATGTGACTGTGAAACATCAGAATAGCCAAACTCAGTCTGGAAACTCCCATGGGCATTTCGCTAAGAATAGACATAATTTTTGGCCGGGTGTAAACCATACCAATAGCTTCAAGTCTAAGTCTCGAGGTTCCGGTCATAGTCAGAGCTCAGGATACAGTCAACATTCTGTACAGCAACCTATGAACTATCGAGCACAATCTCATCATCCTTCCCAGAGAGTTGGGTCAGCACAGAGTTCAGGATCTCACTCCAATAGATACCCTCAGTGTCCGACATGTGGGAAGTTCCATCTAGGGGAATGCCTTAAGGGGGCAAATGTTTGCTTTCATTGTGGCGGCCAGGCACATGCGTCATAATTGTCCAACCTTGCAAGAGAGTGGAGCTCGCACGTCATATCTGCACGCTTGGGGGCTAATGGCAACAGACAGGTCAAGAATGTAGTTGCTTAAATAATAAATCGTGAGTGTAGCACCGAATATGACTAATAGCGGTGGTGGTGCAAGGAAGCTGTGGTGGACGTCCAAGGACTCAGGGAAAGGTTTTTGCTATGACTCAGCAAGAGGCCGAGGAGTCGACCGACGTGATTATGGGTATGTTGTCTATCTTTGGTAGAAATGCTCGCACTTTGATTGATTCTGGTGCTACCCATTCGTTTATTTCACATGCATTTACTATTTATGCTGACCATATGTTAGATCATTTAGAAACAATTTTGGTTGTGACAACTCCAGTAGGGATGTCACTGGTAGCTGACAGTTGGTATAGAGATTGTGTTGTTAAGGTGAACAATCACGAATTAAAGGCAAACTTAATTCCTCTTGAAATTTGTGAGTTCGATGTTATCCTTGGCATGGACGTTTTAGCTGAGAACCATGCCACAGTTGATTGCTATCGTAAGAGAGTTGTGTTTGAGAGGCCGGGAGAGCCTAAAATTATTCTCAGTATGGGAACGTAGGGTTCTATCATCTTGTGTTATATCTGCCTTTGGATGCCGAAAAATTGCTTAGGAAGGGTGCCAAGCTTATTTGGCCCATGTGATAGATACCCAAATCATCAATTAAAAACTAGAGGATATCCGGGTAGTGCAAGATTTTCACGATGTATTTCCAGAGGATCTTCCAGGCTTACCACCAGACAGAGAGAGGTCGAATTTACTATCGATCTGGTCCTGGGATAGCACCTATTTCACAGGCACCGTATCGAATGGCTCCTAAAGAACTTAAGGAGTTAAAAGCTCGGTTGCAAGATTTGGTGGATAAGGGTTTCATCAGCACCGGCGTATCTCCATGGGGAGCGCGGTTTTATTTGTGAAGAAGAAAGACGGCACCATGAGATTGTGTATCGACTACGAGCAACCTGAATAAGGTCACTATTCGCAACAAATATCCCTTACCCGAATCGATGACTTGTTTGATCATTTCGAGAGATGCTCACGGTATTCTCGAAGATTGATTTACGTTCAGTGGTACCATCAGCTTAAGATCGGGGAGATCGACATATCGAAGACGGCATTTAGGTCTCGATATGGCCACTATGAGTTCCTTGGTTATGCCATTCAGAACTGAATGCTCCAAAGCTGATTTATGGATCTTATGAATAGAGTTCTCCAACCATATATTGACACATTTGTGATCGTCTTTATAGATGATATACTTATCTATTCTACGCTGATGCGTGATGAGCATGCAGAGCACTTGAAGATTATTTTACAGGTTATGCGGGACAAGCAGCTATATGCCAAGTTCAGTAAATGCGAGTTTTGGCTTGACAAAGTAGTATTCTTGGGTCATGTAATCTCAGCAGAAGGTATTTATGTAGACCCTATCAAGACTGAAGCAGTTCTCAAGTGGGAACGCCCTACTAATGCAACAGAAGTTCGGAGTTTTCTTGGGCTCGCAGGATATTACCGTCGATTTATAGAAGGATTTTCTAGAATAGCTCTTCCATTGACCAGTTTGACTCGTAAGGATGCTAAATTTATATGGACAGAACAATGCGAGAATAGCTTCCTAGAGTTAAAGGATCGATTGTCCTCTGCGCCTATATTAACACTTCCATCTCCAGGTGAAGAATTTGTGATATACAGTGATGCTTCACGGCAAGGTTTGGGTTGCGTTTTAATGCAGAATGGGAAGGTTATAGCTTACGCTTCAAGACAATTGAAGAAACATGAATTGAATTACCCAACCCATGATCTAGAATTGGCTGCGGTGGTATTAGCTCTTAAAATTTGGAGGCATTACCTTTACGGCGAGAAATGCCAGATTTACACAGATCATAAGAGTTTGAAATACATCTTTGATCAGAAAGAGTTGAATTTGAGACAGGAGATGGCTCGGCGATTAAAGACTACGATTGTAAGATCGACTATCATCCAGAAAAGCGAATGTGGTGGCAGACGCTTTGAGCAGAAAGACTAGTTCCTCATCACAGGCTAATGCAATGGTAGCTTTGTTGATTGGTGAGTTCAAGAAGTTGAATACCGAATTGTCCACGACTCCAACAGGAGGGATACTAGCTAGCTTTCATGTGAGACCTACCTTGGTTGCTAAGGTTAAGGAAGCGCAATTTCGCGATTTGTCACTTAAGAAACTGAAGGAGGAGGTTGATCTCGGATTACGAAAAGATTATGCGATCGCAGATGATGGTGCTTTAGTTATGGGGAACAGATTATGTGTGCCTAACACTGAAGAATTGAAGAGGGAGATTTTAGAAGAAGCGCACAGTTCGGCTTATGCTATGCACCCAGGAAGTACTAAGATGTATCACACATTGAAAGATCATTACTGGTGGTTAGGCATGAAGAAAGAGATAGCTGAGTTTGTGTCAAAATGTTTAGTTTGTCAGCAGGTAAAGCCAGATCGTCAAAAGATAGCTGGATTACTACAGCCTTTGCCCATTCCGGAGTGGAAATGGGAACACATTACTATGGATTTTCTGTTTAGCCTTCCTCGTACGCAACGTGGAAATGATGGAGTTTGGGTGATTGTTGATCGGTTGACAAAGACTGCCAGGTTCCTTCCGATTAAAGAAACTGATCCTTTAAGTAAATTGGCCAAGTTGTATGTGGATGAGATAGTGTGTCTATCACGGAGTTCCAGTCTCTATTATTTGAGATAGAGATTCCGTGTTCACATCTAAGTTACGGCCGAAACTACGAGGATGCTTTGGGCACTAAACAACACCTCAGTACCGCGTTTCACCCGCAGACAGATGGTCAGTCAGAACGAACCATACAAACTTTGGAAGATATGCTTCGAGCTTGCGCCCTTGAATTTAAAGGAAGTTGGGATAATCACTTAGCACTGATGGAGTTTGCCTACAATATGACTACCATTCCAAGATAGGAATGGCTCCTTTTCAAGCCTTGTATGGTAGAAAATGTAGAACTCGGTTTGTTGGAGTGAAGTGGGGAACGAGTTAATGGGGCCTCGAGTTGGTTCAACTCACTTCGGAGAATGTAGCAATAATCGAGAGAAAGATTGAAGGCGGCTCGGAGACGGAGACAGGAAGAGCTATGCGAGATAGCGTAGAAAGAGATCTTAAGTTTGTAGTTGGGGATAAGGTATTTCTGCGTCTATCTCCATGGAAAGGTGTTTTGAGATTTGGTAGGCGAGGAAAGCTAAGCCCACGTTATATAGGGCCTTACGAGATCATTGAGGAAATTGGCCCGATCGCTTATCGCTGGTTTCTACTAAGTGAGCTATCTAGGATTCATGATGTCTTTCATGTTTCCATGCTTCGCAAGTACATTTGGACCCATCTCATATCCTAGAAGCACAACCGGTTGAGGTGGGGGAGAATTTGACATACGATGAGAACCCGATCGAATACTTGGTAGAAAAGACAAATCAAAAATAATAAGGTGGTCGCCAACCTAGTTCGGTATCGTGGAAGAATCATCCGATGGAAGAAGCTACTTGGGAGAACGAGGAGCAAATGCGAGCTAAGTATCCCCACCTCTTCAGACAGTAGGACTGAATTTCGAGGACGAAATTCTTTTTAAGGAGGTAAGGTTGTTACGACCCGAATTTTCGTTTATTTAAATTTCAGCTACTACTTGGTCAAAACCGTTAATTGTCGGTCAAAGTCAAATTATTAAAGGGGTTTAATTTGGTCTATTAAAGGTTTGTGAATTTAATTGATTTAATTGGAAGTTGTGGGCTATGGACGCAATTAAGGGTCAAAGGGCTAACTTAAATCTCTTAATTAAAGAAAAGGGACTTAGGTTGCAATTATATATAATATATATATACAAATACATACATATGAAAACAAAAAGGGAATCGTGAGATACTAAGCAATGAGCGCAACTTGGAGAAAACCATCGCGAGAAAAAAAAAGGGAAAAAGGAAAGAAAAAGGGAAAAAAAGGAAGGAGAAAGCTTGGATTCGATTTGTGGTTTTGCGTGGTAAGTACATTTCTTCAATTTTATCTCATGGAATTCGAGGTAAATAGTGAAAGTAATTTTAGGGTTTTACCAATAGAAATTGGGGATTCGAAATTTATCATTATTTTGGATTGATTGTGTGTTATTAAGATGTTATTTGGCCATAATTAATTATTTTGAAGTGGAATTGATGGTAATTGAGTAGTGGGTGATGAAGTGGATTGAAACTTACATTACCTAGATGCTGAAAATTTGGGGATTTATTTTGTGATTCAATTGGGTGGTTCCAATGGTATGAAATATTGTGAAATCAATAAAAGAAGAGGAATGAGGTAATGGAATTGAGTAATTAGGGATTGCTTAGGAATGTTGCAGCGTAGTATTGAATGTGGATAGGCCTTTGGTTGGTAAACCAAGTGTGTAGATTTTAATTAGAGCATTGTTATTATTTGTGGTGACGAGGCGATTGGGAAAACCTACGGCCAAATGAACTAGAAGCAGTTCGTAGTTCTGTGAGTGGATAAAAACTATGTTTAATATTAAATATGTCTCAAAGTTATCTTTAGCATGCTTTTCGCTATTATATGCATTTTAGTAGAACAATGAGTATATTGTAGTGATTTCGAAAGAAAATACGAATTTTATCAAATAGCCTTTTAAATAATTATATGATTGTTTTTTTAAAACCACCAAAGTACCTTAGTGATCTTTACCCGCTCTGCACCGTTGTGATTCGTTCCACAGTGTATGACCAGCTTATATAGGTCTTGGGGACCCATCGCTATACACACATAGGCTTGGGGCCGTGTATGGTGGTGTTTAGCCTTTGGGGCTTGCTCTGCGCGCGTATGACCATTTATTCAGTTATTAGCTCAGCTTAGAGTAGTTCGCCTTGTGCATCGAGTTCCTCTGCGCATGTGTGTTATTACTCGTTGGTACTTTTGGTGATATTTTCAGGTTAACAGTAATTACGCAGTAGCATCTTTAAACTTAGCCTACAATACTTTGCAAACTTCGGGACTTTGTCAAGTCTCGAGTACCAGCTTCTAGCACTAGTTTCATTGATGTGATTCAGCTTTATGTCAGTATTTCACTTGGAAACTGACTTAGCTCTTCTTGTAGTATTTTTCAGTTATACTTATACTTTAACAAGTTCAACAGTCTCCTCAAAAGTTAGATGATATGAAATACTTTATAAATATATGTTTTCAAACTCATCCACTCACTGGGTTACAAAACTCACGTATTTTCCTAATATTTTCTTATCGAAGCGATTGGCGTGAGCTTGATCGCTGTTGACCACCACTACCGCTACTCTTTCATTTAGATAGTATGCTTCATTCATTTATTCATTTGTTAGCGTTCATTTGAGACATTACATTTGTTTGAGAATAGGTTTTCCAAAGTTTATTCATTTGTTCATTCACTAATTCTTTTCAAACATTATTTCCATTCAAGTTTTGAAAAATGACATCGATGTTGAGTTACGGTGATTGTACTGCTTTTAAAGATTTTGATATTCTTGTCATTGAAAAGGGCTTTGTGAAATATTGAGTTGATTGGTTGAGAGGAAATAAATTCTTACAGGGTGGATATATCAAAGATACAGAGGAAACTCGCCGAAATTTCTCTGAAATTCATTTTATTATTATTTAAATTCGATAAGATTAAGCGATTCTGATTTGCCTTAGCGGTGGATCAGACTTAGTCGTCATCCATCGTTGGCGCCACGTGTCAAGTTGTTAGAGATAATTTGGTACAGGCGTGTCAATTCAATATCGAGCATGGTCTAGGGTCTAAGATTGCATCAAGTTTTCCTTTCAAGTTTAGAAAAGTTGCATTGCACATTTTTGCTCATAATCTCATATCATTTTGTAGAGCATCATGGCACGTGGTGGTGCAACAACTTCGCATGATCGAGCACGATCTCATGCTCAACACATTCCTGAAGGAGACGTTAGGCAAGGGAGAATGGTTGAGGAGTCGGTTGATCAGTCCCGTGATGGACCCACACAGGGTGATATGGCTCCGAATAGAAACGAACATGAAAATGCACGACCCCGAATACAAATTTAATCTTTCATTTCGCTTGACCCTTGCCTCTCTTTTGCCAAAGCGAAGCAAGATACCAAAGATTGAGAAGGCACTTAAATTAGGAGCGAAAGAGTTGAAGGTACGGATGATCCAAATGGGATCTTGGCGCTTGGATAAGAAGTATTGAGCGCATATTCGGAATCATGGAATGCCCTCGGGATAAGAAAGTCCTACTTGCTTCATTCTTATTGAAGGGTTATTCTGATTGGTGGGATTCTTTCGGCGAGACAAGTTGATCCGACCACTATTACTTGGGAAGCTTTCAAGGCGACTTTTGATGAAGCCTTTTACCCCCAATCCTTAGGAGTAGCAAGCGGAGTGAATTTTTGAAGTTGGTCCAGGGTCTATAGCGGTGACTCGATTACCATAAGAAGTTTATGGACTTCTTTGAAATATGCCGAAACTTGGTGCCAGGAGAGAATGACCGGTGTAGGAGGTTTGAAGAAGGGTTAAAAGGGGATATTGCGGCTTGATCACCTGTCAAGGTCATGGGAGTTTCAAATGGCCTCGTGGAAGCATTTGTAAGAGTCGAAAAGTATATTGCTAAAGGAAACAATCGAGATGTGACTGTGAAACATCGAGAATAGCCAAACTTCGATCCTGGAAACTCCCATGGGCATTTCGCTAAGAATAGACATAATTTTTGGCGGTGTAAACCATACCAATAGCTTCAAGTCTAAGTCTCGAGGTTCCTGGTCATAGTCGAGCTCAGATACGATCAACATTCATCAGACAAAGAACCTATGAACTACTCGAGCACAATCTCATCATCCTTCCCAGAGAGTTGGGTCGGACAGAGTTCAGGATCTCACTCCAATAGATACCCTCGATTGTCCGGAGCATGTGGGAAGTTCCATCTAGGGAATGCCTTAAGGGGGCAAATGTTTGCTTTCATTGTGGCGGCCCAGGGCACATGCGTCATAATTGTCCAACCTTGCAAGAGAGTGGAGCCGCACGTCATATCTGCACGCTTGGGGGCTAATGGCAATAGACGAGTCGGAAGAATGTAGTTCTTAAATAATAAATCGTGAGAGTGTAGCACACCGAATATGACTAATAGCGGTGGTGGCGAGGCAAGGAAGCCGGGGTGGGCGCCCAAGGACTCGGAAAGGTTTTGCTATGACTCAAAGAAGAGGCCGAGGAGTCGACCGACGTGATTATGGGTATGTTGTCTATCTTTGGTAGAAATGCTCGCACTTTGATTGATTCTGGTGCTACCCATTCGTTTATTTCACATGCATTTACTATTTATGCTGACCATATGTTAGATCATTTAGAAACAATTTTGGTTGTGACAACTCGATGAAATTGTCAGTAGTAACTTGATTGGTATAGAGATTGTGTTGTTAAGGTGAACAATCACGAATTAAAGGCAAACTTAATTCCTCTTGAAATTTGTGAGTTCGATGTTATCCTTGGCATGGACTTTTTAGCTGAGAACCATGCCACAGTTGATTGCTATCGTAAGAGAGTTGTGTTTGAGAGGCCGGGAGAGCCTAAAATTATTCTGTATGGGGAACGTAGGGTTCTATCATCTTGTGTTATATCCCCTTTGGATGCTTAGAAAAATTGCTTAGGAAGGGTGCCAAGCTTATTTGGCCCATGTGATAGATACCCAAATCAACGAATTAAAACTAGAGGATATCCCGGGTAGTGCAAGATTTTCTGATGTATTTCCGGAGGATCTTCCAGGCTTACCACCGCAGGCAGAGGTCGAATTTACTATCGATCTGTCCCAGGATAGCACCTATTTCACTGTGCACCGTATCGAATGGCTCCTAAAGAACTTAAGGAGTTAAAAGCTCGATTGCAAGATTTGGTGGATAAGGGTTTCATCGCATCGAGCGTATCTCCATAGGGAGCCAGCGGTTTTATTTGTGAAAAAGAAATACGGTACCATGAGATTGTGTATCGACTACAGGTAACTGAATAAAGTCACTATCCACAACAAATATCCTTTACCGAATCGATGACTTGTTTGATCATTTCGGAGATGCTACGGTATTCTCGAAGATTGATTTACGTTCGTGGTACCATCGCCTTAAGATCGGGAGATCGACATATCGAAGACGGCATTTAGGTCTCGATATGGCCACTATGAGTTCTTGGTTATTTCATTCGGGTTAACCAATGCCCCAACAGTATTTATGGACTTCATGAATAGAGTTCTCCAACCATATATTGACACATTTGTGATCGTCTTTATAGATGATATACTTATCTATTCTCGCAGTCGTGATGAGCATGCAGAGCACTTGAAGATTATTTTACAGTTATGCGGGACAAGCAAACTATATGCCAAGTTCAAAATGCGAGTTTTGGCTTGACAAAGTAGTATTCTTGGGTCATGTAATCTCGTGAAGGTATTTATGTAGACCCTATCAAGATCAAGGCGCTTCTCAAGTGGGAACGCCCTACTAATGCAATGAAGTTCGGAGTTTTCTTGGGCTCATGCAGGATATTACCGTCGATTTATAGAAGGATTTTCTAGAATAGCTCTTCCATTGACCAGGATTTGACTCGTAAGGATGCTAAATTTATATGGACAGAACAATGCGAGAATAGCTTCCTAGAGTTAAAGGATCGATTGTCCTCTGCGCCTATATTAACACTTCCATCTCCAGGTGAAGAATTTGTGATATACAGTGATGCTTCACGGCAAGGTTTGGGTTGCGTTTTAATGCAGAATGGGAAGGTTATAGCTTACGCTTCAAGACAATTGAAGAAACATGAATTGAATTACCCAACCCATGATCTAGAATTGGCTGCGGTGGTATTAGCTCTTAAAATTTGGAGGCATTACCTTTACGGCGAGAAATGCCAGATTTACACAGATCATAAGAGTTTGAAATACATCTTTGATCGAGAAGAGTTGAATTGAGAGCAGAGGAGATGGCTCGAGTGATTAAAGACTACGATTGTAAGATCGACTATCATCCAGAAAAGCTTAATGTGGTGGCAGGCGCTGGAGCGTAAAGACTAGTTCCTCATCACAGGCTAATGCAATGGTAGCTTTGTTGATTGGTGAGTTCAAGAAGTTGAATACCGATTGTCCACTTACTCCAACAGAGGGATACTAGCTAGCTTTCATGTGAGACCTACCTTGGTTGCTAAGGTTAAGGAAGCGCAATTTCGCGATTTGTCACTTAAGAAATCAAGGAGGAGGTTGATCTCGGATTACGAAAAAGATTATTCGATCGCGAGATGATGGTGCTTTAGTTATGGGGAGCAGTTATGTGTGCCTAACATCAAGAATTGAAGAGGGAGATTTTAGAAGAAGCGCCGCAGCTTATCCTATGCACCCAGCGTACTAAGATGTATCACACATTGAAAGATCATTACTGGTGGTTAGGCATGAAGAAAGAGATAGCTGAGTTTGTGTCAAAATGTTTAGTTTGTCAGCAGGTAAAGCCAGATCGTCAAAAGATAGCTGGATTACTACAGCCTTTGCCCATTCCGGAGTGGAAATGGGAACACATTACTATGGATTTTCTGTTTAGCCTTCCTCGTACGCAACGTGGAAATGATGGAGTTTGGGTGATTGTTGATCGGTTGACAAAGACTGCCAGGTTCCTTCCGATTAAAGAAACTGATCCTTTAAGTAAATTGGCCAAGTTGTATGTGGATGAGATAGTGTGTCTATACGGAGTTCCAGTCTCTATTATTTCAGATAGAGATTCCAGGTTCACATCTAAGTTCTGGCCGAAACTACAGGATGCTTTGGGCACTAAACAACACCTCGGATCGCTGTTTCACCCAGACAGATGGTCACCGTAATCTAACCATACAAACTTTGGAAGATATGCTTGAGCTTGCGCCTTGAATTTAAAGGAAGTTGGGATAATCACTTAGCAATCGATGGAGTTTGCCTACAATAACAGCTACCATTCCAGCATAGGAATGGCTCCTTTTCAAGCCTTGTATGGTAGAAAATGTAGAACTCCAGTTTGTTGGAGTGAAGTGGGGGAACGAGAGTTAATGGGGCCTGAGTTGGTTCAACTCACTTCGGAGAATGTAGCAATAATCGAGAGAAAGATTGAAGGCGGCTCAAAGATGCATGTAAGAGCTATGCGAGATAAGCGTAGAAGAGATCTTAAGTTTGTAGTTGGGGATAAGGTATTTCTGCGTCTATCTCCATGGAAAGGTGTTTTGAGATTTGGTAGACGAGGAAAGCTAAGCCCACGTTATATAGGGCCTTACGAGATCATTGAGGAAATTGGCCCAGTCGCTTATCGCTTGGCTCTACCAAGTAAGCTATCTAGGATTCATGATGTCTTTCATGTTTCCATGCTTCGCAAGTACATTTCGGACCCATCTCATATCCTAGAAGCACAACCAGTTGAGGTGGGGGAGAATTTGACATACGATGAGGAACCTGATCGAATACTTGGTAGAAGACAAAGAAATCAAAAATAATAAGGTGGTCGCCAACCTAGTTCGGTATCGTGGAAGAATCATCCAGGAAGAAGCTACTTGGGAGAACGAGGAGCAAATGCTAAGTATCCCCACCTCTTGAGACGATGGTATTGAATTTCGAGGACGAAATTCTTTTTAAGGAGGTAAGGTTGTTACGACCCGAATTTTCGTTTATTTAAATTTCAGCTACTACTTGGTCAAAACCGTTAATTGTCGGTCAAAGTCAAATTATTAAAGGGGTTTAATTTGGTCTATTAAAGGTTTGTGAATTTAATTGATTTAATTGGAAGTTGTGGGCTATGGACGCAATTAAGGGTCAAAGGGCTAACTTAAATCTCTTAATTAAAGAAAAGGGACTTAGGTTGCAATTATATATAATATATATATACAAATACATACATATGAAAACAAAAGGGAATCGTGAGAAACTAAACAGCAACGCAACCAGAGAAGCCATCGCGAGAAAAAAAGGGAAAAAGGAAAGAAAAAGGGAAAAAAAAGGAAGGAGAAAGCTTGGATTCGTTGTGGTTTTGCGTGGTAAGTACATTTCTTCAATTTTATCTCATGGAATTCGAGGTAAATAGTGAAAGTAATTTTAGGGTTTTACCAATAGAAATTGGGGATTCGAAATTTATCATTATTTTGGATTGATTGTGTGTTATTAAGATGTTATTTGGCCATAATTAATTATTTTGAAGTGGAATTGATGGTAATTGAGTAGTGGGTGATGAAGTGGATTGAAACTTACATTACCTAGATGCTGAAAATTTGGGGATTTATTTTGTGATTCAATTGGGTGGTTCCAATGGTATGAAATATTGTGAAATCAATAAAAGAAGAGGAATGAGGTAATGGAATTGAGTAATTAGGGATTGATTAGGAATGTTGCAGTGTAGTATTGAATGTGGATAGGCCTTTGGTTGGTAAACCAAGTGTGTAGATTTTAATTAGAGCATTGTTATTATTTCAGGTGGTGACGAGACGATTGGGAAAACCTACCAGCCGAACTAGAAGCAGTTCGTAGTTCTGTGAGTGGATAAAAACTATGTTTAATATTAAATATGTCTCAAAGTTATCTTTAGCATGCTTTTCGCTATTATATGCATTTTAGTAGAACAATGAGTATATTGTAGTGATTTCGAAAGAAAATACGAATTTTATCAAATAGCCTTTTAAATAATTATATGATTGTTTTTTTAAAACCACCAAAGTACCTTAGTGATCTTTACCCGCCTCAAGACCAGTTGTGATTCGTTCCACAGTGTATGACCAGCTTATATAGGTCTTGGGGACCCATCGCTATACACACATAGGCTTGGGGCCGTGTATGGTGGTGTTTAGCCTTTGGGGCTTGCTCTGCGCGCGTATGACCATTTATTCAGTTATTAGCTCAGCTTAGAGTAGTTCGCCTTGTGCATCGAGTTCCTCTGCGCATGTGTGTTATTACTCGTTGGTACTTTTGGTGATATTTTCAGGTTAACAAGAATACGCAAAGAGCATCTTTAAACTTAGCCTACAATACTTTGCAAACTTCGGGACTTTGTCAAGTCTCGAGTACCAGCTTCTAGCACTAGTTTCATTGATGTGATTCAGCTTTATGTCAGTATTTCACTTGGAAACTGACTTAGCTCTTCTTGTAGTATTTTTCAGTTATACTTATACTTTAACAAGTTCAACAGTTTCCTCAAAAGTTAGATGATATGAAATACTTTATAAATATATGTTTTCAAACTCATCCACTCACTGGGTTACAAAACTCACGTATTTTCCTAATGTTTTTCTTATCAGGAAGCAGTTGAGCGTGAGCTTCGATCGCCTGTTGACCACCACTACCGTCACTCTTTCATTTAGATAGTATGCTTCATTCATTTATTCATTTGTTAGCGTTCATTTGAGACATTACATTTGTTTGAGAATAGGTTTTCCAAAGTTTATTCATTTGTTCATTCACTAATTCTTTTCAAACATTATTTCCATTCAAGTTTTGAAAAATGACATCGATGTTGAGTTACGGTGATTGTGACTGTTTTAAAGATTTTGATATTCTTGTCATTGAAAAGGGCTTTGTGAAATATTGAGTTGATTGGTTGAGAGGAAATAAATTCTTACAGGGTGGATATATCAAAGATACAGAGGAAACTCTGTCGAAATTTCTACGAAATTCATTTTATTATTATTTAAATTCTGATAAGATTAAGCGTTTCAAGTTTGCCTTAGCGGTGGATCCGGCACTTAGTCGTCATCCATCGTTGGCGCACGCCACGTGTCAAGTTGTTAGAGATAATTTGGTACGGGGCGTGTCAATTATCATATCAAAGGTGTACCTAGTACCAAAATATTCGTGCAATGTACCTGGTACCAAAATATTTGTGCAATGTGTGCATACTTCGAAATAAGTAACATTTACTAAAAATTGTATGTAAACTAATAAATTTTGGAAGACTTCTTATATACAGCATTGGTTGTGGAATTTTATTTTTTTATTTTTTTTGCTCGCCATCATTGCCACATATTATTATTTTCAAACATTTGTGACCATGACTGCAAATTGAATTTTATCGGTTGTTGCAACATTGTTGTGTAGCACAAGTAAATGACTAATGATATAGACTCCACCTTCATGCAATTTCTCCTTAAATAAGGGAATCAAATGCTTGCAAATCAAACAATGAATGAATAATGCATAGATCCAAAATTAGGAGTGAACATTACAATTTGATTGAGAAATATATTAATCCAAACAGATTGTATTCGGTTCTAACCTCAATGTCCATGCATATGTCTTAAGCATTATATTTACTTCTATTCTATAGGTTTATACGTTATATTTTCTCTCTCATCATTTTCAACCACTTATACAATTTCCTTGTATTATTTAGTACATTTTCTCAATTTTCAATCACACATCTAACATGTCGTTCAAGTAAATCTGCACTATCAATTTACATGGTGCAAACAACAAGTCGTTAGTGTGTTTTATTGCGCTTAATTATGTTTTATTTTGATTGATTTTAGGTAAAAACCAACTGTTACCAAGTGCATCACAGCGAAGGATGAGAAGGGTGTGAATTTGCTCAAGATTGAAGAATTTGGGATCAAAATGCAAGTGGGATGGAAGATTAAGGAATAAAATTACAAAAAAGGAAACATTCTACAAGGCACGGAAAGTTGTACCAGCAAAAAGACTTTGTGTGCCTGCCAAAAAACAAAAAAAAAAAGAAAAACGAAAAAGAAACGACCCTTCAAGATCGCTTTGGGCCCTCAGGAAACCGTTGATGCCTCTATGCACCCACGAGCTTACAAGTTGTGGCTGCGGAGTTAAAAAGTACGGCCGGAGAACCTGAAGTTGTGACCTCAACTTTCCCTTTTCAGCATGCATGTATGTTTGGAAATTTGTCTCCTAATTGGACTCAATTTTATTCTTGAACACGATTTTTGGCATCTTTGGAGGACCTTATTGGGGCTATAAATAGTTATTTTTGAGGAGTAACTAGGTAGCTTTTACACACATTCAATTGAGGGAATTTCTTGAGAGCAATTTAACTATTTTTGAAGAGATTCAAGATCGAAGTGGATTCTTGGTGCAAGATCTTCAACTTCTTCTTAATTCTTCTTCAAAATCTAGTAACGATCTCTTTTATTTTTTGCAGTTTCCTTTATTATTTTTAATATGTGTAAGCAATTTTCATTGTTGGGACGAACAATTTAATATAATTTAAATATTTGATTTCAACTCTCAAATTTTGGGTTTTAAATTCCAATGTATTGATTTTACATCCATTATTAATGCTTGAATTACTTGATCACTAATTCATTGATATGCCAATAATAACAAACATAGAGGTGAGTTACTAATTTCCACCACATTATAAAATCCAATAATTTACATAAAATGTAGAGATATTGCATTCTTTCATAATTGTTGAGATCTTTTATGAATTCCTACATATTTTAATGCAAATGGTTATGGCTTATTCGGACTATACATAGAATTATGCCATTTAACTTGAGTTACTTTTGCGAATTCAATCTAACACAACTATTGGGAAAATTTTGAGAGGTGAAATCAAATATGATAATTATAGATAAATTGGCATTCTCAACTTTGTTCTTAATTAATTAAACCAATCTCTTTAATTTCGTGATTTTTTTTTAATTTGTTTTAGTTTTCTAGTTAAAAAGTGAAATTTATATTCCTTGATATTTTTATCCATTCTTGTTGAGATTAATTTAGACCAATTTAGATAAAATAATTCTCTAGTAGTGTTCTAAAAAGCGTGCAACAATGGTGCTTAAGCGTAAAAAAGCGCGAAGCACGAGCAAGAAGCTTTGTCCAAAAGTGCGCAAAAGTGGGCAAAAGCGTGTAAAAGAGCGAAAAAGCACTTAAGCAGAAAAAAGTGTGAAGCGTCCCTGTGATGCTTTGACGCGCTTGGTACTTTTTGAAACCTTGCTCGTGGGTACGATAACCTGAACTCAAAAAGTCAGTTTTACTACTTGATTTGCGATATCGTAACTTTGTAGAAAATCAAATACTTGAATGACCCAAACCTTAATAGTCCAATCCAACTTGGTGCAGTTGATAAAATTCAACACCGTGAACACAGTGAACATTCTTAGACAAAAAAGAAAAACATGTATAACATCAAACCGATAATAATGTCAATAAAATGAATTTCGTTGAATGTACTTGAACAAATAAAAAAAAAGTGTGAGAGAAGCAGAATGTTGCTTCGTTAAAATTGTGCGAAAATTGAAAAATAATGGACAGCACTCGATAATGCATGTTGATGTGATGCTTTCGATTGTAGAATGTTAGAACGTATTTCGTACACTTTCTCCTAATCCTACAAATTCAGAGTCCCATGTACTAAACATGAGATTAATAAGATACATACACAAGGTATAAAATGTGTAAATTTATGTTACAAATTACCAAAATTCAAAGAAATATTACACGGCTTGTATTTTGAAAGCGAAAGCATCTCGAAAGTGGCCAAAAAATGAACCCCAAAAATTTGAAAATCCACATAGAACACTATTTATAGTAGAACACTATAAATTAAATTTTGAATATTAATTATTATGAATGAATAAGGCCAATTTCATAAATTAATCAAATTAAATCAAATTAATCACTTAATCACATATTTATAGTGGGCAAATATTATGAATGAATCTTTACCACAATAGAACAAAATTGTGCAGTCCATTTTTGAATAAAAATAATTAAAAAATGCAGGAGAAGATAGTAAAAAGTTTTTAAAATCATTCTATTCTATAGATAGAATAATCAAAACATATTATGATAAAAACATGAAAAAACAAATTAATTGATCATAAAAATACTTTAATTGGACTAGTATACTAATGAGATAAGAGACATAAAGACCACGTTTATCTAAAAATATGTTGATCGAAATTAAATATTGATTTATGTGAAAGAAATACATAACAAATCTCTTAAATATTTTAGTTAGTAAGATATAATTTTTAAACTCAAGTTTTATTCAAGATATGAGTTCATTTCAAACTATAAAGATATCAATAGTTCGAATGAAATCAGAACTTCGTAAAAATAAGATAAGAATTTTAAATTTGAATTTGAATTTCAATTAACAACCCTTTAGTGGTATAGTAGGATGGATAGCAAAGCCGCTTTCGGTGTAAAATCTTTATTTCTGCTATTATTAGGAAATAAAATAAAATATTTAATTAACTTATCGAACGAAATTGAAATTTCAAAGAAATTTGGATTTGATAAAATTGAAAAAAAATATCAAGAAACTGAGAAAGTATAGCCAGATTAGATTATGACACGACATATTATAATTCAAATTTTGAATTGAATTAGGTATCTAATAAATAATCAAAAAATTGCACGAAAAAAATAATGAGCAAAAAAAATCAAATTTTTTGAATTCAAATCTATTTTATCTTATCTTATAATTCAAATTTAAATTGAGTAATTTTTGAATTGTATGGAATTATATCTACAGATAAATCTAATTGCACAATTAATGAATTTAAATTATGATTACGTTTGATTTAGGATAAATATGAACTAGTATCACGCCCGTACGATGCACGGGAATAATTAAATTTATGTACGATAAATAATTAATATAAAATTATAAATATGAATGTTGAATTACATAATTGATGTAATTTATGCATAGGAGATTGCATAATTGTAAAAAATTATTAAAATCTATAATATTGTATATTATAGTCAATGCAAAAATTGCGGAGTAAATTCACAACTGTAAATTATAAAAATTCACGTGCATCGCATAATTAAGAAGTTTATCAAAACGTGTAACTTTAATTCTAATTACCATGCTTAGCGTGGCACAACAATACTCGTGAAGATTAATTAATTGTAAATGAACCATTGGGAATGAATATATAAAAAAATTTTGATTATCAAAATGTGTTTTTGTCGTTGGTACATATCAAATTTATATTGAACACATCTTTTCTTTCTGAAATGAACATTACGCACTCTAAATTTTATGATTTTATGCGTTCTTTTAGTGATTAGTTGTAATTGCGACTTAATTTTCGTTATATTGTATAAGAAGTATTATACTTAATTTTATGTAACTTAAATTTGTAGTAACACTGACAATTTTCCTCATCTACATAATTCATTTGATTTCTTTTCATTTACATAAAGTGTATGTTAATTGTAGAATGAAAAACTTTTTATTTGTAATTTTGTATACTTAGAAAAGGCAAAAAATATGCAATGCAAAATTCAGTTAGTGAGCATATCACATCAGCTGCATTAAAAACAAAAAATATCATTTAATTTTTTTAATTAGAAATAGTATGTCATGTTGGCACTGCCAATAGGATGTTCACCAAACGCGACACTTCAATTATAATAATATAAGGATTAATAAATTACTATTTTACTTAAAAATAAATAAATTATTCTACATAAATCGGGTTATAATTTTAACCACTCACTATTTAATTTTCAAAAAGAAAAAATTAAAAAATTCTCACTATTTTTTAATAGACCAATTCACATAATCAAGCAAAACTATCAAAACCTACAATTTTATCACGATAAAACTAAACAAAAAATAAAAAAAAATTATTATTTAATACTTTGAATTAGAACTTTAAAAAATGAAATTATATATAAAGTCTTTTCAAAATAAATTTTTTCTCATTAGATGTTTGTTTTAGATATTGGTTATTTTCAATTATATTTTTAATTACTACTAATTAATGTTGGTTTATTTTCAAAACTAATGTTATAATTTTCTTAAAATATTTATTGTATGCCACATTTGTATCTTTGCCTACGTGGCACTTCACAAATTATAATATAAATATTAATGGTATGATAATATAACAATTTAAAATATAAAGATAAAGATCAATAAATTACTCTTTATTTAAAAATAAATAAATTATTCAGTGAAAATTCAATTATAATTTTAGTGCGCACTATTTTATTTAATAATAATCCACTATTTGAATAATCTAATGCACATTACAAATTAAAATTATCTAAAACTATAATGTTTTTTAATACGGTAAAAATAAAATAATTATTATTTAATGTTTTTAATTAGAAATTTGAAAAATGAAATTGCATTTAAAGTTTTTCGAAAAATATTTTTTTCGTATTAAATTTTATTTATCACATTTAATGATAAATTTATGTTTCATTAAAAAATAATTATATTTAAAGAATTTTCCCTATTTAAAACTACTAATTAATATTGATTTATTTCCAAAAATAGAATTTCCCTTTTTTAACTACAAAATTGATTTTTATGTTTTTTTTTAAATATTAATGAGTGCCACGTCGGCACTCCAGCCAACGTGGCACTCCAGTTTTTATAATATAAAGATAAGCAGAGTTATATCTAATCTAATACACTAGAAAAAAATTTTAAAAATCTAAATAAAAAATTATCTAAGCCATTGAAAAAATAAAATAAAATGAAAAAGAGGGAGAATGGGTGGGAAAAATAAAGGCATTGGCTTCTTTTTTATATACTAGCATGTCACCCGTGGGTTGCATGGGAACAAATTTTCCAACTTATATTAATTTTGGCGATAGATTAATCATCAACTAAAGATGTGTTCCCTTGTGATTAATTTTGTTAAGTCTCAGTCAAAATTAATTCTGGTTGAAGGACCAAATCGACGATCTGAAAACATTGAAACGTATCCATAGAAATTTTGACATAGTTTTCCTGTAATTGTTACATATCAATCAGGTAAATATCCAAGGAAAAAGCAAATTGTAATGCCCCGAATTCACTTAAATCCGGGACGTTAACCTTTCTTATAAATCTTATCAAGCGGAAGAATAAATAAGATTTTTCTTATTCAAATTCTCTTCAACCTTTCAGAAATTCCCAAAAGTTGACGGTGAATAAGAAGATGAAAGGGTAAATAAGGTTTTTGTCGAAAGTAACTCAGTTTTTAAATAATAGAGCTTCACTTCGTAAATGAATTTAAATATTTGAATTTTTAAACAATTTAACTTTTAAAATTAGAAGCTTCAATAATTGAAGACTTGACAATATGTGAAGAGTAATTCTACTAAAAATAAATAAATTAATCTCATAAAATAGTTTTGTAAATTCTCTAATCGGTTGCCACTGCCACTTGCCCCGTCGCCGATTCCATAATCTGTAAATGTTTTATAAAATTTGAAAATATGAGTAACAAATTACTCAGTAGGTCCACAGCACACGTTAGTCAAACTGTAATAAGATGGTAGGTACATGCATGCATATTATGAATTACTTGCGTCCGGACGAACAACAAACGTGCACGTAAACATTTAACATTCTTGTGCCCGTAGGCTCCTTGACATTCATGTGCCCGAAGGCTTCATAGCATTGTTGAACCCGAAGGCTCCATTACATTCATTATTCATAAAAATGACATAGGCAATGTACACTACACGAGCGGTTATCGTAACAAGTGCACAAGTAGAAAAACATAGAGCTTTAGTTTAGGGACCTACCTTATTTTCTGAGTTTGAGCATAGCTTTGGGGGTGGTTTTTAACTCTCTAAATCCCGCGCGTCGTCTACAATTAAAGGAAATTATTAAATTAGCGCTAGATGTTCGGCTTATAAAATAAATGAGTGGATTTGGCTAATGTATAAAATATTTTTAGCTTTACTCATTTAAAATAAGTAAAATAGTTAGAATAAAATAAAATAAGAATTATAATTTAAATAGAACTAAGTTAAATAAAATTAGATATTCGTTATAAGAAAACTAAATAGAGCTAAATAAAGAGGAAATTGAACATTATAGTATGCCTAATTAGAAAAATATAATATAATATAATATAATATAATATGATTTTCCACAAAACCAAATAATTTTGGATATAACGATTTAAAATAAGATTTATATTGAAATGTAAATGGAATTACATTAAATTTGCTAAAACAAGCATCATTATAAAGTTAAATGGAATTTAACTAAAATAAAATAATTATCATAATATGGGTAATTAAAATTAAACTAAATAGGATGAACTTGCCATTAAAATAGGATTAAGTAAAATAATGCGTAATAAAAATTACGACGAAACCAATTAATATTGGATAAAATAAAATAGAGTAGGGGATGCAATTGGCTAATGGAAAATTTTGGCTTTTGGGATTGTTTATAAAAAGTAAGATATAAAAAAATCTAGGGACTAACTTGATTAAAGGGGAAACTAGGGGTTTGGACTAGTTCTAAAACAAATTACAACTTGGGGACCATCTTATATCTTTCCAAAAGGATGAGGGACTAAGGGTGTAAAACCAAGTTAAGATCCTCAAATTAAGACCCAATTGCAGCAGCTTCTTCTTCGTGCCTCTGTATACACGAAACAAGGAAAAAGAAAAGGAAAACTTGGCCTCCTTCAAGTTCATCTTTTATCCATGGATTGTTGGGGTCAAGGTGCTAAGCTATGGTGCATATATACATAAATATGCATCGATCTACATATGTATTCCTACATGTGGGCGAGTATGTGCGTAAGTTTGTATGTATGTATATGTAACCCGTGTGTGGTTGTAGTGGTGTGCGTTTTGGGTGTGAACGTGTATGGGTGGCTCGAGGATGATGGTGGTTTCACGCGGTGGTGGTGGTGACCGACGATGGTGATGGAGAACGATGGGGCGTTGGGGGAGGTGATTGGCGGTGGTGGTAACTATTAGTTCACGAGCCGAGTTCTCGACTCGGGTATGGATTGGTTTCAATAACTTGCTGTAATTCTCTCTGCTGTAATCGAAAATAGTGTAAGGAAAGGGATGGGTTGATATGTATAAGCTGAGAAATTACCTGGCTGTGAGCTCTGCCTGTGTGCGTGAGTTTTCTTTTGTTGTCGTGAGTGGCTGCAAATATGGGGAGCGCCGAGGATTGTAGTTGGTGAGGGCACTGTGCAGTCATACGGGTTTATAAGGTAAGGGGAAGAAAAGAGTGGGTTGAGTGTTAATAGAACCCAGTCCTCATGCGGTTTATAGTCGTGAAGGAGTTGATTTTAGGAAAATTACAGTTGTTTCTTGAAGGCGTTGTCTTTGACTTAGAAAATATTGGGAAATAAATCACCAAGTGATAAGAATAGTTTATTAGGAGGCTAATAAAAATGAAATAAAATAAAATTAGTTAATGGTACAACATTATCATTATTTTTCTTTTATTACTAAAGGATAGAATTTTTAATTTAATTTGTAAATGTGTAATTATATATATATAAAATTTTAACTGTAGACGGGCGACACGGTTTATAAGTAAATTTGAGTAACGACTTAGTGACACGTTAATTAAATTTTTTTTTTTTTAGCTCATGAAAAGTTCGGGTCGCTACACAAATAGAATTCCACAAAATAATAACAAATACACATAAACATGAACCCCATTGATGCTTTCAAATTGACGGTATTAAAATACTCTCAATGGAGAAATAAATCATACTAAGACAACCACTTGTCATACTACATAAGCTGAGCTTCTATACCATTGAACTTGTCTGTGAACTTGTACTTTATGTCTTTCAACACGGTAAAAAATGTGTTGAGCGGGAAGCTAATTTTCAAACGAATGACGGTTTTGATTGTTGATTAATAGTAAGAAAAGTAGCACTTGAAAAGAATAAAGTCAATAGTGATTAAAGTACTAAACTTGATTAATATAAATAACGAAAAAAAATCTATAAAAAGTTCGATAGAGTTTGCTTTTTATTTCACACAATGATGATTTGTGAAATAGATTGTGATAATATAAATGCAAAATAAGATAACATTAAATTAAATGATATAATTACCAAAATAGCCACACTAAAAATTCTACTAAACTTTTGTAGAACTTATAATGTTCTTTGTTTAAAATTATTTTGTCGTCTATTATATTCAATCACAAATTTGGGCGATATTAAATATACACCCGTGTGATGCATGGTATCGATAATGAATATGTGAATAATGATATTTAAAATTTTATTGTCAAATCTAATCAACATATAAATATATTTTATAGAAATGATAATGTAAAGGGTACAATTCGAAGACCCCAATACCTCGTTCGTACCCCATTAGAAAACACTTAACCTCATCCCTGCCACATTCTCATTTAATTGAGGTCGAGCAAAGATGGCATAAGAATTGTAATAAGATTGGGACTCCTAATTCCCTGTCCCCGCCGCAGGCAGAAAATTCGCATCCCATCAGCGCCCAATCAAAACCTTTAAATATGTATTAATGATATTTAATTTTTTCAATAAATACCTTCTAAATATATTAAATACACATACTAACATATTAATTATAAACTGACTTATTTAACAACTTAGGTATTTTAACGTATTTTTTTTAAACTTATAAATTTAGATCTTTATTTTAAATAATTTAAATTATATCGGATTTTGAATATCATTCACAAAAAAATTTCAGAAACTTTACATTATCTTGATCAAATATTGAACGATTTTGATATCATATTTAGATTAATTTTGATAAGATAAATAAATTAAAATATATGTGATTAATAATTAAATGTCTTAATCGGCGCTCCTTAAAAATTAATAAAAACTAAATTGAAAATCGGTATAAAATAAATAATTTAAAATTATTTATTATAAAAACTAATGTCCATTATAAAAAAATAAAAGATAAACAGCTAAGTCAACTATGCCAAATTTCGATAAACTTATATAAACAATGTATTTGTAGTTTATTTAGTTTCCTATCTTTATTGTAAATCATGGTTTTCAATATTATGTGATTTGTAACATTTGAAACTGTAACATATAATTCTATGTCATCTAAAATTGATTTTTAAAGAAAATGTTAACATGTGAAAATGACTGTCTAACTCTAATATCACTGATTATAGGTCAAATTGCCACCACCAAAAACTCAAAATAAGCATTATGGAAAATACAAAAGCATGTGAGAATCAAAGATAAAACATGGCCCCAAAAAAAGAATTCTACTAAACAATTAAATGAAATTATTTAAGTACTTATATTTTTCCAATTTAGAAGATACCGTTAATTTTTTAGGGAAAATCTTGCAAATCTATAGTAGTCTAATTTTAATTACTTTTCATATGTTTAGAAATAAATTAACTACATCTTTCCCCTTTTACCAATACAATATTTAATTTCGATTAACTTTTGTGCAATGAAACCATGTCATTTTTGTCGGATGAAGCCGACTCCAATTGAATCTGAGAAATATAATTAATTTTAATTATTTTTCATTTTTAGATCATTATTTCTATAATAATTAGTTTAATAGCCACAATTTTAAGTATTGTTTGATTAAAGATATTGTAAGAATCTAAGTTAAAGATACCTTATAATTTAAAAAATATTTTTCATTTTTAGAGAAAATCTTACCAACTCACAGCAATTTAATTAATTTTATTTTTTTTCAAATTAGCACTATTTTTTATTTTTACAAATATTATAAATTTTATTAATTTTTGTCCAATGAAATTGTGCCAATTTGCATCCAATGAAACTAGGTCTAACTAAACTTAATAGTATAATTAATATTAATTAATTATAATATAATTAATTTTTATTTTTGAGCTAATTATTTCTAAAAATAATTAGTTATTCTCAAAATAATTAGCTTAATATCTATACTTTTAAGAATTGTATGAATCTAATTTTAAAGGTGTTTGGTAATTTAGAAGATTTCGTTTCATTTTTAGGGGAAATCTTGCTAATTTTAACAATCTAGAAATTTTAAGGATTTCTTTCATTTTTAGAGGACATCTTGCCAAGCATAGAAATCTAGTGAATTTTTATTATTTTTGTAGTTAATTATATTTTTCAACCCTTAAAAATAAATAATTAATTTTGACTAATTGTTTCCACTAAAATAGTGTCAAATTAAATATAAAAAGAATTAACTATTTCCATAATAATTAGCTTAATATTCGCAATTTTAAGAACTATATGGACCTAATTTTAAATATATCTTATAATTTAAAAGATATAAATGTAGATTCAATTAATTCAAAAAAATTGGATTAAAAGTACAATTATAGGGTGATAGGGAATAGATTATAATGGTTTTTAAAGGTTTTTAATGTAAAAGAGGAGAGAGAATGAGTAGAATTGAGTGGTTGAGATTTATGGATGTGATTGATTTAGGAGAGAGAAAAAGGTTGAAAAAAGTGTTTAAAACACTTTTAAAAGGAAGCCTAACGGGGGCTAAATGATTACTTAAAAAATTGATATTACATAGGTCTTTCGTGTGTAAAAGTTTTACGAAATTGTAATTTTTATCAGACCAATGTATTAATCAATTTTTAGCCAATTTAAACAAACTTTGCTTTTCTCTTATATAGATAAGAAAATTCTTGACCATTAATGATGATTGTTAATCAAAAAATTGAATAGGGATTACAAAAGAAAAAACAAAAAGACAAAAAGTGGTTAATTTTAGGCTGCAAAAATGGATGCATTTTTAATATATATATATATATATATATATATATATATATATATATAGTAAATGAATCTTTCTCGAATTAGAAGAATTATTAAATTAATTGGTTAAAAATCCCCATCCCTCAATAATCATCTCTACTATATTAAATGAACCTTGCAAAGAGAATCATTTTTTGACATCAATGCCCTCACCAATTTTTTGTCATTCCTAATTTGTCTTTAATTAATCACACTTGAAATTTCGAAAGTCCATCTCCACATGCATGAATGTTGCCCACGAGTCCATATACATGAATATTGATATCAAATCTATAAAATTCCAAGAGTCAATTCCTATCCGCGCATCTCCAAAATCCATGAACATTAATATCAAATTTAACAAATCCAAAACTCATTCATTCTTTTCCTTTCAACAGATATTACACTTTATAAGATGAAGACATGTTAATACAAGAGCAGAAGACATGTGCACACAGCCGGCCGCAAACACATAGAACTTTATATTATGGTTGATTTTGCATGAGCTTGTATATTAAAAGTGACTTGAGATGAGAATCCTTTTTTGGACAACAATACACCTCAATAATTTTGAAAATTTCGTATTTAATCCCTAAAATTAGATTAATTAGCTTTCCTAGCTAAAATAAAATCTTTTTTTGTCTTTTGATTTTTACCTTAATTTTGAGCGTATTTTTTAATTAGATTAATTAATTTTTGCACCTAAAATAAAATCCTTTTTTGTCTTTTGATTTTTGCCTTTATTAAATCTTATCCTCACTAAAATAAGAAAATGTGTATCATCAAACTTAGATTTTTTCAAATCTCCACTGATATGAACTTACCTTCTGTAATTTTTTTGTCTTTTAATTTTTTCCTTTTTAATTAATTCATAATCAATTTATATCTATATATAGAATCAGGGCCATTTTGTAAATAATTAACTATGAAACGAAAATTAATTATTAAGAAAATAATATTAATTAAAATTCAAAATTTCATAAATATTTGATTAGAGATTTTTACGAAAATTAAACAGAAAAGTATAACATTAAAATTTAAAAATTTGATTCGATCCACTAACTAATTTTTTAAATAATTAATTATTTTTATAAATAATGAGCTAGCAGGGAATTTTGAGCCTATTTTTTAATTAGATTAATTAGTTTTCCCACCTAAAATAAAATTCTTTTTCGTCTTTTGATTTTTGCGTTAGTTTTGAGCCTATTTTTTAATTAGATTAATTAATTTCCCCACCTAAAATAAAATCCTTTTTTGTATTTTGATTTTTGCCTTTTTTAGTAATTAATAATTAATCCCCAATAATCAAATTAATTTATCATTATATATATTAAATCTTATCCTCGCCAAAATAAGAAAATGTGTATAATCAAACTTAGATTTTTTCAAATCTCCATTGATATGAATTTATCTTCTGTAATTTTTTTGTCTTTTAATTTTTTGTTTTTTATTAATTAATAATCAATTTATATCTATATATAGAATAAGGGCCATTTTATAAATAATTAACTATGAAATGAAAATTAATTATTAAGAAAATATAATTAAATAAAATTCACAATTTCATAAATATTTGATTATAGATTTTTACAGAAAATTAAAAGAAAAGTATAACATTAAAATTTAAAAATTTGACTCGATCCACTAACTAATTTTTTAAATAATTAATTATTTTCATAAATAATTAGTTAAGGAATGGAAATTAATCTAAATTAGCAATTGCGCTATGATTTAATTTTTGTGTGATACAAAATTAAAAGTCATTAAAATTTTATATAACAATTAAAAGGAATTTGTAATATGATTAGATCGATCCCTTTACTTAATTTTAGAAATAATTAATTATTTTAAAAAATAAAATTATTTAAAAAATGAAAATTAATTAAAGTTAGCAATGTTTTACCATTTCATTTTGGTGTGATAAAAAATTATAATTCAGCAAATTTGTGCACAAAAACTAAAAGAAATATGTAACATTAATTTTTTTAATTAATCAATCAGTTATAACATTAATCCAATATTTTTAATTAATTGAATCTATATCTATATCTTTTAAATCGCAGATATCCTTTAGTGGAAATAATTAATAGAAGATTGGTTTTAACATTGCATTTCAACAGTTTATATTTATTAAATGAATTTCTGATTAGTTTGGATGGTTTTGTTATTGGATTTGGTTAGTCGTCAATCAGTTTTGAGAATGGGTTTTATTATTACATTTCAATAGTTTATATCGAATTTAAGTAATAGTTCTCATCAATTTTAAGGGTTTTCTTATTTGGGTTAACATCATTTTTAAAATTATTAAGGTAAATCCGTGGATTCAAAGAACTTTCTTCACACTCTTAAATTTATTTTCCTTGGATCATTTAGTTTCTATACCAATATATTCATTGTGAAAATTAATTATAATTCTTTTGTATGGTTGATTAATATTTTTAGTTCACATATTTGGTTACAACTACAAAGTCCATCCAATTTGAAATGCAACTATTACTGTTCAGAAGTATAAAATAAATTAAAATATAAATTGACCAAATTCAATGGATTGTTTGTGATAAATTGTTGAATAATTATGCTTTCTCTACATTGATAAATTACTTTCTCTTTTTTTCATTAATTTTTTTATATCATTGGGTTGAGATGACACAATTTTCTAAATACTAAACGTAAATTCGTGAATTGATCGTACTTTCTTCGCACTATTAATTTTTCTTATCTTGGATCGTTTATTTTTTGCACCCATATGAAAAATACTTTTCAACGACAGAAGAGAGTTTTAATCAAAAGAGTATTGGACTCACTTATTATAAAGAAACAATTGTAATTTCTTTGCACTATAAAAGTTATAGATATATATATATATATATATATATATATATATATATGAATGATAAATTTTTAAAGTTATTAATACAAGTCGATATAATATTTTAAATTATTAAGGCAAATCCATGGATTTATCGTTCTTTCTTCACACTTTTAATTTTTTTTTCCTTGGATTTTTTAGTTTTTATTAGGAGTGGGCATAAAAATTGGAACCAGGACCAGGTAGAACCGAACCAATCAAAGAACCGAACCAACGTTCTTTAAAAAATAGGAACCGGAACCGAACCGGAACCGAAATGAAAAGATTGAAAACCGAACGGGTCCTTTCTAAAAACCGGAACCGGAACCGGAATTGAAAAAATATAGCACTATTTTTTCCTCGTTGCTCGCCGCTTTCAAATGCTTGCCGCCGCTAGTAGCAAAGCAGCTCGCCGCTAGTAGGAGCAAAGTATGCCGCCGGGTCGCCGCCAGAATTGCAGCGCTATTATTACGCAACTAAGCAAAGCAGATTTTTTTTTGTTACATTTTTTTTTGGGTTACATTTATGTTCGAATTAAAATTTTTATTTTTTTCTAGTGTTTTTCGAGTAATAAAAAATGTATCATAAAATAACCGGAACCGAACCGGAACCGGAAGGAACCGGAACCGGACGGGTACTTCATTTGAAAAGAACCGAACGGTTCCAATTTTCAAGGAACCGGAATTTACGGTTCGGTTCCGGGTAATGAACTACCCGGAACCGAATCCGAAACGCCCACCCCTAGTTTTTATGCCAATATGTTCATTTTGAAAATTAATTATACTTCTATACTTCTTTTGTATGGTTGGTTAATATTTTTAGTTTACATAATTCGTTACAATTACAAAAGTCCAATATACTTTATAATTTTTTCCAATAGATTAATTTGTAATGCAACTATTTTTGTTTACAAGTATAAAATAAATTAAAATATGAATTAACCCAATTCGTTGGAGTCCTTCCAATAAGTTGTTGCAATAATTATTCTTTCTTCATAGTGATAAATTATTTTCTCTCATTTTTTTCTCATTCATTTCTTATACCATTAGGTTGAGACGATTCAATTTTTAAAATACTAAGGTAAATTCATGGATTGATCATGCTTTCTTCACACGATTAAATTTTCCTCTTGAATCATTTATTTTTTGTGCCCAAAAGAGAGTTCCAATCAAAGGAGTGTTGGACTCACTTATTGTGAAGAAACAATTGCATATTGTTTCTTCGCACTATTAAAATTTTTTAGTTTTTTATTTTTTATATGATCAATTTTTTAAGCTATTAACAGGAGTCGATATAATATTTTGAACTATTAAGGTAAGCCCGTGGATTGATCATACTTTCCTCACACCATTGATTTTTTCCTTGGATCTGATGTGGACCGAATTGCGTTCGCATACCTGGACACGTGCGACAAACAAAAGTGCCCATAACTTTTGCATACGATGTCCGTTTTGGGTCCATGACCCCAATACAGAAAGCTCGTTAGAAGTTGGAATTGACCCACACCATTTAATCATGCAAGAAGGATTTATTTTCCCGTTTCGGGACTGTTTAAGGGGTCAAAACTGCAGTTTTATATTTTACTAGTCCGTTTTGTGCTTTTTTTTAATAAGGCCCAGCCCAGTGTGGGTCTGTTGGCCCAGCAGGGTGTCATTTTTGTTTATTTAAGAACTCAGCGTGTAGGGTGTCATTTCGATTGCATTTGAATAAAGAACGACGCTTGCTTTTCGGTTCTTATTGTGCAATCCGTGGTTTTATTATCAAGGGTTGTAGGTGCGCCTACATCGGTTGGTATCAGAGCATGGTGCGAGGAAGAGGACGTGGAGTTCGTGGTGGCCGTAGTGGCCATGGTGACCGTGATGCTGATATAGCTAATTTGCAGAATCAGATTGAAACATTGATGGCTCGTTTTAATCAGTTTATGAATTGGGTGACCGACGTTGTCCAGAATGGGACTCCTCATGTGCAGCCACGTCGTGGTCGGGGACCACGTGGGGGAGAGACGAGCGAGTCTGAGGAAGACACAATTTCAGCGATTGGGACCGATCGTACTGATGGACGTTGAAGGTGGGAGGTTGGAATTAAGGTTGATATCCCTGAATTCCATGGCGGGATAGAGGCGGATGGGTTTCTTGATTGGTTAACGGTAGTGGAGGAAACCCTCAATTACAAGCAGGTGCCTGATGACAAGAGGGTTTCCTTAGTGGCTACGCATCTGCGTGGTCATGCAGCCACCTGGTGGCAGCTGTTGAAGCAGAATCGCGCTTGTCAGGGCAAGTCCAAAATACAGTCTTGGGAGAAGATGAAGAAACAGTTGAGGGGGGCATTTCTTCCATTTAAATACTCCCGGACATTGTACCAGCGATTACAGAACTTGAGGCAGGGCAATCGCACCATGGATGCATATTCCGCAGAGTTCTTTCAGTTGGCTGCACGAAATGATGTGGGAGAATTTGAGGATCAGTTGGTAGCACGATATATCGGCGGGCTACGATGGAATTTGCAGGATGTCCTGAACATGTTTTCACCGATTTCTGTGTCTGAAGCCCATCAGCGAGCATGACATACTGAGAGTCAGCAATTAAGACGAGCAGGAGGAAATTCCGGTGGGACGTCTAGAGGTGGGGGCAGGCAGCCGGCCGTCCCAAACCCCATGTCGGGTCCGTCCCAATCTCCCACATCGGGGGGTCAGGGCATTGATTGGAACGCTCGGTCACCGGAATCTCCCGTCCCGAATCCGAGTGGTTGGGCTCCTTCTGGTGGATGCGGTTGAGGAACCCAATGCTTTGGGTATGGGGGCTTTGGTCATTTGAGGAGAGATTGCCCGTCCCAGGGACAGCCGCGTACAGGGCTAGTAATTGGAGAGGCGACCCCAACCAGTGATGAGGAAGGAACTAACGTGGTACATACGGGCGACACTGGTCCTTTGCTGGTGGTGCGATGGGCGTGCCTCGCGCCACGTGGGACATCTGATATGTTGCAACGCAGCCATATCTTCCAGTCGACGTGCACAATCGGGGGAAAAGTCTACAGGTTTATCATTGACTCGGGCAGCTGTGAGAATGTCATGCCTGAGGCTATAGAAGCTGAATTTGCCTGCGGAACCATACCCAACCCCTTATAAGCTTGCATGGCTCCAGCAAGGTAATGAAATTTTTGTGACTTGCCCTGTGTTGGTTCCATTTTCTATTGGTCAGAGTTATCGAGACAATATTCGGTGTGACGTGGTACCCATGGATGCGTGTCATTTGTTGTTGGGCCGTCCATAGCAGTTTGATCGTGATGTGACCCACGAAGGTAGGCATAATGCATACAGTTTCACCTTCTCAGGAAAGAAAATTGTGTTACTTCCCTCTGCGGACCTTCCATCTCCCCCCCGTCAGTAAGGGACAGTAGCACACTTCTTATCCGTTTACTTTTTGTTCGTGATATGTTAGATGCCGGGGTGGTATTTCTGCTAATCGGAACCAAAGCGACGGGCGTGTCGGCGGTTTCTGCGGCAGCCGAGGGGGCGGATCTTCACCCCGAAGCAACCACTGTTCTACCAGAATTCTGGGATGTATTTCCGGACGAGTTGCCCAAGGGACTGCCTCCATTGAGGGACATTCAACATCAAATTGATCTCGTGCTGGGGGCAGCTTTGCCAAATAGGCCCCACTATCGGATGAGCCCCATAGAACATGAGAAGTTGCGGTGCCAGGTCGAGGAGTTAGTGCATAAGGGCTATATTCGCGAAATCTTATCCCGTGTGTAGTACCGGCGCTCTTAGTGCCCAAAAAAGATAACACTTGGAGGATGTGCGTTGACAGTAGGACTGTCAATAAAATCACTGTGTGATACAGATTTCCTATTCCGAGGCTTGATGACTTGCTAGATCAGTTGGCCGGAGCGGCTGTGTTCACTAAACTGGACCTGAAGAGTGGGTATCACCAGATCAGGGTTCGGCCAGGAGATGAGGGGAAGACAGCCTTTAAGACTCGGGAGGATCTGTATGAGTGGATGGTCATGCCCTTAGGATTGTCTAATGCCCCTAGCACGTTTATGCCCGTGATGAACTAGGCTTTGAAGCCATTTATTGGTCGTTGTGTAGTGGCATACTTCGACGATATCCTTGTGTACAGCGCGTCGGTTGCGAGCCATACCGCGCACCTGAGGGAAGTGTTGTCTGTTCTGAGACGAGAAAAATTCTATGCGACGAGAAAGAAGTGCATATTCTACACTGATCGAGTTTTATTTCTTGGCTATATGATTTCCTCCAGCGGCATTTCTGTTGATTCTGCGAAGATCACAGCCATTCGAGATTGGCCACGTCCCAAGTCCGCCACCGAGGTGCGCAGTTTTCATGGGATGGCATCATTCTATCGTCGATTTATTCAACCATTTCACTCCATTATGGCTCCAATTACCGACTGCATAAAGGCAGCCAGGTTTGAGTGGACTCCCGAGGCAGATGAGGCATTCCTACTTATTAAGGAGCGTTTGACTACAGCTCCTGTTCTGGTACTTCCGAACTTTTCTAAACCTTTTGCCCTACACTGTGACCCGTCGAAGATAGGTTTTGGGGCTGTCTTGAGTCAGGAGGAAAAGCCAGTGGCATATTTCAGCCAGAGGTTGGCGGGGGCTCGTAGTAGGTGCAGTGTCTATGATGCATAATTTTTCGCTATTATTCTTGCGATCCGTCATTGGCGACACTATCTTTTCCAGAAGGAATTTATTTTGCATAGTGATCATGAGGCTCTGAAACATTTAGGTAGCCAAGACTCCGTATCGGCTCGTCACGCACGGTGGGTTGCTTTTCTTCAGCAGTTCAATTTCGTACTTAAGCATCAGGCCGGAGCTTCAAATAGGGTGGCAGATGCCCTCAGTCGCCAATGAAGCTTATTGACTCGACTGCAAGTTTCTGTGACGGGATTTGATAGTTTTCCGTCCTTATATGCTGACGATCCGTACTTTGGACCTATCTATGCTCAATTGTTGCAGGGACCGTACCCTCCTTATATTCTCGAGGATGGGTTCGTTTTTAAAGGGATTCAGTTGTGTGTGCCGGAATGTAGTTTGCGGTTGAAGTTGGTGGAGGAATATCATGGTGAGGGACATGTGGGTCGTGATAGGACCAACGCCCTCATCACAACATTGTTTTTCTAGCCCAAAATTCGAAAAGAGGTGACACGCTACGTGGCACGGTGTCGAATTTTCCACACAGCAAAGGGGAAAGCTACCAATGCGGGCCTTTGCAGGCCGTTATCCATTCCTACCGCCCCATAGACCGACATCAGCATGGATTTCATCTTGGGGTTACCTCACACACAGCGAGGTAACGACTCTATTTTTGTTATTTTGGACCGTTTCTCTAAAATGGTGCATTTATCCCTTGTAAGAAGACAGCAGACGCGGTACATGTGGCACAACTTTTCTTTCGCGAAGTGTACCGTCTACCCGGTTTGCCTACGTCTATTGTGTTCGATAGAGACACTCGTTTTCTGAGTCACTTTTGGCGGAGCTTGTGGAGGTCTGTTAATACCTTTCTGAAGTTCAATAGCGCATATCATCCCCAAACCGATGGTCAGACCGAGGTCGTCAATCGGTCCTTGGGAGATTTGTTACGGTGTCTTGTTGGCGATAACATCTGTGTATGGGATCAGCGCCTTAGCCAGGCAGAGTTTTCCCACAATCATGCCCACAATCGTAGCATAAGTTTCAGTCCCTTGCAGGTTGTTTATAGTGTGCTGCCCAGGGGCCCGACAGATTTGCTTCCTTTGCCTTCCTAGACAAAGGTTCACGGTACAGTAGTGGATTTTGTGCGTGGCTTTCAACAGGTCCACGAAGAGACTCGCGCTCGTTTGGCGGAGTCTACAGAGAAGTATAAGTTGGCAGCCGATCACCATCGTCGTCATGTCGAGTTTGAGGTTGGGGATTTTCTCTGGGCAGTCTTGACCAAGGATCGCATTCCCGCACATGAGTATTCCAAGTTGTCTGCACGTACCATTGGGCCTGTCGAGATTATTGAGAAGATCAACCCCAATGCCTATAGGTTGAAGCTGCCGAGCCATATGCGTACTTCTGATGTCTTCAATATCCAGCAGCTCCTTCCTTATGAGGAGGACCCAGAGGATCCAATTTCAGCTTCGAGGATGAATCTCGTCGACCCGGGGGAGAATGATGTGGACCGAATTACTAGTCCGTTTTGTGTTTTTTTTAATAAGGCCCAGCCCAGTGTGAGTCTGTTAGCCCAGTAGGGTTTCATTTTTGTTTATTTAAGAACTCGGCGTGTAGGGTGTCATTTCGATTGCGTTTGAATAAAGAACGACGCTTGTTTTTCGGTTCTTATTGTGCAATCCGTGGTTTTATTATCAAGGGTTGCAGGTGCGCCTACATCAAGATCATTTGGTTTTTTTGCCAATATGTTCATTATGAATTATACTTCTTTTGTACAGTTGATTAATATTTTTAGTTCACATAATTTGTTGCAATAAAATTCCAATATACTTTATAATTTTTTTCAGTAGATTAATTTGTAATGCAACTATTATTGTTTATAAGTATAAAATAAATTAAAATATTAATCGACCCAATTCGATAGATTGTTTTTGGAAAATTGTTGAAGTAGTTGTTGAAATAATTATTTCTTTCTTCACATTGGTAAATTGTTTTCTCTTTTTTTAATTAATTTTTATACCACTAGGTTGAGACAACATGGTTTCTTAAATACTAATGGTGGATATGTGGATCGATCGTACTTTCTTCGTACTATTAAATTTTTTCTTGGATCATTTATTTTTGTGCCTACACGAAAAAGGTTTTTCAGCAGTGGAAAATTAATTATACTTCTTTTGTATGATTGAGTAAAATTTCTAATTCACATAATTCGTAGTAATTGCAAAAGTCTAATAAACTTTCTAAATTTTTTTGTAGTAGATTAATTTGTAATGCAATTATTAATATTTAAAAGTATAAAATAAGTTAAAATATGAATTGACCCACTTTGATAGATTATTTGCGGTAAATTATTAAAGTAATTATTATTTTTTCGTACTAATAATTTTTTTTTTGTATCATCAATTTTTTATACCTTTTAGTTGAGCCGACACAATTTTTTAAATTGTAAAGGTGAATTCATTGATTGATTGTATTTTCTTGGGCTTTTGATTCTTTTTTTCCGTGGAACATTTATTTTTGTGCCAAAATGTTCGCATGTTAACCTAGTAAATTAGTACCTCATTGGTCTAATTGACACCTCAATCATGAATCAACATTATTAGTTACGCAACATTAAAGTGGAAAAGTTAAGAGTATAAATTGTATACTTATTCTAATTGTATCATAATGAATTATTTAATAAATATATATTAAAAAAAAAGAAAAAAGAGATTTAAAACTAAAAGTACATATTTATTGAGTTAAATTATCAAAGATTAGATTTAAATTTGTAATTATCTTATGAGTACTTATACCATCATCTTTGTAATTAACCTATTTTGAATGAGATAAATTATATTATATTTTATAATTTTTATTTTTCAATTCACAATAGCGTTATTACAATTTTAAAGTATGAATCAAACTATAAGGTACAGAAATATAGCTTTTAGGTGATTATTAGTTGTTCTCATATTCTAATTCTTATGATAATACAATATTCAATCAATATATATCAAACAAAAAATAGATGTTGAAAAATTTGTCCCCCGTACAACGCACAGGTAAAACGGCTAAGGTTTGAATAGGAATGGTATGTTATAGTCTCGAGGGTGACACATAGGAAGGGTTTACAATTTATTATATATATGGTGACGATGGGCGTCCAACTACCAAGACCACAAATATCGTCTATAAAGAAGTGTTTAAAGTTATAATTCCGTACTTATTAATCGCATCAAGTACGTTGTTCACATTATTTGGTTTTTTACATAAACCATTTATGTCATTCATGGTTTGATATCTGAAGGAAGGATTGTATTTATATATTATTGTATTTGTGCTATTATATTTATTCAGGTATAATATCCCCATCACAAATTTGGTGGAATTAGACAAATTGATTATATGTAGCATTTAAGCATTACTGGCACCGTGCTTCGAAAAGGTAACTCAACGTACTTAGTGATCGAAAATTACACTTTTAGTGAGTTGCACTGATCATATCTGAAATATAATGTTATTTCTAATATTTTTGTAGTTTTCTTATGTTAAAGCCCTAGTGTTTTGTGTAAAAGTGATGTTAGAAATGTTCCGCCCATTTAAGAATTTATTTATTGTCTTAGTACATTTCAATTGTATAATAACACAAATTTTTATATTCTATGTGACAATTATGAAGTGATTTATATTTGAGTGAATTCATCATTTTTGTCAAAACATGAAAATGTTTTTATTTTTTGTCTTATGTGTTGTTGTTGACTATTATTGATAGTGTTACATTTGGATTGCTTTAATTGTTGATTTATTTAAGAGTATTGTAAATTAAGTTTATATTTTTTGGTGAGTTTTCCCCAAATTGTTTGCAGGATGAATTGGTACAAAATAGAGAGAAACCCTATCGAAATTTTCCATGAATTATTTCATTAGTTATATTAATTAAGTTTATTGTTGCGACTCATTATTTATTTTATATTTTTCAAGGTCTTATGTTAATACGACTAACATCTATTAATATTGCTATGAGCTAAAACAATTATAAAAAATTATGCTCCCGTGCAACGCACGGGTGAAACAGCTAGTTCAATGAATAGGAAGATAAAAGATTTTATGCTCATACATGAATAAAATATAGGGGTTTAGTTCTTCGAGTTTGACTAAAATTACTTATTAGTTAACAATTCATTGAATTATATATTTATTATTTATAATATTAATGTTAATATATTCAAATGAAATAATTAATTAATTATATATATATATATATATATCTAAATTATTTTACTTAGTATCACATCCTTAATAATTATTATTATATTAAGAATCTCCCAATATCATCACAGGGGTTGTTCAATATGCAGCTTTTTCTTGAACTTGCTTGAGCAACTCTTTTAACCTTTACAGATCAATAATATTGAACAACTCATCCTGTAGAATGATGTTAAAAAAAATAAAACTCATCATGTAGAAAGAAAAATATATAATATAAAATTAGAACAGCTAATCAAATGGTTAATCAGAGTTTGACCTGAAAATTGATTGATATTTTTGCACGTACATCATCATCCACTTCGGCCGTGGGTCTTCCTTTTGAGTCTGATTTTGAATCATCTAGAATGTTGCCCACAGTTCACTATAAAAACAAATTAAATCAACAACCATTAAGGCTGCATTCATTAGATCAAATTACCACATATTTTTTTAAGTACATGGAGTTTATTTATCAAAATCTGGAGAAAATGGAGAATATTTAATGATGTTTATGTATAAAATTAAGTTCACATAATAAAGCTAAAATAATTGATCAAGAAAAGGTAAATCATATATAATCTTTTAAAGATAGCATGATAATTGACTCATTTATAAAAGATAACTATAGTTGATGCAAAAATTCAATTTAAAGGCTATGGTATAATGAAACTGATTTAAAAGTTCATTTTAAATACAACACACATAATATTAATTATTCTTCAATAAGGTTGTTAGTAACACCTATAAAGACATTTGATGTAGACTTTTACCTCTTAATTGGACCAAAAGAGCAGTACCCCATCATAAGCATTCAACTGTAGAATAGCTTCATGATCTTCTGCTTTGGATCAGGAAAGATTACTTTGGATGCCTAATATCGTAGCAAAAAATTACATAAGTAGTTTTGCATGTATAGCTTTTTTTTTTTTTTTTAACACATATAAAGCTTGAAATAGGCACTACTTTCCTTTGAAATGCATTTTTGGTGAGTCCCATAGTGAATGTAGGCAATTCCAAATCACCTATTGCAAACAATTCGAATAATCACCAAAAATCCCCAAAAAATACTAAAGATATCAAATTAATAAAAAAAAATAACCATTCAACTTATCAATCCGATATTTTTGCAATTCACACAGAGAATGGAGAAGAAAACCAGAGACCGTTCAAAATAAACAAATAAATCAATCAATAAATAGTAATAGAATGCCAAGATGGAGACGCATATATAGAGATAGAAGGATAAAGGAAGAAGAAGAACAACAAAGATTTCGGAGGATCCCAATTCACGATGGGAATTTGGAAATGAGTTAGAATGAATCAATGAACGTGCAAATCGTGGAATATAGTGATTTGCAATGATTTCTTGAGATATAGATCAATTATTGTAAATTATTAATTTAATTAAATAACTATAATAAAATAGACATTGCAACATGTGGTTAAATTGGAATCTCAATTGATTAATAAACAAAAAAGAAAAGAAAAGAAAAGGAGGCAATAGATATATTTGGGAAAAGAAGACTCCTATGCAAACATATTTTCTAGAAGGCGGTTAATGAGGAAACACAATTAAATAAGAAAGAGGATAATAAAAAACAAAAAGGAAGGCGGGCATTCCTTAGGCATGAATAATTATTTTCAAAAAATAATAATAAAATAAAAGTGGAACTTGTACATACATACATGCAATATAGAATATAATTGACAACTAAAATCAATTCAACAAATTAATACATTGTGATAGAGATGGTAGATGGAGGATATATATCACTTCCAAAAATAAATTGTGCTATAGATGGTAATTGGATATATATCAGTTCCAAAAATACATTTTGTAACATTTTTTCTACATTGTAGATTTCCTTATTTCTGATTGGTGGAAAGCGGTTTGAGAGGAAAACTATTTTTGGCAATTAAAAAAATGATTAAAAAATATTTTTTGTAACATTCTTTTTGTATATTAAACTAGTGTTTCCACCCGCGCGTTGCACGGGAAGACGCATGCCTAAGATACAATTTAAAACCCGTGTTCGAAAAAAATGCAAAAGATTGTATAAAATTTTTTACAGAATTTCCCTTCATATTTCATAGAACTCCATCATATTAGCGCTCATAGCAGAAGTAAGAAAATTAAGGAACTAATACCACTGAATTAAGCAATGAATGAAATAACATTTACCTTGATACTGTGAAGGAAATTTCGAGAAGAGATTGAACAGTAGGCTCTTCGAATGCTTGTATTTAGGACAAAATGAGATGCCGCTAGAATCGAGTTTCCCCAGAAGGTCGAGCGTCCGACATAGCAGTTAGATTGGTGTTGCAATTAGCAGCTAACAAATTAAATTATGGATGATTATAATGTATATAATTACACAAAATCCTCGTAGTGAAAGGTATGTGTTCTTACCTTTTAGTTCTTTGAGCATCACAATTTGAGCTGTAGAAAAATGAAGAAGGAAAAGAGATCATCAAAAGAGAATGAGAGAGAGAGAAATGATACATATGAGATAGATTGCGTGTAGATTAATACATGCTGATTTGGGATTAATACGGGCAGATTTGGGGATCCGGACGATATGGATTGAGAATTAGTCATCAGATTTACATATGAGATAGATTGCATGTAGATTAATACATGCTAATTTGGGATTGATACGGGCAGATTTGGGGATTCGGACGATATGGATTGAGAATTAGTCATCAGATTTATTAATTAGTTAATAATTAAGATTTGACAACTAAAAATGAATTAAGAATAAAATAATAATTATTTAATTCAGAAAATTGATAGAATGAGAGGGAAACTGATCTCATTTTATTTATATATAGATATAGATATAGATATAGATTTTAAAGATATTTAATTTAATAAGCTCTCATTAAAAGTGTAGTGCACGTTTTAAATGATTAGTTGGTAAAGTGGTAAATTTTTATTTTTATTTTTTTATTTTGGTTGGAAAGAGGTTAAAGAGTTCTTTTAAAAGTTAAATGCTTGGTAAAATGAAGTTTTAATTGTTTAAGGATGTTGTAATCTAGCACCCAAAAATCTAAGAGAATCTTTTGCAGTTGTAGTTGGGTCGGGTAAGATTGAAAATCTACAATAAGATACAATGCCCACATGTGGGCACCTACGTGTCAATCAGTGGGGCACATGTGGGTACCGTGTCATAAATTACTACGAAAAACTAATTCCAATAACTTAGATCCGTTATAGAATAAAAATAAAACAATTATAATTTATAATTGCCAAGTAGAATTGAATGTTCGTAGAAATGTGAAGTAGGGGTATAATTTCCTCTCTTTTAAATTGGGTAACAATATTAAATTAGTTACTATAGTAAATTACTGTCTAGAATAAAGTAATATTTGAAATATTCGATTAATATATTATAAAAACTATCAAATTATATTAATTATTTTTGCAAAAACCAAGTAATATTCGAAAAATCTAATTAACACATCCATATAAATTACTCCATCCGTCTCATAATGATAGTTCAATAGTTATTTTGACACAGATTAGTGGCTAGTAAAATTGAAACACTAAATTTTATATATATATTTTTTGTATTTATCCTTTTGAGACCAGCGGAAATAGTATATGGTTCTCTTTTTGTGGACAGAGGAAGTATCAACTAATATTAAATACTTTACCTTAACAATTAATATTTTGTTCTTAGTAAATGGAAGATTTATAAATCCTTTTATTTTAAAAGAAATTAAGGAAAATGTGTTTTTACTCAAAACGGAAACTTCATTTTAAGGTGAATTGAAATTATTGAACTTTAAAGTTTAAAGGTTCTTTTTCTATTTGTGATGCATCGCACTTCCTTATGAAATGTTTAATCATGTAACACATTAAATGTTGACTAATTTTACAAGAGATTTGAAATAGACAATGATAAGTGATATGATAGGCGATCTATATTTTTATATTTTTCACCCGTGCGCTGCACGGGGAGATATATTCAAAAAAGGTTAGTAAATCCTATTGATATTAATATTATAAAATCAAAATATTAATATTTTTCACCTCGTACTCTTACCTAACATCTATACCCATGCATTATATGGGATTGATTTTTTAACAAATAATAATTTTGATAAATGTTAATGGAATAATTAATTTGTGAATATTTGTCAATTTGTACCGTAATTTTACCTAGCACTTACACCCGTGCATTATATGGGATGATAATTTGTGATAGACATTATGTTAATCTATCACATTTTGCTATTGGTAAGATTAAATCTATTAAATATGTATAAACATAAAATAAAATAAAATTGTATAGTAACTCAAAATAACCATAATAAAAAACTCTAATAATTTTCTTAAAGCCTATAGTTTTTTTTAAAAAAATCATTCTATATTCTATTATATGCACTTACAAATTTCGAGAGATATTAATTATGCACTCATGTGATCTATGGTATTGACAATGAATATATGAATAATAAAATTTTGAAATCTAATCATAAAATATAATCAACATACATTTATATTATACAAATGATAATATAGCAGTCTGCACTCCCAACACCATATTCTTGCCACCGCTAGGAAATACCTATCATCGCCTCTGCCCACCTTCATTTAATCGAGTCTGAGTAAGGATGTTGTAAGAATTGCAATAAGATGAGGACTCCCATTCCCCCATCTCCATCCTGCTAAGAAATTCTCATCCCTGTCCATGTCCCATCACGATCATTTAATCGGAGACTTTTATTTGTACTTTTTAAATATATATTAATAACATCTATTTCAATAAACACCTTCTAAACATAGTAAACACGCATATTAAAATATTCGGTATAAACTCACCAATTTAATATATTCGGTATATTAATATCTTTTTTAAGCCATCAATTTAAATGTTTATTTTAAATAATTTAAATTATATAGGTTTCTTAACGTGGTCGATAAAAAAATATTATAGACATTTAATCATTTTTTTACCATATTTAACGCTATAATCAAATTTAAATTAATTTTGATAATATAAATAACTTTGAATATATATGATTAATAATTAAAAAATTACTTAATCGATGATTTTTAAAAATTGAATACAATCTAAACAGATAAAAATCGATACAAAATAAATAATTTAAAGTACTTGAAATTCTTAATATTTATTGAAAAAATAGAATAAAAAATAGATATAGTCGAGAAACAATTGAGAAATTCAAATTGAGATACTTAATTTCAATCATTGATTGAGTCGATAGCCAACTATTTATTAAATACATAATAATTTATAAAATAATCAATTTAGGTATTTATTTGCGTGTCAACTTATTTAATCTTTATTCATTAAATATGTAATTGAAATATTTATTTACCTATCACTAAAATTAGACCATTAAATTAAACTTTCTAGCATCCTTCAATTTAGTTAATATAACTCAATTAATATAAGTATGATGTGGACAATTAATTGTAAAAATAGAGTCAAGAATAGATTAAAAAATATTGCAATTATAATGGCTTACAGCATTCGCGAAAACAAATATTTTAGACCGACATACTTCATGGAATCATTGCACGTAGTTGAGTAATAAAGAGAAAATATATTTTCCTCAAATATGATTTCCTATCATACTTGACTAAATATTTGTTTACTCTCACAAAATAAATAAATAAATAAAATATTTATTCCCGATTCTTATAACACTACTCGGAGAGTCGATAAATCAGTTCCGTTAAAGAATTATTAAAATATATAAACTTGCAAAAAATATTAATTTATATTTAACATTTCGTAAATAATTTTTGTTCAATGAATAAGAAAAAGCCGAGTTTAATAATACACAACATTTGGTAATATTTATCATTCAAAAAAAATATTTGGTAATATTTTGCAACTCGGTTTTTTTATTTTTTTTAATTTTTTATTTAGATATTTATCTTTTTAAAAAGGAAAACCTCATAATTCAGTGAAATTATTTCTTATGAAAATTGTAATTGATTATAGTAATAGTGGTAGAACTGATTACAACAATGATGAAGACGATTCCTTATTTTCAATTTACTTATAATATTTCATATATCATATATCATACTTCTCTGGCTCTTATTGATTTTCATGATATAAAATACTATCAAAAGAAATTATCTTCTTTGGAACTAAAAACAAAATCTGACTATTTTAATAATTTGAACCTTATTATAATTGATATACAATCTTACAATAATTAAGCACGATTAATCAAATCGTGTGTAAGTAGTGTATAATTACTTTATATAATGCAAGATTAAAAAAATTTACTGAATAACTCGAGTAAGCTAATTATATTCACGCTATAAAATCTATTAAATACATCACAATTTAATTGTATGAAAAAGTCTTTATATTTGTTTATGATGACAATTATGTCCTCAAATTTTTTGTTATATTTTTATAATTAATAAATTTTAGTAATTAACTTACTTTGTGCGTAAATATTAATCTATATTTTAATATTTTGTTAAAGATATTTAAATTAAAATAAATATTCACATTTTATGTCCATTATATTTTACAATATTTAAAAGTATAATGAATAAATAAGTAATTTGACATCTAAATAAATAAAATTTTTAGACAAAAATGATCTTTATAGTCCAAATTTGTAATTAGTTAAACGTTAAAAGTAATCACTGATAGGAAAAAAGTTAAGGCCGTAATTATATTAAAATATAAATATTGGAAACCTTTAAAATAAATAAAATGTAATGTATCAATAAAAATGTGTTGTGGCAATTAATTGCCCCTAGGATTATTTAAAAGTTTTCAAATAAACTATTATATAAAATCAAACAATTAAATTTTCATGCATTAATGTGAAGTTCCAATCGTCAAGTCTTAAATGTTTGTTGAAAATTTAACTTTAATGGTCAATATAAGTTAAAATATTTAAATAATTGTAATACTGATAATTATCAAAAATAGGCAAATACGAAAAACATTAATTATGTCTCATTGTATTTAAAATTTTAATTATATGGACTAAAGTAATAGTATATTAAGGGATAAAAAAATTGTAAAAGGAATAAGTGGAAACTGTAATTAACTAATTAAATAACTAATTTAAAAAATAAATCAATTATTAATATGCAGGAAAAAGGTTCTTATTATTATTATTATTGTTATTATTATTATTATTATTGATAAGCCAATTAATTTTTAAATAGTGAAAATAATTAAATCAAATTTAGAAAAAATGTGTGTATTCTAAAAAGTGTGAACCCTAAAATGATCCACATAGGAGATTGGAAGAGAAGATTTGTGGTAATCCTAGAATTTAGGAACACGTGTAAATATATACAGATAGTCTATGAAAAAAGCATTAAATTTTTTACTAATAATAAAAATGATAATGTGGAATCAATTTAGGGTTAAAAAAATAGGGTCGAAATTGAGGGGAAAATTTCAATGCGTGAAAATTTAGAAACGGCAAAGCTAAAGAGAATTAAATTAAATAATAATTAAATAAAATCCTATTCGATTAAACATATAAGGAAAGCCTGAAATTAAATAATTAAATAAGATCATATTCCATTAAACAGATAAGAAAATGATGAAATTTTAGTGCGAACAAATAAAGAAAATTTTTTAATCGGGAAAAACTAATAAGAAAAGAAGCTCACTATTATATATATATATATTAGGTAAATTTCATAAGCGAGAAAAATTGATCACGTGGAACAAAAAAGTGACTAAAAATTAGACAAAACAATATGTTTAAGTGGGAAAAAAGACCACTTATATATATATATATATATATATATATATAGTTTTTCAAATTTTTTTATTTTATTAATCTATGTTAATATGAATTTATGTTTATGTTGGACAGTAATTTTATATATTTGCATTAAATTTTAAATTTTTAAAAAGAAAAACTTATATATTGATACTATACTTATTTTAAAGCTCTTGTTGAGTCAAATAAAATAAAGTAATGATTTTAATTTTTTTAATTTAAATTTATTGTTAGAAAATGAAAAAAGAGAAAGGAAGAGAGAGAGAGAGAGAGAGAGAGAGAGAGAGAGAGAGAATATTTAGATAGAATGAGATTGGTAAAGCAAGTGGTATAAATCCCATTAAACATGAAAACTCTATTATTTTAGGAGAGTTTTATATGTAGAAATTTAGGAGATTTAGGATTTATGTTTTGGTAATAATAATATTAAAAAAGAAAAAGAAGAAGAAAAAGGCAAGAAAAACCTTGGTTTTAGGCGGGAAAACATTAAAAAATGAATTAAAAAATAGAGTGAAATACTCTGGTATTATATATATATATATATATTAGATGATGAAAATGTGTAAACACTTCTTCACCATCAAATAAGTGACAAACCACATATTTTTGTTTGTCAAAAGAAAAATACAATAAAATCGCACGTTTATAGGCCCTCGCACATCAGTGATCAATTAAAAAGTTGAAGTGAAAGCTACATCGTGATGGTGAACCAAAGCCTCAACGACGATGGCGTTAATCAATATTGTCTCCATTCCACGACTTTGAAGATGTTCCTGAGGAAATAGGGGAGAATGACCTATTTTAAGTGAAAAAGCTTTTGATGGTCTTTCACTAATTCTTTACCATTTTATATCATTTTTACACTTGTTTCTTGGTTATAAACAGTCTCTATACTTTCTCGCCTTCACAGCTTTCACCATTTTCTCTTCTTCGTCTCTTTTCTTCTTTTCCTTCCTTTTCTTGTCTTTTCTTCATTGTTTTAGTCTTGAACAATGCTTCTTCTACATCACCATCTATCCTTTTTTTTTCCAAAATTTCACCATTGAAATTGTATGGAAAATCATCTTTTTCTATATAGTTTTCACTATTCAATTTGAGTGCAGAAAAAGTCACAATTCGGAAAAAGGAGAAAAAAAGTTATTTTTATGTTTGCATGTGGTAAAAATGTACTTTTTAGGTTGTTTCTTGTGGAAATGACTTTAAACGACCTTGTTTGGAGTTGTTTTTCGTGGAAAATAGTGTTTTTGTTGTAAATTGTCATTGAATGATCCAAAAAGGACCATGGTCATTTTGAACGACTGGGTGAGTCGTTTCAAAATGACTAAGGTAGTCATTTTTCATATTTGAAATTTTTTTATATGAAAAATGAGTGAGATTTTTTATTTGAATTAGGTTTAGCGAGAGCATCTCCAACAAACTCTTTAAATGTAAGATGTTTTTTAATTTAAAGAACTAACTTCTAAAATTTTACTGCAATAGACTTTGTATATTAACTTTTTTATTCAGAGAGTAAGTTTGACTCTCCAAATTTGGAGAGCTAAAACTAGTCATCTATCTCTGTGTGTGTGTGGACAAGCAAAACTTTAGGCTTGACGAGTTTCCTACCTAAATTGCATCCCAAACCTCAGTCCAAAGCTTTGCACCACACAAAGGGCCTATCAGAAGTCATTTAGCTTCAACGCTACTAACATATCTCATCCCAATTAGTGACTATGCTCCTGCCTAGGACGACCACAATATTTATTAAAAATTTCCTATATTTATTCGTGTATAGAAAAGTAAAGCTTTGGGCCCAATGGGTTTCCTGCCTAAATTGCAGGCAAAACCGTAGCCCAAAGTTTTGCGCCCGACAAAGAGTCCACCAGCAGTCATTTAGCCTCAACTCCACTAACATATCTCGACCCAATCTGTGATTATGCCCCGGCCCGGCAAGAACACCATATTTATTAAAAACTTATACATTAGTGAGATTCGAACCCTCCTTTACTTACTTAGCAATATTCTTACCACATGAATTATCGCTACTTTTGATTACTAATTTGATGCACACATTTGTTTAACTTGTTGGATGCGCTATCTGACCAATTGCTCTAACTATAATTTTTATCTAATCAAATAAAAAATTCCTTATTGGTTATAACAAATTCCTCATACGATAATTTAAATTGAATTTATTTCTATATCAGATTTAATAAATATTATTATTTACGTATTTTATTGACTATTTTTAAAATTATTATAGCATTGCCAGGAGTCATATGGTCTAATAACATGTAAGTTGGTTTCATAAACCCTTGGTGAAGAATTCAATTCCATTCCTCTACAATCTCAATGTAATGTTAAAAAAAAAAAATGTATCATTAAAAAAATTATTTAAAAAATGTTATGTTATTTTGAGAAAGTGTAGGTGCATTACAGGTTCCAATCATTGATTGATTGTTTCCAAAATTCAGGTCATTTATATTATTTGTATTGTGTTGCTGTTAAAGATAATAATGGATTTTACTGTTTTTGAATTGCTTTCTATATTTAGATATTTGAGGAGCATTTAAAATTAAGCTATGTTCATTTTGTTCAATTCTGCCTTGAGTATTTACAAGATGGATTTATTTGAAATATACGGGAAACTCTATCGAAATTTGTAGAAAATCTTACACATTTTGTTGTTTTTTTATTTTACATTTTTTCATATCTATCAATACAATTTTGGTTTAATTTCACTAGCAGACATTCAAGTTAAACAAAAATAAAAAAACGGTCGTTAAAGTTCCAAATTTACACCCGTAGTCACTGAAGTTCATACTACTTTTAGCAATGATCACAAGAGGATCAAACCGTTATAAATAAAATTTAAATGATCAAAAGTTGAATTTTATATCAAAAAAATAAATTACTAAGAACCACCCCCTTCATCACTCTAGCCACCATCACCGTCGCCTTCTTTGACTACTAAATTTGACCACCACAACACGGTTCACCATAACACTATCGGACAGGAAGCGCGATGACAGTATTGTGGTGGTCTGATTTGGCGATTTGAAGAGGAGGCAATAATGGTGCCGGGAACAATGAAGACGAGTTCTTCTTTACAATTTGAGCTTTTGTTTTTTTTATATAAAATTACATTTTTTATCTTTTAAATTTTATTTATAATGGTTTGGATCCTCGGTGATCATTATTGAGACTAATGTGAACTTAAGTAACCGCGAGTAAAACTTTGAAAATTCAATAACCATTTTTTTAAAAAATTTTTGTATAACTTAAGTCACCGTTAGTAAAATTAACCCTTACAATTTTATATTGGACGTATTTTCCCCTGCAATTCACGGGGTGAAATAGCTAGTCATAATTAAATACAATGAAAATTTTCAACTTCAATACTTCATTTGGGTCGAACGATTAATTATTTAAGGGAAACAATAGAACACAATATTCTATAATAAATATATTAAAATACAATAGTCCACACCAGCAGTATCCCGCCTAAAGTGCTTGGCCCACATGGAATTAATAATAGTTTTTAAATAGCTTTTTGCTGGATTTTTTCGTTGCTAATTTTTTCATTCTTTTTTGTTGCTAATCTAATCGATTTGTTAGTGTTAACCAAAAAACTAGATAAGCACGATTTTTAGTGATAATCATTGGTCTATTTCTTTAGTTATAATCCGAAATTTAATAATATTTTTTAAAATAACTTTTTGGTGAATTTTTTAGTTATAACTTGGTGGATTTTTTAGTGAGGCAAGAAAAATAGTTAAGAATGATTTTTCGTGACAATAATTGGTCCATTTTCTAGTGATAGTGACAATAATTGGTCCATTTTCTAGTGATAATCATAAAATTAATATTAATTTTTTAAATAACTTTTTGGTAGATTTTTTTAGTGATAATCTTGTTTATTTTATTCAATGAGAAGTCGATTTTACAGTTATAGATGCCCAAGAAAAAGCAAAAGATAAATAAATAAAAAGTGTTAATAGTGGTATCGAGAAACATCCACGTGGCAACATCTGGACCCACTGACGGACCCATGTGCCAAGACAAGCTATCCGCGGCCGATGTGACGTAAAAGTATTTGCAGGATCTCCAAAGTATGCAAATCAGCGCATAGTCATATTTAGCCCCCGAGCTACTCTCCTATGATGGGATCAAATATCCAATGACCATTGGGCACGTTGCATGTCATCATAAAGAGTCCAACTGCTACCTTTATGAAAGGGAGTATAAATAGAAGCCATGGATAGACGAAAAAGGTAATGCTGAACCATTCTTTATATACAACACTTCTATTAATTCACTCACAAGAGCTTTCAACTCTCCCAAGTGGATCTCCCTAATGCTTCGATTCAGGCTTCACGGCTCCACCCACATTAAGTATTGCATGACTCTCTATAAGATGGTTGATTTGCCATTAGAGTGCGTGCGACCAACGCCCCCTCCGCTGTCTAAGAGGTGTCTATCGGTGGTCAACGCTTCTAACGGTTTATCCTAACGTACAGATAAACGAAGGAGAAAGACAAAAAGTGAAGAGTAACTATAAGCCCCATTTCCAAAGTCAACCAAAAGATTCATATTACACATGCAATTGCTTCTTTGTAAATTGAGCCAATGTGTCTTTAGTAATTGTCCATGTTAAATTATGCATTGGTAGGGCCAACGTACAGCCATCGGGTTATGCATGGGTAGGGCAGACAATACAAGTTTGATTATTTATTTATTTATTTATTTATTTATATATTTTTAACATTAATTGCCACTTGTTGTTCATTTCAATAATTGATTGGCGGCTAATTCTCAGATGGTGTAAATAAAAAAACAAATATTTGTCAATTGATATGATATTTAAATTCGTCATCTCTTGTGTGTATTTTTTTATTTTATCGCAATTGTTGTTTCAACTTTTTGTTTGGGTACATATATGTAATATGTAACTCCTTTATTACTGTGCACTATTTTATTACTGTGCACTATTTTAATATTAAAAATTTTTCAATACTTTTGATTCAAATATATTTTTTTTAAATAATGTTATAATTCGAACGTGAATGAATAGAATAAAAAAATTCTGCTAAATATTTATTTTATAGTGACTATGAATTAATTAAAACAGTGATTATAAATTAATATGAGTACAATGCTTTTAAACATTGTATCCAATGCAGGCCCTCCATACAGTATGGGAGCCTTTCAGCTTGTATAGCGCTCACTGGCGGATAGGGGCTTATCTATGTGATTCACTACGATTGCTTGTGCCTATCGGCTAGTTCCTAACCAAAGTGTCACAGCATCATCTAAAGTTTGACTTTGTCAAGTCTATCCAATGCATATGTGTTTTTGCATGTATGTTTTTTTTTTTTTTTTTTTGTTTTTTGAATAGGGTTTTTGCATATATGTTACATAGAGTTCTCTTAAATAAATAACTATCAAAATTTTTTTACGTGCAAGGCACGGAACCAATATTAGTTATAATTAGAGAAAACCATATAAAAAATACGAAAAATAGAAATGATAATAATTACTTTTTGAAATAGGTCAAATAAAGATTTTAAAATATAGAGACTATTGAAGTAATTTAGAAAATATACTTCATAAATTTATAGATATTCTTTAAAATACAAAAGACGTCTTTTAAATTAAAAAAAAAAACCTCTTTGAGATGCTCTCAGAATAGTTTAAATAGTTAAATTTTAGTGAGACTTCAAAAACTTTTTCCAAAAAAGAAAAAGGATTTAGTAAAGACCAAAAAGTTTCTAGTGCTCTCGGGAGCACTATAATCACTATGCTCAGGGTGATTTTTACGTCACACACGATTTTCGCTTTGAAATCATGATTAGATTCAGTCCAACACGATGGCTGAACTCCAGGCATTTTAAAAATTTTATGACATCTTGTGGCCCATGGCGGGTGGTACCAAATTATAACAAAAAACTTTGATAGGTCACCACGGGCAGCCACAAGTTCGTTGGAAAATTTTTCGAATTACTGGAGCTCTGATCATACTGGCCCTAGACTTGGCCGTAGATTTCAAAACGAAGGTCGTATGTGGATGAAAATTATGTCGGGAGTACCGTGATTACGGTGCTTCCGGGAGCACTTGAAATGAAAAAAAAAATAATAAAAATAAAAATAAAAAAAAGGGAAATAAAGCTAGACTGCCAAGCCAAATTTACCTCCATCTGTCCCAACTTGAGGTAGACCCGACCCGAAACTCTTCGCTGTACCATTCTGGAAGAGATTATTCTCGCGGAGAATGTAACGATTTTGCTGACCCGTCAGTAATTGGGGAAGGGTTTCAACGTTGAAGAAATGGAGCTATTGCGTTTTAGTTCTTTACTGTGACTTTAAATTCATTAAACTTACTGCGTCGCTTCTACTTGTTCCTCACATTTCATTTTCAGCTGAAATGACTGGAAACTGCATATCTGCGTAAAAACAAAGGTGAGCTTGACGTATACACGCAAAAATTTTGGATTCATTCTACGCGTGAGCCACAAGATTTTTCTCAAGAAAATTCTACATCATTTAAATTCTTGAAAAGTCAGCATTAGCGTCATTCTGTTTAATTGGTTGACTAATCGTTTCTCAACTATGTCTACATACGGTTATATATCCACCGGAAAGTTGAATTGACGAATTCAACTTTCTGTCTGTATAAATAGAGAAAATTAGCAGACAAATCCTAATTTATGATATTGATGATAAGTGAAATAAAGTAATGCCTTTGTATATGTCTAGAGGCAAATCTGGTTCAGAGGTGTCCCGTATTTTATCCCTTGTCCTTGTATTTTTTGTGTTCACCTTATGTCTTGGGTTGATGGTAGAAGCTGACAATGCGGTCACAAATATTGGAGCAATTATTGATGTTGATTCTCGCGTTGGGAAGGAGCAGAAAACCGCCATGATCATAGCCGTGCACAACTTCAACAACAATTCAAGGGATCACAGGCTGAATATTCATTTTGAAAACACCAGCCAGGACCCTGTTCAAGCTGTTACTGCAGGTATCATGAATTATTCTCTATTAACATGGCATATAACTGATAATCTGTGAATCTTCCGGTGGCGTCTGATAAATACCCGTGTCAAAATAGAACCGTGTGTCCATAATTCATAACTAAAATATAACTAAAATATGCCTGAATCTATAGTTTGCATCATAAACCGAATCATGGGTATAGATGAAGTACTTCCTCAGGATCCAAGTCTTTCTTGAACTGTCTCAAAATTACATCAAGAGCTTGTTTGACAAAGCTTAAAAAATATACTTTTATGACAACCACATATTCTCTCAAAAAATTACTTTTCCCGTTTCTCTATTGCCTTTCCTTTTAGCTTTACATTATTTGAAAAGTCACTTTTCTTCTAAAAAGGCTTTGTTGGATGGTCATATCCGGTTTCTTGCGATGCAGCCAATGAGTTGATTGGCAGGAAACAAGTTCAGGTTATCATTGGGACTGGAACATGGGAGGAAGCAGCTTTAGCTGCTGACATTGGAAAGCGAGCACAAGTTCCAGTCCTTTCGTTAGCAGCAGCTTCCAGTATACCATTGTTGACTGAGAATCGATGGCCTTTCTTGGTACAAATGGCTTCCGAAAGAATGGAACAGATAAATTGTCTCTCAGCTATTGTGGCTTCCTATCACTGGCGAAAAATAATAGCAATTTATGAAGATAACAGTTATTTTGCTGATTCTGGGTTGCTTCCTACATTGTCAGAGGCCCTTCAAAATGTTGGTGCAGCTATTGAGCATGAGCTCATTCTTCCATCCTTCTCTTCTCTGTCTGATCCACAAGGGTTTGTGCGACAAGAAGTTGCAAAGTTATTGAGGAAGCAGTCAAGGGTTTTTATAGTTCTTCATTCGTCATTACCACTGGCTGCACAGTTATTTACAGAAGCTAAACAGATAGGACTAATGAGTAGAGAATCAGTATGGATTCTGTCAAACTCTATTTCAGATTGTCTGGATTCTGTTGAACCCAATGTTGCATCTTCTGCACAAGGGGCTATAGGAATCAAGAGCTATTACTCAGAAAGCAACAGGAATTTTAAAGATTTAAAAGATCAATTTCGAAAGAATTTTAGAATGGAGTACCCAGATGAAGACAACTGGAGCATTGGAATCCATGCTATAAAAGCATATGATAGCATTACAGCTATTGCAGACGTTCTCAAAGAATCAGCTGCGAAAAATACTAGTAACCCAAAATTTCTGTTCAATGAAATTGTGTCCCGCAATTTCAGTGAAAAATTAAAGCAGAAATCTATATTCAAAATTGTTAACATTGTTGGCAGGAGTTATAAGGAGCTAGGAATCTGGTCACCTCAATTTAACTTCTCAGAGAACCATGTGGAGGATAAAGGCAGTTTGATAAATTGTGTTGACAGTATGAAAAAGTTGCCCAGCTTGGTAAATTGGCCAGGGGAATTGCAGAGAGTCCCTAAAGGGTGGGTAATGCCTACTGATGTGGCTCCGATGAGAATTGGAGTTCCGGGGAACAATTCCGTCCCAGTATTTGTAACGGTGAAGCATTTTCAGGAGACAAATGAGACAAAATATGATGGTTTTTGCATTGATCTTTTTGAAGAGGCGGTGAAATTATTGGATTATGCCCTGCACTATGAATTTGTGGCCTTCAATGGTAGCTATAGCGAACTTGTTGGGAACGTCAGTAATAAGGTATTACTTTGATCTGTGACATTATTCTTATTGGAACCTATGTCAAAAGAGTCTTTTGATATGAACTATTTTAGTTGGCTTAGGTGATAACAACTGTATTTTTTTTGTGTGGAAAGAACTTTGATGCTGCTGTGGGCGATATAACCATCTTAGCGAACCGGACAAGAACTGTAGAATTTACTCAACCATTTATGGAGTCTGGCTTGTCAATGCTGGTTCCAATCAAAGTTGAGCCGCAGATGGCGTGGATATTTGTGAAGCCTTTCACTAGAAACATGTGGATGGTTACTTTAGCCATTTTATTCTACACAATGTTGGTCATTTGGTTTATGGAGCATCAGTCTGATAATAAACAATTTAAAGGGCAATGGAAAGATCAACTTGGAACTGCAATGTGGTTCACATTCTCTTCTCTGTTCTTTGCTCACAGTAAGCATCTGAAACTCTCTCATACCAAACATCTTAGAGATTAACATTCTAGCATTGCATGCTATTTCTATTGTGTATCTGAGGCAATATGCTCATAAATTTTGGGTTTTATATTTCACAGAAGGAAAAATTGAAAGCAACTACACGAAACTTGTGGTTGTGTTATGGCTCTTTGTTGTGTTGGTATTAACTTCTAGTTTTGAGGCTAGTCTCACCTCAATGCTGACTGTCCCACGATTTGAGCCAAGTGTGGCTGGTTTAGATTGGATAAAGAAAACGAATGCACCAGTTGGATGCGACGGCGATTCTTTTGTGGAAGATTATGTGAGGAACGTAATTGGGATCCAAAATATCAAAACCATCAGCAGTCAAGACCGTTATTCAGAAGAATTAGAGAGTAGAAATATTGCTGCTGCATTTCTTGAACGCCCATACCAGAATATTTTTCTCAAAGATCATTGCGGAGAGTTTATGGTGACTGGACCCACCTACAGTTTCGGAGGACTAGGATTCGTAAGTATGAAGTAACTTGTGATATTAAAAATCTTTTTGCAAGTATATTTGGAATTGATGCATTCATATCATTATACAGGCATTTCAGAAAGGTTCCCCAATAGCTCTGGACATCTCAGAAGCCATTCTAACTCTACTGGAGGATGGTACACTTAAACGATTGAAAGAGAAATGGTTTGGTTCACCAGGGAGGAGTTGTTCAAATTCTGATGCTGACTCTGAAAATGGAAGTTTGAGTCTTGAGAGTTTCTGGGTGTTATACCTTGTTTCTGCTGTCATTTCAACTCTCTGTTTCATAATTTTCGTTCTTCGGTTGTTGAAAAGCAAATTAAAATACTGCCAAGATCATTCATACAATGTTGTTCAAATTGTTGGAAGTGTTCCTAACACAATGGGGCAGTATCTTCAAGGTGCACGGCCGAGATCTCTAAGGAGGAGGAGAACATTTAATTGGTCCGACAGCCACAACTCTTCAAACATTGAATTAGTTAGTCCAGCTGATGCTTCTCTGCATTATCAGACTCGGGTATGAGGATGCCCATTGTACGTGGCCATTTCTTTTAACTTCAGTCACATAATTGGTAACATGGATTAAACATATTGGACAGTATTGAAGTATTACCAAGTCTGATCTGATGCTGCGTATCAAAAATACCCTGAAACATACTACTGCAAGAAGCAGCACAAAGTTGCACTGAGGGAGCATCCATTGAGTCTTCGGTAGAGTAGATAAAGCCGTGTAAAGAAATTAAGATAATGTTTGATGTAGTTGTTTATTATCATTTTTTGTACACGCCCACGAAATAGCACACTGTTGATATTCTTATTAGCTGCTTGTACCTTGCACCAATTGTCATTGGCATAGAGGTTACAAAATGTGTATGGTCAGCTCAAATTTGGACAGTCTCACCATGTATAGGCACGATTATTCATCAATGAACTTTGAGTTTACATGCTGTCGTTTTGGCATCAGTGCATGTTATTCTTCAAGAAATAGGCATAATAATATGAGAATCGATTTGACAAATTTTGGATTTATTTTGGGGTTTTTAGTAATACAAAATTTCATCTTTAATATTTCAAAAATAAGGGAGGAGGAACTTAATTGCCTGCGTAGCACAAACTTAAAGTAGGATTAGTAAAATCAGGTAAAATTGAACCTTGGAACAATTAGTTCCGCATGGCACACAACCACATCATTGGACGAATGTAGCAGTTTGGTATTGTTGCTGGATTTTGCTAGTTTATTAAAAGCTCATGGTTTGACTCCTTGTACACACGTTTTCTTTTATTTAATTATTTTCTCAGCCTTTTTCCTATAAACTAACTGTTTCACCCGTGTGTTGCATGGGGAGCTAATTTTTCAATAAATAGAATTTTTTTATAAATGCTAATAGTATGAAAGTAACACAAAAAATAAAAATAAAAAGTGAATTGAATACTGGCCAAAGAACAAAATTTAATTAAAATAAATACCGAAAAATTCTAAAAAATTTCAACAGAGTTTCTCCTGTATTGCACAGGATAACAATTTGTGATGGAGATTGTGATAATATAAATGCAAACTAATATAACATTAAATTAAATGTTATAGTTATTGAAATAACCATACTAAAAAGTCTACTAACTTTCATAAAGCATGTATTTTTTGTTTAAAATTATTCTATATTATATTATATTCAATTACAAATTTGGGAGACATTAACTACACACTGATGTGATATATGGTATTGAAGATGAACATGTGAATAATGATTTTTAAAATTTTATTATGAAATATAATCAACATACAGATAAAATGACAATATAACGGGTACAGTTCGAAAATCCCAACACCCCGTTCCTGGCCTGCTAGAAAAATTTATCCTCGCCAATGCTACATCCTCGTTTAATCGATCAAACGAAAATGACATAAGAATTGCAATAGAATGGGGACTTTCCATTCCCCATCCTCGCCGCGCTAGAAAAGTCACATCTACATCCACACCTCATTGTGATCACGTAGCCAAAAAATTTTATTTGTACTTTTTTAATATGTATTAATGACATATAAATTTTTCAATAAACACATTCAAAACATGATAAAGACATATATTAACATATTTGGTGTAAACTCACCAACTTAATATATTCGGTACATTAACATATTTTTCTAAACTCATCAATTTAAATGTTTATTTTAAATAGCTTAATTATATAAGATTTTTAAAGTTGTTAATACAAAATCTCATAGATTTTATGTTGTCATGATCAAATATTGAATGATTTTGATTTTGAATTTAAATTAATTTGGATAAGATAAATAAATTGAAATATATATGATTAATAATTAAGATAGACAACTAAATCGATGATCCTTAAAAATTAAATAAATTCAAAACTACCAAATATTAGTATAAAATAAATAATTTAAAATTATTCATTATAAAATATAATGTCTATACATAAATCACACATTTAAAAAAAAATCTTAAGATTTTATTTTATTGGAAGAATTGTAAAAAATAAAAAATTAAGTCGACTATACCGAAGTTTGGTGAATTGATATAAATGCCATATTTGTATTTTTATTTCCTTTTCTATCCTTATTGGCAATCATGGTTTTAAATATGATGATGTAATTCATAATGTTTAAAATTGTAAATGTAACTATACGTCATCCAAAATTGACTTTTCAGAAAATTCCAACATGTACAAATGATTGTCCAAGTCTAATGTCATTAATCATAGGTCAAATTGCCACCATCTACAGTAAGATATAATTAATTTTGGAAATAATTTTTTCTTCACTGTAGCAAACTAATTAATTTCAATTATTTTTCATTTTAAAAAATTAATCATGTATTCACCATTTAGTAATCTAATTAATTTTGATAAATTTTGGTCCAATGAAATCATGTTAATTAATTTCGAAATGAAATTAATTTTCATTAATTATCATATAATTAATTTTTGTATTTTGGACAATCATTTGTAAAAAGAACTTATTAGTTCTAAAATAATTAACTTAATAGACGTAGTTTAAAGAATTATATGAATCTAAATTTAAAGATATCTTATAATTTAAAAACGTATATTTCAACTTAAAAGAGATATTTCATTTTTAGGAAAATTTTGCGAACTCATAGAAATCTATTTAATTTTAATTTTTTAATAGTGGTATTTATAAAACAGTGTCCAGTAAAATCAGACTTTCCAAAATTTTCTTTTATATGAAAGTAACTTTAAAGATATTTTCGATTTTGGAAGACAACTTCCAATCTAGAAGATATCTTTCATTTTTAGGGAAAATCTTTCCAACTCATAGCAAACTAATTAATTTCAATTATTTTTTGTTTTTAAAATTAACTATATGTCTCCCCTTTTAGCAATATAATAATTAATTTTGACTAATTTTCATCCCATGAAACCATGTCAATTTTCGTCGAATGAAACATGCTCCAATTAAATCTTAACAACATATTTCGTTTTAATTAATTTAAATATAGTTAATTTTCATTTGTAGATAATTATTCTAAAAAGAAGAATTAATTATTTCTAAAATAATTAACTTAATAGCCACAGCTCTAAGAATTGTATGATTAAATATATTTTGTAATTTAAAACATGTATTATAATCTAAAAGATATCTTTTATTTTTTAAGAGAAATCTTGGAAACCCGTAGCGATCTAATTTTATTTATTTTCATTATTTTAATTTAATTATATTTTTTCGCTTTTACAGATATAATTAACTTTGACTAATTTTCATCCAATGAAATGATGCCGCAGTAAAGTTTTGCAACATAATTGATTTTAATTAATGATAATTTTATTAATTTTCACTTTTAAGATAATTATTTCTGAAAACAAATAATTGATAGGTGCAGTTTTAAGAATTATATGAATATAATTTTAAAGATATTTTGTAGTTCAAAATATATCTAATAATTTAAACAATACCTTTCATTTTCCAAGAGAAATTTTGCGAACCCATTATAATATAATTAGTTTTAATTGTATTTTATTTTATAAATTAATACTATTTTTTATTTTACCAATATAATTAATTATTATTAATTTTCGTCCAATTGAATCTTGTCAATTGTCATCCAATGAAACCAAATTAAATTAAATCTTAATAGTATAATTAATTCTAATTAATTGCAATATAATTAAATTTAATTAATTATCATTTTTGATCTTATTTTAATCCATTTTTCAATTTAATTAAATCTTAGAAAATTGCTAATTTTGATTTCGTATCTAATTTTATTTAACACAAATAATTAATTATTTCTAAAATTAATTGAAGGGTCCAATTTGATTTTTTAATTTTCATATTGCACGTTTCTTTTAATTTTTTATAATTCTATTTCACACCAAAATCAAATCTTAGCAAAATTCCCAAATTAAATTAAATTAATTTAAGTTCGTTAGCTAATTATTTACTAAAATAATTAATTATTTTTGAAAATAATTAAAGGGTCCAATCTAATTTTTAAACTTTAATGTTACACTTTTACTTTAATTTTTGTGTAAAATTTTGATGAATGTTAATTTTTTATTACACAAAAATTAAATCTCAGCACAAAAAAAAAAACATGTGATACTCAAAAATAAAAGACAGAACAGGAAAAAATGAAAAAGTGAGAGAATGAAAAAAAAATGATCTAATTTGATAGTGATATTGATCACTTTACATTATAAGACAAATCACTCAATTGTATGGCGGGAGTGTTGCTCATAGCTTAGCGGGCTTTGCGATGGGTTCAAGCACTACTTTTCATTGGCTTGATGCAATGTCATGGTTCTATTGTAATAGTGATCAGAGACAACTCTATATATTTTTTCCACGAATGAAGTTATTTGTAAGATTTGTATATATCAATTGATCAATTAAGGCTAGAATTGAATTGATAAAAGGGGAAATTGGAGAAGAAAATCAGTAGAATAATTTTGGGTTTTGAAGATCAGTGCATAGAAAGGAAGCGTGAAGGCTGAATAAAAAATTTATTACCAGTAATTTTAATTTACAATTGAAAATAATAGAAACATAGATAAATATAAAAATATTCAATATAATAATTAATAATCTTGAAGGTCTAAAGTAATGCTTAATTAATTAAGGACCGAAAAACACTAAAAAATCTAAAATTTCTATGAAGCATATGATGGGGTTCATGCGGGATTGATTCGCTATTTGTATTGAGAATGCCACATTTGGAGCCCATTTATTTTCTGTTAAAAAGGACAACTTAAAAAATTTTAAAAATAAAGTGTCTGGAAAATATGCACAACTTAAATTAAAAATAACTTTAAAAATTTAGAAAAATAAGTTGTGAATGGGAAGAAACATTATTTTTAGATATATATAGATAGATTAGAAGATTTGAGGAAATCTAATTTGGATATTTTGGAAAATCTAGACATTACTTATATATAAAAAAAATTATCAATTAAATATTAAAATAATAAGAAATGGAATTTTGAGGGAATGAGCAGGAAAACTAATTTCAACAATTAAAAAAATAGGACGAAAGTTTCCTACTTTTCTTTATATATAGATATGGATATAGATGAAACCGTGTAAATTTTCATCTAGTGAAATCGAGTCCAATTAAATCTTAGAGTCAAGTATGAATAAATTTAACACTTGCAACATAATTAATTTTTATTTTTATATAATTATTTGAAAAATAATTACTTTAATATCTGCAGTTTCAAGAACTTCATGAATCTAATTTTAAATATGTTTTTATAATTTAAAAGATATCATGCAATTTAAAATATATCTTTCATTTTTTAAGGAGAAATCTGTTAAATCGTAGCAATCTAATCAAATTTAACTATTTTTTATTTTTTAAATTAATTATACCTTTTTTCATTTGAAAAGTATAATTAATTTTGATTAATCTTTACCTACTTGAGGAACCATATCCAATTAAATCTTACTTGCATAATAAATTTTAATTAATTGAAAGATGATTAATTTTTATTTTCAAATTATTATTTCTATAATAATTAGTTTTTTTCAAGAACCATAATAATTAGTTTAATATATGTACTTTTGGGATTTGTATGAATATAATTTTAAAGATATCATATAATTTAAAAAGATGCATTGTAATTTAAAATATTTTTAAATTTTTTTAGGGAAATCTTTTCAACCATAGGAATTAAATAAATTTTAACTATTTTTCATTTTTAAATAAATTGTACCTTTTCCTTTTAGAAATATAATTAATTTTGATTAATCTTTGTGCATTGAAATATATCGAATTTTATCTTTGTGACATAATTAATTTTAGTTAATTGCAATGAAATTAGTTACATTTTTTAGCTAATTAATGTGAAAAATGATTATTTTTGTTAAAAATAGTTAATAATTTCTAAAATAATTTATTTTAAAAATAATTAGTTTAATCTTTGGTAAGTGAACTTGCAGGTCCTTTTTCTTTAAATTAAAAGATTAAAAGAAACGTGTAACATTAAAGTTAAAAAAATAGAGTAGAATCACTTATTAAAATATATCAATTAATTATTTCACTAAATGATATCTGGAATTTAAAAGATATAGATGTAGAAATAGATATAAGTTTAATTAAAAATATTGCATTAATGTTACAATTGAACGATTAATTAAAAGAAATTAATGTTACTTGTTTCTTTTAGTTTTGTGCACAAATTTGATGAATTGTAATTTTTTTCACATTAAAATTAAATCCTAAAAAATTGCTAATTTTAATTAATTTTCAATTTTAGCTAATTTTATTTTTTTTAAAAATAATTAAAAGAACCAATCTAATCATCTTACAAGTTTCTTTTAATTTTTATGTAAAATTTTAATGCTTTCTATTTTTGTGTCACACAAAAAATAAATCTTACCAAAATTTCTAATTTAGATCTATTTTTTTCCTTAGCTAATTATTTATCAGAATAATTTATTATTTTAAAAATTAATTAGTGGGTCGAATCTAATTTTAAAATTTCAATTTCATACTTTTCCTTTAATTTTTTATAAAAATTTATTTAATGAATGCTAATTTTGTATTACACAACAATCAAATCTTATGAAACTATTAGTTTTAATTAATTTTATTTTTTAAGAATTAATTTTCATTTCTTAGTTAATTATTTATAAAATGGCTCTTATTCTATATATAGATATAAATCTTTAGATTTAGATTAGAAAAATAATAAAATAATAATTATCAGTACTTATGTGGAGAAACAAAATTCAAATTTAATATTTGATATAAAAAATAATTTATTAATTTATTTGTTAGGATTGATTATATATTAATAAAAAAATAAAAAAATTACAAAAGATAAGTTCAAATCAATGGAGATTTGAAAAAATCTAATTTTGACTATAAATATTTTCTTATTTTGGTAAGGATAAGATTTAATATAGATCATGATTAGTTCATTTATTTATTAATGATTGATTATTAATTAATAAAAAAGGAAAAAATCAAAAGACAAAAAGGGGTTTAGTTTTTGGTTGGAAAAGTAATTAATTTAATTAAAAAATAGGCTGGAAATTCCCTGCTTTTCTTTATATATAGATATAGATATAGATATAGATTTTTGTATATTTTGTCGTTTTCATTTTAAACATTTTTTTCTGTTTCTTGTTATTCCGTAGCTTAACCTTTTAATTTAATTAATTAATGTATTCTATATATATTGATTTTTAATTTAAATTTTTATTTTTCATATAGTTCCTAATAGATTTTATAATTTTCATTTTAAGCATTTTTCCCATTTTTCATATAATTTTGCAACTTGGCCCTTTAATTTAATTAATATACATTAAGCATACTGTGGAATGTATTACAATATAACTACACATTGTGTGTAATGCATTGATTTTCAATTTAAATTTTTTTCTATAATTCTTTATACATTTTGTCCTTTTCATGTTAGGCATTCTTTCTGTTTCTTTTTTTCCTATGTGTTGCTCATATTATGATTTTTAATTTAATTTAATTTTTAATTTTTATATGATTATTCATAGATTTTTTTCATTTTCTCTTATAATTTTGTACCATGGGCCGCTAATTTAATTATGCATGTTACACACACTATGTAACGAGTGTGTAATGCATTTCAACACCATTACACATTAAAGATTATCTATAAGGCATTATACATTCTTTGTAATCTATTTGTAATTTATTCGATATTCTACGTGATTCATTAAAAGATTATTTAGAATGAATGACATATTCTGTCTATTCATTATAGATTATTGTATTACACATTTTCTATTATACATTGTATATTCTCCATAATAGCCCCAGTCTCAACGCCACCACTTTCAAGATGCTGCAACCATAGTTCATACATTACATATTATTTGCAATTTACATATTATTTTCATAATAGATTGGTAATGCATTACATATTAATGGTAATGGCAATTACAAGTTCATTACGCTTATTTGCGATGCATTACATGTTTGTAATTGATTACATATATATGCAATGTGTTACACTTGTAATGAAACTTATTACACTTTCATTACATATGTAATGAAATCCATTAAAGCCTCTAATATAAATTATTGAAACTGAATGAGACACATAATAATTGAAAATGAGTGGTAGAAAAATGTATAGTATTTGTAAGTACTATATAATATGCCAAATAGAATGATTTCTACACATTTACTTTCAAATGTGAATGCATTGACAAATGCTCTTTCAATCAATGTAGGAAAAAAAAAAAATCCAAAAGATTGCTTCTAGTTTTCGTGAATAATTTAAAATTAAAGTAAGTCCCTTGCAAAATTGAAAAGCAAGTCATTTCACGGCCAAATCCATCTGAGAAGCTCAGACAAAAATCACAAGATTTGAACTTCAAACGGTCAAAGTTTGTGGGCCAAAGTCTAGCACTGTATCCGCCCCACCTCTCTACATCTCTCATTCTCCCTCAAACAAACTCGCACAGGAACTATAGCAACATCGGCGCTGTTTCTCAAATGTCTTTGATTTCACCTCTATCCTACTCTCTCTCCCCCTTAAAACAACGCTCCAATACTTGGTTTGAAATTCTCGCCCATATATGGTACAATTACTGAATCCATAAAGATTGAATCTCAGAACAACAGCTTGCAGCAAGTTGCTATATTCAAAATAAAAATAAACATATAAATAACTTGATCATATCTCTACTGGCAGACATGGAAAAATATGACATGCTAAATATGGTAATACTAGGGATGGAAGAACGTGCGTTGCATGTTGTGCCAATTTTGTACAAGCCAGCGTTGATTAAAATGTCTAGTTAAATAAATAAGCCTAGTTTGAAACAGAAATTTACACATGTACCAAATTTGAATACTAATATGAACCAAGTGGTTTCTGTATAGGCATAAAATGTTGTTCTTACATGTGTTCTTACACATAGCATTTAAAAAGACAACGGAGAATCAGAAGAAATAGAGGTGACAGAATGGTTATATATATATTAACATTGTTTCCTTAAGCTGAGGAAGAGAAGGAAACAATGTCCATTCAGTCTATCACAAAAATTGTTAACTTTATTTTGTAAAGTTAATTTTATTGGCATTTTAATTTTTCCATATGTGTGATTAGATTAATTGAATTTTATATTTGATTAATTTAATTCTTATTGGACTTTATTTATCACATTAATTTTATTTGATCCATTTTAATTGTGACATATGATAATTCCTTGTTTTATTTAAGTGGAATAAACAAGAGGGAGTCCATTGGACATTAGGAGTGTTAGGGACGAAAATTCCTAACTTGTGTCCACATTCAATGTATCCGATTTATGGTAAGAATTCTATTCCATAAAAACTTTGATACAAGATAAGGTAATAATGCTATTCCATATTTTATACTTACCTTATTTGATTTATCCTACAGCTAATAATAATTTTATCCACAACGTATTGCTGCACCCACTGTCACTATCACTATCATTGTTAATGGAATTGTGTCTGCTAAACCTAGAAGCACTTTTACTAATCCACAACGTATTGCTGCTTCTTATAATTCTAAAGCTCTTAATACTATTGTTTCACAGGTGGATACAAGTGAATTCAAATTGATCTCCTCATTGAGGACGGCTAACGAACCATGGGATGCATTACAGGTTGCAAATGAAGGCACTAGTGCGGTTAAATCATCTAAATTGCAGATGATCACTCAAGAATTCAATCAACTCATAATGGATGAGCGCGAAGACTTGAAAAACTTCTATGCAAGGCTAAGTGATCTTGCAAACTCAGTCGAATCTCTCGATAAAACATACTCCGATGAAGAGATTGTGAAGGTGATCCCTAGATCTCTACCAAACCGTTTTCTTGGAAAGGTGACCACTATTGAAGAAAGCAAAGATCTTACAACCATGAAAGTTAACGAACTTGTAGGTTCCCTTATGCCCTATGAGCCGCATTTGATCCAACGGAAAATTTGCAAAGAGCCAGGAATTCCATTTAAGGCAAACGGTGTGGATTCAGATAAATCTGACAATAATAGTAAGGATCTAGATGAATCTGGCAATACTGCAAATGCTAAGACAATGGTTGTCCTTATAAAGGAGTTCAAAAAGTACCTCAAAAATAATTCAAACTCTCCTAAGAGAAAAAGTAAGAAACGCATAAAGTGTGAAGAGTGTGAAGGCTAAGGGCATATGGCCTCAAAATGTGAAACACTTTGAAAAGGATCAGGAATATCATCTGGAGCGATGAAGAGACAGGTACATCTGACTCAGGCTTAGACAGATCTGAAAATTAGGTAATTACTCTTACTGCTCTAGATTCATTTGGTGCTAATTCTGTAAATTTTCCTTCTACAGGTGTTAACGCAGATGCATCTAGCCCAAGATCTGAGGAGTTGAAAGAAAAGTTTCAAAAGGGAGAGGAACAGATAGATCTATTGTAGACCATGCTGGAGTTTAACAGACAATCTTTGCCCAATCTCAAAAAGAAAAAGATGACAAGATTGCTAGATTCGGAGAAGAATTGCAAAATTGCCAAACTTAGAGATGAGCTGGCTAAAGCTCATGAGAAGATCAAACAGCTTGTTCTTCGCATAGTCAGACTAGATGAAATTCTTAACTATGGAAGACCTTCCGATAATAAATCTGGTCTTGGTTACGAAGGAAAAGGAAAAGGCACAACAAGTGATCATATTGTCTTTGTGAATCAAAGTGGTAAAGGAAATGATCGCCAAATGGCAACAAGATGTAGCGGTGAAGCTATTCCGCCTGACATTGCATCTACAGCCACCAGTAGCTGACAAGATGCATCTAACGCCACTTGTAGTGAGCTTACTACATCTGCATTGCTTAGAATCAGGTACATCTAGACTGGAACAAATCAGATGATGCTTATGCCCAAACAGACTCAAACTGAAGGAAGGATCAAACTGGCTCATGCTATTGTAGATAACATTGGAGTTGTCTATCACACTCAGGTGGTACCTAACAAAACTGTATCCAGGACACGTCTGTAGGAACCTACACTAGATACATCTTGTACTACCAAAAGCAGAGTAGATACATCTGCACAGACCAGCGTCCATAATCAGAAGCAAGGACCATCTATCAATTCTCAGAAACCGAGAGGTCCTATTGGAAAGAAGAAGAAGTTCACTCAAACTCGAATGAGAGCCGAAGCTCCAAGTAAGTACTCTTCCTCTCATGAATCCCTTCACTATGGTAAATCTAGTCATGATAAATTTGTTACTTCACATTCCTTGACCATGACTAAGTCTCATCATGATAGGTATAATCCCCATAGACCTATACTTAGTTTTAGGTCCTTTACTTCTAGTAATAATGCAAGATCATACAAAGTAAAAGGTAGGAGTCAAAATGGGAATGTTTTTTTGTTATATGTTTGTACCTATGTGCTACCATTGTGGGGTTAGAGGACATAAGAAGCCGAGTTATCCTAAATTTTCCAAAAGCGTGCCAAACAAGTATTCTACTAGGAGAAATTCCACCACTACAACCAACTTAAAAGGGAAACAAGTATGGATTAGGAAAGTTGATTTGAAAGCTTATGAAAATAAGTTTGTTCTTTTTGAGCTTGTTTACTGCGTTGATCACAATTCTTTCACAAAATGAGATCCTCTTTATTTTTTACTTAACATTTACTTTTTGTGTGCTTTAGTTGCGTTTTTCAAAAAAAGGGAGAAAAATAATAAAATGATTTTCTTTTCTTTTGCAATTCATTTTCTGCAATTGTTGTTCATTTAAAGCATGCATTTTCGCATATTTTCTCATTTTTGTAGGTGTTACGAGTTGTAGATTATTTGCCTACTGTAGGATGAATCGGAGTGGTGGGAGCTAACACTGAGGCAGATGCATCTAGCATACAGTCAACATGCTTCCACAATAATCTGACAGCACTTCAGTCGAACAATTCTATGGAATAAGTTACTATCGCCAATTCTATAAGGTTTTGTTTCTAATTGAGGCTTTATATATCTTGAGTGTAGACCTACGATCAAAATCTTGCTCTTAGCATTGCACGCGATTCGAAAGTCCAAAGGCAAGGTCAGTGGAATAAAAGGGTGTCAATCCAAGCCAAGTCCATACCCCTATTGAAAACATTGAAAAATGATGAAAATTTGTAAACATTGAACTAAAAGGGGAGAATTAAAAAGATGGCTTCTGGGGATTGAGCGTAGCTATTTCCACCTCCAAAAAGCAAAGCCATCTCATTGAAAAAGTCGGCAAAGCTGGACTTAACTATTCACACTTATACAGATTTTGATAGATCTTCTAGTGCGCTACAGTGACAATAAGTCAGGGCAACCATAGGGTGTTTGATGGTAATGTATGACTGACCAACAGTTGTTTGATTCACACACATACACAGAGTAATTTATATGATGTTTACTGCATGGTTTTGTACTCTACCTAGATGCATTTGTCGCTGTGGAAGCCGATAATACCAGATGAGTCTCTAGGTACTAGATGCATCTCTCTCTTCCATTTCGGGAAATAGTTCAAATTTTCATGAATTTTTGTTCATTCCTAACCGATGATTGAATTTTCACAAAATTTGTCTTTCCTATTTTACCAAAAATAGGGAGTAGTGTTTATCCCATCTCTCGTCCACTTTAGGGGGAGTGGTAAGTAGAGTACAGTAAGAAAATCTCACATTTGGAATTTGATGTTCGTTAGTTAATTTGCTTATGTGTTATTTTTCTCTTGATATTTTTTTTAATTTTATTTTATGATTAACTTGAGGGGGAGGATAACACACTTAGGGGACGATAAATTTGTCAATGGACTTTAATGCTATATTTATCAATGACGAGTGTTCTGAAAAAATAGAAAAAGCCAAAGGAGAGATTGTTAATTTTATTTTGTAAAGTTAATTTTATTGGAATTTTAATTTTTCCATATGTGTGATTAGCTTAATTGAATTTTATATTTCATTAATTTAATTCTTGTTGGACTTTATTTATCACATGAATTTTATTTGATCCATTTTAATTGGCACACGTGATAATTCTTTATTTTATTTAAGTGGAATAAACAAGAAGGAGTCCATTGGACATTAAGAGTGTTAGGGACGAAAATTCCCTAGCTTGTGTCCTCATTCAATGTATCCAGTTTATGATAAGAATTTTATTCCATAAAAACTTGATACAAGATAAGATAATAATATTATTCCATATTTTATACTTGCCGTATTTGATTTATCCTACAGCTAATAATAATTTTATTCCTTGTAGGAGTTGGAGTTTTTTGGTAACTTGGAGTCTTGGCCAACAAGCAACACAAGTCACAATAAAACACCAACACAAGAGGGGACTAGGAGTACATATGAAGAGCACAAAATCGCCCCATACTCGAGTAGAAACGTGTCTTCCTCTCCCACTCGGTTTATGTCTTCTTCAAGCTAATTCCTTGATCAAGTCCATTGACACAAACCTTGAATCTTGAAGATCTTAGTTCAAATCTCTGGGAGGAGTCCTTCCACGAAGTAGATAATTCCACAACGAGTAGAGATCTTTGTAGGGAGTGCAAATCTGTTGCGGGATCGCTGTTTATAAGGAGCTGCTGATGAGAGACCGGGTGTGTCTGCTCAAATTACAGTGCTAAGAACGACAAACATGGAGTTTTTCTATTGTTTTCTTAGATGTAGGTTAATTTATGCGTAAATTACCCCTGCAGTTGCTTTGCAAAAGATTTAGACTGATTGGATCTAGTGGATAGGTTTTCCTCGTAGACGACGAGCACGTGGTTTTCTCCCAGTTGGGTCTCCACGTCAAAAATTCTGTGTTATTACTATTTCTTTACTGCATTCTGTTAATTTCTGCAATCACTACCCAGACGCATCTGGAATACATAGACGCATCTAGGCTACGACAATTTATATGCATTTCGCATTAAACAAAGTATACTGTCACCAATTAAATCTGAGTAACAGAACACAGCACAGGCGTATCTGAACGTAATAAATAGTAGTTTAGCGCGTGTTAGGGTATGTGTTTTTATGCGTTTTTATGTGTTTTGATGTGATATAGGAGAAAGAAAAAGTGAAATTGAATGGTGGAGATTTGTGTAGTACAGGTAGGTCCCAAAAATGTGTAAAAATGTGTAAAAATGAGTAGGAGAACGGGGTCTTAGACAACTAAGAATTTTCAAAAGCTTTAGCAGAAGAAATATTCAATGACCAGTGGGTAGTCCTGCTTAGACAAGAGCTTCTTCTTTGCTATTGCAAAATCTTCGTCATCAAAAGAGTGTCCTTTTTGCTGATGCAGACGGCGCAGCAATGTGAGATGTTGGAAAACTTCAGGTTAAGGCAGTTGAAGTGTGAGTTTGATCTGCAAGTATTTCCAAGGAAATGTTCTTGTGCTTTCCAGTATTGTATTCATCAATTCCCACAATTTGAAATTTTTTCCTTGCATTTTGCTGTGGTGAACAGGTTGATGTTCCATGGTTGGTCCGGTTGGCGATTGGCAACTTCTTTTATGTAGAATAGGTAATTATCGCTAAGCTCCAAACATGTGTTTTCCCCAAGATCCATGTTCTATCATTAGAAAATAAGTATATGATATTATTGGTTATAACTTTCTGCGTTCAATGAGAAATCAGTCTAGAATGCAAGGAAAATGAAGCTATGTAAATAAGCAACCTTGAATTGGTGAAGATAGAGATGAAGAGTAGAAAGAAAAGTTAAGATAGCACAGAATCAAAAGAAAGAGAAATGACAGTCAAGAAGCTAATGCAGTGGAGGAAACAATGTCCATTTAGTCTATTAGCACCCAAGCATAGCTTGGAAAGAAGAAACTAGATGGAACAAAATCGTGTATCACCAAAGACTTGGAGCAGTTCGAAGATTAAAGGCATTTGACAATCAAAATACAGCATCAAACAAAATGCAAAGGAAATTGCACTTCCTAAAGCACGACATTCTATGTGACTATAAAGGACATGGTCATGTGGCTGCATTAGTTATGGTTATATAAATTAGTCCTTAATACTTGAGATATCCATGTGTTAGTAACTTTTATGAAGGTGATAAACAAACACCTTGTTTAGAAATAAAATAGGCAAGAACTAATGCTGATCATATAGGTTATAATTGAAGGGTAATCAAAACTAATGAATGAACAACCTTGTATTTAACTTGCGAATAAGATGATAATGTATGTCAATAATTCCTATTGAGTGAAAATAAATCCTAAATTTAAACAGTCAGTACTTGTGGAACATGAAAGTTGCCATTAGCGAGGGGAAAAAGAAAAAGTCTGAGTGATTTTTCTTTACAACACACAACCGAATAATGCAGCAATAGGTTGATTGTAACACTTAGAATCAAACTTGTAGTGAAACTTATCATCAATTAAAGAAAATGATTTACAAAACATAAATCCTCATCCTTAAACTGTTATGGTTTTGTATTTGTTCAAACATTTATTCCCACTCAAGATATGCACTTTCGTACTGCTTCTAAAGTAGCTTTATTAATGAAAAATTTTTCAGGAGAGTTGGAAATTTCTTGGCCTTCGTTTTCAGCATACAATGACCACTGTCTCATGTTGATTGTCTCAAAGCTTTATAATTATACATCACAAAACGAGATGTCGAAGAAATATAAACCAACAGTTTTTAATATTTGCAACTAACCTTTTCTCCATTAAGATAATGTCACCGATCATATATTGCTATCCTGTTCTTGATGGTCCTGGTGTCATTGGTTTTGCAACCATCACCATCTCAATAGTAGCTTAATATAGGTAAATCAGATTTTAAAGATTAGCGAGCAAAGGAGTTTTCATTATATCTATATTGGTAAATAGATTTGACAATGAACGAACTTGTTGGAATGTAAAGATTCTTCTTTGGTTCTAGTTCTGAGCTTAATTCTTGAAAAAACGAGATCATAGTGAGCCTCTTCAACTTGAACAATGCTGCATCCACCAGCCATTGAACATTGTAATTCCCTTGCAAATCTGCAATACTAAGGCGGTGTCTCACTGACATTAGCATTTGAGAGAAGGTAAGTTTGTCGAGCTCCAATGTATCTGTCAATGGTATGATATATCGCTTATAGATTGTTGCATGAATTGAGTTTCTCTATATTGAAAGGTAGAAATGAATCGAAGGGAAGTTATGTGGAAAGTAAATTTCTTTCAAGATTGAAATACAAACTAAGGCCTATCATAATTATTTATGCATTTCCAAATGCACCAAGTATTGGTAACAACAAGATATTTTACATTCTATGCTACTATTGGTTAAAAACCAATTTATGGGAAGGTAGAATAAGTGAAAGGGAATACAAGAAATAGCATTTTAAGTTTGCCAATCAACATGTGCAGTAGGGCGGTGTTTTAAATTTGTACATTATTGATGTCTTTATGTTGAAAAATAATGAGAGAATAAGTTGGCCGGATTTCTAGAATAGGCGAGTTATTGAATGGGCATTCTTACATATGTACAAGATGTTAGAAATGCAGCATCAGACCTTTGATTGTAAATCTATTTTGTTTCTAAAGTTGTGACCAAGAGATTGAACATACATGGTAAAATCATACTACTTAGTGTACTGGCATAAAATGTTTGTGTGAAATAAATGCATAATGAATGAGCTTTTTGGTGACCTTTTTGGTTACTAAGCTCAAACATATTATTTAGTGCACTGGCATGAAATCTGTGTGAAATGTATTAAATGCGTAATAATGAGCTTTTTCGTAACCTTTCCTCTTATCAAGTTCAAAGATGTCGAGTGAAGATAATACCTCCACATCCATTGACATCATTTGTTGATATCTCATTGAATTTTGACTAATCTTTGGGAGCCTTTTTTTGCCAGAATGATCGTAGTTGTCAACTTGGTGACATTTTTAGGAATCGAGGATGTGGCTCTATAATTATAAGTTTGAAAATGTTTACTTTTCACAGAGTTACTTGTGCAATCGAATGTTAAGAAAAAATGACTAGCTTCAACCCAAAAAATAGAAGCTACTATAGCAAAGATTGTCTTCAGCTAATTTACTGATGAAATGGTTAATAGGCAACAAGGAAATCTACAAGCATCCAAGATAGGCAAAAAGGTTTCGTAGAAACTAAGAAAGCTGTACCTTGCTTTTCTAATTGTGATGTGAATAAGTTGATCTTCACAATGCTCAAATCTCCTAAAAACAATTAGAATGTCTTTGTAAGTTTTGTATAATTTGATTTTTTTAAATGTATAAGTTAATGATACAACATTAAAATTTTCATAATACCTAAGATGAAGGCTACATTGAAGGAGAGAATCTTAGAGGAATATCAATATTTGGGAGATACTTGCTTTTATTTGTATAGCTCAAAAAGGAATTCAGAATTTGGTTAGTTATTGGACTATCCTTGTGTCATTGTGGCAAAGTAACTTGTAATGCATACTCACGATAAACAACATTTTTTGTGCATGATACATGATTCTTTTTCCGTGTCTTATTTAATGGTTTAATTAAGACTTTTATATTTGCGCTTGTACTTGGTCTTGATAATACTACATAGAGTTGACCATGTGAAAAAGCTGGTTGGGATAAATATAGTCCAATAAAATCTAATGTCTGTCCTTGAGTTTTGTTTATTGTCATGGCAAAATAAGGCCGAAGGGAAATATGTACGTTTAAATGGAATAGATGCTTTTTCACTCTCTAAAGGTATAGACGGGATTCTTAGTAACAAAACATGCTTTCCACTATACTCACCAGTTGCTATTTCAACATCAATAATGTTTTTGTTAAATTGTTTGCATAGCAACCTCATGCCATTACATAATCCTTCGGAAGGTTTTATATTTCTAAGCAATAATATTGGACAATTTTTTTTTTAATGAGTTCGTGAGGTGGCATGCCATTAGGCATCATTGTGTTTAAAAAATCTTCATAAATATCATGATCTGTAGAATCGATAGACTCATCATAACTATAATATGTTTTCTTCTCTCCATCTAGTTTTTCCAATAAGATGTTATTAATACCGTCAACATTTTCATTTTTCGGGGTTAAAATGACTCGGTTAACCATTGTTAGACCATTTGTGTCATAACACATATCATTTGGGAATACATACGATATAAGACGTTCTATAGAGGTTGTTTCATCTTCAAATGGAATAACCATATTTGCCATAAGTTGAATCATGCCACAAGAATGTGTTGGCACGTCATTGTTACAGATAAGTAATAAATATTTTGAGAAGTTTTGGTCATCATGGGCACACATATTTTCGGTTAAAAATATTCGGGTAAAAGCATGCCACAATGGCAATTAAACTTGATTGTACTATATCTCGTTGAGTACCTTTTGGGATAACTAGTAATATTTGCCTAAAATCACCATCGAAAACAATCACCTTTCGCACCAAAGGCCAAATCATTTGACATATAATCTTGTAATAATTTATGTAAAGCTTATGTGGCAAATCTGTGAACCATTGGTGCTTCATCCCAAATGATTAATTTGGTCATTATTATAAGTTTACCAAGTGCCGATTGTTTTGTCACGGAACAGTTGAGGCATCCAATAATTCAAGTGGTATTTTAAAACGGGAGGTGCAGTCCTTCCACCAGGGAATAAAGAGGCTGCAACTCCAGAAGAGGCTATTGCGAGTGCAATTAGTCCACATTTTCTAAGGGGCGTTAAAAGATTCTTATACAAAAATGTTTTACCGGTTCCTCCCGGTCCATCAATAAAAAAACACCAGGTTTGTTGTTCATAACCATTTCTCAGATTGTATCGTATGTGTTTCTTTGGTCATTATTTAATTTTTCATGTATTGATTCTGTATTTGTATCAAAACTAAAGTAGGCAGTTTCTTTAGCAACCAGGGAAGGAAATTTTTCTTGCTTCTTTACAGAGAGATTGTAAGTTACTAAGTTGTAGTCATTGATATCTTTTCTGGATAGTTCAAGAATGTTGTTTATACATTTTAGAGTGGTTTGTTTAGCCAATCTATTCGACATTCCTTCTTTAATATAATCTTCCATCATAAACTCTTTATACGTTATCCAAAGGCTTAAAGGATTAATAGGAGCTCAAAACAATAATATTGTAGCAAACAGGTAGCACAAATAATAAGGCATTTGATAAATTACAGCTTTAGCCATACATAGTGTAGAATTTTTATCTTCATTTAGCAAACCAGGTAATGATCCTGCCCAACGGAAAGATTGAACCATAGTACCATCAACTTAATAGTAATCATCAAACCATGTAGGTCCTTTAATATGGTTTAATAGAATTCAAAGATAGTATTGTTCACCTTGATTAGGCGACGCAGAAACCATCCTACCAATAACAAATTGTTGTTTTCTTGGTTGTCAAGATCGTATATGAGGATCCCAAACATAATGCTACAGAAAGTCTTTATACAATGTAGTTCTTGCTTTAGGATTTGTAGTATTCATTCAAAAGAACTCGGGTAGCGTGGTGCGTTGCAAGAAATCATTGTTTGCAATGTGTGTTAGATTGTCATTGTCTTTAAAGGTCACTATTTGTTTATTTGGTAGATGCAATTGTAAGGTAATTACTTTAGGCCCATTGTCGAACAAATGAAACCCATTTATTCTCCAAATAGCTTTGGGTGCCGATATCCACTGTGTATTTTGAAATTTACTAATTTCATCAATGATTTCTTCTTATTCATTAACACCTAAACCAAAGATTATTCTATCATGACCCTTGTATAAATATTTGTACATGTATTTCACTACTTTAACAGTGGAGCATATTTCGACATTAATGTGACAATTAAATTTTGCTAGTAAAAATGGATTATATAGGATGACCCATCTATTATCTAAATAGTGGCCTCGAATTTTCATAGCCTCACCATCATTCGGACGTTTATATGTTGCATAAGAGTTTTTCCCAACAGTTGTGAAGTTTACAAATTTTCTTGGGTATTTATTTTTGCATTTTTCAGCATTTTTCATATAGCCATTTTTGGGGTTTAAAGATCCACATGGTCCATGCATCATGTGTTTAACATCACGACTATGTAATTATGGAAGTTCGGTTTCGCTTGGAATTTGACACGATACAATAGTATCTATTTCGTTTGGAGAGGAGATTTTTGAAATTTTCTTTATAATATTGAGAAAATGTGCATGTGGCAATCCTCTTTTTTGGAATTCCACTACATACATATATGCAACTACATGCCCGAAAATCTCTTTGCTAAGAATATTGTTCTTTAACTCGTCCAACTTCGCTTTAAACACTCGAGCAATTAAGTCTGGTCGATTCTGTGGTTCATCATTGTATAACAATTCTTCTTTAATTTCAGGCCAATTGGGGTTACGTGTCATAGTAAGGAACAAATTAGGGTTTGCCAAAACGTGAACTAAGGCCATTGCATTCATATAACATTTAGAAATATCTTTAGGACCACCAATAAAGGATGAGGGCAACACATCTTCCTATGTTTTCACCTGAAGTCTCCCCCTCATTAACACTATCTACTACACCTTAATAAACTTTAGCTCTAATATGCTTTTGATTTTTGCGAAAAGAAATCTAACCAGTAGTTTCAATTTTTACATACATATCAACAATGTGTTGTTGCAATAACCTACCAGTATGAAGGATAATACACATGCCACAGTTGCGAATTTGTAACTTGTAGCGATAGTATTCCATCAAAGAAATTTGACCCCGTGAGTGATTCGTTTGTAAAACTATAGCATACAGAAAAACATAATATTTAGATTTTGCAAATCTTTTATGAAGACGGACTGAAAAATAAATCTTTAGTAAATTACACAAGCATCATAATAGGAAAAGAGCAATTGTAGACTAGGTAAATGAGCAAAAATGAGAAGCACTTGTTTCCTCCCATGCAAGCAACTCATCGACGGATGCATATATGTCAAATACATCATTGGATATTTGTTGTTTTTCAGTACCCTTAGTTTTTGATATTCTTTTTTACCTTCATGGGAACCAAGTTCACAGTAAGGAAATAAGAGAAGATACTGCAAACGGTAATAACATCCATGGTAATGCAGCACCCCGAGTTCTAAGAACCCGAAACGTTAGTTCTTTCTTTAAAAACACTTAAATTCTTGTCTTTTTTTTACAGATGTAATACTATTATTAAATGCGAAAAAATCAAAAATAACAAAAATGCAAAAATTAATTTAAATTAACAAAGTCGATAGAGCGTTTCACGATCGTTTCAACACAATCACCTCAAAACATCCGATTAAAGTGCTAACAAGTCCGAAACATTCGAAACTCATTACTTCAGCAGTTTAAAAGTACTAATTGTCAAAGGAAATAAAACTCATTTATTTGAAAAACCCTAAGAGATTCCCACGCCTCGCCAAGCCTCCGACTCCTTAATCTGCAATTTGTATATTGGATAGAGAAAAGCGTGAGTATTTTAAATACTCAGTAGATCCCGTGCACAACAATTAATATTAGCATGATAGGGAACAACTTTTCCAATTTCTTTACCACTTTTTACCACTTTTTTATACATTCTTTCTTTACCCTAAATCAATCACATCCACACATCTCGTCACATTCACACATCTCGTCACATCCACAAATCTCCACCATTAAACTCCACCAATTCTCTCTCCTCTTTACATTAAAAATCATTAAAAACCAACCCCTATCACCCTTTATATGTTACAAATTAAAGACACATAAGCATTATTTAACATAAAATACAAACGTGTATGAAATACAAGTTCGTTCATCATCCCTCTTAATCGTGCACGTCATCATAGTGTTTAATAGCACGTCGTTATAATATATTAGGCTAAAGGCCTATCATCATAATGCTATTGAAACACGTCGTAAGTAGGCTAAGAGCCTATCGTCATAGTGCCGAGGAAGCACGTCATAAGTAGGTTATAAAAAGCCTATCGTCACATAACATTTACATGCAGTATTTATAACAATATTAATTGCAAATACGCACATTTGAAAGAACCTTTTTAGAAAGGGAAAACTACCTTAACCCTTAGCCGAGTATTGAGCTTACTAACGGTGAGAAGTCGGTCCTCTAGCTGTCCGTACACCTCGTCTAGTCAATAAAGAATTTAATTTATGTTAATACTCTTTATTATTAAGTATTTGTAGATAATATAGAAGTTTATAGGAATAAGAAATTAAAGGATTAAAAGTGAAATAAAAGTTTAGGGGTCAAATTGCAACAATTGAAAGTTAAGGAGTAGAATTTAAATAAACTTTGAGGGCTAACTTAAATAAAATAAATAAAGTGGGGGATTAGACTTGCAAATAACATTTAGGGGGTTAAATTGGACAAATTAAGAGTTAAGGATTTATAAATTAAAGAAAATATAGGGACCAACTTAAAACAATTAAAGAAGGTGAGGGACTTGTCTTGTAAATTCCCAAATAAATTTTTTTAAAAAAGCAAAGAGGACCCGGATCTTCTCTCCCTCGCTTGACTTTCTCTCTCGCTCTCCGCCGACTCCTCTTTCGGCTTAAATTACTAGTTTACCGGTGATTTGGCTGGTGTTTTGGCCGGCGAAGGCGAAGACGGAGGTGGTAAAGCTGGTGGTGGTTTCAATTTGAAGAAATGGTGAAGGTTGAGTTCTGAAAGTTGAGGAAGAAATTTGGGGATTTCACAAATTCGATTTAATCTCTAACTATTTCCGAAATCAAATGATTCTATGGTGTTCTAGGGAGATAGAGGAAGGTGTAGGTATAATTTTTGCATTTTGAAGTTGAGTTTTGGGCTTGGTTGAGGTTCTTGGCCGAGGGGCAATGGCGTGAATGTGTATATGTATGTATATATGAGACTGTGTCCGTGTGTGTGGCCGTGGTGGTTGCGGTGATGTTAAGTGGAAATAGGGATGGTTGACGGTGGTGAAGATGCCGGTTATGGGTGGAGATCTCGGTGGAGGTGGCGGTTATGGGTGGTGGAACTGGCGGTGGAGTTGTTGGTGACGGATTTGCGTGTGTGTGCGTGAACTAGGCAGTGAGGAAGGCAAAAACAAGTGGAAAATAAAATAGAAATCAAGTAGAACATACAAGAAGTAGATTGTAGCAAGATAAAAAAAAAAAATGGACAATAGTTAAGGAATAGAAAATGGAGATGAAAAGTTAAGAATCTTACCACTTGGAACTAACTTGATTTGTTGAATGAGAATGGGATGAGGATAGAATGAACTTGATTTCTCTCACAAGGTGTTAATGGAGCTAGGGTTTGAGAGGATCTTAAAAATGAGTATTTAAAGGTGGAAATTAGGGTAATAATTGTAAATGGGCTTTCTTGTTGGGCAAGAATTAAAATTGGACCTTAGATGGGCCCATAATTGGGGTTAAGGTTAGTATTGGATCATTATTAAATTAAAACTAAACTTTAGGGACTAAAACGAATAATTTCTATAGTTTGGTCATCAATTGTAAATTTTTAAAATAAATAAATTTTTATAAATAATTAAATATAACAATAAATAATATGAATTTCGACTAGACGAGCGTACGCTATTTAAATTTTTGTAAGTAAGGTCGTAGCGACACGTTCAAAATTTTATTTAATTAAATATATTTTATTTAAGAAGAATTTTGCCGTCGCTACAATCTTACCCTCTTAAAATAATTTCATCCTCGAAATTTAAACTTACTTGATCTATCAGACTCGGGTGTTTGGATAGAATTTCTTCTTCCTTCTCCCATGTTGCGTCATCCTTGTCATGACTACTCCGTTGGATCTTGACTAAAGGAACTCTTCTATTTTTCAAAACATGAACCTTTCGATCTATGATGACCACGGGTGTCTCATGGTATGACAAATCTTTCTGAATATCCAAAGATTGGAAGTTCACCACATGACTTGGATCATGGACATACTTCCTCAATTGTGAGACATGAAATACATTATGCACAGATGAAAGCTCAGGTGGTAAAGCCGAGTGATAAGCTACTATCCCAACTCTTTCTAATATCTCGAACGGTCCAATGAACTGTGGTCTCAACTTTCTTTTTTTCCCAAAGCGTATGGTGCCCTTCATTGGGGATACTTTAAGAAACATTCTCTCTCCGACCTCAAATTTCAAGTCCTTTCTGCTCTGATCGGCATAGCTCTTTTGTCTATCTTGTGCAGCTTTGATCCTCATTCTGATCTTTTCTGTGGCCTCAACAGTTTTCTCTACCATCTCCGGTCCCAACATCTTCCTCTCTCCAACTTCATCCTAATAGATTGGTGGCCGACACCGTCGCCCATACAATGCCTCATAAGGCGCCACCCCAATCGTAGCCTGGAAACTGTTGTTGTTGGCAAACTCTACAAGTGGCAAATGAGTTTCCCAACTCCCAGCCAAGTCTAAAACACATGCTCTCAACATATCTTCCAATATCTGAATGGTACGCTCAGATTGACCATCTGTTTGGGGGTGATAGGCGGTACTGAATTTGAGCTTCGCGCCCATAGCCGTCTGTAAGCTCCCCCAAAATCTTGAGGTAAGCCTCGGATCTCGATCTGAAACAATGGACACGGGAACCCCATGAAGTCGAACAATCTCTCTAATATACAATTGTGCGAATAGGTCGACACTGAGAGTAATCCTAATTGGTAGAAAGTGTGCAGATTTCATAAGTCGGTCCACAATCACCCATACAGCATCGGGTCCTCTCGGGGATCTCGGTAGGCCTATCACGAAATCCATATCAATCTTCTCCCACTTCCACTCTGGTATCTCGAAGGAATTCAACAATCCCGACGGCCTTTGATGCGCGGCTTTAACTTGTTGGCAAACTAAGCATTTAGCCACAAATCTTGCAATGCAACCTTTCATATTTCTCCACCAAAATGTATCCCGTAGGACCCATTTCGATAACAATACCCTAGTATCTATCTCACAATTAGTTCGTAACAGTCGAAAGGCCATTGTTCTCATCTATGTAGCTTCTTCGAATTTCAAAATAGAACAACCCAAGGTAATTGGGAAATAACAGAATAATCGTATACCTTTCTTTTCTTTTCCAAATTTTTATTTTATGTCCCGAATTCAAGACTATTATGACTCTTGTCATGTTTCGTAAATTTTCTCTCGAACCACAAATATTTTCTTGAACATATCCTCCATTATCGAAGCCCTTTGAGATTTGATCGCCACCCAGTCAAATAGTCATCTCTCGATAGGAATTGAACTAATTTTTTTGAAATTAGATGGAACATTCATTAATTTGAACTCAGGAGTTTAAATAGAAAAATGAAATTTTTGTCAAATTCTTTCTTCACAAGAATTGTTTGTTTGAGTTTAAATAGATAATTTGATTAAAATATAGATCCAAATCCCAAAAAAATCAACACCTTAACACATTTCCCTTGCATAACAAGCCAAATGTTGAAAAAGTAATTTTTTTTTTGTTAATATGAGAAATATCATTTAAATCGCAAAAGCATTTACAAAAAAAACATTCCATCCTCAACCGAAGGCTAAAGAAAATTTCATAATATTGCATTAACTTATGCTCAAAACGTTCTCACTTACCAACAAGTAAGTCAAATAAAAACATGTTCTAACATAGCCTTACAATAATAATCCCAATTTTGTATATGTTCTTTGAAATCGATTTCTATTTCTTTCGCAACAAGAAATGTATTTTGAATCAAATGTAGCGTCAGAAAATTCAAAAATGAATGGTCAACCAACTTGGAAAGGATGGTGGAAGTTGATTGAAAACTTGATAAATAATTTCGTGAGTTTGCATTAAAAAAAATATTTTCATTTGGATTATATATGGCTCGAATGTTCTCAAAGTTGACTCTCTTATCAATACATCGAGTACAATCCTCAAATGTTCCGATCCCCATGCCAATCAGAATCCCTTTAATAGATCAATATGTCATCAATAAACACGATGAAGAAATTGTCCAAATACTGATGAAAAGCTCGATTCATTAAATCCATGAACACTGTAGGTGCATTCATGAGACCAAAGGGAATCACTGTAAACTCATAGCACCTATCGTGTCCTGAATGCTGTCTTTGGTATATCTGTCGGCTTGATTTTCAACTGGTGATATCCTGATTTCAAATCAATCTTCAAGAAAACCGAAGCACCCTTCAACTCATCAAACAAATCTTCAATTCTGGATGGAGGGTACTTATTCTTTATCATCAACTTGTTGAGTTCTCTATAATCAATGCACATCCTCATATTGGCATCCTTCTTCTTAACAAATACATGTGCTCCCCATGGAGACACACTTAGCTGGATGAAACCTTTCTCAGGCAATTCCTCCAACCGTACAACCTTTGACCACTCGTTTCAAATCCTCGAATCCCAAAAATCCAAATAAATTTTAAAATCAATCACCCTCAAAATCGTGTTACATCCTTAAAATCAAAATCATCATACAGTCACATTTTATATAATTAATCCTCTAAATCCAAATCTGATATCCTCAAAAGTCATTTCATAAAAATTATATGTGAATTCTTCAAAATCTCTCTCAACCTCAATCTAGCAAAATTCGTCAAACTTTGTTATTAGAAGTTCCCAACCTAATATATAAACATGCCACCCAAATTTCGTAAATAATACATTTAACTTCAATTTATACAATTTGAACTGATTCGCCACTGATCAAGTCCTTCAAATTCAACATTAAAAACAATTCAAATCAAACCCTTTAACATTTAATGCTCAAGTAAAATATCCAAAAATCTAAAGCCATAGCTTCTACTAATTATCCTCAATCTATAATCTTTAATCTCAAATTGTTTTCCATTGAGGATACCATAACATGCAAGTATGAAATTTACAAACTTCACTTTGAGGATAAAATAGCATATTTGCGACCCAGAATGTAGATGATGAGATATATACATTTTATATTGCATTAAAACTTCATAACAATACAATGCAACAATCTCACCTCGAGTGCACAAAATCAAATCAACAATATCCATGATCAATTAGTATCACACACTACCGATATTCTTGAATACGCTTACTTGTCTTGTCTTTTACCCTTTTCACTCAAGAATCTCGGAATATCTAGCACAACATAGGCCAATTCCTTCTTAATCGGGTCTGTCATTCCATTACAACCTTATCTTAACCCATGACAGTGAATTGAAGTTCCATTACAGTCCATCACAATCCATTACAACCTTATCTGAAAGCATTACACTGACTTGGTGTCCCAATTACCAGCAATTACAAATCATCATTCATAGAGGCAATGAGGGATAATAAATATCCTTACATAGTAGTCAATAAGTGCTTCAAATCATGAAGTCAATTTCGAGGACTAGAAATATTACAAAATATACTTTAATTCATGCTTTATTCATCACATGAACATTTCACCTTAAGCTCAAACTCAATTTCTTTCTCTCTATCCGGATACAAGCACTTCATTCCTAACTCACATAAAGCATTATATCTTACATAAAACATTTCATCTCATGTATCCGGAAAATGAACAATAAGAATCTTTATAAAATAACATCTTTACCTTGGAGTCGACGGAGAGATGACGGTCGTGGCAGCTCTTAGGATTTAAAGCTCTTTAAATTTTCAAATTTTTTTTTTGAAAAATACTTTAATTAATTTGCAAGTTTACAAGTACATAGACCCGCTCTGACACCAAGTTGTAGCGCCCCGAGTTCTAAGAACCCGAAACGTTAGTTCTTTCTTTAAAAACACTTAAATTCTTGTTTTTTTTTTAAAAAAATGTAATAATATTATTAAATGCGGAAAAATCACAAATAACTAAAATTCAAAAATTAATTTAAATTAACAAAGTCGATAGAGCGTTTCACGATCGTTTCAACACAATCACCTCAAAACATCCAATTAAAGTACTAACAAGTTCGAAACATTCGAAAGTCATTACTTCAGCAGTTTAAAAGTGCTCAATTGTCAAAGGAAATAAAACTAATTTATTTGAAGAACCCCAAGAGATTCCCACTCCTCGCCAAGCCTCCGACTCCTTAATCTGCAATTTGTTTATTGGATAGAGAAAAGCGTGAGTATTTTAAATACTCAGTAGATCCCGCGCACAACAATTAATATATGTTACAAATTAAAGGCACATAAGCATAATTTTACATAAAATACGAACGTGTATGAAATACAAATTCGTTCACATCCCTCTTAATCGTGCACGTCATCATAGAGTTTAATAGCACGTCGTTATAATATATTAGGCTAAAGGCCTATCATCATAATGCTATTGAAACACGTCGTAAGTAGGCTAAGAGCCTATCGTCATAGTGCCGAGGAAGCACGTCATAAGTAGGCTATAAAAAGCCTATCGTCACATAATATTTACATGCAGTATTTATAACAATATTAATTGCAAATACGCACATTTGAAAGAAACTTTTTAGAAAGGGAAAACTACCTTAACCCTTAGCCGAGTATTGAGCTTACAAACGGTGAGAAATCAGTCATCTGGCTGTCCGTACGCCTCGTCTAGTTAATAAAGAATTTAATTTATGTTAATACTCTTTATTATTAAGTATTTGTAGATAATATAGAAGTTTATAGACCAAAATAGAAAGAATATAAAACTTTGGGGTCAATTTGAAAGAATCGAATAGTTTGATGGTCTACTATGCAATAAAAGTGAACTAAAAATATTTTGGACTCAATTATAAGATTTTTAAAACATGAGGGACTAATATGCAATTAACGTTTAAGGGCTAACTTAAATAGGAATAAGAAATTAAAGGATTAAAAGTGAAATAAAAGTTTAGGGGTCAAATTGCAACAATTGAAAGTTAAGGACTAGAATTTAAATAAACATTGAGGGCTAACTTAAATAATATAAATAAAGTGGGGATTAGACTTGCAAATAACATTCAGGGGTTAAATTATACGAATTAAAAGTTAAGGATTTATAAATTAAATAAAATATATGGACCAACTTAAAACAATTAAAGAAGGTGAGGGACTTGTCTTGCAGATTCCCAAATAAATTAAAAAAAACAGAAAAAAGGACTCGAATCTTCTCTCCCTCGCCCGACTCTCTCTCTTGCTCTCGGCCGACTCCTCTGTGGGCTGAAATTACTGGTTTGCCGGCGATTTCGCTGGTGTTTTGGCCGGCGAAGGTGAAGACGGAGGTGGTAAAGCTGGTGATGGTTTCAATTTGAAGAAATGGTGAAGGTTGAGTTCGAAATTGGTGTTGAAAGTTGAGGAAGAAATTTGGGGATTTCACAAATTCGATTTAATCTCTAGCTATTTCTGAAATCAAATGATTCTATGGTGTTCTAGGGAGATAGGGGAAGGTGTAGGTATAATTTTTGCGTTTTGAAGTTGAGTTTTGGGCTTGGTTGAGGTTCTTGGCCGAGGTGCAATGGCGTGAATGTGTATATGTATGTATATATGAGACTGTGTCCGTGTGTGGCTGTGTGGTTGCGGTGATGTTAAGTGGAAGTGGCAATGATTGACGGTGGTGGAGATGCCAGTTATGTGTGGAGATGTCGGTTGAGGTGGCGGTTATGGGTGGTGGAACTGGCGGTGGAGTTGGTGGTGACGGATTTACGTGTGTGTGCATGAACTAGGCAGTGGAGGAAGGCAAAATAAGTGGAAAATACAATAGAAATCAAGTAGAACATACAAGAAGTAGATTGTAGCAAGATAAAAAAGATAGACAATAGTTGAGAAATAGAAAATGGAGATGAAAAGTTAAGAATCTTACCACTTGAAACTAGCTTGATTTGTTGAATGAGAATGGGATGAGGATGGAATGAACTTGATTTCTCTCATAAGGTGTTAATGGAGCTAGGGTTTGAGAGGATCTTAAAAATGAGTATTTAAAGGTGGAAATTAGGGTAACAATTGGAAATGGGCTTTCTTGTTGGGTAAGAATTAAAATTGGACCTTAGATGAGCCTATAATTGGGTTTAAGGTAAGTATTGGATCATTATTAAATAAAAACTAAACTTTAGGGACTAAAACGAATAATTTCTGAAGTTTGGTCCTCAATTGTAAGTTTTGAAAATAAATAAATTTTTATAAATAATTAAATATAACAATAACTAATATGAATATCGACTAGGCGAGCGTACGCTATTTAAATTTTTATAAGGTCGTAGCGACACGTTTGAAATTTTATTTAATGAAATATATTTTATTTAAGAAGAATTTTGCGGTCACTACGGGTAATATCTTACTCGATTTGTTTCGTTTGAATGGCTATGAACACAAACGTCACGAGTACTGAAATTGTTTGTGGAGTCACCCTCTAGCCAAATTGAAGCCACTTGAGATGCACAAGATTTATTAAAAACTCTTTGGTGAAGAGTTGGATTGGCTCGTAGAGTTGTGTTAATTGAGTCTAAAGACCCAAGTTCACCAAGAGAGTGAAAAAATTGAGAATATGGATTAACTCGTAATATTTCAATTAATCTGTTCATAATTTCGAGATCAAATTTTGGAAACAAGCTACTTCTACGATCAAGTTTATGGTCAGTATCACAAAGGTATAATTGCAGGTATGATGGTTTGTTTTCTTTGGGTAATAATGTATTAACGTAATGACGGATCTGCCCGCGTACTCTAAAAGTATAAATACCCTTATTCATTCGACAAAGATCTTTATTGTAGCTGACACCGAAAGATGTAAAAGCAAAGTGGTTGTTGTAACCATGACTAATTTTCCAAAACTCTATTGCTTCAGCGGTGTTTGTAAGGAATAACGCCCCAAGTTCATTTGGCATTTCGTTTGAGCATAATTTCACTTGACCATCTTTGTGACAAAAATTGTTTGTTTCTTTCCAAATTTTTTTAGCACCACAACGATGACAAAAGGGTATGTTGGGCAATACAAATTGTTCTTTTAGGATTGATGTAATGGTAGCAATGTGGGGTGCATTATCAACTATAAGGGTGATAGGGAATAAATATAATGGTTTTTAAAGGTTTTTAATGTAAACGAGGAAAGAGAATGAATGGCGTTGAGTGATGGAGATTTGTAGATGTTATAAGATATGTGGATATGATTAATTTTGTGTAAAGAAAGAATGGATAAAAAAGTGGTAAAAAATGGTAAAAAAGGGTAAAAAGGGTTGGCTAACGGGGCCTATATACAGATATGGTTCTTGTGGATGGTGGGTCCCACTACCTACATCACATGTACGTGCATCCAAACAATTGGATGACTCATCTGACAATATCAAAGGCACAATTTAAACCCACAAGGAACAGTGAAATATTTAAAAGATCGGTAAAAATGAGAGAACGTGCCACAATAGAACATCAATGTACCTAAACTTTGAGAAGAAAAATGTTTTCATCAACTAAAGGTTGATTAAACTTCTATCAAAAGATGTTCCTTAAAAAAATGAAAAGTTATAAAAAAAACATAAGGACATTATCCATGGTAAGCAGTTTGTAAAAATATTACAATTGTTTGCTACTTACAAAGGAAACAAAAAGTCATACCTTCCATAAATTAAGTCTGCCATCTTCCATCCAATCTTAAGTCAAAGCTGCCTTCTTTCATTTTCTTCTTTTCAACCTTTCATTTATGGCGCTGCTCTTTCATGTCATCTTTTCTTGTTTCATGAACCTCTCATCATTTTTTGTTGACAACATCTTTAGCTGTTGTAGTAGTTGTTAAATCCGTTGGAATTCCTTAAATTGAAACAACAAAGAAAACTACACTAAACTCCTAGGAAAGCATATGGGCGCATAGTAATAGTTATTTAGGTTATGAAAAACTCTAATAATATCTTTTCGAATGCCATGAAAGTAATTCTTCTAGCGCCAATACAACAACATACTTTTAAAAGCATAGAGAATAAACATATTCAACCAATCAGCATTTTTTGCGTTCTTAAATATCTTGTATGTACTGTCTATAATGAACTTTTCTATCTTCAATGAATCATTGTTTATACACACAGGCCTTTCACCCATCTAAAGGCTGCTAAATTGCATCTATTAACTTCCAAGGGCTAGTTACTTGTTGCTCTTGTATGAGATTCTGTTCTGTAAGAATAAATTTTTTGAAGTAACGTGAAAATGCAATTACACCAAATCAAGTGTTATTTGACAAAGTCAACAAATGTTTTGTTTGGGTTTTTCCAAAATCATTTTCAACTACACATGACATTTTCCACCTTTTAATTATATATTATAGAAATACTTTTCAAAGCCCTTTATAAAAAGTATTTCATAAGCATTTTAAAATTGAATAATGGCTACTTGGAGCGAGTTAAATGAAATTATTTTTAAAATAGTATATCGATCGAAAAGTTTTGTCTTGCTCATTTTGTTGTCCATGCAAGTTTGGGGTGGGTTGGGGTAACATAGAGCAAGACTCTATGTTCATTTTGCCTCTTCAATATACTGCCATCGAGAGTACTATACATATATATACACACACACACATAATATATATATATATATATATATATATATATATACATATTAGCTTGAAAATTTCATCAAATTTGAGTGAATAAGTGCACTCATTAGACTTGATATTGTTGCTAAATTACCATTAAAATTCGTCAAACAGATGTCCACCAATCACTTAAGATAAATCAAAGAACGTGATAAGTGCTAGAAAAGCACTTAAATAACACTTCTATTTTACGTGTTTATGTATTTTATTAGTGTTATATGTTTATTTTTATGTGTTTTCCTTTTATTGTGTGTTTAGAATCACAATAAATCAATAGGAGCCAAAATGGATAAAAACGGAGCGAAAACGGAACTTGGGACTGAAATGCAAGCAAATTCAAAGATGGAGGGCCTCCGATGCAATTTTATGAAAAGTTGTTTTTACAATTTTTGTTGTGCCAATATCAAAGAATATCAAAAGAGGATTTCCACATTTTTGTCGGATCCCAAATCGGAGTTTCCTAGTGAAAGTTATGGCCATTTGAAGAGAAAGGACAAAGCGTAAAAAAATCAGCAGCTCGAATTTACTGCCGCAGTTCAGTAATTTGACCATAGAGATTGCTACAAGATTCGGATTGACCTGCACTTTATATTGTTGGAAAGGACACTCCGAGGGATACAACTTTGATGTTGACCTCTTCAAATGATTCGGATCATATCATGGTAAAAAATGAGAAACACCGAGAGTGATGTGAATGGAGGATTTCTTGGGCCATGTTTTGGTAGAAAATTCATAAATTTCTATTAAAATATCAAAAAAAGGAAATTACAATTGCACAATTCAGCCAAGATGCTTACCTATACCATGATACAATATTTGAACTAATGGAGCAATTTAAGATCATGATTTGGTGGTTACCAATTAGTGGAATCATAATTGAGTAGTTGTACAATTTTTTTATCATGTTTTCTTGTGAAATTTTGCCTATAAATAGAGGCATTTGTAAGGAAGGAAAAACACAACTTAGTAGAAGAGAATTAGCTAGTAGTTCTCTCCAATAAAATTTTCTTCTTCATTTGTTCTTAGTTTTAGCTTGAAGATTTTAGCTTTTCATATTTCGGCGGATCAATTCTTCGCTAAGTTCTCTTTTCCCTTTTTATTTCTCTATTTATTTCTTAATATTTATTTACTTGTTTACTATATTTTGCATAATCTATCATATAGTGGTGGTGATACAAGGCGAACACTCGCTAAAAAGTATGAAAACCGGCAATTATTAGTAGTTAAGACTTTTCTATCTAGTTCGGGGGGGACATTGTGTTCAACTAACATGTTGTTATCTTTTCTAATTCTTTAGTAACGTTTTATCTATTCCTCTACTTCAATTTGTTGATTTGTTATGCTTGTAAAACCCGTTTTTGAGTTTATTTGATTATTGCATTCACCTTGGCCAATTGAATCAATTAATCTTTAAATTCAAGTTACTTGCGAGGATTGGAACTTTTGATCCGTAATTGTCATTAGATTCCAATCCAAAGTAGCAAATGAATATCGTGCATATTTATTAACAAATCATCTTAGATGCATTAATTCGAGCTTGTGAAATTATTCATCTAATTCAACTCATTCTTCTCGTTCATTTCATACTAGCTTTGCATTAAATCCTAAGAGCTTGTTTAGGGTTATCCATTAGCTAGATGTTAAGTTAAAGAGCTTACTTTTAACTTAATATACTTGAGGAAGAATTCGTTAATCAGAGCTTCTTGGTTAATTGAGAGTTGATAAATTGAAGAAGGAATAGTAACACGTTGCATGGGAAAGATAAACACAAGTTGTTGACACAACCGAACCCGAGAACTAGATATTTATTTCAATTGTTTTATTTGATCTTATCTTTTGTCATTTGATTTTCATTCAAAATTCTCCAATAACCCCACTTTCCTATATTAATTGATAAAGACAACTAGATTAAGCACCGTTCCTCTTGGGTTCGACCCTTACTTACCACTTCTACATTAATTTGTAGTTTTGAAACCGAGTAAGGAAAAAAAAAATAAATTTTGGCATACTGCGACAACACGCCCAAGTTTTTGGCGCCGTTGCCGGGGAACGGTTAACCAATTTAGTTGCTTTTATTAATTAATTAAAAAAAAAAATTTTCTTCACTTGTATGCATAATACCCGATCTAATAATTGAATTCTTGCAAGTTTTGATCCAGAAATCGAGAAATCGATTCGAAAACGAATAAGACAAGCAAAACAAACCGAACGAGAAATGGCAGAAAACAATAACGAAAGAACTCTCAAACAACTGGCAACTCCCGAAGTTACTCAACAACCTTTGTGTATCACCTTTCCAACCGTAGAAGAAGGTAAGACTTTCGAACTAAAATCTGGATTGATACATCTTCTACCTTCTTTTCATGGACGATCCGGCGAAGATCCATATCGACACTTGAAGGAGTTTCATGTGGTGTGTGATAGCATGAAACCCCCAGGCATCACTGAAGAGCAAATCAAGCTCAGAGCCTTTCCATTTTCACTAAAAGATGCCGCCACAGATTGGTTATACACTTTACCACCAGGTTCAGTCACAACATGGAATCAAATGAAGCAACTTTTCCTCGAAAAGTACTTCCCAACTTCAAAGACCGCAAATATCAGGAAAGATATCTCTGGAGTACGCCAAAACAATGGAGAAACTCTTTATGAGTATTGGGAGCGTTTCAAAAAGCTCATTGCAAGCTGCCCGCATCACCAAATCAGTGAAAACCTCCTAGTGCAATACTTTTATGAAGGCTTATGTCAATCAGACAGAAACATGGTTGATCTTTGCTAGTGGAGCGCATTGATGAACAAAACCTCACAAGCCGAACACTGATTTCAAACATAGCTGAAAACACTCAACAATTCAGTACAGATCGGGAGATGAACATTCGAAGAGTTAACGAGGTAAGTAATTCAAATATTGAAAGCCAACTTTCTGAACTAACACATCTTCTCAAACAAATTGTTGTAGGAAACAATCCGCAAGTCAAAGCATGTGGTATATGCACAAATCTAGGACATCCTACAGATGCTTGTCCTGTTCTACAAGTGGGTAACAACGAACAAGTGAACTCAGCAAATAATTTCCCATTCCCAAGACAAGAATACAATCCGTACTCAAACCTCTATAATCCAGGATGGCGAGACCACCCCAATCTGAGCTATGGAAACAACAAGCCCCCAGGATTCTTCCCTAACAAGCCTCAAGGCCAATTCCAACAACATGGGAATCTTCAACCCCAAGGGAAATTTCAACAAAGACCTCAACAATCAGGTATGTCTCTCGAGGATATGGTGAAAACATTAGCAACTAACATCGTGAAATTTCAACAGATTCCAAATTGAGCATTCAAAACTTGGAAAACCAGATGAGTCAATTGGCAATCGCCATCAATCGACCTGAAGCACAATCTGGAGGGAAGTTACCATCCCAACCCGAGGTAAATCCAAAGAATGTTTGTGCCATAACCTTAAGGATCGGGAAAAGAGATCAAAACCCTCACAAAGAAGTTCCCACACATGAAGATAAAGAAGAAAAGCTTGAAAAAGAGGTATGTCCTAACCCCCTTTGTAACTACTAAAGTGATCCCTCCCCCTTTTCCGAGTAGATTAGCAAAAACTAACAAAGAAGAAAAGGAAACGGAAATTTTGAACACATTTAGGAGGATAGAAATCAACATTCCCTTGTTAGATGCAATCAAACAAATTCCACGCTATGCTAAGTTTTTGAAAGATCATTGCACTAATAAGAGGAAATTGAAGGGAAATGAAATGATCAAAATGGGAGAAACCGTTTAGTATTCCGTAAGAAGTTGCCTCCAAAATGTAAAGACCCGGGTATGTTCACTGTCCCTTACACCATAGGCAATCACCATATTGGGAAAGCACTCATAGATTTAGGAGCATCCATAAATGTCATGCCTAGATCCTTTTATGCTTCACGAAATCTAGGAAAATCGAAAGAAACTCACGTAATTGTGCAACTAGTCGATCGTACCAATGCATGCCGAATGGAGTGATAGAAGATGTGCTAGTCAAAATAAATGGTTTAGTTTTCCCTCTTTGATTTTTACGTGCTTGATATGGATGATGAACATTCACCTCACCCTACACCTATCATATTGGGACGCCCATTTCTTTACACTTCTCGCACTAAAATTGATGTCTATGAGGGTACAGTATCCATGGAATTTGATGAGGAAAAAGCGAACTTTAATATTTTTGATGGTTCATTGCGCCTAATAACGCTTGTTCTGTCTTTGCAATCAATTCAACTAATCCTTTTGTGCAAGAAGCGTAAGTTGAATTGCAGAGCAAGACAACACATAAGATTGAGCCAAAGCGCAATTACTCTCATCTCAAGAAGGAAGCCATGGAAAGAAATGAGACCAAAAAATTTGGAGAAGAATTCAAGAAGGATCACTATTTAAATCAAGACACGCGGAGAAGCCATCGAAGACAAAGTGGACCTGTAATGGATTTGAGGAATCCTACTTGACAAATGGGAACTGTGTCGAGCTAACGACCATAAACAAAAGCGCTTCTTGGGAGGCAACCCAAGCATTTTTTCGCATTTTTATTTTTCTTTTGAATTTCCATGTTTTTGTTTTTATTTCTCCATTTTTTTATCTAACGTACTAAGGAAGATGTTGCCTTGTAACTGTAGAAGGAAAAGGCATAACCATTGGGCAGCAACTTTTTGAGCGTGATCACTAGCACCCATCCTAAGATGTAAAACTACGTCTCATTCATTTGAGAAGTGTCTGAGTTGGACGTTCTGCTCTAAACGTTCTCCCATTTGTTGGTTCTTGTGGGACTGTTCTTTATTGAATGGTAAGCATACCTATGTGTCATGTGGCGATATGGAGGACCTTTTTATTAAGGTTGGTTGTCAAACTGTTTTGTAGAGAGTATGCTGATTCAGATAGTTTCCATGCGGATCAGACTTGATGGAATCATATCATTAATTTGATGTGAATACTACTGCAAGATGTTCAGAGGGTTGTCAACTCCCAAAGTCGCTTTGTATATAAATTTCTCTTCATCTTACAAAAAAATATATATATTTTCAACTGTTGTTTTTCTTGTTCTGTAAATATGTTGATTGCAGGTCTCTTACTCTTGGATTGTCGAGGTATTCCTCAGAAGTGCTACATTGTGCAACCACCATCCCCAAATCGGCACGACTCATTGCTTATCATAGGGGAGTTTCTATTTCTTCTCTTTTTCATGCTTTCTATATTTCTACATTGGGGACAATGTAGAATTTAAGTGTGGGGAGTGGCATATTGTGGTCTCAAGGTGTGATTTTTTTTATTTGTGTCGGTTTCTTGATTTTGCATGAGATAGCAACTTTGAATATGATTGAGCTTAATTTGTGTGACTTAGCTGAAACAACAAGATCTCAAAAAAAAATGTGTTCTGTTTCTTCTCCAAGCACACCGCAAATTTATCTCGAGCACATTTATAGGTAATTTACTATCATTCTCTAGAACACAAACTGAAGGTTGAAAATGTTGATTTTTTTCTAACTTTCTAGACCATAGTAAACTAACTTTTTCTTTTTTTTTTCTATCCATTCGTCCTGCTCAGAGTAACCTGGAAACATCGGTTGTTAGTAAGGTAGAGTTATAATCGCATGGTATCTGTTTTTTGTGAATGTGTCTTTTATTGATAGAGTTTAAAAAGTTTGGAAAAAGCATTGACCTATGCTGGGAATGAATTTTACTTTTATGTACGAAATAAGAAGAGGGACCACAGGAAAGAGCTACCTACCTCAGAGTGTGAAGTCGTCACCTCGAATGGGTGAAGAAGGCTGCCTCCAGTGAAAGGGGTTTAGAGTGAAAGCTACCTGTGGGGTAAAAGCTGAAAAGAAAATTGCAAAACTCTTATTCTTCTTCTTTTTCTTCTTCATCAAAAAAAAAAGAAAAAATCGCGAGAAATGTGATAGCTACCCAAGTATGAAGTTAGATAAATAAATTTCCCTGTTGGTTTGAAGTCCTCAATCTAAACACTCTTTAAATTGAAGACATATTTGCGATAAAACACCTGCCATGCCCTTTTTTTCTTTGCAGTGCTAACAGTTGATGATTTTTGGTGAATAGAGTAATTTTTAGGATCCATGGGAATCATTGTAAAATAAGAGTGGGATCACGAAAGATGAAAGAAAATATTTGACAATTTAAGGTTAGGATTTGGTTAGAACATCGTAAGCTTTCATGTGGTTCCAGTTAGTGATGGGATAATAACCTCAATTGCACACACTCACAAGCCATTGTGTATTTGAGAAAAAGTGAAATTTTCATGGTTCGGGAGAATGTTTAATCAGCAAGTCACTATCTGTAGTTGGATTTCACCGTTTAAAGTCATTTATCTCATATAAAACCAGTTTGTTGTTTTGTGTCATATGGTTGTTGTTCGAGGGCGAACAACAGTCTAAGTGTGGGGGAGTTTGATAAGTGCTAGAAAAGCATTTAAATAACTCTTCTATTTTACGTGTTTATGTATTTTATTAGTGTTATATGTTTATTTTTATGTGTTTTTCTTTTATTGTGTGTTTAGAATCACAAGAAATCAAAAGGAGCCAAAATAGATAAAAACGGAGCGAAAACGGAACTTGGGACCGAATTGCAAGCAAATTCAAAGATGGAGGGCCTCCGATGCAATTTTATGAAAAGTTTTTTTTACAATTTTTGTTGTGCCAATATCAAAGAATGTCAAAAGATGATTCCCACATTTTTTTCGGATCCCAAATCGGAGTTTCCTAGTGAAAGTTATGGCCATTTGAAGAGAAAGGACAAAGCGTAAAAAAATCAGCAGCTCGAATTTACTGCCGCAGTTCAGGAATTTGATCATAACTTTTGCTACAAACTTTGGATTGACCTGCACTTTATATTTTTGGAAAGGACGCTCCGAGGGCTACAACTTTGATGTTGACCTCTTCAAATGATTCGGATAATATCATGGTCAAAAATGAGAAAAACCGAGAGTGATGTGAATGGAGGATTTCTTGGGCCATGTTTTGGTAGAAAATTCATAAATTTCTATTAAAATATCAAAAAAAGGAAATTCCAATTGAAAAATTCAGCCAAGATGCTTACCTATACCATGATACAATATTTGAACTAATGGAGCAATTTAAGATCATGATTTGGTGGTTACCAATTAGTGGAATCATAATGGAGTAGTTGTACAATTTTTTTATCATGTTTTCTTGTGAAATTTTGCCTATAAATAGAGGCATTTGTAAGGAAGGAAAAACACAACTTAGTAGAAGAGAATTAGCTATTAGTTCTCTCCAATAAAACTTTCTTCTTCATTTGTTCTTAGTTTTAGCTTGAAGATTTTAGCTTTTCATATTTCGGCGGATCAATTCTTCGCTAAGTTCTCTTTTCCCTTTTTATTTTTCTATTTATTTCTCAATATTTATTTACTTGTTTACTATATTTGCATAATCTATCATATAGTGGTGGTGATACAAGGCGAACACTCGCTAAAAAGCATGAAACCCTGCAATTATGAGTAGTTAAGACTTTTCTATCTAGTTCGAGGGGGACGTTGTGTTCAACTAACATGTTGTTATCTTTTCTAATTCTTTAGTAACGTTTTATCTATTCCTCTACTTCAATTTGTTGATTTGTTATGCTTGTAAACCCGTTTTTGAGTTTATTTGATTATTGCATTCACCTTGGCCAATTGAATCAATTAATCTTTAAATTCAAGTTACTTGCTAGGATTGGAACTTTTGATCCGTAATTGTCATTAGATTCCAATCCAAAGTAGCAAATGAATATCGTGCATATTTATTAACAAATCATCTTAGATGCATTAATTCGAGCTTGTGAAATTATTCATCTAATTCAACTCATTCTTCTCGTTCATTTCATACTAGCTTTGCGTTAAATCCTAAAAGCTTGTTTAGGGTTATCCAATAGTTACATGTTAAGTTAAAGAGCTTACTTTTAACTTAATATACTTAAGGAAGAATTCGTTAATTAGAGCTTCTTGGTTAATTGAGAGTTGATAAATTGAAGAAGGAATAGTAACACGTTGCATGGGAAAGATAAACACAAGTTGTTGACACAACCGAACCCGAGAACTAGATATTTATTTCAATTGTTTTATTTGATCTTATCTTTTGCCATTTGATTTTCATTCAAAATTCTCCAATAACCCCACTTTCCTATATTAATTGATAAAGACAACTAGATTAAGCACCGTTCCTCTTGGGTTCGACCCTTACGTACCACTTCTACATTAATTTGTAGTTTTGAAACCGAGTAAGGAAAAAAAATAAATTTTTGCATACTGCGACAACACGCCCAAGTTTTTGGCGCCGTTGCCGGGGAACGGTTAACCAATTTAGTTGCTTTTATTAATTAATTAAAAAAAAAAATTCTTCACTTGTATGCATAATACCCGATCTACTAATCGAATTCTTGAAAGTTTTGATCCAGAAATCGAGAAATCCATTCGAAAACGAATAAGACAAGCAAAACAAACCGAACGAGAAATGGCAGAAAACAATAACGAAAGAACTCTCAAACAACTGGCAACTCCCGAAGTTACTCAACAACCTTTGTGTATCACCTTTCCAACCGTAGAAGAAGGTAAGACTTTCGAACTAAAATCTGGATTGATACATCTTCTACCTTCTTTTCATGGACGATCCGGCGAAGATCCATATCGACACTTGAAGGAGTTTCATGTGGTGTGTGATAGCATGAAACCCCCGGGCATCACTGAAGAGCAAATCAAGCTCAGAGCCTTTCAATTTTCACTAAAAGATGCCGCCACAGATTGGTTATACACTTTACCACCAGGTTCAGCCACAACATGGAATCAAATGAAGCAACTTTTCCTCGAAAAGTACTTCCCAGCTTCAAAGACCGCAAATATCAGGAAAGATATCTCTGGAGTACGCCAAAACAATGGAGAAACTCTTTATGAGTATTGGGAGCGTTTCAAAAAGCTCATTGCAAGCTGCCCGCATCACCAAATCAGTGAAAACCTCCTAGTGCAATACTTTTATGAAGGCTTATGTCAATCAGACAGAAACATGGTTGATCTTTTGCTAGTGGAGGCGCATTGATGAACAAAACCTCACAAGCCAAAACACTGATTTCAAACATAGTGAAAACACTCAACAATTCAAGATGCATCGAGATGAACATTCGAAGAGTTAACGAGGTAAGTAATTCAAATATTGAAAGCCAACTTTCTGAACTAACACATCTTCTCAAACAAATTGTTGTAGGAAACAATCCGCAAGTCAAAGCATGTGGTATATGCACAAATCTAGGACATCCTACAGATGCTTGTCCTGTTCTACAAGTGGGTAACAACGAACAAGTGAACTCAGCAAATAATTTCCCATTCCCAAGACAAGAATACAATCCGTACTCAAACCTCTATAATCCAGGATGGCGAGACCACCCCAATCTGAGCTATGGAAACAACAAGCCCCCAGGATTCTTCCCTAACAAGCCTCAAGGCCAATTCCAACAACATGGGAATCTTCAACCCCAAGGGAAATTTCAACAAAGACCTCAACAATCAGGTATGTCTCTCGAGGATATGGTGAAAACATTAGCAACTAACACTGTGAAATTTCAACAGGATTCCAAATTGAGCATTCAAAACTTGGAAAACCAGATGAGTCAATTGGCAACTGCCATCAATCGACTGGAAGCACAATCTGGAGGGAAGTTACCATCCCAACCTGAGGTAAATCCAAAGAATGTTAGTGCCATAACCTTAAGGACTGGAAAAGAGATCGAAAACCCTCACAAAGAAGTTCCCACACATGAAGCTAAAGAAGAAAAGCTTGAAAAGGAGGTATGTCCTAACCCCTTTTTGTCACTACTAAAGTGATCCCTCCCCCTTTTCCGAGTAGATTAGCAAAAACTAACAAAGAAGAAAAGGAAACGGAAATTTTGAACACATTTAGGAGGATAGAAATCAACATTCCCTTATTAGATGCAATCAAACAAATTCCATGCTATGCTAAGTTTTTGAAAGATCTGTGCACTAATAAGAGGAAATTGAAGGGAAATGAAATGATCAAAATGGGAGAAACCGTTTCAGCGGTATTCCAGAAGAAGTTTTCTCCAAAATGTAAAGACCCGGGTATGTTCACTATCCCTTGCACCATAGGCAATCACCATATTGAGAAAGCACTCATAGATTTAGGAGCATCCATAAATGTCATGCCTAGATCCTTTTATGCTTCACGAAATCTAGGAAAACCGAAAGAAACTCACGTAATTGTGCAACTAGCTGATCGTACCAATGCATACCCGAATGGAGTGATAGAAGATGTGCTAGTCAAAATAAATGGTTTAGTTTTCCCTGCTGATTTTTACGTGCTTGATATGGATGATGAACATTCACCTCACCCTACAACTATCATATTGGGACGTCCATTTCTTTACACTTCTCGCACTAAAATTGATGTCTATGAGGGTACACTATCCATGGAATTTGATGAGGAAAAAGCGAACTTTAATATTTTTGATGGTTCATTGCGCCCTAATAACGCTTGTTCTGTCTTTGCAATCAATTCAACTAATCCTTTTGTGCAAGAACTGTGTAAGTTGAATTGCAGAGCCAGCACAACACATAAGATTGAGCCAAAGCGCAATTACCTCATCTCGAAGAAGGAAGCCATGGAAAGAAACGAGACCAAAAAAATTTGGAGAAGAATTCAAGAAGGACTGTTAAGAAATCAAGACACTCGGAGAAGCCATCGAAGACAAAGTGGAGTCAGAATGGATTTGAGGAATCCTACTTGACAAATGGGAATCGTGGTCGAGCTAACGACTATAAACAAAAAGCGCTTCTTGGGAGGCAACCCAAGCATTTTTCTCGCATTTTTATTTTTCTTTTGAATTTCCGTGTTTTTGTTTTTATTTCTCCATTTTTTATCTAACGTACTAAGGAAGATGTTGCCTTGTAATCAGAGAAGGAAAAGGCATAACCATTGGGCAAAGAACTTTTGAGCGTGATCACTAGCACCCATCCGAAGATGTGAAACTACGTCTCATTCATTTGAGAAGTGTCTGAGTTGGACGTTCTGCTCTAAACGTTCTCCCATTTGTTGGTTCTTGTGGGGTTGTTCTTTATTGAATGGTAAACATACCTATGTGTCATGTGGCGATATGGAGGACCTTTTCATTAATGTTGGTTGTCGAACTGTTTTGTAGAGAATATGCTGATTCAGATAGTTTCCATGCGGATCAGACTTGATGGAATCATATCATTAATTTGATGTGAATACTATTGCAAGATGTTCAGAGGGTTGTCAACTCCCAAAGTCGCTTTGTATATAAATTTCTCTTCATCTTACAAAAAAATATATATATTTTCAACTGTTGTTTTTCTTGTTCTGTAAATATGTTGATTGCAGGTCTCTTACTCTTGGATTGTTGAGGTATTCCTCAGAAGTGCTACATTGTGAAACCACCATCCCCAAATCGGCACGACTCATTGCTTATCATAGGGGAGTTTCTATTTCTTCTCTTTTTCATGCTTTCTATATTTCTACATTGGGGACAATGTAGAATTTAAGTGTGGGGGAGTGGCATATTGTGGTCTGCGTGTGATTTTTTTTTATTTGTGTCGATGATTTTGCATGAGATAGCAACTTTTGAATATGATTGAGCTTAATTTGTGTGACTTAGCTGAAACAACAAGATCTTGAAAAAAAAATGTGTTCTATTCTTCTCCAAGCACAGCTGGCAAATTTATCTGAGCACATTTATAGGTAATTTACTATCATTCTCTGGAACACAAATTGAAGGTTGAAAATGTTGATTTTTTTTCTAACTTTCTAGACCATAGTAAACTAACTTTTTCTTTTTCTTTTCTATCGATTCGTCCTGCTCAAAGTAACCTGGAAACATCGGTTGTTAGTAAGGTAGAGTTATAATCGCATGGTATCTGTTTTTTGTGAATGTGTCTTTTATTGATAGAGTTTAAAACGTTTGGAAAAAGCATTGACATATGCTGAGAATGAATTTTACTTTTATGTACGAAATAAGGAGAGGGACCACAGGAAAGAGCTACCTACCTCAGAGTGAAGTCGTCACCTCGAATGGGTGAAGAAGGCTGCCTCCAGTGAAAGGGGTTTAGTGTGAAAGCTACCTGTGGGGTAAAAGCTGAAAAGAAAATTGCAAAACTCTTATTCTTCTTCTTTTCTTCTTCATCAAAAAAAAAAAAAAAAGAAAGAAAAAAAATCGCGAGAAATGTGATAGCTACCCAAGTGTGAAGTTAGATAAATAAATTTCCTCAGTGGTTTGAAGTGCTCAATCTAAACATTCTTTAAATTGAAGACATATTTGCGATAAAACACCTGCCATGCCCTTTTTTTTCTTTGCAGTGCTAACAGTGGATGATTTTTGGTGAATAGAGTAATTTTTAGGATCCATGGGAATCATTGTAAAATAAGAGTGGGATCACGAGAGATGAAAGGAAATATTTGACAGTTTCAGGTTAGGATTTGGTTAGAACATCGTAAGCTTTCATGTGGTTCCAGTTAGTAATGGGATGATAACCTCAATTGCACACACTCACAAGCCATTGTGTATTTGAGAAGAAGTGAAATTTTCATGGTTCGGGAGAATGTTTAATAAGCAAGTCACTATCTGTAGTTGGATTTCACCGTTTAAAGTCGTTTATCTCATGTAAAACCAGTTTGTTGTTTTGTGTCATATGGTTGTTGTTAGAGGGCGAACAACAGTCTAAGTGTGGGGGAGTGGGGGAGTTTGATAAGTGCTAGAAAAGCACTTAAATAACTCTTCTATTTTACGTGTTTATGTATTTTATTAGTATTATATGTTTATTTTTATGTGTTTTCCTTTTATTGTGTGTTTAGAATCACAAGAAATCAAAAGGAGCCAAAATGGATAAAAACGGAGCGAAAACGGAACTTGGGACCGAAATGCAAGCAAATTCAAAGATGGAGGGCCTCCGATGCAATTTTATGAAAAGTTTTTTTTACAATTTTTATTGTGCCAATATCAAAGAATGTCAAAAGCGGATTTCCACATTTTTGTCGGATCCCAAATCGGAGTTTCCTAGTGAAAGTTATGGCCATTTGAAGAGAAAGGACAAAGCGTAAAAAAATCAGCAGCTCGAATTTACTGCCGCAGTTCCGTAATTTGACCATAACTTGTGCTACAAAATTCGGATTGACCTGCACTTTATATTTTTAGAAAGGACACTCAGAGGGCTACAACTTTGATGTTGACCTCTTCAAATGATTCGGATCATATCATGGTCAAAAATGAGAAAAACAGAGAGTGATGTGAATGGAGGATTTCTTGGGCCATGTTTTGGTAGAAAATTCATAAATTTCTATTAAAATATCAAAAAAAGGAAATTCCAATTGCACAATTCAGCCAAGATGCTTACCTATACCATGATACAATATTTGAACTAATGGAGCAATTTAAGATCATGATTTGGTGGTTACCAATTAGTGGAATCATAATTGAGTAGTTGTACAATTTTTTTATTATGTTTTCTTGTGAAATTTTGCCTATAAATAGAGGCATTTGTAAGGAAGGAAAAACACAACTTAGTAGAAGAGAATTAGCTAGTAGTTCTCTCCAATAAAATTTTCTTCTTCATTTGTTCTTAGTTTTAGCTTGAAGATTTTAGCTTTTCATATTTCGTGGATCAATTCTTCAAGCTAAGTTCTCTTTTCCTTTTTATTTCTCTATTTATTTCTTAATATTTATTTACTTGTTTACTATATTTTGCATAATCTATCATATAGTGGTGGTGATACAAGGCGAACACTCGCTAAAAAGTATGAAACCCCGCAATTATGAGTAGTTAAGACTTTTCTATCTAGTTTGAGGGGGACGTTGTGTTCAACTAACATGTTGTTATCTTTTCTAATTCTTTAGTAACGTTTTATCTATTCCTCTACTTCAATTTGTTGATTTGTTATGCTTGTAAAACCCGTTTTTGAGTTTATTTGATTATTGCATTCACCTTGGCCAATTGAATCAATTAATCTTTAAATTCAAGTTACTTATGGGATTGGAACTTTTGATCCGTAATTGTCATTAGATTCCAATCCAAAGTAGCAAATGAATATCGTGCATATTCATTAACAAATCATCTTAGATGCATTAATTCGAGCTTGTGAAATTATTCATCTAATTCAACTCATTCTTCTCGTTCATTTCATACTAGCTTTGCGTTAAATCCTAAGAGCTTGTTTAGGGTTATCCAATAGCTAGATGTTAAGTTAAAGAGCTTACTTTTAACTTAATATACTTAAGGAAGAATTCGTTAATCAGAACTTCTTGGTTAATTGAGAGTTGATAAATTGAAGAAGGAATAGTAACACGTTGCATGGGAAAGATAAACACAAGTTGTTGACACAACCGAACAAGAGAACTAGATATTTATTTCAATTGTTTTATTTGATCTTATCTTTTGTCATTTGATTTTCATTCAAAATTCTCCAATAACCCCACTTTCCTATATTAATTGATAAAGACAACTAGATTAAGCACCGTTCCTCTTGGGTTCGACCCTTACTTACCACTTCTACATTAATTTGTAGTTTTGAAACCGAGTAAGGAAAAAAAAATAAATTTTGGCGTACTGCGACAACACGCCCAGAATGAGACTATAAGTTGTGCAAAAAATGGAGTATATCTAACATGTAAGCCGTTCAAATTGAGACAATAAATGAACTTTTGATGAAAGATTAGATAAAAATCATTTTTAGAAGTAGACTAATAATTGAAAAATGTTTATATTCTAAAAACAAGTTTTTTAGTTGAAGTTATTTATATAATGATTTTAGATTCTATCTCCATTTCAAAGAAGCAATTTTGTCTTGTCCGAAAAATAGATAAAATTGCAGGATTTACATTCAAGTTTTGTTCCGCAAAGATATATTAAATTCAGTCAAATAGAAAGTACTAAACGTTATACTGATCATGTGATCGTAGAAGCAATGCATTGATCATAACATGTATACTCGTCATGATCATTGTAGAAGCAACCCACTTATTACAAGTCAATAATCTAATTAATATTTTTCAAATTAAATAATTAAATGTCGCAACAAAGGCACATCGGATGTGTGTGTCAGTGTGTGTAGCATGGTGGGATTGGCGTGTAAATTTTTTTACATGTCTGTACAATGTGTCTTTAGTGGCATATATATGTTATTCTCCAAGCAGTCGGCGTGTGTATGTATAACAACAAATACATTGTTGATATACATATTATATAATATAAAAATAATTAATTTGGTAGAAAGTATATGTAAATTCAAACATAAGATTAGCTTAGATAAGACAGTTTTATATGTAAAGAATAGATTTGAAATAAAATCAATTTACTAAGGTGTCTATATATAGTAATAACACAAATTATTGATCAATTGGTTTTGTATATATCTATTTATACCATTCTACTTGTGAAAAAGAAAGTTTTGACAAATTCTATAGACTAGCAGGATATTTGTTTAAAAAGAATAAATTATGTGTGCCCGCTAGCTCTATTAAAGAGTTGTTAGTGCAAAAAGCCCATAGTGGTGGGTTGATGGAACACTTTGGGGTTCGAAAGACGTTAGATGTCTTGCATGAGCATTTGTATTGGCCTAGGATGAGACACGGTGTTGAAAAGGCATGCACTAATTGCAAAACTTTTAAAAAGGCTAAATCTAGGGTATTACCTCAGTGCTTATAAGGATCATTACCTGTTCGACAAGAGATTTGGGTTGATATTTTGATGGATTTTGTTTTGGTATTGCCTAGGTCTAAGAACGACCGAGGTTCAATTTTTGTTGTAGTTGATAGATTTAGTAAAATGGCTCCCTTTATACTATGTCACAAAATTGATGATGCAAATCACATGGCAGACTTGTTCTTTATTGAAATAGTGTGTTTACATGGAATTCCTAGAACCATTGTGTCTAACCGTGATGTCAAGTTCCATAGTTACTTTTGTAAATTTTGTGGGGCGAGTTAGGCACAAAGTTGATGTTTTCCAACTGTAGTCACCCTCAAACAAATGGTCAAATAAAGGTAGTTAATAGGACTTTATTACAGTTGTTGGGCACGTTAATAAAATAGAATTTGAAAAGTTGGGAAGAGTGTTTACCATATGCTGAATTTGCTTATACTCGTGTTGTGCATTCTTTTACTGATTTTTCACCTTTTGAATTTGTTTATGCTTTTAATCCTTTAACTTCATTGGGTTTGATCACTTTACTTGTGGATGAAAGGACTAGCACAGGTGGTAAAAGCAAAGTAGAACTTGTCAAAGATCTACATGAAAAGGAGAGGATGCAGATTGAGAAATGAAACCAACAGATCACAAACCAAGTCAACAACGGCCGAATAAAGGTAACCTTCGAACCAGGAGATAGCTTGTGTTGTTGCGTGTGAGAAAAGAAAGTTCCCCAAGGAAAGATGGTAAGAGTTGTAGCCAAGAAGTGGTAGACAATTCCAAGTTATTGAGAAAATCAACAACAATGCCAACAAATTGGACTTTTCAGGTGAGTATAGTGGTTCAACTACTTTCAATGTTAGCGATTTCCTTTCGTTTGATGCAGGTCGTGATTGGTGGACAAATCTGGCAAAAGAGGAAAGGAATGATACGATCTAAGTCAAGTCAACGCCAAAGGACCCGCTGCACGTGCCCATTAGACCAATCACAAGAGTTGGCGCGAATAAAATTAAGTTGGCAATGACGGGGTTCAATAAATAAATATGGGAGAATTCACCAAAACCGTCAACTTTGAGTTTAGAGAAAGAATTGGGAGCAAAAAAATCAAATAAAATCACATTATTATTCATTGGGAGTGAACCTACACAAAATTTGGAGTTTGGGGGTCAAAATGACACAAAAGAAGCATACAGGGATCATAATGGCAATTTTGGAAAGCTATTAAAACCTTGCGACGGTACGCGCAACCATATGGAACAAAAATGAAGCGTAAGCAAAATTTTCACTGGGGACCCTGCCTGGAGACCTGCAGTGGCACTTGGGCTACACACAAGGTAACCACACGTTCGCCCATGCGACCGCATCTTATAACCTAGGCCGATTTGCGTTTTTGCGCAGTTTGGTTTCGAATTTGAGTAGAATTTGAGTTTTTTTCTTTATTAATGAGTTTTATGCTATTTTATTATTGTTTGACACTTGTGGGTGCTTAGTATTATAAATACCCACCTTATTTCATTGCAAAGAACATCCTAACTTTCAATCAAATTTCATTTAGCATTTGCGAGATTATTTTCTCTCAAATTCTTTATTCTTTGCTAACAACCCGAACTTATCAAGAGCATGATCTTCTCTTGTGGCATTCACCCTTACTGATTGCCAATTCCGCATCTTCGGAGGTGATTGATAATTTAATATATCAATTGTTTCGAAGTTGTGAATTGATGGTCAATAGCTTAACTGATTGATCCACCGGTTGTTAGCTTTTTTGGGAGTTGAGTCAATCTTTTGGGGGTTCTTTTAGCACAATTCCAGTGTGGTTTGCATCACTGGCAGATCCTATGCATTATTTCAACTTACTTTTTTTTTGTTTGTTTTTTTTTCTGCTGGAATTGTAAGTTTTTAGATGATAGTATTAACAAACTAGGAAATTGAGGGTGTGACTTTATTACACAAATTCCATTTTCAAGAAACTGATTAGATGGCATTTGTTGTTGTTACAAATGTTATTGCATGCATTTTGATATATATATATATATATATATATATGTGTGTGTGTGTGTGTGTGTGTATATATATATATATATATATATATTTGCAATAATTCATTCTGCCTATGCATGTCACTTTCGAGACTTTGTAGAGGAACCCTGTTCTTTTTCTATCTTAATAGATCCATTCATCAATCCTCTTCAAGACTAGGTAATTCACATCATAAATTTTAGCATTTTTATTTTTGGAAATTGTTTATATATCGTTCGTATCTTATAAATTTGGGTTTCACTGTAACTGTTCATTGCGACCCTTTGAAAACGACGTTGTTTTTTCCTATAATGGTCTAAAATGACATCATTTTGGGGCACGCATGGTAAATACGACCCTAATCAGCCCGCCCACGCCTAGATCTGACTCGGCTTTCTATTCTTGTTGCTTATCCAACCTAGGGTGTTCTAGAACATCCTTTCACTCTTTCTCTATCTCCGTTTTCTCTCTTGTTCATATGTTTTTTTTATTCCGCTACTTTATAAATAACTATAAAATCCTCAAATTCCAATTGCTTCTTTGTTGTTCCTATAAAATTCGAGTGCCTTCAATTGTTTTCCTACACCCCAAGCTATGGAATCTAAGTAGTGCCTCTTTGAAATTCATGTTTTTCTTTTCCTCTTTTTTTTTTTTTTTTTTGGTTCATTCTCTTTTGTTTCTTTGTTTTATAACTATGTATTTCAAAGCCTCATGCATTAAGTTTGCGACTCAGAAGGTAATTTCATTTTATGAGACCATCGAAGGATTCGCCCAGGCCATCTTATGAAAACTCCTAACTTCAATTATACTCGTTGGTGTAGGCCATTCTCTATTTGCTTTTATCTTTTCCTCATCTACTTCTATCCCATTAGCACCAATGACGTAACCAAGAAATACAATTTTTTTCAAACAATAATGATGATTTTCTGGATTGGCAAACAATTTCTCTTTCCTTACGACCATAAAAACACTTCTAAGATGATTAACATGATCTTCGAACCCTTTGCTATAGATCACAATATCATTGAAATACACCATAATAAATTTTCCAATGAAAACACATAAAACATGATTCATTAAACACACGAAAGTACCAGGTGCATTCGTTAGACCAAATGGCAAAACCAACCATTCATACAAGCCATACCTGGCTTTAAAAGCCGTTTTCCATTCAACTACTTCTTTCATCCTAATTTGATAATATCCACTTTCAAGGTCAATTTTGCTAAAAATTTTAGCACGATACAATTCGTCCAACATATCATCTAATCTAGGAATGAGATGCTGACACTGTACCATAATGTTATTGATGGCTCTGCAATCAACACATATCCTCCATGAGCCATCCTTCTTTGGCACAAGTAACACTGGTCCTACACATGGGCTTATGCTATCTCTAATATACCCTTATTGATGAGATCCTTCACTTGCTGTTGCAACTCCTTTGTTTATTCCGGGTTGCTTCAATAAATGGGGAGGCTTGGAATCACGACTTTGGGTACGAAATCAGTCTGGTTGTCAATTCATTGAATTGGTGGCAATCCCCCTAGCAACTCATCGCACAGTAATACTCATCTACACTTCGTCCCCCTTGAGATAAAGTCTACAACCTCTAATATAGTTCTTTGTAGAAGTGCGATGGTACAAACTTCTTTCTCATGATCACTTTCAACAATTCCCAAGTTCCAACGGGCCCCTTCAAATTCCTTTCCCCTGTGGTGCCTAATTTTTTCCACCAATTCAATGCATATCCCACGAATTCCTTTACTAACAATTGTATCCTTTGCGCTTCTGGAATTTGGAGGCAGTCAAATATTAGGTCTACCCGGTGCTTCTAATCAAGGTTGATCTCGAATCTACCTTACCCCTAAACTTAGGTACTTCAATCTTCACATTTTTAGTATCCCCCCGTCTTCGTTTCTCTCCCGCATGTCTTTTCCTCTCCTATATTATTCCTTATACTCATCCTTATCATGTACAAGTTCATCAACCCTTGATTCAACACTGGCCGCCTTGCACCTACCATTTCATGCTCTTCGTGGAATCTCCAAGTGACCTAGTATGTCAACGATAGATTCATACACCGTTGCCTTTATCTAACGAGTCTACCTCTGATCAACCTCATTCATTACCAATCGTAGATCCTCCAATGTTATAGCATTTTATTCATGACCTACCGTAGATTTTTCCTCAAACATGGTGTGCACTTGTGTGTGAAAGCGTCCTCACGTATTTATCGCTCGTGTATTACTCAGATTCGTCTTCTACCCGATAATAATCTCACCCACTCTACCTTTTTCCACTCAATCTCTTAATTTTCATTACAAAATGAACCAAGAGAACTAAATCTCTGTCGATAGTTTTATCCCAAAAATTTCCACAGCAAACTTCGCAATAGATAAAGTCGAGTCAATAGATTTGACTAAACTTGTGCAAACTATAAGGACTTGAACTTTTTTTTCTTTCTTTCTCTTTTTCCTTCTTTTTTTTTTTAGATTTTTTATTCCACTTAACACTCTTTTTTTTTAACTCTAATACGGAAGAGATAAACAAGAACAATAACAAGAGTCCAACAATAAATAATGAGATCTAAATCTCAAAACAATGAAAAAACTAACAAAAACTAAAAGGAATAGTTACCAGAAATAAGTGCCTAAGCTCTAATACCAACTAATGCAAACCATATTCAAATGGTGCCAACACAACCGAAAAAATATTGATTCAACTCCCAAAAAAGAAAATAGCCAGCGGATCGATCAAGTAAGCTATTGACATTCAATTCACGATTCGGCCGCAATTGGTATATTAAACCAATCACATCCAAAGATGCGGAATTGACAACTAACATGGGTGAACACCACAAGAAAAGATCACACTTTGATAAGCTTGGGTTGTTGGCAAAGAACAAAGAATTTGAGAGAAAACCACCTTGCAAGCACTTGGTGAAATTTGATTGAAATGTAGGATGTTCTTTACAATGAAATAAGATGGCTATTTATAGTACTAGGCAACCACAAGTCTCAAACAACAAGAAAATTCCATATAACTCATAAATAAAAAAAAAATGGAATTCTACTCAAATTAGGCAACAGAACGTGCAAAAAGATAGATCTACCCAGGTTATAAGCATGTGGTCGAATGGGCGACCGTATGGTTGCCTTACATATGCCCCAAGTACGGCCACAGGTCTCTAGGTGGGGCTCTTAGTGAAAATTTTACTTCAACTTCATTTTTGTACAATGTGGTCAAATGTGCTACCTCATGGTTTTAACAGCATTCGAAAATTACCATTTTGATCCTTGCACTATTCTTTTTTGCCGTTTTGACCCCAAACTCCAAATTTTTTGCAGGTTTATTCCCAATGCATATTAAGTGATATCGCTTGGTTTTTTTGCTCCCCATTCTTCCTCTAAGCTCAAAGTTGACGGTTTTGGTGAATTCTTCAATATTTCTCGGAACTAATCCTACTGTTGCCAATTTAATTTTATTCTATAGCTCTTGTGATTGGTCCAATGGGCATGTTGAGCGGGTCTTTTGCATTGACCTTCCTTAGATCATATCAGCTAGCCCACGATTCTCACTCTCGCTTCTCCTAGTGAATGTGAACACAACTTGTAAAACCAAGCTACCTTAAAAAAAACGGCCAACAAGGGTTAAATTCAATAATTGAAGTGAATTTTTTGATTGGTATTGATACGGATCTCGTTGGTCTCAATGCCAATACAACCCAATCAAAATTGGATTAGACCCCAGAAAAGCTAATCACTGGTCACGATCGAGAACCTGTCGATCTTCTACTCATGAAGTGACATTAATAGGCTGAAACCTATCACCTTCAACTATGCATAGTAGACAACCGGCAGGGGTGAACGCCACAAGAGTTGATCACATTCTCGATAAATTTGATTTGTTCAAAAGAACAAGAAGAGAAATTAATCTCTCAAAGAAAATCACAAAACTCTCTCTTTTCATTTATCAACCAAAGTCCCCCTTTTACAAATGAGGGTTTGCCTTACATATACATGCCCAAAATTGAAAATAATAATAAAATAATAAAATATCCAAAAATTAGTCACAAAAATGACTAAGTCGGCTAAAATTACGGCCATAAGGTCTGGAGTTACGGCCGTAAATTCCTAAGTTACGGCCGTATGCCTCAAACGTACAGCCGTAATAAACTCTCTGCCCCAAAACGGTCAAAACTGGATCCTCTGGTTACGGCCGTATGTGTGACAGTTACGGCCGTAAATCCTTCGTTACGGCCGTATTATGAACTTGTACGGTCGTAATTAGCTCTCTGCATATTTTGGCTCCAAAAGTGGAACTTGAAGTTACGGTCGTAAGGAGAAAGCGTACGGCTGTAAAACTTACGGATACGGCCGTATGTCAATAGGTACGGCCGTATTTTACTCTTTGTAAAATACTGTTCTTCAACTCCATGGGTTACGGTCGTATGGAAACTAAGTTACAGTCGTAAAGTCTGAGTTACCGCCGTAAATAAAAGGGTTACAACCGTAGTTTTAGCCTGCCTTTCATCCTTGATCTCTACCATCTCCAACCTGTAACTGGAGGATTTCTTTTGGTGCGTGAACTCTCGTGGACCGTTCTAAGTGTTGAGATGACCCTATAAGGACTTGTTGACATACTTCTTCGACTCAGGTCATCAAGGCTCGTCCCATTCTTTTGGCTCGATTTCACGTAATCGGTCCGATCGGCCAATGGGGTGGTTCGGTCGACGTGGAGCTATCCGGGTTCGTATCATCCCATCCCTCTTCTGGTTGATTCGTCCACAAATCGATTCCTGCATCAAACGGAACAAGCTCAGAGACGTTAAATGTAGCAGACACATTATACTCACATGGCAGATCGAGTTTGTAGGCGTTATTGTTGATTCGGTCAGCTACTTGAAAAGGCCCATCACCTCGGGGTAGTAATTTCGATAGACGTAGTTGCGGGAATCTTTCTTTTCGAAGGTAGAGCCAAACCCAATCTCCCGGTTCAAAAATCATTTCTTTTCGTCCTTTGTTCACCCTAGTCGAGACTTGTTGATTTCTTTTCTCGATCAGCAACTTTACTTTTTCATGCATTGATTGAACAAGCTCGGCTTTTCGTTTGCCATCCAAGCTAACCCTTACACTCACAGGTAGAGGAATCAAATCTAATGGGGTTGGCGGATTAAAACCGTAAACCACTTCAAAAGGCGAAAAATCAGTCGAAGAATGTTTAACATGATTATAAGCAAATTCAGCATGTGGCAAACATTCTTCCCAAGTCCTATTGTTTCGACTAATGATAGCACGTAGCAATTGTGAAAGAGTATGATTTACTACCTCGGTTTGACCGTCCGTTTGGAGGTGACTAGTGGTTGAAAATAACAGTCTGGTTCCTAGTTTCCCCCATAAGGTCTTCCAGAAGTAGCTAAGGAATTTGATGCCTCTATCTGACACAATTGTCTTAGGCACTCCATGTAGCCGAACTATCTCACGAAAGAACAAGTCGGCAATGTGACTTGCATCATCGGTTTTGTGACAGGGTATAAAGTGAGCCATTTTGCTAAAACGATCAACGACCACAAAGACCGAGTCTCTACCATTTCTAGATCTAGGTAACCCCAAAATGAAATCCATAGAGATATCTTCCCATGACGATTGAGGGACGGGAATGGGAGTGTAAAGCCCTTGAGGTGATACCTTGGATTTGGCATTTCTACAGGTAATGCAATTCATGCAAATTCTTTCTACATCTCGTTTCATCCTAGGCCAATAGAAATGGTCATGCAACATAGCCAATGTCTTTTGCACGCCGAAATGTCCCATGAGGCTGCCTCCATGAGCATCTTTAACTAATAACTCTCGTATAGAACTAGAAGGCACACAGAGTTTGCTCTCTCGAAATAGGTACCCCTCTAGCCTATAAAACTTCTCAAACCCATTCCTCTCACAAGCAACATAGATGATACTAAAGCCAAGGTCTTTCTCATACAATTCCTTCATCAATTCAAAGCCCAATAATTTAGCATCTAAAGTGGTGAGTAAGGCATACCTGCGTGATAAAGCGTCTGCAACGATGTTTTCCTCTCCCTGTTTGTACTTGATCACATAAGGAAATGTCCAATAAATTCCATCCACTTGGCATGTCGCTTGTTCAATTTACCTTGGCTTCTGAGATGCTTTAGGGATTGGTGATTGGTATGAATGACAAATTCCTTTGGCCAAAGGTAATGTTGCCAATTCTCTAGTGTTCGGACTAATGCACAGTGTTCTTTGTCGTATGTAGGATAATTGAGGGTGGCACCACTCAACTTCTCACTAAAATACACAACTGGCCTCCATTCCTGCATTAACACTGCACCAATACCTATGCCCGACGCATCACATTCAATCTCAAAGGCTTTGTTAAAATCGGGAAGAGCAAGCACGGGTGAAGAACACAGTTTGTCTTTAATCGTTTGGAATGCTCGTTCTTGCTCTTTTTCCCATTTGAAACCTACCGTTTTCTTGATCACTTCAGTTAATGGTGCAGCTAGTGTATTGAAATTAGGCACAAAACGACGATAGAAGCTAGCTAAACCATGGAAACTACGAACATCCACTAGGCTAGATGGAGTAGGCCATTCTTTAATTGCCCGAATCTTTTCTTCGTCAACTTATACTCCCTTAGCACTAACCACATAACCAAGAAACACAATCTTTTTAAGACAGAAATGACTTTTAGTAGGGTTTGCAAACAATTTTTCTTTCCTTAGAGCTTCCAAAACAAGTCTAAGGTGTTGTGCATGATCAGTGAGCCCCCTACAATAAATCAAGATGTCATCAAAATAGACCACTACAAATTGACCGATGAACGCACGTAACATGTGGTTCATTAGTCTCATAAATGTACTTGGTGCATTTGTTAAACCAAACGGCATAACTAACCATTCATATAACCCTTGTTTGGTTTTGAAAGCCGTTTTCCATTCGTCACCCTCTTTCATTCGGATTTGATGATAGCCGCTCTTCAAATCAATTTTACTAAAAATGATAGCACCATAAAGTTCATCAAGCATGTCATCAAGTCTAGGTATAGGGTGGCGATATTTTACCGTAATGTTGTTGACAGCTCGACAGTCAACACACATTCTCCATGTCCCATCTTTCTTGGGTACACGCAGCACGGGTACAGCGCATGGACTTAAGCTTTCCCGGATATACCCTCGACCGAGCAAGTCCTTCACTTGGCGTTGCAACTCCTTTGTTTCCTCGGGGTTGCTACGATAGGCGGGGGCGATTTGGAATAGAGGCTCCGGGGACTAAGTCAATTTGGTGCTCGATCCCTCGAATTGGTGGCGACCCGCTTGGCAACTCTTCGGGAAGGATATCCTTGTATTCCTGCAAAAGAGACACAATAGAATTGGGGAGGGAGTCAAGGTAAGAATTGAGCACTCGACCACTCTCCTTATACACTAACAAGATCACTTGTTGGTCCGCCGAAAGAGCCCTTACAATTTCTCTCGGCCTTGCAAAGAAACACTCTTTCTTTTTTCCTTCATGTTCACTCTTTTCTCCTTTTATTCTCTCTTCAATTTTTCCACTCGACTCTCGTTTTACCTTTTCCTTCTCATCAGCTTCTTGTTTGAGCTTGACTTGATCCTCATACACTTGTTGCGGTGTCAGAGGAGCAAGTACAATTGGTTTCCCATTGCTTTTGACGCTATATCTATTCCAATAGCCATCATGTATCACTCGTCTATCGAACTGCCACGGTCGTCCCAACAAGATGTGTATAGCTTGCATGGGTGCTACATCACATAAGACCTCGTCCTCATATGTTCCAATCGATATGGGAATCTTTACTTGTTTGGTAACCCGAACTTCGCCGGTATTACTAAACCATTGCAATCAATACGGTCTCCGGTGTTTGATCAATGGAAGTCCAACCCTATCAATGAACATATAACTAGCAACATTTTAACAACTCTCCCCACCAATAATCAAACTACATGGTTTACCTTGCACTAGGCACCGAGTGTGAAATATATTCTCCCATTGAGGAGTCGCGTCATCCACTTTAGCCTTTGTGCTAAGAGCTCGCCGTGTAACTAAAGTCTCGGGGATAGTCATAACATATTGCTCATCCGAATCTTCCTCCTCCTCCACATTAGGAGGGATTTCTTCCTCATCCTCTGTTTCAATTTCTCCATTCTCCCGCACCACCATTGTACGGCGATTAGGGCACTCCGAGGCAGTGTGTCCTCGTCCTTGACACTTGAAACATTGGATGTCTCGATTCCGGAGTGGAGGTGTGCCCATTGGCCTCTTCCCTTTGTCTTCCCCCACCATCGAAGGTTTAGGGGGTTCACTCCGCCTTTTCCATGCCGGCTTTGACGATGTAGTCTTCTCACTACCCCACTTTAGTCTCCCAAAACTACTACTCCCCCCTGCTTGAGGCCTAGTGACATTTCTTTTCTTTAATTGGGCCTCAACCTTGGCGGCTTTATGCACCAATTCTTGTATATCAGCATAATCATGCAACTCAACAAGATTGGCAATTTCTCGATTCAATCCACTTAGAAACCGTGCCATGGTATCCTCCTCTTCTTCACCTATATCGGCCCTAGTTATAAGAGACTCCATCTCTTGGTAATACTCTTCCACCCTTCGTCCCCCTTGAGTTAACGTTTGCAACTTATTGTACAAACTCCGATAATAGTAGGTAGGAACGAACTGCTTTCTCATGATCGTTCTCAACTCATTCCAAGTACTCACTGGAGCTTCTAAATTTCGTCGCCTAGCAGTAGTAGTTTCTTTCCACCAACTAAGAGCATATCCCGTGAATGCTTTCACTAGAAGTGAAACTTTCTTCTCTTCCGGGATTCTATGAAATTGGAACACCAACTCTACTCGGCTTTCCCAATCCAAATAGGCATCCGGGACGGATTTACCTTGGAATGGAAGCACTTCAACCTTGACATTCTTCACATCACTTTCCCCTCTCGTGGTCTCTCATTACCTCTACCTCCTCGACCTCCTTGGCCGCCTCTACCACCTCTACCACCTCTGTATATCACCTCATGTTCATCCTCATCACCTTCTTCAAACTCCGGCCTACGAACATTCAACCTAGCTACCGATTGCTCAACATCCTCTTGTAACTGTTGAGTCAACCGACGCTCCATTGCGGTCATAGAAGCCTGAAGAACCGACTGGATATCATCCAAGGTGGCAGTTCTAGATCCGTGTCCCTCGACTGAACCTGTATCAGACATGGTGTGCAAGTGTGTGCAAGACCTGTAGTGTCCTCTCGTGAATATCACTCGTGTATATCACTCAACACTCTCTCACTCAACACTCGATAATGCACTCACACTCTTTTGTCCAATCGAACTCAACGAACTTGATCAAGGTAAGATCTGCTTGTTAGTTCACCAAAACAATGCCAAAGCAGTTGCTCACCCCAAATTACAACTCAAAGACGCAACGCAATGCAATGTAAATTACAACTCAAACAACAAGGCAACACAAGACAAAGTAAATTACAACTCAATGCAAACCCTAGGACGTAAGACAATGTGACTCACCACAAGACGATACAACAACAATACAACACTAAGTGTCACCAATGTATTGACTAACACTCGTTCAACGTAACATGGGAGCCATTGCTCGTTTTTTTCTTTTTTTCTCGTTTTTTTTTTCGACTTTCATTTCTTCTCCTTTTTTTTCACTACATATACACTTACAAACACAATACCAAGACAATACTAGAAATTGGATGAATTCTAAGCACAAAAGCAATTTTGCACCAAGAACACCAAGAACACACGCTGAAATCCTACAAATTTAAAATTTGAAATTCAAGATTCTAATCCGATAAAAATACCAAGGATAACAATCTACGAATTATTAATAAAGGACATATACTATAAGAACATAAAAAAAGGATAGATACTAGATGATTAGAATCTGTGCTCTGATACCAACTGATCGGACCTCGTTGGTCTCAATGCCAACGCAACCCAATCTAGATTGGATTAGACCCCAGAAAAGCCAATCACTGGTCACGATCGAGAACCTGTCGACCTTCTACTCACAAAGTGACAACAATAGGCTGAAACCTATCACCTTCAACTGTGCGTAGTAGACAACCGGCAGGGGTAAAACCACCAGAGTTGATCACGCACTTGATGAGTTCGATTTGTTCAAAAGAACAAGAAGAGAAATTAACCTCTAGAAGAAAAGCACAAAGCTCCTCTTTTCATTTATCAACCAAAGTCCCGCTTTTACAAATGAGGGTTTGCATTACACATACATGCCCAAAATTGAAAATAATAATAAAATAATAAAATATCAAAAAAGTAGTCACAAAATGACTAAGTCGGCTAAAACTACGGCCGTAAGGTCTGGAGTTACGGCCGTAAATTCCTAATTTACGGCTGTATGCCTCAAACGTACGGCCGTAATAAGCTCTCTGCCCCAAAACGGTCAAAACTGGATCCTCTGGTTACGGCCGTATGTGTGACAGTTACGGCCGTAAATCCTTCGTTACGGCCGTATTATGAACTTGTACGGTCATAATTAGCTCTCTGCATATTTTGGCTCCAAAAGTGGAACTTGAGGTTACGGCCGTAAGGAGAAAGCATACGGCCGTATTTTACTCTCTGTAAAATACTGTTCTTCAACTCCATGGGTTACGGTCGTATGGAAACTGAGTTACGGCCGTAAAGTCTGAGTTACGGCCGTAAATAAAAGGGTTACGACCGTAGTTTTAGCCTGCCTTTCATCCTTGATCTCTACCATCTCCAACCTGTAACTGGAGGATTTCGTTTGGCCCGTGAACTCCCGTGGACCGTTCTAAGTGTTGAGATGACCCTATAAGGACTTGTTGACATACTTCTTCGACCTAGGTCATCAAGGCTCGTCCCATTCTTTTGGCTCGACTTCGCATAGTCGGTCCGATCGGCCAATGGGGCGGTTCGGTCGACGTGGAGCTCTCCGGGTTCATATCAGGTATAATCCATCGATGACACTTGAGACAAAGGATAAAACAAAACAAATGGCACTTTTTTTGCAACAAGACAGACGCTCATGAGATCTGTGTGATTTTCTTCTATCTTGTGATTCGGGGTTGAAAGATGGTTAAAAAAGCTCAGGTTTTATTGGGCAAAACCAGGAATAACTGATTTGGGTAAATAATTATGTTTTACCGTATTTTTGAAAGATCATAAATAAAATCCTTATTTAATCTAATTTCCTCTTTATTTTAGGCACATGTTTCCTCTTTATCACGTTTTCACTGTGGTCCCCCACCTTTTTCTTTGACACACAAGCCCCCAACTTTCAGAAAATAGGCAGTTATCCATCCAAAGTACCATTTAATGACCTCATAAGACTAGTTTCCTGATTCCCAAATCCTCACCCAAAAACACATTAGGGGCATTTTTGTCCTCACATTCTACAATGCAACTCCAAAACAATTTCAAAGTGTCTGTTCTAAAACAAAATGAAAACCATAGTTTCTTTGAAGAAAACCTTACATCTCGATGGCATAATTACTAAGTTTTAAGAGAAAATGCTTCCCATCATCAATTTCATAGAATCAGGTTTCAGATTCCGTATAGTTTGTAAACATACAACTACGGGCAAAGGTGGACTTTTAATTTCCATCATTGGCGAATCACAGCCTCTTTGATGTTAGCTAGCAGTTTTTCAATTTTAATTTTTCTTTTTCCAAGGCTTTTGACAACAACGAATGGAATGGTGTATAGAGTTGTAGAATATAATATTAAAATCGTAAATACACTTTAGTACATGGTATATTTTGTAAATTTTCCTTTTGTTTTTCTGAAGAGCTACACTACTGTAGAATTAAAGTCAAGGTCCCACAAAAGAAATATATACACGGTACGATGCTATGGGTAATAAATAAATAAAATGAACGGAAACTTGAGAAACATGGCATTCATATAAATAAAAGGGATAATTAGCTAATTCTTAGCACTTGAGCCATTAAATTTAAAATCCAAGCCAGTTAAGCTTTTATTGAATATTCATGTATTAAATTAAATTTATTTTATGATAAATGGTTTATTTTATGTCAAAACTAATTTATATATTATCTTAATCATAATCATAATGTAATAATATTATAATGACTGAAGTGCCAACTAGGCACTGGGCCATATTGACAGTGCCAACTTGGCACTCAATTAAAATTAAAAACAAAAAAATCCTATTTTAAAAAAAACAATAAATATTTATTTTATTATTTTATTTTTGTTAATTTATTTTTCGTTGCTTATATAGCATTTTTCCTTATTTTATTTTTCATAGAAATTTTAATTTTTCAATTATGTATATAATTGAAAATGAACCAAATGCAAGTATTAATGAAAATATGATACAAAGTCAAAGTTAAAAATTACAATGACAAGGGAATCTATATATATATATATATATATATGTATATATATGTGTGTATATATATAACGAACATTTTTTCCCTCCAAAACCTCATATTTTTTGAATTTTTGAATTTATTTTTTTATTCCCCATCACTTTTTTCCTCCTCATGAAATTGCGTTCTATATAAGCCATGCTCTGAGTATCCCTGTACCTATTCATGTGGACTATTGGACCTAGCTCAGTAAAGAGGAAGCGCCTTTACAAATTAGTGCAATTTAATTCCGAACTTGGCCCAGTAAAGTGGAGGCTCCTTAACAGATCAATGCAATGCAATTCTGAACCTGGCCTAGTAAAATGGAGGCTCCTTTACAAATCAGTATAACGCAATTCCTTCTTCACAGTGTTTCATCCTACCCGTACCTCACAAGAAAAATCCCTAATTTAGGTGCTACATTCAATCTTCCAGCTCAATCAGAAAATTAATCGCCCAAATCGGAAGATATGCAAGAATCGCTTCCTTTATTATCCCAATTTATCTCAATCCAGAATTTCTTCTACTCTACTCTTCCATTCAAGGCTCATAATGGATCCCAAATCGATGCCGCGGTGCCATAATCTGATTTCCCCCGATAAATAATACCTTTTTTATTTTTCCTTTTTAATGCGGTGCTATACATGGCAAAACTCCTTACTGCTCACAATTCTTGTAGTAGGGGGAAATTTTAGCCTTTTATATAAATAACCTAGTTCGTAGCCCAATTTCTCAATAGATTTTTTGCATTCACGATCTAAATTCACGAGGTGATTACTTTTGTTATTGGAGTATTTAGTGTATCAATTTTGGTTTCCCGGACGTCACTAGTGGTATTAGTATTTTGCACCTAATATGTTTTTTTTTTTCAGTGCACACAATCTTGGTAGCTTTAGTTGAAGGTAACAATTCCACAATTCTCCATTTTTCTTGCTCTAGTCAATTAAGTTTGATATTGAGATTCAGAGCACAAAATCTTGAAAATTTGTGACAGCTCTACTCGAAGTTGTTAGGTAATATGTAGGAGCAATGATGATATGCATGTGAAGATATTAGATCAACATGATTTTGTTTATAAATTACTTCAGTCCTTTTTAGGTCATTTTTTTGTTTTAATTGATTAATTTATATGCTATTTCCTTTTATTGCTATTCATTAATATTGGAATTTTTGAATAGATTTCCCTCCTGAACCTGCTAAGCTACGAAAGGTGCGTGGTCAAATTCCTAAGAATGGTGCTTTCCTTGTGCGTGTTGTTCGGCTTTGGACTGTTCCATCAAGGGGTGACCCTGAAAGTGTTAGATTTGTTTAAATGGTGTTCCAAGACGATGAGGTTTGAACATTGAACAATTTCCGTTACAATTTTGTTGGCTGTCACTATGATATATCTTGTGTTGGTTTTCATTATTATTATTATTATTATTATTATTATTATTATTATTATTATTATTATTATTGGAGAAAGTACGTATTCAAGCAAGAGTTGAGGCGAACAACAATGGGCAGTTTAGGATGCCCCTCACCCTTACAGGAAATTTTTTCATGATAGAACGCAAGTGAGTCCCTATGATCTGTATAAGTTTGGAAAGTTCCTACAAATGCTCTATAATACAAAGATAGTTTCTAAAATACTGAGTATCCCTGAAAATAATGAACCTGATTTGATTGGTGAGTTTCTATACTTAATTCTCTATTTTATTCTTGTACTTATATATTTAGTATTTTAAAGCTGTCTATCATTGTTATGTTGTTCTTGGTTGATCGAGCACTTCTGTTTTGCATATTTTATTAGCATGTTGGATCCAAAGGAAAGGCTGAGGGTGGGACCAAAAACTGTTATAGCTTCAAATAATCTTTCATTCTACTTGAAGGATTTGGAGTAAGCATATAATTATTGAGTCGTTATTTTTTTATGTCACGGCATGCTTTACTTTGCATCATATTTGTAACACCCACAATCCCACATCGTTTGGGCATGAGAGAGCAGTTCAGTTTATAAGTTAAGAGACTCATCCAACTAGGCATGAGGCCTTTTGGGGTGAGCCCAAAAATAAAACCGTGCGGGCCAGGCCCAAAGCGGATAATATCATGCCTAAGTGGATCGGGTCGGTAGCGGACCGAACCCAAATCCGTATGGTCCTCGCCGAGGCACAGCAGGCCGAATCCGGGTGGGCCATGACGGGGGTCGGGTCGTTACAATATTATTATTAATATTTTTTAATTTCATGCAGGATGAATTGCATTTATTGCACTTTATGGGAAGGCTATGCTGATGACGCATCTGCAAAAATTCCTTCCGAAATGGATCTACCTATTGTCATTTTGCTGCAGCTCTTCCGTATAAAGAGAGGTGTGCATCGTTATTTCTTTATTTTCTATTTGAGAAATGTGTGTTTTGTCTTCTAATTCGATTAGATTTTTTCTTTAAGATGATAAAGCAGTTACCTTGGGTACCTCATTCTATGCATCGAAAGTGCTCATAGATGTTCATATACTGGAGATTGAAGAGTTTCGTAATAGGTAACCGAGATATGCTTTAAAATTTATTTGTGAAGTATTAGTTGTCACTTCTTCGAGAGTTAAGTTGCTATTACTTTATCAAAATTTCAGCTTTGCAGCAGTGCAATGTACCCTTTCCTAAGGCAATTTTTCTTCGATTTCCAAGGGTAGTTATGGTCCAATGATGAAGTTGTCCAAGCTGTGCGATTCGAATGAGATATTCATTTTTGTTAACCGTTCTCATTTGTTTGTGGTACACTCCGAATTCGCAACTAGAGTTGCATTTTATATTTCAAAAAAATATATTGATCTTCTCTTTCTTTTTTTCCAGTCCAACGGATATTGCTTTTATAGGATGATAACCATTGTGCTTTCTAAGGTAGGATGGCCCTACATTGTCTGTCCTAATCCTAGATGTTTGAAGAAAATGCAAGTGAATATAGACGAGTGTGTTTGTCGACCCTGTGGTAGGAGTTTGCCTGAGCCCGTATATAGGTATTGTGTGAGGGTCGCGGTTGAGAATAAGGGTAGTGTTATTACTATTCATTGTGGGACAATGATTACCAGTGTCTTTTTGGCAAGACATCTAAGGAATTGCCGTTCCAAGTGGATGAGGTTATGTATCCAAGTTCTTCTTCTTCTTTTTTTTGTATTGTATATGCTTGTTTAAATAATTTTTGACTATCTACCTGTAGAATAACAAGGAGGAGAGTTGCCCAAAGGAATCTTGGATCTTGAAAAGAAGAGTTTTCTTTTTTAAGACAAACCATTCAGAGCATGAAGTCAAAAGGTGGAAGGATATGCTCCTGTAGCAATCTATGTGATGACTAGGACACCATTCCCACCATGACACAAGGAGATAGGGATGAATCGGCGGTATTTTATTCTTTGAAAGATCTCTTTTGTTTTAAAAATTCCCTTTCTTTTGTTGATTTTTATGCTTTTATGCATCACAGTGCTGATTTTCAAGTGAATGGTTAAAAAAACTCTTTTTGTAGCAACGCATTTGTGTCCCTTTTAATTTATCTTTTTCGGCTTTTATTTAGTTTCCTTTTAAGTTTTGCCAACGAAATCCTTGCAGCCTATTTAAAATTCTATGTGGAACTCTATAGATTAAGAAGTGGCAAAGAATGCTGTAGTGTATGGACTTCTAATATGAAAGAGGATGTTCTTCTACGTTTAATATGAAAGTCCATGCTCTTCTTTTTCTTCACCAACTGTTATGCATTTATCATGGCTGTGTTTCAAATCCTCTTCATCGCTTTCACCCCAGAGAGATACTGTAACGCCCAATCTAGTTCCCTACATCAACATAACGTAGTAAGACATCATCATATACTGTGCACACATAATACATTTAATGTCCGTTCGACACGTGTACGCATTCACAGTACTTATGGATCGGCCCACTCAGGGGCGTAACCAGAAATTTGGCTGAGTGCGGTCCGAATTATTTAAGAGCGGAAATTTTAGAATAAATTCATAAAAAGTCATAACTTTTTAACAAAATATATATTAGTGAAGTGTTTTGCAAATTCACTAATAGAGTAAATATTATATATACATAGTTAGTATCTTTAACATTAGGAGCTATGATTTTTATTTAGTGTGGACACGACAACTTGAGATATATATATCCATCAATGTCTTCTTCTTATGTAAACTTTCTTATAAAGAATCTCTTTGATGTAGTATCTATTCCCTAATTAAATGAATAAGCGAGTTAATGAAAATATAAGAAAACATTACATAGATTTTTCATTTCATATTGAAAAATGATTTCTCTATTTAAAAAAATTCACAAAGTTTATTAGTTATGGTATTTTGTCAACTGTTTTATAATTTCCAATATTACATAAATTCAAAAATATTATAGAGTTAAATTTAATGAGCGAGAGAGAGAGAGAGAATGAATATATATGTGGAATTAAGTTTGTTCTGGACAGTAGCCAAATGGTTGCATTTACACTACAAATGATATGTTAATGAAGAAACTAAATAGCCTGAAATTTAGTCCCAAGTGGTTATAAACGGGTTGCAAATGTCAGTGCGGTCCAGTGACCGCACTGACGACAAGATGGCTCCGTCAATGGACCCACTAGTTTCATTTCCTTAAGGCACAAGAGGCAATGCCACATATACATTATTTTTCATATCTAAAAGCATGTTCGAAATCACGAGTTCATTGTTTTCAAATGCACCCGATAAGTGTTATAAACAAAAGATGACCATAGCCTACAAAACAACTTATCGCAAACACATATATCAAAACATATATCTGATTTTCTACATCACACGCACATATATTGAAATATATATAACTAGCTTCCAAAATGAACACATGAACCCAAGAGATTTCAATTCCGAAACATTTACTGAGCAATGGACCCTGCCTCCCCGTCTCCTCATACATCATGTCTTCGATGGCTCTCCGCCGTCCCCAACAATCTGCTTCCCACGGTCAACGTTATCGATCAAAACAAAGTGGGAACATAATGAGTCACAAAGACTCAGTGGGAAATAGCTATGTGCGTAAATGCATGAAACAAATATGACTTTGGGTCCAGTTACTAAGCATGAGTCTACAATTGTCTCACATTTTACATATGGCCTAGCATCACATTTTGGGGATTAGATTCCTCATTTGGCCATCTTATCACATATTTGGGGCTTAGATCCCCCATTTAGCCATCTTTTCATGCACATAGGTGTAAACTCATGTTTGACAACCTTATATGAACACGTGTTCAGGACATAACATATGCAAGCATATTAATCGAATCAAATCATATCGTATTCTGATATACATAAAGGAAGCACAATCATATTGATACACGCTACCTTTTCCTCACATATCACCTTCATTTGTTGACCTAAATCGCTAAAGGAACATAGAAGACACATCAAATCATTCCAAAGCATAGACACCAAGGAAACCCCTAGCTATTTCCCAAACTCTAACATGTAAATAAGGTAAAACATGTTCTTTTCAATCTTAAACTTGATCATAAAATCATATAGCATTAACTTACCTCTTCGCATATATAAGTACATCTATTATCCACCTTGAAGTAGAAGAAAACAAACCAAATATGCTTAGTAGCTTCCCTTTCTCTCATTCTCTTCCTCTTTGTACTTGGATCGCCAAAAGGGTGAAATATTGGTAGAGATTAAAAATCAATTTATCACACAAGAGTTTGGGAGGCTTAGAGGATTTAGAGGGGGTCTTCAATATTAGAGTCAAAGTTGGCACGATATATCCAAGAAATAACCAACAAAGCTTAAAATACAGTGTTAACCGACTTAAAATTACAGCCGTACATAATAAAGTTACGGCCGTAAATTACAAACTTACAGTCATAAAAGTCCAACTTATGGCTGTAACCACGAACATACGGCCATATCAAAATGTCATACGGCCGTATGAAAGGCTGTGCACATTCACCGCGCCCTTCATGCTCAATATTACGATCGTACCCCTAATATTATGGCCGTACAAACCAACATACGGCCGTATCCAGCTATTATATGATCGTATTTAGCTCTTTGAAATTTGTGCAAATTACCACAACTATGGGGTTACGGTTGTATACTTACATGTTACGGCTGTATACTTATATGTTATGGTAGTAACTACATAATTAAGGCTGTATCGATCTTATATACGGCCGTACCGAACTTTCTGAAAATTTTGCATCTTATACAGCCTCAACATTACCGCCGTACATTTATAGCTTACGGCCGTATCTTAACAACTATGGCTGTATTTACAGCATTTATGGTCGTAAATCATGACCTCGTTCAATTCGTAGAATCTCCCTTATGTATCCTTTCTTCTAGCTAATCACTTTTACTCACATCGCAGCACCTATATACCAGTGTTATATAGATAATCATTATCATTAGACAAATTTATTTATAAGCATCTACAATAAGCGCATATAATCATGTACAGAATCGAGCGGGGTGTTACAGACACTATCAATTTCTTAGATTAATTTTTATGTTATCATAATTTAGGGCGATGATTCTAACGATGATCTTGACCTATTGTTTAACAAAGGAGGTGGTGACGACTCAAGTGTGGTATGTATCAACTTTCTTCTTGCGTCTTTAACCCAGTAATTGTTCACAAGCATTAGCAGAGACTTCCTAAATTCTAATTGTCGACATTCTGATGCATTCTCATATGTCCAGCCAAATCTTGAAGCTGATAAAAAGGATTCCCATACTGCATCGTCGAAGTGTAGCCTTGATGTGGATGGAGATCATAACGGTCACACTTTGTCCACTCAGAATTCAAGCAACACGAGGATAAAGAATATCAAGATTGAGAAGGCATACATGTGGTCATCCCAGATAGTCTCTTTCATTTTACCCAGTTTCTTTCTTTTTCGTCAATAATTAATGGATGTTTTGCATCAATAGATGTGGTCATTATGATTTAAGAAGGTTGTTGGATTTGAATTGTTTTCGTGCTACTATGGTTTGATTTTCTGATGGATGTTTAATTATCGATTTGTTTTTCGTTTGGATGCTTATAGTTTTGGAATAATAAAACTTTATCGGAGATTTTGCACTCTCTCTCTAAAAGTATTGGTTTTTTGCATATTGAGCTATGAAATACTTTTGGCATGTTGTGCAGTCAAATCTTTAAGCATGGTTTTGTGTTTCATTCGGATCTTTGCTATGCGTGAGTCTAGGCACCCGTTCTTTTACAACTTGTAACAAGTTTTTACACATTTTAACTCATTTTCATCTAAAGTCAAACCAATTATATCCACATATTTTTTGGGATCCACTATACTACACAAATCTCCACCACTCAACTTCACTCATTCTCTCTCCTATTTCACATCAAAACTCATAAATACTCATAAATACATATAAACTAACGGGCGCTAGATTACACATGAATCACATAGTTTATTGGCTTTGAGCATTGTTTATCATATTTGGATAGCATCTTTGGTGTTGTTTTTGGACAACAAGTTGTGTGGCATTGAGGGCATTGTTTAGGTTCCAGGTATGTGTAAGTTGTTTGCAGTAGTGGGATTTCTTTGGCAAAACAATTTTCAATTAGTTCCATGTTAATGTCCAGTATCACACTACCTTGACTGTACAAACTGGACACACTGTTCTTTATTTTCTCCACAAATATTTGCCACCTCAAAAACCAATAGAATGATGAACTAGTTCCATGTTAATTAATGTCCAGTATCACGTTGCCTTTACTATACCATTCCGCATTCTCATTTGTTCGTTTCAGGGAGTCAAAGGAAGAAAAAAACAAGCAGGCTTTCTCTCTTCCCCACATTTGGCCATCTCTCTACACACGAGAAGTATGAATTCTTTGTCCTTCGTCTTCTCAAACTATTGTGAAGGATTGGAGGCTATGGTTGAAGGGAATTAAGAAAACGAAAAAATAATCAACGATCTCTTTCCTCTAAAGACACTGTTGATGAAGGATCAAGAAGATAAGAAATCTCTATCAATTTCTTTATGCTATAGCTCTCAGTTTGATGTTGACTCAAAGAGAGTTAAGGATTTCAATTATTAGTTTCATGAGACACGTGGACAAAATTCAGATGTATCACCAAATTGGATCATCATTCATTCATTTGTTCATTAACTTATAAAGAATGTTGAACTCAATTCTTGTGAACAAAAACATATACTTCTTTGCATTAATATGTTTCGATTCTATTATTATCGATTTTCAAACACCATTGGGTTGTGTAGGCAATTATTTTTTCCAAATTATAGTAAATTCTTATATTGACAAAATTGGGCTCGCTTTACACTATTTTTTTCCTTCCTTCGTTTTTTCTTTTTTTGGCTATCAATAATTTTTTGGTACTGTTGAATGCAGTCCACATATTTTCTAAAAAGTTAGAAACATATTAGACTGGATTAATTCTACTTTCTTTCCACTATTAATATTTTTAAATTGTATTATTTATTTGTAAAACCAATTAATTTCTAATACAATTACTTTTTTCCTTCCTCTTTGTTTTTATTTCTTTCACTTTTGGCTATCATTAATTTTTTATGCCATTCAATTGAATCCACTTATTTTTTAAAATTGTGAACGTAAATTCCTGCATTGATTTTATCTTCTTTTCATTAATAATACTAGTATCATGCCCGTGTGATGTACGGGAACAATTAAATTTATGTACAATAAATAATTGATATAAAATTATAAATATAAATGTTGAATTACATAATTGATGTAATTTATGCATAACATTGCATAATTGTAAACAATTATTGAAATCTATAATATTGTATATTATAGTCAATGCAAAAAATATGGAGTACTTTTGCAATTGTAGATTATAAAAATTTATGTGCATCGCATAATTAAGAAGTTTATCAAAATGTGCAATTTGAATGCTAACTGTCGTGCATAGCATTACACAACAATGCTTGTTGAGATTAATTAATTGTTAACGAACCATTGGAACTCAATATATAAAAATTCTTTGATTATCAAAACGTGTCTTTGTTATTGGTATATATCAAATTCATATTGAACACATTTTTTTCTTTCTGAAAAGGACATTACACACTCTAAATTTTATGATTTTAGGCATTCTTTTAGTGATTAGCTGTAATTGCTGCTTTTTCACTCTACTAGTTTGACACACGTGCGTTGCACGTGATATTGCAATAATAATTTGAGATATAAATTATTTTTAAAATATTTAAATAGTAATGCTTAATAGTTAATATGTTAACGTAGATATAATAACATGGATAAAGTAAGTGATAGTACTTATAATACATATATTATAATATGTTAATGAAAAACTTTAGAGTTTAATTATATTCATTAGAATTACAAATTTAACTCTCAATAAGTTGGAGAAAAAAAATAAAAATAATAATATAATAATAAGAGTTGCGCAAACTTGGTTTTACCTTTTCTTTTTTGTTTTTCTTTTCTTTTTTGGGTCTAACTTTGAAGACGAATTTGTTTTGAATGGACGACTCTAATGCAAATATTCGAGCTTGCATGTATGAAAAATAATATCATAATTTTTAGATTGTTTGTTATGATATTTATTGTAACATAAATTATTTGTAAACATTACTTTTCAGTATGTATGTTACATTAATTTTCTTATGTCTTATTTGGTCATGATTTTTACAGTAAGTGTTAAAGCGTCTCTTGAAATTGTAATGTATAATTATCAATGTACATTTGAAGACGTATAGTTATCCATGTGAAAAGATATTATGATAGATATATATATACTCTTAACATATAGTATGATTTGCCATTAAACTTTATTAATTATAAATGGAAGATTTCAAAAGTTCAGAATCTTTTTCAATTCAAGTAAAATATAAGTATAATTCAAATACTAAGTAAGTATTCAAATAAAATAATGAATTAGAAAATCTTGAATTGCATAAATATTAGCTCTAATGTAACAATCGGCTCAAACAAAAAGGAAGACATAACTGATCAAATAGGCTTTAGAACAAATATCTCTTGATTTTCTTATCCGTACGTTTTATAGCGAGTAATCTTCTCCTTGACGTTTCCAACTGGAAACCAAAGCAATCAACATTTACATGGAATCATTGAAACCACACGTTGATGCAACCTATATCTAATTCATAAACACATAGTTAAAAAGGAAAATGATCTCCTACCCACCACAGTGGGTATATGCCCCCCTAAATTGGTTGGGGGGAGGTAGGGCTACTCCCCCTACCAATCGGTGGGTGACACCTCCCCACTGTGGGTAGGATATCCTACCCACAGTAGATAGGAGATCATTATTGTAGTTAAAAAACGACTTATGGTTTTTCTTTTTCTTTTTTTTTTTTTGCCAGAAAAGATGAAACTTTTGTTCTTGTTTGTCAACTGGTATATATGGTAAAATGAAGTTGGGCAAAAGATTTTAGATTATGAGCTACCGTATTCCGAGTGGTGGAGATATGCCTAACTTGCCCTTGATTAAGTGACCGAATATTATCAGATATGAGAGCCAAAGCATATAAAATCCATATCTTGTAAGCCATGAAGGCATCCAAGAGCACCAAATGAGTGGAAATTTTTCTTAAGCACTGTTGCAACCCATGCCGTAAAGTAATAACATTCGCAACCTCCGCCGAGAACAACCCCCGTTCAATATCTTACGTCCTAGCATTGTAACGCCCCGTCCAGTTCCACATACATATACGTCATAAATGACGTCATATCAGAGCGCGCCGTGCACGCATCATGAACATAAACATAAAGCCACCTTTGGGCTTAGGCCACCTTCGGGCCATGGCATAACGTATGGCCACCTTCGGGCCCGTACACGGGTTTTCTTTTCATTTCATAACATAATGGAACTAGACGTGCGTTCGTCGTTCATTTAAACACGAAACCCTAAATTCATTTCTTTCAAGCATATAACATAAGGCCAGGGTTTCGGGTTTCATTACGTACCGCAAGATCTTTTGATTCTTCGCCCACACACCACATCATAGCGTCTAGTGACCTTTCGCCCACTCTCCACGCACACCACCTACGTCAAACATATAACACACACACATAATGAGTCATAAAGACTCAGTGGATAATAGATGCAATGCAATGCATGTCACACGTTCATTTTGGGCCCTCTTGCGAATCACGTGCTTACATTGGCGCCATTTTAAAACATAAGGCCGGGTCCCATAACATAACATAACATCATTGGAGACATCAATCTCCCATTGGGGCATTGGTTGCCCGTTAGACCCAAATATCGGGGCGTAGGTCCCCCGCGGGGCGTAGATCCCCCGTTAGGCCAAAACACTTTTCATTTTGTAAATACGTGATAGGCATCTCATACACACGTATGCATTCTTGACATGATTGTGGTAGCACTTACCATTATGCCTTGTTTCTTTCACATCGTCGTCATTCATACGTAACCCATAAACAAGGCTTCATCATCACATCGTGAACACAAGCATAAAGCATTACATATTCGTGCATTAACGTTAACTTCACATAAGGCCACGACATTCAAACGTAGAGCATACGATTATAAGGTGTTCACGTTGGTTCACGTTGGTTCATATAAGCGTACGTCACATAACACGAGAAATATTCCACGTTGAACCACATAATCATACATGAATGCCAAGCTTATCACATTCTTCATTCATTACATATAACACCCACTAACTAGGTTTCTTTTACTTAGGACCAACTAATGCTTAGACACGGCATGGAGGATCATATACGTCACACAATCATGTACACATCATCAACATATCATGTCAACCACATAACACAAGGCCAAGAGATCCTAGCATGCCTCTAAGTTCCCAAATCATCATGTTCATGTCATATCTTGTTTAATTCATGTATAAATCATGCAAATACGTCATAAAGCATGTAAAGCAACCATTACCCACCATAAATGAAGCATACACAAGCATGGAGATCATCTTCTTCCTCTTCTCCCTTTCCTCTTCCTTTTCTTCTTCTTTCTCTTCTTCCCTTCCTTCTTGTAATCATAGATTACACAAGCATTACATAGATCATACATGAAGTTGGAGATGATCACATAGGTGTTTGGGAGTCTTGGAAGGGTTTAGGGAGTGTTAGAACCGAGCTCATGTAAATAGTACCCAAGAAATGGCAAGAATCTTCTAAAATAACACTTCTGCCGACTTAAAATTACGGCCGTAACTTCCACATTTACGGCCGTAACCCTTGCCTTACGGCCGTAACCCAAAATCATTACGACCGTAACTTAGCCTCTGCACTTCCCGTTCTTCCCCTGTTTTGACCTTACGGGCGTATCTTTATTACTTACGGCCGTAACTTCGATCATACGGCCATGTCTTCAGATCATACGGCCGTAATTTGCTCTCTGAAACTTTTGGGCATTTTCCATCTTTCACCATTTACGGCCGTAACTCTTATATCTTACGGCTGTAACCTTACATTTACGGCCGTAACCTTGAACCCTTACGGCCGTAATCCTTACATTTACGGCCGTAATCCTTACATTTACGGTCGTAATTCTGGTTCTGCAGAGTTTTCCCATTTTCTCATCTTCGACGGCCGTTTCGCATCCCGAGGCATATCCTGTACTTCAACTCATATCGTGAGGATATCATATACATATATAGCATGCCGAAACATCATCACGTCATCTCATCTCATATACGGGATCACATACGGTACATATACGGAATCACATACGTATTCATATACGTTTCCGGGACGAATTCGGGCGGGCCATTACAAGCATTGTTCGTAGAGCCCATCTTTCTCATTCCAAAAAAATGAATTGTATAATTTTGTCTGCCGAAAATTCCTATTCATACGTAAAAAGAGCAATCATTAGTCATTATTCAAGATATGACAATAAAGCATCAATACATAAATGTCCTAATATTAAAATTTTTACATGAGAAATGTTAAAACAACCAATAAACAAATGTCCTTCTAATATGAGAATTTTCATAAGAATCGTCAAAATTTTATGACAGATTAATATTATGTGATTTTGTTCTATCCAACACCGTGATCTTGAAAAGGAAGCTCGAGAGCTCACCTTGATCATTAAAATAATGAAACAAGCTCATTTATGATATATCCTCACAACTTGATTTATCAAACCTGAAGCATGAGAAACCAACAAATGCTTGGTCGAAAATCATTATTATGGGAATCATATCTTAAAAATAGGCGAAAATGGAATGGCGAAATAGATATCTTGGAACAAGATATCCAAGAAAACCCAGGTTGATTATCATATGATGCAAATAGAAAATATATGATCAAACCAATTGGACTACATAAAAAATGGATGGTTATAACCATACAATACAATTTTAGAAATTAGGCAATTCAATTACAACGTCAACATATTGAAGATAGAAACTCTTTACAAGAAATGCAAAAGATAAATAGGCACAGACATCTCTTAATTATAATTGTAGTTTCATAAACCAAACAAGTCATAGCTAGCTACATCAACACCACCAATTTACCAATCGTTAAAAATGATGAAAACTCAAAAGAGTTCTCACAATCACAACTTTCACAATCACACCTTGGCAAAATTTTGTGATACCCTATCCTAAAGAACAAGTTCGCTTTTTTAAGCATGAGTTCTTGATGGGAATACGTCAAAGAACTCAATGTCAAACCAGCATAGTTTCAAAATGCCACCAGGCATATTAATTTGCTCTCTTCGCAAGGAAACAAACTTGAGCATAAAATACAGCTGTCATGAATTTGTTTTGGGGCACAAAAAGGCACATCTGAAATAATTACATTATCGACAAAAAAGTAATCTGACAACAAACCCAAAGAACCAGGAAACAAAGTGTTACATTCAATCAAACGAAACTTGAATGCGTTTAAAAAAATAAAGTTAGTTCGAAGAAACCTCAAATTGAATCAATCACGCCTACACAATGACGCAACAGCCGAGCTCAACAAAAATACATGAAAACTGAATCGATAGGGACAATAAAAGCTGCAAATCATCGATGGCTGAGGGAAAATTGGGTGGGGGTAAACTTATTGCATGCTTAATGGAATTGGGTTAAGCGACCACATCAATTGGGGCCTATCTTGGATGAAGATAGGCCAAGGAATTAATGCATGAAAACTCCTCATCTCCATAAATGATGGTTGCGAACATTGGAGGCAATGGAAAGAAAGAACAACGTTATGGCGGAGCTAAAGCGAAAGAATGGGAAAAGATTATATTGAATGGAAAAACAGTGTCTGGACTGAGGTGTAATTTTTAAGATTTTGGGAGGGTACTTTGGGAAGAAAATGTTTTGCAAGGGATCGCCCCTTTTAGAGGAAGGATTGTATAAGAAGAATTATACTTAATTTTATGTAACTTAAATTTGCAGTGAGACAGACAATTTTCGACATCTACATAATTCATTTGATTTCTTTCTATTTATGTAAATTATATGTTACTTGAAGAACGAAAATCATTTTATTTTTAATTTTATATATTTAGAAAAGACAAAAACGTGTGAAGTGCAAAATCCAGTAAGTGAGTATACCACATCAATCGTATAAAAAACGAAAGACATCAATTAATTTTTTTTAATTAGAAACCGTATATCATGTTGGCACTGCCAATAAGGTCGCCAAGCGTGATACTTCAATTATAATAATATAAAGGTCAATAAATTGCTATTTTACTTAAAAACAAATAAATTGTTCAACATAAATCCAGTTATTATAATTTTAACCACTCACTATTTAATTTATAAAAAAAAAGTAAAAATACCCACTATTTGTTAACAGACGAATTCACGTAACCAAACAAAACTATCAAAATCTACAATTTTATCACGATAAAATTAAATAAAAAATAAAAATATCTATTATTTAATATTTTGAATTAGAACTTAAAAAAAAGAAGTTATATTTAAAGTCTTTCCAAACAATTTGTTTCTCATTAAATATTTATTTTAAATATTGGTTTTTTTGTCAATTATGTTTTTAATTACTACTAATTAATAAAGCTTTATTTCCAAAATAATTTTATAATTTTCTTAAAATATGTAATGTGTGCCATGTAAGTATCTTTACCTATCCGCACTTCACAAATTATAACATAAATATTTTTTTAATTCTATTGCTTATTTGTAAATAAAATTAATTTTTAATGCAATTATTCTTGAAAATATATCATATAAAATAAATTGGAATACGATTGAAATTAAAAGAATTCAAAGGATTGTTTGCTACAAATTGTTGAAAAAAAATTTCTCTTTCTATGCTAATTTTTTTTCCTTCTTTATTATTATTATTATTGTTTTTTCTCTTTTCACTTACTTATACTATTCAACGGAGACCACATATTTTTTACAACCTGTGAATGTAGATTCTGGAGTGATTTTACCTTCTTTCCAGAGTTAATATTTCCTTTTTAATTGTATCATTTATTTGCTACCCAATGAATCTATAATATTTTTTAAAATTATCTCCCTTATTTATGTTTAAGATTATATAGTTCTATTTTTTTCCTCCTCTTTTTTTATTTTTCCTTTCTTGGCCATCATTAATTTTTTATACTATTGAATTGATTCCACATATTTTTTCAAATTGTAAAGGTAAATTTATGGATTGATTTTATTTTTCACCATTAATCTTTCTTCTAAGTGTATCATGTATTTTTTAGCCCAATAAATTCATGTGTTTTGCTGATTCTAATTATATCTTAATAAATTATTTAATGCATATATATCGAAAATAAGAAAGATGAGATTTATGATGATATATGAATTATGCTGATTGCCAAATTCATATCACAGCCTATTAGAATTGAGCCCAAGTCATCTGCTTCATCCCAAACTTTCTCGAAAGGTGCATTTCACTCGGCCTAAAGCCAAGCCAGAACATGCAGATAGCAGCAACTGGACAAGCACAAGGAAAGCACTGATCATCCTTTACGTCTTTATTCGCTTCTAATTATCCCAAATCACCCCAAGCTCGATCGAGTTTTGTTCTGCTAGATTTTGATTGAGTTTTGTGGCACAGAGTTTCATTCGTGAGTTTTCTTCACATTGCTGCAAGATATTGGTGCCCAGATTTTACATAAAGGTATTTTCCCTTTGTTTTGTTTGTATTTTTCATGAGCCGCCCATTGTCTATGTTTCTCTTTCTTTAATTTACATAAATTGCTTTGTTTTGTGCTATGTGTACGTTGATCCAAACTTTAATGATGGCTACCGTTTATCCGTTATTTCTCAAAAATAACACATAGGATATTAAACACACATTGTCTGTTTATGAGACAATATTATTAAACACCAGTATTATTGGTGGCCGTTCATCAACGGGCCATTGTGTGTATTACATCGTTATTTACATAAATTGCTTTATCGTTCCTATTATAAATGTGGGAGTTTCCTTTTACTGTTCATTACGACCATGCAAAAACGACGTCGTTTTTCACAATATGACCATAAAACGACATCGTTTCGTAAGCCACTTACTGAACGACCCGATTATAATTCGCGGATCTTACCCAAGCCCGAGTTCGTGTTCACTTCCTTTCTGTACGCTTTCCCACTTCTCCTTCCAAATTTGGCTAACATTGTTTCTCTCTCTACTCTTTCTCTTCCTCCTCGTTTTCCATGTCCTTCATCAGCGATGATCTTTTTTGCCGATGTTGGTTTGGTCACAGCAGGTTCCTTAGTTCTCTGGTCCCTCTTCTTTGCCCCTTCGATTTTTATTTTTATTTTTTTTATTTTTTTGCTTATTTGCCTGGGCACTATTTTTTTTTTTTTGGGCAGGTATTTTAGTCGATCATTCTGAAATAGTTTTTCCCCATTCTAATTGTTCAATCTTACCTTCTGATCTACCTTACTATTTCTTCTTGTTAATTTGGGTGCCTTTTTTGTTTCACCTATTTCTTTAGGGTTTGTTTTTATGGTTTGACATGTGGTTTGCTTTTCGTCTGTAAAATTGGATCCATACGTGCTCGCTTCCACTAAACAGGTAGATTCATACGCTCTTCTCGCTCTCTCTTTTTTCGGCTTTTGCATGTTGCGTTTGTATTTTTGGTTTTTCTTAAGGTTCTTTAGACTTTCTTTCCAATTTGTTTCCTATGTATCACTATAAGTACTTTACATTTGTTGTTACTTTTTGTTCATTTGTCTCAACTGTTTGTGCTTTTTATCTTTTTTATCTTGTGATATGATAATACACATTTAGTCGAAAAAAGAACCCAGTAGAAAGACACATGAAGGAACACACAAGAATTAAGCGAAATCTATGCATTCCATTTATAAATGATTATCATGAAAGATTGTTTTCCCATGATATCTTACCATTAACATGAGTACTGAGATTAGAGAGTATTGTCGGTTCATTAGATATATCGGAAAGAATAGAGAGTGTTGCTGGTTCAATCACTTGTTATGATTTTTTATTTGCATTTATAAAATGACATAATTTAGTGCCCTTATAAGAGCTTGTTTTAAGAAACTCATAAAGATATCAAGAAATTAGTTTTTGCTTTGAATGGTTGTAAGCACGAAAAAAGATACATGGTTTTGTCGTTTTATCTTTGCAGGCCATGTCTGGAAGAATCTCTTAAAGATTCTATCTCGGGTAAGTTTGAATGTTTTTGTCCCATTTTAAGATAATCTTTACCTTATTATTTAATGTTTGTTGGTAGGTTCATCATATACAACATTCCCAAACAAACCAAATGAAGAGAAAACTGAATGGAAAATTCCATTCATAACTGAGGGACATTGATCGTCAACATTGATCATCAATTGATGATATGTCGTTTAACAACGAGTTGGTTTGGTATTCATTAAAATGTAGAAGAGATATTGTCATTCAGTCAACTTATTTACCATACCATGATTTTTAAGCTTTTAAGGGTAACTTCTTTTCCATGACTTATTATTTGAAGTCATAACTTGTTTACCCTTTCTATCGTCGATCATTATTTGATGTTATGCCATTTGATAAAGAAATATGGTTGTTGAATGATGTAGCAGAAACCAACCAAAAAAAAAAAAAAGATGAAGAAGAAAAAGGTGCAGCAAAAGTTACAAGTTGGACATAATATATATGTGGAGCTTGTACCTAAAGGACTTACTTCCTTATTTATCAGTAGGATAGCATCAGTTGTTGTGTATGTGTTTTCTTCTTAGTTTTACCAATATATTGTCTAGCTTTAGTTAAACACATCAATCTCTAGAGATGTCTTTTTATTCTAATAATTTATTGATATTTATTGGAGTGAAATCATTTTCTTTCAGTGATAGAAAGACAAGAGGTCAACGATACTTTTTCTGCTAATAAAGCCTTCTAACAAGAGGCTTAAATTAGTTTCTAGCAGTTTACTTCTGGCAGCAATGAAAAGCAATTTGCTTCACGTTGCCCTGCACTTGATTCTACCATCTTAAAATATTTATTCATTCCATTCATGTCTTCTGAGAGGTAGGAGAACTTTAGCTTGAAAGTAAAAGACTCGAGAAAGAACTTGAACACGAAAAGGTATGATTTGCAGTTTTAAAGGTTAACATCTACAACAACCATTGGTCTTTTCTGTATGCTTTGCCTGTAGGATGAACTTGAATCGAAAACAATTTGGCCTACACTAGTTTTGTCACGTGTTGTGATTAGTTTCTTTTCTTCCTGTGTGTAAAGTTTACCTTTGACATTCCTATTTCCATATTTTCATTGGGATGCAATTCCTTTATGTTATAGATTGCAAAATTACTTTGATTATCGCTCAAACTAAGACCAAATTCTTTGATGATTTAGAGAAATTAATCTCTTATGCATGTACATGTATGAATTTTATATGTACAACAATTGGATTTGATGATGCAGCCTTGTGGTTATGTTGTCACTTTTGCGAATCTTGTAGCATTTTATGAATTTGAAGATTATATTTGTGTTTTCGTACTGATACCTTTTTTTTGTGCAGGGATTGAGAGACGCAGATCTATGATATTGTGTGAATGTTTTGGAAAGCTGTCATGTAAGAATTAATTTTTCGACCCCTTGAGAATTCGTAGGCTATTCATTTCATGCTTCTTCATTTCATGAATTCAGTTAGAATAGATCTGAATTTTGGCTAATGATGAGAAAATTGACTTCTGAAGTTCGAAATTCTTGCTAGAAAGGCAAAAATTCGGTATTCTTGTGTCGGATTGTCGTGATTCTGATTTGTCAAGAACAAAATGTAAGCATCAATAGCTGACTGGTTTTGTAGCACCATAAGAATTGGAAACTCATTTCTTCAAATGACAGACAACTCGATTGCGGCATTGATGTTCTTATTGCATTTTGTTGGTGATGTTCATCAAGTTAGCTCATCTTTCATGGGAAGATATTATTTGGAAGTATGAAATTGGTAGTTCAAACTAACAGACAGACACTGCAAAAAAAAAAATAACTTCACACTTTATAATGGTCTAACCACTATTTAGCTAAAAAGTTAGTTTTTAGTAAAAGATGAGCTTTTATGTGAAAACAAGCACGACGTGCTTAATTGTTTGAATAATTCATCTTTCTTGGCAGCCCCTGCATGTCGATTTTCTCGGAGATGAGGGTGGAAACACAGTAACAGTCTGTTAGTACAAGAGGAAAACTATTCTGCACCATGTAAGTTGTGTAATTTTGGCTTCAAACGCTTGAATATCTGTTTTCATGCACATGTCTTGTCAAATAAGCAACTTATGTTAGACTTTCTAGATCAATGATGCTGACATTCAGTTCAAGTAATAAAAACTTGAACAACTTATTGTAAGGATTTTGATTTGCATGTTAATAGTTTTTGCAGTGACACTAAAATAATTTAGGGCTTTAATTGGTTTAAGTTGTCTATTTCAGTAGGTTTTCCTTCCAAATCATTCCTCATATCAAGTTATTGGATGCTGGTAATAAACAACATTGGTAAGGAATACTAAGTGTTTTTGCCATGATTTATTTTGGTTCTCAATGATGGCTGCCTTATGTTCATTACAAGTTAAATCATATGGATTTTTTCTTGCATTCTCACAGATTTCTGCTCCTATGCTTTGGTTCTTCTCTCTCAAAGGTTAAAGTTAAAGGTTAGTATTGGCTATAACTTCCTCATTTTACTATAAGGTTCCCTTTTGATTTTACCATACCTTCAATTTGTGTGTTGTTGCAATTGCTCCTTTTTTCGTTTTTCTTTTTTCTTTTTTCTTTTACCTTTTCACTGATCCATGATGCATTAATAATATTGATGTGCCTCTGTTGAATGTTTTCCATTGGAATGTGTCATTTCATATTCCCGCGGATCAATTGTGGTTATGTTGGAGTGTGCATGTAATTTTGTTTATGTCCGTCTCCTACTTGTTTAATGCCCTTTTTGTTTACTTCTGTTTGGAAACTTCTTTTTGTTTAGTTGCCATCTGCTTTAAAAAGATTACATTAGTCGACATTGGTAATAAAATGCTAAAATTTTGAATTTTAATTATTTACTTAATTGTACCGAAGAAAGATAATGACTCAAAACAAATGGTCAAAATAGATTATAATTTTTGCCTTCTTTTTGCTTGTAAAAGTATATTTCAATTTTCTTAAGGAATCCTTACTGTGGTAACTTTTTTTTTTGCAACCTATTTTATATTATGTTTGTTTGCAAGATATTTTCAATTTTATTGATTCAGTTCATGTATTTTAAAGTTGGTTCTGATTAATTTCTAGGCATATTTGTGCACTTTGTATTCTTTAAATTATTTTAATAGTTTATCTTGGGCCTTGCATTTCAAAACTGTTTCATGGAGTTAAGAGCACCAGGAATAGGGTCCCTATACAAGAATTACTGCACATTACTTTTTGAATTGATTTGATATGATCCGGGTTAGCTCGACATCATCAACACGCGGAGAAAGGCCGGTCGAGACGAAGACGAGCTTGAACAGATGTAATATAAGGTGAAGATGTCAAGACAAGCCGGATATGCATGGAAAAACCCTCACTTTTGACCCATCACGGAAGTGGAAACGAAGATGAGAAGTCGAGAATGGGGTCGAGCTCGAGAAAACAAGCTGAAGAATCTGCAGAAGCAAAATTACGGCCGTAACCTTTGTTCATACGGCCAGAACTCCGACATTTACTGGCCCGTAACTACGCTACGTGCCGTAACCCTGGGACGCTTTTGAAACGAAATCTTGAGAGCAAATTACGGCGTAATTTAAGAATATAATTAGACACAGATATCTGGCCGTGCACGTTGGTCATACTGGTAGTATCATGAAGATCCAGCCTTTGGCCAAATTGAAGTGTAAGGTTTTATACGGTCAGTATTTTCATTCATACCAACAGTATCATAGGATTTACTACCGTGAATTTTTGGCCAGGCTTTAGCTTTTTGTGTCTACTTTTTAGATATTTCATTATTTTAATAGTATTTCTTGGTCATGGATGTATATGAACGAGATTTAGGCCATTTGTAAAGACAACTTTTGTTCAAAGAAGCTCTTTAGCTTTGAGTGTAGCCTTTGCTCCTCTTTGGGTTGTAGCCTTGCTCCCCACCTTTATTTTCCTTGATCTTGATTGCAATTTGTTGAGTTGTAGCCAGTGCTTTCGCGTTATCTCGCTCTAAGGAACCCCTAACTTATCGGCGTGATCAACCTTCGTGGCGTTCACCCCCGTGATTTGAAGGCGCTGCCGAGTCGAAGTCGAGGATCCTCCTTCTCACGGAGAGTTTCGGGTTGTCCTCGATCCTACTGATCCGGCTAGGGGTTCTCGACCTTGGGGTCGTATCATCCGCATCGAGCTAGCCTATAAGGATTTGGTATTATTTTATCGATTAGTAGTAGTAGTAGTTGTTGTTATTTGATCTTTGTCTTGTGCGGAGCTTGATCCAAGGTCATTTAGTGTTGTTTGTGAGTTTATACTTTGTAGGATTTAGTGTGTGTTCTTGGTGTTCTTGGTGCAAAGTGCTTGTTGTGCTTAGAATTCATCAACTTGTTTAGTATTGTGTAGTAGTAGTGTTATTGTGTTGTTTGTGTTGTTATTGTTAAGAAAAAAACAACGAAAGTAGAAAAAAAAACAAACAAAGAATGAAACCAATGTTGAACAGTGTGAGTCATTGGACTACACTTAGGTTTATCTTTATGTTTGAGTTGTGAAGTGTATTGTCCATTGTCTATGTGTTTGAGTTGTTGTGTTGTTTGAGATTGTCATAGTGTTGTAGTAGTTAGGTGTGAGTTTGTGATTAGATTGTATTGCTTGGTGAAGGGATTGAGCTTTTGTGTGAATCAAACACAGTGAGAAACACGTGAGGACATTAGCACACACTTAAGCACAAATGGCGAGTCTTCGTTCTACTACGTATGAAGGTCGAGATTCAAAGGTGGCAAAGGATCAATTGAGAACCTTAGTACAAGAAAGCAATCAGATATACAAGCTTCGCTTGATCGCTCTATCGCCGCACTTGGTAGACGAATTGATAGACTAGAACTTGGGCAACGACTAACCTAGAGGAGGAAATGGAAGTGAAGAAAGTCGGGATAGTGAATTCAAGGCGAAGAAGAAGAGCCTCGGATAAATGTGAGAAGAGATAGGGGAAGAAGATCGACGCGTGGGCGGAACCGAGGACGAAGGGAAATGAAAAATGTGAAGATTGAAATTCCTCCGCTCCATGGAAAGTCGGATCCTGATGCCTATCCAGTTGGGAAGGACGAGTTGACATTTTGTTCCAATGTCATAGAATTCCTAAGCTAGGAAGGTGCTATTGTTGGCTAGGGAGTTCACAAAGTTATGTGTTAAGTTGGTGGCAACAACTTTCACGGACGGCCGAGAAGAAGAAATAATGACTACCCCGCTGAGTCTTGGGAAGATTTGAAGTTCATAATGAAAAAAGAGATTTGTTCTTTCACATTATAACCGAGTTTGCATCAACGATTACAAGCTCTAAATCAAGGGGGAAGAACCGTGGAGGAATATTACCAAGAGATGGAGTCATTAATGACACGGGCCGATGTTGTGGAGGAAGAGGAAGCTACCATGGCTAGGTTCCTTGGTGGATTGAACCGAGATTGCCAACTCATCGAACTACAAGAGTATACGAACCTTGAAGAGTTGTTACACAAAGCCTAAAAGGTAGAGGCACAACAAAAAGGAGAGTATCCAACAAGCTCTCATCCCGTAGTGGTAGCAACTATGAAAAGGCGAAGTGGGGTGACATTCGGGAGACCAAGGGACCGTGGAAAGGAAGGAATGAATCGCCTAAAGAAACACCGAAAGCAAGCCCTAGCGTGGAAGACAAAGGCAAGGGCAAAATGGGAGCACCACCCACCCGAACCCGAGACATCAAATGTTTCAAGTGCTGGGATAGGTCACTATGCGTCCGAGTGTCCGAATCGAAGGACCATTTTAGTGAAGACGAATGGGGAGGTAGAAAGTGAGTCCAAACTAAGAAGCCCAATTCGTGGATGAAGAGGACAAAGTGACGATGATCGATTTGTTGTCAAAGTGCCCTAATCCCTACTTGCAAGGAAATTTCCAACACATGCTCTGGAGTGGCGATGATATGTCACAACGTGAGAATTCTATCTCATATCCGATGTTCTATAAGAGGTAATCCTTGCACTTTGATTATTGATGGAGTGTAGTTGCTCAAATTTAGCTAGCACATTGCTTGTGGAGAAATTGGAATTGCTTAGATTCCCACACCGAACCCCTATGAATTGCATTGGTTTGCATAGTCGAAAAATTAGGGTGGATACACAAGTGCTAGTTCCCTTGCACGTTGAGCAATACATGGATATAGTGGTGTGTGATGTGGTGCCATTGGAAGGTGCACACTTGGTGCTTTCGAACGCCTGGCGCTTGATCTCAAAGTGATACATGATTGTTATAGAAGCTGCTATAGCTTCAAGCGTGGAAAGGCGAAACTATGGAGCTTGCTCCTTTGTCCCCTGAGAGCAAGTAAATCTTGACCGATTGAAGCTAGAAAACGAGGTCGATGAGTGGAGAAAGAAGGAAACGGAAGAGGTAGAGGTTGAACTTGAAGAAGAAACGGAGAGTCATGTTGATAGGAAGCGGATGAGGAAATAAGTCGACTTGAGTATGAGGATCCATTCCTTGTGGCTCGGCGCTAACAACCCCGCCCCAATTTTCTTATTTTCTTCTTGCAGTTAATGTCCGAGTGGATGGCCACGTACACAACTTTAGTTCTTGTGATAGCCACTCCAATTCTCGAGGAGGTTTCATACCAATCCCGGCTTCATATTTTCGTGATTGGGATTGATGAAACAACATTTCCATTCGACCGGTGGAGTATAGGTACAATGAAGAATCATATGATTCGGTCGAATCCTTTGAAGAGGAGAGGATGATATGATCCGGGTTAGCTCGACATCATAAACACGTGTGAGAAAGCCGGTCGAGGCGAAGACGAGCTTGAAGCGGATGTAATATAAGGTGAAGATGTCAAGATAAGCCTGATATGCATGGAAAAACCTCAATCCTGACCCATCCCGGACGTGAAAGCGAAGATGAGAAGTCGAGAATGGGGTCGAGCTGGGAAAAACAAGTCAAGAATCTGCTAGCAAAATTACCACGGCCGTAACCTTTTGTTCATACGGCCGTAACCCGACATTTACGGCCGTAATCCCCGATTACGTCTGGCCAGTAACCTCACGGGACGCTTTGAGCAGAAATCTTGAGCAAATTACTGGCGTAACTTAAGAATATACGGTAGACTCATATCTGGCCGTGCGTTGGTCACACTCACGTATCATGAAGATCCAAATTTTGGCCAGAATTGAAGTGCCAGAAGGTTTTATACTGGCCAGTATTTTTCATTCATACGGTCAGATCATAGGATTTTACCAGTAAATCCAAGAATTACGGCCGTCAACGTTTGACCGACTTTAGCTTTTTGTGTCTACTTTTAGATATTTCATTATTTTAATAGTATTTCTTGGTCATGGATGTATATGAACGAGATTCAGGCCATTTGTAAAGACAACTTTTGTTCAAAGAAGCTCTTTAGCTTTGAGTGTAGCCTTTGCTCCTCTTTGGGTTGTAGCCTTGCTCCCCACCTTTATTTTCCTTGATCTTGATTGCAATTTGTTGAGTTGTAGCCGTGCTCCTCCGTTGCCATCTCGTCTAAGGAACCCCCGAACTTATCGAAGGCGTGATCAACCTTCGTGGCGTTCACCCCCGTGATTTGAAGGCGCAGTCGAGTCGAGTCGAGTCGAGGGATCCTCCTCCTCGCCGGAGAGTTTCAGGTTGTCCTCGATCATACCGGATCCAGTCTAGGGGTTCTCGACCTTGGGGTCGTATCATGATTGGTAAATGAAATCGTTGAATGTAATTATTTTCATAGTGCTCACACAACATCAGATAAGGAATAAGATCGATTTGCTTTTCTATGCTAAGCATTTGTGATTCGCTTTTCCCATTGTTCTTGCAAGTTAAATGAGCTTTTATTATTTTTTATTATTACTTTTTGCTACAATATATATCTTGATTCCTAATTAAAAAGCTAATTCCTTGTGAATTTTCACGAGGGGAAGCCCAAAACTCTCTTCAATGTCAGGTGAGAAAAAGATAGAATCTTTTTATCTTTTTCAGCTTCACAAAAATGAAATTAGAAATTGGGTAAATGAAAGAGAAATTAGGAGGAAAATGGGTTTTTCTGTAATGCTTGCAAGAAATCAAGTTTTCATCATTTCTTGAAATTATTTTGATTTATAACAAAATGAAAGGGGTTTTATTTTAATTATTGTGAAATTTTTGTAATTGTTCTTAAAAATATGAAGATACAAAATCTGATTCGAGGTGTGAAAGATCGGGTTTATTTAGTTTTCCCAATAGAAATTGTTAAACTCTTTGCCTTCAATTTCTGAAGTGTGGTTTAAATTATTGGTCCCCTTGTTATGGAGTTTGAGAAAATGAGAATTATGGGTTGTGTTTTGGTTGGCTTTTTTTGTTTTTTGGTTTGAGCAAATTCTTGGAAAAGCAAATTTATTTGAATTTGTTAATTGCTTAAATATGTCATCGAAAGTATGTTTTTAACTTGTATGCTTATTAGAATGAATTAAGTGATGGATCTACAAATCTTATGCATTTTGATGAATTTCATTTATTCGATGTTATCTTTAAGTTAATTTCTAAATCATTCATTGAAAATAGACAGGTTTTATGTTGCATCTCTTTCAATTGCCTGATATTTCTTCGTATTTAGGTCTTCATTTGCTCAAGGTTAGTTTCTATTTGGGTGATTTTTGTGGTTTTCGAGCATCAAATCTTTAAATTGCAATAGTTAACTGCTAGGAACCACAAGAACCAGAGACCGATTAGAGAATGCTTAGAGAACTTGAAGGCTGTATAGAAGCTTGGTAGCTTTGTGTAATTATTCATTTTTGAAGAAGAAAATATTGATGGTTGTGACTTTGGAATATTAGCATGCACATCACTTGTTTCTCATAAGGATTGTGAATATATTTTGGCTAAAAATATAGATTTTGGGCAAAGATGGAAATAATACTTCACTTCTCAAGATAATTATTGAGGAACCCAAATATCTGACCTTGCACTCGAGTCCTTGTTCTTGCCCAGTCTATTTGGCCTCCATTGTGTGTACCCAAACTCTTACTATGTGCTTTATTGCTTCTTTTTGTTCTATTTATTTACAGTTTTCCCGATGATTTATGATTTCCTTTTAAATTTCTTGGCAATATAAACTGAAACATAACTCACTTTCTCCTTTCTTGTTTTGGATGTTGTTGCATCTTTGTAGTATGAAATGGGTCAACCAACTAGTGGTTTATGTCTTCTTCAAAGTAAAGGTGCCTTGCGTTTTTAAATTTTTTTACTTTTCATGACTTTTTGTTTTAAATCTTCAATCAGTGTTTTGAAATGGACCTTTTTTGCCTTAATAGGTGTGGCTTTTGTGATAAACGGATCAAAAGGGTCAACATTTGCAATTTTCATCTATCAAAACCGAAGGTCAATCATTCGCCCTAATTTCAAAGCTTCTTCGTTACTGTATTTGAGAAAAAAATTGAGAAATTTTGATCGTTATTTAATATTAGTTTGGTCATTAATTTTATGAAGAATATTAGTTTATGCAACTTACATTTGTGGTATTTGACTGCAGTGTAAATAAAAAAATAACACAGTTTACAGAATGGTAGAATTATTAGCATCTTCATACTCCATTAGGAGGGTGAAAAGTAGCTTGATAATCAAAACTTCATTTTAACACGTCTTTAGCATTGGTGTTTGGAGTTATTGAAGCTTTACTCAGCAATTAAAGACGTGCATTCGAGTTTTCAAATCAACAAGTTTATGTCTAAGCATGTTTGTTGCTGGAAAAGCCAGAATCTAATAATTAAAGTTCTAGAGCGTCTTGGGATATTTCTGTTATTTACCACTTGATGTGTGGGTATACGCGAGTCTGTAAAGTGAGTTTGAAATGTGTTTGGTGCGAGTGAGAGTAATTGAGGTGGATGTTAAAAATTGAAAGGGGAAGAAGGTGGTTACACATTTGTGAAGTCGTATTCTATTTTCATTTTGGTTGTTGCAATGCTTGTGCACACGTACAAGACAGAAATTATTTCTAATGGCAGTGCTTAGATTTTATTATTTTGTAATTTCATTTCTTCCTACATGGATGTATAGAAAATTGGTTTCTTTGGCAGGGAGGTGACCTTTAAGGTTGTCTTTCAAAGGTTAGGGTTTTTCGATTACTGGACATTTTAGTTCTATTGTTGAGCTATAATCTTCTCTTTGTTTTCTATCACTATTTTTTTGGATCTTCATCTTCAGCAAGTTTACTGGCAGGCTAATTGTTTCAGATTTGTTTCATATGTAATATTTCATTTAAATCCAGGCTTACTTATGCAATTGGATATTTGATTATCAAAGTTTATTCTACACTAACTTATACAAATTTAGCACAACGTGCAACGCACGTTGCTTCAGCTCTAGTATTATAAAAAGCTCTTCCGTATAACCTTAGTAATAGTTATACACTAACAGTAAAAGGAACCTATGTTTAATAGCTATTGGCATGAGATTTGAAAACCAAAGTTACTCCCTCTTACTGGAAAAGTTATTAAAGAATTGGAATATCTGATTGTCTTGCTCCTCATTTTTAGAACTACATTATTTTGAGCTTATGGTAATTAAGTTTGGTGCTTCATGTTTTGGCCTGATATTTAGTATGTTAATTAATGAATGGATGATTTAAGATTAATCTAGCATGCTATGGTATGTATGTTAATTAATGAATGTTGATTAGAGAGTGGACGATCAAAGATTAATCTAGCATCCTACGACATGTCCAACAACAATTTAGCAGTGCTTTTTACTATTCTTTAGTTTTGGAAGGGCGATGGTAGTATTAATCTAGCTTATCATGGCTAGTCACCTACCTTAACAAAACATGGGCTTGATTGAAGAGAAAAGAAAAAAGAAAGAAAGAAAGAAAGCCATGAAATACAAGCTATATATTATTAATTACTTTCTCCCTTTATGTTAATGTTCTCTTTTTTTTGCGCTATTAGGACGACGCTATATATATTGCTAATTTACATATCAATGAGGAAGTTGACAAAGTCGATGACTATTTAAAATGGGGGGGAAGGGGAGGCCTCTTGATGAAAATGGAAGGACAAAGTCCTGCCATCTGTATAATTATTTGGATTATTTATATTATTTTACTAATTCACATATTGTAACAGCTTCAATTGAATCACGATCAAAGAAACCATGTTCATATGGAATAGACAATTCTTATAATATTACTCGAATTGTTTGTGTATTTGATCGTTCGTCATCTTCGGGCACTAGAGCACCAAGGTTTCATATTATTAATGGTATGTTTGTTTTTAATAATATTTAATATTTAATTTTGGATTCTCCACATACCACCAACTCTAACATTAGATCTCTCTCCTAAATTGTTTTTTTTCTTTTATTTTTGCAATTAATCATGTAATAGTCTACGGAAAAAATAACTCTCTCTATCTATATATTAAAATTTGTATTGAATAACATTTTACATTTTTATATTTTTTCTTTTGTGTGGTTCATCTATTGCGCATGTTTTTTAATTAATAATCTCTATATGTAACTATGTGTTGAGTGATATTTTTCCTTTTATAATAATATTATTTATTTTCTTTTGGTTGTAATTCCCACTGCTACAGTTGAATCACAGTCAAATAAATTACATCCATCCAGCATGTTGGATTCTCCAACTATCACTCGCATGGTTGGCCTATTTGATGCTTCTTGACATTTAGCATTTGAGGGCCTTTGTCTGACATGACATATGGTATGCTTTGTTAAATTGATATTTAATTTTAGAATTTGCACCTACTTCAAACCTAATCGTTTATTCTTTTTTATATTGGGTTGCTCATTTTTGAAATATTAATTGTTGTATTAATTGCATGCTTATATTTGTCTATACGGTTACGTTGATTGTTTGGATTATTGCAAGGTAGCCGGCATTTAATAAATGTCTTATACTTACATATAGTATTCAAAAAATGTTATGTATTCCACGACATGCATGCTAAATAATTAAGGCTAATCAATTGCATTCGTGGCTCAGTCAATGTTGCTCGCGCAGAGAACCCTATGAATATTATTGGTATCAAGGCAGTAGGCAACAACAACCATCAAAATGTGGTTGACAGTTTGCATGGTTCAAGAGTTCCTTGTGGGAGAATTGATGGAGGTGGTCTGTGCTACATGATCAACTAGAATAATAGAAATTCTCCATCGAAGTTTTTTAAGTATTATTTTTAAAAAGTACTGGTTCTTATCAATATTATACTTTAATATCGTATAAAGTGATGAATTTTTATTTTCCGTGGAATGTTATATTCGTTTATCTTATTCTCATATTGGTTTGAGGTTGGATCAACTGTTTGTTTTTTTTTTCCTCGCCCATGTTGTTTATTGAAAAATATTAGGTTCAATGGGGAAGTTGACAAAGTCGGCCACTATTTCAAATGGGAAGGCAATGCCTTTGGATGAAAATGGTAGTACAAAATTAGTACCATCTCTATAATAATTTGGGCTACAATTATCTCATTTTACTAATTCACATATTCTAACAAGTACAATTGAATCACATTCAAAGAAAACACATTTATCTGCTATGGAAAATTCTTGAAATGTCACTCATATTGTTGGTTTATTTGATTGTTTGTCAAGTTTGATCAGTAGAACGCCAATGTCTGATATTAATAATGGTATGTTCGTATTTAATAATATTTAATTTTAGATTTTCATGTAATATCAGTTGCATTATTTACTGTTTGTGATATAAGATAGTTATTTTTGAGAAATTTATCCGTCAATCTAAGGTATCTATCTCCTCTATTTTATTTTTTATTTTTCAATTAGTTGCGTAATAATGTACAAAAACTAATAGTTTACGAATACCAGTTATGCAACTAATAGTAGGTTTTTTTAAAAAAAAAACTTATTTAGTTTTATATTGTTTATTTATTTATAACCTGCTATTTATGAATTTCTTATATTTTAGAATTTGCATCTACTTCAAACCCAATCATTTATTCTGTTTTAGATTGGGTTGCTCATTTTTTAAAAATTAATTATCGCATTAATTGCACGATTATATTTGTCTATATGGTTACATTGATTGCTTGGATTATTATAAGGTAGCTGGCATTCAATAAATGTCTTATATGTACATATAGTATTCGAAAAATGTTATGTATTCCAAGATGTGTACGCTAAATAATTAGGGCCAATCAATCGCATTCGTGTCTCAGTCAACATTTCTTGCGCCAAGAACTTTGCTAATATTACTAGTATGAATGCAGTAGGCAATAACAACAATCAAAATGTGGTTGATAGTTTGCATGGTTCAACAATTCCTCGTGGGAGAATCGATGGAGGTGGTCCATGCTACATGATCAACCAGAATGACTGAAATTCTTCATCAAATTTTTGTGAGTATTATTCTTATAAAGTACTTATTCTTATCAGTATTATACTTTAATGTCGTATAAAGTTATGACTTTTTATTTTCCGTGGAATGTGATATTCATTTATCTTATTCTCATATTGGTTTTATGTCGGATCAATTTCTTTTTTCTTGCCCATGTTGTTTATTGAAAAATGTTAGGTGCAATGAGTAAGTTGAAAAAGTCGGCGATTATTTCAAATGGGAAAGCGAGGCTTCTGGATGAAAGTGGTAGTACAAAATTACTACCATCTCTATAATTATTTGGGTTACAATTATCTTATTTTACTAATTCACATATTCCGACAGGTACAATTCAATCACAATCAAAGAAAACACATTCATTTGCTATGGACAATTCTCGAAATGTCACTCATATTGTTGGTTTATTTGATCGCTCGTCAAGTTTGAGCAGTAGAACGCCAATGCCTGATATTAATAATGGCATGTTCATATGTAATAATATTTAATTTTAGATTCTCCATGTAATATCAGTTGCATTATTTAGTGTTTGCGATATAGGATAGTTATTTTTGAGAAATGTATTTGTCAATCTAAGGTATCTATCTCCTATATTTATTTCCTATTTCTCAATTAATTGTGCAATAATGTACAGAAAATAATAGTTTACGAATACGAGTTATGCAACTAATAATAATTCAAAAAAACCTTATTTAGTTTTATATTGTTTATTTGTTTATAACTTGTTGTTTATGGATTTCTTATATTATTCGTTAATTTTTACAAATACTTTTTTTCAATTGGTTACACAATCTGGAACCAAATGCTACAAGTGGACAACAAGATTGTGGCGTGTCTCATGACAAATGCTCTGTGGCTGATAGTGGAATTCGTGTCCCAGTCAATAGCACGAATCTGAGTGTGGTTGGTAATTCGCCTGGATTTGTAGGACACCGTGCTAAAATTGATGGCTCCGGTCCAAGCGATGGAGTTAACCAGACTAAAGATCATTATTCTGCATCTAATCTCCGTGAGTATTATTAAAAGAGTGAGGATTATTAAAAGAATAATATTTTGTCTTTGAAATTGTCCATTGTTCTTTGAATAGTATTTTTATGAAAAGGGAGAATTCTTCAAAATGTTATTTATCTATTTTGTAGAGGTTAGTTGGGATCATTTAGCAGTGTTATGTTTTATATGCTCCTTCGTGTGCCAAAATGCTAGCTTTTTTACTTTTGTTATCGATGATTTAACAATAAATTCTTGACAACATGTCTCTTGATGAAAGTTACGTGAATAATATTGCAATTCATAACCCAGGGAATAACACTAATCGGCATGTGGTCCACACTTGACCGGTGCTAGAGTAAATCGTCATGGAGTTGACGACGTTGGATCGAGTAATTTGCAGACATCAACTTTACTAATATTATTTGTTTTTTATATTTAGTTAATAAATTTTTCGAATCGTGTGGAGATTCTTCTGGAGATGAGATGGATGATGAGTTGTCTTATGACATGTATGATCCAGAGAATGGTCATTTTTTTGGTTATCTTAGCTTTGTATGGCGATTATTAATTATTATATTTGGTTTATTCCAGATAATGAGATCGAGTGTGCCGATTTTTCAAAAATAGATAATTCTTGGAAATTATAATTTTTTTCATTTCGTACAATTCTCGAGCGTTGGTTATATCTGTAGATTAAAGGATTTGTATGGATTGATTGGGATTAGTTGGATTGTGTATGCCGATTTGTGATTGTATATTGATATCTTCTATAGTTTTGATTGTATAAGAAATTATTTTATTGATAGAAGGTTTGATTCTCTGCAAAATATGTTGATATTGGAGATCTTGTACACTCGTGCCAACACTGCGGTGCTATCTTTTGGTACACCCAAAGAAATAAGACCGAATCCACCAAATACAATCCTATATTTACCATGTGCTGCAATCAATGGAATGTCGTTCATCCCCAATGAAGGACACTCCCCGAGTCCTCAGAGATTTGATTTTTGGAGACAACGATAGGAGCAGACATTTTGTTGACAACATCCGATCCTACAACTCAATATTTTCGTTCACTTCGATGGGTGGAAAGATTGATAAAGGGATAAACAAGGGTCGAACACCTCCTATATTTAGGCTGAATGGCCAGAATCATCATAGCATTAGGTGTTTGCTTCTTCACGAAGGCGAAAAACCGAAGTTCTTGAAGATGTACATACACACTCCTCACAACAAGATCGTGAACAAAATTGATGCTATCAGGTGAAATTTTTATGTTTCATTTTTATTTTCAGTTTTTAATCCTCAACGGTTGGGTAACATAATACTATTTTTTAATAATAGATTGTCCATTGGTTTATATGATAGGGTTGAAGGTGTACAAAACCTACATTTTGACATTGTCTCTAATTTAAAAACGTCCTCGGACGAACATAATCTAATTGCTAAAGTATTAAGGATGGCGAGGAACAGCCTTAACGAAAGGAATTGTGTTGATATTAAGATTAAGCTTATTGCTAGGAGAGGGGGAAATGGAAAGCAATATGACCTTCTGAGAATAAACAAAGTCGCAGCATTGATTAGGAATGACACAAGGGAAGATCGAGCCGAGCGTGATGCAATTGTCCAAATGAAGGGCGGAGCCCTCAAAGGCATGAAGCATCTCAATCCTTCATTTCTAACACTCGAATACCCATTGCTCTATCACTTTTGGGCAAGATGGATATAGGGAGGATGTGGTGCTGACCTTTGCTCTCGACCCTTCTCATAGGGTTAGAGAGCACGTCACTATGCGACAATATTTCGCCTATAGGGTATAGGAACAAACTAACAAGTCGTCGTATATTTTGCGATGTAGGAGGTTGTTTCAGCAATTCCTGGTTGACAGCTACACTATGATGGAGGCAGAATCTAGACACACCAACCGGAGTTGAGATCTAAGTTGTGTAGTGGATTCGCCAACTCTTCCGATCATGGGGAGACCAATCCAGTGAGATTGGGAAAGCTCGTGGTGTAGCCCAATACCTTTATAGGAAGTCCTTGTCATATGATGGTGAACTATCAGGATGCCATGGCCATATGCAGGTGGACCGGATATCCAGAGTCGTTTGTCACTTTCACTTGTAATCTTAAGTGGCCTGAGATCACCCGTTTCATGGAGGGTAGAGGGCTCCGCCATCAGGACCAACATGATATTATATATAGAGTGGTTAAGTTCAATCTAGACCAGCTCATTAATGATATAAAAACCACATTTTCGGCAAACCTGAAGCATGTATTTTTTTTTTTTGTTTGCGTTGTTCTAGGATTTTGTCTCATTGGCTCTGTTCAAATAATTATCATTCATCCTCCTACTTTTGTGTTTCCCATGGGCTAAAATTATTTATGTTGTCATGTTGTAGTTATATATACTGTGGAACTGCAGAAGCACGGGCTACGCATACACATCTTGTATTGTTCATGGCACGAAAAGGAAAGCACCCTAATGAGGAAGATATTGATCGCATAATATCCGTCAAAATTCTGGACGTCGAGACTCAACTGAAAATATTATAATCTTGTGAAGGATCTCATGATGTACGGCCCTTGTTGTGTCACAAATAAGAATTCTTCGTGTATAGATAAGGGCAAGTGCACAAAAGCACTAACCTAAGAATTTTATCACCGAAACCAACATCAATAAGAATGGACTCCCAATATATAGGCGTAGAGATGATGGAAGGATCGTTAATTGCTTAAAGGGATATCTCTATCGAGCGCTTGAGCTTTCATCTCCCGGGCCAACAGAATGTTGTCTGTCATGAAAATGATGAGATTGGTGATGTCATTAGGCGGTCGTCTATGAAGGATAGCAAGTTTTTTGCATGGTTTAAGGCAAACCAAAAGTATCTTGAAGCTAGAGAACTCACCTACGTAGAGATGCCCACTAAGTTCACGCGAAAGCCGGAGAAGCATGAGTGGGTTCCACGGAAGCAAGGGACTATTGTTGGTAGATTGTATTTCGTTCGACTTGGAACGGGGAGAGGTACTGTTTGCGCACTTTGTTATTTTTTTTATTCATTGGTCCATGTTTCATATCATGCATTGGATGATATCATATTGCTTTCTATGGTTTATTATTTTCCAGGTCCAACTTAATTTTGTGACTTTTCCATTGTTTTGCTGGGTTTATTTTTAGGTACTATCGATGTACTTTGCTGAATCATGTCCCTGGTCCATTATGTCTTCGAGGTGTAAGGATTTTCAAAGGGAATATACATAACCCTTTCAAGGATGCATGCTATGCTTGGGGTGTTTTGGACGATGACAAGGAATATGTTGATGCAATAGTCGACGCGAGTAACTACGCTTCTGAGTATTCATTGCGGAACTTATTTGTCACTCTATTGGTGTCCGATTGCTTGGATAAGCCGGAGGCCTTGTGGGAGAAGTGTTGGGAATATTTGTCCAAGGACATTGAGTATCATCACCGGAAGAGTCTTAATAACCCTGGTATTCATGCTCAAAGTGTTGTTCTTTTGCTGTCATGGAGATAAATATTGTACAGTCATATGTATTTTAATTTTTGCTTTTGTGTTGTCTTTTTTCATTTATTTTCCCAAATTGGCATAATCTTACAAGTTTTGTTGCAGACCTTCAACTAACCGAGGAACAGATAAAGAATCACGCTTTGGTTGAGATTGAGAAGTTGCTTCGTCAGTGGGGGAAAAGCCTACGTGATTACAATTCTATGCCATTTCTGGATGGTTCTTATTTCTCTGATCTGGAGAGCGTTCTAATACAAGGCACATTGAACTATGATAAGAATGTATAGTCAGAAGAACATTCTAGGTTGCTGTCTGATTTGATTGATGAATAGTGTGTTGTTTATGACACAATAATGAAAGTAGTTGATGGCGACGATGGTGGCCTTTTTTTCTTGTATGGTCACGGTGGTATGAGGAAAACGTTCCAATGGAGGACACTATCGGCTGCGATTAGGTTTCGTAGAGAGATAGTACTTAATGTAGCATCCGGTGTTATAGCTTCTCTTCTTCTTCTTGGAGGGCAGACTGCGCATTCTAGGTTTGCTATTTCATTGAATGCGGAGGAAGATTCGACATGCAACATCAAACAGGGAAGTCATTTGGCCGAACTTATAGAAAGGACCCGGTTGATAATTTGGGATGAGGCACCCATGACGAATAAGCATTTCTTTGAAGCCTTGGATTGTAGTATGAAAGATATTGCCAGGTTTAGTAACCCACAAGGCAGCCGTCAACCATTAGGTGGCAAGACCGTTGTATTCGAAGGGCATTTCAGGCAAATTCTTCTAGTTATACCAAAGGGAACTAGGCAAGAAATAGTCAATGCATCCCTTAACTCCTCCTATCTTTGGGACCACTGTAAGGTGTTGAGACTTACAAGGAACATGAGGCTACGTAATCTCCCCGACAATGAACAGTCGAATGAACTTCGGAGGTTTTCTAAGTGGATTCTTAGCATTGGAGACAAAGAGATTGGAGGGCCGAACGATGGTAAGGGGACCATCGAAATCCCTGATGATCTCGCGATTCATCATGCGTCGGACTCCATTAAATTTATCGTGGATAGCACTTTCTTCCTGGCAGAAGGGCCATCCCTGTCGTACTTGAATGGAAGAGCCATTCTTGTATCCACCCTTGAAGATGTTGGTCTGGTGAACGGCTACGTGGTAGCCTTGAATGAGTCCGAGATAAAGACGTACGATAGCCCCGATTCCACTTGTAAGTCTGATGACTCTGATTGTGATTTGCTTAATGCGATTCACACCCCTGAATTTTTGAATAGGATTAAGTGCTTTGGTGTGCCGAGTCATATTTTGAAGTTGAAGGTTGGTGTTCCGGTGAGTTAATGCATAACATTAACACTCTGCTGGCCCGTGTAATGGCACTCAACTTATAGTAACTACATTTGGTGCTCACGTGATAGAGGCGGGGATTTTATCCGGGGTTAATACTTGCAAGGAGTTTCTAATCCCCCGGCTGAGTCTGACTTCGTCTAATATCAGATTACCATTCACTTTCCAGAGGAGACAGTTTCCTTTGATGATTTGCTATGCGATGACCATCAACAAGAGTGAAGGGCAAACTCTCACCAATGTTGGGGTTTATCTGAGGAAGCTAGTATTCACTCATGGCCAGCTCTATGTTGCTGTGTCGAGCGTCACGAATAGGAAATGACTGAAATTTGTGATATGTGATGACAATGGACTTCCAACTAACACTACCACAAATGTTGTATACAAATAAGTTTTTAGTAATTTATAGCACGGTGCATTTCAAGCGTCAGGTATATTATTTATATTATTATTCTTCTTTTTACATAAGGCCTTGACACACTCTATCATTTTATTTATATAATATTGGTTTTGCATTATTATATTTGTAGAAAGAGATCACGTCCCCATTGAGATACTTTATGGAGGCATATAATTTGATGATATACTGCCCTTATCCATCAAGAGCATTGTGCTTTGACTTAGGTAAGTAGGCTTGCTTCATTATCGGGAATTCAACGTTCAACACTGAGTTAGTTTTATTTTGTCTCAGTTTTTCATAATATCTTCATAGTTGAATAGGTTTTCCATATAATTCCACGAGCATTTTGGTATACTTGAAGTTGGAGATGTTTGTCTGGCATAAGAAGGCATTTTGTTGTCGTGTTGTGATGCATTTGACAATCAATATGAAATTGATGTTATTGGTGAATGTCAATGTTGAGATTTACATTTAAGTCACTTCATTCTTGTATTAATGGTGTTGCTTTTACAATATGTTTATTATTGAAGTGATGAGGAGAGTTGTAAATCAAGTCTTGTAGTTGCTAAATATTTGTGCCTTGTATAGTTTACAGGAAAGATTTGTACGATATACAGGGGAAACTCTACCGAAATTTTTATACAATTCTTTCATCACTTGTATTAATGTTTAAGTTTGGTGCGCTGACGAGTGCTCGATTTGTTATAACATAGTATTAATGTATATCAAGCTCTCCAATTGTTGATACATTAGCCTCCCGTGCAACACACCGATGAAAAAGTCTAGTTATTTCTAAACATGAGAAATAACTTTCTTATATACATTTTAATTTCAAATATTATATTTTAATTTTTTATATACATTTTAATTTTTGAATTATATAAGGGTGATAGAATTGAATTTTTATGGTTTATTATGGATTTTTATATAAAAGAAGAGAGAGAATGAGTATAGTTGAATGGTGGAGATTTGGGTCGTACATGTAAATTTCACGAAATATATAGATGTGATTGATTTATAGTAAAGGAAGAATGAATAAAAATGGATGAAAAAGGTGAAAAATGTTGAAAAATTGAAAACCTAATATTAGTGTCAACTTGGTACAACACGTTAGCCATGGTTTCCTATTTCCAAAAAAAAAAGGCTTTTATTTATTTAAAAAATTAATTACAAGATTTTTTAAATTTATTTTACCATGCTAAAAGAATAGTTTTAAATAATTTTTACGGATAATGTGCATTCAAGATTTAATAATTGCAAAATGAATTTAACAACAATTGGTGGTTCTATTTTGAACATTAAGCTTTTTGAATATATTACTTTATAATATTTTCAAATATGCAATTTGGATAACATATATTCTTAATCAGTACTAAATCTATATATATGTGATTTTTAAAAAAGCTTTTCAAATTTTAAATTGTTTAAGTATATGTTTGAAGTTTCAATTTCGACATTAATACGTATTAAATTCTTATCAAAATACTAGTTATTGATATTTCCTAATTTGAGACAATTGCTATACCTTTTTTTTTTTTTTTTTTTGATTCAATCAAATATTTTATTCACACCAAACTCTTTCCTATCTATTCCTTAAATCACGTCTCCAACTCTTCATGTTCCACAATATCTCTTGCAGTCGACCCCCATCACTTTTTGTGCGTCTCTGGTGTTAGCAGTGAGATGGCAGTAGCAGTGTGCGTCTCTGGTGGTAGCGGTGCGATGGCAGTAGCGGTATCGTGACGGGTGTTTATTGCAATTGTGAGGACAACATGTGGCTCACGGTTTTCAACTGTGACGATGAGTTGCGACTTGTCAAAGTTGTGTCATGAATTTTCAAGACTAATTGAATCTTATTATGTGTCACGGATTCTTATTTATAGACACGTTTCATTTTGCAAATATATGTTTTATAAATGTTAACAAGAACTATCACGAAAAAATACTGATTGTCACAAGCAAAGTTTAAAAAGATAATTTTACCTAGCGGCCAGCATGATGTATTGATAATATAATGCAATCTATTTTGATATTATCTTAACTAGCAAGATACTATTCACCTTTATAAATGACTTATAATTGTACAGAATTGCTCCAAAACCATCGATGGTGCCGTAATTATGCCCATTTGGAGGTCGATTCGACCCCCGTTTTGAAATCCGGGACCAGATCTAGAATTAGCACGACGAGGCCAAAAATGTTATCAAAACTTTGACCGGTGGTCAACGGCGGCTACGGAGCCGCCGGAAAAAATTCGGAAAATTCCTGGAACTCCCCGCCGTCTTGATTACCGATCAGTGGGATTTCAAAACGCGGTCAATCGACCTCGAAAATGACATCGATGGTGTCGTAATTACGGCACCATCGATGGTTTTGGAGAAGGATTGTATAATTGTATATTACTATAAAGCCAAATCCATTAGAGAGACGACAGAATAATTTCCCCTTACATAAAATATAGCCAAAAGCACTTTACAAAAGACACAAACATAATTTATTTGATCCGATCGCTTACAAGAGCACATGCGAAAGCACATTGAGAACCCTAGTACCCTAAAAAAAAAAAAAAAAAGCACCAATGATTGACAAAAAGGTGGAACATTACCAATGCATGAAGTCCAAACTAAAAAACCTACGAATATCAGGTAAAAGATCATCAAATAATATCATTTATTTATTTCCCGAGTCCTCACCATTATTAGACTAATTATTGCGGGCATCAACAGTTGTACGTATAATTCATTTATGAACCAAAAGACCAGCAAGCTGAAATTGGTAGAAGAGAAACTCACCAACAAAGCAATGCATATGGATGCTGAGAGACAGGGTAGATGTGCCCTTACCAATTTCATGACAGGTGACTCCCGAGTTAGCATTCATATCTACACAACAATGCCTCTTTGCAGCTAGCTAAATTGTGATGCAAGTAACATGAATGCACTGACCACTGGAAATGCCACCAGAGCTGATGCCTGAAGTGGTTATTGAGTTAAATTTATAGCTGGTGCTCTAAAATTAGTGAGACATTGATAAACAAGATAGAGAACAAACTTACCAAGAAAAAAATCACTTCTTCATGAGCAAGAGCTGCAGTGAGTTCATTGCTTTGCATTGATTGCTTTACAAAACCTTGCAACTACATAGTACAAACTGTGATTCAATGATTAATTACTTATATAGAGGATTCGCTGGACTGGATTTATCTAGCAAGAGAAAGGAAGAACCATCTTATTGCACTTCACAAAATTCAAGCATTCTTATTGTTTCTGAGATTCCAACATTCTAACTCACTAGAGACAATCAAAAGGTGAATAAATATAGGTGTAATGATTACTATAGAATTCCAGAGTTCCAGTCCCAGAATATTATTTATGAAAGAAGCAGGGTAACTGGAAGTAAATGTGTTTACTTCACAGAGAGAGCATATGGATGGTTTTGATATATAACAAAGAAAACCACAATGAAACTCCGACGACTTTAGGAATCTGCAGATTGCAGACCATCAAGGTCCATCTCATGCAGTGATGTAACGTTCAACAGATTCCTCATTTGAATTTAGTGATTTTCATTAATTCACAATATGCCTGTCCACGAAGTTGTTTTCCCTTTACTTTTGTTTTAAAAAAAAATTATTTTAAGCAAAACCTTAGAATAAATAACTAAATGTCTTAGTACTGCAAACATGTTTACTACCTCTATAGAAACATGTATATATTTTTCACGGTGGAGCTTAATCTTTCGGGCTTCCTTTTGTCTGGTGTATAACATCGTATCACCCTAGACAGGATATGGATCCATAACTGGCTCAGGATCCAATGGAATAGGAGAAACTATAGCACAAATTGGTTTCGATATACAAGTGGCAGTAGGAAACAAAACAATTCATTTATCAATATACTGTCATGCAGTGACACAGTCAAAAGGACATAAAATACGGGGTAAAGTATAAGTCAGTACCTGGTGATGATAAAGTTTTGCAGCTGAAAAGGTTTTCAAAACATGAGACTTGCAGTAACGCCAAACTGGTGTGAGATAGGGAGCCAAAATCCGCTTTAACATTTCGAGATATGAGGAAAAAGTAGTTTTTATAAACTACAAAGCAAAGAGCATCCTTTCTCAGAATCAAGCAATTTTGAAGAAGACGCATGAAAACAGTAAAGATACAAATTGCATAAACATGAGCACACAAAAATGCCACAAATTGAACTTATTAAATACTTGGTAACAGGGAAACAGTCGATAAGCCAATATGAAGTAAAGCTTCAAAGAGACAGTATACCTTGATAAATGGACATCTATTCCATGTTACTTCTCTCATAAATTTCGACGTTCTCAACTGAAAAATATAAGTCCTTTCAGAGCTTAAAGCAATAGTTTTAAAGTAGTTTTTCTCATGTAGTTGTAAATGTATTGTCCAACAAGGAATGGCGAACAAGAATATACCTCTGCCATGTGAACAGCCTGCTCAAGGTGCTGAATTTGAATCCACTGTTCGGATACAATTTTAGCCATCTGCATGGCCAGAATCATACTACGAGTTAATGTTCCCAGGTGTCTTGGCAAAACTATCCCTTCCATATCACTTGATAAACCATACAATGTAATCATATAAACTATGTAGAACTAAATGATAATGAAGAGCACTCTGTTCCCCAAAAATTAACACATCCTTTGCATATCAAGATTGAGGACACTATTACATGGATGCCATAATAGATAACAAATAAAAAATAAAATACACAAAGTAAACACACAAATGAAGGCGAAATTGAAAAATAAACCAATACTCATTAGGAAATTGCATTCTCCATAATGCAGAAATTCCAAGGAAGTCCAAGGTACATAAATGTTCAGCTAAAAATAATCCACATTTATTATGTTTTTAGGAAATTGCATTCTCCATAATTAAGGATAAATTGCATTCTTTCTCATTTAGGAAATTGCATTCTCCATAATGCAGAAATTATTATTATGTTTTTTTTTTTTTTTAAAGGCAGAATTAGTATTTTATTAATTAAAGAACTGACCCCTTCAACTTGTGAAGTAACAGCTTTTAATCTTCTCTCAGCTTCTAGTGCTTTATGCTCTAAACTATGAATCTCAAAGTTGTTCCTCCGAGAGACATCCCAGAGAAGTCGAACCTGCATTATTCCATTCACACGAGAACTAGCAAAATGATTGAAAATAAAAGAGTTTGAGCAGAAAAGGATAAAATACTATGTAAACCTCTTTTTCAAAAGCATCAAGCCTTTGGTTTGCACGCAAGGAAGCAACCTCGAACCTTGACAAAGTCGCTCTTAGACGTTGAATTTCGAGAGAAAACTCTTCGATTTTCTTCTCAATCTCCATGATATATAAGCTTTTCGCATTCGAAAGTCTAGAGTTTTCTTCAAGAACCGTTTCTGCACAGAAGAGCTGAAGTCAGTCAGCATAACATTAAACGCGGAAATCTAGGGCATTGAATTGAAGAAATACCCAATCGATTGACTTTAAGCTTCAGCTCTTCCGCCTCACATGGAAGAGACTTCTGGTTCAGCCGATCGGCACAAAACGATGCCGTTTCGGAGTACACCGACGACTCTAGGGCATCCTTTCCCGCAGCGGAGAAAGCAAGGGTAATCACTATGGCGGGTAGTAACGTCAGCGATATTGCCACTCTGAACTCCGTCATATTTGTGGTATGATGAATTTCAAATATTGATTACCAGAAGATGATGAAACATTGAATCATTTGATCATCCTTTCTACTCACCATTAGAAGCTGTCAAGCCGAAGTTCGAAATTGAAATAGCCAAATTATGGAGTTGGTGGGGCCTTTTTTAACCTTACAAAAATTTCTAGAAAATTGTCGACACTTGAGTTGACCACCGACATGAGGCCCGTTACCCTTTCCCAGCGTGAGTTTTTTCAGTGCACTCGAAACAAAGAGCAAAGAGGGGCGGAGACAGGGATGGGCCAAGCTGGGTCTTGGCCCACCCCAAATCTGGTTTAGATCCAGTAAATGCGGATAATTTTATATTATATACAAAGTATGTCAACAACTTTTCCATGTTGTGTGCGTGGCCCAGTGGTAAACTGTGGGCCTTTTGGGAGTGAAGGACACACGTGGGTTCGAGTCTTGAGGCCTAGTTTTCAATTTCATTGTTTTTTTTTCCCATTTTCTTGTTTTACCTTTTCAAATTGCTTATAGAAATTATACAATTCCTAACATTATTTTAAATTTTTTGCTTTCTTTAATTCCTCATAGGAATTATATAATTATTAACATTATTCCATTTTATTTTTTACTTTCTCTGAAAAGAGAAGAAGGAACAAAAGAGAAAAAAAGGGGCTATCATTCTGGCTTGTGCTCTAAAAGATTTAGAGCTTTAACAAGAAACAATAGTTTAGGGCATGAATAAGCTACGAAAGATTTTTTAAAAATTACTAATCAAGGGGCTTGTGCTAGTTATTAAAACACTCCAATGTCGATACATTTGATTCAAGTTCGAGTTATCATTCCATTCCTATAATTCCCACTTATTACTAATATAATAATAGAAAATGTTGAAAATGGACGGCATGCACTTCATTTATTTAGCAACAAAAATATGAGTTTTACACATGTCTAACAAATATCATATATGAGCTAAATGTCCTAATTAATTGGAAAGACCAAATATTACTTGACGAACTACACATTTAATTTTAATTCCAAATTGTGAGTTGGGTGAGTTAAAAACTAAATTATTAAAAATTGATTAATATTTTTCCTTCTATAGCAAAATAGGAAATATTAAATTCAAAATTGCTATTAGATTATAATGAAAAATAGGGTATTATAGAGAATTTTTATTTATTTTCTTTTTTTTAATTATATATATTGTCTTTTAAGTTAACTATTAGTTTTTTTTTTAACACTTTTGAATTTAATAATTATTACAGTTTAAGGGGCTCATTTTCCGAACTTCAACTGGGGCCCTGAAAATCAAAAAACCGACACTGAATTCGGCTCCCCCAGTGGATAACTCTTGGCTACGCCCCCTGGCAAAGATGGAGTGCTCCTGGGTACTGGCAGGGCTTTTCTAATCCCATTTGATTTTCGTCTTGAAATTTGAGATTGAATGCAGATTCAACATGACGAGGTGGAGTTCCAGTAATTTTTTCAAAATTTTTGCAATACCGTTGGATGCCATGGCTACAAATTTTAGGCTAAATTTTTACTAAAAAGTATGACCGGCTACCATGACATCCAACGGTGTTGTAAAAATTTTAAAAAAATTATTGAAATTCCGTCTCAACGTGCTGAATCTGAATCCGAGAGTGCTAGAAAATACTCCAGGAGCGCCGTAATTATGGCACACCCGAGAGTGCTTGATCACCACGGCTCGAAACAAATATATACTTGCCCAGTGTCTACATTATATAGATTCTTTTAAGTTGCCACATCAACTCTCACTGAAAAATTAAGGATAAATTAATAAACCATTTTCTCGCGGTAGAATCGGATCATAAGATTCAATTACAAATTATAACGTCCATAACTTTTAAGCAACTGCCATTTCTAAAACAATGTCATCTCAAGTAAGCACCCCTATCTAATTCCTAAAACTCTTCTCGATTTTTGTTATGAGTCAATTCGTATGAGGCGTTACTGCATAGCTAGAAGTCTTTTCAATTTTCGTTACAAGTCAACTCATACAAGACGTGACTAAATTGTGTAAATTAAAATAGCGCTTGCTATTTCACATAGTTATCAGTATTGTTTACAATGTATAGTTGGCTAAGATATTTAATAGCACAATACAATTGCAATGGCAATTGAAAAGGAGCCATCCGTTTAATTTATTAAATGCTCATAAAGTATACAATTTTAATTATATTAAATGATTGTAAAGTATCAAACTTTAATTATATAAACACTTAGATATATGATTTATGATAAATTTGGTATATAACTTAACAAAATTTCACACTAAATAGAATAATCTGAAATAAATTTTATCACATCATCTAACATTTTGAATTTTTGTAGATCAGATATGTGAAGGATATATAATATGGGAATTAGATGTCATATTGGCCAGGCTAGAAAAGCCAAAATATATGGACTCAACCAACGAGGTAACCTTATCCATTGAAGGACTACCGCCCGACAACTTAGCCGTACTAGTTTTAAAATGTGCATTGCACATTGTATGACTTGATAAAAATATAATTAACATGTAATAACGAGAAAGGAATACATTTTCAAATGATCTAATCTCAAGTTAGCATGCATATATGTCAATTAGTTAAGGTGCTTAGTTGGTATTCGGTTTCTCTGCATTAAACGTGAAATATAATCGGTGATGATTTGCATCATGCACGGCTTCACTTGTCTAATCTTTCTATTTTTCATTTTGTAAGCATGATGCGAACCCATGATGGAACTAGCCAACGAAACCTACAGAAGATTTAAGATCGATCACAAAAATCCTAAATAAGCGGATGTCATTGAAGGAACCCTACAATCCACAACACAAGGACCGCAGATGCATTAAATCTACAACCAAGAAGATGTGGATATCCGGAACTATAATGGTGCCGAATGCCACAAATAGGCCAATCAGCGTCCTTTGATAAGTTTCATTAGTTCAAGAATGAACAAGAAGATGATAAATATTTGCTCAAAGTTTTATAAACTCACAATATGTTCAATAAATGCTTACAATGAATTAAGGGTGTGTTTGATTGGAGGTTGGAAAATGACATGGAATTCCAATTCCATGGGATTCAAATTCCCACCCCTCCCCCAAAGAATTCAAATTCCTTGATTTCAGAAAATCTCTACTTTTTAGTTTAAGATGGAAAATAAATTCCAAGGAAAATAAAATGTATTTGATTGAAAAATAAAAAATTTAGGTGGAAAATATTTTCCACCCCATTTTCCACCCCCAATCAAACACACCCTAAGTAATTTTATATAATAGCAGAAAAACACTCAAAATAAGAAAATAACAAAAGATGTGGCCTGTAAACAAAATGACCTAATATGATGCAAAGCATGCCCATACCTTATCGGTTGGCATCTTCTAGTACCTTCATTGACCATACTAGCATATATTGTTTAACCTTTTCAGCTCTCGCCAAAGTTATTAGACTTGCAGGCATGTGGATTGGATGTTCATTTTGACTCTTGCCATTGATCGCATCATCCCCTCTCTCTTCAAGATGATTCGCTCTCAAATCACCAGCATCTTCAAAGGAAGGCAATGCTCCACCTGGCTAAAATAGAAATAAATTTTCCTCTATTGAAAAGAACGATTGGGTGATATGTCATGCTTTGGAATCACAATGGAATTTGAGTGTGAACTTCATATGCCACAATATGTACAACCAAAGCATCCGATTTTGAGCAAACTTGTAGGCCATACTTGAACCTGCAAAAAAGATTGAAATAAAAAGGGGTGGGATTTGTTAGTTTCATGGGACACAAGGTGTGGATCCCACTTTCTTGCTCAATCACATCTTTTCTTTCAAGCTTCTCTTTCTCTATAACATCTTCAATCATCATTTTTTGCTCATTTAGCTCATTTCCAATTTCTTCATTAGCATTAATTTCATCCATAATTTCAATTTTCTCTTCATTAAGCACCTCACTTGTCTCCTCAAACTCACCTTTGTTCTAAGCTCAACTCTCTCTTTCTCTCTCCTCTTATTCTCTCTCCTTTTGCATCTTAACCTCAATTTTCCTATCTAATTCCTCATGGAATAGCCTAAATGATTCTTTAAGTTGTTCGAATGGGTGCTCTCTACCCTTACCTTCATGTGATCCACAAGTGCTTCCTCTTGCAAAAAAGAAACAAGAATTATTTGTTTTCCTTTTTGAACAAATATGTATCTATGATACATTCTGATGGAAAAATTTACAAACACTTGCTATGTCCCCTTCACCATCCCACATCCATCCAACCACAATTTATATAAGCTAGTACATTTTAAAAGAGGTACAAAATATTTATAAAGCAAATGAGAAATTCGGTAAAAATTTGAAATCTGGGTGCTTGGTGTCATCAACAATAGAATTTCCGAAAAAAAATGCCTTGGGTCAGTAGCTATGCTGCTAATGTTGTTTATTGGGTCATTTTTACTCAAATTAACTAATAGGTTGTTGAAAACAAACACCAAACAAGTTGGGCTAATTCGACAAATGATAAATTTTAAGATTTTTTTGTGATTTTCTGCATCTCTCCCCCCTCCTCTCCCCCTCTCTCTGCCCCTACTTTTTTTTTTTTTTTTTGAAAGAGGAAATTAGAGCCGAGCTCTAATACCAACTTATGTGAACCTACAATGGAACTAGCCAACGAAACCCACACAAGATTGGCCATCGATCATTGAAAAGAAAATTAACTGGTTGTGATTGAAGAAACCCTACAACTCAAGAACTCACAACCCAAGAACTATTGATATATTAAATTTACAACTGAAGAAGATGCGGAAATCCCAAAATGTTGATGGGTGTCGAAACTAACAATAATAAACATACTTGCTCTAAAATAAATGAATTGGAATTATAGAAGCGGTGAGCAATGTTTTATCCACAGAGATTGGTTAGATTTATCCTTTTAAAAATTAAAAAAATTAAAATAAAAGTGGGGTTTTAATGTGGAGATTAAATTAAAGTAACTAAAAATAATGGCATGAAATATAAATTAACAATAATAAATTAACACAAAAGTCCAACTTAACGAATGATCTCAAATTTGGTTCACAAAATTGATCATCAATACAATGATAAAATCCTCAATTCTTTCTCTAAATTAGTCATGGTTATTGATACGATCTAACAACCTATCTTTGCTTACTCATTCGACAACCAAGATACAATCATTGATTATTTTCCTAATTAATAAACAACCATAAGTACGATCGTAGGATTTAATTTATCAACATAATTAATTTATAGAGAGACGATCAATTTTAACCAACAAATTCACACAATGATTCATTTAAGTTATGTTGTCTATTGTCATAGCATAGATTGAAACCTTTGACATGATCAACTGTGCTAATTGCCACAATTATTTAAAATATCTGAACGACTGCAGAGTTAGATTTCTAATTGGCGGTATATCGTTTTAGCAATCACACTCCAGGCCCTTTGTATAATCAATCAAAATAATAATTTCAGTAAGCACAAATGATATATAAATTGAGAAAATAATAGAAGAACAATGAAAAGTAATTAGAACTTACAATTGTTGCACAATCAACCCTTGTCATCCTTGAACTGGAATAAAAATTTAGCAATCTATGTCGAAGATAAAGAAAATTCTAGTGTAGAAGATAGAGAAAAACATCTATAAGAAAGGATGAAAATAACATGTGCTATGCTGGCTGTGAAATTAACATGAGTTTTCTACTATCTTCGGCCATATCAAGATTTAAAAATTATCTGGGAAATAATAAGAGAAAAAATAAAAGGAAAAAGGAAGGATACTAGTTTTCTAATTCGAATAAAAATATAATCATTCCTTAAATATAAAAACTCTAAAATTACATTAAATGTCCCTATAAAATATTCTTATTCTTTTTGGGAGTATGAATAATTAAATATGGAGATCTTCTAATAGTGCTCTTCACGTCATGGAATCTCATTCCTATATATATATATATATTTTTTGTCGCTTGGGTTGGTAAGGTATGGCCATGAGTGCTCCTATGGATGCTTTTCCTTGAGCTCTATTCTCTCTTCAAAACTTGTGATTGACTCCAATTCGACATAACTCTTTCACCTAGTTCATAAAACACACAACACAATTAAGATCAAGGATTAGAGCAATTGTATTAATAAAAATGTGAGGAAATACAATAATTTATATGGAATTAATGCGCTCCATCAACTATAATGGTGTTGAATGCCACAAAGGGACCAATTAGTTTCCTTTCATAAGTTCAATTAGTTCAAGAATGAGCAAGAAGATGATAAATAGTTTTCTCACGGTATTATAAACTCAAAAAAAGTTCATTGAATGCTAACAACGAAATGAGTCATTTTATATAATGGCACAAAACTATATTGAAAATAAGAAAATAACAAAAATGCCCAATCCATTAGCGAAATGGCCTAATATGAGTCAAAGCATGCACATGCCTTATTGGTTGACATCTTCTAGTATCTTCATTGACCATACTAGCGAATGTTGTTTAATCGTTTTAGCTCTCACCTTTGTTATTGGTCTTGCAAGCATGTGGATTGAATCTTAATTATGACTCCCGTAATGGATCGCATCAAAGTGTTTCTGTAACACCCGAAGTCTAGAAACCTAGGCCTAGAAGTATTAACCTTTATTTTACTTCAAAATGTGGAAAAGATAAATTAACTCGCAAAATAATTTTTCTTTTATCCTACAAAATTTTTGACATAGTTTCCCTTTTAAATTGGACACAACTAATCTGTTAGAAAACTCAGCATCCTCATAGAAGGCTCAAAGAATAAAATAGATCCAATTTTACAAAAATCCTCTAACCTAGAAACATATAAATAAATTCATAAACACATATCTTTTGTAAAAAAGGGGGGAATAACTTCTCGTATGTCCTATTAACCAAACGCGACAAGGAACCTATTCCACAACTAAAACATTTAAATGATCAAAATAAATAAATAACCAAGCAATATCTGAAGGGGCGAAATGTTCTTTAATTTAAAAATGGGAAAACTAGTACATTTGGTACTGTATGAGTCTGCCTCGAAGCGATCTCCTCAGGTAAACCCAATGCACGTGATGCATGCTTATAACATGCAATGGACTAAATACATTTTCAATTTACATATCCCACTTTCTTTAACACTTAAAAAAAATCATTCCTTTCCGTTCAAAACATTTCACTTCTTTTAATAAAAATACTTTCTTTCAATCATGAGCTCACTTGGTGTATTATCTATAGCCAATAAGCTCACCAGTGTGCAGTTATTATTTGAAACCAGATTCAATTCTACTGATAGCACTGCAAAGCAGTAAACATTTCATTCCATACGGCTGGGTGGTAAACATTTCATTCAATACCACAAGGCGGTAAAGATTACATGTCGAGTGCGCCGGTTCCCCACGACTCATTTCCCACTCACTCATTTCATGACATAGAGATACAACCATTCTTTCATAACCTTTGGGATACATCTCATTATGAAAATTTTCACTTTCCACACTTTATTTTTGAAATCATTTGACACTTGCACATGAATTACTAATCATGTTTAATGGATGCAGTATGTGTGCTCTGACACGAGATTTAACTTGATAAGATAATAGTGTAGGCAATAGAATCAAATAATTGAAAACTAGTGGTAGAATATACATTAACCTCCCCTTGAACAATCGATGTCATATAAAGCATGTTGGCCTCACCTTGAACATTTAGTTTCATATAAAGCACGTTAACTTCACCGTGAAACATTCAACTTCGCTTTGAACTTAAGGGGGATAAAGTTTACTTACCCGAATTCCTTAAGAAATATGATTTATTTACTAAGCAAATAGAGCATCTCAGTTGCCAACGATATCAATGTGCCAAAACCCTACCTCGTTATGAAAGTATAAAGAAAACATTTAAAATAAGACTCGACTATTTAAGAACTACCAATTCACGATTTCAAACTATCAATCTCTAACAAAAAAAGCGGCATAACTTAAAATTTATAGCATGAAATCATATGAATCCAATTTGAATCTCTATGTGACTCATGTGGCTACATTATAACTTAAAACCAAATCAAAATTCAAGTCAAAGATGTTGTGACCCAAGTTCAACTCCAAACACAGAAACTGCCAAAAGTTTCTGCTTGTGCAGCACAGTTTAGAAAAATTATTTTAAAATAGTGAATGAAGTCATAAAATCTCGAAATTTGTACATGAGGTGTAAAACTCATGTAAGATTAATATATTTGAAAATTTGTAAATGATAAGCACGTTTGTGTTACCCAAAGATTTTTCTTCCGGCCTAAAAACTGTTCTCGGGTAAAGCTGGCAGGGTATACAAAAAGTAGCATAAAACCTTCAACAGGCATTCAAATGATGTCATTCTAGTTTTAAATGATACATAACTCATGGGAGGTCTTTTTCTGACTTGTACCATGCCAAAATTCAACATATACTAGAAGTTACGACCTTCCAAATTTAGAGGGCCAGAACAACCCAGTTTATCACATATATCAAACAATTCACCTCGGTATTTCCTTTAGTGCATTCTAAAACTGATCACTTTCAGCTTTGTTCTCATTATCACAATGCCCACCTTTGTTTCACACCACAAAGTTCAATCTTTTAACATTATACCCATTGTTACCATTTCGTTTAATCAGTCCATTGAGCACCTTGGATTCACCCCTTCCACTTCAACACATTATGATCCAAACAAGTTTAAGTAGCTAAAGATTAAGGACAAATCAAATATCCCATAATATTATTCATTATACTAATAAACAATTCAGAGCTCTACATATGAGTTCTCTTAATAGATTCCTAAATCAAAATCAAAGGAAATAATAATAGGACATAGCAAATCATTGTAATACTTGATTTTGTGTGTGTTGGCTTGCATAAGAGGGAAGAAGTGGCCGAATTGTACCTATTTGCCAGCGAGAATTGTGGTTGAGAGAGAGAGAGAGAGCCGAGACCTTGGGTTGTCAAGAATGTAATGTGAATGAGGATGAGGAAGAAAGAAGGATTTTAAGTTGTGGATTTTAGGCCAAGATCATTTAGTTTTGTTGGGTCTTGTTAATAATTTCAAATTGGGCTTAGGATTGTTAAGAATAAGATTTTGGGTTTATGATTTGTGAGTTAAACTCATTGCTTTACATTAAGCACAAATTAGAGATGCCCAATTTTAAACTCAATATTTTGTACCTTTATTATTTAAGTTAGGTCCTAAGCAAATAATAAAAGGATTTAATTGCATAATCTTTAAATAGAGAAAACTAAGAACATCGCACTTCAACTCATTTTCATAAAATTAAACATTCTATTAGGCACATTGAGTATGACTACATTCGAGTCCCTCCACTACAAAACATAACTCAATTACTGTCATTAATAAATAACTAATTAATTATATTCAACTCATTGTAGCTTCATAAGAAAATATAAAAATATGAGTAAATTTAAATTAGCAATTACAAAAGAAGAGGTGTTGAAAGGATGACATTTGGCTATCAAACTTGATGAGACCAAAAATTTCATTCAACTTGGGTATTTAAAAAAATATAAATACAAATACAATCCAATAAATTTTTAAATTTAACTAAATGAGTGCAAACCAGTGTAACCGATAAATTAGGGAAGATCATAGCGACGTGTCAATAATCAATAAAAATTTATTTCTCAAATTTTACAGTTGCTCCAGTTTCCTTTATAAATTGACCCACTAAACGTTTCAATTTCATCATTGAACAATATAGCTTTAATTTTGTTTTCCTATAAATATAAGGGGGAAAATGAATTTTAGTTTAATAAATTACTAAGATAATATTAACATATTCATGTAGTAAGAAAATAAAATTCTTACATCTTCGTTCATCAACATTACTTTCAAAAACTTCAAAGGGACATTTGCATGCATAGCTTTCAATGGAGCATTTTGAAGAACCAAAACTTTTATGCTCTGTTCTTGATCAAATGGATTCAATGCTTTTATGAGCATAGAGCTCACATCTTTTTGGATTTCAGTATCTACGGAAGAGGAAAATAATATATTTAACCGAAGAATTGAATAAGAAAATAAAGAGGAGACATTAAAAAAAGTTACAAACATAACATTTTGTTGGGAAAAATTGAAAATACGATGTTGCTAAACAGATTCATACATGAATATAAGACAATCTATAACTCGTAATTACACACTAAAATTAGATAGAGATAGAAAATTTAATGAGTCAAAGCTTGTGTTCCATGCAATATAAGTAGATTTTCCCTCACCTCACTGTCATGAATGTTTGCCTCCCATGATACAATGATTCGAACTGCGTTCACGTCACAACCAAACTAAATGCAATGTCGGAACTCAATCGCCAAGCAACTCAAGGATTTGGAAGCTTTAGAAGATCGAAAAAGGATGGAGAGTGATTTGTGTCGCTATGTGTATTGTCCTTTTGTGGGAGATTGGGACTCAATATATAAGCACCACTAGGAGCCCTTGGTCATCATTGCAACAGTTAAAAAATTGATGGTTGCCACTAGTGCAGCCGTTACAAGATTGATGGTTCATTATGCTGCCATCAATGGTAGGGGTTTTATTTGATTTTTTAACGAAAAACTCCCACTGTGTGGCTTGCACTTTCCAGCTAATTTGTGTACGCCAATCGCGCTCGCACACGAATCCAAAGCTCGTGTGGATATTGGCCCATGCTTAACAGTTCAACAATTGGTTACAGTTTACAAAGTGTTTACCATATTTAAGTTGGTCCAATTTCGCTTCGTTTTCTAGGCGGCATAGCTATTTAAGCTTTCCATGCAATGCCGCTTTTCTTCATTCTCCATTGTGAGATTGGACCCCGCCCCCCTTTAAGGCTCCTTTCGAATCGCACTTCACTTTATAATGTGAGATCAATTTCACATTCACACGTGAAAATTCTATAAATTTTCCACCACATATCCATTTAACTAAATTACCAGGCAAAATTATCAGCACTAACAAGGCTTTACATAGTTGGATTACCAAGATACTCATGTCGTCAAATCATGAGAGAATTATTAGAACATAGGAACTTTATAATTAGTTAGGTTAATCTAAATTATAATGATGCTATATTTTCATTATACAAAAAGTTAGGTTCTAAATTATTTACTCAACTAAAGAGCCACCTAATTCAACATGATTAGAAACGACTAGAGAAGAGGAATTGGACCAATTTAAATATGGTTAATGTTACCCCTCAAATAAATATTGGGCCTTAGCAATCGGATAACGGATTATTGGGCCTCAACTAGGCCCACTCCACAGCTCGGCCCACCACGACCCATTTCACCTCTATATATATGTGAGTCCAATTCATTTGCAGGGATGCCTTTTCCACTTTGATAGACGAAACCCGACTTCTCCTATGCTCTCTTGCATTTTCCGGGGCTCTAACGGGTTGTTACGTGTGCAGGGATGCGGGGTCGACATCGGGATACTGTTTGGCGGCCGTTTTTGGAGGCCGGTTGTCTCGACTCGGGAGGGCCCACCGGCGTTCATTTTTGGAGGTCAATAGTTTGGCACCGTCTGTGGGAATTGGCAAAAAAGGCGCTGGAAAGTATCCAATATTTTCCGGCAAGAAGACGGAGATCTAAAACCCCAGTGGATCTTGAAGAAGATGGTGGTTTCCGACCAAGAAGGGTAGTGGAAAAGAGTTTTTCTGGCACGCATGGAATAGATCGAAGGAGATCCTTACTGGAAAAACTCCACTTCTCAAAAAAGTTGAGATCCTTACTGGAAAAACTTGATGGAAGAAGCTCTCTGGTTGCGCCTATGGCAGAGCTCTTCTTTCACCGTACACCAACGGATATGGTTTGTGACAGGACAGCACGTGGGGTGGTAATTCAGACAGCTTGGTGCGAGCAAAGTTGTTGGAGGAATGGGACGCTTCGATGCCGAGTCATCGGGCTCGCCGACACGCCATTATCATATGCTCTCGCCAGCATGTGACAGACCGCCTCGCTACACGCGACCGAGGCACATTTGTTATTGGGCTCGCCTCACCATGTAACCGGCGGACCGAGACACATGAATTATTGGGCCCGCCTCGCCATGTCGTCGGCTCACCTCTCCCTCGCCCCGGCGGACCGAGGCGCATGAATTATTGGGCTCGCCTCGCCATACACCGCCCTCGTCCCGACGGACCGAGGCACAGTTAGTATTGGGCCTGCGTCGCCATTAGGTTGTTCGTGGGTTCACCTCGCCCTCGCCATGCCACACACCGCCCTCGCCCCGGCGGACCGAGGCACACGAATTATTGGGCCCGCCTCGCCATGTCGCCCTCGCCTCGGCGGACCGAGGCATATGAATTATTGGGCCCGCCTCGCCATTAGGTTGTTCTTGGGTTCACCTCGCCACGCCACACACCGCCCTCGCCCCGGTGGACTGAGGCACAGTTGTTTTTGGGCCCGCCTCATCTTGGGCTCACCTCGCCCTCGGCCCGGCGGACCGAGGTGCAGTTGTTATTGGGCCCGCCTCGCCATGTCGCCGATAGGTTGTTATTGGGCTTGCCTCAGAGGAAAATGGATGGGGCGATACGGATGTGCGACGATGCAAAACCCGGTTTGCGCTCGGTGGCCAATTTTGGTGCGACATTCGTGTCCACAGGTCACGCTCGCACATGAATCCCAAAGCTCGTGAAGAAATCGGCCCCAGATTTGCACCCCCCTGCGGGCGCGCATAGTGTGTGGAGCGTTCATCATGTAACACCTGGTTACACCTTACAAATGGGTATTCACTTATAAATTGGCCCATCCCACTTTAAATTTCCTATGTGGGATAGCTTTCACTCCACAACTTCACTTCCATCCACATCTCCCTAATCTACCTATTTCGAGCAGCCCACTTCGCCGAATTATTGCGATAAATCCAGAGGGAAATAGCTTATGAGCCATATACCGTTGGAAAGGTGAAGATGTTAACTTTCCATGGAATTTTACGGAGTGCTATTTGGAGTTTCGAAGAGAGAGATATCGCATCTTGCTTGCAAACAGGCCACTGCTGAATTTCTGCTCGAAAATGCTGCTAGCAGCCCACTTCGCCGAATTACTGTGATAAATCCAGTGGGAATTAGCTTATGAGCAATATACCGTTGGAAAGGTGAAGATGTTGAATTTCCATGGAATTTTACGGATTGCGATTTGGAGTTTCAAAGAGAGAGATATCGCATCTCGCTTGCAGATAGGCCGCTGCTGAATTTCTGCTCGAAAATACTGTTAGCAGCCTACTTCGCCGATTTACTACGATAAATTTAGAGGGAATTAGCCAATGAGCCATGCATCGTTGGAAAGACACGGATGTTAACTTTCCATGGAATTTTACGGATCGGGATTCGGAGTTTCCTAGGCAAAGATACAGCCCTTTGTTTGATGAAAGATCAATTAATGCTGAATTCCTGTGCGGGAATTTTGTGAGATTTGCTTCTCCCCGACTAATCCAACGGTTTTATGTTGTGCGGGCTTTGGTTTCCATCATCGAGATCACCCCAACGACCTCCGGAAAGTTCTCTTAAGGCTAGTATACCTCTCCGTTATCAGTTAATGGGAATTTTGTAAAATCCGGGGCTGCGTTGGTAGGAGTGAGTAGTGGAGCCAAGCCTTTGTTCATGGATTCCTTTATTATTCGAGGCGGCAATAAGCCCTCTCCACCGAGGCACCCGTGAAGCCCTCACTGTTTCAGCTCTTGGTCGAGGTAATCTCTAATCCCTCATGAGTAAATATTATTCAGCTAAGCACCAAAGTCTTATATTATACGAGCAGTGTCTTGCTTCGCCTATCTTGCTTGATGTGATTTATATTCCGCTCCGGCGATGCCTCGTCCTCACGAGAAGTATATATTCCACTTCGGTGATGCCTCGTCCTCACGAGAAGTATGTATTTCACTACGGCGATGCCTCGTATTCGCGAGAAGTTCTATTATTCTGTTATCTTTGGGCGACCAGGCCCACGCATGAAGGCGCGGCACATTTGCCCCTTCACTTCACTTCGATTATCTTTGGGCGAGCAGCCTTACGCATGAAGCGGGGCTCCGAGCCCCCTTCATCGCCGCTTACTTTTGGCGAGCAGGCCCACGCGATGAAGGCGCGCACATTTGCCCCTTCACCGCATTTGGATTATCTTTGGACGAAAGGCCCACGCATGGAGGGCGGCTCCGAGCCCCTCCACCGCTCGCTTACTTTTGGGCCAGCAGCCCACTGCGCATGGAGGCGCGCCCCGAGCCCTTCATTGCCTTGTTTACTATTGGGCACGCAGGCCCAACTTCTCCGAGGCCATTACGTAAACCCTCGCCGACTCTATTTCCCGAGGCCATTACGCAAGCCTCGCCGACTCTATTCTCGACGCCATTGCGTAAGCTCCTCGACAACTCTACTTCTCAAAGGCCATTTATGCCCTCGTCGACTCTATTTCTCCGGGAGGCCATTACGTGAAGCCTTCGCCGACTTTATTTCTCCGAGGCCACGTGAAGCTCCTCGTCGACTCTATTTCTCCGAGGCCATTACGTAAGCCTTCGTCGACTCTATTTCTCCGAGGCCATTACGTAAGCCCTCATCGACTCTATTTCTCCGAGGCCATTACATAAGCCTCGCCGACTTTATTTCCCCTGGCCATTACGTAAGCCTCGCCGACTCTATTTCCTGGCCATTATGTAAGCCCTCGTCGACTCTATCTCTCCGAGGCCATTACGTAAGTCCTCGCCGACTCTATTTCTTCGAGGCCATTGGCGTAAGCCCTCGCATCCTCGCAACACTTTTGCCTCGGCCTACACTGACCACTCGTCCAACGCCGACTCCTTCGGCCAGATCCGTCGGGTCAATTTATCGCCGCCTTTGGCAAGTAAGCTTACTCTTCTATCTACTTATCAACCCCAGAATCAGATAAATATCAAAGTCCTCGGCTTGGGGACTCCTTGCCAAAGCAGACACTTTGCTCTCACTTATTTATCGCTGATCGCGAGCCTCATCGGGCTTATTCACCAACTTCGCCGCCTTCATCGGCCCAAACTTTGGCAAACACTCTAACTGACATGCTCGCCAACTTCGCCCGCCTCGCCCAAAGCTTTGGCAAATACATTTCTCGACCGACTAGCCTCGCCCGATTCGACTTCTGGCAAACACGGTTTTCCCGCCGATACTCCTCACCTGCCACGGCGACGCCTCACAAACCGGGCCACTCGGCAATGCCTCGCCTTTACGAGAAGTCCTTATCCCACACGGCGATGCCTGGTAGTCACGAAGTCCGCCACGCGATGCCTCGCCTTCACGAGAAGTCCTTATCCCGCCACGGCGATGCCTCGTATTCACGAGAAGTCCACCCCGGCGATGCTTCGTAGTCACGAGAAGTCCACCACGGCGATGCCTCATCTTCACGAGAAGTCCTTATCCTGCCACGGCGATGCCTCGTTGTCACGAGAAGTCCGCCATTGCGATGCCTCGTATTCACGAGAAGTCCGCCATGGCGATGCCTCTTCTTCACGAGAAGTCCTTATCCCGCCACGGCGGTGCCTCGTATTCACGAGAAGTTCGTCCCGGTGATGCCTCATAGTCACGAGAAGTCCGCCACGGCGATGCCTCGTATTCGTGAGAAGTTCTATTATTCCGTTATCTTTGGGCGAGCAGGCTCACGCATGAAGGCGCGGCACATTTGCCCTTCCACTGCATTGATGCCTCGTAGTCACGAGAAGTCCGCCACGGCGATGCCTCATCTTCATGAGAAGTCCTTATCCCGCCACGGCGATGCCTCGTTGTCACAAGAAGTCCGCCACGGCGATGCCTCGTCTTCACGAGAAGTCCTTATCCCGCTACGACGATGCCTCGCATTCACGAGAAGTCCGCCTCGGCGATGCCTCGTAGTCACGAGAAGTCCGCCACGACGATGCCTCGTCTTCACGAGAAGTCCTTATCCCGCCACGGCGGTGCCTCGTATTCACGAGAAGTCCGCCCCGGTGATGCCTCGTAGTCACGAGAAGTCCGCCATGGCGATGCCTCGTCTTCACGAGAAGTCCTTATCCCGCCATGGCGATGCCTCGTATTCATGAGAAGTCCACCACGGCGATGCCTCGTCTTCACGAGAAGTCCTATCTCGCCACAGCGATGCCTCATATTCACGAGAAGTCCGCCCCCGTATGCCTCGCGATTCACGAAGTCCACCTCGGCGAATGCGCTCAGATTCACGAAGTCCTTATTCCGGACTTAGGGACTCTCACAAAGGCACTCGCTTCCACTCACTTATCTTTAATAGCAAGCGCTCCGAGGCCAATCGTAAGCCCTCGAGGAGCTCATTTATCGGCATCGGAAAATATGGTTCTCAACCGACACGCCTGCCGACTGCCGGTTTTCTGAAATATGATTCTCAACCACGCCGCTTCTAGGCTATTCAACGACATTCGATGCATAGCAATTCCTAAGCCCTCATCAATGCAAGAACTAATATTTTAAACTCCATTCGCATAAATGAACAAATCGGACTTGGGGGACTGATGTTACCCCTCAAATAAATATTGGGCCTTAGCAATCGGATAAAGGATTAATGGGCCTCAACTAGGCCCACTCCACAGCTCGGCCCACCACGACCCATTTAACCTCTATATATATGTGAGTCCAATTCATTTGCAGGGATGCCTTTTCGACTTTGATAGACGAAACCCGACTTCTCCTACGCTCTCTTGCATTTTTTCTACTGCTGACTTGACCGCCGGAGTCTCATGCTGCCGCCGGGTGGTCCTGTGGCTCTAAACGGGTTGTTACGCGTACAGGATGCGGGTCGACATCGGACACTCGTTTACGGCCATTTTTGGAGGCCGGTTGTCTCGACTCGGGAGGGCCCACCTGCGTTCATTTTTGGAGGTCAACAGTTAACACTTTGTAAAGTGTAATCAATTGTTACTTGAAAATAATGAATTGATTTCTACATGAGTCTCAGAATTCGTGTTCGAAAAGGAATTGCATACCTAAGTGTCGCAGTGGATTGGCCACCAAGTGCTAGCCAAGTTTTGCCATTTGACTTTGCCGTTTTCAACATGAAACCGTCCAACTATTGATTACTGAAACTTGAAATGGTCATCAATTGAATATTGTAACGTTGATATAGTAGTAAGCATTATGGCTTGGAGGTTACAACTCGAGGTTAATGTCTAAAGTAATTAATTCCTCCTCACCTACATAGCTAGCATCTCCTATGTTCCACAAGACAAGCACTCAAAAAATACAATCATCTTCTTCTACAATTTTCCGTCTACGGTCCCTCTTCGAATCATTTGGTGATCAAGTTCACGCACTCGATTCAGTTCGCTGTAATGACAATGCAGTACTAGTAGTTATATCCTAGGAAGCATAGACTCGTGATTGCTTGGTGAGGGAAAATCTGCTTTATGGAGATTGCGTCGAACACAAGCCTCGCCTCATTCGGTATTGTATCTCTATCTAAGTTTATAATAATTGTGTGATTACAAGTTATAGATTGCCTTTATATTCGTGTACGAATCTATTTAGCAATGCCATTTTTCAATTTTTACCAACAAACTTAAAGTAGATTTTGTTTCTTAAACGACCGGTAAACAGACTACATCTATCTATTTAATTGATTTCTTCATTGTTCTCGTTTCGGTGGTCTTGTAATATACATATTATAATGCCTCGAGTCCTAAGAACTTCCATTAAAATAATTTTGTTTTTAATAATAAACATGGAAAAGTAACAAATATTTAAAATGTGAAATTTATTTGAAATAGTAAACACATTAAAGTATCTTACAATAGTTGATCTCTAACAACTAAAAACATTCAAAATAACATACTTAATAATTCAAAGTTACTTAAAATAGTAGCAGGAATAAAAGTTATTTATTGAATAAACTCTAAGTAGCCACCATGCCTTACTGCGCCACCGAATACTTAATCTACAAATTTTGTTAATATGAATTGCGTGAATATTTCAAAATAATACTCAGTAAGCTCCGCACAAGGTAATCAATCTATATAAGTATATAAGACAAATAGATATGCAAACTCTATAATATAATACCCAAGGTAAGTTTGGTGCCCGAAGGTAAGTTTGGGTTTGGGCCTGAAGGCAACTCAAGGCTCGAAGGAAAGTTTGGGCCTGAACGTAAGCAATCACATCAATTACATATTAAGAGCACTAATATGGTACAGATTATTAATTATAAATGCGCAATAGTAAAGTTGAGATTTGAGTTTTGACCCTACCTTAAATCCTTCCGAATTTGAGTATTAGTTTAGTGAAAAGATTAGTCCTTTAGCTACTTGTACGCTTCGCCTAGTCAATTAGAAGTTTAATTTACATTGATAAACTTATGTATAAAGTATTTATAAATAATATTAAAACTTGTGGACTAAAATTGAAAGAATACAAAAGTTTTGGGGTTGATTGGAAAGAATTGAATAGTTCGAGGGTTTAGAGTGCAATAAAATTGAATTGAAAATATTTTGGACTAAATTATAAGATTTTTATAACATTGGGACTTAGGTGCAAATAAACTTTAGGCATTAACTTAAATAAGGATGAAAGATTGATGTATTTAAGTTGAAATAATAGTTTAGTAGTTAATCATAAGAATTAAAAGTTAAGGACCTGAAATTAAATAAACTACAGGGGCTTGGTTAAACAAAATAAATACGTTTGGGACTTAGTTTGCAAAAACAAAGCTTAGGGTTTAAATTGTGCGAATTGAAAGGTTAGGATCTTAAAATTAAATAAAATACAAGAACCTATTTAAAAGGAAATAGAAACCTTAGGGATTGGAATTGCAATTAAGCCTAGTTGAAATCTGAATTTGGGAATCAAATCCCTAAATCAAACAAACAAGCGGTGTTGGTTCGAAGTTGAGAAGGGATGCCGAAATTGGAGGCGGTGTCGAGTGAAGTTGTGGTGGTGGTAATCCATTCTATTGACGGTAGAAATTTGAGGAATAGGTGTAGAGAGGGCTAGAAGTCAATGGTTCAAGTTCAAAACACAAAATGAAGATTTCTAGCTTCTAATCCTCGTTTTCTCTTCTTTTCTTCTTTTCTTCTACTTTTATTGAGTTTCTAGGAGGTGTTTGTGCATGATTAAGACTTATTGTGACCATCTAACAACTTGATAGAGGGAAAATGAGAAGATTTATACCTAAAGAAACAATCTATTTTAGTGTTAGAAGTATATACTTTGTGGGTGGTGGTGAAGATATGCCAGAAGGAGATTTAGAAAAATGCTATAGGATAAATAAAAATCAATAGAGATAGACAGTATCTATGGATTGTTTTGCGTTTTGAAGATACTATAGAACTAAAAAATTGAAATAGAAATTAAAATGAAGAAAAGTTAAGAAATTACCTATTGAATATTTGTATTGAAGCTTTTGGAAAGCATTGATGGGGGCGGAGGGATGAAGACGAAACTTGTGGTTATCTTGATGATATCATGAATTAGGGTTTAGACTATAGGGGAAAAATCTCAAAAAAAAAAAGTTTAAATGGGATGAATTAGGGTAAGAAAATTAGGGGTGAAACTTTCTTGTTGGGGAAGCGATGGAAGTGGATTTTCTTGTTGTGCAAGAAAGTGAAAGTCAACTTTAAATGAGCTTCTAATTGGATTGGACTCCATTTGGGCTTAAATGGAACTTTAAATTGGGTTTGAAATACAATTGAGCCCTAATTTGAACTTTAAATTGGATCACAAATTTAAATTGAACCTTAATGAATAAAACTTAAAATTTTAGGACTACATTAATCAAATTCTAAAGTTTTGGACAAAAATGATAAATTTAATAAGTAAATTTATAAATAATTTTTATATAATGGTTGAATAAAATAATAAATAATATATAATTCGGCTATACGAATGTACGATATTAAATGTTTTAGGTGAAGCTGTAACGACATGTTTTACAAATTTAATTTAAATAAATATTTTATTTTCCAAAATTCTCGGTCACTACTCATATATTCATCTCTTCATTTATATGCTCCACAGCTGAACAATGATATATATTATGTAAATCTTAGAATTCGTTATATGCATATTAACTTGACCTAAGGGGTGTTTGATTGTAAAACCCGGAAAATGGTTGAAATAAAAACATTTTCTGGGTAAATGAATTCCGGGAAAAGTTTTTTCAGGGAAAATTATAGTTATAGGTGTTTGATTAGATTAATTAGAAAGTTGGAAAATGATGTTGTTTTCCTTGTTTTTATGTTTTTTCCATGAAATTTGATCATTTTCCTTATCTTTATGGCTAAAGTAAATTGTCCATTGAAAAAAAGCCAAAAAAAAGAGCCACACTTTTCCTTGAAAACAAAAACCACCTATCTCCAAGGAAAACGTTTTCCTTCAAAATAAGGAAAAGAATGGAAATCGAAAAAAGTTGGAAAACTTTTTCTAGGAAAAATAGTGCAATCAAACAGTTAAGGGTGGAAAAAAATACTGAAAAAGGTTTTCTGAAAAAAAAAAGGTTGAATCAAACACACCCTAAGTTTCTTCCTTATCTTGGTTATTATATCACATATACACCGCATTCAACCATTTATATTGTCCATATAATTGCACAGTTCCAGAGGTAATTGACAAAAAGATATTACATGTATGTGATTATTACATATGATTTCCATTAATTTTAGTTTGTCAGTTTTGTCTTTACGCTAAAGTCAGGATATATGATTCAATTTTTTGAATTTGATCTAATCTAAATAATTGAAGTACAACTTGGATTTGACGATTTCACTCTTTCAGTTTAATACAGAATTATGTTTTACTTACTCAATTATTTATACTGCGTATAATGCTAAAGTCATGATACATGATTCCTATATTTTTTTTTTTGAATTTGATCTGCCCCGAATAACCACTGGCGAAGCTAGTATAGGCCGAGTGTGGTCGAGTGCCCTAATTGAAATTTTGCCAGAAATTTTGCTGGAGAGAATGTTTCAGTACTTTGTTGAGTGACCTCACTGAAATTTGGCAAGAGATTTTATGGGAGAGAAAGTCTCAGTCGACAGCTATTATCCACCATGAGGGAATGATTCAACGTATGGCTGTAGTCCAAAAAAAAATTATTAACAAGCCAAACTGGTATGTTTCTTTCTGGTTGGAGAAGACGAAGGGAAGGGGTGTTTGTGTGTGAAAGAATTTGGAAAAAGTCAAAAAAAGCCAAAGGGATATAGCTGTAGACCATTGGACCTCCAATGACCAGGGACGGATCCAATTTCATACTCCCTCCGTCCCACTAAGATAGGCACCCACCATTTTTCACACATATTAAGAAAACATCTTAAATGTTCTTGGAATTATAAGATATTCATATATTCTTCCAATTTTACCCCTATATTGAATGGTCAAAAAGTAGTGTGAACATATTTAAATATATTGGGAGATAAAATATCTATCTTGATGTTTAGTATTCCAATTATCTTTAATAGGGGTATTTTAGTACATGGAAAATAAATTATACATTCAATAAGGAAATTGGACTATAATTTGGGACGGACAAAATAGGAATACTTGCCTATCTTAGTGGGACGGAGGGAGTATCATAATTCATATTAAAAAATAGTCTTTAAAGTTTAAACTTACATATATAATTATTTAAGTTGTGATTTTAGAAATTAATGAGATAAGAAATAAACTTATTATCATTATAAAGTTGGCATTAAATATTACAAGAACAAGGAAAAAAATAAAAAATTTTAAACTCGAATCCAATAAATTTTACTGCAATGAATTACAATCCCCCCCCCAATCTGCAATCCTGGTTCCGTCCCTGTCCACCATGTTTAGTGGTGAGATAGGCCGACCGCCGTGCTAGATTCTCGAGAATTACCATGACCCATGAGCGTGGATAATTTTATGCGGAGAAGCTGAATTTCCCGATAAAATTTCACCAGAATATGGGTGAAGAAGATGACCTAACAACTTATATTTGGACTTCTTTTTTGTTATGAAAAGTTTGGGCATGTTCATTTTAAATTTTCACCCAAATACTTAACCAATCTCATTAACCCAAACAACCAATTGACCCGTTACCCAAATATCCAGACAGCAGAAAATAACCCATAACCTATTAGATTTAGGCATTAATTAGTTTATTTTTAAACATACTTTAGTTTAATATTGATTTAAGATTTCGTTAATTAATTTAATTTAATACTCTCGCCATCCTACAAAGATAAACTCGTTTTTCTTTTTCATCCATCATAACATATGGGCCACTTTATATTCTATTTGTATACGTTCAATTTCTTTTATTTTTCCAATTGTGCCCTTAATCAATGTGTATTGTGGTCAATAAGAATCTACATTGTCGCCATTTAATGTAGTTGTATATTTGAAAAATATAACTTAAATTTAGTTTACCAATAATATTAATTACAATTGCTTAATCTTTGTGAAAGTCAAAATGGTATCTATTTTTGTAGGACGAAAGAAGTATATTTAAGAGTAATTTGTGTAACAAAATGGGGTTAAATGGGCCCCACCTAAAAAAATTTTGCCGATGCAGGAAGTATCATAAGTGATTTCTTAACTATTAATATTTGGATCCGTCACTGCCCTCACTGGACCCATTTCCTGGCTACACCATTTCGAATAACTGAATTATAAATTGGATTTGACTATTTCACTCTTCAAGTTTATACAGAATTATGTTTCAGTTACTTACTCAATTATTGATACTACGTATAAACTCAAATCTGTTATGATCTTTTTCTTGGAGAAGTCGGTTACGACTAACTTTGAGTAGAAGTCAGTTACGAGTATTAATGCATATGTTAATTTTCTGAATGATGTGTATGCATCGGTGAACTTTATATATTGGTATAATTCATGGTGCAATTCCATACATGATTTCTTTTCGTTTCACCATTTGGATTCATGACGTGGTTTCAATATTCTTTCCATATATTGAATTAATAATTGCATGCATGTAGTGGGTAATTAGTCGGCGGGTGATTACATGCATATGACTTGTTGTGAAAATAGATCGCAAGTGTACGATCTCGCCAAACAAGTAGTTAGGTGGACTTTTGAATCAGGATTATCGAACCCATGATAACTATTTTATTTAAATTGGTCTAAATTAATCTCAACTAGAACAAATTAGTAATGACAAGAATGTAGATTTTAACTATTAACGAGGAAACCAAAGCAAACACAAAAATAATCACGAAATTAAAAATTTTGATTTAATTAATGAAGAACAAAGGTAGGAATCCTGGTTTATCTATAGTTCTCCTATTTGATTTCGCTTCTCAGATTTTATCATGTTGTTGTGCTAGATCAAATTCACGAAATTGACTTAATTTACCTCTCTCGAGTTCAAATTAATCATATCTAATGAAATCAACTGCTATGTCTCTATGTATAGTCTGAATAAGCCTTAATTAAGTGCATTAAAGTTCATAGGAATTCACAAGAGATCTTAACAATTATCAAAAAATATCTCTATCTTTTATGTAAATTACCAGGATTTTAGAACATGGTCTAAATAAATAACTCACATCTCGATTTGTTATTATTCACAAATCAATGAATTAGTGATCAAGTAACTCACGCATTAAACATGGATGCAAAATCAACACATAAGAATTAAACACCTAAAATACGAGAATTGAAATCAAATATTCAAACTATATTATATCGTTGATCATAAAAATAAAAATAAAGCTAAATGCTAAAATAAAAGAGCTCATTACGAGGATTTTGAAGAATCAATAAGTAGAAATTGCAGATCTTGCACCAAGACTCTACTTTGGCCTTTAATCCCTCCAAAACAGGTTGAATTACACTTTAGAAATCCCCTAATTGTGATGTGAGTAAAAAAAAACTCCCATTTTATATCTCAAAACCACATATTTATAGCCCCCATTAGGTTTTCAAAAGATACCCAAAATCGTGCACACTAATAAGGTTGAGTTCAACTAGAAACGAATTTCCAAAATAATGCGCATGCTGAAAACGGAAAGTTGCGGCCGCAACTTTATTTCTCGCGGTCGCAACTTTGGAACCTACCGCTGCACATAGGTAGCATTTTTCTGTGCGGCCTATAGCGAGCTCAATGAGTCATTTCTTTAGTCTTTGCGGCCGCACATGGCATTTTTACGTGTGCAACTTTTTATACCATAAAAAATTCTTCTTTGTTTTTTTGCAATTTTAGCCCTCGATCTTCCATCCCCTATGCATTTTGATAAAAAAAAACTCTTTGATATTGAGCAAATTCACTCTCTTTTTATCTTTTGTTACAGTGCACTTGATCCATGTTGGTTTTTACCTAACACAATCAAAATTAAATACACTTAACCACAATAAAACTCACTAAACAAGAATAAAACTATAAAATAAACATAAATATAACATTTCACAAACACCCCGAACTTAAGCTCTTGTTCATCCCCGAACAAGAAAACTAAAACAAAACAAAGAATAAAAGCATGCACTTAACATTAACCACAAACACGACTAAAAAACAGGTCAAATGTTCTACCATTCGCCTCAGGTAAATAAAATAGCAACAGAACTTCAGCTGAACCAAGAGGAACAATCACCAAACTATTCACTTACCATGTACTCGACCATTCGGTGTGTGTATGTGTTCTAGTCAGTCCTCAACTCAAATCCATGTCAGAATATAATCAAAGAATGCTCAATCAAGACCATGCCCATATTCCCTTGCGACAAGATTTTTCTCTTCTCACCCTACTCGTAGGATTCACTCCTCATACTTTTCTCTCGAACCTGAGGTATTCTATCAGTGTAGTGTTCTAAAAGTTTTTCAATGTATTTTTCACACTAGATGTTAAGTAAAAGTGACTTGATGTTAAAGGAACTACCGCTATCCATCCATCCATCTCTATTCCAAGTTTTCAAACCTGTAGCCTTTGCGTCTTTTCTTGCACTTCAAAACCCTATTAATCTTTATTTCCCGATTTTGCCTCTCTTTTTCATTTTTTTGTTTTTTTTTAACATGATATGCAAGTGCAATGCTCCAACAATAATACTTTCTCAAGGACCCGTGTAGCGAGCTTTAGGTCGATGACTTTCGAGCTCGTCACTCAAGGCACCAGGTAAAATACCCCTCAAACTTAATCACTCGAATCAACGAGGCAAGAGAATAGGACATAAATGAAATGAATGCAAATGATGTCTCTCTCTCCCTCTCCCCCTCTTTCTTTTTTTTTTTTTTCATTTTCGGACGAGAGAATGATAGCATTGGTCAGTGCCCTAGAGACTTGCTAGCAAAAAGTCCTTCAAGTCAAAGCAAAAACATCAAAATATATAACTATAGTTCCCCTAATATAAAGTCACTAGTCTTACCACCCCCAAACTTAGCCTTTAAGCTAGCTTGTTCCTATAATTCAATTTGGGGAAGATTACATAGTTCAAAGGGTTAAATCTTTAATTTCGGGTAATAATAGGGAACACAACATCTAGATTACACTCCACATAAATCTCAGCCATACAATGACCATATGCTCAAATAAATTTAATCGTGCACCAATAGGTGACAAGAAAATTTTAAAAGATCACGTGATGTGAAAAGGTCCCAATGTCATCCTATTCAGTTATGCCCAAAAGAAATAATCGTCGGGGATACACTGCTGGACACACATACACAAGATTTTTCAATCATAAAAATGACACAAACATTATGACTCACAACTAAACACACATGGAAGATAAAAAATACACCCCTAACCTTAAAACTAACATTGTCGTCAATGTAAAAACTTAAGATAAAAGAAGAGAAAAGTTACTCAACATCCTAGCAGATAAGTTGTGGCATCAGGGGGCGGCGTGGGTCCTTGTGTGACATGGGTTTGATCTATGACATCAGTTCTGCTAACACACTCATTATGAGAAGCAATCATCTTATTAAAGACAAACATGCACTCACACTAAGAAAAATAAAGCCAACCACGCAAAGCACAGATAAATAAAGAAAAGAGAAAAAACATTGGGTTGCCTCCCAATAAGCACTTTATTTATAGTCTAATTCTCGACTTTTTGTGACAATGGTCATGGAGGTTTGAAACGAATTTGGGAAGCGTTTCATTTATTGGCATTTCCTTCCCAACACTTCTCCATCTTTTTTTTCCTTCCATTTAGGCATCCACACTTCGTTCAAGATGCCTTGAGCTTTTTCATCTGGAATGTCTGGCTCAACACATTCTTTTTTAATTGTCTTGAGCTCAAAACAACTTTCTCCTTGAATAGTTCTACCATCTCGTTGAAGGATGTTGAACATCACCTTTTCCTCATCAACCTTCAAAATTATCTCTCCTTTCTCTAGATCAATTAAGGCCCTTGCAGTGGCTAGGAATGGTCGTCGAAGAATGAGTGGCATTCTGATATCCTCTTCAATGTCCATTATTATGAAATCTGCCGGGAAAATAAATTTTCCCACTTTTACCAGAACATCCTCAATTATGCCATAACTTGGTTGTTCAATCAGCTAGCTGTAATGTCACTGTCGCTCTGCTTTGGCTCGCCTAATCCAAGCTTCATGTAAACTGACAATGGCATTAGTTTACACTAGCACCTAAATCACACGAAGACCTTAAATTTAAATTACCAATGTTGCAAGGGATAGAAAAACTCCCTGGATCTTTCAACATAGGTGTCAACTTATTCTGCAAAATTCCATTGCACTCTTCTGTCAATGCTACTATTTCGAACTCCTTCAGTTTTCTTTTCTTCGAAAGCATCTCATTCGTAAACTTCACATACAATGGCATTCTAGCTAGAGCATTTGCAAATGGGATGTGGATATGCAGCTTCTTGAAGACCTCAAGGAATTTGGCAAACTGCTTGTCACATTTGCTCTTTTGTAGCCTCTATGGAAATGGAATAGGTGGCACGTATGCTTTCACTAGAGCTGGAGCCTTTTTCTCCACCTCTTCAATTTTTTCCTCAACACTGACTTCAACAAATGGTTCAGTTTCATCTTTATTCTCCTTTTGTTTCTCAATCACTAAACTTTGAACCTCTTTCCCCAGCCTCTCACATGAATTTCAAGTAACTGGCCCCCCATTTTTCCGTTGTTATTGTTTGTAGTTCAACTTGTTTAGCAAGTGCTCTTAGCCTTGGAGGGAATGGAATTGGGGGAATGTAAGCTTTTGGTGGAATATATGGAACGGTTTCTACTGCAACTGGCTAAACTTTTGGACCATCTCTCACATTATAGATGGCATTTGCGTGTTCTCTTGGACTCATTTCAGTGTTACTCGGGAATGTTCCACGAGGTCTTTCTAACAATTGTAATGCCATTTGTTGAATTTGGCGCTCTAATTTCTTTATGGAGGCTTGTTGATTCTGATAGTTCAACTCAATTCGTTCTAACACCTTATCTGTCTTGTGCATGTACTGTTGAAACATGTCCTCCAAACTTGGCTTGTTCTCAAGTGGGGGATTATTAGAGTTGTCCCCATATCTAAGATTTGGGTGAAATTTTCACCCCGGATTGTACGTCTGTGAATAAGGGTTAAATTGTCATCGGTTATCACCCACAAAGTTCACTTGTTCATTATGAGCTCCCAGTAGCATGCACTCAGAAATATGATGTTTTGCCCCACATCATCCACATATCGGACTTAACTGAATCGAATACACCCCTTGGGTTTGTGCTTTCACTAGCAAGTCCACCTGTTTAGTCAATGCAGCTATCTAAGCAATCGTGGCTGGTTGTGAATCATTTCCATAGACGTCGGGTTTCTCCTTTAACACTACCCTATCTGATGGGAACATAATCCATGTCTTTCCAATCAACTCCATGAGTTCCCAAGCTTCATTTATGCTCTTGTTTATGATGGACCCATTAGCTGAGGAGTCCACTATAAATTTGAATTGCGGAGCTAAACCCAAATAGAAATACTGAACTTGCGGTCTTTTTCAAAACCATGATTTGGGCACTTTCTTAGCATCCCCTTATACCTTTCCCAAGTCTCATGAAAGCTCTCTCCATTGTATTGCTGAAAAGTAGAGATATCAAGTTTCATTTTGGCTAATTTAGCTGGAGAAAAATACCTATTCCTGAATTTTCTAGCCAAATCTTCCCATGTTGTTATACTAGCATCTAGCTCGGACTCAAGTCATTCCATTGCACCATCTCTCAAAGTATATGGGAAAAGGTGGAGCCTTATAGCATCTTCGTTAACTCCATCGAACTTAAAATTCTGGCACATTCTCAAAAATCATGCAAGGTGAGTGTGTGGGTTCTCATAGATGTGGGCCTTAGAATTGGAGGCTATTTCTGAATAGGTTGATCAGATCAGCTTTCAATTGGAATTCATTCTTCCCAAATGGAGGGTATACTATGCTCGATTGGGTTGGAGTTGCTCGTGGAGTCAAAAATTGAGCCATTGGTAAATTTTCCCCACGGTCCTCCTCGGCCTCTTCTTATTCACCTCCTAGTTCCGAATTTCTCCTATTGAGCAAAAGAAGTCTTCTGCGTGCCTCTTCTTTTGCCTCTGCTCTACGTCTTGTGTAATGACCCGACCCCCATCATGGTCTACCGGATCTGGTCTACTGTGCCCCGAGGTAGACCATATGGATTTTGTTCGGTATGCTAACGAACCAATCCACTTTGGCATGATATTGTCCGATTTGGACTTAGCCCGCGTTTTATTCTTGGACTCACCCCCAAAGGTCATATGCCTAGTTGGATGGGTCTCTTAACTTATAAACTGGACTCCTCTCTTATGCCCAAGCGATGTGGGATTGTGGGTGTTACAATCAACCTTCCTAAAGCGGCCCAACGTCCTCGTTGGTCACACTTCCGGTTGGACTCTAGCTCTGATACCATCTATAATGACTCGACCCCCGTCATGGTCCACCCGGATCTGACCTGCTATGCCCCGAGGTGGAACATGCGGATTTGCATTCGGTCCATTAACAACCCGATCCACTTTAGCATGATATTGTCCGCTTTTGGCCTAGCCTGCACGGTTTTATTGTTGGACTCACCCCAAAAGGCCTCATGCCTAATTGGATGAGTCTTTTAACTTATAAACTGGCATCCTCTCTTATGCCTAAGCGATGTAGGGTTGTAGGTGTTACAATATATGGATTTTGGGTAGGGTCCATTAGCGATCCAATTAAGTTTGGCATGATATTGTCCTCCTTGAACTTAGCCCGCACGGTTTTATTCTTGGGCTCATCCCAAAAGGCCTCATGCCTAGTTGGATGGACCTCTTAACTTATTAACTGGATTCCTCTCTTATGCCCAAGCGATGTGGGATTGTGGGTATTACAATTATCCCTCCTCAAAAGGCCCAACGTCCTCGTTAGCCACACTTCCGGTTGGGCTCTAGCCCTGATACCAAGCTGTAACGCCCCGGGTTCTAACTACCCAGAACACCACATCATCTTTCTAAACTAACTTTTGAAAATTTAAAAGAACGGTAATAAACGGTAATTTAACTGTGTGGAATATCATTTAAACTTAAAAAAAATCAACAAATCATAATTTTAAAACATAATATCTTAGAACAATCCAAAAATTGAGGATAACATGAATAATTTGAGTCTCAAATTAAATAAATAAATAAATATCCCTTAGAGATCCATCGCCATTCGCCACGCTAGCAACTCTTCAGCCTACAATAATTTATTAGAAGGAAAGGTGAGTATTTCAAAGAAATACTCAGTATATCTCACGCAAGATAATAATTCCATATTACATATAAACAGGTGATCATGTAATCCAAATAATAATTATCATGAATAAGTAATAAATACGAGTTCAAATCTAGTCTCATGCATTTAAGCAAGTAATTCTCAACATCTGATTGCATTGAAGCAATAATAGTCTCATGTCTGGGCTTGATCAAGCAATTCTCTAATTTAGATGCTAAAAGATAGCAAATAGTCTCATGGAAGTACACACCACATGCAAACACATAATAAGAATTAATAATCTATGAAAAATTTTGAAAATAAAGTATTTGTAGATAGAGATCTAACTCAAATTGGGAGTTTCAGCCTTAACATTGCAAATCTCTAGGTTGTCGCATCTCGTCTAGTCCTAAAATAATTAAAATAACTCTAATTAGGTTCTTGGATAAATAAAATCTCGAAAATAAAGGGAATTAATAAAAGTGGGATTTAAATTGAATAAAATACGAAGTTTAGGGATTTAAATCGCTAAATTTGAAAAGTTGGGGCTAAATTGCAAAAACTAGAGAGTTCGAGGGACTAAACTGAAAGTCAAATAAAAATTGAAGGGTCAAATCTACAATTGACGTGTTTGAAAACAATTGGACTCAATCGAAAATAAATTAAAACTTCGGGGTCTTTAAAATAAATAAAATATAAGGACTAAAAGTCCGTTAGGCAACCACTTTTTCCACTTTTTACCACTTTTAAAAACTTTTTTATCCATTCTTTCTTTATCCCAAATCAATCACATCCACATATCTCATCACATTCACAAATCTCAACCACTCAACTCCACTCATTCTTTCTCCTCTTTTACATTAAAAACCTTTAAAAACCATTATAATCTATTCCCTATCACCCTATAAGTTGAAAGTCAACTGAAAGTCATGGGATTTGCTTACAGTTGACCAGATCTGAAATCTATTGGACCTAATTGAATATAAATTAAAATTTGAACCTTTGAGTTAAATAAAATAGAAGGACTAACTTAAATAACCAAAGGGAAATCGGGGACTTGGGGTGCAATTAAAATAAACCAAGACTTCTTTTAAAACTCCCTTCCTCTCTCAGCTGCTGCACACTCGATGGAAAAAGAAAAGGGAAGTTTCAGCGTTGTTTCTCGTCTTCTCCGGCCGAGGTTGCTGGTGACTGCCGGCGTGAGTAGCGCCGCTATCGGTGGCAACTACTTAACGAGTCCCAAAGTTTCAATTTATTTCCAATTAGGTCCAATAGATTTCAGATCTGGTCAACTGCAGTCAATTGACTCTCAACTGACTTTCAACTTAGTCCTTATATTTTATTTATTTTAAAGACCCTGAAGTTTTAATTTATTTTCGATTGAGTCCAATAGTTGTCAAACACGGTCAATTGTAGATTTGACCCTTCAACTTTTATTTGACTTTCAAATTAGCCACTAAAATTCTCTAATTTTGCAAATTAGTCCCCGACTTTTCAAATTTAGCAATTTAAATCCCTAGACTTCATATTTATTCGATTTAAACACTACTTTTCATCATTTTCTTTAATTTTGAGACCCTCTTTACCCAAGAGCCTAATTAGAGTTATTTTAATTATTTTAGGACTAGATGAGCCTCTACAGCATTAGAAACTTACAGTTTAAGGCTCAAACTCCTAGGACATGAGGTAGATCTCTATCTACTAATATTTTATTTTCAAAATGCGCATAGATGACAAATTCTTATTATGTGTTTGCATATGGCGTGTATTTCCATGAGACTATTTGCTATTTTATTAGCATATAATTTAGAGAATTGCTTGATTAGCCCAGACATGAGATAATTATTGCTTCAATGCAATCAGATGATGAGAATTAATTGCTTAAATGCATGAGAGTAGACTTGAACTTGTATTTATTACTTGTTTATGGAATTTATTACTTGGATTACGTGATCGCATGTTTTTATATATAATAATGAATTCTTATCTTTTTAGATCTGCTGAGTATTTCTATGAAATACTCTTATTTTTTTCTTTAACTAAACATTTGCAGATTGAAGAGTTGGCGGCGCGGCATTGGGTGGTGGAATAAATCGAGAACCTAATTAAGAATTTTCATTTTTCATGAAATGTCAAACTATTTTATGATTGTCCTGTCATTTATTCCGCATTAAATTATTTCAACCTTTTGAATAGTTGACATTCGATTAAACAATATTTTGCAAAGTTTAAATTTCCGTTTATTACTGTTGTCGTTGATTTTTATTCAAAAGTTAGTTTAGAAAGATGACGTGGCATTCCGGGTAGTTAGAACTCGGGGAGTCACAATGTGGCCTAGGAACGCGACTTGTTCCAGCCAAAATTCTGACTTCTTGAATTTGGTGTAAAGTTTCTCCCTCCTCAAAGTACTCAGTCTGTCCCGAGATGTTCTTCATGTTGTCGTGGGTCCTTCGAGTAGATTAGTATGTCATCAATAAAGACGATGACAAACTTATCCAAGAACTCATGAAAAACTCTATTCATCAAATCCATGAACACCGCTGGGGCATTGGTTAAGCCGAAGGCCATTACCGTAAATTCATAATGCCCATAGCGTATCCGAATGCCGTTTTCGGTATATCACTGGACTTAATCTTCAATTGGTGATATCCTGACCTCAAGTCGATCTTCGAGAAAATAGCTGCTCCCTTCAGCTGGTCGAATAGGTCCTCAATTCTTAGGAGAGGATACTTGTTCTTTATCATCAACTTGTTCAGTTAACGATAGTCTATATACATCCTCATGCTTCCGTCCTTCTTCTTTACGAATAGCACTGGGGCTCCCCATGGAGATATACTCGGTCGAATAAATCCTATCTCAAGAAGCTCCTTCAGTTGGACCTTTAGCTCTTGCAACTCTTTCGGTGCCATCCGGTACGGGGCTTTAGAGACAGGAGTGGCCCCAGGTACCAAATCAATGCCAAATTCCACTTGCCTCTCTGGTGGGATTCCTGGTAAGTCCTCTGCGAATACATCAAGATATTTTCGTACAACAAGCACGTGGTCTGGGGTTAGTCCCTCCGTCGGTTGCCTTTGGAGATTGACCAAGAATCATTGGTAACCTTCTTTGGATAGCAATTTCTCTACCCTGATGGCCGAGATGAGGCGTAGGATTGCCCTGATCTTAGACCTGTAGAATTTGAACTCTTCCTCTCTATTTTTGTGGAAAATGACCTCCTTCTTGTGGCACAGAATGGTCGCATGATTACCACTTAGCCAATCCATTCCCAATATGATATCAAAGTCTTTCATCTTAATTGTATATAGATCTGCTCCCAAAACTAACCCATCAAAATCTATCCGTGCAGCTCTAACTATCGTATTAGTGTCAATTGTCCCTCCTGATGGTAAACTAGCCTCAAGGGTGTTCTTAGTTTTCTCTTATACTAATTCCAATCTAGTAAGGCAGGCAACAAATATAAAGGAATGCGTAGCTCAAGAATCAATTAAAACACATACAAGAATTGCAAGAGATGGATAACATACCTATAATCACGTCATTGTCTTGGCTAGCATCTTCACGGGTGATTGCAAACACCCTAGCTTTTTCTTTCTTGGCTTGCTCGGCCTGCTTGGCTGGGGCATTGCTCCTGATCGAAGCAGAGCGACAATCTGAAGCCATATGGCCCGGCTGACCGCACTTATAACACACACCCTTGCCCCAGAGACATTCTCCACGCTGGTGCTTTCCACACTTAGGGCATGGCAGGACAGTTCCTGAAACCTGTCCTCCAATTGACCCACCATTTCTTGTTGGGAGCATTATTCTTATTCTGCTTGTTGTCATGCCACTTCCTTTTTCCCCGGTCCTTCTGGTAACTTTGCTCCTTAGACTTGTCATCTGCAAAGCATATGGCCTCGGCTTTCTTTACCACCTCCTAGTAAGTTGGTAACTTATAGCCCATCACGATTCTACTAATGTCCTTTTGTAGACCGCGCTTGAAACGTGGAGCCTTTTTGTTTTCGGTGTCCACTAGGTGCAGGGCATGCTGAGAGAGTTCTTTAAACTTTCTCTTGTATGCGACGATCTCCATATTACCCTGGACAAGGCGCAAAAACTCCACCTCTTTCTTGTCGCATAACCCTTACGGAAAGAATATCTCTCTAATCTGCTCCTTGAAGTCAGCCCGGGTTACGGCTGCGGCTGAGCCTCGGTTTTCGATTGCATGGCCGAAGCCCACCACTGTGCTGCCAGACCAAGCAACATAAACTTAGGACATGCCACCTTTGTATTCTCCGGACATTCTATGTGTCCGACTATGTTCTCAATTTGTCGCAGCCATTCCTAAACTGCGAACGGATCCTTGCTGCCGTTGAAGGTAGGAGGGTTGTACTTGTGAAATTGCTCAACGGTCGACACAGCTGGCACGAGTGGTGCTTGCCTTAGCACTTGCACAGTTACCAAAATCTCTCTGATAACATCGAATTGCCGTGCCATAACCTTGACAAGACAGAACTCGATTTATTGTGTTTGAATAATAAACATCTAATATTGAGGTAGAGGAAGTCATCTTAATTAAGAAGTAGGGGATAACATTAATAAACCAAAAATGAATAAGTTTTATTGAAAATTTCAACTCCTCGGTGAGGTTACATAGATGAAGCGGTAAAACAGCTCTATGTAAAAAAAAAAAAAAAAGAATCATCAATTACTGACAAAATTTCTCTGCTAGATCATCTATCTAGTCCCTCAATCATCGTCAGTAACACATGACTCTACCTCTGAGACTTCCTCTGGTGCTTCATCTTCATTCACGTTTTGATTCTCTTCAAGTTCCACTTCAATATCCTCTCATTGGGGTTCGTACTCGGGTTCCTCTTGTGGTTCGTACTCAAGTTCCTCTTGAGGTTCGTACTCAGGTTCCTCTTGAGGTTCCTCCTGCAGCTCTGGCTGGGGTTCGAGTTGAGGTAGCCCTTGCTCTCTGTTCACGGGCCAGAAGTGTACGAGGTCTCACATAACATGTCGTAGTTAACTGCTTCCCCCATGGTACGCCAAGTGTCGTAGAGGATCTTATTAGGAACTCCTTGATTAATAGGGCTCAAGGTGCTAATCAGGCGGTTGATGGATTGTACATCATTCGTCTCAAGCCCCCATTTGATAGCGCAATGCTAAGCCTCGCGCACACGCTCCACCCAATCATAAGTATTCCCGTACAATGGGGCCTTGAGGGTTTGGTAGTCCAAAATAGCGTTATGGGCAAAGTCGGCAATGATCTTATTATTTCCAACCATGTCCTAGTCCAATTACATGAGGTCCAGTTAGTTGGGGTTATCATATCTTTGTTAGATAAATTCGAGGGCATAGGGAAAATATTTATTAAGAATTATGCTCAAACTCGTTCTTCTCTAATCGGATACAAAATCTTCTCAAAGTTCTCGTGAAATTTCTAAGTCTCAAGTATCCGAAAATAATAAGTAAATAAATAACTTGAATGTCTTTTGTTACCTTGGAGTCGGCAGAGGGAGCGATGACGGTTGGAATCTCTCATCCTTTAAAATGTCGCTAAAACATTTTCCGAAAGGAAAAAATGTGTGTATATATATATATATATTGGAAAATAAAATGATTTTTTTCCAAGTCTACAGAAATGTAGACCTTCTCTGATACCAAGTTGTGCCGCCCCGAGTTCTAACCATCCCTGACGGCTCAGATGGGTTCGTCATTTATTGCGATGCATCAAAACATGGTTTGTTGTGTACTTATGCAGAAAGGGAGAGTTGTTGCTTACGCTTCCAGACAGTTGAAGCAGTACGAGCAGAATTGCCGGACCCATGATTTGGAGCTCGCATCAGTAGTGCACACTTTAAAGATTTGACGTCACTATCTATAAGGAAGTAAATGTGAGATCTACACCGATCACAAGAGCCTAAAAATACTTCTTCACCAAGAAGGAGCTGAATATGAGGCAACGACGGTGGTTAGAATTTGTGAAAGATTATGACTGCACTATACTGTACCATCCGGGTAAAGCTAACGTAGTGGCAGATGCTCTGAGTAGAAAGAACACTTGACAGTTGTCAGCATTGGGCTTTATACCAGATCAGTTGGTATGAGATTTTAAGAATTTGAGGATTGAAGTTCTTGCTCGCCTACTCAAACGCTTGGTAGATTGGTGACTTTGACCATTAAAGCCAAACCTGAGAAATCGAATTAGTATTGCCCAGAAGAGCAATCCATTTATGGAGAAGATTAAATTTGAGATTGGTACTGGGAAGAGGATTGGTTTTGAGATTTCAACGAATAAAGCACTCATGTTCAAAGGTCACCTTTGTGTGCCGAAGGATGATCAAATCAGAGGAGATAATGACCGAAGCTCATTGTACCCCTTATGCGGCTCATCATGGCAAGACCAAAATGTACAAAGATTTGCATAGTACGTTTTGGTGGAGAAATATGAATGGAAGCATCGCCAGATTTGTCGCTAAGTGTATGGTTTTCTAGCAAGTGAAGGCGGGACATCAAAGGCCATCAGGACTTTTGAATCCATTAGAGATACCCAAATAGAAGTAGGGAAAAGATCGCTATGGACTTTGTTGTAAGTCTTCTGAAAACGAGCAAGGGCAATGACGCCATTTGGGTAGTTTTTGATCGACTCACGAAATTAGCACATTTTCTACCCATTCGTATGACTTTCAGTATGGATCAGCTGGCACAATTATACATCAGAGAGATCGTTCTACTCCACGGAGTACCAATGACCTTAGTAACTGATAGAGATCCGAGATATACATCAAGATTTTGCAAGAGCCTTTAGACAATAATGGGTACTAAATTAACATTTAGTACAACTTATCATCCTTAGACCGACGAACAATCGGAGCGAACTATTCAAACCTCAGAGGATATGCTAAGATTATGTGTACTTGACTTGGGTGGCAGTTGGGAAACCTATTTGCCATTGGTGGAGTTCGCATACAATAACAGCTTTCAGGCCACCGTTGGTATGGCTCCTTATGAAGCACTATACAGTCGTTGATGTCGTTCGCCCGTCTATTGGGACGAAGTTGGAGAGAGAAAGATTTTTGGACTAGAACTTGTTGAGAGGACAATAGAAGCTATTGAACGGATAAGATCCAAAATTAAAGCTGCGCAGGATGAACAAAAAAGCTACGTTCATGGAAGAAGAAAGGATTTAGAGTTTCAGCCTGGCGACAAAGTGTATCTTAAAATCGCCCCAATGAGAGGAGTTTTCTGTTTCGGAAAGAAAGGAAAATTGAAGCCTAGATTCATTAGCCCATTCGAGATATTGGAGAGAGTTGGGAATGTGGCTTATCATTCGGTTTTGCCACTAGAGCTTTCCGCGGTGCATAATGTATTTCACATTTCCTTACTCAGAAAGTATATTCACGACCCAAGCCATATAGTGAATGTTTAGTCAGTTGGCGTTCAACCAGACTTATCATATGAGGAGGCGCCCTTATGCATCTTAGAGAGAAAGATTCATGTCCTTAGAAACAAAGAAGTTCCTCTAGTTAAGGTCCAATGGGGTAAACACAGTTCAGAAGAGGCCACCTGGGAAAAAAAGCGGATATCCTCACAAGATACCTAGACCTCGCTAATCAAGTAAGTTAAATTTCAAGAACAAAATTATTTTAAGTAGGATAGGTTGTAACGACCGGAATTTCAACATGAAAAATTCGTTTAAATAACTTTTTCCCCAATTCTTGTCTAGCCCTAAGATTATTAGCCATAATTTTGATTTATCCCCAAATTCAAAACCCTAATTCGGATTAAATTCAGCCCCCAAAATTGAGAAGAACCTTAACCCTAATTCTTGTTATTCACATTTTTGGGCTTGCCTAACAAGATTTACCATAATTAACTTAGGGTTTTGTGTTTTAGGAAGAAATTCCTCCCAAAGACCTACATTTAATTAAACTTTTTACTATTCCTATATAAACACACTTAAGTCACAGTTACAATCACCACAAACCCACTTCACAAACTCGGTAATCTTCACCATTTTCAATTTTCGAGCACACACGCACGCATCCATTACCTAGAATAAGAGAAGAGATGAGAAGAGAAATAGAGGGAAGAGTGAGAGGGACCTACCGATTGCCTTCATTGGCATCGCCACCGGTCACCGCCTCCACCACCACCTCCGTCTCTCTCATGTGACCTTTCTCTCTCTGCCTCATGATCCATCTCCCTAGTTGTTCCTCCCCTTCATTTGGTCGCAGCCCGCCAACGGCGATGCCTCGCCTGTAGTTGCTCGGCCGGTGAATCACCAACGACTTCGATTGGAGAAGACGAGTAGTAGCCTTGTTTCTTTCTTCTTTTTTTCACGTATTGAACAAGGTTGGGAAGAATTTGGGATCCAATTGACTTATTAGATTTTATTAAACTCTATTTGCACCCCAAGTCCCAAAAGTTTTGGCTTTTGTTTAAGTTGGTCCTCGCACTTTATTTATTTTAAGGGTCCAAAAGTTTTAATTTATTTCCAATTGAGTCCTCCCATTTAAAATTCTAGTCAACTGCTGTCAAACACGTGACTTTCAGTTGACTTCCAATTAAGTCCTCACATTTTATTTATTTTTAGATCCTGAAGTTTTAATTTATTTTCAATCGAGTCCCCTAGTTTTCAAACATGGTCAATTGTAGATTTGACCCTTCAACTTTTATTTGACTTTCAAATTAGTCCCTAGAATTCTCTAGTTTTTGTAAATTAGACCCAACTTTTCAAATTTCGCGATTTAAATCCCTAAACTTCATATTTTACTCGATTTAAATCCCACTTTTGTTAATTTCCTTTAGTTTTGAAAATTTATTCACCTAAAGGCCTAATTAGAGTTGTTTTAATTATTTTAGAACTAGACGAGATGCGACAACCTAGAGATTTGCACTATTAAAGCTCAAACTCCCAGTTTAAGGTAGATCTTTATCTACAAATACTTTATTTTCAAAATTTGCCCGTAGATTATTAATTCTTATTATATGTTTGCATGTGGTGTGTACTTCCATGAGACTATTTGCTATCTTTTAGCATATAAATTAGAGAATTGCTTGATTAAGCCCAGACATGAGACTATTATTGCTTCAATGCAATTAGATGTTGAGAATTGCTTGCTTACATGCATGAGACTAGATTTGAACTCGTATTTATTAGTTGTTCATGAGAATTATTACCTGGATTACATGATCATATGTTTATATGTAATATGGAATTATTATCTTGCAAGAGATCTACTGAGTATTTCTATGAAATACTCACATTTTCTTTTAATAAATAACTGCAGACTGAGGAGTTGTTGGCGTGACGAATGGCGATGGATCTTTAAGAAATTTCTTATTTCATTTAATCATTTAAATTTGAGACTCAAATTATTTATGTTATCCTAAGTTTTGGATTATTCTAAGATATTATGTTTTAAAATCATGAATTGTTCATTTTTTTATAAGCTTAAATAATATTCCGCTCAGTTGGATTTCCGTTTATTGAAGTCTTTTAAATTTTCAAAAGTTAGTTTAGAAAGATGACGTGGCATTCCAGGTATTGAGCCGGGCGTTACAGCTTGGTATTCGAGCTAGGTCCCAGGAAGTATGGCCAACGAGGACGTTGGGCCCCTTTAGGAGGGGTGATTGTAATACTCACAATCCCACATCATTTGGGCATGAAAGAGGAGTCCAATTTATAAGTTAAGAGACTCATCCAACGAGACATGAGGCCTTTTGGGGTAAGCTCGGAATAAAACCATGCGGGTTAGGCTCAAAACAGACAATATCATGCCAAAGTGGATCATGTCGCTAGCGGACCGAACCCAAATCCATATAGTCCATCCCGAGGCACAGCAAACCAAATTCGGGTGGGCCATGACGGGGGTCGGGTTGTTACATCTTGCTTCCATCCTCTGCAGTGCATTCCATTATTTGTTGGTGCTTGGCTTTCAATGTGCGTTCAATCTCAGAATCGAATTGCTCTAAAATGTCCCATTGTGAGCGGGTCATGCACCAATGCCTATTTTCAAAATTTAAACAAAGACAAGTATCAAAATTCTTTTACAACTAAAAACTAAAATGAAACTACAATTAAAAACTACGATTAATATAAACCGGCATTAAATAAAAATAGTCCCCGGCAACGGCGCCAAAAACTTGTTGTGAAAATAGATCGTAAGTGTACGATATCGCCAAACAAGTAGCTATGTGGACTTTTGAGTCCGGAATATCGTACCCACGAGGACTATTTTATTTAAATTGGTCGAAATTAATCTCAACTAGAACAAATAAATAATGACAAGAATGTAGATTTTAACTATTAACGAGGAAACTAAAGCATACACAAAAATAATCACGAAATTAAAAAGTTTGATTTAATTAATGAAGAACAAAGTTGGGAATCCTGATTTATCTATAGTTCTCCTATTTGATTTCACCTCTCAAATTTTATCCTATTGTTGTGCTAGATTGAATTCATGAAATTAACTTAATTTACCTCTCTCGAGTTCAAATTAATCATATCTAATCAAATCAACTACCACATCTCTATGTATAATCTGAATAAGCTTTAATTAAATGCATTAAGTTCATAGGAATTCACAAGAGATCTCAACAATAAAACACGCTAAACAAGAATAAAACTATAAAATAAACATAAATATAACACTTTACCATGATTTCAGTTGATCTTAATTTGTCTTATTTGTGTTGTGTATATATGGTCAATTTGCTTGAGAATTTGTCCTACGCGTTACTTGGATTATACATTTGATTTCATCTGAATTCATTTAGATTGCATTCAATTCATCTGGTGATCTATATATAATTAAATTCACCCAAGAATGTTACTGATTTGGCAAATTTATGTGAGTCCATCCCTCCATATTAATCTAGGCTAATATATATTTGAATGGTCAATGGTCTTGAATTGATAAGTGTCGATATGATCGTTTTGTGTGTTAATTTGTGCTGTTCACATATATAAATTAATCCATTTATTCAGATTTATGTATTCTATAAATTAATCATTTCATGAATTTATTGTATTCATATGAATATGACCACTGCATAATGTTTTGCTGCATAAAGAGAATTCAATTACGACTATTTTGAGGAATAATCGGTCATGAGTTTTTATGCATATATTTTCATTTATTAGACTTGAATTGATATGCACATTTCAATCTATCTTTAAATTGACTCGTTTTGGTTGGGGGTAATTCTGATCGGTGCATCCTATAACTGGTCTGTTTCTATTCATGCATATTGAACTAAGGTAGTGACTTAATTTCATAAAGGGCATATGAATCGGTGACTTTCATTCCATGCCTACTGGATTTGATTTGATTTGAAATCAAGTTCTAATATATATTTTAATTCCATACCCATTGTTCATTTTGGTGCCATGATCAGAATTGATAATGATGCATGTACTTTCCATACCATACATTGGTAATTAATTGGTTCAAATTATTTTGGTAGTGGTGCTAAATTGTAATGGTAAATTGGTAACACAACACAAGTCATATGCTTTAAGTGCTACCATTACGGGTTAATACATGTAGTGTTATACTTATGAGTTCATAGCATGATTTGAATTGATTCTAATTTGGATTGATCTATATTAGAATGGGTGATATTATTTAATTAATATATTGATATTTATGCAAAGTTAATTTCCGTTACTTATAATGAATTGAGAATTGAGAAGATTTGGAGTTTTGGACTCATACACGCTACTTGCCCATGTAATATGTGAACTCGTCCAAGAATGACCAAGTATCAATATTGATCAGCTTATGCATGATAATGGTTCTGTTCACATATTATATTGATGCGAATTTTGAGCTCATCATACTTGCCATTATTCGTTCGGATCGATTGATAAGTGGTACTCAAAGGGTTGAAATTGCTAATAATTCATTTGTATTTCAGAATCAATGTGAACTATTGGAAATGGAAAACACTAATATCGATAATGATGTAGAATTTGGAAACGATGTCGTGACTCAAGTAGCACCAACCGTACTTATAATGGCACTAGTGGTGGCTATCATATCGCAAACTGTGACTACAACTATGAGTCCTATGCCAAATCATGTTCTAATGTCATGGGTCCCGTTAATCATGGGGAAATGCCAAAGAAATTCAATTGGTCAAATTTTAAGAGCTGGCATCCAATCTACTTTGTCGGAACTACATAATGGTTAGTTTAGCAGATTTGCTGTACAACGTGTACATCTAGTGAAAACGTCAAAGGAATTGTGATATGATCTGACCCTGTTAGAATTTGAATCATTGTGCGGAAGCGTTGAAAGATTGTATATCTAACCCCAAATCATCAAAACAAGATTGGTTTGTCCATCAACGAAGAAATCACACCATAAACAAACCATGACCTCAAAAAATTCACCACAAAAAACCTTGGATGGATTCTTGATAATGATTATTAATTTCTCACCAAAAGAAATTCAACGAGAATATAAATTCTCAACACAACTCAAGAGAAAAACTCTCAATTTTTATGAATAACCAAAACCTATGTTCTCACAATAAAATAGGATGGATATTTATAGTGCTAGATACCCACAAACCTTAGACAACATGAAAATACCTAAAAATGCTTGAGAATAATAATTTAATGAGGTAAAAATCAAATCCTAGACAAAAAAGGAAACAAAAAGGAATAGGCCAGATTTTTTTCCCATGCGGTCGTGCATGCGACTGCATGCTTGTCTTGGTTAGTATTCTAGAAAATAATCACAAGGGCACAATATCACAACAAAAGTAGTAAAGTGGACTTTGTGAGTCCGGATTATGGTTCCCACAAGGATTAATTTACTCTATATCGGTTTAAACTAATCAGAGCAAAAATAATTAATGAAACAAAAGCAATAAAAGTGTAAAGATTGGAGTTTTGGTAATTCAGCACAAATTGTAGATAACACAAAAATAAATTGCAAAATAATAAAGATTCGTTAAATTAATGGAGAGTAAAGTTGGGAATCCTGATTTATCTTTAGGTATACTATTTTGATTTCTCCTCTCAATTTCTAATCGCAAGTTGTGTTAGATCGAATTCACGAAATTGATTTAATTTACCTATCTCGAGTTCAAATCAATCCTATTTAATTAAGTCAACCATCATATCTCTATGTATAGTCTGAATAAGCCTCAATTAAATGCATTACCAAGCGTGGGAATTCATAAATATCCAACTGTCACGTGGGATCACAACAATTATAAAAGTCTATCTCTAACTCTTATGTAGTTGCTAGATTTTACTACGTGGTCTAAATGTCTAACTCACCTCTCGGTTGATTAGAATTCACAAATCAATGATTTAGTGATCAAGTAAATCATGCATTAAATGCAGTAGTAAAATCAACACGTATAATAAAAGCCCAAGAAATTGAGAGTTAAAATCAAATTATCAATCTAAATTACATCGTTCATCTCAACTAATAGAATTAGTTGTTCATGCTAAATAATAAAGAAATAATAGAAATAAAGGAGTTCATCACCGGATTTACAAGAAGAAACGAGAATGAAGAGTAGATCTTGCACCAAGCCTCAACTCCGTCTTGAATCTCCTCCCAAAATCATGAAAATCTCCAAAAGATGATGTGTTTTTGCTCTCCAAAATCCTCTCTAGAAGTTCCCTCAAAAACTCTCTTAGTTTGTGGCTACTCTCCTCTATTTATAGGCTCAAAATAGGTCTTGATTTCTTGCACAAGAAGTAGCCGAAACCTACCAAAAATAGAATTCTAGTTAAATAAGGAATTCCTGCACGTGTATGGATGGTACTGCAGTACGACTTTGGAGATACGGCCGCATGGAGGTTTCTGTTGAATTTCTGCATATTGCCTTTTCAGAGTTATGGCCGTATAATAATTGTAGGCCAGGTCCCTCATCTTTCATTCTCGTCCACTCTGGTCGCTCACTTTCTATTTTGTTGCACTTTTTGCCTCTTTTCATTTCTTTTCATTGTCGCCCATCTATGTTGGTCTTTTACCTAAACATAGACAAAATTAAACATAATAAACACCCTAAAATACTTATAAAAACTATGGAATGAACAATAACTAAACAACTATCAGACACCCCCAAACTTAACTCTTGCTCGCCCTCGAACAAGAACCTCAAACAAGACATGGAAAAACAATCACACACTACACACTTAACCACAAAACATAAACAAGACTCATAACATGTCTAGTATTATACTATTTGCCTCAGGTCAATAAAATACTTTCAGAATTCCAGTTGGAGAAAATAAACAATCACAAAACTATTCACTTATCATGTATACGACATTCGGTTTATGCGCTAGTCATTGCTCAACTCAAATTCATATTGAGACCTAATCAAAGATTGATCAATACAAAACCATGCCCATATTCCCTTGTGGTAAGATTTTTCTTTCCTCCCCCACTCGTAGGATTCACTCCTCATGCTTTTCTCTCAAACCCCAGGGTATTAGTTCAATGAGGTGTTCTACAAATATTTCTTTTCCACACTCGATGCTAAGTAAAAGTGACAAAATGTTATAGGAACTACCACTATCCATCCATCCATCTCTACTCCAAGTTTCCAAACCTCTAGTCTTTGAATCTTTTCCCGGTACTTCAAACCCCTATCAATCTTTATTTCCCAATTTTTCTCTTTTCTTTTTTTGTTTTTCTTTTCTCTTTTTTTTTGTTTGTTTGAATATGATATGCAAGTGTAATGGCAAGTGTAATGCCCTAACAATAATGCTTTCTCAAGGACCGGTGTAGCAAGCATTAGGTCGATGACTCCCGAGTTAGCCACTCAAGGCACCAGGTAAAATACCCCCTCAAACTTAATCACTCGAGTCAATGAGGTAAGAGAATTGGGCACAAATGATATAAATGCAATAATGTTGCTTCTTTTTTTCCCAGCATAGGTCAATACAGACTCGCCAACCAAAATTCCTTCAATTCAAAGCAAAAACTTCAAAACATCAAACTGCAGTTCCCCCAACATAGAGTCACTAATATTACCACCCCAAACTTAGCCTTTTAGCTAGTTTGATCCTATAATTTGGTTTGAGGGAATTGCCTAGTTCTTAAGGTTTAAACAGTTCACCACAGGTAATCTGATGAAACACAACATCAAGATTGCATCCCAACATAAATCTAAGTCAAACAATGACTATGTGCTCAAAATAAAGTTAACTATGTACCAATAAGTGATAAGAAAATTTTTAAAAGATCACATGATGTTTAAAAGCCCAACTGTCCTCCTATGCAATTATGCCCAATAGAACCAATCATTGGCAATACACTTCTTGACAATCATACAGGAGAAATTTTTTTTCCTTTTTTTGAGAAAATAAAAGAAACGACACAAATATTATGACTCATAATCAAACACTCATGCAAAAATTTTAAATCACACCCCAAGACTTAAAACCAACATTGTCCTCAATGTAAAAACCAAGATAAAAGAGGAGAAAAGTTGCTAAACGTCCCAGCGGATTAGTTGTGGCATCAGGGGGCATTGGGTCCTTGTGGCATGGGCTTAGGCCTTATGATCAATTCTGCAAAACACACACATCATGAGAAGCAATCATTTTATTATTAAAAATAAATATGCACATACACTAAGAAAAAGATAAGAAAAATAAAGTCAAGCACACATAGAGAGAAATAAAGAAAAGGAAAGAAACATTGAGTTGTCTCCCAATAAGCGCTTTATTTATAGTCTAGAGCTCGACTTTTGGTGTCAATAGTCATGGCGGTTTGAAACGGACTTGGGAAGCCTTTAATTGATTGACAATGCCTTCCATATTCTTTTCCACCTTTTTCTTCTTCCATTTAGGCATCCACAGTTCATGCAAGTTGCTCTAAGCTTTCTAATCGGGCTTGTCTGGTTTAACATCCTTTTTTCTAGATGCTTCGAGTTTGAAACAACTTTCACTTTGAACTTCATTGTTTTCTCCTTTATGAATGTTGAATATGACTTTCTCCTCATCAACCCTTAAAAGTAGCTCTCCTTTTTCCACATCAATTAGAGCTTGTGCAGTGGCTAGGAATGGTCGTCGAAGAATGAGCGGCATTCTGATATCCTCTTCAATGTCCATTATCATGAAGTCCGCGGGAAAAATAATTTTTCCCACTTTTACCGGAACATCCTCAATTATACCATATGGACGTTTGATTGTTCGATCTGCTAGCTGTAATGTCACTGTCGTCTGTTTTGGCTCGCCTAATCTAAGTTTTTTGTAGATAGACAATGGCATTAAATTTACATTGGCACCTAAATCACATAAAGATATATCAAAACTTATATTACCAATATTGCAAGGGATAGAAAAAAATCCCTGGATCTTTTAGTTTTGGTGGCAGCTTATTCTGCAAGATTGCACTGCATTCTTCTGTCAATGCCACTATTTCGAATTCTTTCAATTTTCTTTTGTTTGACAGAATCTCCTTCATGAACTTCAAATACAATGGCGTTTGAGCTAGAGCATCTACAAATGGAATGTTGATGTGCAGCTTCTTAAAAATCTCCAGAAATTTAGCAAATTGTTTGTCAAGTTTGCTCTTTTGTAGCCTCTGTGGAAATGGAATGGGTGGCACGTAGGCTTTTACTGGATGTGGAGCCTTCTTCTCAACTGCTTCAGTTTTCTCCTCGGCACTTTCTGCAACCAATGGTTCAGTTTCATCTTTATCCTACTTTCGTTCCTCAATCACTGACCTTTGGGGCTCCTTCACCGGCCTCTTAACGTGAATTTCAGGTAATTGTATCCCACTTCTCATTGTTATTGCCTGGACCTCTGCTTGTTTAGCTAGTGCTCTTGGCCTCTGAGGGAATGGGATTGTGGGTACATAGGCCTTTGGTGGCACATATGGTATAGTTTCTTCTGCAACTGGCCGAACTTCAGGCTCCCATTTCACAATAGAGATTGCATTAGCTTGCTCTCTTGGGTTCTTATCAGTGTTACTCGGGAATGTTCCACGAGGTCTTTCTGCCAGTTGTAATGCCATCTACCCAATTTGCAACTCTAAATTTTTTATGGAAGCCTGTTGATTCTTAGCGTTCACTTCAATTCGTTCCAACACCTTATCTGTCTTCTGCATGTACTGTTGGAACATATCCCCAAAACTTAGCTTGTTCTTAGATGGAGGATAGTTATTAGAGCTCTCCCCATATCTGAGATTTGGACGAAATTTCCACCCCGAATTATAGGTCTGAGAATAGGGGTTGACCTGCTGCCTATTGTTGTCTCCCACATAGTTCACTTGCTCACTTTGAGCTCCTAGTAGGATGCATTCAGAGATGTGATGTTTTGCTCCACAATGGCCGCATACCGGACTTGACTGAATAGAATGGGCACCTTGAGTTTGCGCGCTCACTAGCAGTTCCACTTGTTTGGTTAAAGCAGCAATTTGAGCATTGGTGGATGCTAATGAATCACTCTCATATGTGACAGGTCCTTTTTTTAGGACCACTCGATCATATGGGAACATGGTTTGTATCTTGGCAATTGACTCCAATAAGTCCCATGCTTGATTCACTCTTTTGTTGGTGATGGACCCGTTGGATGAAGAGTCCACAATGGACTTGAACTGTGGAGATAATCCAGAATAGAAGTACTGCACCGAAGTTCCTTTGTCAATCCCATGATTAGGGCATTTTCTCAGCACGCTTTTGAATCTATCCTAAGCTTCATGGAAAGTTTCACCATCGAATTGTTGGAAAGTCGAGATGTTGAGCTTCATTTTTGCAGCTTTGGCCGGTGAGAAGGATTTATTACAAAATGTTTTGGCCAAGTCGTCCCACGTTGTGATACACTCATCAGGCTCCGAATCTAGCCACTCCAAAGCACTGTCTCTGAAAGTGTATGGGAAAAGACGAAGTCTTATGGCATCTTCATTAACGCCCTCGAACTTAAAGTTCTGGCACATTCTCAAGAATCTTGCAAGGTGAGTGTGTGGGTTCTCATGAGCGTGGCCATAGAATTGAAGGCTATTGCTGAACAAGTTAATCAGATTGGTTCTCAGTTGAAACTCATTCGTCCCAAACGGAGGGTATATGATGCTTGATCGGGATGGGGCTGCTGGTGGATTCAAGAATTGCGCCAAAGGTAAATTTCCACCATCGTCTTCATCACCTTCCTCTTCTTCATCTTCTTGTTCCGCATTTCTCCGATTAATCAAAACAACTCTTCTTCGCGCTTCTTCCTCTGCCTCCGTCTAGCATCTCGCTTCCTTCTCGGCCGTGCGCTCCATTGTTAATTTGCATCTAGCTCTTAATGTACGTTTAATTTCTGGGTCAAATTCTTCTAAATGCCCCCTTGTGAGCGGGTTATGCACCGGACGCAAATTTCTGCAAAAACTTAAACAAAAACAAGTATAAAAATTTGTTTATAAATAAATACTAAAATTAAACTAAAACTAAAATTAAAAACTATGATTAATATAAACCGATATTAAATAAAAATAAGTCCCCGGCAACGGCACCAAAAACTTGTTGTAGAAAATAATTGCAAATGCACGATATCGCCTCATAAATAGTAAAGTGGACTTTGTGAGTCCGGATTATCGTTCCCACTATCACTAATTTACTCTATATCAGTTTAAACTAATCACAACAAAAATAATTAATGAAACAAAAGCAATAAAAGTGTAAACATTGGAGTTTTGGTAATTTAGCACAAATTGTAGATAACACAAAAATAAATTGCAAAATAATAAAGATTTGTTAAATTAATGGAGACTAAAGTTGGGAATCCCGATTTATGTTTGGGTATTCTATTTGATTTCTTTTCTCAATTTCTAATCTCAAGTTGTGTTAGATCGAATTCACGAAATTGATTTAATTTACCTCTCTCAGTCCAAATCAATCCTATTTAATTAAGTCAACCACCATATCTTTATGTATAGCCTGAATAAGCCTTAATTAAATGCATTACCGAGTGTGGGAATTCATAAATATCCACCTGTCACGTGGGATCACAACAATTATAAAAGTCTATCTCTAACTCTTATGTAGTTGCTGGATTTTACTACTTGGTCTAAATGTCTAACTCACTTCTCGGCTGATTAGAATTCACAAATCAATGATTTAGTGATCAAGTAAATCATACATTAAATGTAGTAGTAAAATCAACAAGTATAATAAAAGCCCAAGAAATTGAGAGTTAAAATCAAATTATCAATCTAAACTACATCGTTCATCCCAACTAATAGAATTAGTTGTTCATGCTAAACAATGAAGAAATAACAGAAATAAAGGAGTTTATCATCGGATTTACAAGAAGAAACGAGAATGAAGAGTAGATCATGCACCAGGCCTCAACTCCGTCTTGAATCTCCTCCCAAAACCATGAAAATCTCCAAAAGATGATGTGTTTTTGCTCTCCAAAATCCTCTCCAGATGCTCCCCCCAAAAACTCTCTTAGTTTGTGGCTACTCTCCTCTATTTATTGGCTCAAAATAGGTCTTGATTTCTTGCACAAGAAATAGCCAAAACCCAAAAAAATAGAATTCTAGTTAAATAAGGAATTCCTGGGCGTGTATGGATGGTACGGCCATACGACTTTGGAGATACGAGCTGTATGGAGTTTTCTGCTGAATTTCTGCATATTGTCTTTTCAGAGTTATGGCCGTATCGTAATTACAGGCCAGGTCCCTCATCTTTCATTCTCGTCCACTTTGGTCCCCACTTTCTTTTTTTTTGCATTTTTTGCGCCTTTTTGCATCTTTTCACTTGTTTTCATTGTCATCCATCCATGTTGGTTTTTTGCATAAAAATAGACAAAATTAAACATAATAAACACTCTAAAATACTTATAAAAACTATGGAATGAACAATAACTAAACAACTATTAGTTACGGCCATGATTTTTTGGTTGCGGCCGTAATTGAGCTTCTACTGAAAAATTTTCAAAAATTCTTTTTTGTACCATACGGTCGCACATGCGATCGCACACGCGATCGGACACCTTCATCTTCGTGGTCAGCTGTGCGTTGTTCAATGGTTTCACCATAACTTTTGATCTCAAATTCCGATTGAGTTGATTCAAAGTGCATTAGAACCTAGACGAAGAGGACTTTGATTCTTCAAGAAATAGAGATTTTGAAATTTTGACTTGTATTTTCATCGAATTTGCACTCAATCTTTGATTCTTTATCAATTTGGTCTTGAAATGACGCTTTAGCGGAATTCCTGCATTGGATCTTCTTTTTAGCCTTTCCTTAGTTGCTTTGGGTCTCTATTTCCAATAGTTAATCCCATTAAACTTTAGATGTTTTTCTAATCAATCGCGGCCTTTGGATTATAACATCTCTTAATTCTTTAGGGGGATTCGTCTTTGAATATTTTAAGTTATCTTGAGGATCCTTATTTGGTACCTGCAAGTTCAAAAGTTTGGGGTGGGAAGTGTTAGAAAAAAAATTTATTCTTCTTCTCCTTTAACTCCTTCTTCGGTTTTCCTTCACAATGTCCTTAGGAGATAAATGATAAAGCACAAATTTTCGATCTATTTGATTGTCCATCAAATAGTACCTTCCTATCAAACTACCAAGGCCATCCAAATAGCAATTGCATGGCATGCATGGGAACCACATCACAAAATACCGTATCACAACCACGCATGCTTCTCCACTTTAATCTTCCCACACTCATTCAACTAATGTAACTTATACAGGTTGGGATGCTTGAACAAATTCAACTCCAAATCCTTCACCAAAGTAGCACTAGCTACATTAGTGCAACTACCACCATCAATAACAAAGCTGCCAAGTTTGGATTTTACAATGCACCCTGTGTGGAAAATGGTGTTGCACTGACTCTGAACTTCGACCCTTATTTGCAACACTTGTAGCCCCTAATGATTTAGGTATTTGTATTACAAACTGATCATCATCTTCTTTCTTTTTATCTCCTTCTTCATCATTCGCATCATCTGTAGATTCGATTGTATCTCCCTTAATTAACATTGTCCTCTGGTTGGGGCACTCTTCCATAACAAGACTATATCCCTTGCATTTGAAACACTGCTTGTCCCGTGCTTAAGGAGGTTAACCTATCTTTCCATTTCCCTTAGCCACCACTATTGGCCTATTTTCAATGCCTTTAGTTCAGTCAGCCTGGTTCTTTTTTTTCATAGCTACTTTCCTTAGCATATTTTGCAGCACGTTTTATTTTAATCTGTTTTTCAACCCGACTAGCTACATGTAACATCTCTTCCATCTCCACGTAGGCATGTAACTCTGCTTTATTTTCAATTTTCCTATTTAGCCCACTTAAAAATCTGGCCATCGTGGCCTCCCTATTCTCTGCCATGTTAGCCCGAATCATTAAGGGGGCGTTCTGTTTGTTTTGTATTTTCTGTTTTCCTTTTTGAAAATATTTTGGTGTTTTCTGTTTTTAATTGTTGTTTTCAGAAAATTGAAAATGCGTTTGGTTTGTTGTTTTGAAAAATTTATTTTTGAGAAGAGAAAATAGAAAATGTGTTTGGTTTATAATTGTTTAAAATGTGATAAATGTAAAGTTTAAAATTAGAAAATGCATTTTCCTTGTTTTCAACATTTAACACAGAAAACGCCGAAAACATTAAAAAGACGTTTTCGTGTTTTCTATACAAATCTTGAAAACGATTTCAAAACGATTTTAAAACAATGAATGTAACGCTGCTTTCAATATTTTCGAAAATAGAAAACAGAAAACGGGTTGAAAGTGGCAAACAGAACGCACCCTAATATTTCCATTTCCTTGTAATAATCCTCAACACTTTTCGAGCCTTGTTGGAGATTCATTAACTTTCTAAATAATTCCCCATAATAGTAATTAGGAACATATCGTTTCCACATAATAGTCATCAATTTTTCCCAACTACTTACCGGTCTTTCTAGATTTCTCCGTCCACTAGTTGATCACACCAAACTACTGCATAGTCACTGAATTCAGTCACCGCTAATTTTACCTTTTTCTCCTCCAAATACCTGTGGCAATAAAAAATTAGCTCCATCTTTTTCTCCCACTTTTGGTACTCATCCAAATCACTCCGACCTTGAAAAGAAGGAATTTTCATTTTTATTGTACTTAATTCTAGATCTTCATCATCGCTTCTCCTAGATCTGCATCATTTTTATCCCTATAGATGATTCGTTATTACTTCCCATACGACTCCCATCATCATCATGATAGGAAGTCCTATTTCTCCTTTTATTATTATCAACTTCTAATCTGTCTAGTCTCATCATGATTCGAGTGAGTATCTCCATAGCTCGTTGGTTATCTTGCATAGCGGTAAATTTCTCTTCCCACATCTTAGTTAAATTATTTAATTACCACCATAGCAAAAAAAAAAAAAAAAAGAAAAGAAAACAAACAAACAAACAAACAATAGCCCAATTCGCACAAATATCCCAAATCCCAATTCACCAATAATTTTGAAACATCCTAAATTTGATCTAACCCAAGTTTAGAAATCAAAGGAAAGATAAAACAAAGGATTACTCGATTTGAAATCTGTGCTTTGATGCTGAATGATAAGATCTAACCTGGCAAGGATTCGAATCGTTGTGCAGAAGTGTTGAAAGACTGCATATCTAACCCCAAATCGTCAAACTCGGGATTTAGTTTGTCCAACAATGAAGAAATCGGACTTGTAAACAAAATTCGATCTTAGTAAATTCACCACAAGAACCTTAGACGGATTCTTGATAAAGATTATTAATTTCTCACAAAAAAGCATTAACCGAGAATATAAATTTTCAACACAACCCGAGAGAAAAGCTCTCAATTTTTATTAATCTTATATTCTTGCAATAAAATATAGTGAGTATTTATAGTACTAGGTACCCACAAACCTTACACAATGCCAAAATACCTAAAAAAAACTGTATAATAATAATAATAATAATGAAATAAGGTAAAAATCAAATCGCAAGCAAAAAAGGAAACAAAAACACACCGGCTGAATTTTTTGGCCCATGCGGCCACACATGCAACTCTATGCTTGTCCTGGCTACAGCCATGATTCTTTACGTACAGCCGTAGTTGATCTCCTACTATAAAAAATCAAAAATTTATTTTTGTACCATGCGATCACGCGTGCAATCAAATGCCTTTATCTATGCGATCTGCTGTGCATTACTCAATGTTTTTACCATCACTTTTGATTCCAAACTCCGATTGAGTTGATTTAAAGTGCGTTAGAACCCTTCTATTCTTCAAGAAATAGACATTTTCAAATTTTCTTTGTATTTTCACCAAATGTTCCCTCAATCTTTGATTCTTGATCAATTTGGCCTCCAAACAATTTTTTGGCTTGATTCTTACGTTGAATCTCTTTGTTGAGCCCTTCCTTGGCAATTTTGGGATTCCATTACCAAGTGTCAATCCCATTAAACCTTTGGACCTTTTTCAAATCAACCCATGGCTTTTGGGTCGTAACAAATTGTGTGAGTCTTTTGACCAAAATATAAAACCAAAGACGCCATGGATAATGTGTCATATCTAAACTACCCTAGAATTGTGGGGGTCAAAATGTAAATGTGCTTTACTATGATGACCATGAATAATTTGGAAATGATCAAATTTCACAAACTCAATGCTTTAAAGGAAGAAAGAAGTACAATACTTCTAATGTGAATGATTCCCTCATTGGTAACAGACCAGGTGTATGAATTTGGAATAGGGTTATATAGAAGTTGTTCTATATAACCTAAGTTGTGAAAGCCTTAACAAAGAAAGGTTAAGGTAGTATGTGTCATATTCATTTCAGCAAAGCAAGGATGCTGAATGAAAGAATCGCACATTGAAAGCAATGACGAGTGCGATGTTGATTAGTACTGAGTTTCGTAGAAAATAGGGGGACGCCGTGAGCCCCTATTAAAGATGGAAATGATGAACACCTTCCTATGAGTGCTTGCAAGCGTGAGGGAATCTTGCAAAAGGTGGCAGTACCAATACCTAAGAAGGCAAAAACTGTTAAGTTGTTATATAGCTCAAAACGAGCAGCAAACTAGTGACACAAGGAATTTGACAATACCATGTCTGAATATGGATTTAGAGTCAATGAATTTGACAAGTGTGTTTACGCGAAAGACATTAATAATGGCGTCCTTTTGTGTCTTTACATAGATGATATGCTTATCATTGGCAGCAGTGATAAGATGGTTAAATCCACAAAAGACACGTTGAAATCAAGATTTGACAAGAAACACATAGGTTCGGCCTATGTTATCCTTGGTCTTAAAATCTCTATAGCAATAGATGGTTGTCCTGAGCTAGTCAAGTTATGTGAATAAGATTCTAGAGAAATTTAACAAGGACGATACTCTTGTGGATAGAATCCGGATATATCCAAGTCAACATCTATCGAAGAATGGAGATGATAGTATCTTTCAAGATTGAGTACTCTAGAATAAGTAGGAGTCTACTTTATGGTGATAGGGAATAGTGGAGTTGAGTGGTGGAGATTTGTGGATGTGATGAGATATGTGGAAGTGATTAATTTAGGGTAAAGAAAGAATGGATAAAAATTTTTAAAAATTTAATGGATTTCCTAACACCCTTATAGTTATTGAGTAGTACAAGACCCAATATCTCCTATGCAATTGGTAGGCCGAGTAGATATATACACCAAGTAATCCAGATCTAATAACTCGAAAGGAACAATAAGAGTACTCAAATACTTGAGATATATACGCGATTATGGGCTGCATTCCACCAGATATCCTGCTATGATCGAAGGATCCAGTAATGCTAAATGGATATCTGATATTAAAGACTGAAAGTCTACAAATGGATTTGTATTCAAATTGGGAGGTGCAGCGATATCATAACCTCTCAAAAGACAGTTATAGCCCGATCCACTATGGAATCTGAGCTGATAGCCTCTTAACAAGTGTGGAAGCTTAATGGTTATGCCGGTTACACCTTTTCTTAGTGGATATTCCTAGATGGTCGAAGCATGTACCATCAATCTGCACACATTACGATAGTCAATCTACAATCGGAAGGGCACAAAGCTATATGGCAACTACTCTTAATGGGAGGTATCTCTATTGACTATGAGAAGTCAAGGGATAACCTAGCAGATTCGTTAACCAAATAATTGAATCAAGATTTAGTTACAAAGTTATCAAAAATAATGGAACTTAAGCCTCATGAAGAATAAGTCACTGCAGCACAAGAAACCTAACCTAGTTGATGGGAGATCCGAAGATCTAAGTTCAATGGGACAACCTATGTAATGCCCGGAGTTCTACGAACCTGGAATGTTCATTCTTTCTTCTTTTAAAACTATTTTTTTCAACAATAAATGTAGAAAAATAAAAAATAAGGAAATTTATTTAAATTAGCAAATGCGTAAGAGAATCTTACAACTATTTGAGCTCCAACAACTCAAAAAATTAAAAATGAGTACTTAATAGTTCAAAGCATTCAAAATAACATACTTTAACACTTCAAAGTTACTTAAGATAGCAACGAAAATAAAACTTATTTATTGAATAAACCCTAAGTGGCCACCACACCTCACTGTGCCGCTAACTCCTAAATCGGCAAATAGGGCATTAAATAGAGAAATATAAGTGTTGTGAATACTCAATAGACCCTGCGTATAATAACCAATAGATGTCACAAATTAAATGTACATAATTATCAACATTATAATCAATATGAATAAGTATATAATGCAGGTTCGTTTATCATTCCTTCTTTATCGTGCACCGTCATCATAGTGCTTAAAAGCACGTCGCTATTATTTGTTAGGCTAAAAGCCTATCATCATAGTAATCGAGGAAGTACGTCATTATATAACATTTACATGTAAGTAATTATAACATATATCAATTCGATATGTGCATGTTTGAAAAGAGATTTTTAGAAAATGAGTCTACCTTAAACCTTTCCTGAGTTTTGAGCTTAATAAGCGGTGAAGAAGTCAGTCCTCTGGCTGCTCGTATGCTTCGTCTAATCAATCAGAAGTTTAATTTACATTAATAAACTTAAATATTAAGTATTTATAAATAATATTAAAATTTATGGACTAAAATTGAAAGAATATAAAAGTTTGGGAGATAATTTGAAAGAATTAATAGTTTGAGTGCTTTGGATGCAATAAAATTGAATTAAAAATATTTTGGACAAACTATAAGATTTTTAAAACGTAAGGGACTTAGGTGCAAATATAAAGTTTGAGTGTTGATTATAATAAGGATGAAAAGTTGAAGGATTTAAATTGAAATAAAAGTTCAGGGGTCAAATTGTAAGAATTAAAAGTTAGGCACCTAGAATTAAATAAATTTTAAGACTTCCTTAAATAACATAATTAAATTGGGAGGCCTAATTGGAAATATAATTTAAGGAGTAAATTACATTAATTGAAAGTTGGAGGATATGGGATTTAACTTTAAATGAGGGACCAATTCAAACGGATTTAACAAATTAGACGACTAAACTTGGAAATTCCCAATTTGAAGTAAGAATTTCGGATTAAAATCCCTAAATTCACTCGGGCTACTTTGGTTCATGGCTATGCTCGACCGACAAGGGGGAAAAGCAGGGAGATTAGGTTGTGGCTCCAGTGGCAACACCGCTAGCTACAGCGAGTTCTAAGAACCCGGAATGTTAGTTTTTTCTTTAAAAACACTTAAATTCTTCTCATTTTTTAAATGTAATAATATTATTAAATGCAAAAAATCACAAATAACTAAAATGTAGAAATTAATTTAAATTAATAAAGTCGATAGAGCGTTTCACAATCATTTCAACACAATCACCTCAAAACATCCAATTAAAGTACTACAAGTTCGAAACATTCAAAAGTCATTACTTCAGCAATTTAAAAGTGCTCAATTATCAAAGGAAATAAAAACTAATTTATTTGAAGAACCTTAAGAGATTCCCACGCCTCGCCAAGCCTCTGACTCCTTAATCTACAATTTGTTCATTAGATAGAGAAAAGCGTGAGTATTTTAAATACTCAGTAGATCGCGTGCACAACAATTAATATATGTTACAAATTAAAGGGACATAATCATCATCTAACATAAAATACGAACGTGTATGAAATATAAGTTCGTTCATCATCCCTCTTAATCGTGCACGTCATCATAGTGTTTAATATCACGTCGTTATAATATATTAGGCTAAAGGCCTATCATCATAATGCTATTGAAACACGTCGTAAGTAGGTTAAGAGCTTATCGTCATAGTGCCGAGGAAGCACGTCATAAGTAGGCTATAAAAAGCCTATCGTCACATAACATTTACATGCATCATTTATAACAATATTAATTGCAAATGTGCACATTTGAAAGAAACGTTTTAGAAAGGGAAAACTACCTTAACCTTTAGCCAATATTGAGCTTACTAATCGTGAGAAGTCAGTCCTCTAGCTGTCCGTACGCCTCGTCTAGTCAATAAAGAATTTAATTTATGTTAATGCTCTTTATTATTAAGTATTTCTAGATAATATAGAAGTTTATGGACAAAAATAGAAAGAATATAAAACTTCGGGGGTCAATTTGAAAGAATCGAATAGTTTGAGGGTCTATTATGCAATAAAAGTGAACTAAAAATATTTTGGACTCAATTATAAGATTTTTAAAACATGAGGGACTAATATGCAATTAAAGTTTAAGGGCTAACTTAAATAGGAATAAGAAATTAAAGGATTAAAAATGAAATAAAAGATAGGGGTCAAATTGCAACAATTGAAAGTTCAGAACTAGAATTTAAATAAACTTTGAGGGCTAATTTAAATAATATAAATAAAGTGGGGGATTAGACTTGCAAATAACATTCAGGGGTTAAATGATACGAATTAAAAGTTAAGGATTTATAAATTAAATAAAATATAGGGACCAACTTAAAACAATTAAAGAAGGTGAGGGACTTGTCTTGCAAATTCCCAAATAAATTTTTAAAAAAAATAGGAAAAAGGACTCGAATCTTCTCCCCCTCGCCCAACTCTCTCTCACTCTCGGCCGGCTCCTTTCTCGGCTGAAATTACTGGTTTGCCGGTGATTCGGCTGGTGTTTTGGCCGGCGAAGGTGAAGACGGAAGTGGTGAAGCTGGTGGTGGTTTCAATTTGAAGAAATGGTGAAGGTTGAGTTCGAAATTGGGTGTTGAAAGTTGAGGAAAAAATTTGGGGATTTCACAAATTCGATTTAATCTCTAACTATTTCTGAAATCAAATGATTCTATGGTGTTCTAGGGAGATAGGGGAAGGTGTAGGTATAAGTTTTGCATTTTGAAGTTGAATTTTGGGCTTGGTTGAGGTTCTTGGCCGAGGTGCAATGGCGTGAATGTGTATATGTATGTATATATGCGACTGTGTGCCTGTGTGCCTGTGTGGTTGCGGCGATGTTAAGTGGAAGTAGCGATGGTTGACGGTGGTGGAGATGCCGGTTATGGGTGGAGATGCCGGTGGAGGTGGCGGTTATGGGTGGTGGAACTGGCGGTGGAGTTGGTAGTGATGGATTTCCGTGTGTGTGTGTGAACTAGGCAGTGAGGAAGGCAAAAACAAGTGGAAAATACAATAGAAATCAAGTAGAACATACAAGAAGTAGATTGTAGCAAGATAAAAAAAATGGACAATAGTTAAGAAATAGAAAATGGAGATGAAAAGTTAAGAATCTTACCACTTGAAACTAGCTTGATTTGTTGAATGAGAATGGGATGAAGATGGAATGAACTTGATTTCTCTCACAAGGTGTTAATGGAGCTAGGGTTTGAGAGGATCTTAAAAATGAGTATTTAAAGGTGGAAATTAGGGTAACAATTGCAAATGGGCTTTCTTGTTGGGCAAGAATTAAAATTGGACCTTAGATGGGCCTATAATTGGGCTTAAGGTAAGTATTGGATCATTATTAAATAAAAACTAAACTATAGGGACTAAAACAAATAATTTCTAAAGTTTGGTCCTCAATTGTAAATTTTGAAATAAATAAATTTTTATAAATAATTAAATATAACAATAAATAATATGAATTTCGACTAGACGAGCTTACGCTATTTAAATTTTTATAAGTAAGGTCGTAGAGACACGTTCGAAATTTTATTTAATTAAATATATTTTATTTAAGAAGAATTTTGCGGTCACTACACTAGCGACTATCGGTAAAGGTTAGGGTGGTGAAGGCAGTGCCATTTGCGGTTTCAATTGAAGGAAATGGTGAAGGTTAGGTGAAATCCAATAGTTCAAATCCTTGTGTCTTTGATTGATAAGTGAAACTAAATAATGACCTCTGCTACAATTCTAATCCTTGTGTATTAAAAAAAAAAAAAGAAAAGACAAAATGAGTGAAATAACACATGCATCCATTTCATTTTGCCCTGTTCTCTTGCCTCATTGATGTGGGTAATTAAGTTCTAAGGGGTATCAGCTCTATACCTTGAGTGATGAGTTCGGGGGTCATCGACTTAAAACCCGCTACATGGGTCCTTTACGTTGCATATGTACCAAAAAAATGAAAGAAAAACATTGAAAGAAAGCAATAAGTGTACACATCATGGATTTAGACACATAGTGGTTTGAATTGTTTGGTAGGAATGTGTTTGATTGAAACACTCATGTTTGGGAGAGTCACCATGTGATTGGATTGCTGATTTCGCCAGTAATACAACTTCAAGAATGGTTAAGGAATGTTTGAAAGCCTTGTTTTTACCATTTCTAAGTTTGATGCCTTTCATGCCTTTTTCTATGAATCGGACTTGAGACATGTCTTAATTGCCTTTGTGGAAATTCTTGGATATTAACCTGTGAGTTGATAATGCAATTGAGCACTTAGGAGTAAGGCATTTTTGGTAGCTTGCATGGATGAATTGAGTTTCATTGGTTGGTGCATTTTTAGACATTCTTGCTCGGGATGATCAGGAGCTTAGGTTTGGGGGTAGTTTATAAGTGCATTTTAACACACGTATTTCATACTCTAAACATCTTAATAGTCGAGGAAATAGGTGGATTTCTACTCATAATAGTCTAAATTTCGCCTTTGTAGGTTAAGAATCATGCTTTGGAAGGAAAGAGAGTAAAAATAGAGAAAAAAGGACTTAAAGCATTAGAAAACTAGAAGTTGGTGACCAAACTATAACTTTCCAAAAGATGAAGGACTTCATGTGCAATTGAATTGGGATATTTTTGAAACGAAGTTCAAAATTTGGGGACCAAAGTGCAAAATTTCAAAAGTTAGAGGACTTCCGTGCAATTACACCAATTGAAGTGTTGGTGAATGTTCAGAGGCTGACTCACGGTAGTAAGTCGAGATACTTATGGCCATAACCATTACTCAAGAAACACCCATTCTTTATGGAGATGAGGTTACGAATGTAACCTCAGAGGGTTACCACTGTAACATTGAAAAACCAGGCGGCCCTGATTTTCTTGCCAATGCCCATTTTGGACCATTTTAACCTCATTTTTTAGGGTATTTGGGCCATTCCTCTTCCTACAACTTTGAGGGGATGTTAGGGCTCAACGATTATGTAATTTTTGGGGGATCAAGAAATAGAGTGTAAAAAGAGAGGAGAAATGAGGGTTCTTCAAGAGAAAATCGAGCAAGCAGAAGATTATCAACCATTAAAACTCCAAGACTTCAATCTAAGGGAGTTTTTATTGTTTTTGTATTCTCCTCATTAGTACTCTTTTTTTAATGGATCCTAATGATACTCTCTTTGATTATTTTGCTATTATGAGCTAAATACTCATTGTTGGGATTGTTGATGTAATTTAATCAAGTTTCTCAACATTAATCTAGTTTCTTTATGGTTAAGTTACTTATTTTTGTGTGTGGATGTTATGATATTGATTGCTCTTCATTTATTTGGCCATTAAATATTGCTTTTTTGTGATTTGTATAGGTTTCAAAAGAAAAAATATATATTTAAATCGGGTAACATCCACTCTAAGTTCCTACAGGAGATAGAGATATACTCCTAACCCTAGATGACCGTTTGAGTTATTTTCACAAAGGTTTAATACTATAAATTGATTCTAATCGACATAGAGATATAGTAGGTTGAATTGATTTATCAGAGTTGGTTTGATGCTCGAGATAGGTAACAAACAAATTTTGGAGAACTGAGTCTGATACATTTTAGTAGGTAACTTAACTACTTGGGGCTTGAGAGACATTGAGTAAACAATGGTTAAATGAAGTCGATAATTACTTTTCTCTTCCCATTTTCAATCTCATTTGTGATAAGTCTTTATTTGATTTCCTTTTACATTTCTCTTCTTTCCAACCAACAACTTGAATTTCCGTGTCTTTTTACATGCTTTCTAGGTTAGCTCGTGTGAAATCAAATGATTACTCTCTGAGGGATCAATAATTGAACTTCTCATCCACTTTATTACTTGTAACCCACGTACTTGCAGTATTTTCTACATGCATTTGGAATGTAACATTTTTCTTTCTAGCTACTTGATTACTCACAAGATGAATGGAATGAGCCCCGTGATGCTTAAGCCTTGTCACCTCTTGCACAAGCATACTATGCAACTCATTCACAATCCATTAGTTGTTCAACATATTATAGTTCATATGGAATGGATTGTCATTAGGAGGCAAAGAATTAATAATAAAATATACTAGGAAATTCTCATCCACAGTCATTCCTGGAGTCATAAGTCAATTCTTGCTATTTTGTCATCTCATTGAAGTGATTACGCATGGTACGAGAACCATCAAATTTCATTGTGGTCAAGGTACTCAGTAATGTGCCTACAAGTGATTTATCAACCATTCATGAATGTTTTTCCAAAAACTTCTTATATTCCTTAGCACTTTTAGTATTAGGAACGGTAGATTTGATATTTTTCTCTAAGGTCATTCACATAAACATCAAACTCAGTCTATTGGATCTTTCCCAAGCATTATGGAAAGTAACTTCTTCATCACTGCTCACGTAAGTGAGATCAGCAGGTTTCTCATGTTAGAGTGGCAAATCCAAGTCCAAGACACCTAAGTTGAATTGGATTTGTTTCCACCAGTCAGAGAAATTGAGCCCATTGAAAAGTGGAATAGATGAAGAATACGAACGTAAAGAAATAGGAACAAGTACTGCAATATCAATGCTTTGAATTTTAATTTAGATTCACATTGTTGACCTCCAAAAATGAACGTCGATCTCCCACCCCGAGTCGAGATAGCCGACTTCCATAAATGGACGCCAATCAAAATCCCGATGTCGACCCCGCATCCCTGCACACGTAACAAACCGTTAGAGCCTCGGGCAAATGCGTTGGCAGCGGCGGTGGGGACTCCGACGGTCAAGTCAACGGCCCAAAATGAAAGAAAGTATAGGGGAAGTTGGGTTTTGTTTGTGGGTGTAGACGGCACATACATTTTAATCAAGGGGCATTACCTATATATAGAAGTGAAATGGGCGTGGTGGGCCGAGCTATGGAATGGCCTTATGTTGAGGCCCAATAATCCATTATATTAGTTGATGGAACCCATTATTTATTTTGACCAGTAACATAAGTCCCCAAGTCCGATTTGTTCATTTATGTACGGGTTGGAGTTCAAAATATTAGTTTCCCAGGGCTTAGGAATTCTTTCTGTACTGTAATATCACCTGATAGTCGGAGACGCGCAAACCGCCTTAGTAAGTTGTTTAAAGCTCGAATTGGCGATGCTTGTACATGGCCTCGGTGAATGTGATCAAAGTATAGTTGACGAGGCCCACGAATAGCCTCAGAGGGTATGATCGAGATATAATCAACGAAGCTCGTGAATGACCTCGAAGAATATTACCCAACTTTCGATGAATTGAGGACTTACGAATAGCCTCAGATATTATGACAAAAACTTGCACTTGGCCTTGGATGCCTTTCGAATAGCCTACCGAGACAATGATTGGTTGAGCAACCATATTTACCGAAGCTGGAGAAGGTGATGCATGTCGGCTGAGAAACCATATTCGACAAAGCTGAGGGGGTAAAGCCAAAGTGGGCGAGGCATATTAGTTGAAAAATCACATTTTCCAAAACTGGTGGATAAGCTCGATGAGGGCTTACGATCGGCCTCGGAGCTCTCCCTGTCAAAGGTAAATAAGTGAAAGCAAAGTGCCCAGTCGAGGCATAATGGTTGAAAAACCACATTTTCCGAAACTGGTGGATAAGCTCGATGAGGGCTTACGATCGGCCTCGGAGCTCTCGCCGTCAAAGGTAAATAAGTGAAAGCAAAATGCCCAGGCGAGGCATATTGGTTGAAAAATGACATTTTCTGAAACTGGTGGATAAGCTCAATGAGGGCTTACGATTGGCCTCGGAGCTCTCGCCGTCAAAGATAAATAAGTGAAAGCAAAGTGCCCAATGTAGGAGTCCCCCAAGCCCAGGACTTTGACATTTATGCGAAGTTCGGGATTGATAAGTAGATAGGAGGGTAACTCACTTGCCAAGGCGGCAGATAAATTGAGCAACGAAATGCCGGCCGAGGAGGAGCGTTGGATGAGTAGTCAATTGCAGGCCGAGGAAAAAGTGTTGCTTGCCAAGGATGTCGATGAGGGCTTACGTAATGGCCTCGGAGAAATCAAGTCGACGAGGGCTTATGTAATGCCCTCGGAGAAATAAGGTCGATGAGGACTTACATAATGGCCTCGGAGAAATCGGGTCAACAAAGACTTACGTAATGGCCTCGGAGAAATCAGGTCGACGAGGACTTACATAATGGCCTCGGAGAGATCGGATCAATGAGGACTTACGTAATGGCCTCGGAGAAATCAAGTCGAGGAGGGCTTATGTAATGGCCTCGGAGAAATCGACAAGGACTTACGTAATAGTCTCGGAGAAATCAAATCTACAAGGTCAACGAGGACTTATGTAATGGCCTTGGAGAAATCAGTCGACGAGGACTTACGTAATGGCCTCGGAGAAATGAAGTCGACGAGGGCTTAGGTAATGGCCTCGAAGAAATCGGGGCAATGAGGAGTTATGTAATGGCCTCGGAGAAATTGTGTCGACGAGGACTTACTTAATGGCCTCGGAGAAATCGGGTCGATGAGGACTTGCGTAATGGCCTTGGAAAAATCGGGTCGACGAGGACTTACGTAATTTCCTCGGAGAAATCGGGTCGATGAGGACTTCCGTAATGGGCTCAGAGAAATCGGATCGACGAGAACTTACGTAATGGCTTCGGCCTTAGAGAAATCGGATCGACGAGGACTTACGTAATGGCCTCGGAGAAATCAAGTCGACGAGGGCTTATGTAATGGCCTTAGAGAAATCGGGTCGATGAGGACTTACGTAATACCCACGGAGAAATCAGGTCGACGAGGACTTATGTAATGGCCCCGGAAAAATAAAGTTGATGAGAATACGGTGAAGGGGAAAATGTGTCGTGCCGTCATGCGTGGGCCTGCTCACTTAGAAGTAACGGCATAATAGAACTTCTCGTGAATACGAGGCATCGCCAGAGCGGAATATGTGACTTCTCGTGAAGATGAGGCATCGCCGAGCCGGAATATAGACTTCTCGTGAAGACGTGGCATCGCCGGCGCGATATATGACTTCTCGTGAAGACGAGGCATCGCCGGAGCGGAATACATGACTTCTCGTGAAGACGAGGCATCGCCGGAGCGGAATATAGACTTCTCATGAAGACGAGGCATCGCCGGGGGCGGAATATATGACTTCTCGTGAAGACGAGGCATCGCCGGAGCGGGGTATAGAGTTTTCGTGAAGACGAGGCATCGCCGGAGCGGGGTATAAACTTCTCGTGAAGACGAGGCATCGCCGAGCGGAATATAGACCTCTCGTGAAGACGAGGCATCGCCGGAGCGGGGTATAGAGTTCTCGTGAAGACGAGGCATCGCCGGAGCGGGGTATAAACTTCTCGTGAAGACGAGGCATCGCCGGAATGGAATTTAGATCGCATCAAGCAAGATAGGGCCGAAGCAAGACAATATCGTGTAATATAAGACCTTAGTACTTAACTTGAATAGTATTTGCTCATGAGGGATTACAGATTACCTCGACCAATAGCTGAACAACGAGGGCTTACGAATTGCCTCGGTGGAGAGGCCTTATTGCTCGCCTCGAATAATAAAGGAATCCACAAACAAGGGGTTGGCCTCACTAATATATCCTTGCAACTTGCCATATTTATGTTTCAACGAGTCATCGTTTTCTTGAAGGCAGCCCCAATTTTGCAAAACTCTCATCAACTGATAGCGGAGAGGTATTCTAGCCTCAAAAGAACTTGCCGGAGGTCGTTGGGGTGATCCCACCGATGGAAACCAAAGCCCGCACAACATAAAACCGTTGGATAAGTCGGGAGAAGTGAATTTCACACAATTCCGCATAGAAATTCAGCATTGACCTTTCAGCAAACAAACGGCTGTATCTTGGCCTAGGAAACTCCGAATCCCGATCCGTAAAATTCCATGGAAAGTTAACATCCGTGTCTTTCCAACGGTGTACGGGTCATTAGCTAATTCCTTTGGGATTTTGAGCAGCACTTCGGCGAAGTAGGCTGCTAACGGCATTTTCGAGCAGAAATTTCAGCAATGACCTGTCTGCAAGAAAAATGCGATATCTTTGTCCACGAAGATCGGAATATTGAACCGTAAATTTCTATGGAAATTTAACATCTTCACCTTTCCAACGGTGGATGTCTCATTTGCTAGTTCCCTTGGGATTTATCGCAGTAATTCGGCGAAGTAGGCAGCCATCGGCATTTTCGAGCAGAAATTGCAGCAATGACCTATGTGCAAACAAAATGCGATATCTTTGTCCAGGAAACTCCGAATCGCGATCCGTAAAGTTCTATGGAAAGTTAAAATCTTCACCTTTCCAATGGTTCATGTCTCATTTGCTAGTTCCCTTGGGATGTATCTCAGTATTCGCAAAGTAGGCTGCCTTCAGCATTTTCGAGCAGAAATTTCAGCAATGACCTGTGTGCAAACAAAATGCGATATCCTTCTCCAGGAACCTCCGAATCGAGATCCGTAAAATTCTATGGAAATTTAAGAACCATATCTTTCCAACGGTGTATGGCTCATAAGCTAATTCCCTCTGGATTTATCACAGTAATTCGGCGAAACCGGATGCTTTAAATAGGCAGATTCGGGAGATGTGAATGGAAATGAAGTTGTGGAGTGGAAGCTATCCTACAAAAGAAAACTAAAGTGGGATGGACCAATTTATAAGTGAATGCTCATTTGTAAGGTGTAACTAAGTGTTACATGAAGAATGATCCACACACTACGCGTGCCCATAGGGGGGTGCAAATCTCGGAGCGATTTCTTCACGAGCTTTGGGATTCATGTGCGAGCTTGACCTGCGGACCCGAAATTGGCCAAAGAGTGCAAGTCAGGTTTTGCATCGTCGCACACTGAAAACTCAACTGCATACTTATGCCGAGGTCGAAGAAACGTCCCATTTTCCTTGGTGGTTTTGTCGCCGGCTCTGTCCGCCGTGGGTGAGGCGAGGCACGACCGTTGCTTGGCTCGGTCCGCCATGGGCGAGGTGAGGCATGACCAATGCCCGCTGCGGTGTGTGGCACCGCGAGGCGAGGCACGACCGGTGCCCGTGGCGGTGTGCGACATGGCGAGGCGAGGTGGCGTGTCGCGGTGTGACAAGGCGAGGCGAGGTGGCATGTCGCAGCGATGTGACATGGCGAGCCCAATGACTCTTGCCCAACTCACTCCTTGTATGGGAAGCTATCCATTCCCCCAAAGGTGATACGAACCTCGTTGCTCTCAATACCAACGCAACCCAATCCACATTTTATTAGACCCCAGAAAAGCCAATCACTGGTCACGATCGAGAACCTGACGACCTTCTACTCACGAAGTGACAACAATAGGTTGAAACCTATCACCTTCAACTGTGCGTAGTAGACAACCGGTAGGGGTGAGCGCCAAAAGAGTTGATCACGCTCTTGATAAGTTCGATTTGTTCAAAAGAACAACAAGAGAATTGAATCTCTCAAGAACAAGCTTAAAGCTCTCTTTTCATACATGAACCAAAGTTGTTTTTACAAATGAAGATACAAAACTATATAAACCAAGCAACAAAGAACCGAGCTTGGTCAAGAAGCTAAGTAGAAATAATATTAAAATATTATAAATATCCTAAAACATCAAAAGTTAGTCGGTCAAATTTTAAGCCCATGCGATCGCACATGCGACCGCATGCATATACACTTACGCCCGTATGGAATGGGTGTTACGGCCGTTTCAACCTCCCTGCCAAAAAAACTGGAAAATTGAAATTTGACCTCATGCGGTCGCAAGCGCGACCACATGCCTTTAGCTTTTCCTACAAGTGCAGTTTTCAATGTTTTGGTCATAACTTCTTTGTCCGATGTCCGAATGAGCTGATTCAAATTGGGTTGGAAACTAGACTCGATTATCTACAACTTTCTAGTTGATTGTGTCTCCAGACTCAACTTGTATCTTTGTATAAATTGCTCCTCGTTTGATGAAACGGACGCTCAGCCTTCATCAAGCTTGGAGAATCGAACCTTTTGAGCGCCAATTTGGTTGAACTTGATTTTCACTTGGCCTAAACAATGCTCCAAGCTTCCGTGTCACGCATGGGGCACCCAGGGGGCATCCAGGATCATATCATCCCCTCCCTCTTCAAGATGATTCGTCTCGAATCAACATAGGCAACTTGACAAAGTCGTCCCGGGGTGATACAATACTTCAATGCTTAGGTTTGTTTGCTTGAATGTCCATTCCATTTCTCTCCCGGGTCGAATGGGAAAGAATGGCCAACTTCAAGGATGAAGCACGTGACCGACTTGTGGAGAGAAGAAAATTTTGTAAGAAGTAGTTGACGGTCGGCTTTGGAGTTCTCGGTTCCGGAGTGGTGGTGCACCCATTTGTCTCTTCCCTTTATCTTCCCCCACCGGAGAAGACTTAGGGGGTTCACTTTGCCCTTTCCACGCCGGCTTTGGAGTTGTAGTCTTCTCACTAATCCAATTCGTGTGCCCAAAGCTACTACTTCCCCCGGCTTGGGGTTTAGTGAAACTCTTTCTCTTCAATTGGGCTTCAACCCTGGCGGCTTTGTGTACCAGTTCTTGCATATCGCCATAATCATGCAACTCAACACGATTGGCAATTTCTCGATTCAATCCACTTAGAAATCGTGCCATGGTAGCCTCTTCTTCTTCTCCTATATCAGCTCTAGTCATTAGAGACTCCATCTCTTGGTAATACTCTTCCACGCTTCGTCCCCCTTGAGTTAACGTTTGTAGCTTATTGTAAAAACTCCGATAATAGTAGGTAGGAACGAACCGCTTTTCATTATCGTTCTCAACTCATTCCAAGTACTCACCGAAGCTTCCAAATTTCTTCGCCTAGCAGTAGTAGTTTGTTTCCACCAACTAAGAGCATATCCCGTGAATTCTTTCACTAAAAGTGGAACTTGCTTCTCTTCCGGGATTCTATGAAATTGGAACACCAACTCTACTCTGCTTTCCCAATCCAAATAGGCATCCGGGTCAGCTTTACCTTGGAATGGAGGCACTTCAACCTTGACATTCTTCACATCACTTTCCTCCTCTCGTGGTCTCTCATTACTTCGACCTCCTCGATCTCCTCGGCCGCCTCTACCACCTCTACCACCTCTATATATCACCTCATATTCATCCTCATCACCTTCTTCAAACTCCGGCCTACGAACATTCAACCTAGCTACCGATTGCTCAACATCCTCTCGTAACTGTTGACTCAACCGACGCTCCATTGCGGTCATAGAAGCCTGAAGAACCGACTGGATATCATCCAAGATGGCAACCCTAGATCCGTATCCCTCGACTGAACCTGTATCAGACATTGTGTGCAAGTGTGTGCAAGACCTGTAGTGTCCTCTCGTGAATATCACTCGTGTATATCACTCAACACTCTCTCACTCAACACTCAATAATGCACTCACACTCTTTTGTTCAATCGAACTCAACAAACTTGATCAAGGTAAGATCTTCTTGTTGGTTCACCAAAACAATGCCAAAACAGTTGCTTACCTAAGTTACAACTCAATGACACAGCACAATACAAACTAAATTACAACTCAATGTAAAACCCTAGTACAATATAACTCGACTACTAGACTCACCACAAGACGATGCAACAACAATACAATACTAAGTGTCGCCAATGGATTGACTAACACTCGTTCAACACAACATTGGAGCCTTTTTTTTTTTTTGAATTTCGGCTCTCTCCTTTTTTTTCTTTTCTTTTTTCTTTGTTTTCACCACAACACTTATACTCTCAATACCAAGACAATACTAGAAATTGGATGAATTCTAAGCACAAAAGCAATTTGCACCAAGAACACCAAGAACACACACTAAAATCCTACAAATTTAAAATTTGAAATTCAAGATTCATATCCGATAACAATACCAACGATAACAATCTACGAATTATTAATAAAGGACATATACTATAAAAAGCATAAAACAAGGGATAGATACCAGATGATTAGAATCTGTGCTCTGATACCAACTGATACGGACCTCGTTGGCCTCAATGCCAACGCAACCCAATCCAGATTGGATTAGACCCCAGAAAAGCCAATCACTGGTCACGATCGAGAACCTGATGACCTTCTACTCACGAAGTGACAACAATAGGCTCAAACCTATCACCTTCAACTGTGCATAGTAGACAACTGGCAGGGGTGAACGCCACAAGAGTTGATCACGCTCTTGATAAGTTCGATTTGTTCAAAAGAACAGCAAGATAATTGAATTTCTCAAGAACAAGCTTAAAGCTCTCTTTTCATACATGAACAAAAGTTGTTTTTACAAATGAAGATACACAGCTATATAAAGCAAGCAACAAAGAACCAAGCTTGGTCAAGAAGTTAAGTAGAAATAGTATTAAAATATTACAAATATCCTAAAACATCAAAAGTTAGTCGGTCAAATTTTAAGCCCATGCGGTCGCACATGCGACCGCATGCATATACACTTACGCCTGTATGGAATGGCTGTTACGGCCGTTTCAACCTCCCTGCCAAAAAAACCGGAAAACTGAAATTTGACCTCATGCGGTCGCACGCACGACTGCATGCCTTTAGCTTTCCCAGCAAGTACTGTCTTCAGTGTTTTGGTCATAACTTCTTCGTCCGATGTCCGAATGAGCTGATTCAAATTGGGTTGGAAACTAGACTCGATTATCTACAACTTTCTAGTTGATGGTGTCTCCAGACTCAGCCTGTATCTTTGTCGAAATTGCTCCTCTTTTGATGAAACGAGCGCTCAGCCTTCATCAAGCTCGGAGAATCGAACCTTTTGAGCGCCAATTTGGTTGAACTTGATTTTCACTTGGCCTAAACAATGCTCCAAGCTTCCGTGTCGCGCATGGGGCACCAAGGGGGCATCCAGGATCATATCAAAGTTCAACAACTGTGCCTGCAATTGTCAGAATCACCAACCACCCCACGTGCCTGTCCCTGTCAAGCAATACCCATTGGTGTAAAGCTGAAAGAAGTCGGCAACGAGAGACCTTCTGCCATGACTGCAACGAGAAAGCTTCTACCTTCGAGTTTCCTTATTGCTTTTTCCCATGATTTTCTTCGGCCGATGAGCGTTTCTTCATTTTTCTTTTGCTTGACAATCACCATCTCCTCCAAGATTAACTCGGGAAATCTTTTTCAAGATTTCGTCCTTCGCCGAAAAATACCTTTCTGAAAAGTTTCCAGCGGCTTTCCTCTTCCCATAGACGGCGCCAATCTGTTGACCTCCAAAAATGAACGTCGATCTCTCTCCCCGAGTCGAGACAGCCGACCTCCATAAATGGGCCCCAATAAGAATCCCGATGTCGACCCCCGCATCCCTACACACGTAACAAACTGTTAGAGCCCCGGGCCTCTACGGTGGCAGCGGCGATGGGGACTCCGACGGTCAAGTCAACGGCCAGAAATGGAAAAAAGTATAGGGAAAGTCGGGTTTTGTTTGTGGGTGTAGACGGCACATACATTGTATTGAAGGGGCATTTCCTATATATAGAAGTGAAATGGGCTGTGGTGGGCCGAGCTATGGAATGGGCCTAGGTTGAGGCCCAATAATCCATTATATTAGTTGACGGAGCCCATTATTTATTTTGACCAGTAACATAAGTCCCCCAAGTCCGATTTGTTCATTTATGTGCGGGTCGGAGTTCAAAATATTAGTTGCCAAGGGCTGAGGAATTGTTTCTGTACTGTAATATCACCTGATAGTTGGGAGACGCGCAAACCGCCTTAGTGGCGATGCTTGTACATGGCCTCGGTGAATGTGATCAAAGTATAGTCGACGAGGCCCACAAATCACCTCAGAGGGTATGATCGAGATATAATCAACGAAGCTCGTGAATGACCTCGAAGAATATCACCCAACTTCGATGAATTGAGGACTTACGAATAGCCTCAGATATTATGACGAAAACTTGCACTTGGCCTTGGATGCCTTTCGAATAGCCTACCAAGACAGTGATTGGTTGAGGAACCATATTTACCCAAGCTGGAGCAGGCGATGCATGTCGGCTGAGAAACCATATTCGCCAAAGCCGATGGGGTAAAGCCAAAGTGGGCGAGGCGTATTGGTTGAAAAATCACATTTTCCGAAACTAGTGGATAAGCTCGATGAGGGCTTGTGATCGGCCTCAGAGCTCTCGCCGTCAAAGGTAAATAAGTGAAAGCAAAGTGCCCAGGCGAGGCATATTGGTTGAAAAACCACATTTTCTGAAACTGGTGGATAAGCTCGATGAGGGCTTATGGCCTACCTCGGAGCTGTCTCCGTCAAAGATAAATAAGTGAAAGCAAAGTGCCCACTGTAGGAGTCCCCCAAGCCTAGGACTTTGATATTTATGCGAGTTTTGGGATTGATAAGTAGATAGGAGGGTAACTCACTTGCCAAGGCGGCAGATAAATTGAGCAACGAAATGCAGGCCAAGGAGGCGCATTGGAAAAATCGGGTCGACGAGGACTTACGTAATGGCCTTGGAAAAATCGGGTCGACGAGGACTTACGTAATGGCCCCGGAGAAATCTGATCGACGAGGACTTACGTAATGGCCTCGGAGAAATCGGGTCGACGAGGACTTACGTAATGGCCCCGGAGAAATCTGATCGACGAGGACTTGCGTAATGGCCTCGGAGAAATCGGGTCGACGAGGACTTCCGTAATGGCCTCGGAGAAATCGGGTCGACGAGGACTTCTGTAATGGCTTCGGAGAAATCGGATCAACAAGGACTTACGTATTGGCCTCGGCCTCGGAGAAATGAGATCGACGAGGACTTGCGTTATGGCCTCTGAGAAATCAAGTCCACGAGGGCTTATGTAATGGCCTCGAGAAATCGGGTTCGCCGAGGAATTATGTAATGCCCTTGGAGAAATCGGGTAGACGAGGACTTATGTAATGCCCTCGGAAAAATAAAGACGATGAGAATGCGGTGAAGGGGCAAATGTGTCGTGACTTCATGCGTGGGCCTGCTCGCTTAGAAGTAACGGAATAATAGAACTTCTCATGAATATGAGGCATCGCAGGAGTGGAATATGTGACTTCTCGTGAAGATGAGGCATCGCCGGAGAGGAATATAGACTTCTCGTGAAGACGTGGCATCACCGAGGCGAGATATATGACTTCTCGTAAAAACGAGGTATCGCCGGAGCGGAATACATGACTTCTCGTCAAGACGAGGCATCGCCGGAGCGGAATATAGACTTCTCATGAAGACGAGGCATCGCCGGGGCGGAATATATGACTTCTCGTGAAGACGAGGCATCGCCGGAGCGGAATATAGACCTCTCGTGAAGACGAGGCATCCCCGGAGCGGGGTATAGAGTTTTCGTGAAGACGAGGCATCGCCGGAGTGGGGTATAAACTTCTCGTGAAGACGAGGCATCGCCGGAGCGGAATATAGACCTCTCGTGAAGACGAGGCATCGCCAAAGCGGGGTATAGAGTTCTCGTGAAGACGAGGCATCGCCGGAGCGGGGTATAAACTTCTCGTGAAGACGAGGCATCGCTTCGAGTGGAATACGCACTCTCGTGAAGACGCAGGCATCGCCGAGCGGGTATAGAGTTCTCGTGAAGACGAGGCATCGCCGGAGCGGGGTATAAACTTCTCGTGAAGACGAGGCATCGCCGAGTGGAATATAGACCTCTCGTGAAGACGAGGCATCGCCGGAGCGGGGTATAGAGTTCTCGTGAAGACGAGGCATCGCCGGAGCGGGGTATAAACTTCTCGTGAAGACGAGGCATCGCCGGAACGGAATTTAGATCGCATCAAGCAAGATAGGGCCGAAGCAAGACAATATCGTGTAATATATGACCTTAGTACTTAACTTGAATAATATTTGCTCATGAGGGATTACAGACACTCGACTAATAGTGAACAACGAGGGCTTACGAATTGCCTCGGTGGAGAGGCCTTATTGCTCGCCTCGAATAATAAAGGAATCCACAAACAAGGGGTTGGCCTCACTAATATATCCTTTCAACTTGCCATATTTATGTTTCAACGAGTCATCGTTTTCGTGAAGGCAGCCCCGATTTTGCAAAACTCTCATCAACTGATAGCGGAGAGGTATTCTAGCCTCAAAAGAACTTGTCGGAGGTCGTTGGGGTGATCTCGCCGATGAAAACCAAAGCCCGCACAACATAAAACCGTTGGATCAGTCGGGAGAAGTGAATTTCACTCAATTCCGCATAGAAATTGAGCATTGACCTTTTAGCAAAAAAAGGGCTGTATCCTGGCCTAGGAAACTCTGAATCCCGATCCGTAAAATTCCATGGAACATTAACATCCTTGTATTTCCAACGGTGCACGGGTCATTTGCTAATTCCCTTGGGATTTTTGGCAGCAATTCAGTGAAGTAGTGATAAGTGCTAGAAAAGCACTTAAATAACTTTTCTATTTTACGTATTTGTGTGTTTTATTAGTATTATATGTTTATTTTTATGTCTTTTCCTTTTATTGTGTGTTTAGAGTCACAAGAAATCAAAAGGAGCGAAAATGGATAAAAACGGAGTGAAAACGGAACTTGGGACCGAAATGCAAGCAAATTCAAAGATGGAGGGCCTCCGATGCAATTTTATGAAAAGTTGTTTTTACAATTTTTCTTGTGCCAATATCAAAGAATATCAAAAGAGGATTTCCACATTTTTGTCGGATCCCAAATCAGAGTTTCCTAGTGAAAGTTATGGCCATTTGAAGAGAAAGGAAAAAGCGTAAATAAATCAGCAGCTCGAATTTACTGCCGCAGTTAAGTAATTTGACCATAACTTTTGCTACAAAATTTGGATTGACCTGCACTTTATATTGTTGGAAAGGACACTCAGAGGGCTAAAACTTTGATGTTGACCTCTTCAAATGATTCGGATCATATCATGGTCACAAATGGGCAAAACCGAGAGTGATGTGAATGGAGGATTTCTTGGGCCATGTTTAGGTAGAAAATTCATAACTTTCTACTAAAATATCAAAAAAAAAGGAAATTTCAATTGCAAAATTCAGCAAAGATGCTTACCTATACCATGATACAATATTTGAACTAATGGAGCAATTTAAGATCATGATTTGGTGGTTACCAATTAGTGGAATCATAATGGAGTAGTTGTACAAATTTTTATCATGTTTTCTTGTGAAATTTTGCCTATAAATAGAGGCATTTGTAAGGAAGGAAAGACACAACTTAGTGGAAGAGAATTAGTTAGTAGTTCTCTCCAACTTTCTCTTCAATAAAATTCTCTTCTTCATTTGTTCTTAGTTTTAGCTTGAAGATTTTAGCTTTTCATATTCCGGCGGATCAATTCTTCGCTAAGTTCTCTTTTCCCTTTTATTTCTCTATTTATTTCTTAGTATTTATTTACTTGTTTACTATATTTTGCATAATCTATCATATAGTGGTGGTGATACAAGGCTAACACTCGCTAAAAGTATGAAACCCCAAGCAATTATGAGTAGTTAAGACTTTTCTATCTAGTTCGAGGAACGTTGTGTTCAACTAACATGTTGTTATCTTTTCTAACGCTTTAGTAACGTTTTATATATTCCTCTACTTCAATTTGTTGATTTGTAATGCTTGTAAACCCGTTTTTTAGTTTATTTGATTATTGCATTCACCTTGGCCAATTGAATCAATTAATCTTTAAATTCAAGTTACTTGCTAGGATTGGAACTTTTGATCCGTAATTGTCATTAGATTCCAATCCAAAGTAGCAAATGAATATCGTGCATATTTATTAACAAATCATCTTAGATGCATTAATTCGAGCTTGTGAAATTATTCATCTAATTCAACTCATTCTTCTCGTTCATTTCATACTAGCTTTGCATTAAATCCTAAGAGCTTGTTTAGGGTTATCCAATAGCTAGATGTTAAGTTAAAGAGTTTACTTTTTACTTAATACACTTAAGGAAGAATTCGTTAATCAGAGCTTCTTGGTTAATTGAGAGTTGATAAATTGAAGAAGGAATAGTAACACGCTGCATGAGAAAGATAAACACAAGTGGTTGACACAACCTAACCCGAGAACTAGATATTTATTTCAATTGTTTTATTTGATCTTATCTTTTGTCATTTGATTTTCATTCAAAATTCTCAAACCCCCACTTTCCTATATTAATTGATAAAGACAACTAGATTAAGCACCGTTCTTCTTGGGTTCGACCCTTACTTACCACTTCTACATTAATTTGTAGTTTTGAAACCGAGTAAGGAAATAAAATTAAACTTTGGCGCGACACGCCACTTAAGTGTTTGGCGCTGTTTGGAACGGTTAACCAATTTAGTTGCTTTTATTAATTAATTTTTTTTAAAAAAAAATTCTTCTTCACTTGTATGCATAATACCCGATCTACGAATCGAATTCTTGAAAGTTTCGATCCGTAAATCGAGAAATCCATTCAAGACTAATAAGACAAGCAAAACAAACCGAACGAGAAATGGCGAAAACAATAACGAAAGAACTCTCAAACAACCGCAACTCCCGAAATTACTCAACAACCTTTGTGTATCACCTTTCCAACCGTGAGAAGAAGGTAAGACTTTCGAACTAAAACTGGATTGATACATCTTCTACCTTCTTTTCATGGACGATCCACGAAGATCCATATCGACACTTGAAGGAGTTTCATGTGGTGTGCGATAGCGTGAAACCCCGGCATCATCAAGAGCAAATCAAGCTCGAGCCTTTCCATTTTCACTAAAAGATGCCGCCATTGCATTGGTTATACACTTTACCACCAGGTTCACCACAACATGGAATCAAATGAAGCAACTTTTCCTCGAAAAGTACTTCCCACCTTCAAAGACAAAGAATATCGTGAAAGATATCTCCGAGTACGCCAAAACAATGGAGAAACTCTTTATGAGTATTGGGAGCGCTTTCAAAAGCTCATTGCAAGCTGCCCGCATCACCAAATCGCTGAAAACCTCCTAGTGCAATACTTCTATGAAGGCTTATGTCAATCGACAGAAACATGGTTGATGCTGCTAGTGGAGGCGCATTGATGAACAAAACCCCTGCTGAAGCGAACACCGATTTCAAACATGGCTGAAAACACTCAACAATTCAAGACAGACTGGAGATGAACATTCGAAGAGTTAATGAGGTAAGTAATTCCAATATTGAAAGCCAACTTTCTGAACTAACACATCTTCTCAAACAAATTGTTGTAGGAAACAATCCACAAGTCAAAGCATGTGGCATATGCACAAATCTAGGACATCCTACAGATGTTTGTCCTGCTCTACAAGTGGATAACAACGAACAAGTGAACTCAAAGAAATAATTTCCCATTCCCAAGACAAGAATACAATCCGTACTCAAACACCTATAATCCAGGATGGCGAGACCACCCCAATCTGAGCTATGGAACCAACAAACCCCCATGATTCTTCCCTAATAAACCTCGAGGCCAATTCCAGCAACAAGGGAATTTTCAACCCCAATGGCAATTTCAACAAAAACCTCAACAATCAGGTATGTCTCTCGAGGATATGGTGAAAACATTAGCAACTAACACTGTGAAATTTCAACAGGATTCCAAGGCAAGCATTCAAAACTTGGAAAATCAAATGAGTCAGTTGGCAACTGCCATCAATCGACTGGAAGCACAATCTGGAGGGAAGTTACCATCTCAACCTGAGGTAAATCCAAAAAATGTTAGTGCCATAACCTTAAGGAGTGGAAAAGGGATCGAAAACCCTCACAAAGAAATTCGCACACATGAAGGCAAAGAAGAAAAGCTTGAAAATGAAGTAAGTCCTAACTCTCATATCGTTACTAAAACAATTCCTCCCCCTTTTCCGAGTAGATTAGCAAAAACTAACAAAGAAGACAAGGAATCAGAAATTTTGGACACATTTAGGAGGATAGAAATCAACATTCCATTGTTAGATGCAATCAAACAAATTCCACGCTATGCTAAGTTTTTGAAAGATCTTTGCACTAACAAGAGGAAATTGAAGGGAAATGAAATAATCAAAATGGGAGAAACCGTTTCAGCGGTATTCCAAAAGAAGTTGCCTCCAAAATGCAAAGACCCGGGTATGTTCACTGTCCCTTGTACCATAGGCAATCACCACATTGACAAAGCACTTATAGATTTAGGAGCATCCATAAATGTCATGCCTAGATCTTTGTATGCTTCACTAAATTTAGGAAAACTGAAAGAAACTCACGTAATTGTGCAACTAGCTGATCGTACCAATGCATACCCGGATGGAGTGATAGAAGATGTGCTAGTCAAAATAAATGGTTTAGTTTTCCCCGCCGATTTTTACGTGCTTGATATGGCCGATGAACATTCACCTCACCCTACACCTATCATATTGGGACGCCCATTTCTTTACACTTCTCGCACTAAAATTGATGTCTATGAGGGTACACTATCCATGGAATTTGATGACTAAAAAGCTTAACTTTAATATTTTTGATGGTTCATTGCGCTCTAATAACGCTTTGTTCTGCCTTTGCAATCAATTCAACTAATCCTTTGTGCAAGAACTGTAAGTTGAATTGCAGAGCCAAGACAACACATAAGATTGAGCCAAAGCACAATTACCTCATCTCAAGAAGGAAGCCATGGAAAGAAATGAGACCAAAAAATTTGGAGAAGAATTCAAGAAGGATTGTTAAGAAATCAAGACACTTGGAGAAGCCATCGAAGACAAAGTGGAGTTGCAATGGATTTGAGGAATCCTACTTGACAAATGGAAACCGTGGTCGAGCTAACGACCATAAACAAAAGCGCTTTGGGAGGCAACCCAAGCATTTTTCTTTAATATTTATATTTTTTTTAATTTGTTTACTTTTCATCTAACGTATTAAGGAAGATATTGCTTTATTATCAGAGGAGGACGATATTTCGAGACTCAATTATTTGGGAAGAGACATGATGGCCCATAAATCGGTGATTAGCGAGAATTACTGATAATGGGCAAGGTGTTAATTATTGATAAATGACAACCACAAACGCGCTTTCTCAGATGCCCACTCCAACGCATTTCTTACAAAGACACTCCACATGCATAATTGTCGGTTGAAACAGTGCTCATTTGATTATAAATCGAGACCATTCTCTACTTGAAACTACAACCAAAAGTCTCAACCCTCTGTGAGTATTCCTTTCTGACAGTGATTAGGTAATCTTTTTCTTCTTCTTAATTTTTTTTTTCTTTCTTCCTTTTGTTCTTCTTTCTATTCTTCTTTTTTTTTTCTTATAGCATGGGTGTGTGTGATATTTTTGTATATATATGTCTTTTCCTCATACTAATGGATTATGTAATTCAAATTTTCTTATTTTTTTTCCTTCTTCAGTATCTTGTTTGAAAATATGGAAGAGTGTGATAATCTATTCTGCTTATTGATTTTGATGGTTTTAATTTTATTACTTCAGTGTTTCTTTTTCTCTCGTGTGTTACGTAACTAAAAAAAAAAAAAATTTATAGTCGAGCCAACGACTATAAACAAAGGCGCTACTTAGGAGGCAACCTAAGCACTCTCTTTTCTTCTACTTCTCCAAAACACTTGAATTTTCAATGGATAACAAAATTTCCAAAATCCACAAATATTATCCGTCATTGCCTTTGAATGCTTTGAAAGAGATTTACTATTCTAGAGTAGGACGGTTAAAAATGTTGATGGAAAAGGAAATGCCTGAGGATATCCGCTGGTTGATTGAAGCAAAGGTCCGATTAGGAGGTGAAATGCCGCTTTAGTACTAAATATGCACTGTGGTTAGGCAAAAGTAATTTTGCCAAGAAACGAAGAGCAAAAAAGAATGAATGTGTGCTATAAATGTGCTAGATGACCTTATAAATGCACTTGATGGACATGCAAATCAGTAATAGTTCCATTGATTTGTGTCCACAAATCGAGAAGATAAAATATGTTTCATTAAGGATGGCATGAGTAAGGAGTCTTTGGATGATATCCATAAAACTCTTGAGACGCATCCTAGTGGAATGGTGCAAATCGAACTTCTCAATGTGTGGAGTGAATTTAAAAGGAACGAGAACGATATAGTCTTGGGAATCGACTTTAAAGACCCCGCTTGCCGCCTATAAGAAAACCGGATGGGAAGCCTATCCCCACTCATAGAAGGCGTTTAAGCCGCTTCGACGTGTAAACCAGGAGGAAGATGTAAGCCACAATCACAACTACGTGTACATATTGTTATTTTTAATTGTTTTTGTGTTCTTGTGTCGCTTTTAGTGTGCAAAATCGAAACCTATGGAGGCTACTCCTTCCGCCGAACTGGAGTTCAAAAGGACATTGAGGGTCATAAGTCTCTTTGGTGGAATCAACTGGGACAACCAACGCTTCTAGCACCAAAGAGTCAAGTATTCCTCGTAGTGCTACATTGTGCAACCACCATCCCCAAATCGGCACGACTCATTACTTACCATAGGGGAGTTTCTATTTCTTCTCTTTTTCATGCTTTCTATATTTCTACATTGGGGACAATGTAGAATTTAAGTGTGGGGAGTGGCATATTGTGGTCTCATGCGGTGATTTTTTTTTATTTGTGTCGACGATTTTGCATGAGATAGCAACTTTTGAATATGATTGAGCTTAATTTGCGTGACTTAATAAAACTACAGATCCCAAAAAAAAGAAAAAAATTTGTTGTGTTCTGTTTTCTATGCATAGTCAAGCTAAAATTACCCGAGCACGCTTATAAGGTAATTTACTATCATTTTCTGAACACAAATTGAAGGTTGAAAATGTTGATTTTTTTCTAACTTTCTAGACCATAGTAAACTAACTGCTTTTTCTATCCATTCGTCCCGCCAAAGTAACTTGGAAACATCGATTGTTAGTAAGGTGGAGTTATAATCGCATGGTATCTGCTTTTGTGAATATGTCTTTTGTTGACAGAGTTTAAAAAGTTTTGAAAAAGCACCGACCTATGCCGAGAATGAATTTTACTTTATATTTGAAATAAAGGAGAGAGACCACGTGAAAGAGCTACTCTACCTCAGAGTGTGAAGCCGCCACCTCGAATGGGTGAAGAAAGTCGCCTCCAATGAAAAGGGTTTAGTGTGAAAGCTACCTGGGGTAAAAGTCAAAAGAAAATTGCAAAACTCTTCTTCTTCTTCTTTTTCTTCTTCATCAAAAAAAAAAAGAAGAAAAAAAATCGCGAGAAATGTGATAGCTACCCAAGTGTGAAGTTAGATAAATAAATTTCCTCGTTGGTTTTAAGTGCTCAATCTAAACACTCTTTAAATTGAAGACATATTTATGATAAAACACCGCCATGCCCTTTTTTTTTTCTTTGCAGTGCAATATTGATGATTTTTGGTGAATAGAGTAATTTTAGGATCCATGGGAATCATTGTAAAATAAGAGTGGGATCACGAGAGATGAAAGGAAATATTTGACTATTTCGGGTCAGGATTTGGATAGATCATCGTAAACTTTCATTTGGTTCCAGTTAGTGATGGGATGATAACCTCACTTGCACACACTCACAGGCCGTTGTGTATTTGAGAAGAAATGAAATTTTCATGATTCGAGAGAATGTTTATTAAGCAAGTCACTATCTGTAGTAGAATTTCATTGTTAAAAGTTGTTAATCTCATGTAAAATCAGTGTGTTATTTGTGTCATATAGTTGTTGTTCAAGGGCGAACACCAGTCTAAGTGTGGGGGAGTTTGATAAGTGCTAGAAAAGCACTTAAATAACTCTTCTATTTTACGTATTTGTGTGTTTTATTAGTATTATATGTTTATTTTTATGTGTTTTCCTTTTATTGTGTGTTTAGAGCAACAAGAAATCAAAAGGAGCCAAAATGGATAAAAACGAAGTGAAAACGGAACTTGGGACCGAAATGCAAGCAAATTCAAAGATGGAGGGCCTCCGATGCAATTTTATGAAAAGTTATTTTTAAAATTTTTCTTGTGCCAATATCAAAGAATATCAAAAGAGGATTTTCACATTTTTGTCGGATCCCAAATCAGAGTTTCCTAGTGAAAGTTATGGCCATTTGAAGAGAAAGGAAAAAGCGTAAAAAAATCAGTAGCTCGAATTTACTGCCGCAGTTAAGTAATTTGACCATAACGTTTGCTACAAAATTCGGATTGACCTGCACTTTATATTGTTGGAAAGGACACTCAGAGGGCTACAACTTTGATGTTGACCTCTTCAAATGATTCGGATCATATCATGGTCACAAATGGGCAAAACCGAGAGTGATGTGAATGGAGGATTTCTTGGGCCATGTTTTGGTAGAAAATTCATAACTTTCTACTAAAATATCAAAGAAAAAGGAAATTCCAATTGCACAATTCAGCCAAGATGCTTACCTATATCATGATACAATATTTGAACTAATGGAGCAATTTAAGATCATGATTTTGTGGTTACCAATTAGTGGAATCATAATGGAGTAGTTGTACAATTTTTTATCATGTTTTCTTGTGAAATTTTGCCTATAAATAGAGGCATTTGTAAGGAAGGAAAGACACAACTTAGTGGAAGAGAATTAGTTAGTAGTTCTCTCCAACTTTCTCTTCAACAAAATTCTCTTCTTCATTTGTTCTTAGTTTTAGCTTGAAGATTTTAGCTTTTCATATTCCGGCGGATCAATTCTTCGCTAAGTTCTCTTTTCTTTTCCCTTTTATTTCTCTATTTATTTCTTAGTATTTATTTACTTGTTTACTATATTTTGCATAATCTATCATATAGTGGTGGTGATACAAGGCGAACACTCGCTAAAAAATATGAAACCCCGCAATTATGAGTAGTTAAGATTTTTCTATCTAGTTCGAGGGGAACGTTGTGTTCAACTAACATGTTGTTATCTTTTCTAACTCTTTAGTAACGTTTTATCTATTCTTCCACTTCAATTTGTTGATTTTTTATGCTTGTAAACCCATTTTTGAGTTTATTTGATTATTGCATTCACCTTGGCCAATTGAATCAATTAATCTTTAAATTCAAGTTACTTGCTAGGATTGGAACTTTTGATCCGTAATTGTCATTAGATTCCAATCCAAAGTAGCAAATGAATATCGTGCATATTTATTAACAAATCATCTTAGATGCATTAATTCGAGCTTGTGAAATTATTCATCTAATTCAACTCATTCTTCTCGTTCATTTCATACTAGTTTTGCATTAAATCCTAAGAGCTTGTTTAGGGTTATCCAATAGCTAGATGTTAAGTTAAAGAGTTTACTTTTTACTTAATACACTTAAGGAAGAATTCGTTAATCAGAGCTTCTTGGTTAATTGAGAGTTGATAAATTGAAGAAGGAATAGTAACACGTTGCATGAGAAAGATAAAAACAAGTGGTTGACACAACCGAACCCGAGAACTAGATATTTATTTCAATTGTTTTATTTGATCTTATCTTTTGTCATTTGATTTTCATTCAAAATTCTCAAAACCCCCACTTTCCTATATTAATTGATAAAGACAACTAGATTAAGCACCGTTCCTCTTGGGTTCGACCCTTACTTACCACTTCTACATTAATTTGTAGTTTTGAAACCGAGTAAAAACATAAAATTAAACTTTGGCGCGCCGCGACACGCCCCACCAAGTAGGCTGCTAACAGCATTTTCGAGTAGAAATTTCAGCAATGACCTGTCTGCAAGAAAAATGCGATATCTTTGTCCACGAAGCTCGGAATATTGAACCGTAAATATATATGGAAAGTTAACATCTTCACCTTTCCAACGGTGCATGTCTCATTTGCTGTTTCCCTTGGGATTTATCGCAGCAATTCGGCGAAGTAGGCAGCCATCGGCATTTTCTAGCAAAAATTTCAGCGATGACCTATGTGCAAACAAAATGCGATATCTTTGTCCAGGAAACTCCGCATCACGATCCGTAAAATTCTATGGAAATGTAACAACCATATCTTTCCAACGGTGTATGGCTCATAAGCTAATTCCCTCTGGATTTGTTGTAGTAATTCGGCGAAACAAGCTGCGCGAAATAGGCAGATTCGGGAGATGTGAATGGAAATGAAGTTGTGGAGTTGAAGCTATCCCACATAGGAAAACTAAAGTGGGATGGACCAATTTATAAGTGAATGCTCATGTGTCAGGTGTAACTAAGTGTTACATGAAGAATGCTCCACACACTATGCGCGTCCACAGGGGTGCAAATCTTTGAGCGATTTCTTCACGAGCTTTGGAATTCATGTGCGAGCGACCTGCGGACTCGAAATTGGCCACCGAGTGCAAGTCCGATTTTGCATCGTTGCACACTGAAAACTCAACTGCATACTTATGCCGAGGTCGAAGAAACTCCCCATTTTCCTTGGTGGTTTTGTCGCTCGGCTCGGTCCGCCGTGGGCGCGACGAGGCATGACCAGTGCCCGCGGCGGTGTGTGGCATGGCAAGGCGAGGCATGACCGGTGCCCGTGGCGGCGTGTGGCATGGCGAGGCGAGGCATGACCAGTGCCCGCGACGGTGTGTGCCATGGCGAGGCGAGGCACGACCGGTTCCCGTGGCGATGTGCCGTGTGCGACATGGTGAGGCGAGGTGGCGTGTCGCGGTGTGGCACGGCGAGCCCAATGACTCTTGCCCAACTCCCTCCTTGCATGGGAAGCTATCCATTCTCGCAAAGGTCAATAACTGTGCCTGCAACTATCAGAATCACCAACCACCCCACGTGCCTGTCCCTATTAAGTCATACCCATTGGTGTAAAGCTGAAAGAAGTCGTCAACGAGAGACCTTCTGCCATGACTGCAACGAGAGATCTTCTGCCTTCGAGTTTCCTTATTACTTTTTCCCATGATATTTCTTCGGCCGATGAGCGTTTCTTCATTTTTCTTTTGCTTGAAAATCACCATCTCCTCCAAGATTAACTCGGGAAATCCTTTTCAAGATTCCGTCCTTCGCCGGAAAATACCTTTTTGAAAATTTTCCAGCGGCTTTCCTCTTCCCACAGACGACGCCAATCTGTTGACCTCCAAAAATGAACGTCGATCTCCCTCCCCGAGTCGAGACAACCGACCTCCTTAAATGGGCGCCAATCAGAATCCCGATGTCGATCCCCGTATCCCTGCACACGTAACAAACCGTTAGAGGCCCGGGCCACCGCGGTGGCGGCGGTGGCGGGGACTCCGACGGTCAAATCAACGGCCGAAAATGCAAGAAAGTATAGGGGAAGTCGGGTTTTGTTTGTGGGTGTAGACTGCATATACATTGTAATGAAGGGCATTACCTATATATAGAAGTGAAATGGGCCGTGGTGGGCCGAGCTGTGGAATGGGCCTAGGTTGAGGCTCGATAATCCATTATATTAGTTGATGGAGCCCATTATTTATTTTGACCAGTAACACACATCACATAACAATTAATGTACATCAACGGTGTCCTTTGGGCGATACAATGATATAAAGTTGTAATAAACGTAATGAGAGTAACGTTAATTTCTAGTGATTGGTTATTGAATATACCCCAACCAAATACATTTATTATCATTGGATATATAAAATACATTTGGTGGAGAATATTAATCCACCACAACAATGTTTCAGATGAATAAAATTAGTCGATCGGCCTTTGGGGCAATCCTTGATAATTTTACAATCTCAAATGTCAAAGTACTCACGAAAATAATGACATTATGTCATCTTCAATTGTAAGCATCAATTATCACGAGTAATTGACATCAAATTATGTAAATTAATGTTCGCAACATAAGTTTGGTCACTTTGGTGACCAGCAACATTCGCAATCAAACATTATATACAAAATTTGCTTATATAAATAGAATAATTGCATGAAGTTAATCAAAGGTTCACATCAATTAACGCATGAAAACTAATATCAAATAAGTTGGACGATAAGGGTGTGTTTGATTGCAAGGTGTAAATTATTTACCTGGTAAACATTTGCATGGTAAACATTTACCTAACTATTGCTCAAGAAAACATTTACCTGCAATTGATCCAAATCGTGCTTTAAATGATTGTACCTTGCAAAATCAATTTCATTTACAGGTTGCAATCAAACACCGAAAATGTAAAACAAATTGCATGATTTGACATTTACCTGCAAAAATTTTCCCAATCAAACACACCCTTAATAGCTTTCATGCGAACATCGTAAGTTTGCAATAGCCAACACGTTAACTAAGAAAAAGAAAGGAAAAAAACTTGTACAATAATCAATATTAAATTGCATAAATTTTACGGTCATGCTACAGGGACATAGAAAGTTACATAAAGAGTAACATAATTAGGTACAATGATTAAATCACCTACTCTTCCTAATAGAAATTATACAATTATTAAGGGTAAAACAAAACTTTCACCTCTAATATGTCATCTATTATGGTAAACATTATGTATATTTAGCATCATCCTAAATTTTATTTAACATCTCATTCTCAAGACCGTGCACGCCAAGAAGAGAATACATGATTTAGCTAATTCATTACAGAAACACAACCAAGTTCACGGGAGTAAAAATGTAATGATGGTCCCCCTTTTCATGATAGTTAATTAGTCCCATGAATTGCATGTCATGTGAACCCTATATTCATAAAATTGTAAGTGGCATTGCATACAATTAGTTCAAACATACAATTAACTATCAATTTCAGTTAACTTCAATCATCGAGAGATTAATACGTGAATTTTTGCACAAAACACAATTGTGTCATCATGGGTGATTTACAAATTTGATACACTTTCATTAACATAATAATAATTTAGATCATTTAATGAAAATTTAGATCTTTATATAATTAACAATCAATGATAGAAAAATCATAAGTTCTTTGACCTTGGCTCTGATACCACATGTAAGCAATTGAATAATGACATTTAATTAGTTACTTCACATGAACCTTAACTTTTCAGATCTTTGAACTTGATGGTTTTCATATATAACTATAAGACAATTATAAATTAGAACGTACCTTGATTCATCATTTTAAATTGAGACATGTCTAACCAATAATGTTTGGTAGAACAAGAAACTGGATTTCTTTCCCTTAGCCTTGTCATAATTGTGTGTACATAATTGATGGGGGTACATACTCTTTTATAGGCAAGGAATTGAAAGGCAGTTTCCCATGGGGTCTAGGAACCATAATAATTCAAATACTTTCCATCACCATGTTTAATTAAGAAATTACCACTTCTCAGCGATCATTAGAATTTTAATCCAATAGGGATCATTACACTCTTAAGGAATTTAATGATAAATTCCACCAAATAATATTACGTGGGCCATATAAATTCTTGCAAGATGATTTTGCAGTGGTACATTTCTATTCATATACAGACAACATTATGTACAGTCATAGATCCACTAGATAATTAAGAGTACATTAAGTAAAGGCAATAACTTTTAATCGCCTCTGGGAATTTTTTGTAGACATTAACGTAAATTGTCACGCGACTGATACAAACTAATGAAATAGATAATTTAATATCATTATTTTACATTTACTTAAAGGAAAATGGGCACTAAATGCACCTATATGGAAAAATTGTCTTCTGAATCAGACCATCTGATTTTTTTTAGCATTGACTCATATTTTGGCCGGTAGGATAAAAATATCCATTCATGGCATCGAATTTACAAAACGTGCCACTGCCTAAATACCTTAAACCCACTTTCTCACTTCTTCTTCTTAATGTCATTATTATTTTGCATTTAATTAAAGGAAAATAGCCACTAAATGCACCTACATGGAAAAATTGCCTACTAAATCCGATTATCTGATTTTGTTACCACTAACTCATATTTTGGTTGATAGGACAAAAATGTCCATTCAAGACATCGAATTTACAAAACATTCCATTGCCTAAATACCCTAAACCTACATTCTCACTTCTTTTGTTACCTTCCCTCTCTGTTTTCAAATGTCAAAACCGCTTGTAACTCCTCTCTCTACAAAAATTCGATTTCAAACTCACAATCTCCCTCGCTCACTCTCCCACATTGTTGTTGGATCTCAATTGCAGGCAGAAAAACATGTTTATCAATCCAATTTCATACCAATTTTGTTGTTAGAAGAAAAAGAACAACAAAATCACGAAAAAGAGTTATAAAAAAAACTATTCTCGGTACTAATACAAGTTTCGAAGTAATTTTTGACTATTTTTCTGATATTATTTATGATTTTTGATTGTATTCAAATGTTTATGCCTCTATTATGAAGTAAATTTCACAAAATGATGAAAATATAAGGTTTTTTTAAAAGCGATTCTGAAATAATTTAATAAAAATACTGAAAATGTAGTGCTTGCGGTTGTAAATTTGTGTGAAATGAGATTACCTGTAACGCCCCGATTAATTACGTGTATTTTGTGTATATTTTGTTATGGATTGGAAATGTTGCGTATATATATATATGATGATGGCGTGTTACGTGAGGACTGGAATATGTATATGCGATGCTCGGGAGTGTATGTGAGGAAGTGGTATACCCGACGACCGTTGAATTGGTGTCGAGAGGAGAAAACAGGAAAAAGGGGACATACGGCCGTAACTGGGTTATTTACGGCCGTAATTTTGAGATTTATGGCCATAATTTTGGATTTACGGCCGTAATTTATTGAGTTGAGAAAGGTTGGTTGGCACTAAGTCTCGGTAGGCCGCATGTCCGGGTTTGCGGCCGCAGATGTTAGGTTACGGCCGTAAGGGTCTTAGGTTACGGCCGTAATTTGTGAGTTACGGCCGTAACATGGAAATTTACGGCCGTAAATTAAGGTCGGCAGAATGGATTTGGATAGACTTTTAAGCCATTTGACTCACCTTTTTCATCATTTTCGGCTCCCACCACTCCCAATCAACCTAGAGCTAATTCCAAAAGGTCTTGTGGAGGAATTTTGCTTAGTTGGATTGAGGGATCATCATTGATATCTTTGGGTGCAATAAATCTCTACCGAAGGCAGTGGAGGAGACTTGGAGGGGGTTACCTATCCTTTCTTTTCCCTAATTTTCCATTGTGGAGGTAGGTAATATGTGTATTTCATGTATATAACATGTGTTGGTGAATATATGATGAAATATGCGATGATAGATGTATATTGTATGATTATTGATATCTTTACATCCATTGAATGCCTTATGGAGGGATTGGTAGTTGTGGGTGAACATGTGTATTTGTGGCATGAACAATTGCCCTCTATGTGTGTATGGGCATGTGTTTGTGGTATGTTAAGGGAATATGGAGCCTTACATTAGGATGGAGATCGAAACAAGGCTTGACGGTGAATGGTATGCTCACTCATGACATGTGTGTGTAAAAGACTTGCCTATCATGTGTTTACAAATATGTGAATATACAATCGGCCAAGATTAGGGAACTAAGTGCTATGCGGGGCAAAGTGTTACACCGGAAGGTGGGAGCACCTCTTGAACGCCGTAGGAGCAACCTCTAGACGCCCCAGCCGGATTGTGTAGCCTCGTGGGGTAGTGAAACCCCAAAGTGAAAGACCTACGGGCACGCCTACGGGCAAGTTAAAGACCTACGGGCAAGCGGGGCTAAATGTCATAGTATGGACGCCAAGTACTCACATGATTCGTGGGCGTGTTGTCGCAGTACGCCAAAATTTATTTTTATTTCCTTACTCTGTTTCAAAACTACAAATTAATGTAGAAGTGGTAAGTAAGGGTCGAACCCAAGAGGAACGGTGCTTAATCTAGTTAATTTTATCAATTAATATAGAAAAAGGGGGGTTTTGTGAAGTTGGATGAAATTCGAAAATAAAATGACAAAATAAAAGAGATGAAAATGAAACAATTGAAGATATATCTAGTTCTCGGGTTCGGTTGTGTCAACAACTTATATTTATCTTTCCCATGCAACGTGTTACTATTCCTTCTTCAATTTGTCAACTCTCAATTAACCAATAAGCTCTGATTAACGAATTCTTCCTTAAGTGTATTAAATTAAAGTGAGTTCTTTAATTTAACATCTAGCTATTGGATAACCCTAAACAAATTCTTAGGATTTAATGCAAAGCTAGTGTGAAATGAACAAGAAGAATGAGTTGAATTAGATGAATAATTTCACAAACTCGAATTAATACATCTAAGTTGATTTGTTAATAAATATGCACGATATTCATTTGCTACTGTGGATTAGAATCTAGTGACAATTACGGATCAAAAGTTTCCAATCCTAGCACATAACTTGAACTTAAAGATTAATTGATTCAATTGGCCAAAGTGAATGCAATAATCACATAAATTCAAAACGGGTTTAAAAGCATAACAAATCAACAAATTGAAGTAGAGGAATAGATAAAACGTTAGCAAAGAGTTAGAAAAAATAACAACATGATAATTGAACACAACGTCCCCCTCGAACTAGATAGAGAAGTCTAACTACTCATATTAGCGGGTATCACCACTGCTATATGATAGATTATACTTCACTATCTCAAGTAATATATACAAACTATAGAAATCATGTAAATAATGCTAAGAATTAAATAGAGAAATAAAAGGGAAAAGAGAAACTTATCGAAGAAATGATCCGCTAATCATATTCACAGCCGAAGTATCGTTGATCGATTGAAGCCTTTATTTCTTCCGCCGGAATATGAAAAACTAAGATCTTTCAAGCTAAAACTAAGAACAAATGAAGAAGAGAATTTTATTGAAGAGAAAGTTGGAGAGAACTACTAGCTAATTCTCTTCCACTAAGTTGTGCCTTTCCTTCCTTACAAATGCCTCTATTTATAGGCAAAATTTCACAAGAAAACATGATAAAAAATTGTACAACTACTCCATTATGATTCCACTAATTGGTAACCACCAAATCATGATCTTAAATTGCTCCATTAGTTCAAATATTGTATCATGGTATAGGTAAGCATCTTGGCTGAATTGTGCAATTGGAATTTCCTTTTTTTGATATTTTAGTAGAAAGTTATGAATTTTCTACCAAAACATGGCCCAAGAAATCCTCCATTCACATCACTCTCGGTTTTTCCCATTTTTGACCATGATATGATCCCAATCATTTGACGAGATCAACATCACAGTTGTAGCCCTCTGAGAGTCCTTTCCAACAATATAAAGTGCAGGTCAATCCGAATTTTGTAGCAAAAGTTATGGTCAAATTACTGAACTGCGGCAGTAAATTCGAGCTGCTGATTTTTTACGCTTTGTCCTTTCTCTTCAAATGGCCATAACTTTCACTAGGAAACTCCGATTTGGGATCCGACAAAAAATGTGGAAATCCTCTTTTGATATTATTTGATATTGGCACAAGAAAAATTGTAAAAATAACTTTTCATAAAATTGCATCGGAGGCCCTCCATCTTGGAATTTGTTTGCATTTCGGTCCCAAATTCCGTTTTTGCTCCGTTTTTATCCATTTTGGCTCCTTTTGATTCCTTGTGACTCTAAACACACAATAAAAGGAAAACACATAAAAATAAACATATAATACTAATAAAACACACAAATACGTAAAATAGAAGAGTTATTTAAGTACTTTTCTAGCACTTATCAATTCGCACTCGGGGCCCGATGTGATAGTATAACGTGCATTGCATATGCATTTATTCCTACTGAGTCTTTATGACTCACGTTGTGTTGTTTGTCCTCGCATGTGCAGGACAGGGTCGATCAGGTGGAGGCGGCGGGGAATCAGTCGGAAATTGATGGGTGAAAGCTAGGAAATGACACGATTCCGACCTTTTGTACTTGTAAATGTGACCATGTGATCGGTCCCTTTGATAAACCCTAGCTGTGTAAATTAATATGTATTTTGGGAAACGATCGGCACTTATGAGTTACGAGCCGAATCTTTTGAAATGAACTTGTAAGCGTTGGTATGTGTCACTAACCGCCTGGATTATACGTGTGTAATGACACCCTAGCTTGGTTCGGAACCTCGTACAAAAGTCAGTCCAGGTAATATTCGCAGCCTCATCACTCTTCCTTATTGTATCCCACCAAAATCCCGCCGAACTCCTCAACATAAATGTCGCACAGTTCACCTGTTCGGCCACGGGAACGTGCACATACTCAAACATGCGCTCCATCGTCTGGATCCAGTTTTCGCATCCACCGGATCCTTGGCATCCTCAAACACTGGTGGGTTCAAGCGCCGAAACCGATCGGAGGCAACTTCTCGATCACGATCTTCCTTCGACTTCTCCAAAGCCGATGTACCCACCGTATTGTGCCCACTCGCATTCGGATTTCCATTCCGATCATTCATCATCTGTTGCATCATTTGAGACTGTTGCTGAATCTGTTACGACTGTTGCTCCACCAGTCGCGTCAAGATCCATGACTGTAGCCTGCTCATCCGCCATGTATACCAGCTACAAAGAACCATAAAGATACACATACAACAATCATACGACGAGAGAGCAACCACACAGCGATAAACCCCACATCTCATACCTACAAGACACGTTGATCTTGGAGTGGCGGAGTTGACCCATAGATATGTGAAAGCATAGGAAAAGACCGGCTCTGATACCACCCTGTAACACCGACCCTAGATCCACGTCGTCTCACATATACATATATATATACATATATATATATATATATATATATATATATATATATATATTACGTCACAACTATGACACGTGGCTAGGGTGTCATTACACACGCATAATCCAGGCGGTTAGTGACACATACCAGCGCTCACAAGTTCATTTCAAAAGATTCAGCTCGTAACTCATAAGTGTCGATCGTTTCCCAAAATACATATTAATTTACACAGCTAGGGTTTATCAAAGGGAGCGATCACATGGTCACATTTACAAGTACAGAAGGTCGGAATCGTGTCATTTCCTAGCTTTCACCCATCAATTTCCGACTAATTCCCCGCCACCTCCACCTGATCGACCCTGTCCTGCACATACGAGAACAAACAACACAACGTGAGTCATAAAGACTCAGTAGGAATAAATGCATATGCAATGCACGTTATACTTTCACATCGGGCCCCGAGTGCGAATCATGTGAGTACTTGGCGCCCATACTATGACATTTAGCCCCGCTTGCCCGTAGGTCTTTAACTTGCCCGTAGGCGTGCCCGTAGGTCTTTCACTTCGGGGTTTCACTACCCCACGAGGCTACACAATCCGGCTGGGGTGTCTAGAGGTGGCTCCTACGGCGTTCAAGAGGTGCTCCCACCTTCCGGTGTAACACTTTGCCCCGCATAGCACTTAGTTCCCCAATCTTGGCAGATTGTATATTCACATATTTGTAAACACATGATAGGCAAGTCTTTTACACACACATGTCATGAGTGAGCATACCATTCACCGTCAAGCCTTGTTTCAATCTCCATCCTAATGTAAGGCTCCATATTCCCTTAACATACCACAAACACATGGCCATACACACATAGAGGGCAATTGTTCATGCCACCAATACACATGTTCACCCACAACTACCAATCCCTCCATAATGCATTCAATGGATGTAAAGATACCAATAATCATACAATATACATCTATCATCGCATATTTCATCATATATTCACCAACACATGTTATATACATGATATACACCTATTACCTACCTCCACAATGGAAGATTAGGGAAAAGAAAGGATAGGTAACCCCCTCCAAGTCTCCTCCATCGCTTCGGTAGAGATTTCATCAGTACTCCAAAGATATCAATGATGATCCCTCAATCCAACCAAGCAAAATTCCTCCACAAGACCTTTTGGAATTAGCTCTAGGTTGATTGGGAGTGGTGGGAGCCGAAAATGATGAAAAAAGTGAGTCAAGTGGCTTAAAAGTCTATCCAAATCCATTCTGCCGACCTTAATTTACGGCCGTGAATTTCCATGTTACGGCCGTAACTCACAAATTACGGTCGTAACCTAAGACCCTTACGGCCGTAACCTAACATCTGCGGCCGCAAACCCGGACATGCGGCCTACTGAGACTTAGTGCCAACCAACCTTTCTCAACTCAATAAATTACGGCCGTAAATCCAAAATTACGGCCGTAAATCCCAAAATTACGGCCGTAAATAACCCAGTTACGGCCGTATGTCCCCTTTTTCCTGTTTTCTCCTCCCGACACCAGTTCAACGGTCGTCCGGTATGCCACTTCCTCACATACACTCCCGAGCATCCCATATACACATTTCAGTCCTAACGTAACACGTCATCATCATATATATATACGCAACATTTCCAATCCATAACAAAATATACACAAAATACACGTAATTAATCGGGGCGTTACAATCTTCCCCTCTTAATGAAATTTCGTCCTCGAAATTACCTGAAATAGCTCGGGATATTGTTGTTTCATAGAGTCCGCTCGTTCCCATGTTTCTTCCTCTATACTGGCACTACGCCATAATACGCGAACTAGGAGAATCTCTTTACCGCGGAGTTGCTTAACGCTGTGAGCCACAATGCGGACCGGCTTTTCCTCATATGATAAGTCAGGTTGAATATCAAGTGGGGGTTCTGGAAAAACATGAGACGGGTCTGAAACATACTTTCTCAAGGCCGATACATGGAATACATCATGAATACGACTCATATGGGTCGGTAAGTGGAGCCGATACGCAACGTTCCCAATTCGACCAAGAATCTCATACGGCCCAATATAGCAAAGAGTCAATTTTCCTCGTTTGCCAAAACGTAAGAGCCTTTTGATCGTGGATATCCGAATAAAAACCTTATCGCCAACTTCAAATTCCAACGGTCGGCGTCGCCTGTCAGCGTAGCTTTTCTGGTGATCTTGGGCAGCTTTCATTCGTTGTTTAATCTTTTCAACCGCAGATATCATCTCCTCAATCATCTCCATCCTCATTACTTTTCCTTCTCCCACTTCGTCCCAATGAAGGGGCGATCTACATTTTCGTCCGTACAGTGCTTCATAGGGAGGTACACCAATAGAAGAATGGTAGCTATTGTTGTATGCAAATTCAATCAAGGGGAGGTGTCGATCCCAACTGTGTGGAAATTCCAAAACACAGGCACGAAGCATATCCTCCAAGGTTTGAATCGTTCTCTCTGATTGCCCGTCAGTTTGGGGGTGAAAAGCCGTGCTAAACTGAAGTTTCATCCCCAATATAATGTGCAGCTCCTTCCAAAAGTGAGATAAATAGCGGGGATCACGGTCGGAAGTAATCGTAGTAGGCGCAACATGAAGGCGTACAATCTCCTGAACATAGAGGTGAGCCAACTGCTCCATCCAGAAAGTCATCTTAATTGGTAAAAAGTGAGCAGACTTCGTGAGTCGATCGATGATTACCTATATGGCATCAAAACCCTTACTCGTCTTTGGCAAGCCAGCTACAAAGTCCATAGTAATATCACTCCATTTCCACTCCGTAATTGGGAGTGGATGAAGTGTCTCACGGCCGTTGATGTTCGCTTTAACTTGTCGGGCACACTAAACACTTTGCCACGTACTCGGAAATTTCTCGTTTCATACCTGGCCACCAATACAAGGTTTTGATCTCCCTGTACATCTTAGTTGAACCAGGATGAATGGAGTACGGCGTCACATGAGCTTCATTACAAATTTCCTGCCGTAGGCTCTTCGTCGCCGGTACATAATATCGATTTCTATATTTAAGAATCCCTCGCTGCACTTGCACGTCCGGATTTGGCGTGTCTTTCAATAACAATAGGGTCCTCTGTACCCACTCGTCCACTTCCTGTTCCTCCCGAATCCGGTCAAGAAGAGTAGACCGAATCGACATAGCCGCCAAACGGCCTTCCTCGGGTTCCAAGATTTCAAGATCAAACTTCTCGATTTCACTTTGTAACTCCCTTGGCCTTTGTCTAGGAGTTTTTCGGCTCAATGCATCCGCAACCACGTTAGCTTTACCGGGATGATAATTTATTGAACAATCATAATGTTTCATTAATTCCAGCCAACGGCGTTGACGCATATTCAACTCTTTCTGTGTGAAGAGGTACTTCAAGCTCTTATGGTCAGTAAAGATCTCACATCGAACTCCATAGAGGTAGTGTCGCCAAATCTTTAAGGCAAACACGATTGCAGCCAGCTCCAAATCATGAGTTGGATATTTATATTCATAACTTTTCAATTCTCGAGACGCGTACGCAATCACCTTCTCATTTTGCATCAATACGCATCCTAACCCTTGATACGAGGCGTTATTGTAAATCGTGAATACACGTGAATCATTGGGGATAGCCAAGACTGGAGCTGTAGTGAGACGAGTCTTCAACTCCTGAAAACTCTTCTCACACTCCTCTGTCCATCGAAAAGGTACGTTCTTTCTCGTCAGATGAGTAAGAGGAGCGGCGATCTTAGCAAAGCCTTTCACAAACCGACGATAATAGCCAGCCAATCCGACAAAACTGCATATCTCAGTAGGAGTGGTCGGCTGTGCCCACTTCAAAACCGTTTCCACTTTGCTAGGATCAACCGAAATTCCATCCTTCGTCACTACGTGCCCCAAAAAACTTACTTGCTCCGTCCAAAACTCGCATTTGGAAAACTTTGCATACAACTTTTCCTCCCAAGTACTTGCAAAGCCGAACGAAGATGGTGTTCATGTTCTTCTCGAGATTTGGAGTAGATCAAGATGTCGTCAATGAACACAATGATGAATGTATCCAAGTAGGGTTTAAACACCCGGTTCATCAAATCCATAAAGGCTGCTGGGGCATTAGTTAAACCAAATGGCATCACGAGAAACTCATAATGTCCGTAGCGGGTCCGGAATGCCGATTTCTGGACGTCCTCCTCATTAATCTTCAACTGATGATAGCCCGATCGTAAATCAATCTTTGAATAAATTGCCGAACCTTGAAGTTGATCTAACAACTCATCAATCCGAGGCAACGGGTATTTATTCTTAACCGTCACTTTATTCAGCTCCCTATAGTCAATGCAAAGGCGCATCGACCCGTCCTTCTTCTTCACAAATAACACCGGGGCACCCCAAGGAGAGGTACTCGGTCGAATAAATCCCTTTTGCAATAGATCCTCCAACTGGGTTCGAAGCTCCTTTAACTCCGAAGGTGCCATACGATAAGGAGTTTTGGATATCGGCAAAGTATCTGTAACCACAGCAATCCCAAACTCAACTTCTCGGGACGGAGATAATCCAGGAAGATCTTCGGGGAACACATCCAAGAACTCACATACAACTGGCACGGCATGTGGCGTTTTTGCTTCTCCAATCTCCATACCACATAAACTAACCCAATATGCACTACATCCCTGGCCAATCAATTTCCTAACTTTCATAGCCGAGATCGATTCGAAGTCACGCCCAACCTTGGAAAAACAATGGGATCCTGTCCCGGCATCACCAATGCTCGACTAGGGCAATCTAACATTACCCCATGTTGCCTCAACCAATCCATTCCAAGGATAACATCATAATCTTGAAGTTCCAATGCAATGAGGTTAGCCACCATATCTAATTCTTGCACTCGAACCACCACAGAAGGAAAATAATAGGTAGCACATTGATTTCGTCCCGCTGGTATAACAATATCAAAAGGAACCCTCAAAGGCTCCGGAATCATATGCATGTGTCGAGTATACGCGAGAGACACAAAGGAATGTGTGGCTCCGAAATCAAACAAGGCATATGCAGGTGAAGAGCATAAATAAACAATACCTGCAATCACATTGGTGCTCCCAGAGGCCTCAGTTTGCGCTACAGCAAACACTCGTCCAAACTGTTGAGGGGGCGGTTGTTGATTCCTCAACTCCGGGCAATCACGTATCATGTGCCCTTCCTTCCCACATTGATAACACTTCCCGGCCCTGTAATAACACACCCCTCCGTGGTTCTTCCCACAGAATTTGCACGATTGGAGAAAAGGAGAACTCGGTCCCTTCTTTGCCGGCGGTCCGGTTGTAAAATTCGTACCCGATGGCCTTTTGTTATTGTTCCTTCCTCTACCCCGGAAATTTGATCCTCGTCCCCGAGTATTATACGAAGATCCCTGTGATGATGGAGATGAACCATGAGGCGGGTAACTGGGCGGAACTGGCAACGTAGGAGGTTGATGAGATTGCAAAATCCGCGCCTCGGCTTTCTCCGCAATATAGGCCCACTCAATAGCGTCAATGTAACTCATATTCGCCGCACTGGCCAATTGCACATCTCGTGCTAACTCCGGCCGCAACCCCGCAATGAATCGAGCAATCTTTCGGCCCGGCGTATCCACCATGTGCGTAGCAAAGCGAGCTAATTCCTCATACCTCTTGCTGTACTCATTCACTGTCATTTTCTCCTGCTGCAACTGAATAAACTCCGTCAACTTCTCATTCTTAACTGTTTCCGACAGATACTTGGTTGTGACGTAATATATATATATGTGTGTGTGTGTGTGTGAGACGACGTGGATCTAGGGTGGGTGTTACATTTCCTACCCCAGTAACCTACTTAGATGTTGTTTCAGTAATATTTTGTCATTCTATGCTGTTATTTGCACTTTTGATTAGATAGCCTACCACTTAGTATTCTAAATATTGATTAGATAGCCTATCTTTTCCATTGATTTAGTATTCTAAATGTTGTGATCTGACCTTCCAATGAGATAACCTACACCAATAATCTATATTTTTGTTAATTCAGCAGTGCCGGGTTGTTATCTGACCTTGAAATGTGATGACTTATTTAGGCCCAGGCAATCCTTGTGAAAATAATCGAAATAAATTGATATTGTAAATATTTAGTTTCCTTTTGTATTTAGAATTCCTTATGTAGTAGATAGGCGTATTTTTGGCAGGATTCTTATGTTTTTAGGTTTCCCTTGTACTCTATATAAACGTTCTTGGTGCAGATCAATAGAAACACAAGAAATTCATTCCCTGTCTTATGTCTTTATGGTATCAAAGCCAGGGCTCATCGACCCTAGCCAACCATTGTAGATGACGGGAAAAATACCTTAAACACAAATGAAAAAGAGACCGTGAATTCACACAGCCTTGATAAGTCTTCTTTCCAGATTGTAGTTGAAAAAATGAATGGAAATAACTTTCTCAAATGGGCACAATCCATCAAATTTGTAATAGATGGTAAAGGTAAACTTGGGTACCTTATCGGCAAGTCAAAGAAGCCATTGACTGATGGCGCACAAAAACAACGCTGGAAATCAGAAAATTCAATGGTGGTGGCATGGTTGATCAACTCAATGGCCCAATCCATTGCAAAAACCTACCTATTTCTACCTATTTCTTCAAATAGCAAAGGACGTCTGGGATGCTCTAAAGGAAACGTACTCAGACCCAAAGAATTTTTTCCATCTCTTCAATTGAAGACTCGATTGTGGAGTTTGAAGCAAGATGATCGAAGAGTCACGGAGTATTACCTAGAGATGGAATCATTGCGGTCAGAACTTGACCTCGGCTGTGAAAAGACATAGGAGTGTGCGAATGATAGTGTCAAACTCAAGAAGAGGCTTGAGAACGAACGAGTGTTTGAATTCTTAGCTGGCTTGAACTCATCCCTCGACAACATTAGAGAAAGGATTCTCGATAAGAAGCCTATGCTATCAACTCGCGAGGCTTTTACAGAGGTCCAATGTGAGGAAAGCCATAGATTTGTTATGCTGAAAGACGATGACAGAATTGGTGCTGTGGAATCTGGACTCCTAACTTACCTAGATAAAGGTTGAAATGGGCATATGGATGTTAATAACGGCAACAGTCGACATGGGCCAGCAAATGGAACTCAAAATGGGCCTGCAGCACATTGGGCTAAAGGAAATGACAATAATTCTCGTTGAAATTAGCAACATAAGAGACCTCGGTATGACTACTACAAAAAACACGGACACAGAAAGTACGACTGATGGGTGTTACATAGAAAGCCAGCTGATTGGAAGCCCAGATAGAGCAGGAAAAATCACAGCTACCAAGCTTCAGTTGACAATTAGAGCAGCCACACTGAACAAACAAATTTTGTGTTTAATCAAGAACAGATGGAGCAGCTCTATAAAGGGTTTACTAGTTTCAAAAACTCCAGTCAGCCTCCCAATATCTCCTTGGGGTACATTAGCCCATAAAGCGAATATTTCTAAAGCTTTCCTCTCTCCACAAATTGATCCCCCTGGATATTTGACTCTGGCGCATCTGATCATATGACTGGGTCGCATAAAAATTTTTCAACTTATTTTCCTTATGCCGATAACATGAGATGGGTGCTAGTTAGTGGGCAAGAAATCGCCTTGTGTTGTATTTTACTATTTTATGGTCATTTTCTCTTTAATTAAACCTATAAAACCTCGACTCTTAAAGGGGCAATCTAGACATCCGAAATTTCAAGATTAACTTTTGTAATTCTTTACACTTTATTCAGTGAACCTCGATAACGAAAAATATTTCCGTAAGGGCAAATTGGTCCAAGAAAATGGAAAATGGACACTTTTGTAAGTGCAATTAACTTTGACTATTTTTAAATTTTTTATTCTAAATTTGACATTTCTTGCAATTTTCACATAAGGTCTTGTCTTCTCGTGAACTTTGCTGCAATTGGTTCGACAGAAAATTTATTTCTTACATCCTGATTTGTAGTGATAGGACTTCCCATATGTATTTTTGGATCTCCACTCTTTCTGCCATGATCGATTTCTTAGCATATATATGTGTCCATCTCCTAGTTGGAACTCAAAGACATGGACCCCACTCGTTTGCCAACTCCCTTCGTTTGTAGTAAAAGAGAGATTAGTAAATTGAACCTTCACGATTTAGAATGCTAGAGAACTTTGGTGAAAGAAGTTTTTAATGAATGAAAAAAATATATTATCTTCGAACTTGGGATGCAGTATAAGACTCTCTATGCTAAAGCTAGAAAACATCTAATTTTGTTAGGTTATTGTTATTATTTGCTACCTTTAGTCATTGTTTCTGCAAGTAAAATAGCAATGAAAACAACACTCTTTTCGCATTATTGTATTCAGTCAAGTTAGATATCACGACAGATGTGTTTTGCCTCAATCAATAAGGGTATATATAGTATGTGTCTAGGAAAATATTTATTTATTTTATTAAAAAATTACTTCGATTCAAAATATTTCTTTTCCAAATTTTGGCTCTAAAACACTTATAAATGTGAGAATTTATAATAATCAGCTGGCTCTAATGTTAGTTAACTTCGAAAACTTCAAATTTCATTTCTAATGATCTCCGCTCTTTAGATTTTAAAGCAAGAGAATATCCTTTAATAAAATAAATATTTACCTTAATGGATGCGAAGTGATATACAATTTTCACAAATGTAACTTGAAAAAAAAATTAAGAGAAAACAAGAATTTATTGTATCAAACAATTCACAATTGAAATAAAAATAGAAAGAAATATGTCGAGAATAAGAGTGGTAGACATTCCTATTTAATGAATTAATGAACTGTTCCCTATTGTGCAATGAATTGGACTTGAGTAATGCTCAGTAGAACCGGCAACAACAATGAGTTGTCTTTGTTGGAATGTGCAAGGGTTGGGAACACTTGTACATTGAAATCTCTTCATACTTTGATATGACAATGCTCCCCTAACTTATGAGACTAGATTGTCAGGTGTGAAGGCAACAAACATGCGGTTATCATTCGATTTCCAAAACAATTTTGTAATTGATTCTATTGGCAAAAGTGGGGGATTGATGCATATGTGGAAAGAGAACTGGTGTATAGATATTAAGTAATTTTTCAGTTGGCCATATTGATGCAATGGTTGGAGATGAAGAGGTGAATTCTTGGTAGTTGACAAGTTTCTATGGACACCCCCAACTCTCTAATTGCAATTCTTCACGGAAACTACTCCGATGTTTGGGAAATCAATAGACTTCTCTGTAGTTGTGTGGTGGTGATTGCAATGAAACTTTGCTTCTATCCGAAAGAGTGCGAGGTGGAATGCGTCCCAGTAGTGTTTCTAGAGAGTCTCAATCAACCCTATGCAATTGTACATTGGTGGATATTCAGTTCAGGGGTCCTCCTCTCACATGGAATAACAAACGAAATAAGGAGAATAATATTCAAGCTCAATTGGACAGATTTGCATGTAATCATGAATGGACAAAAATGTACTCTCAAGCCGGCGTGGACCATCTCCCTTTCACAAACTCATATCACAGACCCATACAATAGATTTTTTTGATGGGACAACCCTTTTTCCCGTTTTAAGGGCAAGAAACTTTTCGATTTGAGCCTTTTTGCATTAAAGATATGGACTATAAAGATGTTGTTACTAATTATTGTGATAATCAGGATCTTATTCAAGGAGATCTCAATGCCCCTTTGATAATATTAGTCAAAGGCTAGAGGGGTGCAGAAAGGACTTTTGGCCTGGAGTAGAAGTCGATTTGTAAGGCGGAAACATGACGTTAACGTTAAGAAGGATAAACTGGAGGCTCTTTTTAATTCTCACCAATCTGCCGAACTTATGGAAGAAATTAAAAAACTAAAGGCGGATATTGAAATTTTGTCGAGTCAAGAAGAAAGTCTTTGGAAACAAATATAGCATATTGAGTGGCTTAAAGAAGGAGATTGGAACAAGAAATTATTTCACTTGAATGCCAATAGTAGATTCCAAAACAACTTGATCAGAAGGCTACGGAGATGCCACAACAAATGGATCACCAAGCTAGTTGAATTGAATAACCATATTGAATCATACTTTGCTAACCTATTTCAAAGTAGTAAGCCATCAGTTGAGGATATTACTTCTGCTCTTACTAGGATGAAAGTGCAAATTTCTTGAGAACTTGGCTATTGTGGAAAACCCCTTTTACTGCTTAAGAGGTGGAGAAGGCTTTGGCATGCATTGGTCCATTTAAGACACTAGGAGTTGAAGGTTTTCAGTTTTGTTCTTTCAGAAAAATTGAACAGCTATGAAACAAGAAATGGTCAAAGCTTGCCTCGATGTTCTTAATAATGGTAAATTGGTTAGGGCTATCTACAAAACAATCATAGTTCTTATCCCCAAAAAGAAGAATCCCAAGTGCACCACTAAGTTTCATTCTATTAGCCTTTGTACGATCATGTACAAAATCATTTCAAAGTGTATGGAAAATAGGCTTAAAACTGTATTGGCTTCTCTACTAACAGAAAATCAGGGGACTTTTGTTCCATGAAGATTAATGCAATCATGGCTTCTAAGTTGTTCCATTCTATGTCGAATAAAGGGCATGGTAAGAAGGGTTTTATGGCACTCAAACTCAATATGAGTAAAGTATACAACCGAACCAAATGTGACTTTGTTTGTGCTACAAGGAAGAAAATGAGTTTCCCAACTTGCTGGGTTAATTTGATTTTCGATTGTATCTCTGCAGTCCAGTACACATTTTCTGTTTACTGCCGGCTTTGGGGAAAGATACGTTCTTCTAGGGGCCTTTGACAATGTTGCTCGCTTTCTCCCTACCTATTTATGTAACGCCCCAAGCACTAACTACCCAGAACGCAACGTCACCTTTCTGAACAAACTTTCCAAAATTAAAAGTAACAACGGTTAAATGGAAATTCAAACTTCACGGAATTTTATTTAAAGTTCAAATGTCGATAACTCATAATGTGGAAATAAACTTAGAGAATGATAATTGGAAATAAATTGATGTATTAAATAATATAAGTCTTATTTCTAGCTCTCTTAATCTACCGCCATACGCCACGCCACCAACTCCTCAATTTGCAATAATTTGTTTAAAGAAAATTTGAGTATTTCATAGAAATACTCAGCAGATCTCGCACATAAATAATATTTCAAATTATATATACACGAGCGCACACACACACACACACACACACACACACACACACACACACACACACATATATATATATATATATATATGCAATCCAAGTAATGTGATGAACAAGAAGTTCAAGTCTTGTCTTGGTCTGAAGAACATGTAACGAAACAAGTTCAAGTTTGATGTATTGCATTTAAAGCAAATACAGTCTTGTCTGGGTGTGATCAAGCAACTTCTAAATTTCATGGCAAATATAGCAAGTAGTCTCATAGAAATACAAGTAACATGCAATATACAACATGAAATAATTATTTAAGCACATGAAAAAGTTTGTAGATAGAGATCTACCTCAAGTCTAGGAGTTTGCGCAGTAAAATTATAAATCTCTAGGGTTGTCGCCTCTTGTCTAGTCCTAAAATAATTAAAATAAACTCTAATTAAACTTTAAGGTAAATAAAGCCTTAAAAGGAGTGAATGATAGAAGCATGAAGAAATTAAAATAATTCTAAAACTTTTCAGGATCTAAATCTTGTAAATAGAAAGTTTAGGGGCTGATTTCGTAAAATCTGAAAACTCTTGAGGACTATTTTGGAAGTCAAATGATAGTTGTAGGGTTTAATTTGTCAATTGGCCAGCTCTAAAAATCATAGGACTCAATTGAAAGGAAAAAATAAAGTTGTGGACTTTCAAATGTATAACTCATGAGGTCTCACTTAAATAACATGGAAACTATAGGGATTGGAGTGTAAATGAGTGGATAAAATCAATTTCAGGCCTTTCTTCCTCATTGAGAATGTTAAATCAGCAAGAAGAAAGGAAAAGAAAGTTTACGTTGCCGCTTGACTTCAACCGGCGTGGTGGCGTTCCACTGGGGATGTCACCAGCGAGGAGGGAGAGAAAGGTATACACATACTGACAGAGAGAGGGAGACGGCAAAGAGTAGAACGAGGAAGGAAAAAGTGGATGTGCAGACTGAGCTAGCGGCGGGTGGCGATGGGAATCGCGGTATGCCCCTGTCACTTTAGAACTTCGATTTTCTACCCTTTCCTCCCCTTCTATTTTGGGTTGGATCTTTATGAGAACATGGGAGTGGAGGTAATGGGAATTACAGATCTATTGAATTTCTGTGAATGACTGGGTGAGATCAGGGATATTTGTATAAGAATTTTTAGTCGTAAATAATGAAGGATGAATCAAACAAATTATGGAAAAATTATTTCCCAATTGGATGAAAAGTTTAGGTTTAGGGTTTGGTGATTTGGGGGTTGAAACTCCAAATTTGGGTTTAATAATTGGGGATGAAATGGATTTAGGGCTAGAAAAGACCTAATTGAATTGGGGATTATAATGAGATTGTTAAAATGAACTATTTCATGTTCGATTCGGGTCGTTACAATTTATTCTTTGTGCTAAGGGTTTGTGTAGCAGCAATCAGAAATGTAGAGGAATGTTGGGGGATTTTGCGGATGAGATGCTCTTGTTAAAGGCCTTGAATCACTCATCTTTTCTTTCCAGAAAATTGAATTATTTTTACAAGAGCTGAATGCCTGAATCTCAGGACGCCTTCAACATAGTAGAAATTTTGAAATAATGTGGGAAAGCTTCAAGCAAGGTTGTGAACTTCAACAAAACTTCCATTACTTTTTTTCAAAACACGAAAATTTGCATGAAAAATGATATTCTTCACATCTTGGGTACCCAAAGTTTGAATCCTCATGATTATCTTAGAATAAGCTCAGTCATGGGCACGAATAAAGCTAGAATGTTCGCTTCTATTCAAGAAAGAGTTTGGAAAAGGGTGAAAGGATGGAGAAGAGAGTTGTTTTTTATGGTAGGAAGGGAACTGTGATTAAGGCTATTTTACAAGCAATCCTAATTTATCTTATAAGCCTCTTCAGATTGCCTAACCTGGTGTGAGATCGACTTCGAAAATTAGTCCTTAATTTTTGGTGGGGTGCCACAGAGTGAGAAAAGAAGTTGTGTTGGGTCAAGTGGGATACCCTCTATTCAACTAAGAAAGTTGGGGGCCTCAATTTTCGTGATTTGAAATGGTTCAACCAGCGTTTCTTTCTAAGCAAATTTGGAGATTAATCGATAATCCAAACTTATTGGTGGCCAAATTGCTCAAAGCTAAGAACTTCCCCAATAATGACATTTTGGAGGTAGAGTTTAAACAGGGATCTTCGTTTCTTTGGATGGCAACTCTGGGCCCGAAGGCAAGTCTAGACAAGAAGGCAAGTCAATTACATACTAAAAGCACTCATATAGTACAGATTATTAACTAAAAATGCGCGATAAGTAAAAATGAGTTTTGACCCTACCATAAGTGTTTCCTGAGTTTAAACTTAATTCGTGGTGAGAATTTAGCCCTCGAGCTGTTCGTACGACCCATCTAGTCAATAAGGAATTTAATTTATGTTAATACACTTAAATATTAAGTATTTATAGATAATATTGAACTTATGGACCAAAATTAAAAGAATATGAAAGTTTGGATTTGAAAGAATTGGATAGTTTTAGGGCCTAATATGCAATAAAATGGAACAAAAAATACTTTGGACTAAATCGTACGATTTTTAAACCATGAATGACCTAGGTCCAAATAATGTTTGGGGGTTGACTTAAATAAGGGCAAAATACCATATTGGTATTAAAAAAATCACATTTTTGACGATTTCGTATTTAAAAAAGCACCGGCGACATATTGGTACTAAAAACTCGACTTTTGCGCACATTGGCCTTTTTTCTCACCGGCGGCGGAATCTGTAATAAAATAATAATATTTTTGAATTTTTGATTTTTTAATTAATTTTTAGGGGAATCTTTATTAAAATAATAATATTTTCAATTTTGAGTATTTCTTATTCATTTTATGATGTTTAGATCTTATTCTTTTGGGTAGAAATTTTATCCGCACGATATTTCTTATAAAATGTGTGGTTAATATTATATTGGAAAATGTGTGTGACTGAAAATGTGTATATAATTATTCAAAATTACGTGCAAATAAAAATTATCCAAAAACAAAATTTTGGACGGAATCCATCCAATTTTATGGTTAGTCAAATCAAATTTTGTTATTTTGTTGTACCCAAATAAATTTTTATTACGAATAGATCAGTGTAAAATTATACCGAACACAAAATATCAATAAAATTAAAATTAAAAAAAAAGCAAACCAGACCCACCCCCACCCCCCCAAATCGTGGTGGTGAAACGACCACCACCACCACCAGGTGGCTTCCACCCAAATAAAAATTTATTTAGATTTGATTTGACTAACCGTAAAATTGGATGGATTCCGCCCAAAAATTTTTTTTTGGATAATTTTTATTTGCACGTAATTTCGAATAATTATATACACATTTTCAATCACACACATTTTCCAATATAGTATTAACCACACATTTTATAAGAAATATTGTGCGGATAAAATTTCTACCCAAAAGAATAAGATCTACACATCGTAAAATGAATAAGAAATACTCAAAATTGAAAATATTATTATTTTAATAAAGATTCCCCTAAAAAATAATTAAAAATTCAAAAATTTAAAAATATTATCATTTTATTACAGATTCCGCCGCCGGTGAGAAAAAAGGCCAATGTGCGCAAAAGTCGAGTTTTTAATATCAATATGTCGCCGGCGCTTTTTAAAATACCAAATCGTCAAAAGTGTGATTTTTTTAATACCAATATGGTATTTTGGCCCTTAAATAAGAATAAGAAATTGAAGGATTCAAATTGAAATAAAAGTTTAGGGGTCAAATTGTAAAAATTGAAAGTTAAGGACTTAGAATTAAATAAACTCTAAGGGCTTATTTAGATAAAATAAAAAAAATTGGGGGACCTAATTTGAAAATATAGTTCAGGGGTAAAATTATAGAAATTAAAAGTTGAGGACTTATGATTTAAATAAAGTATAGGGACTAACTTATACTAAAGAAAGAACTTGGGGGAAAAGGCAGAATATTGCATGAGTTTAGTCCAAGAATCCGGTGAAATTCTCAGTTTTCTGACCAAAATCCATCAATTAAACTCGAGTTTTGGGGTTCTATAATGCTCAACCATCATTTTGGGAGAAGTTTACGGAAGAGATTTCAAGATTTAACACAAGAAGCCGGGGCTAGTACTATTCACGCAGATTTTTTAGCTTTTTTTTTATATAGAATACTATGAGGAGAATGATGGAGTATAGATATTGTATGGGTTGTGTGTTGAAAATATGAATATGAATCATCAACTACGTGCTTGTGTGAGATGTAGACGTTAAAACCAGATCAATGAAATAGTAATTGAATGTTGACACAAGATAATGGAATTAAAGATTTAAAATGAGAGGTTAAGGAAATTACCTATAGAAACTTGTTTGATTTGCTCTTGCTTGATGGAACTTGGTGTTGTCTTATAAAGTATCAATGGAGGACGGAATGAGAATGAGGGAGTGAAGACAATAATGGTGAAGTGTAAAGAATAAAGTTCGGGCTAGGGTTAGATATATTCCCAACTATAAGTATTTAATGGGTAGACTATGGTAAGAAATTGGCTAAGGTATTCTTAATGGGCTAGAATACGAATGAGTCTATAATGAGCTTCTAATTAGATTAAATTGCATCTACACTAAAATTGGATTGTAAATTGGGTTTTAATGAGTAAAATAAAAATCTTTGGGGATTAAAATGAATAAATTTAAAAGTTTGGGCCTCAAAACTAAATTTGGAAAATAAATAAATTTATAAATTATTTTCTTATAATAATAAATAATATAAAATTCGACTAGACGAGCGTACGCTATTAAATTCTATAAGTGAAGAACAGCGATACGTTTGAGATTTTATTTAATTAAATATTTTGTATTTAAGAAAATTCGCGGCCAGTACATGTTGGTAGGTGAAACAAGTTTGGAAGGTCTCACGACCTCGAGGTGGTGGGCAGAAATTAGAATATACATGGATTTCAATGTTGAAAACTTGATGACTGATATATCCTTGGGATAGAGAAGGCATGAAGCTGGGGCATTTGGCATCTTGCTTTGGTTTGTTTGGAATGAACGTAAACGGAGCCTTTCGAATCCTGCTTTGATTTGTTTAGAATGAACGTAGCCAAATTCTTCAAGAAGAGATTAAGCGTGAAGCTGAATTTGTTTACTCTCTAAGTACGAGTTGGTGGGAAGCTTTTGCAAAGGCTCAAGAGATGAAATTATGGGTTGTGGAAGATTTTTCTTTGCTGCAGGTTGATAATTGCATCAGCTGGACTGGTAAAGAAGGCTGTGGTAATGGGCTTTCTCTTAAATATGAAGCAGCAGTTAAGGAGAATTGCATTGGTCTAGGAGGTTTGGTTTTTGACTCAGCGAGAGTGGTTGTCATAGCCTTTGTTGCCCGTATGGAAGGTTCGTTTAGTCCCTTCACGGCAGAAGGATTATCCCAATAGATTGGTAATCGACACCGTCAGCCATACAATGTGTTAAGTTATAGTTTTAGTGTTTTAATTATCATATTTCTATAATGTTTTATTATATTTTTGTATATTTTTACTGGTTATTATTTACTTTTTATGTTAGGAGTTACAAAGAGGGAAAAACGATAAAAACGGATGAAAAATCGTATTTCTTGAAGATGAAAGATCGCATGGCAATGTTACGAAATTTCTCCTCGTATTGGCATCTCCGGATAATCATTTGAGAGTTGTTAGTGGGAATATATTGGAGTGGAGATAATGATGGAGGCAAATGTTAGTGGGAACAAAAGAGAAAAGAAAATGGGAACATCATAATTGCTCATCATGTAAGAACACAATCATCACTTCTTTTTCCTTTGTTGACTAATAATTGGGCATGTGGAAGAATTGAAAGTGGAGCTCTTATAAAAGAATGCAAGGCCATGTTACGAGGAGATGATTGAATTGGAGAGAATGCATGAAAATTCCTCTGTAAAGAAATACGAGAATAGAGAGAGCACATGAGAAGGATTTTACACTCATATACCTAAATTTACATATGCATTACAAGAGTGAAAAACAAAAACCCATACTATAGAGAATTTATAGAAATACATAGCTTTCAAGGAGGAGTGCAATTGGAGGACAATTGAAGAAGAACGGAAAGGAGAAATACCCAAAGAAAGACACCAACTCGTTAACATCTCAGTTTATGTATTTCTATATTTTATCTAGTGAAATTCTCGTACTAAAATTCATGTGTAGCTAAATTTTATACTTGGGACGAACAATGAATCCTCTTTGTGAATTCTAGTATTTTGTTATTGGATTTAATAGTATGTGACTGGGTTTGTCGTTAATTTTATGTTGTTGGACTTATAAATTTATCTTTCTCGATCAATTGATAAATTATGAATTGGTTTGTGTTGGATTTGGAGAAATGAAAATACAAATTAGAATAAACAACATAGAACACTAATTTAGACAAGGTTTAGAGATAAACTTGTGGTTAGTGTGATCTTTAGGTAAAGTTTCAGTAACTCTAAGTGAATTTAGCATGTGAATGCGTTCTAAAGGTTGATAAATCTAATTTATTTAGAGATAAATAAATTGGCCCTAATAGAATAGAATTATTTATCCTCTAGAGAGGTAAATAGTTAATTTTGTAAATTGATCAAGTTGTGATTTAAAATTAGATCACTAATTGAATCCAATTACGTATACTAGAGAGATCAAAGTCGGTGAAATTGTAAGTCCCAAGTCTTATAATTCCCATCATTGTTTATTTATTTTTAGCAAATATTACTTCTTGTTATTTAGATGTCATTTAGTGTTTATATTTAATTTGTAAGACTTTATTTTCATAAAAAAAAAAAAACAAAACAACATTCGAATTTCCTTTTCAAATAGAGTATAAAATTGATAATTTTGGTAATTAAATCAAGTCCTTGTGGGATCGATATTTGGACTCAAAATCCATTTTACTACTTGTTCAATTCGCACACTTATGCATTTATTTGACACATTTCTAGCAACGAACAAGTTTTTGCGCCGTTCGGGACTAGATTTAATATCAATTCCAATCAATTTTTTTACTTTAATTTAATTTTTATTTATTTATTTATTTTGTTTCTCACTTTTATTTTATTTAGTTTTGTCTAATTTTGTATGTAGTAAGAAGTTTAGTCCATTAATTCCATTTGACCTCCAAATCGAACGTGCATTTTTAGGAATAGATTACGTGCTATACACTTGGGAAAATCTAAAAATGGCTAAAGAAGCAGAGGATCGAATGATTGTTGCGAGCGTCCTTTGAGGGATTATATTATTCCCACAATTGGGGATAATTTCACTTGCTTAGTTCCTCCAATGATTCCATAAATAATTTTGAAATCAAGCCAGAACTATTCAATTAGTTCAACAAACCGCTCAATTCCATGGCCTACCCGATGAAGACCCACACGAACACATCGTAAAAATTTTTAGAAATTTGTGGCATGTTCAAGAATTAGCATCTGAGTGGAATCTGATAAAAATGAAACTTTTTTCATTTTCATTGGACAGAAAAGCAAAAACATGGTTTTACGCCACCGCCAACTCCGTCACCGCTGGGATAATTTATGCCGTAAATTTTTAGAAAAATTTTTCCACCGGTAGAATGCTTAAAATTGACCTGAAATTTCATCTTTAGCCAACGACCAGGAGAATCTATTTCAAGGATGGGAAGCGCTTTCAACGATCTTTTGAGACATTGCCCAAATCATGGGATACCGGAATGGCTTATTGTCCAGCCGTTCTATAACGGGTTGGAAACGAAAACAAGAAGCACGCCGATTCAAGAACAGGAGGATCACTAATGGACAAAACTTTCAACGAAGCATCGCCAAGTGAGAAAAATGGCAAATGCCATCAATGGTATTCGGATCGAGCAACGCCTAAACATGCCGGGAGTTCATGGAATAGACGCTATCACCGCACTCTCCGCTCGTTGCACCTATCAAAGAAAATTGAAGGATTGACTGTTCAACGGTTAATATGGTTCAATCATCCGAGGGTCTGCGAAATTTTGTCACAAGAAATCATGCCACTACCGAGTGTCCCGTCACTCACTCAAATGGGCCCACTCAAGCAATGTTTGTTGAAGCAATCAAAGGCCACAATTTGGGCCTTATGCTCCCACCTACAATCCAGGTGGCGGCAAAGATCCAAATTTTTCATGGAAAGATAATCCAAAGACGGTGAGACCACCCGGATTCCACCACAGAAAAGAAAACTCCACTCAAGATGTATTCGCAAAGTACATGGAGGTTAACAAATAGCTTTTATGCAGAAAACCGAACACACTTCCAAAATCAAAAGCCACTGCGATAAAAAATTTGGAGACTCAAATGGGACAAATCGTGACGGCGGTGGTGACGAGCACCTGGTAAATTACCAAGTGATACTTGAGACAAACCCTAGACAAGTCAATGCCATTACAACAAGAAGTGGTTTACAACTTCCTAGAGAGAAGTAAAGAGAACGAGGGAACAATGAGACCACAGAAATGGATGGAAGAAGAGGAAGAGACGAAGGAAACAAGTGTTGGTGAAACATCCTCCTCGAAAAGTCCCGATTCGAAAAGGAGGAAAATGAGATTCCAAAACCTCGTGAAAGCATATGGTACCTCCTATCCCATTTCCTCAAAGGCTACAAAAGAACAAATTGGATAAACAATTAGGAAATTTCTTGAAATCTTCAAGAAATTACACATCAACATCCCTTTTGCCATGCTTTAGCACGGATGCCCCAAACTTCAAAAATTCATGAAGGAAATTCTTTCTAACAAAAGAAAGCTGGAAAAGAACATGAGCAGTGATGCTCACCGAGGAGTGTAGTGCCATTCTCCAAAAGAAACTACCTCCCAAACCGAAAGATCCAGGGGAGTTTCAACATTCCCCGCACCATTGGGTCATTCTACTCTGGGTTTGCCTTATGTGACCTTGGCGCAAGTATCAACTCATGCCCCTATCGCTTATAGGAAGCTTGGATTGGGAGAATGTAGGCCTACCACCGTGACTCTACAATTGGCGGATCGATCTATCACATACCTAGAGGAATTATCGAGGATGTGTTAGTGGCAACATAAATCATTTTACCCTGTGATTTTGTTATTCTAGATATGGAGGAGGATAAGGAAATTCCTTTGATTTTTGGGAGGCCATTTTACGGATCGAGAGCTTTAATTGATGTTTCACGAAGGTACATTGACACTAAGGGTGGATAAAGAGAGGTGACTTTCAATGTCTTAAAAAGTATTAAAACATCCTTCCTCTTCTTCCACAAATGCTTGTTTTCAAATCGATGTCATCGATCAAGTAGTGAAAGACACTTTTGAAGAGAATCTCTACCGGCCAGAACCTCCGAAGCTTGTCTTGTCAAATCCGGAAATCTTGACACGGAGAATGAAGTCCCGAGTGAGATGGCTCATAACTTGGAAGCATCACCCACCATGACGCATGTGAGAGAATTGGATTTCATTTAACCTTTGGGTGAAGCCTCAAAAATTCCGCCATCTATTGACTCTCTCCCCAACTCTTGAATTGAAATCCCTTCCACTCATCTCGGATATGCATATTTGGGAGCTTCTTCAACTTTACCGTGATTATCTCTAATCACTTGACTGAGTTAGAAGAGGAAAAAGCGCTTGAGTCTTGAGGAACACAAAAAAAGACTGCATGGACAATTTCAAGACCATAAAAGGGATTAGTCCTCTATATGTATGCATAAAATCCTGTCAGGAGGAAAATTCGAAACTTCCATTGAGAATCAACGGCATCAATCCCACGTTGAAAGAAGTTGTTCGAGCGAGATAGTTAAACTACGGATCGCATTATTTACCCTATCTCGGACGGTGAAAGTGGGTCATCCGATCCATGTGGTGCCTAAAAAGGGAGGGATAATCTGGTGGATAAAGAATGACAATGATGAGCTAATTCCCACTAGACCGCCATCGATGAGAGTATGCATTGACTATCAAAGCTCAACAACGCAAATCCAGGAAGGACCACTTCCTTTGCCTCTTTATAGACCAAATGTTGGAACGGTTAGCGTGGTACTCTCACTCATCGCTTTTTTGGATGGGTACTGATACAATCAAATTCCCATGTCGCCAGTCAAGAGAAGACAACTTTTACTCCGCCTTTTATCGGGACATTTGCTTACAGGAGAATGCCGTTGCTCGCCATGCAATGCACCAGCCACCTTTCAACGATGCATGATGGCGATCTTCTCGAATATGGTGGAGCGGTTTATAGAGGTTTTCATGGATGACTTCTGCTTTTGGGTCATCTTTCGATGAGTGTCTCCATCATTTGAGTTTAGTGTTACAACGATGTGAAGAAACAAACCTCGTACTAAATTGGGAGAAATGTCATTTCATGGTGATCAAGGGATTGTCTTGGGCCATCGTGTATCGAGGTAGGGATTGAAGTTGATAGAGCTAAGGTGCAAGTCATTGAGAAACTACCCCCACCCACATCCATCAAGGGCATTCGTAGCTTTCTTGGCCATGCGAGATTTCTGACGGTTCATCAAGGATTTTTCCGCCATTTGGCAAACCATTGTGCAAGCCGTTGGAGAAGGATGTGCTGCTCCATTTTTCGGAGGAATGTCGTGTTGCCTTTAACACTCTAAAGGACAAGCTAATTTCAAAGATTTGTAATCATCGCACTGTGATTGGAACTTGCCTTTTGGAAATCATGTGTGATGCTAGTGATTATCTTGTAGAAGCGACTTTGGGGCAAAGGAAGGACAAAGTTTTGGTGATCTACTATGCTAGCAAGACTCTCAATACGACAAGTTAACTATGCTACCACTGAAAAGAACTACTTTGCGTTGTTTATGCTTTTGACAAATTCCGAGCATATCTCATCGGGTCGGAAAGTGGTGGTTTACATGCATCATTGACTTTAAAGTACTTGTTTGGAAAGAAGGATGCCAAGCGAAAGGCTCATTCGATGGGTATTGCTTTTACAAGAGTTCGACATTGAAATTCGGAGATAGGAAGGGAAACGAAAATCAAGTGGCGGATCATTTGTCAAGACTTCAAAGCAGGTGTGGAGCCCACCAGGCGGTGACATCAATGAGAATTTTCCTGACGAGCAATTGTTTCTAGTTGACAAAGCTCCTTGGTTTTGCCGATTCGTGCCAACTACTTAGTTGGGGCGTAATTCCACATGAATTTTCCTATCAATGTAAGAAAAAGTTTTTCCATGACTCAAGTTACTTCTGCGGGAGGAGCCATTTCAGACATGACGAGGACTGATCAAATCATCGTAAGATGTGTGCCTGATGATGAAATGAGAAGAATTCTAGAACGTGTGCATTCATCACCTTATGGTGGCCATCCGGGACCCACCAAAAACACCGCTAAAGTGCTCACGGAAGCGGATTCCCATCGCCCACTTTATTCAAAGACTGCGTTTTCATTTTGTCAAACGCGTGTGATCGCTAAGCCAACGTCTGCAACATTTCCGCACGACAAGAGATGCCATCAACAACATTTTGGTGGTTGAAATCTTTGATATTTGGGGAATTGATTTCATGGGACCATTCCCATCGTCCTACAACAATCGTATATCTTGGTAGCAAGATTGATTATGTGTCAAAATGGGTTGAAGCACGTGCTTCACCGACGAACGATGCTAAGGTGGTGGTAGAATTTGTTAGAAAGAACATCTTCATTAAGGTTTGGAGCACCTCGTGCTATCATTAGTGATGGTGGTACTCACTTCAACAACAAACTTTTCAAATCTGTTTTGGCCAAATCACGAGTTCATCATCGAATGACCACACCTTATCATCCACAAACAAGCGGACAAGTTGAGATATCAAATCGATAGTTGAAAAGAATTCCTGAAACCACCGTTAACTCATCTCATGACCGATTGGTCAAAGAAGTTGGATGATGCACTTTGGGCATACTGCATCATGCGTTCAAAACACCTATTGGTATGTCTCCTTTTCAATTAGTGTTTGGAAAGTCATGTCACTTGCCTCGTTGAATTGGAACACAAGGCATATTAAGGTAAAACAATTGAACATGGACATGAAAGTCTGCCAGGAGAGAAGAGATGTCACTCTCAATGAATTGGATGAATTTCGGTTAGGTGCTTATGAAACTTACAATCTACAAGAGCGTACTAAGAAATGGCATGATCGGCACATTCAACAATGTAGAATTTAGGGTAGGGATCAAGTTTTACTCTATAATTCTCGTTTGAAGCTATTCCCAGAAAACTCCGGTCCAAGGTGGTCGTGGCCCTTCACTATTTCACAAGTGACTCCATATGGTGCTATCGAGCTCTCTCACCCTACCAAAGGGACCTTCAAAGTCAATGGTCAACGACTAAAGCACTATTTTGAAACCGATTTCTCGAAGAAAATCGATTTTGGAACTACTGATGATTCTTTTTCAACAGGCTCGTGACTATAAACAAGCGCTTTTTGGGAGGCAAACCCAAAACTTTCGCTCATTTGATGTGTTGTGTGTGCATTACATTATTTTATGTTCGTTTATTTTGTTTTATTTGAGTGTGTTTATTTATATTTAATTAAGTTTAGTGTTTTTCTTAAATTATGTTTTATCTCCATATTTCTATTTTCATTTTTATTTACTTTTATTTGATTTTTAGTAATGCAGTTCTATTGATACATATGTGAGATATTTCGTGGTACAATACTAATGATTTAGGCGTGCATATGGAAAAGTATCCGTTGTAAAAAAAAAAAAAAAAAAAAAAAGAGAGAAGAGAGCGGCGAAGCGGCAGTGTAACAAAGGTGGGCGGTGGCAGACGCGTTTCTCGAGCAACTCGATCGACCTCCTTTTTCCTCGGATACCACGGATACCCCGGCCACTTGCCGGGTTAGTGGTTGCCACGATAGTCGTTCGATCTCTAAAGTCGACGAGGTACACCATTTCTACACACCACTCTCGAGATCTCACTTGCTTTTCTCTCGGTCTTTCCTCAATCACCTGTTAGGTAACATTCTTCTTCTCTCTCCGATCCTCTAATCGGTTATGGATGCATGCTTGTATATATCTTCTTCTTGTGATTGTTGAGTGTGTGATTCAAATTTTTATCCTTTTCTTCTTTTATTTCATCAATTTCTCCCACTAAACATGGATTCTCGTTGTGAAAATTCAAAATACTACTCATCTTTTCCTTTGAATGATTTGAAACGACCCACCGCCTTCGACTTCGGCGGTTGAGATTGTTAATGTATTATGGGATGCCGAGGATATCCGCTGGTTAATTGAAGCCAAGGTTCGAATAGGGAGAAATTCCACCATCTATACTCAAACATTTATCAGTTTAGGCAAAAGCGCTTTTTCAAAGAAACGACGAGCAAAAGGATGAATGTTTGCTATAGGTGTGCTAGATGGACATGTGATACAAAGTTGTCGCTCACTTGGATTTATGTCTAAAAATCGAGAAGATAAGATCGCTTTCATTAAGGATGGCTGGTAAGGAGTCGTTGGATGATATCCTCTGGACTCTTGAGACGCATCCTTGTGGAGCTGGCAAAGATGAACTTCTTGGTTTATGGACTCAATTCAACAAAGAACGTGACCACTACAGCCTTGGGAATCGACTTTAAAGACTCTGCTTGCGATTTTAAGAAAACGGATGGGAAGCATATCCCCAACTCATAGAAGGTGTTATACCAAGCCTCGGACGTGAAACCAGAGGAAGATGTGAGCCACAATCACAACTACTTGTTTATATTGTTGTTTGTGATTTTCTTTTCTATTTGTTTCAGTTTTAGCTTTTGGGTAAACTCAGTGATTATGGAAGCCATTCCCCCAATGTAGCACCTTCATATGTACAATTAAAAACCATTGGCCTCTTTGGTGGCTCGACTATGGGGGTGAGATCGTAATACACGCCGCAGCCGGTCGATGTAGGCGTAAAAACCGGGGAACTTCAAGCCAATGTCGCTATGGAGGAGGATGCGGTGACTCGTTAGGTCTTTATTCTGTTTGCTCGAGTCGAGGATCTCGAGTGATTGAGTTACTCTCGAGCCCTTATCACTGCTGTATACAGTTCACAGGTGTAATTAGCTCGATCCTTTATGAGCGTCGTCACTCATCATCTCATATTCGATGTATTCATTGCACTTCCGGAGGTTTTGACACATTGGAACAAATTTTTAACATTATCTCTTGGTACTAGCTTAACTTGCACAATAAACCTATTGGCACGCTAAATGTGGATCATTTCTTCGATGGTTTATTAGCGTTCGGATTTTGCCAACGCTAAGCAACTAATTTCTCCCATTTCAAGAAACATGATTTTAGTTGCCTCATCCATTGAGGAATTGTTGGAGAAATTTCATGCTTATACACCACAACTTGATCCGTCACCGCTTCAATCAATTGGAACCGAATCTCCTACAAGCGAAACGGATCCGAATGAGCTCTCGATTTAGAGTTGCGATTATAATTGTGGAATTTGAGCCTTTGATTTTTGCAAGCATCTTTGTGTGATTCGCTAGTTTTGTTTTGTGGATTTCATGTATGACCCCCAACTTGAGTCGTCTTCGGTGTTATCTCTCCTTTTATTGAACATTGAGGACAATGTCCATTTCCGATTTGGGGGTGGGATTTTTTGTGTTGTTATGCAATTAGTTGAAATTTGTGTGGAATTTGATTAATGTTCTGAGATGGCGAGTAAGGAGTGGTAGACTCTTGAGACGATCTTATTGTTATTTGTTCTATACATTTTAACTGCTTTTGTGTTTTTATGCTTTAATAAAAACACAAGTGTGGGGTTAGTAGTTTGAGTTTACCTTTTGATTTTTTTGTGCGTGTTTGGTGTGTTTATTATTTATAAGTTGCTTGCTATATGTCTAGTATTGCGTGCATGTGTGATAATTTTTGTGTAAAAATTTTAATTTTTCTCAAATTTAAAAGTGTATTTAACTCACGAAATATACTACTCAAGTTCTTTTCATGCTTGCTCGTCCATTGGATGTCATGACTCCGTGTTTTTGGATTTAGAAGTTGGTTGGTTGGAATAAGAAGTGTGCTTGAATTCTTCCCACCACCCTTCATTTTCGCAACACTTTGCCGCTTGTGAGATAAGAGGTGAATTTATTGATGGAGGATGAGTTAGTATTGAGATGATTCCGTGCATGATAACTTGTGTGGAGTGTATTTGATCAACAAGTAGAAACAAGGTAATGACCGCTACTAGAAATGCAATCCATGTCGTGTAAAAAAAAAAAAAAAACAAAATGCATTCATTTCATTGTGCTACCACTCTTTGCCTCATTGACTCGGGTGAATAAGTTCTTAGGGGTATTTCAAAATGCCTTGAGTGAGCTCTGGGAGTCGCGACCTAAAGTCTGCTACATGGGTCATTGAGAAAGCATTATTGTTTGGGGCATTGCATTACGTTTACATTTTAACAAAGGAAAAAAAAAAAAAAAATAAAGAAAAGAGAGAAGAAAAAGTGAGCATTGTTGACTTGGAATTCTAGTTGGTTTGAATTACTTTGGGAGTAACTTGTTTATTGGAACACTCAAATTTAGGGAGAATCATCGACATTACTACTATTGATCCCAAAGAATAAAATTCACTTCAAGATAGGAGTTGAAAAGAAAAGAGTAATTGAGAGTTACCCTTGGGATGATCATTGGGGATTGAGAGAAAATAAGTTAAATGTGACCACGAGAGGGTAAGGATATAATTGGACCATTGAGGGTCGGGTTGCTAAACCACTCAATTTCAGATCTAAAAGGCAACGAGAAGTGAAGATTACCAAGGGACGAGCTAAATATTTTTGCGGTATGAGCATTGAGTTGATTACATTTTTTACTTGTATTTGTGTTCCGTCAAGTTACTTTGAATTTTAAATTATTTGATGGTGTGCTTGCTTTTGTATATTTTGAGTCTTTTGTTGTCCGAGACTAACAAACTTAAGTATGGGGTATTTGTTAAGTTATAGTTTTAGTGTTTTAATTATCATATTTCTATAATGTTTTATTATATTTTGTATATTTTTACTGGTTATTATTTACTTTTTATGTTAGGAGTTACAAAGAGGGAAAGCGATAAAAACGGATGAAAATCAGTATTTCTTGAAGATGAAAGATCGCATGGCAATGTTACGAAATTTCTCCTCGTAGCATCTCCTGATAATCATTTGAGAGTTGTTAGTGGAATATATTGGAGTGGAGATAAATGATGGAGGCAAATGTTAGTGGGAACAAAGAGAAAAGAAAATGGGAACATCATAATTGCCCCATCATGTAAGAACACAATCATCACTCCTTTTTCCTTTGTTGACTAATAATTGGGCATGTGGAAGAATTCTGAAATTGGAGCTCTTATAAAAAGAATGCAAGGCCATGTTACGAGGGAGATGATCTTGAATTGGAGAGAATGCATGAAAATTCCTACAGTAAAGAAATACGAGAATAGAGAGAGCACATGCAAGAGGGATTTACACTCATATCTGAAATTTACATATGCATTACAAGAGTGAAAAACAAACCCATACTATAGAGAATTTATAGAGAAATACATAGCTTTCAAGGAGGGAGTGCAATTGGAGGCAGTTGAAGAAGAAACGGAAAGGAGAAATACCCAAAGAAAGACACCAACTTCGTTAACATCCGGTTATGTATTTCTATATTTTTATCTAGTGAAATTCTCGTACTAAAATTCATGTGTAGCTAAATTTTATACTTGGGATCTAACAATGAATCCTCTTGTGAACTCTAGTATTTTGTTATTGGATTTAATAGTATGTGACTGGTTTGTCGTTAATTTTATGTTGTTGGACTTATAAATTTATCTTTTCATCAATTGATAAATTATGAATTGGTTTGTGTTGGATTTGAGAAATGAAAATACAAATTAGAATAAACAACATAGAACACTAATTTAGACAAGGTTTAGAGATAAACTTGTGGTTAGTGTGATCTTTAGGTAAAGTTTTGATTTAACCTAGTGAATTTAGCATGAATGCGTTCTAAAAAGGTTGATAATCTAATTTATTTAGAGATAAATAAATTGGCCTAATAGAATAGAATTATTTATCACCTAGAGAGGTAAATAGTTAATTTTGTAAATTCGATCGTTGATTGAAAATTAGATCACTAATTGAATCCAATTACGTATACTAGAGAGATCAAAGCGGTGAAATTGTAAGTCCCAAGTCTTATAATTCCCATCATTGTTTATTTATTTTTAGCAAATATTACTTCTTGTTATTTAGATGTCATTTAGTGTTTATATTTAATTTGTAAGACTTTATTTTCATAAAAAAAAAAAAACAAAACAACATTCGAATTGCCTTTTCAAATAGAGTATAAAATTGATAATTTTGGTAATTAAATCAAGTCCTTGTGGGATCGATATTTGGACTCAAAATCCATTTTACTACTTGTTCGACCCGTACACTTGCGGCATTTATTTGACACATTTCACAACGAACACAATGCCTCGTGAGGTGCCATCCCAACCGTGGCCCGGAAACTGTTGTTGTAGCCAAACTCTAGAAGTGCAAAATGAGTTTCCCAACTTCCAGGTAAGTCCAAAACACATGCTCTCAGCATATCTTCTAATATCTGAATGGTATGCTCATATTGCCCATCTGTTTGGGGCTGATAAACAGTACTAAAATTAAGCTTAGTGGCCATGGTCATCTGCAAACTCTCCCCAAATCTCGTAATAAACATCAGAAGTCGATCTGAAACAATGGGCACAGATACCCCAAGAAGTCGAACAATCTCTCTAACATGCAACGGTGCCAATTGGTCAACATTGTGAGTCACCGAACTAGTAGTAAGTGGGTCCACAATAACCCAAATAGCATCGTGTACTCTCACTGATCTTGGTTAACCTATCATGAAATCCATGGTGATCTTCTCCTTCTAAAATAACATAATCTTTACGATTTGGACTCAACTAAAAATATCAATTTCCCTTATCAGATTATGCTCCTAATGGTAAAGCCTCAATAATATCACATATGTTACGACTTAGATAACAATACCGAGTTACCTCACAAGTTAGTCCGTAATAGTCGAAAGTTCCTTCTCATCTATGTAAATTTTCGAATAACAAAATAGTACAACCTAAAGTAATTTGGAAATAATAGCATAATTGTAAACCCCTCTTTTCTTTCCAAATTTTCAAGTCTTGACTTCAAAACCACAACAACATTCCAAAAATTTCTGAGCCACAAATATTTTCCTAAACATATCCTCCACTCTCAAAGCCTTTTGAAATTTGATCATCACCTAATCAAATAGTCATCTCTTGATAGGAGTGGAAATAATTTTGTAAAATTCTTTCTTCACAAAAATTGTTTGTTTGAGTCTAAATGGATAATTTGATGAAGAATGTAGCTCAAAATCCAAAAACTGATTTTTAACAAGTAACTCAAAAAAATTTTAATACTTTAACACATTTTCTTTGCATAACAACCCAAATGTTGAAAAGGAAACAATTTTAAAAATTTCTTTTTATTCTTCTCACAATGAGAAACATCATTTAAAGCACACAACCATTTAAATAATATTCCATCCTCAATTGAAGGCTAAAGAAAACTTTAGAATGTTGCATTAATTTATGCTCAAAACGTTCTCACTTATCAAACAAGTAAGTCAAATAAAAACATATTCTAGCACAGCATTATAATAATAATGCCAATGTTCATCACATTTTTGAAATCTATTTCTATTTCTTTTGCAACAAGAAATGTATTTTTAATCAAATGCAACTTAAGAAAATTCAAAAATGAATGATCAATCAACTTGGAAAGGATGGTAAATGTCGATTGAAAACTTCATAAACAATTTCCTAAGCTTGTATTAAAATATTCTCATTTGGATCATGTATGGGTCGAATGTTCTCAGAGACGACTCTCTCATCAATACATCAAGTACTCAAATGTTCCCATGCCGATCAGAATCTCTTGAATAGATCAATATGTCATCGATAAAGAGAATGACAAACTTGTCCAAATACTGATGAAAAGCTCGATTCATTAAATCCATGAACACAGTAGCTGCATTCATGAGACCGAAGGGCATCACTGTAAACTCATAATGCCGATATCGTGTCCTGAATGCTGTCTTTGGTATGCCAACCGGCTTGATCTTCAATTTGGTGGTATTCCAATTTCAAATCAATCTTCGAGAAAATCAAAGCACTCTCCAACTGATCAAACAGCTTGTTGAGTTCTCTATAGTCAATGCACACCCTCATACTATCATCGTTTTTCTTAACAAAATAAGATAGGTGCTCCCCAAGGAGACACACTTGGCCGGATGAAACATTTCTCAAGCAATTCCCCCAACCGTACAATCTTTGTCCTCACATTTCAAATCCTGGAATCCCAAAATCCAAATAAATTTCAAAATCAATCACACCCTCTGAAATCAAGATCATGCCTCCTAAAATCACATTACATCCTTAAAATCAAAATCATCATACAGTCACTTTTTACAAAATTAATCCTCCACATCAAAATCCAATGATACGATCACGGGCCGCGCTCGACTCGAATCGATCCTCGCTGAATGAATACAACGCCAGAAAAGCCCAAATATCCGGTAGAACGATCGGAAAACCCGGAAATCCCTCGACCGACGACGTAGCAACAAAGGGTATATCGAACCCTTCGCCTCAACCGGTGCGCAAATCGAAGAAGGAACGGGGTTGAGCGCCACGCGAGTCGATCACACTCACGATAAGCTCGGGGTTGTGTTTAACGAGCCCAAACACGGGGGACGAGGTGGGGAGAAAGCTCGACCCGAATATTGGCTTTCAAGCTCAACATCTCATTCAAAGCTCAAAAGTTCGTTTACAATGAAGGTTTTGCCTTCATATACATGTCCAACTCGAAAATAATGATAAAATAATGAAAATATCCGAAAATATCTACATTTGACTCTAAGTCGGTCTAGAGTTACGGCCGTAATTTTAGGATTTACGGCCAGAATCTCGATTACGGCCAGTACTCAAACGTCTGGCCGTAATAAGCTTTCGCTTCAAATCGCCCAAACTTAATTTCTTGAGTTACGGCCGATGGGCACCCAAGCACGGCCGTAAGTCCGAGTTACGCCGTATCTTTGATAAAGTACGGCCGTAATTTACTCTCTGCATAACTTTGGCCCAAAAGCTGGAAATTGAAGTTACGGCCGTAAGGACCAATGATACGGCCGTAATTATTCTCTGCTGAAATTTCCCCAGCTTCACTGCCTGGACAACCTTCATTGTTTTGGCCATAACTTTCGAACCCGATGTCCAAATGGGGTGATTCAAAGCTCCATGTAATCTAGACTCGACGAGCTTCAATTCTTCAAAGACTCTACCTTCAGATTCTCGCTCATTCCAACGATGTACAGCTTTGAACCCAGTCGAACATCCCAAGTTGCGTGAAATCTCTTCATTTCGCTCCACTTGGCTTGAACTTGATTTCACTTAGCCTAAACAACGCTCCAAGCTTCCACTGTCGCACATGGGGGCATCCAGATCGTATCATCCCCTCCTCTTCAAGATGATTCGTCTCGAATCAACATAGGCGTACTTAACAAAGTTATCCCGGGGTGATACGATACTTCGGCCTTTTTTTGCTTGAATGACCATTCGATTCCTCCCGGGTCGAATGGGAAAGTATGGTCATCACCACGTGTGAAGCACGTGACTGGCTTGTGGAGTGAATGGAATTCTTCAAGAAGTGGTTGACGCTCAAACTTCGCAAAGATTAAGGAAAATAGAATTCCTTTCGTTCGGCTGGCATCAACCTGAAAAAGAAAGATAATAAAATTGGGGTGGAGTATGTTAGAGGTGTGAGATATAAGGAAGGGATCCTCATACTCAAGCTCGACATTCTCCTCGACCACCCTTTTCTCAAGTGGTATTTCATCTTCCCTCACTTTTCTTGCAACTTCTATTCCTCCACTCTTCATTTCTTCTTCCTTTGGGTCAATGTTATGGATGTCAACAAGTTCATCCACAACTCCAACCTCTAGCTCTTCTTCCGCTTGCTCCACCGAGCACTCCACTGCTTGCTTCTCCATAAGATCAGTTGGATGTTGAGGATCAACAACCAATTCCAATGACTCCCTTTCAATGGATTCCCTAGTCTCCTTCTCAACTACACGGGCATTTGAACAATATAGACTAGGAGAATCAACAATCACTTCCGAAGGCTCTTTTCCAACTTCATGTGGACAATGTTGTTTAAATGGCGCAACAACCATTTCAACACTTGCATTGTCCTTATTCAATGCAATCGTCGCCTTCTTCAGTTCACCTCCTTTCCTTTTCTCATATCTTCTCACATCGGCCTCATCCTTTAGCTTCATTTGATCTATATGTACTTGTTCCGGAGATAACGGATCAAGTATAATAGTTTTTCCGTTCAACTTGAAACTAAAAGCGGTTTTATAGCCATCATGCAATACCTTCTTATCATGTTGCCACGGTCTTCCCAACCACACGTGGGTAATATGCATAGGTACTACATCACAAAGCAACTCATCCGTATAAGATCCGATCGAGAATGGCACTAGTACTTGCTTGTTAACCTTAACATTTCCCGAATCATTAAACCATTGCATGTGATATGGATTCGGGTGTTTAATCATATGCAATCCCAACTTCTCAACAAGCACAAGACTAGCTAAATTTCTACAACTTCCCCCATCAATAATAACACTAGTAGGCGTACCTTTCACCAAGCAACGAGTATAGAAAAGATTCTCTCGTTGTGAGTTCGACTCATTCTCCTTTGCTTGAGTACCAATGGCGTGCCTTACTATCAATGCTTTGGGAATTATCGTAGAGCTTTTGTCAAAAACCACCAACTCCTCTTCGTCTTTGGTTGAAGACTTCTCTTTCACCATCTCCTTCTAGAACCATTTCTTCATGCCCCGGTATCACCTTTGGTTTAGGGCATTCGGACGAAATAGAATCAATCCCGTGACATTTAGAACATAGCTTGTCTCGGGTTCGACTTGTCTCTTTACCAACTCTTCCTTTACCCTTATCACTAAGCTCCCGTGATACTTTAGATGGTTCTTTCCCACTCTTCCAAGCCTTTCGATCAATCTCGGCGCCGGTCAATGTAATTTGATCAAAGCCACTACGATTCTTGGTTTGGAATAGATTTGAACTTCTTCCCTTAATTTGCTTCTCCACCTCCACCGCCTTGCAAACTAATTCCTCAAGATTCGAATAGTCTAGCAATTCAATGAAGTCGGCAATATCTCGGTTCAATCCCGTCAAAAACCTAACCATAATAGCTTCTTCATCTTCAACAATATCGGCACGAGTCATCAATCTTTCCATTTCTTGGAAGTACTTCTCAACGGTTCGTCGACCTTGAGTTAGGTTTTGTACACTCCGATACAAATCCCTATAAAAATGCGATGGGACGAATCTCTTTCTCATCAACCTTCTCAAGCAATCCCAAGTGTCAACGGGTTCCTCTAAATTTCTTCGCCTAGCAATGGTGGTTTGCTTCCACCAACATAGGGCTTGATCCATGAACTCCTTGACCAACAATGGGACCTTCTTCGTCTCCCGGATTTTATGAGTTTGGAACATGAGATCCACTCGGCTTTCCCAATCTAGGTAAACATCCGGATTGGCTCTTCCTCGGAATGAAGGTACGTCAATGCCCGCATTCTTCGCATCCCCTTCATACTCACTTTGCCTCCGTTGTTCCCTCTTTCTAACCCTCCGAATCTCTCTATTCCCATCCTCATATTTTCCATCTCCAACCCTATGACCCCGAAGACTTGTCTTACTATACACTTGAGCAACGAATCGTTCATCACATTCCTTCAACTTTTGACTCAAACGATACTCCAGTGTGATCTTAGAATTGTGAGAGTCTTCCACAGTCATAGCTTTTGGACGATGTCTATCATTGAATCTCAACTCCGGCATTGTGTTCTCAATTCAAAATAAGAATCTAAACTATAAATTACAACTCAAACACAATGACACTACTATGAAACAAACTCAACAACAAAACACACGAATGACTCAACAACAAATTAACGCCACTTAACCAACACCTACAAACTTGAAACCCTAACAATGTTAATCCAAGCAATAAAATTACAACTCACACTACTAGGATAACAACACAAGTAATTAAAACTAAGTGTAGCCAAGAAACTCGACTAACACTCGTTCACACAACATTGGAGCCATAATTTTTTTTTTTTCTCTTCTCTTTTTTTTTTCAATATTTTCGGCCCTCTTTTCTTTTTTTTTTTTCTTCACAACATATACTGACAAATACAACAACAACACAATACTAGAAAAGAAATGGATTCTAAGCACAAAATTAATTTGCACCAAGAACACCAAGAACACACACTAAATCCTACAATTCAAAAAACCGAAAATCGATAATCTAAACCGATAAAAACAACAACAACAACAATCTAAGAACTATTAATAAAGGATAGATACCAGATAATTGGATTCGCTCGATGCGGATGATACGATCACGGGCGCTCGACTCGAATCGATCCTCGCGGAATGAATACAACGCCTTTAAAAGCCCAAATATCCGTGAGAACGATCGGAAAACCCGAAATCCCTCGATTGACGGCGTAGCAACAAAGGGTATATCGAACACTTCGCCTCAAACGGTGCGCAAATCGAAGAAGGAACGGGGTTGAGCGCCACGCGAGTCGATCACACTCACGATAAGCTCGGGGTTGTGTTTAACGAGCCCAAACACGGGGGACGAGGTGGGGAGAAAGCTCGACCCGAATATTGGCTTTCAAGCTCAACATCTCATTCAAAGCTCAAAAGTTTGTTTACAATGAAGGTTTTGCCTTCATATACATGTCCAACTCGAAAATAATGATAAAATAATGAAAATATCCGAAAATATCTACATTTGACTCTAAGTCGGTTTAGAGTTACGGCCGTAATTTTAGGATTTCTGGCAGAATCCTCGGATTACGGCCGATATTATCAACGTCTGGCCGTAATAAGCTTTACGCTTCAAAGCTGCCCAAACTTAATTCTTGAGTTACGGCCGTATGGGCAACGGTTACGGCCGTAAGTCTGGAGTTACGGCCGTATGCTGATAAAGTACAGCCGTAATTTACTCTCTGCATAACTTTGGCCCAAAAGCTGGAAATTGAAGTTATGGCCGTAAGGACCAATGATACGGCCGTAAAAATACTGATACGGCCGTAAGACTTATAATTACGGCCGTAATTATTCTCTGAGAAATTTCCCGGCTTCACTTTGCTGGACAACCTTCATTGTTTTGGCCATAACTTTCGAACCCGATGTCCAAATGGGGTGATTCAAAGCTCCATGTAATCTAGACTCGACGAGCTTCAATTCTTCAAAAGACTCTACCCTCAGATTCTCGCTCATTCCAACGATGTACAGCTTTGAGTCGAACATCCCAAGTTGCGTGAAATCTCTTCATTTCTGCTCCACTTGGCTTGAACTTGATTTCACTTAGCCTAAACAACGCTCCAAGCTTCCCTGTCGCGCATGGGGGCATCCAGGATCGTATCATCCAATATCGTCAAAACTCATTTCATAAAAAAATTATACATGAATTCTTCAAAATCTCACTCAACCTCATAATAGTATAATTCATCAAACTTTCTCATTAGAAGTTCCCAACATAATACATAGGCACGCCACCCAAATTTCGTAAATAATACCTCTAACTTTATTCTATACTATTTGAACTTATTTATCACTAATCAAGTCCTTCAAATTCAGTACTAAAAACAATTCAAATCAAAGCATTTAACATTGATCACCCCATAATCCAAAAATCTAAAGCCATAGCTTCTACTAATTATCCTCAATCTATAATCTTTAATCTCAAATTGTTTTCCATTGAGGATACTATAACATGCAAATATAAAACTCACAAACTTCACTTTGAGGATAAAGTAGCATATTCGTGACCCAAAATGTAGACGATAAGACATGAATTTTCTATTGCATTAAAACTTCATAACAATGCAATCCAATAATCTCATCTCGAGTGCACAAAATCAAATCAACAATATCCATGATCAATTAATATCACACACTAACTTATATTCATGAATATCCTTACTCGTCTTGCATCTCATCCTTTACATTCAAGAATCTTGAAATATCTAGCATAACAGAGGCCTAAATCCTTCTTAATCATGTCCATCATTCCGTTACAACCTTATTTTAACCCATGACATTGAATTGAAGTACGATTCCATCCAATCACAATCCATTACAACCTTATTGCAATGCATTACACTAACTTCGAATCCCAATTACCATCAATTACAAATCATCATTCATAGAGGCAATGAGAGAGAATAATATCCTTACATAGTCAATGAGTTCTTAGAATCATGAAGTCAATTTCTAGGACTAGACGTATCACGAAATATATTTAAAGTTATGCTTTATTCGTCACTCGAAAATTTCACGCTTAGGCTCAAACTCGTTTCCTTTCTATCTATCCAGATACAAGTACTTCACTCTATCTTACATAGAGCATTCAATCTTATATAAAACATTTCATTTCATGTATCTAGAAGATGAACAATAGGATCTTCATAAATAAATTCTTTACCTCAAAGTCGGCGGAGAGACGATGGTTATGGTAGCTCTTAGGACTTAGAACTCTTAAATTTTGAAAATTTTACTTTGAAAAATTCTTTAAAAATTTGCAAGTCTACAGAATCGTAAACCCACTTTGATACCAAGCTGTAACGGTCCGAGTTCTGGAACCCAAAACATTAATCTATATATAAATAAAAACAGCCTTTTTTTCCTCCTAAACGCATCCTTAAATTTTCTCGCCTATTAAATTTTCTTGATATAAACTTCTATCTATATATAGAATAATTTATATATTATATATGGAAAATGAGGCTTTTTCTTATTATATTTGTTATTACCGTAAATCCGTTTTCCCATTTTAAAAAAACTTTTTTTTTATTTTTTCTTTCCTAATCCATAATCCATATCCAACTCTCTTTCATTTTTTCCTAATATATTAATATTAATGTATATAGATTTTATTTAATTATTTCTACCCTATTTTACCAAATCTCATAATATCTAAATACTCTCTCTATCATTTCCTCTACTTTTTTTCATTTTCTACATATAAAAAATAATAATTTGTTATTCTATTTTACTCGACTTGATGAGAGCTTTAAAACAAGTATACTATCAATATATAAATTTTTATTTTTTTAAAAATTCAATTTACCGCAAATATATAAATTAGTGTCCAACTGAAATATAAATTGATATTAATATAGATTAATGACTACTGATGTAATAAGATTAAAAAATTTTGATAATTTGTTACGATACTTAATTGATGTTTGTGCGTAAAATTCAAATATAATGAGATGTCTCATTATATTTGCACTTTAACATCCAAACTTCAATAACAAATTACAAATTTAATTGTTTACCTCATTCGCTTTGGTTATTATCAGTTGTAATTTAATTTACCTGGAAAAATATTATATATTTATCTTTCAAATATTACAAATTTCAATTTATTTTTATTTTTTTCTTTCAAATATTCAATTCAATTTATAGGTTTATGTATTTAACAATATAAGGGTGTTCCAAGAATTGGAATGAATTTTTAACTGATCATGTTTTCATAATTTTCGTATTTAAAAAAAATTATTTAAAATTAACAGTTTTCACTAAGATTTAACTTTTATGCCATACAAAATTACCATTGATTAAATTTTTACACAAAAGTTCAAATAAAAGTTTAACATTAAAATCAAAAAATAAGATCGAATCAATTACTTAATTAATTTTAGAAATAATTAACTATTTTTCTAAATAATTAGCTAAGAAATAAAAATTAATTAAAATTAATAATCTCGCTAAGATTCAATTTTTTTTTGCAATAGAAAATTAGAATTCATTAAAATTTTACACAAAAATAACAAAAACTTACCAAATAGCTGGCACGAGTTTGAGAAAAAATTCCACCACTACGATCCCCAATTTATACTAAAAAATTAAAAATTAGGTTGGACCCAATAATTAATTTTAGAAACAATCAATCATTTTTATAAATAATTAGCTAAAGAATAAAAGTAAATTAAAATTAACGATTTCTATAAAATTTAATTTTTTGTGTGATGAAAAATTACAATTCAATAAATTTTTACATAAAAATTAAAATAAATGTGTAACATGAAAATTTAAAACTTAGCTTGGACCCTTTTATTGATTTTAGAAACAATTTATTATTTTCAAAAATAATAATTAGCTAACAAATGAAAATTAATTAAAATTAGCGATTTCAGTAAGATCTAATTTTGGTAGGATAAAAAATTAAAATTCATTTTATTTTTGCATAAAAATTCAACGAAACATATAAGATCAATTTTTTTAATTAATCATCCAATTATAACATTCAATTTAATATATATTTATATCTTTTAAATTCCACGATATCTTTTTCATTATAAGATACTTTTAAAATTAGATTCATATAATTCTTAAAATCATGGCTATCAAGTAAATTATTTTGGCAATAAGTATTTTTTAGAAATAATTAACCGAAATACAAAAATTAAATATAATTATTTAAACTATTATTAATTAAAATAATAAATTTTATTGCCAATATTTAGCTAGACACGGGTTTAGTGGATAAAGATTAATCAAGATTAATTACATTATTAAAGGAGAAAATATAATTGATTTTAAAAATAAAAAATCATTAAATTGCTATGGATTTTCCCTGAAAAATGAAAAAAAAAATCCTTTAAATTGTAATATATCCTTTAAATTATAAGATTTCTTCAAAATTAAATTGATACAATTCTTAAAAGTGATGATATTAAAATGGTTATTTTATGAAACAAATTAATTATTTTCATAAATAATTAGCTAAAAAAATAATTAATTAAATATAATTCTATTACAATTAATTAAAATTAATGATACTGTTACGATTTAATCGGACTTGGTTTCAAAGGGCAAAAATTAACATGGTTTTGTTGGATAAAAATTAATCAAAATTAATTATATTGCTAAAACCGAAAAATAGCATTAATTAAAAAATAAATAACAATTAAAATTAATTAGATTGCAATGGTTGACTAGATTTTTCCTAATGTTCCTAGAAAATGAAAGATATCTTTTGACATGCACGATATCTTGTGAATTATAAAATATCTTTAAAATTAGATTCATTCAATTCTTAAAAATGCGACTAAAAAATTAATTATTTAGAAATAATAAATTATTTTTATAAATAATTAGCTAAAACAAGAATTGAGTATATTACAATTAATTATATTTTTTATATTTAATTGGGTATATTTTCAGTGGCAAAAATTGAGATAGTTTTATTAGACAAAAATTAATCAAAATTAATTAGATTGCTACAGGGGAACATCAATTGATTGCTAAAAGGGGGAACATAAATATTTCAAAAAATAAAAAATAATAAAAATTAATTCGATTGCTACAAGGAAGAAAAAATGTGCTTGCAAAATTAATTTAGCTTTTTACGTATTTTAAAATAAAGTTAAGTTAACACCTATAAGATTTTTAATTCTTAGAATTGGGGTGCTACATCTTATTGTAAAGTAAGTCGACCGATATTATAATGATTATTATAGAAATAATTAATTCTTTTCCTAAATAATTAGCTAAAAATAAAAATTAATTAAAAATAATTCTATTACAATTAACTAAAATTAATAATACTATTACAATTTAATTAGACTTGCTTTCAATGGGCAAAAATTGACAAAATTTCATTGGACGAAAATTTTAAGTATTTTAAAATAAAGTTAAGTTAACACCTATAAAATTTTAGATTCTTAGAATTGGGGTGTTACATCTTATTGTAAAATAATTCGAGTGATAATTAGTTCCTAATAAACTTTATTTGCTTTTTCAGTATCATTTTTTAAAACATGCTTTTCTTTTTATTCTCATATGTTTTTATATTTTCTATGACATTTCTTTTAGTTATAGTTGGTGGCAAAACATTAATACTTCTTTTTGTATAATTACGGGGTATTTCAAAGGATCTGCTCCTTTTTTCTTTTTCTTTTTTAAAGTAACAAGCTCCAAAAATAAGTATTCAAATAGTAATGATTTTTTATTTTGACACTACTCGAACCAAAAATTATATAATAATTCTTTGGCTCAATCTATCACTTTCGCTAAGGCATAAGTTTAAGAATTCTTATTAAACAATTGGCTATCGACTCAATCAATTATTGGAATTATATGACTCAATTAGAATATTTTAATTGACTTTCGACTATGTTAAATATTTATCTAAGTTTCTATCTCCTTAATAAATATTAAGAATCCTACATACTTTGAATTATTTATTTTATACCTAATTTTCCCTGTTGATATTTTATTTTATTTTTAAGTATAATAGGTTAGATTGTATATTTTAAGTATTAATCCTATATATTTCAATTTATTTGTTTTATCCAAATTAATTTAAATGTTATATCAAATCATTCAATATTTCATATGCTGAATATGTTAAATTAGTAAGTTTATACCTAATATATTAATATACGTGTTTAATATATTTAGAAGGTATTTATTAAAGAAATAAAATGTTGAAACAAAAATCTTGGATTAAACGATCATGATGGGGCGTGGACGGGAATGAGAATTTTCTAGCGGGGCGGGACAAGGACCGGAACGAGGACGGGGAATGGAAGTTTGTAATTCTTATATCATCCGCGTTCGGCCTAGAGTAAATAGGATAGGTCGAAATGAGGATAAGTGTTTCCCAGCATGGCAGGAATAGTTTAGGATTTATCGGACTATACTCACTACATTTTTAGTTTTATAATATATATGTTTATATTGATTATATTTCATAATTAAAATTAATTTAAAAAGCATTATTTAGATATTAATTGTTAATAACGTACATCATATTGAAGTATAATAATTAATATCTCCCAAAATTTATAATTGCATATAATAAAATGTAAAATAATTTTAAAGAAAAAACAATAAGCTCGACGAATGTTAGAAGAGTTATTTTGGTATGGTTATTTTGATAACTATAACATTTAATGTTATTTTATTTTGGGTTTAAATTAGTAGATTAATCTTGCAATGAGCAAAATATAATATATTACCATGATCGCTGCCACGAATTATCATTCCGTGGAAAGCATGGGTGTAAATGCTAATTAAGTTACTATTATATGGAGAATAGTAAATTAAATTGTGTGAATTTTCATGAGTTGTTCCTTACATATTTGCACGATAGATTAGTACAAAATATAGGAAAAATTCTATCGAAATTTTTATAGAATTGTTTCAAGTTAAATTCTTTAAGTTTATTATTGTAATTCATTCTTTATTTTAATTATTTTTTTAGATTTTATGTTAATATTATTAACATCTATCAATGACATTATTGGTTGAAAAATTTGTTCGCCGTGCAACGCACGGGTGAAACAGCTAGTTATTTCTTTAAAACAATTCAAATTTTTATAATAATAATAATAATAATAATAATAATAATAATAATAATAATAATAATAATAAATGTGGAGCATCACAAATAATTAAGATACGAAAATTCATTTAAATAGCAAACATATTAGAGGAATCTTACATTTGTTCGATCTCTAATGATTCAAAATATTCAACATAAAGTACTAAATAGTTTAAAGTATTTGAAATAACACATTTCAATGCGTCAAGTTTACTCAAAATAAACGAAAACAAAATTTCTTATTTAATAAAACCTAAGTACATCCACACCTCGCCACGCCTCCAACTTCTCAATCTGCAATTTGTTAAAATGAAATATGTGAATATTTCAAGAAATACTCAATGGGCTCCGCAAAAGTTAATCAATCTATACAAGCATATAAAGAAAATAGATATGCAACTCTGTAATGCAGTACCCGAATGTAAGTTTGGACCTGAAGGGAACTCTAAACCCGAAGGCAAGTAATTTGCCGGGAGGTAACTCTGGGCCCAAATGCAAGTCAATTATATGCTAAAAGTACTCATATAATACAAATTATTAACTACAATTATGCCATATGTAAAAATGAGTTTTGAGTCTACGTTAAGTCTTTCCTGAAAATTCAGCCCTCTAGTTGTTCGTATGCTCCATCTAGTCAATAAGGAATTTAATTTAAGTTAATAGACTTAAATATTAGGTATTTATAGATAATATTGAACTTATAGACCAAAATTGAAAGATTATAAAAAGTTTAGATTTGAAAGAACTGGATAGTTTGAGGACATAATATGCAATAAAATTAAACTAAAAATACTTTGGATTAAATTATTAGATTTTTAAAACATGGAGGACTTGGATGCAAATAAAGTTTGGGGATTAACTTAAATTAGAATAAGAAATTAGGCCTCGTTCTTTTTCTCATTTCACAACAAAAAACTTTTCTCTCTCCTCTTTTCAACTACGCACACATTTTTAATATAATATTAACGACACATTTTATACGGAATAGCGTGCATATCAACTTTATTACCAAAAGAACAAGGTCTTAAAGGATTTAAATTGGAATAAAAGTTTAGTGGTCAAATTGTAAAAATTCAAAGTCAAGGACTTAGAATTAAATAAACTCTAAAGGCTTACTTAAATAAAATTAATAAATTGGGAGACCTAATTTGAAAAGTTAGGGTTAGGGTTAGATAGAATTCCAACTACAAATATTTTAAGGGTACACTAGGGTAAGAAATTGGTTAAGGTATTCTTAATCGGCTATAACACAAATGGGTCTATAATGGACTTCTAATTGGATTAAATTGCATCTACACTCAAATTGGACTATAAATTGGGTTTTAATGAATAAAATAAAAATCTTCGGAGACTAAAATGAATAAATTTAAAAGTTTGGTCCTTAAAACTAAATTTGGAAAATAAATAAATATATAAATTATTTTCTTATAATAATTAAATATAATAATAAATAATATCAAATTTGACTACACTAATATGTGCTATTAAATTCCATAGGTGAAGTCGTATCGACACATTTGAGACTTTACTTAAGTAAATAATTTTATTGAGGAAAATTCAAGGTCACTACATTTGGTAGGTGAAAAAATTTTAGAAGATCTTGGAGTGGGGGGAGGAAATTAGAATATACAAGGATTTCAAAGTTGAAAACTTGATTACTGATATCTCCTTGGGGTAGAGAAGGCATGGAGCTGGGCCTTTTGGCATCTTGCTTTGGTTTGTTTGGACTTAACGTAACTGAGCCTTTTGGAATCCTGCTTTGGTTTGTTTGGAATGAACGTAACCGGATTCTTCATGGAGAGATTGAACGTGAAGCTAAATTTGTTTACTCTCTAGGCATGAGTTGGTAGGAAGTTTTTGCAAAGGCTCAAGAGATGAAATTATGGGCTGTGAAAGATTTTTCTTTGCTGTGGGTTGGTAAAGAAGGCGGTGGCAATGGTCTTTCTCTTAAATATGATACGGCAGTTAGGGAGAATTGCATTGTTCTGGAAGGTCGATTTTCACCTCAACGGGAGTGGTTGTCACAACCTTTGCCGCTCGTATGGAATGTCCGTTTAGTCCCTTCACGGCAGAAGCATTATCCTTGTGATATGGTCTTTGTCTTCTCTTCAATGGTAAAATCCATATTCAACAAGTTTGCACTGATTCGGTCAGTGTCATTAAAGGGCGAATGACGATAATTTTATCGGTAAAAATGGTACCATTTTCTTCAACATTGTTGCATTGCTCAGCTCTTTAGAGTGTGGTTACTGTAATCATGTTGTTAAAGAGATCAACCACGTTGCTTATGGTCTTGTGAGGTCTGTTGTGGTTTCGACCGACAACTTTCATTGGCTTGATTACTTGCCATGTTTTCTTGTAACGTTGATCGATGACAATCCTTTCTTTATCAACGATGAATGATATTGTTAATTGTCTGTATACATATATATATATATAGACACACGCAAAATGAGGTGTTCAAACTTGTGAGATGGCTCTATCCATATTTGTGTGCAAATGAAAATGTCAGCATTATATTTTGACTAAGCACTTGCCTCACAAAGGGCTTTCATTTTTCAAAAAAGTAATAAAATGTACATCACAATTTATGCTCTCAAAAATAAATAAATCTATAATAATAATAATAATAATAATAATAATAATAATCACAATTTATTAAAAATATTATTTTATTTTGCCATGTGATTGAAGATGCATTGTTGAACTAAAACTAAAGAGGGTGTGTTCAAATAAGATTTTAAAGGAGTTTTATAGACCCTTAAGGAATTTGATGGATTTGAAAATTTTTTGGCATATTCAATTGAGACTTTTGAAAGTCAATTAAAATATTGGGGCATTCAATATAGATTTTTATGGACTTTTTAGAAGTCCATTAAAGTCATCTTGATATATATTAAAAGCATTACTTGGGTCCGTTTGGGTTTACCGCCTAAACTTCAGCCCAATTTGCAACCCAAATCTTTGTGAATTGCAGCAAGACTCCAAGGTTCGATCAATTGCCTTCATCTCGCTAAGTAACTCCGCCCACTTAGTTTACATGCCCCGACCCAGCCTTCATTTTCAACCCAGCACAAAATCCCCAAATCATCGTGCAATCAACTCAGCAAGGCAGTAAACTTCACCAGAATCTACTTATCCTCATCACAAATCTTCCATAATCCCTCAAATCCTTATTTGATAGAATAATTTTGGCAATTTTAATTTCTGAATAGAATTCTTAATCGAGAATCTTTCTCGAATTAATCACAAATCCCTAAAATCTCAACCAAATTTCGAAAATCTTACAAATATTTATATATATTACAAGCATTACTTGGGCCAATGCGCGTTTCCCATCTAAATTTCAAGCCAATTCACCGCCCGAATCTTTGTGAATTGCAGTAAGACTCCAATGTTCGATCAATTGCCTTCATCGCGTTAAGCAACTCCGCCCACTCAATTTACCAGTCCGACTCAGGTACCCACTGTGGGTACTTTTTCGGGGAAAAAAAATTATGGGAGTCGAGTGAGACCCCCCACCATCAAGCAGTTATGTATTATTCGTCTAACTTAACATAGATATTAAAAAAAACTTTTTTAAAAATAAAAAAAAAATTGAGTGATAACGTGGTGCCACTTGGTGGCGCCACGTAGACTTGGGGATTGGCTTATGTTCCCCACTGTGGGGGACACAGCCAATCCGCTCAATTTAAATGCCCCCGACCCAGCCTACTTTTTGACCGAGCGCAAATAGGGTGATAAGGAGTAGTTTATAAATGTTTTTAAAGGTTTTTAATGTAAAAGAAGAGAGAGAATGAGTGGAGGTGAGTGGTTGAGATTTGTGAATGTGATGAGATATATGAATCTGATTGATTTAGAGTAAAGAAAGAATGAAAAAAAGTGATAAAAAGTGTTTAAAACATTTAAAAATGGTACGCTCACAGCTTCAAAGTCCCCAAATCCTAATCGCTCAATGAACGCAACATACAGTAACATTCACCGGAATCACCTTATTCTCATCTCAAATCTTTCATAATCCCTCAAATCCTTATTGGATAGAATAATTTTTGACAAGTTTAACTTCTGAATAGAATTCCTAATCGAAAATCTTTCTCGACTTAATCGCAAATCCCTAAAATCTCAGCCAAAATTTGAAAATCTTACGAATTGTACAATTCCGTGGATTTTCAAATATTTTGTTAATTATTTCCGGGAATTTGTTTAGGGAAATATGGGGATAAACATAGTGGGATTGTATTTTCATGGAGTAGAATTGAAAGATTTCTTGATGAATCTGATGAGCCTCCACTGAATTGAACTTTTACAAAGGCTTCGAGAGGGACATCTGGAGAAGATCCTCTAAACACTTTCAAGAAACACAGAGGAGGATGAAATATCAGTGAAAAAACATTGCTGGGCTGTAAGCGATTCTATGATTTTCATCTTTTATTTGTATAACACAAAGTCTATATTTTATTTCTAATGTTTGAGACAAAGATATGAGATTATTGTTTAGGTTTCTTATTCGGTTCTCATTTTTTTCCTTTGATGTTACTGAGGTTAGCTATATATTTTTGGGATATTTAGGTTGTGTAACTTATATCTCTTTTCCAGTTTCGCACTTTACCAAGTATAGAGAGTTTCTGAATCTTTTTTTTTTTTATTTGACTAATATAAACTGATCTTCAATCTATATGTTGTTTTCTGAACTGACTAATGTGAAATCATTTTGAACCATTTATCTGAGTTCTGGCATAATCTTGCAACTTTTTTTTTTTTTTGTGGGCCAGCAAGGTCGTTTGCCGGAGAATGAAGCTCCTTTTTATGCAGCCGAACTTGCGGAGGATCTTGAGGATGTACGTAACATAGATTGATCCACAGTTATTAAGGTATTATATAAGATCAAGATTTTCCCCCATTTATAGAGCCAAAACATAAACTCTAATGGATCTATCAATCCCAGGTGGGGAATCTTCTGCTTGCTGCCGATGGGCATATCAAAATCATTGATTATGCCAGCATAAAGCCTATGCTAGATACCCAAATAATCGCCCTTCCAAACACAGCATCAGCCAAGCCATTCTGGTAAGAGAAAGTATCTAATATTGAGATGCCCTTGAGCTTTGTATTGGCAGCAAATGACCAATTTATTTTTTTATCTTAGTTGCTCTCCAAATATTTCTTCACTTTCCAAACAGAGAGAAGAATACATGTGCTTCCTTCATAAAAATTTTTGAACAAAAGAATGTTGACGGGTGAGTACGTTTCACTCATAAAAATGTTCTTTAGTTTCCTTGATTGATGTCTTTTTAGTGTTGCTCAGAGTTTGCGCAATGATAGAATGGATTCATAGGGCTTCACTGCTCTATCGCTGGCATACTATGTTAAGAAATTGTCAATTTCAAGCCACAATCTCTTAACTTTTACTTAATATATGTCAACATGTACGTGCCATGTGCCTTTGCTTGTATGTGTCATGTGTCTTTGCTTGCATACGACATCAGGCATTAGCAAGTCTTTAGTTTCGTGATTTGTTCAAACAATTTAATCATGGAACTGAATGAATATTCTTATATTAATTAATTAAATTAAAAGAAATCTAATGTTGAACCTCTTCTCATTTTTGTTGACCCTGATAACATCTTGGCAATTTAAAAACTATACGATGTTCTTTGTTATTTACTTATTCATTCATTCATACAGGGATTTTGGGTTTTCATTCACGTATTTTCTTGGTTCCTGCCCATTTGACTTGATTCCTTTTTTAAGAATATAGATGGAGGTTGTTGTCTGATATAAGTTGCTGCAATTTAATAGGAGGTATGTCATTGGTGCAAACAGGGGAATCATTCTCGAAATATACTGGTAATTGGCTTCACATGGAAATACAACTTCCCAAATGACTTGTGGATTGGAGTTCTCTAAAATGTGAAGGTTGAGCAAAGAAGATAGAGTAGGGTTCTTATCAAATTGCCTGGTTTGCAAATGTATTGTATCTAACAGTATTAGTTTTTTAAATGGCGGTTGTTTCAAATCAAGTCCGCCTCCTTTTGTTTGTAAATGAACAGGAAAGAAACGATTTTTTTTTTGAATAAATGAAATTTTTATTATCGACATGATATATCAATTTTTATATTAATCTATATAGCTTAGAATTGTGGGGACAATTCGAACAAAATTAAATTAGAGTTATATGTCATATAAAAATTGTTAAGATTTATTAGGATACCAAAATAGTTGAGTTTGATAAATGGGAAGAGAGAGAGAGAGAGAGAAGCCTTTGATTGATTTATTGATTCTTTACTATATTAAATTGCCAGCATAAATCATTGATTTATTGATTCTTTATTAAATTCGTTGTGTATTCAGATGTCGAGTTAGGAAAATGTTACGCCACCATTAATACGTTAAAGAAATCGAAGATTTTATTATTATTATTATTATTATTATTATTATTATTATTATTATTATTATTAGTAGCATTTTTTTCTCGAAGGCTGCTTTGCACGGGGAGATATATAAGAGTTCGAATTCTAGAAGAGGAATGGAAGATTGAGTTGCAGATTTGTGATTATCCGAAGCGTGATTTTACAATTAAATTTTATTTTTTTAATTCAGAAAATAAAACTTTTTGCGAAAAAATGACCTCATATTATATGGGAGATATATAAGAGTTCGAATTCTAGAAGATGAAGGAAAGATTGAGTTACAAATTTGTGATTATCCTTTTACAATTAAATTTTATTTTTTTAATTCATAAAAATAAAACTTTTGGCCGGAAAATGATCTCATTTTATTAATATATGATAGATATATAGATATAGATGTTTGTGTTTGTCTAATCATATCGAGGAAAGAAGAATAATTAATATGTGGAGTTTTTTTTCCCCTTTAAGTTTTAGGGTTAAATTTGTAAATGAATTGTGGTGTATATTTGAAATTATATCACGATTGTGGTGTGATCAATAGAAATTAAAATAATAATATAACTATGATTTCTCAAATTCTTATATGTTAGTTTATTTTGAGTTATGTTAGTTTATTTTGAGTTGTTCTTCTCGTGCGACGCACGTCTCAAAATTCATAAAATTACACATGAATTTATCCGAAATATGGGGGAAATTTTGTCGAAATTTATATAACTATTTTTGGTCAATTAGATTAATTAGGTTTAGTATTTTCATCAATATTATGTTAATATTTTTATGTTGTTATTCTTATAGTAATAATATATATTAAAGTCACCCTATACAACGCACGAGTGAAATAACTAGTGAACTATTAAATGAGAACTTTTAAAAATCATATGAAATAATGAGGCATTCAAAATTGTCTTGGATTTTTAAGAATTTTAATCGAATCGTTTAGGTACTTATCTTTTAGCACAAAGTACAAACATAATTTGTCATATGAAATTTATCACTCACCCCTAAGATTTTGATGAACTTTTATTCATCAGCATCACCCGCCACCACTATCGCTGCTGCCTCCACCACCACCACATCACCACAACCAACACTGCCACCGTCCCGCCAATGGCCTCGCTATCGCTGCCGCCGCCACCATCACCCCCCCGCCCCTCCCACCACCGTGGCCACCACCACCATCTCTCATTACATTTTCTTACCATCTCTCATTACATTTTCTTCTTTACTTTTTTTTTTTCATTTTTTCTTAATTTCAAACCAAGAATGATATAAAAAAAGTTCTTATAAATTTTTATCTTCTTTTTGGTCAATTTTTCATGAAAAAGATAATTATTTACAAAAATTTGTAAAAAATCTTAAAATTTATAATTAAATATTTTATATCTACTCCCTACTTTAATAACTTGATATATGTTTTGACATATTGATTAAACATGTGATAGCTTTTTAGTTTTTCTCATTAAATTATGTCAAAATATTATCAGATCTCTGTTTGCAATAGTTATTTATTTTTGTAGATAAAAAATTATTATCTTTTTATAAAAATATTGTATAAGCAATAATTAATTATTACTAATTTATGCTTTTGAAACGGTAACAATTTAATGAGAAAAGATAATAAAAGTCTACTCTCAGTAAGTTTAATAATCTTTATTTTATGAAATGAAAATATATATTGTCAAACGAATTCTAAAGAAATCAAGTACTCCCTCCATCCCAAAATAATTGACCCACTTTCTTTTTTTATTTGTTCCAAATTGTAGCCAACTTACTAAACTAAAAATGCATTTAATTTTTTATATTACTATTATACCCTTAATTAACTTAATAAATAACTTTTAGAATTCTCAACAATTTACATTGAGAATGCAATAAATATCCATTTTCCCATAAACCAACACATATTTCCACTTTCACACCTATCTTTAATTCTTAGAAGTTTACAATTATGTAAGGGCATATTAACAATGTTATATGAAAATTTTATTTTTTCAATTTCATTAATTGACATTTCTTAGACTATGTGAAAAAAGAAATGGATCTATTGTTTTGAGACGGAGGGAGTAAAAGTTTTAAAACAAAAGTCTTCCAAAATTCATTGAAGATTTTTATGGATTCTATTGAAATCTGTAGAAGTCTATAAAAAATCAATAAAAGTCCATTAAATTCCATGAAAGTCATTCAATTTAAAAATCTATTAAAATCCTTACAAATCCAAATTAAATACAATCCCCTAAATAAATTTAACAATTGAGAGCAAATGATTTTGATACGGAAATCAATCCCTATATTTGCGATCCTTGCATTAACCAGAGGTCCGTCGGAGGCGTTGATACAGCAGCACGATGCCAAACATCTTTCAAATTCTGAAAGAAAATTTCATAATAATTTGGGAACCTTGAAGCAATATATATATATATATATATATATCTGTTATAAAAGTATAGAAACAATAGAGAGAATTTAGAGAGAATGAATTCTAAGGAATTCTCCGGAATGAATTTCATTAATAACCGAAGCCCTATTTATAGGAAAACTTCGAATGGCACAATCGTAATTACATAATTTCATCAAGGGTATAATAGTCATTCACATATAATAATTACACCTTTTACCAAATTATTCCTCCACCAAATTATTCCTCCACCAAATTATTCCTCATAATACATAACCACCAAATTATTCTCAATTATTCATAACATTTCAATTATTATTCATAACACTTCTGAATGACTATTAATACAAATGTCTTCCTGGACCTGCTTTAAAAACCCAAGCTGGGAAAAAACTTCCAAACCGACCAAGTATGATAGCTTGAGCGAGATATCGCTTCATCAAACATTGCTCCCCGATATCTATCACCGATATGAGTATTCACGCGTCGCCAAGTAAAAACCTTGTCAAGAAAAACCCAAGTGGGAAAAAACTTGATCAAGGAAAAGAGTACAACCGCTCCGCTCGATTTCATATCTTGAGAACTCCATCTTTACTTCGTAAATGATTTCAATATCATCATCGCTTGATCTAAAGCATTAGCTCCATTATAACTGATCCAATAGATACATCAGATCAATTTCTCCTATCGTTTCTCAATATACCATGAATATGCCTCTAAAACCTTATTAGGAAAAACCCAAAGGGGAAAAAACCCTAATGAATGAAAAAGAGTACATTATTCATGTGGAATACGCATTAAAGTTGCCTCATTAAAAACCTCAATGAAACCAATGGGATAAAACCTCACAAGGGAAAAAGAGTGCAACGCTGTATTTTATACAAGTATGTCAAGCATTTCAAAATCTTTTCATACATTTGTATGAGTATCATATACATTGGTTTTATACTCTTCTGCTCATTTACAGCATCAATTTTCTGCATACAATTACAAAACATTTACTATAAACACATGTCTCAAACACACAATTTAAAGCATATAAATTATCAGAAACATGTAAACATATAAGTAAACTCATAACTAACTAACATTTTAAAATATATCATTTAACATTTAATACTCACTTAATAAAAGGTTATTTCATTCCTGTGGGCTTAGCTCACTCCTTTAGGGTACTATAAACACGGGTTTAGCTCATCCGATCATTTAATTTCTTTCCTACTACACACACGATCGTAATTTAATCCTTCATGAGCATGCAACATATAATGACCACCATGCTTATCTTTAAACTTGAGCACTAGTCATCATCATCTCATCATCTCATAAGTTAAGGATTTCACATTCACCATTTATCATCTTCAATATATCTCAATATTTTCATTATCATTGATCATATGTAGCGCTACATTTTCATACCGTGGTCGACACTTTTTAATTTTATTTTTTCCCCATATCGACATAACTTATCGAGATATCTCATTATCAATCCTCTTGTAGATTACACAATATAGTTATGTCTATATACTCTTCAAGCGCATATGCCTCCAAGTATTAAGACTCATCTTTTATAATTTGCTTTGATATATATGATTGGGGAAATATCAACGCTTCCGCGCTTAACTTATCAAAGCATCGAGTCATATATGTGATTGTTCATAGCCTTTCATGCATCTTTGAACTTCAAGTTCAGATTTCAATTTTAGGATATAACATGATGCATTTCACATATTATTTTCAACCTTTAATACTCCCCTCATGTTGAAAAAATTTAGAACACCAAAACTCATACAGCTTGGTATGATTTAATCATATATGTTCTCATCATTTAGCCTTAATATGGGAATTTAGACCATTTGGTATTCTATTCTCGATATCTAATTTATTTTGAGACTTTAAATAATTTGCCACATAATATCCCACTTGTATAAGAGATACTCAAATCCTTCAGGATTTATTCAAGTATTGGGATATATATTTACTAGCTTTATCATTAAATTCGAAAATCATGCTCATACCGTGAGCAAATATTTCTCAGAAATTTCAAATTACTTAATCATATATACACATGTGACTATCTAGTGGATCCATATCATAATATCTAGTCCACATGGAGGATGAGGGCCCATACTTTCTCATCCTTATTCCGTATATATTTGGGATTTATTCCTTAATATTGGCTAGTAATGATTTCATCATTTATCGAGAACAATCATTGAAGAATTCTTTTAATTCTTTCACTTGAAATATTGATTTCAATAATTATTTAAATCGGGATGGTCATCCGTTTTGGTAAACTGAGTATTATTGAACTTCTAGTTCAAGAAATTCTTATATCGATTTCACTAGTATCTCAGATAGTGCTCAACATGATATCATAGAAACAATTCACCGACATATTCCATCATCTTTTGGTGACATTATTGTCTACTACTGCTCAAACACTGAGCTACACCATACGCATCACATCCTGGCCATTATTTAATTCAAATCGTAGTTTTACGCTCATATTATTTATTTAAAAACGGAGTCTTATTTCATAACGCCATTATTATTCCTATAAATAAATCATCAAAATTATTGCAAAATTCATCCTAACAAGGGTCTATACATTATAATGGATCATATGCTCTCAAATCTTCGAAAAATACTATCCATCACTAATGATCAAAATCCTAAAAAGGATTTATCGATGTAGGCCGGAAAGATTAAGGATGCTAATGAATATGGGTATCCTACAAGATATCCGATGCTTGATTGAAGCAAAGGTTCGATTATCCGTGAGGTTTCACCTTCTAAATACATGCCTGGTATGGGTAAAAGTAGTTTTTCAAAGAAACTGAGAGCAAAAGATTAGGAGATGCTACAAGTGCTCTCGGTGGATATGTGACACCTGATGTAAATCATGGGGGTACTTGTCCGTAAATCGAGAAGATAAAATAGCATTCATTAAGGATGGATTGAGTAAGGAGCCTTTGGATGATATTCAACAGCTCTTGAGACACATCCTAGTGGACACGCATAAGGAGCTAATGGCCTTGTGGGCCAAATTCAAAGATCAACAAACGCTACATACTTCAAAACTACTTAGAAGATCCTCGCTTGTAAATTTAGTAGAAAATTTAGCATAATGATTTTCCATATTTATGTAAGAAAGCCTGTAATAACAAAGATCAATATATTTCTTTATTTGTAAATATCGCTTTTCAATTTTAAGATATATATTATTTTTCAATCAATGGATACTATATGTCATATCACTAAAGAAAATTTCTCAGATTTTTCTTCATATTTGTCAAAAGAATAGTGCACTCAATTATTGGTTTGAAAATTTTTCTTTAAATAGAGAGATTCATATATCTCTATGTTCATACATTAAAAGTATAGTGTAAAACTAGAGATAGAGTAGAGATGGATATGGAGATTTTAGAATCATCTCATACAAGTCACTTTACTCGTTATATTAAAACCGTATGTATTCTTGGTGGATCTAACTGGGTAGGCCATATCCAATATGTGGATATGGCAAACCAACTCAGTAAAAGAGTTAGAGACAAGAAATCAATATACTATACTGAGGAACCAACAACAAACTTTTAGCTAGACTTATAATGGCCGCACAATCATGGAGAATAAGAGTTTCGAGTGTAATACCTTTCCATCTAGTTGATCTAATACCTGAATTGGAGCCGCTCTACCATGGGTCCAAGCAGGTTGGTGCTACAAGCGCTAATCCATCCACAACCGCATTTGATGTATATGATGAATAATAGTGATGCTTTCATTGTCCTTCCAGCGGCTACAACACACCGGAGGAAATATTCAATATAGCCTCGCTGCACAGTTGAATTTTTTCATGTCAAACCAATAGGTTTGTTGAATATTAATAATTTCTTTGATGGCTTACTAGCGCTTTAGATCAGGGTGTAAATAATAAGTTTATCTCTCATTCAATGAGAAAATACTTATTTCTCGCTTAGTAATGATGAACTACTCATCAAATTTCATGCATATGTTCAAGAATCATGGAAGCCTGTGTCCGTTTTGGCCACGCACTCACTCGTGTCAAGTTCTAAAAGAAATTCCTGATCCTTTAAATATTTCATTATGAATCCTAATGTTGATGGTGGCGTAGTTACGAGTATTTATACTCTCAGACGCATCACTCATTTATGGATTCAAGATGTATTATCTTTTGCATTTCTATATTTTCGAGTGTTTAATGCCATCTTTTGATATTCTCAATATGTTTCACTTCGACTGTTTTGTACTTCTTCTGGAGTAATAATAATAATATCATATTTGCTTTATTCAAATACAGAAATCTAGTGATTATGCTTCTTCAAGAGCATTTTATTCTCATATTAATACAATCTCATCATCGAATGAGATTACTTCATATGTTTTTCATGCGATATATTTTCTTTGATTTATCAACATGGGATCTATTCAAAGATTTTACTGGCCTATTTATCCAATGGTAACTTCAAGTACCACTTGCTCAATTTTCCATTAATATTCTGTGATATATGGAGAAGTAATTTTATTCTCATCGCCTACTTCTTCGAGAGTAGGATTAGAATATTTGATCAACTACTTCTTCGAGTAGGATTCGTTATAACCAATCGTAGTATAACCCACCACATTGAAATATGCACACCAATCGTGTGGTATTACCCACCACATTGGAAATATACTCAAACTATAAAAGTGCATAAATTTAAATTGGAATTAAATTTTCCAATAGTGGTCGAACCTACCTTATGGGAATTATTGCAATAAATATAAATTTACTAATTTAAATTACAGAATTAAATTGCATAATGTTTAACTACTTCTTCAGAGTAGATCTGCTTAGTAGAAGGTATTACCCATCACTTAGCATATAAAATGCGTAAATATATAAACCTTCCGCTTAGTGACGCTTGAACCCATCATCAAGTAGGAGGTATTAAAGAATTAAATTACAATAAATAAAAAAAGTAGAATTAAATATTGAATCGCTTCTATTGGAGCAAATTTGTTCTTTTTAGAACAAATACTCATTACTTCTATAAGAGCACACTTTTCCTTCTGTAAGTACATTATGTAATTGAACTCTTCAGGAGTTAAAATAATATTCCGATCTTTTAACTCAAATGGACTTCAAGCCATTTTATATAATCAATGGATTTAGAATTTCTTCATGAATATTCTATCCATTTTTCAACCGTCAGCTGGCCAAAATTAGGTCTGCTTTACCCTAAGGTAAAATTGTCCATTCCAATTGTAAAGCTAAAATTGTCAAAAATATTTTATCAATGTTTTACGATTGAAAATTATTCTTTCTACTAATTTATCAATATCAAAATATTCAAGGACTATTTTGTAACTTTTTCAAAGTTAGTGTACTGATTTGTAAATTTTGAAAATTTGATAATAACATATTTCAAAACGAAGTTATTACCCCTCAATATTGGTGTCAAATCGAAGTTTCGTTAAATCGAGTATAATGGAGTCGTAGAAAATTTGATTTTGATAATGTATGCTCCTTATATCTCGATAAAACAGACAAGTTATAGTTTAATATATTATTATATTATAAAATCATATGATTTACCTTTTTCCTTTCTAATTATTCCATGATGAGATTTACTTGCAATGCATTTACGCGATCTGAAATTTTGACTCCATTCTTCCAATTTTGGGATTTCAGACATCTCCAAGAGGCCATGTGTAGAATGATGAATCGCTTAGATTTAATACGAATAAAAGCTTTAATTTTCAATGATGTATTTAAAGAGAGTTATTTAGATTGATGAGATGAATTAATTCATTGGTAATAATCCGGGCTCGATACAAAGATCATCTATAAGACGCAACCTGTAGAAAGATACTTCTTTCATATTACCCAAAGTATAGAGACTAATACGATAACGCTATAAAAAAAGATGTAAACAATGTAGAATTTGTAGAGAATTTAATTCTCCCTCCTGAATGACTTTCATTAATAACCGTTCTCTATTTATGTGAAAACTCAACGACACAATCGTAATTACATAATTTCATCAAGTATAATAGTCATTCACATATAATAATTACATCTTTACCAAATTATTCCTCCACCAAATTATTCCTCATAATACATAACCACCAAATTATTCTCAATTATTCATAACATTTCAATTATTATTCATAACAATATCCATTTTTTCCCCTCTTTTAAAGAATATTGCAAAAGCTTAGTGTGTGTTCACATAAATTTTTATTTTGCACAAAGATACTACCTCCATCCCATAAATATAGTCTATTTTTATTTTCACAAAAATTAAGAAATATACAGTTAAGTGTGTGTTAAGATGTGTATAAAAGCAAGTTTTTATGTGATATAGAAGGGAGAATAAGTAAAATTAAATTGTGGAGATTTTTATAGTACAGGTAGGTTCCACGAGATATGTGGATATAAAATAAAGAAGAGAATGAATGGCGTTGAAAAAAATATATAAATATATATAAAAATATGTAGAATAACACCCGCTAATAGTGTTGGAAAAATAAATTTTAAAATCATTTTCCTCATATACCCTTTTATTTATTAAATATTTTATTTCAACTAACATATTTTGATGATAATAACATATATTAAATGAAGATATATAAAATAACTAATATTTTAACTACATCTGTGAAAGAAATGCAGTCTATATTTTGCGACGAACGAAAAAAGAATAATGAATTATATTTTTGAGGTGAAAGTAGTAGTTTTTAAAGTTGAATAGTAGTGGAAATATGAGATGTTTTGATAATAATGACAAATGATTTTAAATGCATAGTTAATATTAAAGCTTCAGGTTGATTGAGTTTCAAGAATTAAAGTCCCAAAAAAAAAAATGCTAATGCCTACACAACCTTTAGTGTCTCCAGCTTACACAATACACAGCAGTACTAAGAAAATATCATTGCAGCATAACTAAATAGGCATCTGCATCTCCAGGTTATGCTGACGTATAATCTTTATGTACATGGCGTAGCAATCCGGCACAAGTCCCCGGAATGCATCAAGCTCACAATTCTGAATAAAAAAGCATGACAGTTCCTACGACTTCATAGACAGGATGTTCGCAGCTGCAAACAGTGCTTCTTTGCCAATGGGCAAAATCTCAGATCCCCTACAGCACATGTTCGATTAAAATGAGCTAGAGAGTGGAGTTTCTGTTCATCTATTGGCAGTCAATTGCAAAGTATGATCGAATATAACTTCTATTTCAAGTACAGTGGCATCCTAATTTATATGGAGATAATCTTCCCCCAAAATTTATCTCTATGAAACCAAGACATTCTGCACAAAAAAAAACTCACAACCAAAAAAGTCTTACCCATCTTCTCTCTTGATACTAGTAAAAGCCGATATCACATTCTTGCACACTTCTGAGAGGCAGCTGTCCTTGACATCATCCTTCAACTCAGGGATGCCTTCAGGCAGATGCTGTAATGATAGTGACAAATACGCCTGGATAGACACGTAATCTCTAACCATATTATCATCTGATACTGATTGTACAAAATAGGCAGAAAAGATGTTCTTTCTACATGGTCTATGGTTTACCTATTTTCCCTATCTTTGCATCAACATGGTTCCTCCCTCCCCCCACCCCCAGGCGACCGCTCTCGCCCTTCTCTCAAAACCCCCACCCTCTTGTCCTCTTTAGCCTTTGTTCTTTTTTGGGGATTGAGGTTGCGAAAAACAAAATTGAGGATGTGATCTTAAGAAGCTATTATTACTCGAAAAGGCCAAGACTGTGTATATGACCAAACTCTAGAAGCAAAGAAAAAAGGGGGAAAAATAAAAATAGAAGAGTAGTTGTCTAGAAGGAAGACCTAAGCGCCAGAAAGGAGCAAGTCACCTGGAAGCCATTGGCCAAAAGCAATTGTGCTACCTCGGTGCTTAGTTTTTTAACAATACTTTTTGTGCTGTTTCTGTTAGACAAACATTTCAAAACTCCCTCAAATGTCTGATCCTTGACTTCACTGCTTGATCTCCTAGTTCGAACCGACGACTGCAACATAGTATGAGAGAGGAAACAAAATTAATTTGAGGGTTAAAAAGGAAAAGAAAAAAGAAAATTGGGTTTCTGTATGCAACTGTTCCTGAGATTGCTGAAGGTACGTGCAGTGTTTTCCCAATTTCAAAAGTCAAATTTTTTCAAAGGTCTTGTGATAGAAGAATGAAATGAAGGAAAAGAAGAACAACAAAGAATGTTAAACTTCATTTCCAGCCTAGCATATATAAATAACCTTACTTTTTATCTGAACTTTTGCAGAAGTAAAAAGTCAAATACACAGGCAAAAACAGAGAGTTTCTATGGAAAAGCAGATCTCAAAGATTCTCATTTCCTATCCAGCAACTAGCATATGAAATGGAATTCAAGGTTATTTTGTTTGCAGTACGGAAGTGGCAGGATTAGTTTTTAAGATAGAAGTTCATCCACACTAATCAGAATAGCCTCAATTTTTGCTACAGCAATGAGGTGATCAACCCCAAATACCAAAAGCGCCAGTGGTTTGATTTTGAGATTCAATATGTCCCGGCACAGAGAAGATAATTGCTGATGCACTAGATCAAATTAATTATTCTACATAACTCATGGCATTAACCATTTGGAATGTATTGCAGGGGGCACTGATGTGAGGCTATGTAGTATTAGTCACGACCTTCTTGGAAATTGTTCCAGCTAGCCTGCTTACACTGTTCAGGATGGGCTTTTGTGGTTGTGGATGAGATAGGAACCTTTAAGGTAATTTGAGCAGTTTGCAAACAAGTTTGCAACACACTATAAAATCGGGAAGAGGGGGAGTTTGCTGAGTCATTATGTGATTTTGTTAAAGGTCTCCTTGGGAAAAAATGGGATAGAGATGAACCACTCGAATATTAAACATTTCTGTTAATTCATTTTTACAAAATATTGACTACAAATCAAGTTTCTATTAGCTGATTCCCAACGTACAATTGTTAGAAATGTAATCTCTATTGAATAGTAACTTGATCAAGTTTCTAGTGAACAATCCAAATGGAACAGTGTTCTTGAAACCTGTCAATACTTCTCATGCAATTAAGGATGCAAATCTCTTGTTTAAAATGCTAGACGATATTTTTGAAGAAATTGGAGAAGAAAATGTTGTGCAAGTTGTGACCACAGCGCGAGCAACTACAAAGCTGCTGGAAAGAAGATGATGGAGAAAAGAGAGCATTCGTATTGGACTCGTTGTGCTGCGCATTGGACTGCTTTAATGTTTGAAAACGTTGATGAGAAAAATTGCATAGGATTTACTTTGACCAGTTCCTACTTAATTTGCAAAGGCGTACCTAGCTTTGCAAAGGACTTACGAAATGAAGTGACGTCTACAAACTATGTTTATTCCAGAAGAATGGATGAATCTACTTGGGCTACTAAATTGGAAGGCAGAGAAATTACGAGAATTATACTGAGGGGAGCAATTTTTGGCTTAGCGTTGCATCTGCTTTTAACAATACAAATCCATTGGTTAGTGTTTTCAGACTTGTTGATTCTAGGAAGATTGCCACCTATGGGCTTTATTTAAGGGATTATGGAGAATACAAAAGAACAAATAGAATAGGAAAAAGGGTGACAATGAGGCCACATACAAGATCGGGATATCATAGATGATACGTGGGATTTTCAATTGCATAGACATCTATATGTTGCTGCTTATTATTTGAATCCACGTTGTCTCACTATTTCTCTAAGCATTCTGAAATTATGACAGGATATATAGTTGCATGTCGAGACTGATTCCTGAGAAAAAAGAACAGATGTTGCAGATCTGTAATTCGACAAGTTTGTGCTTAGGCAAAAATTCTTTGATTTTGAACAAGCAAAATCTTCATTCATAAAAAGGTGTCTGAGTACTTATTACAACTCATAAGCTTATTTATGTATACAAATAATTTTTAATGTCAATTTATCTAAAAAATTATTCACTTGTTTTGTATTCATTGCTTGGTGGAAGCAATTCGGCATTGGTACTCCAGAACTTAGTTGCCTTGCAATTAGAGTTTTAAGTCTTGCTTGTTCATCTTTTTCATGTCAATGAACCTGGAGTACATTTAATCTAAAGAGAAGTAACAAATTGACAAAAGACCAGAAAAGTTGGTTTACATTATGTACAAAGAGTCTTTAAGAATGACATATGCGGTGCAATCGCCCAAAGGGGGAGATGACCTTTAGTTATTGACATAAAAGATTATCCATTAGATGATGAGTAGGCTGCTCGTGTTGTTGTAGAACCTTAAATGAATCTCCAAGGAATAAGGAGTTTTATCCCACTACAAAGTTAACATCAGAGAAAGCGAACAGACTCACAAATAGGTATCCATATTGCTATATTTGTGCTTTATATTTGCTTATATAATAAAATAAATGGACTTTTATGTCTCAAACTTAGAGATAAAGGGAAGGGAAAGATGCATTTAGTGGACCAGCAACATGATTGGATACGAATAGACAGTGAAGATGAAGAAGATGATGGAGGAATTAGGTATGATAATCACGCCTTGGAAGATTCTACTGGTTCCAGGAGTGAAGATTATACTGATATAACAGGTTTTTAAACTTTGTTTCTTTAATAGATTAAGCTTATTGCACAATGATCTTTTTGAATGTATGATCTTTTTGTTTAACCATTTAGTAACAATTCTAAATTTTTAGTTTAATATTATACTGTCTTCGGATTTTGTAGTACCTGATAATTTGTGGCCAATTTTTGGTTTGTACGGAGGCTACGCCTAAAAGACCCTATTTTCTTTGCATTGTGCGGCTATAATTTTTCTAATTTTTCTGAAAGGGGAAGGTTGCGGTTATCTGCATCCTATCAGATTTATCATGAAGCCAAACAGTTTCATTGGGTTCAATATTTTGAGTTGGGACCGAAAACCAACAGAACCCACTCAGCTCTAGGTTTTGAGATATGAATAATCCAATAATTAAGCATACAATTTAAACAAACAAAACACCACAATAAAATCCTTCAAGAAAAAGAACTTAATTCCAAAGATTAACAAGGCAACATACCTTAGGCATGTACTTATGGAAATATTCTACCACAATTTGTAGCGTTTGTTTAGGTTCGTCAAATACCTGTAAGCAATTCAATAAAAATAAAAATCAGATTCACATGTCAGTTTGATATATAAGGTTGTTATCACTAACCCAAAAAAAAAAAAAGGAAGAAGAAGAAGAAAAGGAAGGGCAAGCAGTGAACAAGATACTCAAAAAAATTTGTGCCTGAGCTGAGGGAGAGTCAAAGAAATAGATTTTTTTCTTTTTTAAGAAAATTCTACATTTTCATTCATAGTAGGAAAAATATTACAGCACTTCAAAATAGGGGGTCTTGCCTGAGCCATTTCGAAGTGAGGAGGGACTTAATTTTACAACAGCCTAGTAGTTAAGTCCGTTGTCAAAATATTTACTGCAATGCCCAATTAAGGTAAGAGTAAAATTTTTAGGAACAGCCCATATACAACAGCAAGAAGAGTCGGGTTGTCACAGTCAAAACCCTATCAAGCTAGACAAAATATTCACTACAATGACAAACAATTAAATAGCAGGTAAAGCTTAAGGAAGAACAAATAGAAAAGCTTCCACGAGGATCAAGATGTATGTAAGTTCTCATCATGTGTTTGTTCGTGCAGGACATATGTTTTGAAATTTAACAGAAAAAAAATAACATTTGTATTAGTATGATTCTAATCAACTTTTCATTTTATGTAGTAGATAAAAGAACAGCCACATATTACTGCCTCAGAAATATGGTTCACAAACAATGCCATCTAACATGAAATAGTTTCATTTCATGCTCTTTTCACTCAAAAGGTGAGACACATTTTGTGATATTGACACCCAAGTATATGCATAACGGGGAGAGTGCTTGGAGCACCTGTAAAAAAGAGGAAATAATATTGCTATTGTAAATGAGTTCCTCGAGGATGACATCCACCACCGGGGTCCTGCACCATGTCGAGTTAATAGATATAGATTTTAAGCAGAAAATCATGTTAAATACAGAGAGATTAGTAAGTACCTCACACCATCAGCTCTGGTGGTGAAACCCTGCTCATCTGCGATGCTCCGTGATGAATCTAATTCAATGATCTAAAGGATACAAAAGGTGGGGTCAATAGAAATCTGGAATGCAGGGATCCTCAGGAAGTGAGTACTCGAGGATTCACCATTAATACAAGTTCTTTCAGGACAGTGCATGTACACTTTTGAACTTGGGGTAAAGCTAGTAGGGCAGCAGTATCAACTTCTCTTGATAGACCCTCTGAATGTCTTCCGGTGTGGTTAATTTCAGAAGATAGTTCAGTCTGATCATTGGAGAAGCCACACATAATAGACAAGCAGTCCTGTATTAAGTTTTTGTACATTATTTTTCTGGAACCCTGCAAAAAAGTGGTAGAAAAAGGTCAGAGGCACGGTAACTAAGTGAACAATTCCTCACTATAACAAGGACGGAATACATATTGAGATTAAACTGTCGATCACAGGAAAGGCATACCAGAAGCATGTTCAGCAGTGATTCCCTCAAAAGAGTCCAGTTACTATTTTCTGTAGCATGACATGAACAACTCAACCATGGATTCCAAAGTCCTATCTTTAAAAAGCATCATCAATCATAGGGAATCACTTTACCTTGAAATGCACGATTACGAGGTAAAAAATCATCCTCAAGAATAGTAATCAAATATTGAAGCAGCAACATATTTCTCAGAAACTGCAAAGAGAACATCTCAGAGATAAAGCATGTTCTTGGAAAAAAAATAAGCAATAAATTAAAAAATGGGGAGGTTTGGGGCTGCCCCTTTTTTTGGGGGAGGGGGGGGGGGGTGGCGGGGAATGGGTTTGTGGGGGTGTGCTGAACAGTAATAAGCTACACTACCATCACATTCTTCTTCCACATTATTAGAATTTAAAATGAAAAATATGGTAAGAATTAGTTGTCTGTTTGGTGCAAAAGAAATTAGTAGAATTGATATGAATATGATACTTGGCCGAACAAGGAAAAGGATGAAAACATGGAAGATGGTATGTAATTACAGATCAACTTTTATATGCAAGTGATAATCAGAGCAGGTTCATACATTCCATTAATTTAAAGAAAGCATTTTGGACCATGATAAGTTGGTAATGACCTTCATTTTTACTGCTTCAGACTGTCTCTCCTTTGCTGCCTTAACAACTTCTTGTATAAGAGCGTGGAAATTCTGAAATTGATACAAAATTTCTGAAAATGTGGAAACTGAGGAGCATTGCCACCAATACAGAACATAATGATATGAAATATCAAACAAGTAGATTACATTCTCTGCTAGATATATATTTCAGGAAGAATTTTAACAGAAAACAGGCTCAATTTACACACCAGGGAGTCAACTGATCCTCCTGATGGTTTATTGGCTACAACCTTGTCATTGTAACTGTCTGACCCGAAAGCAAATGGTGACCATGCCTGCACTTCCCGGTCAAAACCAAGTATTATTCTTATATTGACGTCCCCACTCCCCAAGTTGTAATGTTTCACGGGCTCATCAAATAAGAAAGAGAAGACTTACCTCTTCAACCACAACTAACTCAGAAACAACATCTGGAGATGAAGAAGATTTTGATTTTTCCATTTTTGGTAAGTACACCGGAGGAAACCGCTAGATATCAAAATATATTTTGTCAGAATCAAAAGAATATATTAATTTATATGCTTGATTGACCCTCAGTAGGCAAAAGATCGAATACCTTATTCAAATCCAGCAGAAGTTGGTAGCTTTCCATAATTAAATCGAATGAATCCTCATTCTTAAGAATTTGGAAAATTGCATCAAACATTGTGCTGTTCCGGCAGGTTGCAATGTTAGATATTGTACGACAAACCAGCCATATCATCAAACATACAGAAAAGAGAGCTGCTATGGGGCATGATTTGACAACTCAATCATTCTCTGTTCAAAATCGCCAACAGATTTCCCAACTCGTACCCAAAATCAAAGAGAATAAAACGAGCAGAAGGACCGACTACCTGGTAGGTGCGCTTCCGTTCTCGGGAAGAAGAGAAGCGCGACGAACAGCTTCCAGAAAGGCAAGTCCTGACATAAAGAATCGAATTATACGACTAAAATTAAAATTGCATGAACGATTACAACTCATTGCACAGAAACAAAGAAACAGGAGAGTAGAGATGCGTGCGCACTGTCATCGTTGAGATGGTGAGATATTTTAGAGCTATTGAAGCCAGAAGTGTCAAGGATGGCCATAGTGTTCTCTTCCATTGCGCTATTGCCCGTCACTCTCTTCCGATTCTCCATATTCTCTGCCTAATTTCCCTTACTGCTGAATTCTTCTGTCTTGCCCCAAATCCCAAAACCCTAGAGAGTTACTCAAAGACAAAGAACAGCGAAAAAATACATTTTCCCGCCAAAGGTTGAGAAACATGGGGCCGAAGAAAATGAAAACGGGTGCCGTTGCGATGGTACGAAGTCCGAAGCGACTTATGAGGGCGGTAGGATTGGTTTTTTAATAATTTTTTTATGGATTTTAATATAAAAAAAAAAGAGAGAATGAGTGGAGATTTGTGTAATATATGTAGGTCCCATGACATATGTGGATGTGATTGGTTTAATCAAAGTAAAGAATAAATAAAAAAGTAATAAAATTTTGTGAAATTTGTTATCTGTCACATGCTATATGCGAGCCAACTAAGGGCTTTTTCTCTACACTATAAATTTTTATTAATTTTTACTGATTTTTTCTCTTTTATCATTTTTAACAATTTATATAATTATTTTATATTTTTCTTATTTTTAATAACACATCTAATGCGTAGTTCAAAGAAATCTACAATATCCCCAAAAGAACAAATCCTAAACATTAACAATAATATATATATTGACACGCCCCGCACCAAATTATCTCTAATAACTTGACACGTGGCGTGCGCCAACGATGGATGACAACTACGTGCCGGATCCATCGCTAAGGCAAACTGTAACTGCTTGATTTTACCTTAATTTGAAAAATAAGAAAATATTTTGCGAAAAATTTGACAGAGTTTCCTCTGTATTTTGGACATATCCAACCTGTAAGAGATTTATTCCAAGCTCCAGACATGCAACCCAACATTTGCACAAATCTCATTTCAAATCAAGAATATTGAAACCTTTAGAAACAAGCCCAACCACCATAATTCAATATCAGTGTCACTTTCCAAAACTCAAATGAGAACGATGTCGAAAAGAATTAGGGTGTGTTTGATTGACGGGTTGCAAAAGAAAAGCGGGAAAACGTTTGCGTGGTAAACGTTTTACCACCTACCCCCTTAAGAAAACGTTTTCATGCTTTTGGTGAAAATCGTACTTAAAACGGTTGTACCTTGTAAAACCATTTCCTTTTACAACTTGCAATTAAACATCGGAAAGTGTAAAATATTTTACATGATTTGACATTTGCATGCAAAACCAATTCCAATTAAACACACCCTTAATGAATAACTAATGAATAAACCAATAGATCTCTTCTTAAAAACCCTTTCTCAAATGAATGCGAGGTTTCAACTAAACGCTAGTAAATGAATGAATAAATAAATGAACCTACTAGCTAAATGGAAAAGTAATGGTAGTGGTGGTCAACAAGCGATCCAAGCTCAACTCAATTGCTTCCTGATAAGAGAAACATTAGGAAAATACGTGAGTTTTGTAACCCAGTGAGTGGATAAGTTCACAAATATATGTAGTTTTCCAACTAAAATATCTTCATAAGAATCTCTTTATCCGAACGCATAAATAGCATAAATAATTGGAAACCATCGAGATAATACTAATAACTGAAATTATTCTAACTGGACAAACACTGATTATACCGTTTCAAACAGATTTTGTTTTCTAAAACTGAATTCTGTAACTACAAATAATTTACTGAAAAATAACATCAAAAGTACCAACGAGCAACAACTAACTTGTGTAGAATACTCTCAATACACGTGGTGTGTCGCTCAAAAGTCTGTTCTGTCTGAATATCTGGTCATACGCGCGCAGAGCAAGCCCCAAAGGCTAAACACCCCCATACACGACCCAAAACCTATATGTGTACGAAAGTGGGTCCCAAAGACCTCTGTAATTCTGGTCATACACTGTGGAACACATCACGACAGTGTAGAGCGAGTAAAGCTAACGAGGTACTTTATGATGGTTTTAAAAGAATATTCACTTGATCTTTTGAAAAGAAAACACTACTTAATAAAATCCACGATCTTCTGAAATATTTATTTATAATAGCATATCGTAATAATCTGAGGAAAAAAAAGACATTAGAATTTAAAACATGTTACTTTATGAAAATATGATTTTTCCACTCACAGAATTACGAACTGCTTCTAGTTCGGCTGGTAGGCTTTCCCAATCGTCTCGTCACCACCTGAAATAATGACAATGCTCTAATTAAAATCTACACACTTGGTTGACCAACCCAAGGCCTATCCACATTCAATACTACACTGCAGCATTCCTAACCAATCCCTAATTACTCCATTCCATTACCTCATTCCTCTTCTTTTATTGATTTCACAATATTTCATGCCATTGGAACCACCCAATTGAATCACAAAATAAATTCCCAAATTTTCAGCATCTAGGTAATGTAAGTTTCAATCCACTTCATCACCCACTACTCAATTACCATCAATTCCACTTCAAAATAATTAATTATGGCCAAATAACATCTTAATAACACTCAATCAATCCAAAATAATGATAAATTTCGAATCCCCAATTTCTATTGGTAAAACCCTAAAATTACTTTCACTATTTACCTCGAATTCCATGAGATAAAATTGAAGAAATGCACTTACCACGCAAAACCACAACGAATCCAAGCTTTCTCCTTCCTTTTTTTCCTTTTTCCTTTTTTTTTCTTTTTCCTTTCTTTTTCCTCGCGATTGGCTCTTCTGGTTTCTGCGTTGCTGTTGAACTCACGAATCCCTTTTGCTTTCATATGTATGTATATGTATATATATATTATATATAATTGCAACCTAAGTCCCTTTTCTTTAATTAAGAGATTTAAGTTAGCCCTTTGACCCTTAATTGCGTCCATAGCCCACAACTTCCAATTAAATCAATTAAATCCACAAACCTTTAATAGACCAAATTAAACCCCTTTAATAATTTGACTTTGACCGACAATTAACGATTTTGACCAAGTAGTAGCTGAAATTTAAATAAGCGAAAATTCGGGTCGTAACAACCTTACCTCCTTAAAAGAATTTCGTCCTTGAAATTCAGCCAGCTACTGTCTGAAGAGGTGGGGATACTTAGCTCGTATTTGCTCATCGTTCTCCCAAGTAGCTTCTTCCACTGGATGATTCTTCCACGATACTTGAACTAGATTGGCGACCACCTTATTGTTTTTGATTTGCTGTCTTCTGCCAAGTATTCGATCAGGTTCCTCATCGCATGTCAAATTCTCCCTCACCTCAACTGGTTGTGCTTCTAGGATATGAGATGGGTCCGAAATGTACTTGAGAAGCATGGAAACATGAAAGACATCATGAATCCTAGATAGCTCACTTGGTAGAGCCAAGCGATAAGCGATTGGGCCAATTTCCTCAATGATCTCGTAAGGCCCTATATAACGTGGGCTTAGCTTTCCTCGTCTACCAAATCTCAAAACACCTTTACATGGAGATAGACGCAGAAATACCTTATCCCCAACTACAAACTTAAGATCTCTTCTACGCTTATCTGCATAGCTTTTCTGCCTGTCCTGGGCCGCCTTCAATCTTTCTCTGATTATCGCTACATTCTCTGAAGTAAGTTGAACCAACTCAGGTCCCATCAACTCCCGTTCACCGACTTCACTCCAACAAACTAGAGTTCTACATTTTCTACCATACAAAGCTTGAAAAGGAGCCATTCCTATGCTGGAATGGTAGCTGTTATTGTAGTCAAACTCCATCAGTGCTAAGTGATTATCCCAACTTCCTTTAAATTCAAGGGCGCAAGCTCGGAGCATATCTTCCAAAGCTTGTATAGTTCGTTCTGACTGACCATCTGTCTGCGGGTGGAACGCGGTACTGAGGTATTGTTTAGTGCCCAAAGCATCCTGTAGTTTCGGCCAGAACTTAGATGTGAACCTGGAATCTCTATCTGAAATAATAGAGACTGGAACTCCGTATAAACACACTATCTCATCCACATACAACTTAGCCAATTTACTTAAAGGATCAGTTTCTTTAGTCGGAAGGAACCTGGCAGTCTTTGTCAACCGATCAACAATCACCCAAACTCCATCATTCCCACGCTGAGTGCGAGGAAGACTAAATAAGAAATCCATAGTAATATGTTCCCATTTCCATTCGGGAATAGGCAAAGGCTGTAGTAATCCAGCTGCCTTTTGACGATCTAGCTTTATCTGCTGACAAATCAAACATTTTGACACAAACTCAGCTATCTCTTTCTTCATGCCTAACCACCAGTAATGATCTTTCAATGTGTAGTACATTTTAGTACTTCCTGGGTGCATAGCATAAGCCGAACTGTGCGCTTCCTCTAAAATCTCCCTCTTCAATTCTTCAGTGTTAGGCACACATAATCTGTTCCCCATAACTAAAGCACCATCATCTGCGATTGAATAATCTTTTCGTAATCCGAGATCGACCTCCTCCTTCAATTTCTTAAGTGACAAATCCCGAAATTGCGCTTCCTTAACCTTAGCAACCAAGGTAGGTCTCACATGAAAACTAGCTAGTATCCCTCCTGTTGGAGTCGTGGACAATTCGGTATTCAACATCTTGAACTCACCAATCAACAAAGCTACCATTGCATTAGCCTGTGATGAGGAACTAGTCTTTCTGCTCAAAGCGTCTGCCACCACATTCGCTTTTCCTTGATGATAGTCGATCTTACAATCGTAGTCTTTAATCAGCTCGAGCCATCTCCTCTGTCTCAAATTCAACTCTTTCTGATCAAAGATGTATTTTAAACTCTTATGATCCGTAACCGCACTTTTCGCCATACGTAATGCCTCCAAATTTTAAGAGCTAAAACCATCGCCAATTCTAGGTCATGGGTTGGGTAATTCAACTCATGTTTCTTCAATTGTCTTGAAGCGTAAGCTATAACCTTCCCATTCTGCATTAAAACGCAACCCAGACCTTGTTGGGAAGCATCACTGTATATCACAAACTCTTCACTTGGAGATGGAAGTGTTAGTATCGGTGCAGATGACAACCTAGCCTTCAACTCTAAGAAGCTATTCTCGCACTGTTCTGACCAGATAAATTTAGCATCCTTTCGAGTCAAACTGGTCAAGGGAAGAGCTATTCGAGAAAACCCTTCTATAAATCGACGGTAATAACCTGCTAGCCCAAGAAAACTCCGAACTTCAAGCATTAGTAGGGCGTTCCCATTTTAGAAGCGCTTGATCTTCACGGGGTCTCGTAAATGCCTTCTGAGATTACATGACCCAAGAATACTACTTTGTCAAGCCAAAATTCACACTTACTGAACTTGGCATATAGCTGCTTGTCCCGCATAACCTGCAAAATAATCTTCAAGTGCTCGGCATGCTCATCACAACTGCGAGAATAGATTAGTATATCATCTATAAAGACGATCACAAATATGTCAAGATACGGTTGGAGAACTCTGTTCATAAGATCCATAAATACTGAGCATTGGTTAATCCAAATGGCATGACTAAGAATTCATAGTGGCCATATCGAGACCAAAGCCGTCTTCGATATGTCCGTCTCTCGATCTTAAGTCGATGGTACCACGACGTAAATCAATCTTCGAGAATACCGTAGAATCTCTGAGCTGATCAAACAAGTCATTGATTCGGGGTAAGGGATATTTGTTGCGAATAGTGACCTTATTCAGTTGTCTGTAGTCAATACACAATCTCATGGTGCCGTCTTTTTTTCACAAATAAAACAGGCGCTCCCCAGGGAGATACGCTGGGCCTGATGAAACCCTTATCAACCAAATCTTGCAACTGAGCTTTTAATTCCTTAAGTTCTTTAGGAGCCATCCGATACGGTGCCTGTGAAATAGGTGCTGTCCCTGGTACTAGATCAATTGTGAATTCCACTTCCCTGTCTGGTGGTAAGCCTGGAAGATCCTCTGGAAATACATCAAAAAAATCTTGCACAATTGGAATATCCTCTAGTTTTAATTCGGTGATCTGGGTGTCTATCACATGAGCCAGATACGCTTGGCAACCTTTTCTAAGCAATCTTCCAGAATCCAGTGCAACTATAACACAAGATGATAAAACCTTACGTTCCCCATACAGAATAATCTTAGGTTCTCCCGGCCTCTCAAACACAACTCTCTTGCGATAGCAGTCAACTGTGGCATGGTTCTTAGCTAGAAAGTCCATGCCAAGAATAACATTAAACTCACAAATTTCAAGAGGAACTAGGTTTGCTTTTAATTCCTGATCATTCACCTTAACAACACAATCTCTATACCAACTGTCAGCTACTAGTGACACTCCGACTGGAGTTGTCACCACCAAAAGTGTATCTAAGGGCTCTAACATATGGTCAGCATAAATAGTAAATGCATGTGAAACAAATGAATGGGTAGCACCAGAATCAATCAATGTACGAGCATTCTTACCAAAAATGGACAACGTACCCATAATAACGTCGGCGACTCCTCTCCTCTATTGAGTCACAAAGAAAACCTTTCCTTGAGTTCTTGGACGTCCACCCTGGCTTTCTTGCTTACTACCACTGCTATTAGTAAATGTAGGTTGTGCTACACTCGACGACCTGTAATTACCAGCAGCTGGACCCCTCTGGCCTTGTTTTACACTATTAGCACCCGATTGTGAAGATACGACGTGTGAAGCACTTCCCACCTGGGAATTTGGGCAATTAAAACTTAAGTGTCCTGCTTGCCCACAACGATAACAAATACCAGCCCCTTTAAGGCATTCTCCTTGATGGAACCTCCCACAAGTCTGGCACTGCGGATATGTACCCGTACGAAATCTATCATGCTGTCCTGAGTTAGTACCCTAAGAATATGATCGACCACCAATAGGTTGTTGCACCGAGGCTTGGCTCTGCCCTGAACTCTGATTAGGCCCAAAACTCTGTGACCTAGACTTGAAGGTGCTAGTATGAGTGACACCTGGCCAAAAACTCTGCCTATTCTTCTTAGACTGTCCATGAGGGTTGGTTGATTGATTATTGGGGCTTTGGTACCTCGCTGTTTCTCCTCGACTATTTCCTTTAGCAATGTACTTTTCAATCCTCATAGCTGTCTCCACAAGTGCATTGAAATTTCCATGACCTTGATTTGTGACTGATTGTGCAATGTCTCCCCGTAGCCCTTCTTCAAACCTCCTACACTGGTCACTCTCCGTTGGTACCAAATTTCTAGCGTATTTCAATAGTTCCATAAATTTCTTATGATATTGAGCAACCGTCATAGACCCCTGGACCAACTTCAAAAATTCACTCTGTTTACTGCTTCGGAATGATTGAGGGTAAAAAGCTTCGTCAAAAGCTGTCTTGAAAGCCTCCCAGCTAACAGCATTCGGATAAGCTTGCCTAGCTTCGAAAGAATCCCACCAATCAGCAGCTGAACCCTTCAATAAAAATGAAGCAATGAGGACTTTCTTATCTTGAGGACATTCCATGATCCTGAGTATACGCTCGGTGCTCCTCATCCAAGCGTCTGCATCGGCCAAATCATCTGTACTTTCAAACTCTTTTGCTCCCAATTTAAGTGCCTTCTCGATATTTGTTTCTTGTTCACGTTTTGGTAAAATGGAAGCAAGAGCTGAAGCGAGCAGAGCCGTTAAGTTTGTATTTGGGGCTGTATTTTCGTGTTCATTTCTAGTTGGAGCCATATCCCCCTGTGCAGGCCCATCACGGGACTGATCAACAGACTCATCTACTATTCCCTCTTGCCTAACATCCCCTTCAGGAATGTGTTGAGCATGAGATCGTGCCTGACTGCGAGTTGTTGAACCACCACGTGCCATGATGCTCTACAAAATGATATGAAATTATAAGAAATGTGCAATGCAACTTTCATTGAGCTGCAGAAGAACACGTTATGCAATCCTAGACCCTAGACCATGCTCTGATACCAATTGACACGCCCCGCACCAAATTATCTCTAATAACTTGACATGTGGCGTGCGCCAACGATGGATGACAACTACGTGCCGGATCCATCGCTAAGGCAAACTGTAACTGCTTGATTTTACCTTAATTTGAATAATAAGAAAATATTTTGCGGAAAATTTGACAGAGTTTCCTCTGTATTTTGGACATATCCAACCTGTAAGAGATTTATTCCAAGCTCCAGACATGCAACCCAACATTTGCACAAATCTCATTTCAAATCAAGAATATTGAAACCTTTAGAAACAAGCCCAACCACTATAATTCAATATCAGTGTCACTTTCCAAAACTCAAATGAGAACGATGTCGAAAAGAATTAATGAATAACTAATAAATAAACCAATAGATCTCTTCTTAAAAACCCTTTCTCAAATGAATGCGAGGTTTCAACTAAACTCTAGTAAATGAATGAATAAATAAATGAACCTACTAGCTAAATGGAAAAGTAATGGTAGTGGTGGTCAACAGGCGATCCAACCTCACGCTCAACTGCTTCCTAATAAGAGAAACATTAGGAAAATACGTGAGTTTTGTAACCCAGTGAATGGATAAGTTCACAAATATATGTAGTTTTCCAGCTAAAATATCTTCATAAGAATCTCTTTATCCAAACGCATAAATAGCATAAATAATTGGAATCCATCGAGATAATACTAATAACTGAAATTATTCTAACTGAACAAACACTGATTATACCGTTTCAAACAGATTTTGTTTTCTAAAACTGAATTCTGTAACTACAAATAATTTACTGAAAAATAACATCAAAAGTACCAACGAGCAACAACACACTTGTGTAGAATACTCTCAATACACGTGGTGTGTCACTCAAAAGTCTGTTCTGTCTGAATATCTGGTCATACGTGCGCAGAGCAAGCCCCAAAGGCTAAACACCCCCATACACGGCCCAAAGCCTATGTGTGTACGAAAGTGGGTCCCAAAGACCTCTGTAATTCTGGTCATACACTGTGGAACACATTACGACAGTGTAGAGCGGGTAAAGCTAACGAGGTACTTTATGATGGTTTTAAAGGAATATTCACTTGATCTTTTGAAAAGAAAACACTACTTAATAAAATCCACGATCTTCTGAAATATTTATTTATAATAGCATATCGTAATAATCTGAGGAAAAAAAAGACATTAGAATTTAAAACATGTTACTTTATGAAAATATGATTTTTCCACTTACAGAACTACGAACTTCTTCTAGTTCGGCTGGTAGGCTTTCCCAATCGTCTCGTCACCACTTGAAATAATAACAATGCTCTAATTAAAATCTACACACTTGGTTTACCAACCCAAGGCCTATCCACATTCAATACTACGCTGCAGCATTCCTAACCAATCCCTAATTACTCCATTCCATTACCTCATTCCTCTTCTTTTATTGATTTCACAATATTTCATGCCATTGGAACCACCCAATTGAATTACAAAATAAATTCCCAAATTTTTAGCATCTAGGTAATGTAAGTTCCAATCCACTTCATCACCCACTGCTCAATTACCATCAATTCCACTTCAAAATAATTAATTATGGCCAAATAACATCTTAATAACACTCAATCAATCCAAAATAATGATAAATTTCGAATCCCCAATTTCTATTGGTAAAACCCTAAAATTACTTTCACTATTTACCTCGAATTCCATGAGATAAAATTGAAGAAATGCACTTACCACGCAAAACCACAACGAATCCAAGCTTTCTCCTTCATTTTTTTCCTTTTTCCTTTTTTTTTCTTTTTACTTTCTTTTTCCTCGCGATTGGCTCTTCTGGTTTCTGCGTTGCTGTTGAACTCACGAATCCCTTTTGCTTTCATATGTATGTATATGTATAATATAATTGCAACCTAAGTTCCTTTTCTTTAATTAAGATTTTTAAGTTAGCCCTTTGACCCTTAATTGCGTCCATAGCCCACAACTTCCAATTAAATCAATTAAATCCACAAACCTTTAATAGACCAAATTAAACCCCTTTAATAATTTGACTTTGACCGACAATTAACGGTTTTGACCAAGTAGTAGCTGAAATTTAAATAAACGAAAATTCGGATCGTATATATATATATATATATATATATATATATATCATTTTCCATTGTGAAGGGAAAGTATCCTAGACAGCTAGTCTACAATAGCTTTATGCTTAGGCCATTTCCAATGCAAATGTGAATAGCAAGATGATATGAAAGAGAGAGATGAAGAGAAGAAAATTGTTTTAATTGAATATGAATGGAACCAGTGTAAGCAGAAAGAGCCAAAAAAAATGAAAAAGATGAGAGGCTTAGAAATAAATTAAAAAATAATAATAAAATAGTGGTGGAAGAATTCTAGATGGGTGTCTATTTCTAACATGACACGTGAATTTTTTTTAAATGTGGGAAAATGTGAGGCAAATGAGAGAAAAATGAGTTCACGAAAAGAAAAAATTGGAAAAAAGGTGAGGCTCTCTGACATTCTTGTGCTTTTTTCTCTCTAAAATGGAAACTTGCAATTGAGGTTCATCCCAAGCGATATATAATCAACTAGTACAATCAATAGTAATTCTACCCATACATTGCACTAGCATCTCCCACTTAAAAATGCAATTGGTTTTTTGTTAACGCTAATAAAGTTTAGATTGAATTAATATAATGAAGTAAAAGAAATATAATATCATTATTTTTAATTATAAAATAAAAATATCACAAATAACACTTCATATATATAACATTTGTAATTATATTTGTTTGGCTCTCATCCTTATCACATATCTTAGTGTCACACCCGTGCAATGCAGTGACATCTCCAAATGTCTAATGAAATTCATTTATTTATTTTTCTTTTCTTATCAATGATAGGACTTAGCTTAAACAGAATTATTATGATGAAACAATAGGAACATAACATCATTATTTTACTACAAATAATCAATAATTTTTTAAAACACTTTCTCAGACACAACATTTGTTGTAGTGATCGTTAGCTTTTCTTTCTTATCAAGTATCATCATTTACAATTATTGTATGGAGATTAAAAAATATAAAGTATAACCAAAGTTCGAAATATGTCTTTGAAGACATGTTTATAAATTTTTATAAATTTTTTCTACTTTTGAATTTGGCCAAACTAATCACATCCACATATTTCATGGGACTTACATGTACTATATAAATTTTCATCATTCAACTCTACTCATTCTCTCTTACTTCACATAAAAATTGATAAAAACTGCAATCTTATCATGGGCTACATTCATGAATGAAGTCATTCATTCTCTGTCTTTAACAAAAATCACAGCATTCAATTAGCTTAGATTTGTAACTATCGATACTTCTCTTTATAACTTTCAATAACTTGAAACTGAATGTTTCAAGTCCTTTCCAATGTTTGAAAGTGTTTGATCACAACTCTTGTTTATAATTAGTTCGTAGGATTGCATCGACAAAATTTGTCTCTTTTGAAACTCAAATCGTAGTCGCATATCTAATTGAATTAAAAACATTCTTAGAACCATTTTTGGATAAATTGAATTCATGTAATTTTTTATTTAAGGGTTGTTCTATATACAATACTGGGATTTATTCGAACGACATATTAAATAATAAGTGATTGAAAATGGGGGAAATGTATTTAAAAAAATAAAATAATTGTATGAGTATTTGAAAATAATGAAAAAGAAAAAGTTAGTGAAAATTAATAAAATTTATTGTGTATAAAACAAGCCCTTGGAGATAGAGTCACAATATTTGAACAAAATTTTTTATTTATACAAAAAAAGTAATCTACGTTAGGACTTCGAAAAAAAATTTATATTGCCAAAACTGATACAGAAAAAAAGGAAAAAAGTCAATTCTAAATTATGTACACATGAATAAAGTTTACATTGTTAAAGTTGCCTAGATTTCTTAGAAAAAATAACAAAATACAACGTTTCAAAGCAAAACGAGTCACACCCAAATCAACAAAAATGATCTGGTATTTTACTGCAAGCCATTAACATAATCAATCAATTTCTACGCTACATTCCATGTATTAGTCGGCAGTCAATTCTAGAACTCACCCACCACATTTTCTTCTCTCAAACAGAGGGTGATAAATCTATTAGGAATTGTCCAATAAAATATGCTCAATAGAATACAAGAATAGACAATTCAAACCGGATCTACTCGTTTCTTAAATGAGATCAGTGATTAGAGATTACTGATATAGAAGCGGATTTCACAGCAAATCTCTCATTTGTTCTTTCGTCTCCATAGCCGTCCAGTCGTTTGACCTCCTATGGTGATCCACATTTTAATTCCCCTCTTGAATCATGAACACTTTCCTAGTAGGATACCTTCTCTAAACTCTAATGTTAGCTAAGTTTGTAGAGAGAGTTAAGAGAAAATCTCTTTTTCTATTATGAGATAATAGTAGGTTATTTATAGGTTTCTAATAGCCTAATAGGCTTGTGGGTTCCCAAACTAACTAAAGCCTTTAATTAATTTAATTAATCAATTAGGCCCCAACTCGAATAACTCGGTCTAACTATTAGGCTTTGTACACCATAACTAATATTCTCCCACTTGGACAAGATCCAATTCAATATACAAGTGCTTGACTTTGTGTGTGGCTCATCAGGGTCGTAGTCATGATGGCAAATGTCATAGTATCACTATTTTTGTAACACCCCAAGTCTAGAAACCTAGACGTGGACGTGTCAATCTTTATTTTACTTTAAAATGCAGAAAATAAATAAATTAACTTACGATTTTTTTTTTGAAAAGTAAAATCCTATAAAGATTTCAGCAGAATTTTCCCTATAACTGGACATAACCGACCTGTTAAGAAACTCAGCATCCTCACACAAGATTCAAGAATGTAATTAAATTAAATTCTCCAAAATCCTTTAACTTAGAAAGATATAAATAAATTAGAAACACAAATCTCATATTCAGACTAAAATAACTTCTACCAAATCCATTAGTCTAAAATAACAAAAACCATTTAATCATGAGCAATAATTAAAAGAATTAAACGAATGACTAATGAATAGCCATTGTAAGTGGCGATAAGTGCTTTCACTTCAAAATTGAAAAACTAGCAAAAAGGGTATTGTCTGAATTTGCCTCCAAGAGCTTTCCTCATTCATCTCGCTCTCATCACGTGTAATGAATGGAAAAGTAAGTTTGCATGAGCTAAACCCCAGTAAGTAAACCCCGTGCACATGATGGATGCGTATGCAGTGCAAGATTTAAATTAAACTTTGCAATATGTATCCCGTTGTAACTTTTCATGTTCTCCTTAGGCATTTAAAAGACATTCTTTCTCTCCATCATGAGCCCACTTGATGTATCACCTAGTCAATCAGATGCAATGGGCGATTCTTATTCGGAACCAGATAAAATTCTACCGGTAGTACTGCAAAGCGGTTAAAATAACTTTCAATTTTCAACTTAACTTTCACTTTCACATTAACTTTCCATCAGGTACGTGATAAGTGCTAGAAAAACACTTAAATAACTCTTCTATTTTACGTATTTGTGTGTTTTATTAGTATTATATATTTATTTTTATGTGTTTTCCTTTTATTGTGTGTTTAGAGTCACAAGAAATCAAAAGGAGCCAAAATGGATAAAAATGGAGCGAAAATGGAACTTGGGACCGAAATGCAAGCAAATTCAAAGATGGAGGGCCTCCGATGCAATTTTATGAAAAGTTGTTTTTACAATTTTTATTTTGCCAATATCAAATAATATCAAAAGAGGATTTCCACATTTTTTTCGGATCCCAAATCGGAGTTTCCTAGTGAAAGTTATGGCCATTTGAAGAGAAAGGACAAAGCGTAAAAAATCAGCAACTCGAATTTACTGCCGCAGTTCAGTAATTTGACCATAACTTTTGCTAAAAATTCGGATTGACCTCCACTTTATATTGTTGGAAAGCACACTCCGAGGGCTACAAGTTTAATGTTGACGTCTTCAAATGATTCAGATTATATCATGGTCAAAAATGGGCAAAACCGAGAGTGATGTGAATGGAAGATTTCTTGGGTCATGTTTTGGTAGAAAATTCATAACTTTCTATTAAAATATCAAAAAGAGGAAATTCTAATTGCACAATTCAGCCAAGATGCTTACCTATACCATGATACAATATTTGAACTAATGGAGCAATTTAAGATCATGATTTGATGGTTACCAATTAGTGGAATCATAATGGAGTAGTTGTACAATTTTTTATCATGTTTCCTTGTGAAATTTTGCCTATAAATAGAGGCATTTGTAAAGAAGGAAAGACACAACTTAGTAGAAGAGAATTAGCTAGTAGTTCTCTCCAACTTTCCCTTCAATAAAATTCTCTTTTTCATTTGTTCTTAGTTTTAGTTTGAAGCTCTTAGCTTTTCATATTCCGGCGGATCGATTCTTCGATAAGTTTCTCTTTTCCCTTTTATTTCGCTATTTATTTCTTAGCATTTATTTACTTATTTTCTATATTTTGCGTATAATCTATCATATAGTGGTGGTGATACAAGGCGAACACTCGCTAAAAAGTATGAAACCCCGCAAATATGAGTAGTTAGACTTTTCTATCTAGTTCGAGGGGGACGTTGTATTCAACTAACATGTGGTTATCTTTTCTAACTCTTTAGTAACGTTTTATCTATTCCTCTACTTCAATTTGTTGATTTGTTATGCTTTTAAACCCGTTTTGAATTTATGTGATTATTGCATTCACTTTGGCCAATTGAATCAATTAATCTTTAAATTCAAGTTATGTGCTAGGATTGGAACTTTTGATCCGTAATTGTCACTAGATTCCAATCCACAGTAGCAAATGAATATCGTGCATATTTGTTAACAAATCAACTTAGATGTATTAATTCGAGCTTGTGAAATTATTCATCTAATTCAACTCATTCTTCTCGTTCATTTCATACTAGCTTTGCATTAAATCCTAAGAGCTTGTTTAGGGTTATCCAATAGCTAGATGTTAAGTTAAGGAGCTCACTTTAATTTAATACACTTAAGGAAGAATTCGTTAATCAGAGCGTATTGATTAATTGGAGTTGATAAATTGGAGAAGGAATAGTAACACGTTGCATGGGAAAGATAAAAACGAGTTGTTGACACAACCGAACCCGAGAACTGGATATTTATTTCAATTGTTTTATTTGATCTTATCTTTTGTCATTTGAATTTCATTCAACTTCACAAACCCCCCTTTCTATATTAATTGATAAAATCAACTAGATCAAGCACCGTTCCTCTTGGGTTCGACCCTTACTTACTACTTCTACATTAATTTGTAGTTTTGAAACCGAGTAAGGAAATAAAAATTAAACTTTGGCGCGCCGCGACACGCCCCACCAGTACGCTTGGCCCCTCCACACCCCATTTCCCACTCACACCTTTCATGACATAGATGTACACCCATTTTTGTTCAAAATTTTGGGATACATACTTTTAAAAAGATTATATTTTCCACACTTTAACATCAAATACTTAGCTTATCGAAAAATCTTTGACTAGCATGACTCATGAAAGCCATGACATAACAATGATGCATGCTCAAATGTAAAACCGAATATGTTAGGCATATATATAGTGATGAAAGTATTTAAATTAAATAATTACACATAGAACACGAAACACATTAATTACACTTTAAACAATCAACTTCACTTGAAATTCAAATGGGGAGTTTACTTACCCGGAGTCTTTAGTAAATTACATTGACAAGTAAGTGGAGATGTCCTTCACTACTCGTAGGATCAATGTGCCAAAGATCCTAATTTGACATAATTTAGTTTAACTTCATTAACTTCTAGAGAATTACAATTTGGACACAAATTAAACCGTCGATCCCAACAAAAATGAGCATAACTCCCAAATGAAGGCACAAAATCATGCAATTCCAGTTTTGTAGGATAACCAACTCATTGGATTATGTCTTTCATTAAAATCACATCTAAAATCTGATTATACAAACAAAAACAAGTTTTCAACTCTAAATACTGAAACTGTAAAAAATATTCTGCTATGGTAGTGCGGATTTATAAAATTATTTAGAATAGTAAACGACATCATAAAATTCTAAAATTAATGTATATTGATCATACTTAAAAATCGTCTCATATGGACATGTTTAGAGCATCAAAACCATCTTTAACCAGGCAAAACCATGTTCTCGGGTGGAATCTGCTTAGTCTCACAAAAAGAACCATAAAATTTTCTACGGGACTCCGAATGATGTTAAACCAATTCTAAATGATAGATAACTCATGGAGGATCATTTTCTAATTTGAATCACCCAGAAATTCGACTTATACTAAACGTTATGACATTTCAACTTTAAGGGCAGAAGCTGGAAAAATCACACTTTGCATAACACATTTGTTTTTCTTTCAAACAATTCATCAAATACTATAAGGGAATAGTGGATACTAACTAGTCTTAATCTATCCTATATCAAGACATCATGCCCATGAATCTCTAACTAGAAAGTAATTAACTACAAGCCAATATATCACATAGAATCCTTTATCATACTCAAAATTGATGATTTCAAGGCCATCTATATAAATTGCGCAATACACATGTATCTAACTTGAAGAATCAATTAACTCACTTTTCCCCAATCATCAAAGCTTCAACCCAACTACAACAACTCCAATACTTCATCATAGAAAAATTGTACTGGGGTGGAAGGAGCTAAAAAGAAGAGAAGATTTACCTTATAACTTGTATTTATCTTAGGAGAGAAACCGAGAGGGATGTGAGAGAGCGAGAGAGAGAACGTGAGGAATGAAACGTGAGGTAGGGAATGGGTGTTTGTGTGTCTTTTTTGGCTCAATTTTTTATTGTGTTGGCTTTTGAAGTAGTCAAGAATAAGACATTGGGCTTACAAAATAATAGGTGTATTGGGTTTTTGAATTTAGGACTCAAGAATTGGGAAATAAATAGGTCCCTAAGCTAAAATACACAATTCTAGTTTGTTATTAGTAATCTCCTTTTATTAACTCATAAACAAATAAGAAAATAATTTAATTGCAAATAAATTAGGCAACAATAAGAACATCACACTTTAATTATTATTATTATTTTTTTGAAGTGTTACACTTGGCTCAGGGAGCGTGATGGAATTTGGGTCCCTCCACTGCCAAACAAGCCTTAATAAATATCCATCATAATTATCAATAATAACTATCAATCGTAATTAACTACATCAAATTTACTTACAACGACATAACAGTAAATAACTTACTGATAAGTGCTAGAAAATCACTTAAATAACTCTTCTATTTTACGTATTTGTGTGTTTTATTAGTATTATATGTTTATTTTTATGTATTTTCCTTTTATTGTGTGTTTAGAGTCACAAGAAATCAAAAGGAGCCAACATGGATAAAAACGGAGAGAAAACGGAACTTGGGACCGAAATACAAGCGAATTCAAAGATGGAGGGCCTCCGATGCAATTTTATGAAAAATTATTTTTACAATTTTTCTTGTGCCAATATCAAAGAATATCAAAAGAGGATTTCCACATTTTTTTTAGATCCCAAATCGGAGTTTCCTAGTGAAAGTTATGGCCATTTGAAGAGAAAGGACAAAGCGTAAAAAATCAGCAGCTCGAATTTACTGCCACAGTTCAGTAATTTAACCATACCTTTTGCTACAAACTTCAGATTGATCTCCACTTTATATTGTTGGAAAGGACACTTAGAGGGCTACAACTTTGATGTTGACCTCTTCAAATGATTCGGATTATATCATGGTAAAAAATGGGCAAAACCGAGAGTGATGTGAATGGAGGATTTCTTGGGCCATGTTTTGGTAGAAAATTCATAACTTTCTATTAAAATATCAAAAAAAGGAAATTCCAATTGCACAATTCAGCCAAGATGCTTACCTATACCATGATACAATATTTGAACTAATGGAGCAATTTAAGATCATGATTTGGTGGTTACCAATTAGTGGAATCATAATGGAGTAGTTGTACAATTTTTTATCATGTTTTCTTGTGAACTTTTTCCTATAAATAGAGGCATTTGTAAGGAAGGAAATGCACAACTTAGTGGAAGAGAATTAGCTAGTAGTTCTCTCCAACTTTCTCTTCAATAAAATTCTTTTCTTCATTTGTTCTTAGTTTTAGCTTGAAAGATCTTAGTTTTTCATATTCCGGCAGAAGAAATAAAGGCTTCAATCGATCAACGATACTTCGGCTGTGAATATGATTAGCAGATCATTTCTTCGATAAGTTTCTCTTTTCCCTTTTATTTCTCTATTTATTTCTTAGCATTTATTTACTTGTTTTCTATATTTTGCGTATAATCTATCATATAGTGGTGGTGATACAAAGCGAACACTCGCTAAAAAGTATGAAACCCTGCAAATATGAGTAGTTAGACTTTTCTATCTAGTTCGAGGGGACGTTGTGTTCAACTAACATGTGGTTATCTTTTCTAACTCTTTAGTAACGTTTATCTATTCCTTTACTTCAATTTGTTGATTTGTTATGCTTTTAAACCTGTTTTGAATTTATGTGATTATTGCATTCACTTTGGCCAATTGAATCAATTAATCTTTAAGTTCAAATTATGTGCTAGGATTGGAAACTTTTGATCTGTAATTGTCACTAGATTCCAATCCACAGTAGCAAATGAATATCGTGCATATTTATTAACAAATCAACTTAGATGTATTAATTCAAGTTTGTGAAATTATTCATCTAATTCAACTCATTCTTCTCGTTCATTTCACACTAGCTTTGCATTAAATCCTAAGAATTTGTTTAGGGTTATCCAATAGCTAGATGTTAAGTTAAAGAACTCACTTTAATTTAATACACTTAAGGAAGAATTCGTTAATCAGAGCTTCTTGGTTAATTGAGAGTTGATAAATTGAAGAAGGAATAGTAACACGTTGCATGGGAAAGATAAATATAAGTTGTTGACACAACCGAACCTGAGAACTAGATATTTTGTACAACTGTTTCATTTTCATCTCTTTTATTTTGTTATTTTATTTTCGAATTTCATCCAACTTCACAAAACCCCCATTTTTCTATATTAATTGGTAAAAACAACTAGATCAAACACCGTTCCTCTTGGGTTCGACCCTTACTTACCACTTCTACATTAATTTGTAGTTTTGAAACCGAGTAAGGAAATATAAAATTAAACTTTGGCGCGCTGCGACACGCGCGCCCACTTACGAATAAAAACTTGCAAATATAATGAAAACAATTTGCAGGATTACAATTCTAATCTGATTACGATAGGATAAATGAAATATTTATTTCAGTTTATCATCGATTCACTTAGATCAATCAACTCATGTTGCCGTCAATGATTGACATCTAGCAATGTGTCATGGCGAATGACGAAACTTTGACATGTGTGGTTATCGTAGAACTATAATCCCTTCATCAATAAAACCAGACTGGTTCAGAAATATGGATTCGCGTCAATCTCGTTCAACCAATCATATTATTCGCTCTCAACTTAATATTGATTAGAATAGCAATTGTAATTGAAAACGTTTTCAATCTCATAATCTCACCTTGGAAAAGGATTTTACATCAACTTGATTGGGCGAAATGCAAGGTTATATTCTCCGTTATACAGGAGTGATGAATCCTCTGTTGAATACTCACAACCTTCATGTATCATTCACTGTACCTTTACGGCATTTCCAATCGACCCATGGTTAGAAAATCCTTCAATGTCCACCAAAGTAAAGAAATCCTTACATAAGGTTCTATGGTATGCTCAACTCAAAGAACCAATTCCACCACCGCACATTAGAGATCAACAACTGACGCAACAATAACTATCCATGCGGTATCCCTAGGTGAGTCATCCAGATACTTGTTCCACTAACGAGGCATCTATGTGTTCATCTGAATGCCTCCACATTCTAAGTTGTGAGATCAGTTAATCCGGCATGTGCTAGTCTATCCGTGATAATAATATCCATGTCTTGTCATTGCTTTGACCAGAGAAAATTTAATAATAAGTGCTAAAAACTTGTACGTCACAATCACAGCTTGTGAGTAATAAGTCATTTTGCATTTATTCCACGGACTCTATTATTTTAATTGTTGTGATAAAACAATGTATCTGTAAAATAATAGATATTCCATCTGAATGCATCTATTAATTAGGTGTTATGCACATCAATTTCCAAAATAGATCCCAACACTAGAGTCTTACACAAACAAATTCAAATACTATTGTATCCAATACATATAACCTTATCATGACCACCATGAATATACTTTGGTGTCCACTATGCCAAAAGATCTTTTGTGTTTTGTATAGGCTTGTTCTATCCTTTTATCATTTCCTTGTATCATCTCTTCTAAAGAGATATAATACCTTAATACAAAATTAAGATTGTTGATGAAACCTATGTTTCTTTCACTTGTGCAATGGCTCCACCGTTATCACAATCTCTATTGGATCAACAATCCTAGGAAATAGGGATGGCAACGGGTTGGGATCAGGTCGGGTAAGTCGATTCCGTGGCCAACCCATGGGAAATTTTCCGACTCAAACCTGACCCCCAACTCGTGAACAATCGGGTTCACGTCAGTCGGCGCGGGTCAGTTTGTTGACCCACTAGTTGACCCAATTTTTTTTTTTGGAAAATAGAGCTTTAATTATTTAAATACAATTATGTAATTTACTTGTGATGAGAGAGTGAGAGTTGAGAGAAAATCGTTAGTTGAGTTAGGTTGTGAATATTGAGGAATTAGCAATAATTTACCTATGTTGACTTTTTAAAGGGAAATTGAAAAAGATGAGAGACGAAGAATGAGATAGTCGAAAGAGAGAAATTGAGGAGCAGCTTCAATTAATAACTGGGTTAGAAAAGGTAAATGAGTTATGATAATACAGTAAAGAGAATTAAATAAATGGGTTTGAGAAGGTAAATGGGTTATTACTTATACGATGACAATGGGTTATGTACTTAGGGCTTAAAAAAAATTCGACTGGGTCGGGTTGGGTCACCACTGACCCGAACCCGACTCACGACTCGCCGTAGGTCATGGGAACAGACCCGAACCTGCCCCACCGACCCCACGGGTTGGAAAAATTCTAAACCATTCGAGGCCAATTGCCTATGGGTTCGGGGTGGGTCGGGTTATTTTTCCATCCCTACTAGGAAAACTTTCAAGTTCAATTATGAACTTAATGATGTAAACCGCTTCTCTTGCTACTTCCAAAGTAACTGTATATTGGGTTTGAGTAGTTGTATCCATATAGGACTCTTAACAATTGATCATACTACTTTTATAAGTAAATATTTATTCGGATTAGGGTTTTATCTGTAGTCTTCTCAGGCTGAGAATTGACGCTTGTAAATCTGTGAACTCTTAGTTCATTTTCTCAATAAGAATATGTGTTCAATGCTTCTCAAGCATCTAGTAATGTTCCTTGACCATTATTTAATGTTTCCTACATTTTTTTCTTGAAAATTTCCTCTCTACTCCAAAATGTACGAATCATTTTGTGTAGTGCACAATATCGCCTGTGAGATAGATTCTTTTACAAGCGGATAATGAATCTTATCTATGCAATCTCTCTCAACCTGTGTCCTCCAACACTACTATTGAAAGTGTAGTCCCGGTTGACCTCTTGAAATGGGGCCTACAGTTACTCCTCACCTCTATCTTCTTCCTCTGTCCACCTGTATGCTAGAACAAACCATTTGGCCACTGGCAACCACCACTCAGACGGCGGAAGGGGGCGGCGGTTGCACATGCTCTGACCATCAAGTTCGCCATCTTATAGAGAGTTTAACAATATTGAATGTGGGCGGAGGTGTAAAGCCTGAAATAAGGTGTTATAGAGACCTACTCGACAAAATGTGAAGCTCTTGAGAGCGAGTTAATGGAAGTGTAATGTATAGTAAAATGGTTCAGAATCACTTACCTCATCTCTTTTTCTCCTTCTATTTAGACGCCTCTCTCATAAAGATGGTGGTTGGCTTTGTCATGATGACTTGCCACGTGTCTAGTTGTCACTGGCTATTCGGTCCCATCATAGGAGTGTAGCTTGGTGGTTGGATGCGACTATACATTGCGGTCTATGTACTTGAGGATCCTGTAGGTGAGTTTATGTCACATCGGTCGTATATGGCTTGTCCTGGAATGTGGGTCACTTTGACTTTAGGTTTGGGAGGCTCTCCATAGTGAGGTGTCTTGGCGAGTGTTTCTACCTCGGTACCAGGCACTTGCCTCAGCAGGTGTTGCTCCTACTTCGGCATTACGCTAACATTGGTGCCACGTGTGGTGCGGGTCCCTTCGTAGTCCACATTGGTTTATGTGGGCCCTGCTGTTTCCACATGGTCATTTCCCTACTCCCCCAGTAACATAAGTCCCGCAAGATTTGATGTTTATACGAGGTGTTGGGTTTATAATGTGTTAGTGTACGGTCATAAATACTAGGGTGAAGTGAGTATATACTGAGGCAGTGATTCTCGAGGCATAAGGTTACTGGAGCTGAGGCAGAGACTGCCGAGGCATAAGAGTGTTGCAGTTGAAGCATAAGGTTGCTGCGGCCGAGGTATAAGGTTATTGCGGCCGGGGCAGAGATTCTCGAGGCATATAGCTACTGCGGCCAGTGCTGGGATGGGTGTCGAGGTGTTAGATGGCGTGGCGGAATTCTGGATCGATTGATTGCGTGTCTTGGAAATTGAATTGGGCCGTATCATAACGGTTACGTGCATTAAATGTGCCTCATCATTGCAGCTGTAAAATATCTCATCGTTGCAACTGTAAAATTGTGAGATTTCATGGCGTGTGCATAGCACGGCTGATGAGAACCCCGTTGGAACGATGCCAACGAAACCCACAACGAGATTGGAATAATCCCAGAAAAGCTAAAATCGAATAGAAAGTAATAATCTCCAACCCACGCTTCACGACTCAAGAACCTAGGGTATGTTAACCCTAAACCCAATAAGATGCGGAAACGAGAACCTTCGATTGATTGTTGAACTCGCACAAGAACGATGATCTCTTGTAGAGTTCGAAACGTTCTAAGAAGAACAATGGAAGAAAAGATAATTTTCCTCACAAAGAGTTTCACTCCAATTAATTCAAAGTTATCCTTTTACAATGGAAAAATAACCCCTTTAAATAGATAATAGAAAAACCCTAAACTATTGCTTGTAGGGAAAGAAACATATATTCCCTAAAATTCTAGGATAATAGAGAATAACAAAATACCATAAAAAGACTCATAAAAAATTACTAAAAATAGAATATGGGAAAAATAAGGAAAAATTTCCTAGAAATGCCTATATGGTAAGACGTGCCACGCTTTAGCTCATGGCTTCTTCTTTAAATAAACTGATGCAAACTGGTGAAAACAGGGCGCGCCCACACCCTAAAAGAAGACCTCTTCTACATCATTTGCCAATTGGGTCTCAATTTATTGATCAAAACTTGTGCTCTTCAGCTCGCTTTGGCACAGTTCCTCAATCTCAATCAATGTGATTGTTCGTGGCTCCTCACCTCCCGATTCAAGTTCAAAATTGAACTCCTTTTCTGCTTGAGCCTTAATCCACAAATTTTGAATTAACCCCATCATTGCTTCTTGGATCTTTTTAGCCTTTGACCTCGTAATCGGACCTTCCGGCACACGAACTATGTTTTGACCTCTGTAGTTCTCATCATCCCCTCCCTCTTGAAAATGATTCGTCCTCGAATCTTCATCTGCATCATAAGGGGATAAATCAGAAACATTAAAGGAAGCAGAAACATTATACTCACTTGGAGGATCAAGTTTGTAGGCATTGTCATTGATCTTCTCAACAATTTGGAATGGGCCATCTCCACGAGGTTGCAACTTGGACTTCCTTAGATTAGGGAATCGCTCCTTTAGCAAATGAAGCCATACCCAATCCCCTGGCTCAAACGTCACTGGCTTTCGACCTTTATTTGCTTGGGTGGAATAGTGGTCATTCTTCTTTTCGATCTGAAGCCTAACCTTTTCATGGAGAGACTTTACTAGCTCAGCTTTTTTCTTCCCATCTAAACTTCCCCTCTCATCAATAGGTAAAGGAATTAAATCCAAAGGAGTTAATGGATTAAAACTGTAAACAACTTCAAAAGGAGAAAACTCAGTAGTAGAATGAACACTTCTATTATAAGCAAATTCAACAAAAGCTAAACTCTCTTCCCAACTTTTTAAATTCTTTCGAATGATAGTGCGAAGAAGTTGGGTTAAGGTTCTATTGACTACCTCAGTTTGTCCACCAGTCTGTGGGTGACAAGTAGTCGAAAACAATAGTCTAGTTCCCATCTTACCCCACAAAACTTTCCAGAAGTGGCTAAGAAACTTAACATCTCTATCTGATACTATGCTCCTAAGAACCCCATGGAGTCGTACTATCTCCCTAAAGAATAGGTCAGCTATATAGGTGGCATCATCTGTTTTATGACAAGGAATAAAATGTGCCATTTTGCTAAACATATCAACGACCACCAAGATTGAATCCTTACCTTTCTTGGTCCTAGGCAATCCCAAAACAAAATCCATAGAGATTTCAGTCCAAGGCTCACTAGGTACGGGCAACGGAGTATACAAACCTTGAGGTAAAACCTTTGATTTTGCTCTTTTACAAGTCACACATCTAGAACATACTCTTTCTATATCCCGTTTCATTTTGGGCCAAAAGAAATGTTCTTGTAGTATGTCCAATGTCCTTCTTACCCCAAAATATCCCATTAAACCTCCCCCATGGGCTTCTCTCACTAGCAACTCACGCATAGAACAAATGGGCACACAAAGTTTACTCTCCCGAAACAAAAATCCATCATGCCTATAAAATTTATCACAAGCCACTTTCTCACATGCACTAAACACATTACCAAAGTCAGAATCATTAACATATATCTCGTTGAGACATTCAAAACCCAACAATTTTGCGTTCAATGTGGTAATAAGAGCGTACCTCCTCGATAATGCATTGGCTACAACATTCTCTTTACCTTGTTTGTACTTGATAACAAATGGGAAGGTTTCAATGAACTCCAACCACTTGGCATGCCTCTTGCCCAACTTACCTTGTCCTTTCAAGTGCTTCAAGGACTCATGGTCGGTATGGATTACAAACTCCTTCGGCCATAGGTAATGTTGCCAAGTCTCCAATGCTCTCACTAATGCATAAAGCTCTTTGTCATACGTTGGGTAATTAAAGGTTGCCTCGTTGAGCGTTTCACTAAAATAGGCTATTGGCCTCCTTTCCTGCATTAAAACAGCACCAATACCTATCCCGGAGGCATCACATTCAATCTCAAAAGTTCTATTAAAGTTAGGTAATGCCAACACAGGCGCAGTGCACAATCTATCTTTAATAGCATTAAACGCATTTTCTTGATCCTTACCCCATTTAAATTCCACATTCTTTTTAACAACCTCAGTAAGTGGTGCAGCTAGTGTGCTAAAATCTTTAACAAATCGTCGATAAAAACTAGCTAAACCATGGAAACTTCTTACCTCGGTACTGCTCTTAGGAGCGGGCCACTCCTTGATAGCTTTGATCTTTTCCTCATCTACCTCAATACCTGTAGCACTAATTACATAGCCAAGAAAAATGACATTTTCCATGCAAAAGTGACATTTATTAAGGTTAGCATACAACTTTTCCTCCCTCAGAACCACAAGCACGCATCTTAAATGCTCAACATGGTCCTCCAAATTCTTACTATAAATGAGAATGTCATCAAAGTATACTACCACAAACTGGCCTATAAATGCACGCAAAACATGATTCATCAATCTCATAAACGTACTAGGTGCATTAGTAAGACCAAAGGGCATGACCAACCACTCATACAAGCCATATTTAGTTTTAAAGGCAGTTTTCCACTCATCACCTTCCTTCATTCTTATTTGGTGATATCCACTCCTCAAATCAATTTTACTGAAAATGCAAGACCCATACAATTCATCTAACATGTCATCTAGCCTAGGTATAGGGTGTCGATACTTTACCGTGATGTTATTGACGGCTTGGCAATCAATGCACATCCTATATGTCCCATCCTTTTTAGGCACAAGTAGCATAGGCACTGCACAAGGGCTCATGCTCTTCCTCATATATCCTTTGCTCATTAATTCTTCAACTTGCCTTTGAAGTTCTTTTGTTTCCTCAGGGTTACTTCTATAGGCCGGTCGGTTTGGAATAACTGCCCCAGGAATGAAGTCTATTTGATGTTCTATGCCTCTAATGGGTAGAAGCCCACTAGGCATTTCCTCTGGAAAAACATCTTCAAATTCCTGCAACAAAGAAACAGCTAAGTTGGGGAGGGATTTGTGAGACTCATCAGGCACAAGGAGTGACTCCTTGTATACCAACAAAAGTAATTGTTGGTTCCCTCGAATGGCCCTCTTAACCTCACCACACGTTGCATAGAAACACACTTTTTTCTTGCCTTCCCTCTTTTCTCTCTTTTTCCTCTCAAGTTCATCCTCTCTTTTTTTTGAACTCTCATTTTTCTCTCCACTTATATTTCCGCTCTCTCCATTTTTTTCATTTTCTCCTCTCTTTTCTTTTCCCTCTACCTCACTTTTGAGCTTCATTTGATCTCTATAGACTTCACTTGGGCTCAAAGGTAAAAGTACAATCGGTTTCCCATCCTTTTGAAAACTGTACCGATTTTTATGCCCATCATATATCGCCTTCCTATCATATTGCCATGGTCTTCCCAATAAGATGTGTGTGGCGTGCATTGGAACTACATCACAAAAAACATGGTCGCAATAGGTTCCTATGTTAAAGTTGATAAGAACCTGCTTATTCACCTTCACCTCTCCACAATCACTCAACCACTGCAAGTTGTAGGGATTCGGATGCTTCAACATTGGTAAACCCAATTTCTCCACGATCGTGGTGCTAGCCACATTGGTGCAACTTCCCCCATCTATAATTATGCTACACGCCTTATCTCCAACGTAGCACCTAGTGTGGAAAATATTTTCCCTTTGTTGCTCAGCTTCACTAGCCTTAGACTGGGTATTAAGTGCTCTTCTTGTGACTAGTGATTTTGGTGGACTCACAGCTCCTTCCACAATCTCCTCCTCACTATCACTTTCCTCACGTTCTAGATCATGGCCCAAAATACCCTCATCTTCAGAAATCCATTCACCATCTCTCACAATCATCGTCCTCCGATTTGGGCACTCGGATGCCACATGCCCCGACCTCTACACTTAAAACACTCAATTTCTCTACTCCGAGTAGGTATAGGCTCAACTTTGGGTTTTTTTGTTAAACCCAACTTCTTTGCCCTTAGTAAATTCGGTCTTCCCATTTGTAGTACTACGGTCATACCTCTCATTACTCCACTTCGGTTTCCAAGACGCGCTAGACCCCGAAGGGTACTTATCCGACCCCTTCTTCTTTAATTGCTCTTCCACCTTCATAGCCATGCGCACCATCTCCTCCAATTCAACATAATGGTGTAACTCCACGATATTGTCTATGTTTTTATTCAACCTGCTCAAAAATCTTGCCATGGTGGCTTCTCTATCCTCTTCTATATTAGCCCTCATCATGGTCATCTCCATCTCCTTGTAGTAATCATCCACACTTCTCGATCCTTGAGTAAGGGTTTGCAATTTTTGATGGAGACTCCAATAGTAGCGACTCGGTACAAATCGTTTTCTCATAATAGTTTTCAATTCACCCCACGTATCTATACTCCTCTCCAAATTCCTTCTCCTACTAATCATCAATTGATCCCACCAAATCAATGCATAATCGGTAAATTCTACAACCGCCAATTTTACTTTCTTCTTTTCTGAGTAATTATGGCATTCAAAGATCAACTCCACCTTTCTTTCCCACTCCAAATAAGCCTCTGGATCACTTCTACCCCGAAAAGATGGGATTTTCATTTTGATGCTCCCAATATTCTCATCCACTCCATCACGACCTCGATGATCCCTTCTAACGCTTGTATCTCCTCTATACCTCCCAACAATCAAATTTTGATAGCCACTCTCGCCTTTTTCCGCTCTATTCCTTTTCGCCAAGTTCTCCAAAGAACGTGACCAACTAAACTTGAGAAGGTTGTCCTTTGTGAGATCCGACACACAATCAATCAAAAAAAGACAAACAATTGAACAAAATTTTGACCCAATAGCAAGTGGAATTTCTTTGCTTGCTATTAACAAAACAAAAGAATTGAAAAGAAATTGAAAAATTGACCGAACAGTTTAAATATGGAATTTTAGAGCCCTAAACGATCGATTTTGTACAAAAACGCCTCGGGTCAGTAGTTTGCTACTGATCTTGTTTATTGGGTCGTTTTTACTCAAAATTCACTACTAGATCGCTGAAACCGGACACCGACCAAGTCTGGACAGATTCGGCAAACTGTAAATTTTCTTTTTTTTTTTTCACAGTAAGAACACGAAAAAAAAGGAAAAAAAATAGATTGCCAGATTTTTAGAGCCAAGCTCTGATACCCACTGATGAGAACCCCGTTGGAGCGATGCCAACGAAACCCACAACGAGATTGGAACAATCCCAGAAAAGCTAAAATCGAATAGAAAGTGATAATCTCCAACCCACGCTTCACGACTCAAGAACCTAGGGTATGTTAACCCTAAACCCAATAAGATGCGGAAACGAGAACGTTCGATTGATTGTTGAACTCGCTCAAGAATGATGATCACTTGTAGAGTTCGAAACGTTCTAAGAAGAACAATGGAAGAAAAGATAATTTTCCTCACAAAAGAGTTTCACTCCAATTAATTCAAAGTTATCCTTTTACAATGGAAAAATAACACTCTAAATAGATAATAGAAAAACCCTAAACTATTGCTTGTAGGGAAAGAAACATATATTCCCTAAAATTCTAGGATAATAGAGAATAACAAAATACCATAAAAAGACTCATAAAAAATTACTAAAAATAGAATATGGGAAAAATAAGGAAAAATTTCCTAGAAATGCCTATATGGTAAGACGTGCCCACGCTTTAGCTCATGGCTTCTTTAAATAAACTGATGCAAACTGGTGAAAGCAGGGCGCGCCCACACCCTAAGCCAAGGCCTCTTCTACATCATTTGCCAATTGGGTCTCAATTTGTTGATCAAAACTTGTTCTCTTCAACTCGCTTTGGTACAGTTCCTCAATCTCAATCAATGTGATTGTTCGTGGCTCCTCACCGCCTGATTCAAGTTCAAAATTTAACTCCTTTTCTGCTTGAGCCTTAATCCACAAATTTTGAATTAACCCCATCATTGCTTCTTGGATCTTTTTAGCCTTTGACCTCGTAATCGGACCTTTCGGCACACAAACTATGTTTTGACCTCTGTAGTTCTCATCAACGGCCAATCGCGGAGACGCGTCAGCTGCAATAACTATGGTTGTTTTTTGAAACGGTAGAAACTTTTCGCAAAACGTCTGTAGTGACCGCGAATTTCCTTAAATTTAAAATATTTAATTAACGTAAAATCTCAAACGTGTCGCTACAACTTCACCTATAGAGTTATATAGCGTACGCTCGTCTAGTTAAAATTTTATAATATTAACTATTATATTGAATTATTATTTAAAAATAATAATTTATAAAATATTTATTTATTTATTTATTTTCAATTTATAAACGAGGACCAAACTTTAGAAATTGTTAATTTTAATCCCTAAACTTTAACTTCTGATTCAATTATAATTTAATTTACATTTTAAACCCTATTAGAGGCCCATTTGTAACCCAATTCTATTTCTTACACTCTAAGGAAGCCCATTTAAGAGGGTAACCTAGTTTCTTACCCTACATACATAAGTTAAGGATGTTTTTCAAAAACCTAGCCTCTCTATTCTCCCATCTTCTCCCAAATAGTACCTTCTAAATCATCTTGTTCAATCACATTCAAGAAACCAACTATCATCTAGAGGTAAGATTTCTTGATATTTTAATTCATATTACTATTTTTATTTTTGTTATTTTAAGTTTGTAATCATCTAGTTGTATTTTTACTTGATTTTCTACACAAAGGAAGATAAAGATACATATATAGATATATACACGCATCACCGCCGGCCACCCCTTCACCGCGCCACCACCGCCGCACCACCACCATTTCCACCACCTAGAACACCATCATCATCATCTTCTCAACTCAAACACACACACACACAATCGCATATATACACGCATATATACATACACACCATCAAACACGCACAACACCTCGGCCAAAAACACAACCTCGTCCAAAACTCGACTTTAATTCACAAAAATCACACCTACACCTTCCTCTCTGTCCCTAGAACATGGTAGTATAGTTTGATTTCAAAAATTTTCAACGAATCAAACCAATTTTGAAAATACCCAAATTTCTACCTAAGTTTCAATCCTTGATTTCTCCCTATATACTCAACCATTTTTCAATCAAAGACCATCACTACGTTCACCACACTTCACTCCACCTTTTCCGACCAAGAACCGGCCGATAAACCCACCGGAAGTCGTGCGTGTGTGTGTGACCCGTGTGCGTGTGTGTGTACCGAGAGAGAGAGCGTGAGAGAGTCGGGTAGAGTAGATGATGAAGGCCCGGATCCGAGGCCCAACCCGTTTTTAAATCCAGATTTTACACTTTAGTCCCTCAAGTTCCATCCTTAGTTTAAGTTGGTCCCTATAATTTATTTAATTTTCAGATCCCCAATTTCCAATTGTTACAATTTAGTCCCTCAATATTATTTACAGATTTAATCCCCCATCTTATTTATTTTATTTAAATGAGCCCTCAAACTTTATTTAATTTCAAGTCTCTAACTTTCAATTGTTTCAATTTGACCCCTAAACTTTTATTTCACTTTTAATCCTTCAATTTCTTTTTCATATTTAATCTAACTCCCAAAATTTAATTGCATATTAGTCCCTCATGATTTAAAAATGTTATAATTGAGCCCAAAATATTTTTAGTTCACTTTTATTGCATATTGGGTCCTCAAACTATTAAATTCTTTCAAATTGACCCCCCAAACTTTTGTATTCATCCAAATTTGACCCTAAATTTCTATATAATTTATAGATACTTTATATTTAAGGGTATTAATATAAAATAAACTCGTTATTGACTAGACGAGGCATCTGACTAGAAGGATCGACTTTCACCGCTTAGAAAGCTCAAATCTCGAGAGATACTTGAGTAGGCTCAAGAAACTCACTTTTACTTATCGCATAGAACTGTAGTTAATAATCAGTACTATATGAGTGAGCAAATGTATGTAATTTATGTGATTGCTTGCCTTCGGGCTAGACTTGCCTTCGGCCAGAGTTACCTTCGGTAAGAGATTTGCCTTCGACTGAGTTACCTTCGGTAAGATATTTGCCTTCGGCCTAGAGTTACCGGGTAAGAGAATTGCCTTCGAGACTGAGTTACCTTCGGGTAAAAGATTTCAGAGTTTGCATTACTATTTGCCTTATATATTCGTATAGATTGATTAACTTGCGCTGAGCCTACTGAGTATTGTTTTAATACTCATGCCTTTCATTATTTTATCTTTTACAGATTGAGGAGTATGGGGGCGTGGCGAGGCATGGAAGTTCCGCTAGGCTTATTAAATAAAAACTTTCATTTCCGCTATTATTTTAGTATTTGATGTATTGGATCATGTCAATTTAATGCTTTTGAACTATTTAGAAACTCGTGTTAGATGTTTTGATCGTTGGTGATCAAATAATTTCAAAAATACCTTAAATGGTTGTTTAGTTAAATGAATTTTCGCATTTTAATTGTTTATTATATTTCCGCATTTGATATGAAAAAAAAAATGGTTAGTTTTGAAGAAAGATCTAGCGTTCCGAGTTCTTCGAACCCGGAGCGTTACAACGTCGCCTCACCAGATGTGGACACATGTCTTCGTGAACGGACCAGATCTCTCTTCTTTTGCTCCTCGGTAAATTTTTCATTTTTTACCTTCATCTCTATCGTTTTCTCTGTTGTTGCTTTGCTGTGAAAACTTCGTTGCTGCAAAGACTCGCAAGAACACCAAGTCCTTTTAGAATCCTTTGTTTATTTGTATTTGTTTCATTCTATTTCTTCAATCTTCCTTCACGAATTGCGAAAATGATGTCCAATGGCTTTAATCCAACTGAGGCTATTTCTGTAATGCCATTGGCTGTGATGGCTAGGGACAGAATCCCCATTTATTTACTAGATTCTGATCGTGAGGATTTCTTCGCGTCGATGGTGGGTAATGACGCAGTTGGTGGTGGCGGCGTTGGGGAACATGTTGTTGTGTTGTATGCGGGTGACTTGACGGTGGTGGCTAGAGAAGATGCCAAAGGGAGAGACGAGGATGGAGATGGCAGGGAGACCGTCACTGGTGGTGGTGGTGGGGTAGCTAGCTCTGTAGGTGCATCTATCGAAGCGGGCACCTCAGGTACTATTGTTTGGGCAGCGGAGAGCCATCGGAGTTGGTGGATATTCCTTTCTTTCTAGCGCCGCATACATGCGGTATGTTAAATGAACGAAGTTTCTTTTCTCAGAAAAAAATTACAAATCCTTGACAAATCTGTCTGTACCTTAGTTTTACATATTAGAAATGTCTCAATTGCAGATCATTTAAATTCTCTGTTATCTCTTGCCTCAACAGCTCTGCAATGGTGACTGGAACAATATTTGGGAAAATAGAAAAAATGTCAACTTTTAAGCTTTAGATGGTCTCTTGATTGGGGTATGAAACGGAAAAGAAATTGCAAAATAAAGGGGTAGAGAGGGAATGGGCGAGGGGGGAAGAAAGATGTTGAAGGTTTTAATCGACACCATTTCTTTATTTTTATTTTCATTTATTTTCTATTTTAAAGTGACTACAACTGTAAATATGATTTGGTGTATTGAACAAACATTTTAATTAGAATGCCTTGATAATGTGGTGTGTTAACTAATTTTTGTGGTGCATATATATTTGTCCTTTGTAATACTAAATAAAAATTTTTAAAAATTATCATAGGGTTTGAAATTATGATTTTTGATTATAGTGATGCACAAAAAAAATTCCAATACAAATGTTGTGTTTGAAGATATTTTTAAATGTGAGTGATGTTCGCGATTGGTTATGTTAGATATGTTATACATGTTTGACCTTCTCTGAATTTTTTGATCAGGTGTTATAAAATTGTGGATTACCAATGTTGGTGAATCCTCATGCTCGCCGCCATATTTATTCTTAGTGATTTTTCTAGAAGTCTATGTTTCCCATTTGCTTAACTAATATTACTAATTTACTTTGATTTTCTTTAATATTGTACACACTGAGAATAAAGCAAACACAATTATTAAAAATATGAGTTGGTCAGCTTTTCACGAAGAATTACGAAAGAAATTTAAAATTCTTAAACCATATAAGAATATCATACCAACTAATTTAACTATGATTAAATAAAAACACGCGTATTTATAACAAGACATAATGTCACTGAAATAATATTCAAACTCCCCTTTTAACTCAACACATCAATTTAATTATCTTATCTAAATTAATTTAAATTTGATATTAAATCATTCAATATTCGATAAAAATAATAGATATTAAAAAGTAGAAATAAAAGTCTCCGATAAAACGATCACGATGGGGTGTGGACGGGGATGATAATTTTCTAGAGGGGCGGGGATAGGGAATGGAAGTCCCATCCTATTGCAACTCTTATATCGTCATGTACCCTCTATATTGTTATCTCTATAATATATCAGTATGTTGATTATATTTTATAATTAAATTTTAAAAAATTATTATTCACATATTGATTGCTAGTACCATGTATAGCACGATTGTATAATTAACATCTCTTGAAATTTGTAATTGTATATAGTAGAATGTAGAATAATTTCAAAGAGAAACCATAAGCTCTACAAAAGTTAGAAGAGTTTTTTAGTGTGGTTACTTTTATAACTATAGCATTTAATGTATTTTATTTTACATCTATATTTAGTAAATTTAATCTTACAATAAGCATATGACATATTATCATAATCTCTATCTCGAATTATCATCCCGTGCAATGTAAGGGTGTAAATGCTAAGTCAAAGCAGGGTACAAATTGATAACTACTCATCATTAATTCTGAGGCTAGGGGGAGGACGACTATAAGTTTCCTAGCGGGGCAGGAACGGGTGCTGGGGTCTGTACCCATTACATTATCATTTTTATAATATACTAGTATTTTCTCCCATGTATTGCCCAGGGTAATATGTGCAATAAATCTGTAATTCCTACTAATGTTAAGAGTATAACATTAGCAGTATTATGATAGAATATGAAATCATATTTCTCAAAGCTCTCACACCATAAAAATTGTCTTCACCCTTTACTTTCTCGTTTCACTTTATACTGCTAAATAAACCATAACATTTCGCTCGCAACACCCATAGTCCATACCCTTCCTTGACAGTCGCATAATGTCTCCTTGATATTCACATAATGCCTCGTTCCCTTCACAAGCTAGTGATGAACAACTCTGAATCTACATTATGATTTTTTGGACAAACATGAATCACATTCGTAAGTTTAGGTATTTTATGGTTGTTTTATTGGTTTTTTTTCTCCTTTCCTTAAAGATTAGCCGATAACATGCTATAAGATCTTGCTATATAAATGGGTTATGTCGTGTTAAACATTTAAATAAATTAGTTACTTAAGTTTAGATAAATATATATGTTGATTTTTTAGAAAGCTTATTCATAGTCAATTCGTCCTAATAATATAGACTTTTTTTTAATGATTTTTGATTGTCTCAATTGCATAGGCATATTTCTATATTTAGTAGTAATAATTTGGTTCATTTTCTATTATACGGTCAATTAATTTGCACACCTTCAATTATTTGATAATTGATAGGAAGATTCTATATAATTGAAGGGGGGAGGGGCGGGGCAAAGAAGAAAAAGGAAAAGTGACATATATATTTGAGATAGTATATACTATCTATATATATATGTGTGTGTGTGTGTGTGTGTTAGATATCAATGATAACAGGAGGATTTGTTCTTGAGAAATCATTTGATGTCTATTGTCACCATTTAAACTCTTGAACAATCGAACTTGTACTCGATTTAACCCTCGATCACATTTAACTAATATTTGTTATATTAATGAATTTGTTCTCTATTCTTATTACTTAGAATCTTCTTGCAATTTAAAATCTACTTTTGCAGTCAAATTAATGTTTCTCATAAAGTTAGTTTGTTTCATGAAATTTAATTTTGATAGATTTTTCAAATTATTTTTCATGATTAAAAAATAAAAAATGGATAAATATTAAGAAATTACGTGCATAAAATAGAAGGGAGGGAAGGGGGATATGTATTGTGGGCACAAAAAAAAAAAAAAAAAAAAAAAAAGCGACATGGCCTCTTTGGTTTCAAATTTTTATTGCTACTTTATGAATTATGAAATCGACAAATAAAACATCAGCATTATAACTCTATTCTCCATCCTTCAAGGAACAATTAAATATAGTTTTTTTAATATCCAAATTTCTTTTCCCCTTTCTATCTCCACTTCCATTTCGTCTCCGATGGTTACAGAATTTTCCATTCAATCGCATAGTTTCTTTTCTTTGTTTAATCTAAATGATAATCCAGATGGCAATACGGATACATGTATCTCTCTATTTCCCTAGACACACAATGGCCCTTAAGAAGACGAAACTCATTAGGGTTTGCTTAGGTTAGCCAAGAAAGTCTTGGCGTATATCATAAAAAAGCTGAGCTTTGAGAATACATTCAAGCTTGACTAATAGAAAATATAGGCCTTTCCATAGACAATATCAAGTCTTTTCATAGTCCCATAGCAAAAGAAAGACAAAAAGATGAGAAATCAGCAAAACCCCATCCCAAAGGCTTGCCCCAAACATTCAAACAAATCCAATCACAATAGTAAAAAATGAAGTACTGTAAAATTATAAAATATCCACATAATTTTAAATTAAATATATAAAATATTTTACCATAAACAAAATGGTAATTTATCGTAGGCTGTTAACACAAAAGAAAAGAGTCAGCAGCGAGACAACAAAATGGTAATTTGACATGCACATTTGACATACAAGCATTCAATATTTAGGACACGAACCTGCTACGATCTCATTTATCTTCCTTTCTTATTCCCTTTACGATAACCCTTATATAGCTCATCATTTATCTGTGAAGAACTATTATGCCATAATTGTAAACTAGGAATGCAGCTTACATCTGGATTTTGGACAAGGAAAGAAATAGATAAATGCATTAAGAATCAACATCACAGAGATTTTTAAATATTTTCATGTGCTTATTAGGTATGTATACATGCATTCGTATGGTAGAGGAGGCATGGCGTCCATACACACTCACACACCACAAAGTTTCATATTATTTATGATGTTAATGTCAAAGTAAAAAACATTGATATCTAGAGTATTAACAAATCTAAAGGAAGATGGAGGAACGTATCTAGTCTAATTACTCTTTCTAAAAAATAATAGCATCTAGAGAAAAATACCATGTCACAAATAAAACAGACCCCTATCTATCATCTCCTATGTTTCTACTCATGCCTTGAAAGCAAACAAAAGTGTGAAATAGATTAACAAAACGCAACAACCATCTCGAGTGAATCTACATTCTTATTCTTTGTATCATTAATGTTTAAAGGTTGCATGTCCAATGCTGCAACAAACTCAAGCCTCTCAACCATGGCAGTAGTTTCCAAATCAACAACTTGCTTCCATGGATCTATTCTCCTTCTGCTAGACTATAACTCAGGTCTGGGAGAATTATCAAAATCATTATCAATATTTCCCTGGGCATTTTCAGTTTCATGGAGAATAGCTTCATCCAACCGCTTTACCAAATCACTGGACTGTTAATTTGAGCCCTTTTAATTCTTCCTTTAGCTCAGTCACTGTCCATCAAATCAATTGGCATAAGTCCAGGACATCATAATGGAGACAACCTCTTTTAAGTTACCAAATTACCCTTCTACCAAAGCCTTACCCTAATTCAAACAAACTAAACATTATAAGAGGGTTTCCAATACACGTAAAATGACAACCCACCTAGTCAATAACCACACACTATCACATAATATTATAGCAATGTAAAACATCCCGATTAAAATACACATAAAATGACAATTCAATGGGTCAATAACCATACACTATCACACAATATCATAGCAATGTAAAACATCCTTATCGCAATGCTAACTAATAGTAGCATGCAACTATTACTATACAAACAAATAAGTAGGAATTACTACATTCACTCACAAGATTGTGCTTAGGTTTATAAAAACTATTTGTGATGATCTTGGTCAATGTTCTCACTGCATGTTCCCTAGATAGTGTCTAAATACTGTGGGAACATATTGCAAATGCACTATTTTCATTCACAGCCATCGTTAGGTGCTTTTAATGACCCAGTTTCCTTTTTAATATTAAGATACTAATTCTTGGTAGAATGTTATCGTCCATATCAAGACTCAGGAGTATACATTTTCCATCTAGAAATCTTTGTACTCCACAATATAGGGATTCGTTGCTTTAGATATACTTTCTATCTGCATAATGAGAAAAGATATAGAGTTAAGGGTAAGGACCAAAACACAGTCTTTTTATTAGACAGAGAAAAGATAGTTTACAAAGAAAGAAAGAAAATTTGTACAGCAGCCAGCCAGTTGATGAAATGGAGACTTGTTTAATCACATTTCATCAACCCAGAAACTTCAAAATTTCATGTTAATATAACTGGATCACTCCATATTTTACAATTATAAGTTTCTTATGAACTTGAATTAGAAGCACACAACTTACCTATACATATCTTCCAAAGTGCATCATTCAACCATAAAAATCAAATGACTATACCTAGAAAGATTTGGAAAGCCAAACAATATTGATAGGATATCAATAACTATAGGGATCCTAATATTTTCACAGTCACTAATTGATTACGGTGAACATAAATTTGCTAGTCACTTCTTGTTAGGCAGAACTACGGATTCTATTAGTTTATCTGGTGGGTAACTAATTCACAAATTGTGCCCAATTTGGTTTCCATCTGCTTTAAAATTAATATAACAACAATGCTACCATAGCTGATTGGGAGAAATATTAGTCTCTAGAAATTCCACAAAAGAAGGAAACAGAGCAACGTAGTTATGTTTCTGAAGGGAGAAGTTAATCGCTGAGTAATTTCCTCATCACAATTCATAACAGAGTGTCTCACAATCGACATATCTTCAAAACCATAGTTGGATTGTAGTCAGATGGTATAGTAATCTCTAAAGCCTGGATAGTAATGGATTAGCAAGCATTAAAATAAGATGGCAATTTTGATAACTAATTTAATAATCCCCAAAAATTTTGATATTTTTTTAAGAATCTTGCAAAAATAACGTAGGGAATGCGTTAGAGAAATTACATTATTGCCTTCCCAAGTCTAGTATCCGGATCACGACCTCACCATCAACAGTGACATCCTCAGCTTCTGTGCTCCCCAGTGTCGCCACCGTATTCATCTTTCTTGAGAAAAATTCCAAATCTAATCTCAATTTCTGTCTCAATTCCCAATATGAGAAACCCCATAAAATGAATGGTATGTTGCTAGCCATAGTTGAGAACGTATTTAGGTAAAAAAAAAAAAAAAGAAAGAAAGAAAGAAAGAAAAAAAGGGTAAAGATTCTCGAAGATCGTGGGACATGCAGAGGAAAGGCGAGCGATGATTGAGGCAGGTTGTGCAAAATCTGCAAATCGCACAAAATCTTATTGGCAGATTCTTGAAGAATTGGTATACGCAAAGGGTAATTTTATTAGCGGTGAGATTTCAAGGATTTGAGATTATGCAAGTGAATTGGAGTCGTGAAAGTTAGGGATGGATTTGTAGCATGTGGAAGTTTAGAGCATCTCCATTGCATAACTTCACCACATCCTCTATTTTTGTCTACGTGATGGAGAGATAGAGACACACAAAAAAATTACGGATCCCACATTTTTTTCTCTTTTTCTCACTTTCCCTAATTTTCCCCACATTTTCACCATAAATTCCCGTACCACCTCTACATCTAGAAGTCCAACTTCACGTCCTCCACTATTATTTTATTATTATTTTTGAATTTGTTTCTACATCTCTCATACTTTTTCACTTTTCCCTCTCTTTTACACTACACATCCTCTATTCTCTTTTCAATCTACCTAATCATCTTCTCTCTATCTCTCTCCTCCACATCATCCCTTAACATCACTACCCATTGAAGAGGCTCTTAGACGGCATGAGGAAGCTTGAAACTGGAGCCTGAATATCATGAGGAAAACTGAACCTTGAATAGCGTGACAAATGGATTTCAGTTGTCGGGTTAATTAATTAATTATTTAAGACTGGACTTTCCATTTCTAGGTAATTAATTAATTAAGACTTAACAGAACAATTGAGACTAATTTGACAATAAAATAATATATAATTAATTCAGAAAAATGATGGTTTGGGCACAAAACTGACCTTGGTTTATATATATATATATATGTATATATATAGATTTGTATGTTGATTGAATTTTATAATAAAATCTTAAAACATTATTATTCACATATTGATTGTCAGTATCGAGCATTGGACGGGTGTATAATTAATATCTCTTGAAATTTGTAATTGCAAATAATATAGTGTAGAATAATTTAAAAGGAAAATCATAGGCCCTACAAAAGTTTATTGTGTTTATTTTTATAACGATAGAATTTAATGTATTTTATTTTATGTTTATATTTTATAGATTTATTTTATGACATATTATTATAATCTCGATCACGAATTATCATCCCTAATAATGCACAGGTATACATGCAAGGTCAGAGCACAGTACAAATTGACAACTAATAATCAATTAATTATTTCATTATTCCATTAACATTTATAAAAACTACTATTTGTTAAAAAATTAGTTTCCCGTGGAACACATGGTGGTAAATGCTTGAATTTAGTAGAGCTTTGATGGTGCTATTTTTGAATTGTCTTTATTGTTGAAGTTTTCATGATAATTGTAAATTAAATTATGTGGATTTTTGCGAGTTGTTCCTTATATATTTATAGAATGGTATTGTACAAGATATAGTAGAAACTCTTTTGGAATTTTTGTACAATTCTTTCACTATTTTTGTTAATTAGGTCTAGTGCTCTAACCTTTATCAATTAATTTTTTGGGTGGGCTGTTTTCATACTATTAATAATTATCAAAATCGTTGATGGTTGGGAATTTTCTCTAAAATGCTTTCAACAAAATCGGAAGAGCATTATAGGTTACTAAATTCATCTCTCTGAATGCAGAATACATATGAACAAGATTAGAGACATGGCTATTGCAGTTGATTTTGACGTTTTTAGCGGGCGTGACAGGGGAGTGATAATCTTCTACCTGATAACAATCAAAAGTTGCTTAAGCCTTAGGGATTAAGGATTAAAGGTCTTTGAGACCTTGGTTGTAGAAGCTAGCTATGAGTTGATACACTGAAAATAATTCAATCATAACAAAATGTAGAATCGATACCAGATGAAAATTTGTAAAAGTTGTGATGCAACTTTAGTAACACTGTTGAGGTGACAGTCAAAATAGCAAGATACCATATTTTAGTCAATGTATATTGCACAAATCTTTCTAATTAGGTTATATGATGCTATGGCATGGATTCGTTTGTTTTTAAATTGTGTGTTGACTTTTTTAGTATTTGCATTTTCTAATTTTGCCTAAGGTGTGAACTATTTCATTTACTTTATTGTGTTCAATGTAAGAACAATTTTGTAATTAGGATTATTTTTTAGAACTCCCACTTTCTTTAAATATATATGTTATTAGTATGTTATTAAATTATATTTAATGCCTTGTCATCCTCACCTTTGAGGTCACATTGAATTTTAAGTTTGGCTTTAACTTATTATTTCTTTATTTTCGAGACAAATTCTTAAATGGTTAAAAAGCAAGTGTTGGTTCGAATAAAAGAGAGTCTTAGTTCTAAATTTGTGGCTCAATTTTTATAAAAGAATAATTCAATATAATTAATATAAATTTAAAAACTATTAATTTAACATATGAATTATTTTAAGCATATAATGTGTTCTCCACTTGGTTTTTGCATTACTTGATATAAATTAGTAAGACTTTTGATAAAAAAATAATTATGGTACTGATGTAAGATCTAATCAATATTATTAAATAATGATATCATTATAAATCAAAATTGTAATTGATATAATTTTTTAAATTAATAAATATTTAAACTTTACTTAATTTAGTATTTAAAAATAATAATTTATTATAAAAGAATTTCCCCACCAATTGACATAAAATAATTATTTTATCCATATAAATAATTTTGTTATTTTACTGCCTATTCGTATAAATTCAAATTTTATTTATTAAATTTTGAATAGTTTTTTAGACATAGTAAATCTCGTGTATCGCATGGACGTAAGACTATGATTGGCCTAGATGTTGTTGTCATATTTGCTTTTAAATTTAATTTTAAGAGTATGATTGACGATTAGTAAGGGACATTATTAACATTAACTATGTAATATTTTACTTAAGATGTAACTGCAAAAGAAACTATTTTCTCCCTTAATTAAAGCAATACATGAATGTTAACTCCTTATATATTTATCTACCATAGCCAATGAAAATCATTTCCCTACTAGAATGCAGTGTATCAACAATGGAAATCAGCAACTGATTGTGATATGCTTCTAATTACAGTACAAATAGATACGGATTACAATACAAACAGACACATGTTAGGCAGAAAAGTAGATTTTTCTCCCTTAGAGTTTTAAATCCAGTGGCTATTACAGCTGCAATGCCATATGTGACAAATAATGCAAATAATAATACAACTATCGGTTTCCATTATGTGCTTACCCATTATGGTCATGCTACCACCACTTTGTGTGATGTAGTAACTTTATGAAAAGAAATACGAGATTGATCTTTTAAAGTCGATTTCTTGCATCAAAATCGTGAGATTACATAGTTTTTAATATGAAGGAGACATAGACTACGAGAGCCTATGCATGGATACAATGAAAACAAATCACCAGCGTATAGGAAATAACTTAAATTTAATGTTGAGCATGCCTTTTTCCTAGTCTAAAGTGGCTATGAGTATCATTAATTTAGCTAGGCAAAGCTATAGGTTTCGAGAAACACTCAAGCCAGAATAAAGTAGCAATGGCAGCATCCTTGACCTTCAACTCCTGCATATGCTTCCACGTGTTCTTCACATAATCAAGCTCCTTCCAGAATGACTTTGTACGACCGAGAATGGTGCAAATTGCAAGTAATGAGAACAGGTAATGACTGGAGAAGTTAATAGCTTTAAAGTTAGTTACCTTGATCTCTAGCAAATAGAAGTGTGTTTCTATAAACCATTTTTTAGCAGTACAAACTAGTTTTTCTCATGCATCCAAACATGCCATAAGAGTTTAAATCCCATAATGCATCATTGGAAAATGGGATTACAAACCATTTGCCCAAATTTTATAATTCAATTCCCAATTCCACAACCTTGACTAACAAAGTGTATATACATGTATACACACACACACACACACACAAACATGTTTTACAAAAAACCTGGAAGCATATTTCCATACCAAAAACACTTACATACCTGTATGCTTAAGTTAACAACATGTCACTTCATTAGCCTTTTCTTCATAGATGGTTGCTGAGAATACAATAATTGTACCAAGTCTTTTACATGAAAAAGGGACGAGTACAAAAAAAAAAAAAATACAAATCATCATCTAAAAGAGAAGAAAAAGTTGAAACTCAAGTTACATTGAAGTGGTGTGGCAATTCCTCTGCCTGAGCAACATCAATATCATAAGAGTTCTATTTTCTAGTAGACAATTAAAGAACATTTTGCAAACTTCTATATTGCTAGCTAAAATAATCCTACATCTATTCCTAGTCCCAAATAAAAGTTGCATTTTCATAATTAATCTGCACAGATATGTTTTGCACAAAATTATAAGTTTTAGACTATTGCCATGGTTAGACCAAGCTTCGTAGCCTGACGAACTGCATAAAGGAGTTCTTGGTTTGCTTCTGTAGATTGGCTGGTTACCAAAAGAATAATTATGCAAATATCAGTAAACTAACAAAATTATAGATAAAAAACAAAGATAGTTTGTGTTCATTTTAACTTTTCTCTACCTAACAATTCACTTCCAATACTAGTCAGAGCAATATCAACCATATATCTCAATTCACTACTCACTATTATCCACACATCTCATGGTTCAGAAAACAAATTTTTACCCACACACACTTATTAGTAATCATTTCTTAGTACCTAGCGGCCACAGATGTCAAAAGAGAAAGTAGGCGATTCTTCTTCCGTTTCTGATAATCTAAATCACTTTTTTAAGCATCTGAAGGCCTATATAGTTTATCCATCCAGCAGAATTAAGTAGGCATGAGTTTTGCCACTACCGGTCTCGCCTGCGATAACCACATATGTCCCTGGAAGTATGCTTGGTATACTCAAGCATGAAGTTGTAATATACATGCATTTAACACTACAAACTATTTGTACATACCTAAAAATTATAACAGCAAATCATATTAGTAACATACTTCAACTTGGAATTTGGAATATAAAGTTCTACTTTCTTCTAGATTTCTGAATAGGATCACAAGAGCTAAACTGATAATAAGAATTATATCCATCACATCTTCCCACTGATTGAAGAGATTATAAAAAAAGGCCTTCTCAGCGAGTTACTGTCAAAGCATAAAAATGAAACTTTTGTATTGGCATTGAATTATTAGATAATGCAGAATATATTTCCAAGTTATTATAATCATAACTTCAATCTCCCAATACAAATCAAAGGATTCTAAGCCAAATGAGTTTGGCACTGAATCTAAGAAGGTACAAAAACTTTTGAAAGGTAAAAAAAGCATATGTGAGCTGCATTTGAATCTCAACTATAAAATAATATTCACAAACTTCAATCACCAATATTACAGAATTTCTATATCATAAACTCGAATAGATATTCAACTAACACGGTTTTACACCTTCAATATTCTTGTGACCAAACGAGTTGATTCCTAAGCTCAACTTGATAGGAAAAAAATAGGCCTCATTCTTCATATCAATAACTAAACAATAGCCAAATGAAGAAATTTGATTGCTAAGATGAAAAAACTAACTTTTCAAGCCCGTTGACATCTTCTCATCGATCTCACATCCAATATGCAATATAAAAAGAAAAGACCTAACATTGACGACCTATAAAACATCTTTCTTATAATAAAAAGAGATATCACAAATATTAAATGAAGGATGCCATCATATTTCTACATCTATTTAATTATGACACATCATAAAATGAAAGGTTTTCAAAAAACATAGGAGAGTCAATATCTACACAATTAAATTGAAGTTGTTGCCAATCCTCATCTCAAATGTATGCAGATGTGGTTTCACTAAGTAAAGATGCAAGTGCAAGGTAAACTTACAAAACAAACATGAAATACCAATATAAAGAACTCCTTAAGATAAAATTACAAGATAGAATGAGACCAGCAAAATTCATCCATCATGAATATCACTAGTTGTGAAACACTTATCTACTTTTTCTACTTCAGTATCAATTTCATCGTCACCTTCTACCCCTTCTTCGGATCACCTATTTGAGAATTGATGTTGTTTTCAATTTCTTCTACGTATACTTCTTCAAAAGCGCTATCTTCATGCACCAATGATTGACTATCTAACTCTGGAGTTAATCGAACACGTCGTAATGTAATTTGTGGAGGATTTCTTGAAATGGCAGTTCTAGCCACAAGTTAATATGTTCATTCTTCAGTATGATCCCTTGAATATTAGTCATATGTCTTGCTTTTGTTTTCATTATTGCCAACCAGTCACATTTATCTCCTGGCCTTGAAGGGAATGTTGTGTAGTATACTTGTCAAGCTTGCTGAGCAAGGACAAATACATCACTTGAAACCAGTTTCCGTTTATGATTGACCTCAACAAGATTGAATTTGGGATGCACTTGAACTCCACCCTCATTGTCAAACCAATCACATTTGATCAATGTAACTAGATTTTCATCCCCCGATGTATTCAAGTTCCAATATTTCTGTTACCATGCCATAGTTCATTGTGGATTTGTTCAATCCATATTCGAGGGTATGGAATTTTAGCCATTGACGTAATACCCATTGTAGCATCTCACTTTACGTGATGGACCCATTGCCGAATCTTTAAGGCGTCAATCGTCTACCTTATTCCCATCACGAACGATAAACAATTAAATAACATTAGAAATAAAAATTGTGCTACAATTCATCACTCATTCATAATTTCATTAATATACTTACTTACATGTTCCTTGAACCACCTTGTCAAGCACTCATCACGCAGACGATCGAGTTGTTCACCAGTTACTTGAGGATATTTGATTTTCATTTGTTTATCAAACTCCTTGAAAATGAGGACAATGTCAAATGCCCATTAACTAAATTTATAATTTATAACTCAACAAATAAGACTTATGCAACAAATGGTCTTATTTCTTCGCAATTTAAGAGGACATATGTGGATGCAGCTCTAAATTCGTCATCTGTCAATTACTTCGAATTCAAAGTTGTGGGCTGATGGCCCTTCCAAGTACAGAAAAAAATTTATAGCCCCTAGAATGATCCCTACTCACTCCATCATCATTCTGTGGCACACGGTTCATTCTAGTTTCGACATTACTATCGAAATATAAAGAACAAAATGTTGAAGTTTCCTCTACTAGGTATGCCTCCACTATAAATGCCTCTACACAAGCACAACATTTAACCTTTTTTTTCAAATGGTCTAAGAACCTAAAATATAATTATCACAAGTTAGCCTTATTATATATAAATACAATAATTTTAAATAATGAAGGATACTACCGCTCGAAATGATACATCCATCGATATTGTATCTGTTTCTTCCAAGCGAGCCATATCATTTCACCCTTAAGGTAGTGCAGCATATATCTCTAAAAAATGACTTATTTCAATTGCTGCCTCCCAAATTGGCCTAGGCAATGCATCCTTAAATGCTATAGGAATCAATCTTTGCATAAAAATATGACGGTTGTGACTCTTCATTCAAGAAACTCAACATCACTCTTGGCGCAACGTGCTATGTTTGATGCATAACCTTCTTGCATTCTTAGTGTTTTGATCCACCGAATATTTCTTGTTTCCTGCTTCTTTATTAAACTATATGAAGCCTTCAGCTTCAAAAACTTTCCCCTTTCACCCTGAACAATTTGAAGCTCTGGGCTGTTACAGTAGATTTCCAAATCTTTCCTCACCTTCACATTATCTTTAGTTTTGTCCTTTATGTCCATAACTGTGTTAAATACATTACTAAATAAATTCTTTTCGATATGAATCACGTCCAGATTGTGTCGAATAAGATTGGTGTGCCAATAAGGCAGCTCCTAGAATATGCTTTTCTTCACCCAATTATGAGAACGATCAAAACCCCTTAATCGTGGTTGGCTTTTTTTTTTTTTTGCAAATGTGCTTGTGGGAATGTCAACCAGATTCTCAACTATTCTCCGTAATTGCTCACCATTTGGTCGAGATTGTATTGTGTCTTTCTCAATCCTGCCTTTTAAAAATTTATCCCGTTGTTTTCTGAATGGATGCTCTTGTGGGAAAAATTGATGGCGACAATCAACAAAAGAAGCCTTTTTTCCATTCTTATGCCAAAATGACTTTGTATTGTGCATACAGTAAAGGCAGGATAATAACCTATGTGTACTCCATCCAGACAAAATATCATATCCTGGGAAATCAGTAATAGTCCATATTAACTCGGCTTTCATGTTAAAGTTCTTTCTCGTATTTAAGTCGTAAGTTTGAACTCCTTCACTCGACATGGCACATTGATCGTAATAAAAATTAGCATAAATTAGCATTTTCATTGATCGTGTACATTGATCCTTCACTCCTTCACGTGAAGAGACTGAAGAGACCGAAGAGACCAAGGTGCAAATGTTGGTTTAGATGAAGTGATTGGCAAAGAGGAGTCGTTGGAAACTGAAAGAGATGGTTCATGATATGTTAACAGAGTTGAATCTTCTGAAGTCAGAATTCCCATTTGGATCCGGGATGAAGTAGCTTCATGGACTATTTTTAGTAATTTTAATTCATTCATTTGGTTCTGTTATGTTTGAATAAATTGCTTTATACTATGACAATTCATTGAGTTCAAAATTTTTTTGGGTGTTGGTTTCAATAGAATAATTGCTTCAATGAATTCGTTTTATCTTTTTAAATGAAATTATAATTGCTGTTAAGACTGTTAAGTTTTTGTGCTATATATTATATTGCCATGACAATTCTTTTTCGAATTAACTTTACCATTTTGTAATATTTTAAATTTATTTAATCAAAGTAAACACGTTATTTTTTTTTTGATTTTGTGTTAAATGAATTTGTTTGTAGTAGTGTTAACTTGTTAGGTTATGTGCCAGTTAACTAACGTATAATTATGGCACTTAAAATCTACTTATTATGTTCTATGTTGTGAATTGCAATTTGATATGGGCATTCAAATCTGATATTAATACCAGAAACTTGTCAAATGCTCAACAATTAGATTACAAAAATTTAAAAAAAAGGAAGGAAAAAATTGGAGAGGAAAGAAAGGTCCAATCTTGTAAAGTGAAACATTTTATGAGTCTGATAGCTACGGGTACGTCAATATATGGTTCAATTCTAATATTCTAATCGACTTACACATAAATTTTTTATTACTGTATGTGAATGAGTAGGGTAAATATTCAAACATCAATATATACCATGTATATAAAGTTAAGAACAATAACAAAGTGATCTATCCCAAGAGAAGAACGTCCAATAATCTAGTTTAGTGCCAGTTTAGCACTGGGACATACACATAATGTAACGATCCACAATTAATATATAGTAATCAACATTGATTAATTATATATACACACACTATATTAAATTTAGCTGGGATTGTTTGAAATCGTAAATTGCAAGTTTGTATATTATTTATCAATATATATATATATTAAAGTAACCACAATGTTTGGAAATTGCTAATCAAAACATAAAGATATGATATATTCAAAAAATAAAAAAATAAAGATATCCGTCAACATAGTTTTCTGCACTTTTTATATGTTAGGCTTAATATATATTTGGGGAGTAACCGCGAAGACGTCCTCATTCACTTAGAGAAGATTTTCAAAACCCTTGAGATTTCCTTCCATTTTCCTTCTCTTATCTTCGTTCTGGGCTTCAATTGCCCTTCCAAAACCTTCATTTTACCTCTGCATCAACAAGCGATCATCATTTCAGAGTTTCTAGCCAAACGAGTTGACCTGCTTGCTATCAACATCGGTTATTCTCTCGACGAAATTGCCCCCCAATCGCGACCATAATTGCTGGACTTTGGAGACAGGTTATGATTTTATAGATTTTCAGCTATTGATTGGTTGATTTTATAGATTTTCAGCTATTCATTGATTTTCAAATCTGGCTTCTTTCACCACACCCACCTGACGTTGAAACTTTTGCCGAAATAAAAAGCTAATGTTTGTCCTTCTTTGGGAGGTTTTCATCAATTGATTGGTTTTTAATTTTGGGTTTTTCAATTTTTTGTTTTTCCACTCTCTGCCCATTTAACACTCCCTATTGAATAGGAAAACTACAAATAATTTTGGCTAATTATGTTCTTAAGCATGGCCGATTCTTTAACGAGGCGGAAAAGACGCATGCCTCAGGCGCTTCATGTGGAGGAGCAACTTTTTTCGCCACGACCTATTTTTTCATTTGATTGTGTGGCTAGCATATACAATTCGAAAATCTTGAGTTACATTTTCTCTCTTTTTCTTTGTGGGGGAAGACTAGTGGGTCTTTGTTAGATTTAGTTTTGATTGTTGACATTTAACCCTTTCAGTGGACATAATTTTGAGAGTCATTATATATTATTAAGATGTAATACCTTTCCTATTCAAAGAAAACAAGATATAATACCCTTCATTCTCTCCCGAATTTTGAGAAAATAACATTTGCCATTGTGGTTAACTAACTTTCTAATTCTTTTTCAAATAATTCTAGATAGATGACATTTAAATGACATTCACAAAAATTCACTCAAAATTATAAATTTCACAAAAAATTTGCTATTTTTCAACCAAATATGCAATTTCATGTCACGTAATCTCCCACAGTCCCGAAATTCCCATCTTCTTAGGCCAAAAGATTGACTCCCATCCGTTTTACCTCAAAGACGGAAAGAGGCCGTAATGTCTTTGATCATATTTCTTGTATTATCTTGCAAATTTCTCTAATTTCTTCCCTCTAATAGGGATATCCGGGCTTTCGATTCACTCCACCAAACGCTTACAAGACTGATAATTGGGTTGTAATGAAGAAATCATCAAAGATTCATGTGGGTATGTTTGCAAATTTTTGCGATTACTTTGCTTTAATGGGGATACAGATAATGAATTTACTGTATGGAGGGCCGCTATTTATGTAAGAATTTTTTGTTCTACTTTTGAATGATTCAAATAAGTTGACATAAGAAAATATAGGAAAAGTTAAATTCTTTGTCCAATTCTGTAGAAAAGAAACGAATAGGGATGTGCTGCAAGGCCTATTAAGAAATTGATGTCGTATTCAATAGAAATTGTTTGTGTTATGTGTTTTTTTAATGGTTTTGTTAGGAATTACTTCATGGGGTTTCAGGGAAATTACAATTTAGTTGTAGCATGGGTGAGTAAGTTTGCAACAAAGGACTCGATTTTTGATTTCAAGTGGCCTCTGAATCCAAGGAGGTTGTTGGGGATTTATTCATTGATTTTGTGCTTGATCGGGTATTTCTTTTTATCTAGTAGTGGTTTTCATGCTTGCATAGTTGTTTAATATATAGTATCCCTTGAATTTTTATTGATTGTTTTAGTCTTTAATTTGCACTGGTTTGTTTGTTATATGTGGTCTTTTGCATTTATGAAGTAGATATTGATTTTTGTGAAATCCTTCGGTCAGATTCTGACACGGGAAAGTGGTATACTAGATGATGCCAAGGCAACACTTTGGAAACTGATTGATAGAGGACGATTGTACAGCTTCAAAAGATAAGCAATCCTTGTACTATTCTTTACTTTGGAGACTTCAAACCTAGGTAAAAAAAAAATGCTAAGTTTGAGTTTCAAAATGAATGCCTACGTAAAACAGCATGGAATTCTTATCACATTTTACAAAATTTTGGATTGCATGTACTAACTTAGTAACTCTAACGACACAACATGATCTAGTTTTTGTTTTTGGCCGGTATATGAAGAGTTAGAAGATAAATCAAAACAGAATTTGCAGTTTGTTGTTGGCCGTAGTTGTCCTAAAGCGTATCATACAGAATGTTTACCCAAGTAAGGTTTATTAAGATTTAACAAACATCCTACATCATGTTGATTCTTGCAGTCTTGATTGAAATTTGTACCCTTGTGTTTGCCAGGGAGATCTCGTATAAGGACGACAAGCGTCAAAGGATTCTACAAAGGGCATGGGACGACGGTTTAGCTCCTAAATGCGTAGTAGTATGCAATCTAGTTGAAATCTTCATCTATGGGATATATGGGATAAAATCAGTAGGGATGACTTGCGTAGTAGTGGAAGTATGTATATATATGTCAGTACATCTTTTCCCTTTTTCCTTGTATTATGACTTGAGAGACTTACTTGTGTTGTTGACTAATGGAAATCTTTATCCATTTAGAATTATGAATTTTCTATTTTTGTTTGATTAAATATTGAAATGTAAATAATTTGTCTACTCATTATCTCCTTATTACCAGCAGAATTAATATGGTTTTAATTAGCATTTCGTTGATGGACAACTATGGAAAATTTGGTTGCTATTCATATGTCACAAGGATGGTCAATAGTCACTAACAACAAGGAATTTGGTGGCAACTTCCATTGCTGAGCACTGATTTTTACAAGAGGAATCTTTCGTAACAGTTTCCGTAGCGTATTTTTCTCGATTGAAACAGAAAATCCTATTACCAATTCCCCTGCCGCGAAGAGACCGAAACTCTCGTGACTGTTTCCGTGGCTAATTTTCTCATTTGTAATGAAAATGCTATTACAAATTCTGTTCCAACTTGAGAATATTAGTAACAGACATTTCTGTTGTTATTTCGGTTTCTAATTAGCAACAGAATATACTTTCATTTCTGAGTATCAAATACCTAGGTATCAGCTATATACTGTAGCAAAGGATATGCTCCGTCTATTATAACTATCTGCAATGGAAATGATATATTCATAAATGGATTCGTCCGCTCCTGAAGCGCCTTATTCTAGTAGTATTTGTCCCTTAGGGTACGTTTGATTGCTTATATTTTTCATGGAAAATGTCAAATTTTCACGTAAATGTTTGAATTTTGTAGAGTTTGAATTCCACTTTTTGCCAAATATGGGGTGATTTTCCTTGAAATCAAGGAATTTGAATTCCAATAATGGTGGTGGGAATAGAAATTTCATGGAATTAGAATTCCAATTTCATTTCCACTCTCCAATCACACCCTTAGTATTTTACCTGAATATTTTATTCATTTCATTGTTCCTTATTACTATATTTTTTAAAGTTATCAAAATTACTATATGTTGGACATATTGAGCCGTGCAATGCATGATTATATAGCTATATAAAATGAGTATCGGATGGGTACGATGATAAGTATTTTCTAGCGGCGCAGGAATGGGGTGCTGGAATATGTCAAACTACACCCACCACATTGCACCTTTTTCTGTAATATATCTGTATGTAAACTATGTTTCACAATCAAATTTTAAAAATAATTATTTACATAATCATTGTAAATGCTGTGCCTTTATTGTTGAGGTTCTCATGAAAATAGTAAATTAAGTTATATGGATTCTTGTGAGTTATTCATTGGATATTTACAAGATAGATTTGTAAAAAATATAGGGGAAACTCTATTGAAATTTTTACAAAATTTTTTCATAATTTATATTAATTAAGTTTAGTTTTCTGATAGTATTCAATTCATCATCTTCTTCTTCTTCCATTACTCATGAATGTTTCCTTTCTTTCTTCTTGTTCTTTTAATTCTTCTTTTTCTTTTTCTTCATCCACCTGTTATTCTACTTCTTTCTTTTATTTTACTTCATCCACATTCTCTTCATTACAAAGAGAAGTTCATCATTATCTTTTTTTTCTTTGATTTATGATATTATTGTGTGATGTTTGCTCACTTTACACATTCTTGGTAAATATGACTTCAACCCTTCTCTTCATTACAAAAAGTGAAATGATTTGATATAAATAATGCACACTACGTGACCATTTTTTTTTATCATCATCCCTTCATTGTTAAACTTATCGGGAAACCGAAAAACAAAAGGAAGGCCAACATTATAAGCTTTATGAGTAAAATCAATAATCAAAGTTGATTGTTGATAAGGCCAACATTATTAGCTTTACCTGTAAAACAATTTCTCCACTTAGAAAAATTAATTGCATCCATTAGCTTGCATCCATAACCATCAACTTATGCTAATCAGTTTTTTTTTCCATTAATTCATTGTTAAAACCATGGATTGTGTAATGACCGGAAATTTTCTTAGATAAAAATATTTAATTAAATAAAATCTCAAGCGTGTCGCTATGACTTCACCTATAGAATTTAATAACGTATACACGTCTAGTCGAATTTTATCTTATTTATTATTATATTTAATTATTATTATAAGAAAACAATATATGAAAATTTATTTATTTTCCAAATTTACTTTTGAGGACCCAAACTTTTAAATTTATTCATTTTAGTGCCAAAATTTTAGTTTTTATTTCATTTGAGCTCACTTATAGTTAGAAGCCTATTTGTGTTTTATCCTAATAAGAATACCCTAACCAAATTCTTACCCCTAGAATACCTTTTATATACTTCTTCTTGGAGTTGTTCCAAACCCTAGCCCCATTGATATCCTTATTTTTCTCCATTATCATCATCAGCCTCATTCCATCATTCTCATCAACATGTCAAGCAAGAACAAGAAGAAGTTTCTATAGGTAATCTCTCAACCTTTTGTTTTCAAATCTTTATTCCAATTATTATGTCATTGTTTCAATCACGTACCCGAGTTCTCAATTAATTTCTTGCATTTTTCCACTTTATTTCAATTGTAGTTAGAATAATAAATCATACAAGCTTCAATTACTAGTTTCACCATCTCTACCATACAACGATCATTGCAACACCCACCACATCAAAGATACACAAGAATACATACATATATACACCCATCTATATGTACGCACCATAACTCACAGCATACACTCAAACTCAACCTCACAACCTAAAAATTACACATACACCTTCCCCTGCCTCCATAGAGCATCATAGAACCAATTAATTTTGAAAAAGGCTAGAGATTAGATCAAAATTTAAAAATCCCCAGAATTTTCCTCAAGCTTCCGCCTTTGATTTCGAGCCTTAACTTCATCAAAACCTTCAATTGAAGCACCCACTAGAACTGCAGTAACCGCAAATTTTCTTAGATAAAAAATATTTAATTAAATAAAATCTCAAATGTGTCGCTACGATTTCACCTATAGAATTTAATGATGTGCGCTCGTCTAGTCGAATTTTATATTATTTATTATTATATTTAATTATTATAAGAAAGTAATATATAAAAATTTATTTATTTTCAAAATTTACTTTTGAGGACGCAAACTTCTAAATTTATACGTTTTAGTACCAAAATCTTAGTTTTTATTTCATTTGAGCCAACTTCTAGTTAGAAGCCCATTGGTGTTTTAACCTAATAGGAATACCCTAACCAAATTCTTACCCTAGAATACCCTTTATATACTAATTGGAATTGTTCCAAACTCTGGCCCCATCAATATCCTCTTTTTTCTCCGTTATCATCATCAACAAGCAAGAACAAGAAGAAGTTTATGCGGGTAATCTCCCAACCTTTCATTTGCAAATCTTTATTCCAATTGCTATGTCATTGTTTCAATCACACACACAAGTTCTCAATCAATTTCTTGAATTTTCCACTTTATTTCTATTGTAGTTATAATAATACATCATACAAGCTTCAACTAGTAGTTTCACCATTTGCACCATACAACCACCATTGCAACACCACCACATCGAACACACACAAGAACACACGTATATATACACGCATCTATACATACACGCCATAACTCACAGCATATGCATACATCACTCACACTCAAACTCAACTTCACAACCTAAAAATTACACCTACACCTTCCCCTACCTCCATAGAATACCATAGAACTATTAATTTAAAAAATGATTAAAGAGGAGGTCGAATTTTGAGAAATCCCAAATTTTTTCCTCAACTTTCAACAACCAAATTCAAACCAATTAGTCATATTTTCATTCAATTAAAACCACCACAAGGACCACTATCACCGCCCCTAGCTTCACCGGTGACCACCGCTGGCGGCACCATCGAAATAACCGGCCCTAGCTTCAATTAAAACCTCAATGTGGAATTAAACAAGGCAAACATGAGAGGAAATGAAATTCGACTCATGAAAGCTCAATTCTCGCATAAGGGACCAATAAGCAATGGAAACTTCATTAAACTCATTCAAACACTGAATGATCAAATATTAGACCAAGTTCCCAAACTAAGTAATAATTTCACCGTACTAAACTTGAAACCAATGATTCGAACTCCACATATCAAAGCTCAATCAAGATAGGAAAAAGTTCAACCAGGAAAAGTGATGTAGGAGTTAAAATGAGGGATGCTTAAGATAACTAGGGATCATATTCACACCCTAAACTTAGAATTCACTAGAATGAGTTGGGAGAGAATGCATAAGCTCCTAGGTAAAGCTCAACAATGTATCAACTACGCATGCATTCCAAAAATGAAGTTACAACCTAGCAAAAGAAAGCAATAACAAGCAATAAGAAAGCAAGTAAATAAAAGTGAAGAGAAATGCTTGTTTAATGTCATTAGCTTGACACAAAAACAATATAGCATGGATTGTTTGTCAATCCACAAAAAATGTGGCTTTGGACTTCTTCCCACTGTGGCAAAGTAAGACTTCTCGTCTTAGTGTAGCATACCAAAGCCTATTGCCCATGTCCAAGTCATTCGACTTCATCACATCCGGCTCGAATTCAACATTGTATATCTCAATTTCCTTGCCGCCAATGATGAAATCAATTGGAGTCACTTCTTCAATAAGCTCACGACTCTTCACCTCTTCATCCACATCAAACTTTTCCACTTTTTGTTCAATGCTCGGTGTGATTTCCGGAACTTTGAGAACGTGCACTTCCTCAAGATCCTTCACCCTTCCACTTCATTAGAGAGGAGTGGAATGATGTCTTTTGAAGTGATGAATTGGTTGCTCTCATTGTCTTGGTAAACAACTGAGTAGTCGGCCTTTTGATGGTTCCAACCGGGATGTGTATAATATAGCACACTAGGACAATAGCTTCACAATAGCATGTCTCCCCTCATCATCTTCAAGATTATTCGAAAATGGAAAACCACCTGCCATTTGGAGCAAAGAAATGAGGGAAGAAATAAACTATACAGAAATGAAAAATAAAACTAGAACAAAGCAAACTCAACACAAACAAACCATCCCCGACAACGGCGCCAAAAACTTGATCGGCGTTTATACACACGCACAAATTGAACCGCAAGTGTATGGGCCGTAATCAAGTAATAAAGTGGGACTCGGTTAAGAGTCCGGATATCGATCCCACGAGGAATGGTGTTTATAGTTAAGTCACTTATTCTAGCGCAAAAACACAAATAAAGAAAGGAAAAACAACTAACCTAATCTATACTACGAAAGCAATAAAGCAAAGCAAGAAATGGGCATGATTGGCAATGAAAGTCAGGTTAAAGAGATAGTTGGGAATCATGAGTTCAATCAACCGTAGCTCAATCAAATCAACATCTAACGCAATACAATGTTCATCCTCTATGTTAGACCCGACCTCCTCATATAGGTGGTTCCGCTCTCGCATGTCAAACTATCCTAATCAATTGATTCAACCTACTACATCTCTGTGTCGATTGAAGATCAATCAATTGCATTAGGTTCTGTGAGAGTAGCTCAAAGGATCACCTAGGGTTAGAGGTGTATTCCTATCCTCTACAAGAACCAGGGCGGTTGTTTCCACGGTCCAAAATGTGCCCCTTCTCTAGAAGAATAACACAAATTGCAAATACATAAATTCGGTGATCAACCGAATCATGGAAATAGCCCAAAAACAACCACACATTGGAATGAACAACAATTTAAAACCATAAATATTTCATTGCATAAAGCTAGGTTAAAATCATCAATCCTCCCAACTTATACAATATTTAGTTCATATGAAGGAATAATCAATACAATACAAGTAAAAGAAATAAAGAAACAAGATTTGTGGATTAGAATCCCCCTTTTTGGTTGATTCTTCCATCTTGATGTCTCCACCTCTTGCACCATCTCCTCTTGATTCCTTCATCCTCCTTGCTTCCACTCCAAGTTATCACCCCCAATCAATATCCCTAAACTAGAAAAGGAAAAGGGAAAGAGAAGAAGAAAAAAAGGAAAGAACGAAGAGGAGAAGAGAAGAAGAAGAAAGAAAGAACCCCAGCTAACCAAACCTAAAGATCAAAAGTAAAGTATATTGGGGGATGAAAAGGGATGTATATGACCCTAATCTCGTGGTTGACTCTTGCCTAAAAGACCCCAAGACCGAGTGAAAGTGAGGGAGAGAATCGGCAGAAAAACAGGGGAAGCCTCGGATATTCTGGTTCTGATAAAGTTACGGCGGTAACTCCTTATGTTACGGCCGTAAATCCCCCGTTACGACCATATCTTTGATGCATACGGCTATATTTTGCTCTCTGTTTAAATAGTGCATTTCTGCTCTTCTGGGTTACGGCCGTAATTATATGGGTTACGGCCGTAAATTGGCTTCTTACGGCCGTAAATTGATTGCCCGCAGAACACTCTCATCTTCTGAAATGTTGCAAAGTGGTCCCTAATCTTCGGCCGGCCATATCTTTTGATCTGGAACTCGGAATCGTGATCTGTAAAAAGCGTCGGACTCCACATTCCAAGCTCTTCCATGTTAGCACAAGAAACTCAACCAATAAGATCTTCACCAATATTGCACCCGAAGTCCTCCAACTTTCGATAGTTGCATTTTAGTCCCCGACTTTGGGGTTTTCGACACTTTGAGTCCTTTTTCCTCTAGGCTTCGTTTTCCTCACAATGAGGAATAATACCTAAAAACAAAATAATTATACATAAATATAAGTAGAAGTCTGCTCCAATTGAATATAAAGATATATAAATAAGTGTGCAGAATACACACTTATCATCAACCCCTAAACTTTATTTGTACCTAAGTCCTCCATGTTTTATTAATCTTATAATTTAGTCCAAAAATTTTTAGTTCTATTTTATCGTATATTAGGCCCTCAAACTATCCAATTCTTTCAAATTGACCCCCAAACTTTTATATTCCTTTAATTTTAGTCCAAAAATTCTATATTGTTTATAAATATTTAATATTTTAGAGTGTTAGCATAAATTAAATTCTTTATTGACTAAACGGGGCATATGAAGAGCTAAAGAGGACCGATTATCACCACGTAGTAAGCTCAAAAATTCGGGAAAGACTCAAGGTAGGCTCAAAAAATCATTTTTACTTATCGCGTATTTTAGTTAATAATCTGTACTACATGAGTGCTTTTAGTATATAATTAACTTGCCTTCAAGCCTAGACTTGCCTTTGGACCCAGAGTTGCATTTGAGCAAATTACTTGCCTTCGAGCAAATTACTTGCCTTCGGGCTCCCAGTTACCTTCAGGCAAATCACTTGCCTTTGAGCCTAGAGTTACCTATCGGTATTATATTACAGAGTTTGCATATCTATTTGCCTTATATATTTGTATAAATTGATAAACTTGTATAGAGCTTACTGAGTATTTCTTGAAATACTCACGCATATCATTTTAACAATTACAGTTTGAGGAGATCGGAAGCGTGGCAAGGCGTGGGAGCTCGCTAGGGTTTATTAATAAGAAATTTGGTTTCTTTCATTATTTTAAACAAACTTCATGTATTGAAGTATGTTATTTTAAATGTTTTGAATTATTTAGTATTTTACGTTGAATGTTTTCAATTATTAGAGATCGAACAATGTAAGATACTCTAATATGTTTGCTATCTAAAATGAATTTCATCTGAATTATTTGCTATGTTTCCGCATTTAAAGTTTTTATTATTATTATGAAAAAAATTGGCATGTTTTAGAGAAAGAACTAACATTCTGGGTTCTTCGAACTCGGGCCGTTACAAGTACCGCCGCTATACACACCACGTTCGCCACCATTTTCGCCGTCAACCATCGTCGGAACCGCCGCCATTTTTCCTTTGTTCTTCCTTTGTTTTCGGTCATGAGAGAAAAAGAGAGAGAGTAGAGAAGCCGAGTATATTTTAGGCCAATTTCCTTGATTTATTATGGAAATTGCAAATAAAGTCCCTGAGCTTTTAGATTCCTTTTAACTTGGTCCCTCTAGTTTATTCAAATTTCGAATCCTTAACTTTTAATTTCTATAATTTAGCCCTTAAGTTATTAAGCTTTCAATTTTTACAATTGGGCCCCCATTCTTTTATTTCAATTTTAATCATTCAATTTCTTATTCTTATTTAAGCTAGCCCCTAAACTTTAATTGCATCTAAGCCCTCCATATTTTAAAAATCTTATGATTTAGTCCAAAATATCTTTAGTTCAATTTATTGTGTATTAGGTCCTCAAACTATTCGATTCTTCCAAACTAACCCCCGCAACTTTTATATTCATTCAATTTTGGTCTAAAATTTCTATATTATTTATAAATATTTAATATTTAAGAGTATTAATTTAAAAAAATTTTTATTGACTAGACGAGGTGTATAAACAGCTAGATGGCTGATTCTCATTGCTTGGTAAGCTCAAAACTCGGGAGAGACTTAAGGTAGGCTCAAAAACTTATTTTTACTAATCCAGCATTTTATTTAATAATATGTACTATATGAGTGCTTTTAGTATGTAATTGACTTACCTTCGAGCCTAGAGTTTCCTTGGAGCCCAGAGTTACCATCGGGCAAATTACTTGCCTTCGGGCCTAGAGCTGCTTTCGGGCCCAGAGTTACCGACGGGTATTATATTATAGAGTTTGCATATCTATTTGTCTTATATACTGTATAGATTGTTTAACTTGTGCAGAGCCTACTGAGTATTGTCGCAATACTCATGCCTTTCATTTTTAACAAATTACAGATTGAGGAGATTGGAGACATGGTGAAGCGTGGGAGCTCTCTAGGGTTTATTAAATAAGAAATCTAATTTCCGTTGTTACTTTGAGTAGAACTTAATATATTGAAGTGTGTTATTTCAACTGGTTGAACTAATTAGCATTTTATGTTGAATGCTTTAAATTATTAGAGATCGAATAATGTAAAATACTCTAATATGTTTGATATCTTAAATTAATTTTCGCATCTGAATTAGTTGTTATGTTTTCGCATTTAAAATTATTATTATTATTAGTATAAAAAAAGATCGAAATGTTGTAGGGAAAGAACTAACGTTGAGGTTCTTAGAACTCGGGGTTGATTGTAGTTTCTAGATGCTATTATTTTTTTTCTTCACCTCAGTTAATTCTTATGTGAATATGTTGATTGTGGAAATTAGTTGTACTTCTTTTTTGATGTTGGCTGATATTTTTAGTTTTACATAGTTCGCCACAATTGCAATAAGGCTTATAAGTTTATTTCAGATATTAATTTGTAATCTTACAGGGAAGAAAAATTTTTAAATAAATGTTAGGTTTGTCGTGGAACAAGAGATACAATTGCAACTGAGATAGAAATGAGATAAACGAGAAACATGAGAGTTTACATGGAAAACCCCTAAATTAATTTGGGGTAAAAACCACGGGTAAACTGTAGAAGGATTTCACTATAACAAAAGGATTGCAACAATTTCTGTCTAATATAAAGAGCGCGCAATTGATAATAACATCTCTCTTATAATAGGAGAAAACACGCTCTCTTTGATAAAGGAAAGAACACAAAATACTAGGAAAAATCTCACAAATTATCTCTCTATCTCTCCAAACCTCTCTCTCTTTATCCCTCCATTTTCTAAGTGCAAACCAATTGAGGATTGCAACTCAAGAATATGATTACAAACACGGCCTCAAATCATGTTTATTTATAGATGCTCAAGGCGGTGGTATGTGGTGGTTATAAGCCTCAATGTTCGACCATTCAACTTTTTTTTATTAACTTAATTAACCTTGCCAATGAAGAAACCAATTTCTGGTCAATAAAACTGGCTTTATCACCTACATTCTCCCACTTAAAGTCACTTTTGTAGTAATCCTTCCATCCTTTCTACGCTTGCATCTTCATGTGTTGTTCACGTTTTTGCTAGGCCAATAGAGGATCGACACCACGTAAACTTGTCGTTGTTAACTGGCTTTGTCAATTCATGTGCTAGGTTGTCTTTGGTATGGATTTTCTAAATATACACGAATAAAGTGATACTGAACTCGTATGTGTTTTGTCCTTGAGTAAAATGCTGGATTCTTTGCCAAATGCAAAGTGCTCTGACTATCACAAAATAGAGTAATCTTCTCTTGTTTGTGTCCGAGCTCTTCCAATAACATTTGCAGCCACATTGCCTCTTTGCTGGCATGTGTAGCTGCCACATATTCTACCTCTGTTGTTGACGTAACCATGATTGACTGCAGCTTCGAAACCTAACTAACTACTCCTCCAGCAAGAGTAAACACATAACATGTGGTGGATTTGCATTTATTAAGATCACCTGCATAATCCGAATCAGCATAGCCTCTGACAATAAAGTCTGATCCTCCATAACATAATGCAGCATCCGAGGAACCCTTGACATATCTCAAGATCCTTTTCACAGAATTATAATGCTCTCTACTAGAATATGCCATGTATCGATTGACCGCTCCCACTGCTTGGGCAATGCCTGGCCTAGTACAGATTAGACTTTCCACTACTGATGCATCCCCTACTTGAGACATTTCCATCCTTCTTTGCTTTACAGCTAGGACTCATACTTGAGGATAACTTGAAATTAATAGAAAGAGGGTAGAGATTGGCTTACAATCTTGCATATTAAGCATTCTGGAAGATTTCCTTCGTTTTAAAGAAAGCCAAATCTTTCTATTATTTCTATTTCTGTGAAATTGCATCCCTAGAATCTTGTTTGCTGGTTCCAAGTCCTTCATTTCAAATGTCCTAGCCAATTGAGCTTCAATCATTTAACACAATCTTTGTTGAGGCTTGCTACCAACATACCATAAACATACAACAATAGAATAATGAAATCATTAATACCAAATCTCTTGTAGTGAGTACAAGGATTTGCATTTAATCTGTTGTATCCAAGGCTCATCACGAAGGAATCAGATCTCTTATACCAACATCTCGGCCCCTATATGAGACCGTATAGAGATTTGTTCAACCCGTCAAACCAAGTTCTCTTTTTCTTTGTCTTCAAAACCTTCTGGTCGGAGCATACAAACCTTTTCATCAAGTTTACCATGAAGAGAAGCAATTTTCACATACAACTGCTCTAAATGCAAACCATATGTAGCACACATCACTAGGTCTACTCGAATTGTAGTCTATAGTTTCTCTTTTGAAGTGCTATTATATCACTTTTCTTGCATCTTATCATCTGCATATAGTATATCTCTGCTGATTATCACCTTGTGGACAGTAGGAACCCACAGGTAGTACCCTTAACACCATCAACCTCTCCCGAGAATATGCACTTTCTGGATTTCGGATCCAACTCCAACCCGCACTTTGTAATCTTTGAAGAGAAAACACATCTGATTTCCTCTTTAACTGGATACAAACATCTCCTAAATGGATACAAAGTATCTTGCACCTCCTAGGGATATAATCGATGATTTCCAAACAACAAAATGAGCCAGCTCCAAACTAGTTTTACTTCTAATAGTAGAAGTTCCAAACTTTAACCTGCCTTGCTTACTAGTAACACAATGCTTTTAGCCCAGAAGAAGTTTTGATTCTGAGAGAATCTCCAAGCGTTTTCCTAATATGCGTCTGAGCTTACGATGCCACAACATCATTGATTCTTCCATTGAACTCGCCGATGCGACAATTCCTTCTTCTTCTTTTAATAGCGTCTTCTTTAAGCATCCACATCTTTTTCTTATTTCATTATTACAAGTGTGCCATTTTCATGATGCCATTTTGAGATTGAAACTGACAACCAAGGTCATCTATATTTCCATAGGACATTAGATTTTTCTTGAGACTCTTCTTGTCATCCCAGCAATCTTTCTTGACGTGTCCCTATTTGCCACAATTTTGGAATTTAATGCACCTCTTACTTCTTGATTTAGATCTACCACAACGTTGGCTCCCATTAGAACCACGTTCCATTGATCTCCCTTTCATCACTGATAAGGCATCTGCTTGTTGCGAATTTGCCAACCTATCTCAAATTTCATGTGCATGTGTTTCTTTTTCAAAATGATGGCTGCAACATCTTCAAAGACTAGATAGTCTATGAGAATATTCATAGTCAGGCTGAAGATGAGCTAATCATATGAAGCTGGTAGACTTTGAAGTAGAAGTTCCCACACTTCAAGAAGATTCTCTAGTGAATTGACTCTGCCTTTTACAATTCAATCAAGATCTCCAAAATCTCTTTCATCGTCCCTTTCTTTTCTCTCTCTTTCTCTTCTATATTTGACAAAACCTCAATAGTAAGGCCTAAATAAGATTTGTGATAGTGCAATTATTCAATTTCTTCCGTTTGGTATCATTGATAATCTCATCTGGCTTTTCCCCAATTACCATAATGCAATCTTTCTTTTGTTAAGATAGTCCTCTTCTTAATTTTCCAAAGCAAGAAATTTCTTCCCTTTTAACTTATCTATTTCAAACTTTGTCACCCTCTGTGCATCCTTTCCACTGGCTAGATCTCATCGTAGCACACATTTGGTGGCCAACTTGGACGCTCTGATACTACTTTTCAGGTTTGGTGTGGAACTAGAGATACAATTGAAACTAAAATAGAAACAAGATAAATGAGAAACACAAGATTTTACGTGGAAACCCCCTAAATTGATTTGAGGTAAAAAATACTAGTAAACTGTAGAAGGATTTCACTATAATAAAAAGATTACAACAACTTTTCTCTAATATAAGGAGAACACAGTTGATAATAACATCTCTCTTATAATAGGAGAAAACACTCTCTCTTTAATAAAGGAAAGAACACGAAATACTAGGAGAAATCTAATAACTTATTTTCTCTCCAGCTCTGCAAACCTCTCTCTCTCTTTATCCCGCCATTTTCTAAGTGCAAACCAATTGAGGATTGCAACTTAAGAAGAGGAGCCAAACTAATTGATGGGATTACCGATTGGGATTACTAACACGGTCTCAAATCATGTTTATTTATAGATGCTCAAGGCGGTGGTATGTAGTGGTTACAAGCCTCAATGTTTGACCGTTCAGCTTTTCTTTATTAACTTAATTACCCTTGGCAATGAAGAAGCCAATTTATGGTCAATCAAAGTGGCTTTACCACCTACAATAAATTGCTTCAGGAAAGAAAAATGTGTTTCCGAAATTAATTTATATTTTTCCGCATTTTAAAATAAAATGATGTCAATAGCGATGAGTTTTTGGATTTCTACATCTTATTATAGAATGAGTCGATTAACTGACAAGTGGCATAACTGACAAATGCTTCTAAATTCATTGATAAAGTGTTGCAAGCTAGTTTAGTTCATTTCTAAATAAACATGACTTGACAAGGATCCATGACATGTAATCCTAGACATTGCATTTTTCAAATTTGTTTTCGAGATTTTGGTAAGGTTGTTTTTGTTGTAATCCTAGTAATGACATGTAATCCTAGTAATGTTACTCGATCCAAAAGAATCAAGGCTATTTTTGTGGTAGAAAGTTGAGGGGAACATTAGTTACTCAAGGAGATACTGAACCCCAAAATAATAACTCAATCTCTTCACCACATCTAAGCTGTAAAAAGATGATCGTTTGCCAATTTCTTTCAATTTTTCATAGATATGCTAAACATGGGATCGACATTTTACAATGTGAAAATGGAAACCAAGTGCTAGGAAAAATCAATTGGAAACGAAGATCAGATATTCCAAACTCATCAAACACTTGTAGTATCTTAAAATTTAAATTGCATTTAACTACTTTCTACATTTATATATAAAATTTCTCGATGCATCCAATCACAACCCCTAAATGATACTAGATACAAAATAGAGATTGCTTGATATGTCATCTGTGATCGCATTTTCATTTGGCGAATGTAAAAGTATCTCTACGTATGATTTTTATTGATGCCTACACCCAAACAAAAAAAAAAAACCAAGAATGCTACAATTTATGCATACAAAGAGAATATATTAGATAAAGAATTTGAAAATATGTAATCTGATTCATAATCTATGGGGAATGACATATAATTTCATAATGAAAACTAAATTAAAAAACATTGAGAAAGAAAGAAAATAGCCTTGTTTCTTGATTTACATAAACAGAAATGAGTGTCAAAGATTGATAGGCTGACTGAAGGCATTGCAAATTAGCTTCATGTAATGCTCAACTAAAGGTTGTGCAACTTGAGATTGACAAGTAAATTCCAATTTCATTCCTACAATAAAAAAAGAAAAACAATTATGATCAGGTAAAAACAAGTAGAATTGATTTCTAAATTAAATAAAGATAACTCAAAATGCTTACATATTATGATGGTTTAGAATAATGAGTTCCTTTCCATTTTTCTTAGGGGTTCTTGGGACAATTCCTCATATCATGGCCGAATCCTTTGCATGACTTACATTGATGCTTTTTACTTCTTCGTAACAACTCGAGACTTGATTTGTATCTCCCTGAACCAACACTATCTTTTTCTTTATGCTTGTCAACATTTTTTCGTCCTTTTGTAATTGTAACATTGGGATCCAACAAAACAAGCTGAGAATTCTCCTCATTACAAGTATCTAATTCACCGATCGAAACATCAACATGAGATTTGTTATAGTGTCTGTTGTGAAAATAATCGCAAGTGTACGATATCGCCACAAAAGTAGTAAAGTGGACTTTTTGAGTCCGGATTATCGTTCCCACGAGGACTGGTTTACTCAATATCGGTTCAAACTAATCTTAACAAAAACAAATAAAAATATAAAGATCAAAGATTGGTATTTAGCTAAAATTGTAAGTAGTGCGGAAATAAATTTGCAGAATGATAGAAAGTTGTTGAAGCAATGGAGAGTAGAGTTGGGAATCCCGATTTATCTTTAGTTATCCTATTTGATTTCTCCTCTCAATTTCTACACTAAAGTTGTGTTAGATTGAATTCACGAAGTTGATTTAATTTACCTCTCTCGAGTTCAAATCAATCCTATTTAATTAAGTCAACTACCATATCTCTATGTATAGTCTGAATAAGCCTTAATTAAATGCATTAACGATCTTAGGAATTCACCTATATCCACCTGTCACGTGGGATCACAACAATTATAAAAGTCTATCTCTAACTCTTATGTAAATTGCCAGATTTTACTACGTGGTCTAAATATTTAACACACCTTTCGGTTTGTTAAAATTCACAAATCAATGATTTAGTGATCAAGTAAATCATGCATTAAACGTAGAAGTAAAATGAACACATTAAATAAAAAGCACAAGAAGTTGAGAGTTGAAAATCAAATAATCAAACTAAATTACATTGTTCATCCCAACTAATAAATTAGTTATTCATGGTAAATAAAAAAGATATAAAATAAATAAAGGAGTTCATCACCGGATCTAGAAGAGAAATTAAAGGTAAAGAGTGGATCTTGCACCAAGTATCAACCCAGTCTTGAATCTCCTCCCAATACCATGCAAATCCCGCAATTTATGTGTGTTTGCCTTCAATTGATCCTCTCTAATCACTCCCAAAAACTCTCCCCAGCTCTCAATTTTGTGGCTTAGATCTCTATTTATAGGCCTCAATGGATCCCCATAAGCCCACAATTTCGTATGCAATAAGTAATCCAAAATCAACCAAAAATAGGGTTCCTAGTTAAACTAGGAAATTCGGGTTCTTCAGGATACGGCCGTATCGTCCAGGGCATACGGCCGTATCGTCCAGGGCTTACGGCCGTATCGATGTTTCTGTTAATTTTTCTACTCGCTGCATTCCCATGATACGGCCGTATGTCTCAGCAGGTGACGGCCGTATAGTGCTCTCGAGTAACTTTTGCTCTTTCTTTAGCTGATGGGGTTACGGCCATATGCTAGGCATGATACGGCCGTATCATATTTACAGTCCAGGTCCCTCATCTTCCATTCTTGTTTGTTTTGGTCCCCGTTTTCCATTTTTTTTCCACTTTTGGTCCTTTTTGCTTATTTTCACTTCTTTTTCATGTCGTCTATTCATGTTGGTTTTTTACCTAAAAAGTGACAAAATTAAGTGTAATAAACACTCTAAATTACTTATAAGAACTATAAAATAAACATCAATAAAATACTTATCAAATACCCCCAAACTTAACGCTTGTTCACCCTCGAACAAGAAGTGGAAATAACATATAAAACAATCATGCACTAAACACCAACCACAAATCATAACTAGACTCAAAACACGTCAAGCATGGCACTCTTCGCCTCAGGTCAATAAAATTCATTTAGAATTCCAATTGGAGAAAACAAACAATCACAAAACTATTCACTTACCATGTACACGACATTTGGGGTATGTATGCTGGTCATTACTCAACTTAAATCTATGTCAAGATCTAATCAATGAATGCTTAATACAAAACCATGCCCATATTCCCTTGTGGTAAGTTTTATCTCACCCCACTCATAGGGTTCACTCCTTATGCTTTTCTCTCAGATCTCGGGGTATTTAATCAATGTGGTATTCTAGAAATATTTCACTGCATTTTTCCACACAAGATGTTAAGTAAAAGTAACAAGATGTTACAGGAACTACCGCCATCCATCTATCCATCTCAACTCTAAGTTTCCAAACCTTTAGCCTTTGAGTCTTTTCCCGGCACTTCAAACCCCTATCAATCTCTCTATTTCCCGATTTTTTTTCTTTTCACATTTTTTTTCTTTTTCTTTTTAGGTATGATATGCAAATGCAATGCCCCAACAATAATGCTTTCTCAAGGACCAGTGTAGCGAGCTTGAGGTCGATGACTCCCGAGTTCGTTACTCAAGGCACCAGGTAAAATACCCCTCAGACTTAATCACTCGAGTCAATGAGGCAAGAGAATGGGGCATATATGCAATGTGAATGATGTCTTTTTTTTTCTTTTTTTCTTTTTTTTTCTTTTTTTTACCTTTTTTTGTTTTCTTTCACGGGAGAATGATAGCCTCGGTCAGTGCCGGTATAGATTCGCCAACCAAAAATCCTTCAACTCAAAGCAAAAACATCAAAACATCAAACCGTAGTTCCCTCAACATTAATCACTAGTCTTACCACCCCCAAACTTAGCCTTTAAGCTAGTTTTGGTCCTAATATTCTGTTTGGGGAAGATTACCTATTTCTAAGGGTTAAATGGTTTATTTTGGGTATATAGGGGAAACACGGCATCTAGATTACACCCCAACATAAATCTAAGTCACACAATAACCATGTGCTCATATAAAATTAATCGTGCACCAATAAGTGACAAAAAGAATTTTAAAAGGATCAAGTGATGTTCAAAAGTCGAACTGTCATCCTATTCAATTATGCCGAAAAGCAACAATCATCGGCGATACACTACTCGACAGACTAACATAAAAATTTTTTTTTTTTTTAACGAAAAAAAAATGACGCAAACATTACGACTCACAATTAAACTCACATGCAAAAATTAAGATCACACCCCCAAACTTAAAACCAACATTGTCCTCAATGTAAAAGCAAAGATAAAAGAAGAGAAAAGTTACCAAACGTCCCTGTGGTTTAGTTGTGGCATCAGGGGGCGTTGGGTCCTTGTGTAACGTGAGATTGAGCTTTGATATTAGTTCTGCAAAACACACACCTCATAAAAAGCAATCATTTTATTAAAAGTAAACATGCACTCACACTAAGAAAAAGATAAGAAAAATAAAGTCAAGCACGCAAAGCACACACAGAGATAAATAATAAAAAAAGGAGAGAAACATTGGGTTGCCTCCCAATAAGCGCTTTATTTATAGTCTAGAGCTCGACTGCTGGTTTCAATAGTCATGGCGGCTTGAAACGGACTTGGGAAGCCTTTAATGGATTAACAGTGCCTTCTCTATTCTTTTCCAACTTTTTCTTCTTCCATTTACGCATCCACAGTTCATGCAAGTTGCTCTGAGCTTTATGATCGGGCTTGTCTGGTTCAACATCCTTTTTTTCTAGTTGCCTCGAGTTTGAAACAACTTTCATCTGGAGCCTTACTCTCTCGGTGAAGGATGTTGAATGTCACCTTGTCCTCATCAACCCACAAAATGAGCTCTCCTTTTTCTACATCAATTAGAGCTCGTGCCGTGGCTAGGAATGGGCATCCAAGAATGAGTGGCGTTCTGATATCCTCTTCAATGTCCATTATCATAAAGTCTACGGGGAAAATAAATTTTCCCACCTTTACCAGAACATCCTCAATTATGCCATATGGACGCTTGATCATGCGATCAGCTAGCTGTAATGTCACTGTCGCCTGCTGTGGCTCGCCTAATCCAAGTTTCCTATAAATAGACAGTGGCATCAAATTTACGCTGGCACCTACATCACATAAAGATCTATCAAAATTTAAAGTACTAATATTGCAAGGGATAGAAAAACTCCCTGGATCTTTTAGCTTTGGTGGCAGCTTGTTCTGTAGGATTGCGCTACATTCTTCCGTTAGTGCCACCATTTAAAACTCCTCTAGTTTTCTTTTCTTCGAAAGCATCTCCTTTATAAATTTCAAATATAATGGCATTTGAGCGAGAGCATCTGCGAATGGGATGTTTATGTGCAACTTCTTGAAGATTTCCAGAAATTTAGCAAACTGTTTGTCGAACTTGCTCTTTTGTAGCCTCTGTGGAAATGGAATGGGTGGCACATAAGCTTTTACTAGGGTTGCACTATTCTTCTCAACTTCTTCAACTTTCTTCTCAGCACTGATTTCAACCAATGGTTCAGTTTCCTCTTTATCCTCATTTTCTTCCTCAATCACTGAATCGTGGATCTCTTTCTCCGCCCTCTTAACGTGAATCTCAGGCAACTGTACCCCACTTTGTGTTGTTATAGCTTGCACCTTGGCTTGTTTAGCAAGTCCTCTTAGCCTCTGAGGAAATGGGATTGGGAGTAACGTAAGCTTTTGGGGAACATATGTTTCTTCTTCAACAGGCTGAACCTTAGGCTCTTCCTTCACAATAGCGATGGCATTAGCTTGCTCTCTTGGATTCGTATCAGTGTTACTCAGGAATGTTCCATGAGGCCTTTCTGCCAGTTGTAATGCCATCTGCCCAATTTGCACCTCTAAATTTTTTATGGAAGCCTGTTGATTCTTAGCGTTCACTTCAATTCGTTCTAACACCCTATTTTTCTTCTGCATGTACTGTTGCAACATATCCCCAAACTTGGCTTGTTCTCAGGTGGAGGATTATTTGAGCTATCCCCATATCTCAAGTTTGGGTAGAATTTCCACCCCGGATTGTAAGTCTGAGAGTAGGGGTTGAACTATTGCCTGTTATCTCCCACATAGTTTACTTGCTCATTTTGAGCTCCCAATAGCATGCATTCAGAGATGTGATGTTTCGCTCCGCAATGCCCACATATCGGACTTGACTGAATAGAGTGTGCACCTTGAGTTTGTGCTCTCACTAGCAATTCCACTTGTTTCGTCAGTGCGGCCATCTGGGCATTAGTGGATGCTAGTGAGTCACTCTCATGCGTCATGGGTCCTTTCTTTAAGACCAAGCGATCAGATGGGAACATAGTCTGTGTTTTGGAAATTAACTCCAATAGATCCCAAGCTTGGTTCACTCGTTCGTTAGTGATAGATCCACTTGAAGATGAATCCACTATGGATTTGAACTGTAGGGATAACCCGGAATAAAAGTACTGCACCTGAGTCCCTTTGTCAATTCCATAATTGAGGCATTTTCTCAGCATGCTTTTAAATTTATCCCAAGCTTCATGGAAAGTTTCACCATCGAATTGTTGGAAAGTCGAGATGTGGAGCTTCATTTTTGCAACTCTGGCCGGTGAGAAGTATTTATTGCAAAAATTTCTAGCCAAGTCATCCCATGTCGTGATACTAGCATCTGGCTCCGAGTCTAGCCACTCCAAGGCATTGTCTCTCAAAGTGTAAGGAAAAAGTCGCAGCCTCATAGCATCTTCATTAACCCCATCGAACTTAAAATTTTGGCACATTCTTAAGAATCGTGCTAAGTGAGTGTGCGGGTTCTCGTGAACGTGCCCATAAAACTGCAAGCTATTGGTGAACAAGTTGATTAGATCAGCTCTCAACTGAAATTCATTCCTCCCAAATGAGGGGTACACAATGCTTGATCGAGATGGGGCCATCGGTGGAGTCAAGAATTGCGCCATAGGTAGATTTCCACCGTCGTCGTCCTCACCCTCATTTTCTTCATGTTCCTCATTTCGCCTGTTAATCAACACGATTCTTTTGTGTGCCTCTTCCTTTGCCTCAGCACGGCGTCTCGCTTCCTCCTCGGCCGTGCGTTCCATGACTAATTTAAGTCTTGCTCTTAATGTACATTCAATTTTTGGGTCAAATTCCTCTAAAATGCCCCCTTGTGAGCGGGTAATGCACTGCGCGCAAATTTGTGCAAAAATTTAAATAAAACCAAGTATCAAAGTTCTTTTATAACTAAAATTAAAATTAAACAAAAACTGAAATTAAAAACCATGACTGATATAAACCGATATTAAATAAAAATAGTCCCCGGCATCGGCGCCAAAAACTTGTTGTGAAAATAATCGCAAGTGTACGATATCGCCACAAAAGTAGTAAAGTAGACTTTTTGAGTCTGGATTATCATTCCCACGAGGAATGGTTTACTCAATATCGGTTCAAACTAATCTTAACAAAAACAAATAAAAATATAAAGATCAAAGATTGGTATTTAGCTAAAATTTTAAGTAGTGCGAAAATAAATTTGCAGAATAATAGAAAGCTGTTGAAGCAATGGAGAGTACAGTTGGGAATCCCGATTTATCTTTAGTTATCCTATTTGATTTCTCCTCTCAATTTCTACACTAAAGTTGTGTTAGATCGAATTCACGAAGTTGATTTAATTTATCTCTCTCGAGTTCAAATCAATCCTATTTAATTAAGTCAACTATCATATCTCTATGTATAGTCTGAATAAACCTTAATTAAATGAATTAACGATCTTAGGAATTCACCTATATCCATCTGTCACGTGGAATCACAACAATCATAAAAGTCTATCTCTAACTCTTATGTAAATTGACGGATTTTACTACGTGGTCTAAATATTTAATGTACCTTTCTGTTTGTTAAAATTCACAAATCAATGATTTAGTGATCAAGTAAATCATGCATTAAACGTAGAAGTAAAATGAATACATTAAATAAAAAGCACAAGAATTTGAGAATTGAAAATCAAATAATCAAACTAAATTATATCGTTCAGCCCAACTAATAAATTAGTTATTCATGGTAAATAAAAAAAGATATAAAATAAATAAAGGAGTTCATCACCGGATCTAGAAGAGAAATCAAAGGTAAAGAGTGGATCTTGCACCAAGTATCAACCCCGTCTTGAATCTCCTCCCAAAACCATGCAAATCCCTCAATTTAGGTGTGTTTTGCCTTCAATTGATCCTCTCTAATCACTCCCAAAAACTCTCCCCAGCTCTCAATTTTGTGGCTTAGATCTCTATTTATAGGCCTCAATGGATCCCCATAAGCCCACAATTTCGTATGCAATAAGTAACCCAAAATCAACCAAAAATAGGATTCCTAGTTAAACTAGGAAATTCGGGTTCGTCAGGATACGACCGTATCGTCTAGGGCTTACGGCCGTATCGATGTTTCTGTTAATTTTTGTACTCGCTGCATTCCCATGATACGGCCGTATGTCTCAGTAGGTAACGGCCGTATCGGGCTCTCGGGTAACTTTTGCTCTTTCTTTAGCTAATGGGGTTACGGCCGTACGCTAGGCATGATACTGCCGTATCATATTTACATTCCAGGTCCCTCATCTTCCATTCTTTTTTGTTTTGGTCCCCGTTTTCCATTTTTTTTCCACTTTTGGTCCTTTTTGCTTCTTTTCACTTCTTTTTCATGTCGTCTATTCATGTTGGTTTTTTACCTAAAAAGAAACAAAATTAAGTGTAATAAACACTCTAAATTACTTATAAGAACTATAAAATAAACATCAATAAAATACTTATCAGTGTCCAATCTATAAATTTGGTTAGATTCTTCTTCAATTGCTTTGATAAACAATTCACACCCTTCATTAGATTCAGCAACATCACCAGCTACTTGAGTTGCTCTCCTATACATATGACCAAGCCTTAGTGCCTTGGTGTGTTGCTCACCATCATTAATCACAAATTTATCTAAATCTACACTTCTAAATTTATTTGCTCCTTGCATCCACCTCTTTCTTAGGAAGTGAGATGGCAGTGCATCAATGTCTTCAGGAAGGAGAATTTTTAAAATATGGGAGCACATTACTCCCACAAACTCAAAATATGTACATTCACATCTTCCTTCATAATTTTGTAAATTAAAGTTTTTGAGAAACTTTTCATGTACTCATTCCCTATGTTGTACAACATAGGTCCCACTATCATAGTTCACTGTTTCAACTCTAAAATCCTTGACTTTCTTCCATTCGTCTTTGAATTTCTCAAAAATATTCCTTATATATAATTTTGATGCATGCTTGAGAAGTATATTGCCATCACTCACAAATCGATACTTGTGTTATGATTCAAAGTCCTCATCATTCTCTTTTTCACAATTGAAGCTAAAGCATGATAGTATTTGATAAAAATGAGTCAGGAAGTTACAAAACTATCAAAAAATGAGTCAATAGTTTCGCTACGGCCAAGCGTATTCATGCCCTGAAAATATTCCATGATTATTATACACTGGCACCAACTTTCATGTATTACATACAAGTCTTGGAGCCATTTATTACTTTCCAGATCATGCTCCACAGTTATTTCCTTCCATCTTTTCTCAATGTCTTCAATTTTATATGTATGATGGATGCAAGTTTTCATATCTTTTTTAAAATTTGACTTCTTGTAATAAATATGTGATAACTTCTCACCAAACTTTTTCATAATATGCCAAAGGCATAAATGGCGATGCATATGAGTAAGAATCTTAGCAGTAGTAGCTTTCATTGCTAGATCTTAATATGTAAGAATAAAAATTGGATGACATCCTCCTATAGCATTAAGCCATCTTTGGCATAGCCATAAAAATGTTTCCTCTATCTCATCTTGCGATAATGCACAACCAAATTGAATGGATTGATATTGATGGTTCACGCTAGTAAATGGTGCAAATGGCATATCATTTTGATTTGTCCTATATGTTATGTCAAAGGTAATAACAACATCACCAAATCATTGATATGACATACGAGATCTTGCATCCACCCAAAAGAAATTCGTTGCTCTTCCATCCCCACCACATTGGACTACATAGTAAAATTGGGGATTTTCTGCTTGCTTCTTTTGGAAATATGTGAGGACAACTTGTGCATCACCAATTTCTAACGCTTTACATCTTGTATTCCTCAAATGGTTAAAACAATCTCTGTTATCAAAACCAATATTATCACCACCAAGAATTGAGACGACTTTACCAACTTTTATATTTTCATTTTTTGAATGCTTTACAAAGATCTTTTGCTGATTGCGACATCCTTCTATTTGATCTCGTTTTTATCCTTTTAAGTGGTGTCACAAATTTATGGTTGTGATCATCTTCAAATCCTGTCACAATCCAACAACCACCTTCAATATCATGAGAGATCCGCATATTAGCCTCACATCCACCTCTTCCTGTTGAGCACCGTTTCTTTGTAGAGCCATTTTTCTTAGAATTTTCTACTTGATTTGCTTCTCCAACAGGCTTTTTATCAGAATGTTTGCCTTCGTGTGAGCAAATAAATCTAATAAAAGTGACTTCATCCATATGTGGACGTGTCTTGGACATTGTTCCACTATGAAGCCAAAAACCATTTTGTCTTCCAAAATCCTCACAATACGCTCTTTCTTCCTCTGTCGTCGCAAATTTCATCCCAACATAAGGTGCTTTACCTTGTATGGAGGATGATCCAATCTCATTCGATTGAAATGCTGGCATGGATATGCGATAGCTAGTTCGATCCCCACTAGGAGTAATCTAATAAAAGATGTAGTTAGCCACTATGTGTTAGATTATAAGGTATAATTAAGTTGATGTTAGCTAAAAGAAATGTAATAGACAGAACAAATCACAAGTTTATTTACTTATATAATATGAGACACAATTTTAGAATTGAATTACCTTCTCATGTTTGGTTGCAACGTCTTTCCCCATAAGAATATAATCACTTCAATGAAAAATTATACAAGTTTTAGTGCAAGATTCATAATGAAATGCAAAAAGGAAAAAATAATAAATTTCTCACAAATAGTTGAAATCTAATTTTTCGGAAACAACCACAGGGATTAGATATCCTATTATTAAAGTTCTTGAACACACCGTTGTAACTCTGATTCGAACAAACCTTTTAAATTAACGTTTCACAATTTAAACTTGAGGAACCAAACAAATGCCTGGACCCAAGCAAATTACTCTACTCCTCCAATTCCATTAGAATTATAAATCAACTAAAGAACTAATTTTCCATATGAACTTTCAGCTTATCAATAAAAAAAGCATAGTTCTTTTCAAAGATGGGGTGGACAGAAAAATTAAACTGAACTTTCTTTCTCAGAAAAGTGGATGGAAAGCATAATTCTTTTCACATAAAGACACGGGGATAAATAGAAATTTCTTTCTTAGAAAAGTGGATGGAAAAATTAAACAAGAAAAGGTATAGCTCACAGGAAATGTCTGGTTCATTGAGTAGTCAAGAGCCGATTCTTATGTCTGTAAAGAAACTTCACAATTGAAAAATATATGTGAGAGAAATTTCTCATAGTTGTGAATTTTGTAGGCTAGGGCTAATATAATTTTAGGGTTGTAACACCTGTATTACCAACCAATGGCGGAATATTGGAGGAGCGAATTGCCCACAGTTACTGCGATTAAGCTACGATTGAAGAGTGTTAAAGTTATGGAACCATCTGATCTAAAAGCTTAAGCTGATAGATCGGTTCCAATTTAGATTATTTAATTACTATCCTCAACACACCCCCTCACGTGTAGGCGGAATTTATTTTTCCCAAACAAAGCCTAACACGTGCACAATTCATTTTAAATGGGTGGCGGTGAGATTCGAACTCAGGACCTCTGCCTGCTCTGATACCATGTTAAAGTTATGGAACCATCGATCTAAAAGCTTTAAGCTGATAGATCGGTTCCAATTGAGATTATTTAATTACTATCCTCAACAAAGAGTAGTTTGTGCAGAGGAAGGAAGCTTGAAGTGTTTCTTTGTGGGAATGAAGAGATTTTGGTCGTATGTTTGGAGAAAAGCAACAGAGTGAAATGGGATTGTTTGGCTGTTGGAATAATTAGCGTTTAAGACTTTAAGTGCTACTTAGATTCTTTATTAAGCCTTTGGATTAACATTCATGAGCGGTCAAGATAATTTGTAAAACTTATTTGTCAAATATGCTTGTAGGAGGAATCGTCCCGTTATTTATAGCACCTAAAAAAACATATGCACTTGTGCAAGTATCATGGGAAATATATGTTAAAAAAAATGGGCAGTCGGGAGGTGGTTATAGAAATCTAGAACCACCACATGCATTAATTAATATTTGAAATAATTGATATCTATTTTTTACTTACCCAATTTGAGAATTCATAAGCAGAGAAATATGAAGCTAAAAAGATTACTACATTCTTAGTTGATTCTTGGAGAACGTCGAAGAAGGATTGGGGCTATGGAGTCTTGGAGACGAGCTAGGAAACAAAGTCTATATAAAGTGTAAAGGATTCAATTTATCAATATAATAAATTATTTTATTGAATTTGTTAACTGAATTTATTGAATAAATGGGTTGCTGTCCGTAAATAATTTAGACTACTACTACACCCGTGCGATGCACGGGAACAATTAAATTTATGTATAATAAATAATTGATATAATATTATAAATATATTGAATAAGAATATTGAATTACATAATCGATGTAATTTATGCATAGGAGATTGCATAATTATAAACAATTATTAAAATTTATAATATTGTATATTATAGTCAATGCAAAAAATGTAGAGTAAATTCGCAATTGTAAATTAAAAAATTCATGTACATCACATAATTAAGAAGTCTATCAAAACGTGTAACTTTAATTCCAATTGTCGTGTATCGCATTGCACGACAGTGATCGTCAAGATTAATTAATTGTAAACAAACCATTGGGAATAAATATATACAAATTCTTTGATTATCAAAACTTCTCTTTCTAGTTATTACAAATGAAATTTATATTGAACACCTTTTTTCTTTCTGAAACGGATATTACGCATTCTAAATTTTATGATTTTATGTATTTTTTAATGATTAGCTGTAATTGCTACTTAATTTTAGTTCTATTGTATAATAAGTATTATGCTTAATTTTATGTAACTTAAATTTGTAATAATACCGATAATTTTCAGCATCTACATAATTCATTTGATTTCTTTCCATTTATGTAAATTGTATTTTAATTTTAGAAAAAACCTTTTTATTTTTAATTTTATATACTTAGAAAAGGAAAAATACATACAATGCAAAATTCAGTTAGTAAGCATATCATATCAGCCATAATAAAAACGAAAAATATCAATTAACTTTTTTAATTAGAAACAGCGGGTCATGTTAGCACTGCCAATAGGGCATCCGTCAAAAGTGGCACTTCAATTGTAATAATATAATGATTAATAAATTATTATTTAGTTAAAAATCGATAAATTATTCAACATAAATGCAGTTATAATTTTACCTATTCACAATTTGATTTTAAAAAAAAAAAAAGTAAAAAATGCCTACTATTATTGAATAGTCCAATTCACGTAACCATACAAAACTATCAAAACGTACAATTTTAACACGATGAAAATAAATAAAAAATATTTATTATTTAATATTTTGAATTAGAACTTTAAAAAATGAAGTTATATTTAAAGTCTTTCCCAAACCAATTTTTTATCATTAAATGTTTGCTTTAAATATTAGTTTATTTTTAATTACGTTTTTAATTACTACTAATTAATGTTGGATTATTTCCAAAACTAATTTTTAAAATTTTTAAAAATATTTAATGTGTGCCACATTGACATCTTTGCTAACATGACACTTTAATTTTTTTACTATGAAGAAATATTAATAAATTACTATTTACTTAAAAATTGATAAATTATTAAACAAAAATTCAGTTATAATTTTAACTACTCACAATTTTATTTTTAAAAAATAAAAATTACCCATTATTTTTTAATAGTTCAATTCACGTAACCAAACAAAACTATCAAAACCTATAATTTTAACACAATGAAAATAAATAAAAAAAATATTTATTATTTATTATTTTGAATTAAAACTTTAAAAAATGAAGTTATATTTAAAGTATTTCCAAAACCAATTTTTTCTCATTAAATGATTCCTTTAAATATTGGTTTATTTTTAATTATGTTTTTAATTACTACTAATTAATGTTGGATTATTTTCAAAACTAATTTTTTTATTTTTTAAAAATATCTAATGTGTGCCAACGTGACACTCCAGTTATTTTAATATAAAGATTACAAATTTTAACATCTCTACTATATTAAAAAGTGGGGATCTTGTGAAATCTTTTGATTTCCAAGAACACCATTATACAATTTATTAAATTTCTATCATGCCCTTTTTTTCCGTAAATTTTTATTTTTATTTTCTAATTAACGTATGTCTCTTCATCTTGTTGGCCTTTCAAATAAGTAACTCAGAGTTATTAATAAATAGAGAATTCAATATTTTCATTTAATAGGAAAATCTTGCATGCACATTTCAATTTGAGATGACTGTTAAAATGGGTATATTATTTCTCATGTTTACTTATATTCTTCGCCATAGTCTGTGATGTAATTCTCATTATTTGTTATATCTTTGATTTTTTTTTGTTGCATTGTTTTTGTGCATAGAGAATATAAAAATTATAAACCAAGTTGAGGTTTCCAACACTGTCAATGAGATGACTATTTTTTGGCAAAACATATTGAACGATAATTTTATATATAATAATGATATATTTTCTCATGACCAATTTTATGGGGCTCTATCTCGAGGTATTTCAATGGAAACGACAAATGCATTAATACGAGCATAAAGCGAAAGCAAAAAATTGCATGAAAAATTAACAAAAAATATTGTAAACAATTTTTTTTTTCTATAATCGCATATTCACATTCATTATTACCATAATATTTTTACATCCACACCGTTAGCAAACAAGTCGTCCAATCAATTTCTTTCTATGTCTCTAATTTGTTCACCTCTTTTCATAAATTTAAACAGAATATCTATTTATTTTATGATTGGCATGCCTTTTACTTTTACATGCAATATGCAACGCACACATTTCGATACACTAGTTCATTTAAATGTACAAAATTACATTAATTAATGATAAGAATTCATTTTCAGTAACTTAGGGGCCGTTTTGTTTGTTTTGTATTTTCTTTTTTCATTTTCGAAAATGTTTTGGTGTTTTCTGTTTTCAATTTTTCTTTTGAGAAAATTGAAAATGCGTTTGGTTTGTTGTTTTGAAAAATTATTTTTGAGAGGAGATAATAGAAAACGTGTTTGGTTTATACTTTTAAAAAAATATAAATTGGTATAATAAAAATTATAAAAAGGTTCTCAAACTATTCAAAATATTCAAACAAGCCCTCATCTTCACCCCACCCTATCCCCACCGCACCCCACCCACGCCACCCTCCCTCTCTCTCTTCAACCAGTCGCCGGCGACTGTGGTGGTGCGAACCACCAACTCTTGGTGGTTCGCACCACCAGTAGGTGGTCGGGAACCACTTGCTGGTGGTTCTCGACCACCATTAATGGTGGTTTAACCACCATTTGGTGGTCGAACCACCATTAATGGTGGTCGCGAACCACCAACACGTGGTTCGCGACCACCTGCATAGGTGGTTTCGACCACCAACAGGTGGTTGGACCACCAGATCTGGTGATCTGGTGGCTTGCCGCCAGATTTGGTGGCCGGACGTTGGCGGTGGCGATTGTCGGCGGCGGTTGGCGGTGGTCGACGGTGGCCGGCGGTGATCGGCGGTGATCGGGGATTGAAACGTACAAAAACTAAAATTTGGGATTGAAATATAATAAATGTAAAGTTTAAAATCCGAAAACACGTTTTGCTTGTTTTCGAGATTTAACACTGAAAACGCCGAAAAGGTTAAAAAGACGTTTTCGTGTTTCCTATACAAATATTGAAAACGTTTTCGAAAATGGATTTTCAAAAACAATGAACAGAACGCGTTTTCAACATTTTCGAACACTGAAAATAGAAAACGGGCTAAAAACAGCAAAGAGAACGCACCCTTATTAATTTCAGATTTCATTTTAATTAGTCTACCGTCCCACATTGACTAAATCGAATTAATTAAATTTTGATTAGTCTGGAATTTTTGAATACCAAATACATTACTCTATTAAATTCAGATTATCTATATATATATACACACAGACACGGACATATAGATGTATAATTTAAATTTAAAAGTCCACGTACATCGATTAAATTGCATTGATTTTGGATAATTTTGAATTAGTTTATAAAAATATTCTGAAAATTGTAGATTTCAGCCAGCGGTCTTCGTGATCTAAGCGAGAATTCTCGAGCACCGAAGTTGATGCGCTGAGTTCAGGGTAGCGCCTCAAATTTTTTGTTTGTATTTTAAAGCATGTCTTTTTCCTTAACAAGTGATCCCATGATGAAGTATCAACGTTAGCTTCAAAAGTTTTCAATATAAAACTTCTTTACATAAAATATTATCTAAAATAACGATTTTCTAGATTGATTTTACAAAATATAAGGAAATTAATATGAAATTACAATTAGATTTGATTGTTTTGCTATATACTAATTTTAATTGATTGTTTTTTAGATTAGGTTTGTTTCTTGGTGTATTGTTGGACTTACAAAAAAATAGAACTAATTATTGGATACTCAAACTGGATTTCAAAATTGAAAGTTCTTATGTCATATTATTTTTCAAAATTATAAAAAAATATTTAAAAATATTTTTTTGATCACTCAAAGCAATAATTTAACAAATTAAATATAAAATCTTATAACGAGAGAGTGTAATCATCATATAAAAATAAATAAATAATAATTGTAATAAGAAAAATCAAAATAAAGAGAGAGGGAGAATAATAACAATAATCATACAAAAATAAATAATGATTGTAAGGGGAAAAATAATAATTTTTTAAAATGAAATAACTAGAGTTAGAAAATATGAGAGAGGGAGAGAGAGAGAGAGAATAACAATAATAATAATAATAATAATATAAAAAGAAACAACTTGCAAGAGAAGCAAGTCAAGCAACTGCCGTGTAAGAGCCAAGAGGATAAGGAAGGAAGATAAAAAGAAGTAATTGCTTGCAAAGGGATTCGATCTAGCCTTAAAGTTACAAAAAACAGAACTCAGCCAACTCAGCTAACCAACTAGTTATAATTCTCTTGCACAATTCAGTAATTATTATGTCTCAGCACCGAGCTAGAGCTGAGTCCAGCTCACCTGCAGCTTCGTCCGTGGTGGTCTTTTAGATTTGTAATGCTAATAATAAACCTTACTGTGAATTATTGATTTGTGCATTCTTTTTTTCTTTTTCCTGTTTTAAATTATTTTAATAAATTTTTAACGTAATTATAAAAAACTATTTCAAATTACATACTTCGTCTTAAATATTTCAAATATGATGATTCTGACGATAGTTAAACACATATATTTAATTTCTACACTTATTTTGTTGCTTATCTAGTTTTTGAAATCATTTTTAAATTAAATATGAAAACTTTCATATTTAAAATTTTAAATAAAAATTTTGTGGCTCGTTCTTTTTCTTTTAATTTAAAAAAATTAATTTTTTTAAAATTTTAAAATTTTCAAGTCTAAAGTTTGTAAAATTTTAGACGTTTCTAGTACGTACATGCATATATGAATACATAACATTCATCTATGTGTTAGTTCATGAATTATTAGAAATACAAGTCGAGTAGTCGTACTCCAAATGTATTTGTAATTATCCGAAGGTTATAAATAGAGGCCCTAGTTGTAGAAAATTAAAGTGCGAAGAAAAAGAAACAAAAAAAATAAATAAATAAAATAAAATTGTATGACCTTCGTGGTAGCTACTCAACAAAAATTATCAATGAAAACACAATTTTCTTCATCACTCCGCCTCGGCACCAACAAATCTTTGATTCAACATTATTAACAAGGAAAAGAGAAAATGGCTCCCAAATCGATACTTCGAGCATATTTCGAATGAATCGTGCTATTTGTCAAAGGTGCTAATATATTAGTGTAAGGTTTTAATCGAATATATGGGCTTATATATGTAATTATTGTGTATTAATTAACGGCTATCATATTCGGTTAAGCTCGTTTAAAGTGATCTAATACGGTTTCGAATATTGGGCTTTTATGCATCAATTAAATTAAAGTATGGGCTTTATATGTGTAGATACTAGACCCAGAGTTCCTAATTCTATGATGGACTGAATTAGGTTAACGGGCCGTCATATATATATATGGTTATGGTCCCCAGGTCACAAGTGTATTGTTCATTCTTTCTGACTCTCCATCATCAGAGAGAAATAAGGAGCCGCTTGTTGACTTGGAAGATCAAAACCATTAGTTTCCAATACTGCAAGGAATGGCTGATTCAGGTACGCTTCCGCTTCAGTTTAGTTTATATATGTTCTTGATAATCCAGCACGATAGATCTGGGAAATTTATTCCTACAAGTGGTATCAGAGCTATTATCGTTGTTGGATTATTGAGAAATATCGATTTGCGATATTATTTATTTGGGAATTCGAATATGTGCATACACGTACACGTATCAAATTGGTGACTTCTTTTCTGGAAACTTGAGGTTGAATGGGTCCCACATTGAAATTATGTAGGAAACTTAAAAGCTGCAAGCCTGCAAAACATTAAATGTATGTTGTATGCATTGTTTATATACATATACATATACATATGTAAAACGAAAGGAAAGCCTGGATCTGTATTGAGTTCTCTCTGTTCCTCTATATAATTGAAGTGAGGAATTATAGAAAATAAAGATTATGGTTCTGTGTTTGTGATGTCTCGCTATGGTATTAAGATCACATGTATATAATCTGAATTTATAGGTGAATTTGGTTTCTATGTCCGCTGGTTTGGCTTGAATTCAGATTATAAAATCGTATCTATTTAGTTTCCTTCAATCTGGAATTCGAAACCTGTCAAACTATTGACTTTTGATACGTATACATAAATGACTGTTTAAGACTTTGTGTCTTGAAATTGTATGCGTGAATTCGGACTGTTGCTGTATGTATTTCTGCCACGTATATACATATTGGGACAAATTCGTATCTGCGTGAATTCGTGTATTGTAGTTTAGATTGTGTATATATCTTGGTTATGCATTTATCGATCTAGAAATCGCCATGTTCGGATTTGTAGAATTAGTTATGGATTCAATCGAACTCGTCTCCTTTTCGGATCTGTTTTAACAAAAAAAAAAAAGGGTATTGGGGTTCGGTCGCCGGAGTTTGCAGCGGCGTAAAACGGCGTGGGCGGCTAGGGTTTCATCCGTTTTGATTCTGCAGGGACCTCGAGCGGAAATTAGACGAATCCGAGGACTTCGGGTGCAATTACCGTGTTTTAACGTTATTTGCAATTTAAGTCCCTGGTGTTTATTGGTGCGTATAAGTAGATCCAGTCAATTCCCTTTAGGCGGTCTTAGTCCCACAGATTTCAAATCTGTTGATTTCATCCCCACCAACTTCAGTTAAATCCGTTTAGGTCCCGAAGTTTTAAAATAGTTAATTTGAGCCCTATAAGTTATAAGATTAATAATTTAGTCCCTAAAGTTTGGAAATTATTCCATTTTGGGTCGTTTAAGTTTCAAATCTTGCAATTAAAGTCCCCAAAGTTTTAAAATTAATTAAATTGGTCATCAAAGTATGGAATTTTTTAATTTTTGGCCAATAAAGTTTTTAAAATTGCAATTTTAGGCCCCTAAAGCTTCAAAATTCTTAATTTTGACCCCCAAAGTTTTGAATTATTAACTTATTAGACCCCTAAAGTTCCCAAAAGGCCTATGTATGCAAAATTAATTATTTTCTTCTCAAATTTTGGTACTAAGGACTCTTTTGAAGAGGTATAGTATTCGAAAGTGAATTGATTGAAGCAACAAGTTGCCAAAGCAACCTCTATTGTGGAAATTAATCAACTTAGAATATTAAAAAGTATTTGTGTGTGTGTGAGTCGTGCAAATATTGATCGGCCCAAAGGAAGGTTAATATTTGGCTGAATTACATACACAGCTGTGGTGATAATCATGTGGCGATTATTTGGTTTAACGTGTGATCAATAAATCCGTCCAAAGATAGGTTTATTGATTGACATGTCTTATTGCCAGTGTTTGATCACTACACCAAGAGTGCCACTTACAAATCGATATTTCTATCCAAAGATTAAATATTGATGTTGTGCTAGGCATCTTGTGATGGGCCTTACCACTATTTGAAAATTATTATTTGCATACTAAACACCTTCATGTGAGCCATTCTAATTGTTCTCTATTTAGTTTCAGGTTCTGCTTCTAATATCTCTGCTAACATCAATTCCATTCCAATGCTCAATGGCACGAATTTCAAAGCATGGCAAGAGAACGTCTTGATTGTCCTCGAGTCATGGATCTGACCTTGCTTTGCGGTCGATCAACCCATCGCACTCAGCGATAAGAGTACCTCGATGAAAAGAGGGAGATGGAAAGGTGGGAACGATCGAACCGCATAAGTCTAATGGTCATGAAGCGTGCTATTCCGTAAGCATTTCGGGCACCATGTCCGATCGGTGACTACGGCTAAGGGTTTCCTTGAGGATCTCGAGAAGAGGTTTGCCAAGAATGAAAATGCTGAAACTAGTACACTTTTGGCTAACCTTCTCTCAATGAGGTATAAAGGAAAAGGGAACATCCGGGAGTACATTATGGAAATGTCTCACACTGCTTCAAAACTAAGGGCACTCAAGTTGGAGTTATCTGAAAGCTTCTTGGTGCACTTAGTTTTGATATCCCTTCCGGCACAATTCAGTCAATTCAAGGTGAGCTATAACTGTCAAAAGGACCCATGGTCCCTTAATGAGCTCATCTCCCATTGTGTCCAGGAAGAGGCGAGATTGAGGCGAGGCAGGACAGAACGGAGAGTGCTCACGTAGCCACCACCTCAAAGGATAAAAAGACCAAGAAAAGGAAAACCGATAAGGAAGCTGCGGTTACGGCACCACGTAAAGAAGCGGCATAAGGAACCAATCGAGGATGGTTGTTTCTTACGTGGAGTCGAGTCACGGGAAGAAGAATTGCACCAACTATCACGCATGGCGTGCAAAGAAAGGTACTCTTCCTCATTTGGTTTGTTCTGAGGTTAATTTAACTTCAGTACCTAGACACACATGGTGGATTGATTCGGATGCAACAACTCACATCAGTGTGTCTATGCAGGTCGCCTGAGTTTAAAACCAAGTGATGGTGAAAGATACATCTACGTTGGCGATGGCAAGACGGTGGAAGTAGAGGCAATAGGAAAATTTAGATTATTGTTGCGGACTGGATTTTATTTGGATCTTGATGAGACATTTATTGTACCGTCTTTTAGACGAAATTTGATTTCTATTTCTGCTTTGGACAAATTCGGTTATTCTTGTTCATTTGGAAATGGAAAATTTAGTTTGTTTCTTGATTCAAAATTGGTTGGTTCCGGTTCTCTGTCAGGTTGCGATAATCTTTATTTAATTGATACAATTGCCTCCTTTAATGAATCCTTGCATATAAGTACTCGAGGTGTAAAGCGTAAATTAACCTGTGAGAATTCGGCCTCATTGTAGCACAAGAGATTAGGTCACATCTCCAGACGGAGAATTGAGAGACTTGTGTCCGACCAAATTCTCGATTCCCTTGATTTTACAGATTTTGACATGTGTGTTAACTGTATAAAGGGAAAACAAACCAATAAACGGAGATATCAAGCCAATAGGACTTCAGACGTCTTAGAACTTATACATACGGATATTTGTGGACCGTTCCCTACGGCTTCTTGGAATGGTCAACAATATTTCATAACGTTCATAGACGACTTTTCAAGATATGGCTATATATATCTCATTCATGAAAAATCACAATCTTTGGACGTGTTCAAAAATTTTAAAGCTGAAGTTAAGAACCAACTTAGCAAAAGGATTACAAGCGTCGATCTCGACCGTGGTGGTGAATACTATGGTAGATATGACGGTTCAGGTGAACAACGCCCAGACCATTCGCTAAATTCCTAGAGGAATGCGGTATCGTCCCACAGTACACCATGCCTGGTTCACCCACTATGAATGGTGTTGCTGAGAGACGAAATAGAACGCTTAAGGATATGGTGAGGAGTATGATCACTCATTCTACCTTGCCACAATCACTGCAGGGAGAAGCATTAAAAACCGCAGCATATTTACTCAACAGAGTTCCAACTAAGGCAACTGATAAAACCCCATATGAGCTTTGGACGGGTAAGAAGCCTAGTTTGAAGCACTTACACATTTGGGGGTGTCCAGCTGAGGCAAGGCCTTACAGGCCAAATGAAAAGAAACTGGATGCAAGGACTGTTAGTTGCTATTTTATTGGATATTCTGAACGGTCCAGGGGCTACAAATTTTATGATCCCACAACTAAGTTAATTTTTGAGACAGGGAATGCTCGATTCTTTGAGGATGTTGAGTTTGCGGGGGGAGAAAGAGTTACGGACTTTGTCTTTGAGGAGGAATATATTGAAATTCCTCCAATTGCCATTGACAATGATCAGGATCAGGTTCCTATCCCTGACGTTGTTCAAGAAGCAACTCCGGATCAAGACAATGTCATGGTATCTCCAGAAGAACAAACTCTACAACCTCAAGAACCCATGCCATTAAGAAGATCCACTAGAGAGAGGAGAAGTGCAATTTCAGATGATTATATTGCATTTCTCCAAGAACATGAGGTTGACGTTGGAGTGGTGGAAGATGATCCAATCAACTTCCGTCAAGCCATGGAAAGTTCTAACTCTCAAAAGTGGCTCGATGCCATGAATGAAGAGATAAAGTCTATGAAAGACAATGACGTATGGGACCTCGTTCCATTGCCTGAAGGTGCGAAACCCATTGGTTGCAAATGGATATTTAAAACCAAGCGGGATTCGAAGGGCGATGTAGAGAGGTATAAGGCTCGTCTTGTCGCGAAGGGCTTTACACAGAAAGAAGGCATCGATTATAAAGAGACTTTCTCTCCGGTTTCCTCGAAAGACTCTTTCAGGGTTATAATGGCATTAGTGGCATATTTTGATCTTGAGTTACATCAGATGGATGTTAAGACAGCGTTTCTCAATGGTGACATTGATGAGACGATTTATAAGGTGCAACCAGAAAACTTTGTATCAGGTGATGCGAAGCAAATGGTTTGCAAATTAAAGAAATCCATCTATGGACTCAAGCAGGCGTCTCGACAATGGTATTACAAATTTCATCAAGTAATCACCTCATTCGGTTTTGAGATGAATCTGGCCGATGATTGTATATACTGCAAGTTCAGTGGGAGTAAGTGTATTTTTCTGGTTTTATATGTCGATGACATACTGCTTGCCAGCAATGATGTAGGCTTATTGCACGAAACCAAGAGATTTCTAGCAAAGCATTTCGAGATGAAAGATCTTGTGCGCCTCTTTGTATTAGGAATCCGGATACATCGAGATCGCTCTCGGTATTCTTGGATTATCACAAAAGAGCTACATCGAAAAGGGTACTTAAAAGGTTTGGCATCCAGGATTGTAAACCAGGCGATACCCCTGTGGCTAAAGGAGACAAGTTCAGTTTAAGTCAATGCCCCAAAAATGACTTGGAAATTAAAGAGATGCGGAAGATTCCTTATTCATCAGCAGTAGGGAGTCTGATGTATGCTCAGGTTTGTACGCGTCCAGATATTGCGTACATTGTTGGGATGTTAGGGAGGTATTTAAGTAACCCGGGAATGGATCATTGGAAAGCAGCCAAACGGGTCATGCGGTACTTACAGAGAACAAAGGATTACATGCTCACGTATAGGAGATCGGATCAGTTGGAGATCGTTGGTTATTCTGACTCCGATTTCGCTGGATGCCAAGATAGTAGGAGATCCACTTCAGGCTATATCTACTTGCTTGCTGGAGGTGCTATCTCCTGGAAGAGTGCTAAGCAGACACTGATAGCTACCTCCACCATGGAAGCGGAGTTTATAGCATGTTATGAGGCATCAAATCATGGAATATGGCTGCGAAATTTTGTCACTGGGCTGCGTGTTGTGGATAGTATCGAAAGACCACTTAAGTTATTTTGTGACAATAAATCTGCAGTGCTATATTCCAATAACAATAGGAGCTCAACGAAGTCAAAGCATATAGAGATCAAGTTCCTAGTCATAAAGAAAGAGTTCAGAGTGGACAGGTGTCAATAGAGCACATTGGAACAAACTCCATGATTGCGGATCCGCTCACTAAGGGATTAACACCCAAGGTCTTTCACGAGCACACTGCTCATATGGGTGTGATGTCTCTTGAGGGTATATAGTTTCAGTGGGAGTCTGTATTTTGTGCTTTTCATATTAGACACATATACTGTCGTTTTGGATAAAGTTTATGGATAAAGTTTATGGATACTTGTTTTGCTATAAAGTTAAAGTCTTATTTTGTTGTTATCTCTCGAACTCGCTTGAAAGCGATCTCACTAAGGTATAAAGGTGGACCGGCTTGGAAATAGGCATGTTTCGCATCACGTTATGAAATTTCCATGCTACACATCCATACTTGATCCATGTCATTCAATTATATTGGTTTATGTGACCATTGATGGGTTGATTACCTATCTAAGTGTAACGTAAGACCGCTTTGATCCTAAATTGATATAATTGATGGACCGGATTGTTTGGGGATGCATTCGGTAATGATAGCAAAATTCTGAGTACTCATAAGGTTATACACAATCATAAGGTGACATATATAGCCCAAGTGGGAGATTGTAAGGTTTTAATCGAATATATGGGCTTATATATGTAATTATTGTGTATTAATTAAAGGCTATCATATTCGGTTAAGCCCGTTTAAAGTGATCTAATACGGTTTCGAATATTGGGCTTTTATGCATCAATTAAATTAAAGTATGAGCTTTATATGTGTAGATACTAGGCCCAGAGTTCCTAATTCTATGATGGACTGAATTAGGTTAACGGGCCGTCATATATATATATGGTTATGGTCCTCAGGTCACAAGTGTATTGTTCATTCTTTCTGACTCTCCATCATCAGAGAGAAATAAGGAGCCGCTTGTTGACTTGGAAGATCAAAACCATTAGTTTCCAATACTGCAAGCAATGGCTGATTCAGGTACGCTTCCGCTTCAGTTTAGTTTATATATGTTCTTGATAATCCAGCACGATAGATCTGGGAAATTTATTCCTACAATTAGCATTAATCTAGAGTAAATTGATATTTACTACTACTGCAGACAAGTCAATTAATAATCACCACAATACTAAATAATATCAAGATATCACAAAACTTCTGATTCAATTAGGTTATCAATGACATCGTGCATTTTGAATTCAATTAATTATTTGCAAAGTTGACATACATGAGCCACAACTCATGGGGAAAAATATTAAAAAACCAACACACTATAATTAAAATAATTGCGTGCCATTTAGTTTTCATTCACAAATTAATCTGCTGAGAAAAATCCATATCATCAATTCTTGATAATGGAATCAATAACAGGTCGAAGGGCTTGAAAGAGAAGATAGTATGTTCGTTCAGTTGGATGAATTGAATCCCAAAATACAAACTTTGATGCATCTGGGCAGACTGCTGATCTTGGGTTACATAGAAACGATGCCTCCATGTATCCCGTCCCGCAACATCCACTATTAACTGCTTCAAAATCTAACATACACACGCACAAAAGATAATAATATCAGAAATCACATTAAAAAAAAAAAAAAAAATCATTGAAACCTTTACATGCTTTGCTATCTTGTTAAATCGGTTTATGTAAAGTGAATTTTGACTTGAGTAGAAAAACATACCATAGTTGCGACGGAGGGCCATGTCCTCAATAGGCTTGTAGGCGTCCATATAAGCAATTCGTGAGCCTGGTTTCACTAATTTGAGTTGCATTGCAATCAATTGAGATTGTAGCTTTGAATTGTAATCTCTTGCAATGGAAGAGAAAATTGCAATACAATCGCGATTATAAAGTGCATTATTTGAATACATGGTTATGACTATGGGTAGACAGCCCATCGGTGGCAATCCGACCACCCCAATTCGCCGTGCTCCTTCATCCCACAATCCCTGCTGGAATTCAGTTGCTTCGTGTTTAGACTTAAAAATTTTGAAAATGAGTTATATTATTACCGGTAAACATAGAGTTGTATTGTATGCATGTGAAGCATCAAAAGTTATGAAGTCAGGTGTATTCATCATCATTATCTCATTTTACGAAATTTTAACATATTAAACGGGTGTAAATTTGTGTGTACAAGTAGTAATTAATGAAGGTATTAACGAACCTGAATGAAATGCTGTGATTGGTCCAATAAAAAATCCATGTACACTTGGATAGTGTAGCTTCTACGTCGAACTGGTATCGTGAAGTAATTGACAACAAAGTCATTTGTACCCGCACTGACAACAAACAAGGCCTTATTTATCAACTCTTCCATTTTCTCCTTCCCAATCGTCTTCTCCAGTTTTGCTTTATACTCTTTGAAGTACTCCAACTGCTTTTGCATTGATACCACATTCTGAAATTGAATAAAATCCGTACATATCCCATTCAATATCAATATAAGAAGGCCCCACGTAGTGAAAAATAATTCACACGTATCCAATCCAAGAAGCAAAAATTCAAGTATTAGATGTGAATACTTCTGTTGTCCTACCAACCTGTGGGCATCTTAAAATGCCCACAAATTGACAGATTAGAGAACGTGTCAAAAATCTACCCACTTATGGGCATTTTACTACTCATAAGTTGGTAGGAGACGTGCATATGTTTGGTTAAGCATTTCTTTTTATTATTAGAAATAAAAATAACTTTTCTTTGTAGAATTTCAACATTTTCCAACAAAGCTTTCGTAAAAGAAGTGTCCAAAAAATCACTTTTCTTTCTAAAGAGTTGTGTCAAATGAGAGAGAGAGAGAGAGAGAGAGACGCTTATTGTTGGTGTAAGTGGATCAAATCCAGATCCTGCAGAAGCAAAACTAACTCCAGTGAATAGCTCCTCACTGCTGAGATTTGGATCCAGATATGGAGGAACATAATCCTTCAGTCCAACGTAGTTAGCTGCTAACATTCATATAATAACATCATTTATCCACATTACATGAATCAACGCAGATATGATCATCCAAACAACGTTGTACTCTACATCACAAACGTGCAGTTCCTGACTCACCGATAAAATCATTCGCAAGTCGGCCATTCGTAAACCTCCCGGTCGCAGTCTGATTCACAAAATCTTTCCCATAAGGTGCGAAATTGCTCTTAAATGGAGTTGTAATGTAGTTATTATTTCCAGGATCAACCGTGGAGTCCCCAAAGATTATTATAGCTGAAGCAGAATTATTCATTGCCCTTTTCCTTAGATTATTGGCCAGGTTTCGAGCAGTGGCAGTAGATGGAACGATGAATACAAATAGAAACAAGCTAGGAAAAATCAAGAAGCAACAATGGCGAAAAGTATAGCTCATTTTTGTTGAAACCAATTTTTAAACACACAAAAGTTGTCTAAATTGATATGAAGTTACTCTCTGTGTAGTGGGAATCTATACTTCCCAACTTAGGACGTATATATAAATGAAAAAATTAGGTCCTACTGCAATTTAATCACTAGAAGTCATAGTTCGATAAATAATTTGGGACCATGCTACAATACCATAATAGATGCCATAATAATTGACATAATGCATATGTGGCATGATCCTACAATTTCAACCATTCCATCACTTTTAGATGGACGGTTATTAAATATGCCAACTACCATTATGTCAACCATTATGACATTTATTATGGTAGTCTAGCATTTCCCAATAATTTGATATCGTCGTCAATCCTGATTAGTTTTGAGTAACATTCACGAATAGGAGCAAATTTTTCCTTATAAATATAAACATATTAATGGTCTTGTTCGTCTCATATCATTTGATTAGACATTACTGTACATGCCGTGTCTCATTATTAACTAAAGGGTCTTTCAATAATTGGGGTATTTTTTTTATTTTTATTATTTATTTTTAATTTAATTTACTTTATTTGTTTGCTGTGTGTGTGATACGTATGGTTGGGAAAATTAACCAAACCTTTCCTAATATGTTTGGAGTTCTCAACTACCAATCTGAATCTCATTACTGTGTCTCAGGCTTGAAATAGAGTCGACATAAAAGTCATAAGGAATATGATGAATCACCATTGGAAGCTGATTCAAGAAAACGGAAAAAGAGCCAAATTGGCTAGTGTTGGTTATGATTTCGGCAAGAAAATGAGTTTATTATGTTAAACTTCATAAAGCAGTTTTTTGTTTTGTTTTTGTTGGGTTGGGGGGGGGGGTGAATAAAGCAATTTTTTGTTGTTTACCTGAAGGAAAATGCAATTTTAACCTAATTTTTAAATATATCCTACCCTTTTGTTTGTCATAGTCGATATAGGACGGTTCGGTTCTGATATGATGCCCGTATGTGGGTACATTACGGTGCCCATATGTGGGCGGATCAAGGACACGTGTTCCCCCGCCCGAGTGCAAATTGCAAAATCCTATTTAGACAATCGGCCAAACCCGCGCACCTATCTGCTTTGATTCAGCTGGTAGCACCTCTAATTGACCTTCACACCATGCTCTCCATCAACCATTGAACAACATTAAGCATTAGTTCTCAGATTGTCAATGATTGTCAACGAAATTATTATTTTTCTTTCTTTTTCCATTTCTGTGAGCAAAATTATCAATTGCATGATTCTAAATTAGGGCCTTTCTGTGTTCAGCAATCAATTTTTACTTTCTAGAATTGCTCATAATCGTGTTGTAATTGCTCTCTGCTCTTCTTTTGTTGTTCAGTCCAAATTGATATTGTGCTCTCTTTGCTTGCTGAGTACAATCAAGTATTTGTTTCATTTATTCATTTGATTGTTCTAAATTATTTGATTAGCAGAGTTGGTTTGTTCTTCCCAATTTGAAGTTTGTTGAAATGATTTTTTTCAATGGTTATTGTTTTCTTCTTGCCTTAAAATCGGTCCTTTTTGTTTGTTTGTGTATATATTTTATTAAAGAGTTCAATATATTTTTTGTGTGAAGAGCAGTTCATTGATCGTAAATATAATTTCACTAGTATAGAAAGAGTTTAGAGTGGCGGTTGTTTTTAGCAACAAGTCGCGGTTCTTTGACCGCCATCCAAAATGGCAACACCCAATATTGCCAAAAAGGATAGATGTCCAAAAAACGCCACCCAAAAACAAAAGGGTGACAGTTGTGTTTTAAAAACAATTGCCACATTTTCCTTTAAAAAAAAAAACTTTGGGAGGAGGTTTCAAGTCTACAACCACCACCCGAAGTCGTTTTAAATAATTATTTTTTAATTCTATAACACTTTGGGTGGTAGTTCCCAAGTGTAGAACCACAACCCCGTTATTTGTTTTAGTTTCTTTTTCTTTTTTTTCATAAATGCTTGGTTGGCGGTTCCTGTGGCTCCAACCATCACCCCTTATCAACTTTTATTTTTATTTTTTGGCTAATACCTATTGTTAAAACATGTAACACAACTCAAAAACCTGCAATTAGACTAATAGCTAGCAATAGCATACATGACTATACCGCCACAACTTAGGCAACACCAACTAAAGCAAATATATAATATTGAACTGCACAACTTCGATATATACAATGCAAAGGATGCAAACCGCAACTCCAACAAACAACGGAAAGACAACTTAATGAAATGCATGTACGACTCAAACACAATTGTACACACAACTCCAAATCAACTTCATGAATATGTACATGACCACAAGCACAAGACTGTAAATCTGATGTTCAATGCATGAAAACATAATAAAACCAAAAGTAAAATGAATTTAAACTATAAATGATCATTTCAAAACCTCTCAAAAGAATTCAACCCAAAGTTCTCATACCAAATCTATGTCTTTCTGAGAACACTCTTCAACTTCATAGACATACGAGTGAAATGAAAGATAATTTAGTTATACACATTTTCAATAAAGTACTGAATGCTTAAATTAACAGTCTATATTTTACAATAAGCACACCGTTTGTACATCATCGCCTCAACTATATCATATCATTATGTCATTCATATTCTTCATGACATAATAACCGCACTCATCACCTCCTAGTTCTTCCGTACGCTAAAATTTGTACATAACAAAACATAAAAATAATTAATACGAAAAAAATCGATTTTGAAAGAAATCCATATATCTTCCATTCAGAAATGAACCAAATTATGAAAGAAAAAATTTTGTTGTTAAAATTTATATATACATACCAGAAGTAATTTCCGTTCAACACTGCTTCGCCGTGTACCCATTCCATCCCACAACACTCTAAAAACCCTAAAATTTTAAATTATATGAACAATATTAATATGTAAGAAGTGATCGAAATTCCAACTTATCATACGAAAACCAATAAATGAAATGAAAGTCATTGGATATTCGCTTACACGCTTATTGGCTAATTGACTTCCAAATTTCTCTTCTGATTAGCCAATGAATCCATTACGTATATCGTATTGGCTGAGGGTTCAATGACAAGCAATAACTAGTGATGACTAACAAAAGTGATAGTTAGCTTTTTAACAACATATGTATACTTTTTGAACTAACATTGGATGTATTAAAGTATGAGTGATCTTACTCTTGTTGGTACGGGGCCAAAATGTATTCCTTCTCCTTCAAACTGCACATCGCATTATTAATGTGGTGTGAACTCTACCGATGTTGAGATCTAATCATAACTGCCTCTATTCACAACGGAGGCATGAAGCCGAATGGTATTTCATATAGCTTGCAATTCAGAATGAATGTACCTATTAAATAACATATGAATTAAGAAATGTATTGGAAGCCAAAAATTAAAAGAATCGTGCTATTTCAAATTGGAATTGAAGTCTCACAATTGAAATACTTCCAAAATAAGAGCATTCAACCATCTGATCGTCATGAATTCAGTGATGTCAGCAACAGCAACAAAAACTTCGGTATCGAATGATCTAAGAAACAAGTCGTCGAGCAGGACCTCCAACGTGTCATTGCCAGTAGGTATCATAGGAAGACTCTCGTACGTTGCTTCATCAACGAGATTGAATTGTCCAGTTGCGGACATGCCAAAACTTTGAGGCTTCTTCTGTTTGTTAGCTCGATTATTCTTCTTACGTACAGTAGTATCCTACAATAGTAAAATGATCATTACAACGTGCACATTAAACAATTCTAAAGTATTACATATTAGCATGCTGTTACATAATTTCCAATAAATAAATAAATAAATAAATAAAAGCTATTATAAAACTATTAACTTACATTTTCCATGCAAACCAAGTTTTTAGGCCACTGAACAAAACTTCCCATGGCATCCCCTATCTTAACTAAGTCGTCTCAAACTGGCTCGGGAAGAGACCACTGGCGACGTGGTTCAGGAACCATGTCAATCTGTACCTTGACATTTCCTTCTATAAGTTTGCAATTAGGCACAACAATGTCTTTTGTAATAGGGTAGCAAGTCCCTTGTGCTACCTGTTGTATCTGGCCTTCATGTAATATGGACAATATACAGTTAATAATTTAATGTCAGTAAAAAAAATTATCAAGCAACAATTAATGTTAGCTCCTAGAACAACTGTAAAACTGATTATTAATATCATTTTATAAATAAATAAATTATCTGATTATTAATAACATTGTAAAAGTAAGTATTTTTTTAAAATTACCATAATGGCCATGAATGGATTTGTCACAGTCGAGGCATAACAAACACTGCTATTACTCGCAAGTCTAACATTTGCCATCGTTGCTCCCAATCTCGAAGGCACTTGGATGCCTAGTTGAACAATGGCATCAACAACTCTCTACTTCACTCTATTATCAAATTCGACATTCAGTTGACTTTGGACCTCTCGCGTAACCCGACTATCAAAGTCATCTCAGTTCGAATTGCGTTTGTTGGATTGTTTAGACGGTTTCTAAAAACTGCCCTCACCCGACTACGTAGCCATTCCTCGGCCAGCCCGGATGATCCTCTTTCCTAAGGCTGCTGAAAGTATGCCGTCATGTCAGTTCAGGACAAATGTCCCCTTCTCAACTTCTTGAGACTCATCCACCTATTCCAATCAAATGAAAATTAAGTGTTAGTAGTTATCATTGGTTAATTTATCGAAAGTATGCACAATTGGAAAGCAATACTCACAAAACATCTTTAATACCAAAGGGAAATATCAAACTTCCGTCAGGGTGCACTTGTACTCTTGCCCGTAAGTAATCCCAAGACCGATCACTATACAAAATGGATTCGCTAACAGATCCGCAAAAGGATAGGTGCCCTAAAGGGTCATTTCGTGTCTACACCTCCTTCCCTACATAACCTGCGACTCCTATGTGATGATGATACTTATTATGTGACTGGCTCTCCTTCACCTTTTCACTTATGTCCTTCGAGAAATTAATAACATGCCAGTATTGATCAATATGGTGAGCAGAGAATCTCACGCGCCTCGTATCCAAATTTTATTTTAGAGGAAAAATGAATCTCACACTAAATTAGGGACGTATCAAAAAATTAAAGTTAATATGGTTCCATAAAATATCAATTTTACTAACTATATTAACTATTAATTTTTTTTAATTGATCTTTTAAATTATTTATAATTCACCAAAAATTATACTTTTAATTCATAAAAAATTAGTTATTTAACTAATACTAACTAATGTAACTATAATAATACCTCTAATTCAACAATGATGTATATAAATCCCACATTTATATCCATGGCAACAAAAAATAATCCCGCATATATATCCATGGCAACATATATCCCACAAATTCCACATATATACATCTATTTCAAGACATTATTACAATGCATATACATATATTAAAACAAATAAAAAAATAAATATGTGGTATTTTCTAACCTCAAAAATATGAAAATTTGTCACCAATTGATAGGGGGAAAACGAGCTTTCTTCAAATGTGGCTTCAACAAACCAAGAAATTGCCCCAAATCCAATTCATGAAAATACCTAGAATTTGGGACGTTAAATTCTAACCTAAGAATACACGAAATTAGAACAAATAGATAGAGGAATAGTACCTTAATTCAATTGTGGCCCCAACCCATGAAGAATTTGCAGCTAAATCTTATTTGAGGATGGAAATTTGGCTGGTTTTCGGACTATTTTTTGCTTGGAGAATGACTAAAAATGGCGAGAATGAAGCTACAAGTCATGTTCTGGGTTTCAATTGAAATTAATTTAGGGTGGTGGTTTCTGACGAAACCGCCGAAACCGCCACCCTTCAGAAAATGCCACCCTAAGTCATTTTTCTATTTTTTTATTTTTTTTAAAACAGTAAAAGGGTGGCGGTTCGAAAGACAACTTCCACCCGTTTTGGAATAAATAGTGGCGGTTTTTCTATTATAACCACCAGCCTTGAGGTTATCAATATATATATTTTTAATTTAGTATGGGTTGGTGGAATTTGGAGACAACCGCCACCCTTTCTTCAGCATCCGATTACGGGAGGCGTTTCATTAAAAACGCCACCTAATGACGTCCCCCAAAGTCAATTGTGCACCAGTGTTTCCACAGTACCATATATTTGGGCAAAAGAAGAGTACATTGGTTCTTTAAGAAGGTATGTATTTTATCTATGGATACTTTTGTTTGTTTGTGCTAATGGCGTGGTTGAATGAACTATAACATATTTTCTGTAGTATCATTCCACTAATTTTTTTGTTTCTACAGTATCGTGCTGTTGAAATAGTAGACAAATGGTCATTTTTCATTCCCATTTTAATTAGTGCCCACGTTGCTGATGAAGAGTGACTAAAGCTTGTTTTATTTCAGGTTCACTTTGTTCTTCTTGTTAGCTGGCAAAGAAAAGTGATGTTTGCAAAATGGTATTCACCTTATTCTTTGAAGGAAATAGCCAAGACAGTTTTCTCTTTATGTTTAAAAGGAAAACTATATTTTTCTATTAAATTTACTTTCTTTGTTTGTAGTCTCCAAGTAATAATAGTACAATACTGTAAATTTTCTTGAGAAATTTAGAAGCTTTTGTTTTTGGTGTTGTAAGATTTTTCCTTTGAGCCTAGATCTATCCTAATCCCAGATCTTGCACTTTTTGCCATGCTGATTAGTGTTGATAAATTGCACTGCTAATTGTATGCCCTTGATCAACCATTTGACTCAGATCTAGAAAAAACACAACTGGCTCATGCTTTCCACGTCTCCACACAGGCAAGGATCCAGATCTGGAAAGGATAACTGATAAAGCAGTAGCCGTGCATGCCTATGATTTGGTAGCATTGAAGTACTGGGTGGAAGAAACACGGTTAATTTTTTTCATAAGTTTATTTCTTTTTTCGTTAAGGTAGGGTAAAAGACTTTGTTTGGCACAACAGATTAACATGGCTTAAAATTTTTTCCTTTCTTTGTTATTTAAGTTGTCAAATAATCTCGACTAAACAAGTTAGCATTAATGATTAATCACAAAACTTTGTGGATTATGCAGCTCACAACATATTGAACGGAGCTTAAGGAAATGGAAGGTCTATCAAAAGAAGAGTGCATTAGTTCTTTGAGAAAGTATGTATTTAATCTATGGATACTTTTGTTATTCACTTTCTTATTAGTAGTTTTTTGAAGTTATCATTTAATTTTATACTAGGTTTTTCACCCGTGCATTGTACGGGTTGATAAAAGACAATTGATAGAAACTTTCTACTAATGTTAAATGTATATGATTGATGATATTAAAATGCTGTTTCTAATAATCTATGGTTCTCGAACAAAATTTATAATAATTTTGATAGAGTTTCCCTTATATTTTAGGAAAATTGATCCTTTAAATATTGAGATATCACATCAACACAATGAATAAAAACAAATGATGATATAGAAACAATTTTCAACATCTCATTCTCAAAAACATTTCAAACTCATTAAAATCAATATTCTCCAACAAAATAACGAATATCGACCAACCACACTTCGAGAGGTCAACACAACCGTTCAGTTTTTGTAGCACAATCATGCAAGAGTAGTGAATACCAAACAAAATTAACATAAAATAGATCCAAGCTCCATGGATTATGGATTTCTTGAGAGAAGAAATAGGTATACCTTAATTCGAATATGATGATTATTTTCTATAAGTGTGCCAATTCATGCATTTCTTCATCTCCAACACCTATATCAATAATACATTTAGCAATGCAAATTCAATAACATATCGATTAAATGTATAATTTTTCTCATCAATGTATAGAACAAAAGCTTGGACAAAAATTTGAAGAATGCAAATGACACACCTCACATGGTTAAGATGTAGCACGCTATAAATTTCTAAAACTTTCTGTGTACACCACGTTTGTAGTGGCCCTCGTTAGACGGCCGTCACCATCACAAATTCATGACTCACTTTTTATAATTTATTACGCATAACCATTAGTATAGTTCATTACACATCATGTATAGTCCATTACGGACTTTGTGTAATGGTTTGATATTTAAGAAATTACATCACACAATAAAAAGCCAATAATAATAATAAAACTGGGCAATCACTAAAAATGAATCTGTGTGACCATGCACACCCGATTTGTGTAAAATTAGGTTGCAAAAAACTTGATTTTTGCAAATATTTTCATTTCACCTAATTTTTTAATTGCAAATTAAATACTATTTTCACTTTATTTTCTCAAATTAAAAACCCGTGCAACAAATAATAATTTCACGTAATTGCCTTACATAGTATACTACAAAACACACTTGTACAAAATAACTAATTGGTTCTTTTATAGCCCATGACGAAACTTATGAGCTAATTCGTTGCAACATTATTATAGAATATATTTCTAAAAGATATTGATTTTACATTGTCCTAAGATATAATTTATGACATCAAGTAGATTCTAATTAATTTTGACAATTATATCTATAATTATAATCTTTTATATACACAATGTCCTAATATCAACAATAAAAAATTATTTGTATAACAATTAATTTGGTTGAAGTTTAAAATCCAAGAAATTAATTTATCGACTTATGAAATTGTACTACAAACTATTTTGATGCAATGCATTATATTTACAATATCAAAAAAAATATTTCATTTCATACTTAGTTTAACATTACAAAGATTACATGTTACAAAAGAAAATATGTTACAAACAAAAAAAAAAAAACCAAAGACCTTACGAAAATGAAAGATTGCTCAAACTTAAATTAAGTGATCCGATTTTTCAAATAGATATTGTTTTGATTAAAATAAAAATCATTGTCCAAATATTTTCACTACCATGAATAAGAACAACCGTCAAATAAAAATCTGTGGAATTAATTTATCGAGTTATCAAATTGTACTACAAACAATTTTAATACAATACTTAATATTTAAAATGTCAAACAAATATTTCATTCATATTTACTTTAGCAATTTAAAAAAATTACATGCATAAAAAATAAATATGTTACAAACAAAATGTACCAAACAGTTAAAAAAAAATAAATAAATGAAAGATTGCTCAAACTTTAAATAAGTGGCCCAGTTTTTTAAACTTATATCCTTTTGATTAAAATAAAATGACTGTCTCAATATTTTGGACTACCATGAAGAGAAATTACAACGGTCAAGATGTTATAATTTTATAAAATAAAGTAATTTTAATAAACTAAATACAGGACATGATGTATTTATTTAAATTTCAACTTATAGAAAATTAAGTGGAATTAATTTGTTTACTTAGAAATTTTGATATTTATTATTTCTTTTACGATGATAGGAAAAAAAATTAAATACTAAAATTCAATGCAACCAATTAATTGAAAAATAAAACATGATATATGCATTAATGATAGTGGATCGGAAAACCATTTATTTGAAGCTAAATATATTAGTTAGTTTCCAATATATAGCATGCATACCGGGCTGGTTTCTCATACTCACAGATTCGACATATATTTTTGGCAAATAATCAGTCTGTAATTTCTATTGATATAACATTCCAAATTTAGTCACTACTATAATCTAAATTTCCTAAAACAAAAACCAAACACTCGTAGTTGGATAGCAATTGGTCCCAAAATTTATCTCCAACTGACGTCTTCATCTCCATCATCATCACCGGCCCACCTTTTTCACCTCCAAGCCAAAACTCAATCTGCAAAACATCATCCCCCACAACACCATTACTCTAACAATTACACAAAAGGTGCTATTTATTTTGGTCGTTGATTTCTTGTCTGTAGCTTTAATGTTTAAACTTCAAAACCTTTGAAATTAATTTTTATTGACACTAGTACAAAAATGGTTTAGGGTGGCGGTTGTTTTGGATTAAGGGTGGCGGTTATTTGACCGCCACCCAAAGCCCCGACACCCAAAGTATGATTTTGGGTGTCGGTTAAAAAATCGCCACTATTTATACGTCGGGTGGCGGTTGTTTTTTAAAAAAACCCGCCACCAAATGTTTTTTTTTTAAAAGTATTTTTATTTCGGGTGGCGGTTGTAACCAAAAAATCGCCACCCGAAATTTTTTTTTTTTAATATTAGTATTAATGGTGGCGGTTGTAAGGAAACAACCGCCACCCGAACCTATTTTTTTTTTTTTTTAAAATATTTGGGTGGCGGTTGTAACAGAACAACCGCCACCCGTATATATAAATCCCACATACATATACATTAAATCCCACATGATAATAACCAATCTACCTAGCTATCATAATACACTAATTCAATAAATATATATAAACCCTAAGTATATATCCATTTCAACAAATAATATACGGAAATTTGAATAAAAAATAGATCTAATAGCAACAAATTAACAATAGAATTTGGGGATGATATTTTCTAACCTTCAAAAAAGGAAAATATGTCACCAATTGATAGAGAGGACGAGCTTTCTCCAAATGTGCTTCAACAACAACCAATATTCCCCAAATTGATTTCAAGAAAATACCTACAATTTCTCATGTTAAATCCCGCAAAATACTCGAAATTTGGAGAAATACATCAAGGGGAAGAATCTTACTTCAAATGTAACTCCAACCCACGACAAATTTGAAGCTCAATGGTGGAAATGGTGGAAATGGCGTTGAATTTCTTCCCTCCTCCTCGTTTCGCCGACGTACTGGTTCTTGTTGGAGAAGGTGGGTTACGTTTGATTTATTCAACTTTAGGGTGGCGGTTGTCACATTACAACCGCCACCCAATTACATTTTTTTGTTTTTTTATTTATTTTCAGTTCGGGTGGCGGTTGTATACAACCGCCACCCTATATATTTATTTATTTTTTTTAACTTCGGGTATGGCGGTTTTTTTTACAACCGCCACCCGAACTCAATAATTATTTTTTTTTTCATTTTGTGCAAACTTAGGGTGGCGGTTGTGTTTGCAACCGCCACCCTGAATATATAATTTTTTTTTTTAAATTTTTGGTCAACTTAGGGTGGCGGTTGTAAACACAACCGCCACCCGAACTTCAACATAGGGTGGCGGATTTATACACAACCGCCACCCTATCTTCGACAAGTACACTTCCGGTGGCGTTTTCAAAAAAAACGCCACCTAAGGGGCGATTCCTAAAGTCCATTTTGTACTAGTGTGAGCTGATAGTGCAATGATTCATCCATTCACCTCTCCTAACGGATTATGCCTTCATTTTTTTTTAAAAAAAAATTTGTCAATCTTAATAAGAATAGAACTTGACCCTAAGAATCAATTCTTTTCTAGTCTATTTCACGGTTATTAAAGTAAAAAGTTTACGAAGGAAAAATTCAAAATTTTAGTTAAATCAAGGAACTCAAGATGGCTGTAGAATTAATTTTCCAACACGTAACGATATACCCGTTTGTGACAATGTGGGAGATGATGTTTCCCATATTGAGTTTAGTCTTGAAGGTGAAGAAGCATTAGTGATGACGATGGAGATCGCTATGGAGACGTGATGTTTTGGAGATTTAGTTTTGCGATGGAGGTGAAGAAGGTGGGTTGCTGATGACGATGGAGATGAAGATGTGATTAGTTGTTGATAAATTTAAGGACTAATTTCCATCTAATTAGGAGTGTTTCTTTTATTGGTTTAGCGAATTCAGATTGTAATGGTAATTAAATTTGGAAAATCAGATCTATAGAAATTAAAGGTTATCATTAGTTTTCAAATATACACTTCGAATTTATGAGTAGGAGGAACCTGCTCGATAACCTAATCTATATATATATATATATCTATATATATATATAGAAAAGTAGGAAAATTTAGCCTATTTTTTATTTAGATTAATTGGTTTTCCCATCTAAAATAAAGTTCTTTTCTTGTCTTTTAACTTTTTCCTTTTTTAATAATTAATAATTAATCCCTAATAATCAAATTAACTAATTATTATCTATATTAAATCTTATCCTCACTAAAATAAGGAAATATGAATAGTCAAAATTAGATTTTTTCAAATCTCCACTGATTTGAACTCATCTTCTGCAAGTTTTGTCTTTTGATGTTTTTCCTTTTTATTAATTCACATTCAATCCTAACAAACAAATTAATAAATTATTATTTATATTAAATGCCAAATATTAAATCTAAATTTTGTTTCCATGCATAAGTATCAATAATTATTATTTTAGTATATTTTTTTAATCTTAATATGAAGATTTATATCTTATATTAAATAAGAGACTTTTTATAAATAATTAACTATAAAACGGAAATTAATTTTTTAGAAAATAAAATTAATCAAGATTGACAATTTCATTAATATTTGATTATTTTGTAATACAAAATTAGCATTCATTAAATTTTTTACACAAAGTTAAAAGAAAAGTATAACATTAAAATTTTAAAAATTGATTTGATCGACTAATTAATTTTTTAAATAATTAATTATGTTTATAAATAATTAGCTAAGGAATGAAAATTAATCTAAATTATCAATTTCACTAAGATCTAATTTTTGTGTGATACAAAATTAAAAGTCATTAAAATTGGACATAAAAATTAAAAGGAATTTATAACATGATTAGATTGGTCCCTTTATTTACTTTTAAAAATAATTAATTATTTTCAAAAATAAAATTAGCTAAAAAAGAAAATTAATTAAAATTAGCAAGTTTTTACAGTTTCATTTTGGTGTGATAAAAAATTCCAATTCATCAAATTTGTACACAAAAACTAAAAGAAACATGTAACATTAATTTTTTTAATTAATCATTCAGTTATAACATTAATTCAATATTTTTAAATAACTAGTACTACACCCGTGCGATGCACGTGGCAGTAAAATTTAATTGTAATAAAATCTTTTTAATTAGCAGTTAAATATAAAATGTAGAAGTGCAAATATATACATGATAAACTTTATATTAAAAACACATTAAAAAATACTAATTAAAATAAAATTCAATTTGATGATGTTTATAAGACAAACCTTAAATATATTTAAAAATTACAAATTTTGAAATACTTCTTTATACACAACATTGATTGTTGAATTAGTAGGTTTTCCTTCTTTGTCGCATATAAGAACCTTCAAACTTGCTCGACTCGTAACCCTGGATACTGCGACATACAACTGACCGTGTTGAACACCGGTTTTTTCAACAAAAGCCCGACGTGTGAAAGTGACTCGCCTTGACTCTTGTTAATTGTCATGGCATAAGACACCATGATTGGGAACTGACGTCTCTGAAACTTGAAAGGCAACCTCACATCGGATGGAGTCAGTGATATTCTTGGGATAAGAACTTTCCGACCCACATTCATGCCGGAAAAATTTGAGCCTCTAAAACATGGCTTCCGAGTCTAGTGACAGTAAGCCTGGTTCTATTGCACAACCCGGCTGCATGATTAATATTTCTCAACAACATCACTGGAATGCCGACTGTTAACTTCAACTCATGATTGGGAACACTAGAACACCGATCCCATTCCAAAAACTCCGGAGAATGAATATTGTCTACCACATCACCTGTTCCATCAGTCTTGCACGTTGCATCAGAACTAAAATAAACTCTACCTTCGGAGTCATTCAGTGATATCATGTAGTCATTTATGGCATCAACTACTGAAGAGTCGGTGCCAATATTGCCCTGCCTTGCAGAAAAGATATGTCACCAATGTCGCTTCAAAACTGGGTAAGTGACATCAACAATCGCCTCAATTGCATCTCCAGATCCCCTTATAAGAACATCCTCTGGCAAGTCTATGGAAAACATGCCCATCATTCGGCCCACCAATAGTTCCATCACCAATTCCACACATCCAATTTGAAGAACTTTCTAGTTCAGCACCACTACCATCATTAGGGAGGTTCTGAAGTCTCATATTCTTTGTTAATCTCAAAACCGTGCAATATTTCCATATATAAGATGAATTGATAGTAGCATGTACAATATCCTGACGACTTCCCTGAGGAATTACGGTAGGATTTGTCTGAAATCACCCCCAAACACAATTGTCTTGCCTCCAAGTGGCAGTTCATCGGTGTTATTGTTATCAGCTCGTAAAATATCTCACATAGTTCGGTCTAAAGCTTCAAAATAGTACCGATGCATCATCGGTGCTTCATCCCAAATGATCAATTTAGTTCTCGAGATCAATTCCGTCGAGTGGGCTGCCCGGACTAATGTTGCAGGTAGAGTTTTCAACTGGATTCAAAGGAATTGCAAATCGAGAGTGGGCTGTTTCTTCCACCAGCAACAACAACGAAGCAATGCCACTTGAAGCGACATTGAACACCATTTCTCCATCAGAACGTAAAGCCGCGGACAATGTCTTCCATATGAAAGTTTTTCCTGTCCCACCGCACCCATATAAAAAGAATATACCACCCTTACCGACACAAATAGACTACATAATTGTATCATAGACATTTCTCTGTTCATCCGTCATCATCCTGAAATAAGAACTGTATTGTTGTGCCATCTCTGACCTCTTGTAATTAAGCTCATCAAATATGAGTCGATTATGAGACAAAGATGCATGAACATCCTGAGGGAATGGCATCGTTGGAAAATCTCAGAGACTCCTTGCTCTACTACGCAATATATTCTCAATCTCCAAAAGTGTGAAGTTTTGGAGTTCTTCAATAGACAGCCTCAAACCTTTTGGGCAAAAATAAGAATATACCAATCAGAATAGCTAAAAATTCACACTTCATGTAAGTAATAATAACAGTGAAATTATTAGATTTACCTTCATGGCCCCAAATATTCCTTCGCATGTTTAAAATGCCATCTGACAAATACTCCCAACATTGCTGCCAAACACGTTCTGGTTGCACCAAAGAATCTAACATAAGCAAAGTTGCAAACAAATTCCTCAACATATTACCTGACCCCCATTGAGCAGCTTCTGTAATACCATCGATGTATTCTCTATCATCATCTAACATGCCAAGTACATAGCAAGTATCCCTATACGTAGCATATAGAACACCGTTCACAGTTTTAATATCCTCGAAACACGTAGGTCCCCGAGCAACATTCAACATCAAACGTAAATAGTACAACTCCCCAGCACCTGGCGGCACATAGCGAAGCCGTCCAATAACCAACTGGCGTTGCCTAGGTGCCCATTGTCTCTTATCCGGCTTCCAAGTAAATACCGAGGGAAACTCAACATACTTCAAAGTCCTAGCATGCTCGTACTCCTTGTTTGCTTCAAACCATGCAGTAAACATGCTTTGTTTAATAGTCGGCCTACTAACGACTTGCTATAAAGAGGTATTTGCTTTGAATACAATATTCTGTTCATCGGGTAGATGGAAGTGCAATCGTTCAATAGAAGGCTCCCTATAGTGAATATCATATGAAAATATTCTCCAAGCAGCTTCACACGGTGAGATATACCTACAGTCGTAGTACATCGCTATCTCATCAATGGGCTTCTTTCCTTCAGGATCCTCATTCACAGTCTGATAAAATTTGGCTGTAACACGATCCTGCCCTTTGTTGACATATTTAAATAAATACTTGATTGCTCGACTCTGGTTGCACCACTCCACATTAATATGTGCACGGTATTTCATTAGAAGATATCAATTGTGAAGTACAACATATCTGTTATCCAGTCCAACGCCATTTTTCGTAACTATTCGACCATCTTCTCGGCGTCGATATATTGGGAATTCGTCCTCATCTACAGTCATTTCCTCAACAAACTGTTTTGGAAAATGCTTACTACATCAACCATCAACCATACACGAAGAGTCATTTCTAGCATTGCCACACGGCCCACGTATCATAAAATCACTGGCAATGCATAGTATTCAGGATCTGTTTCCTTGTCTGGAATCTCAGCTGAAATGATAGCATCAATATCATGTCCATTGCAATTTTTCGGATTGTGCGGCAACCACAATAGAATGTGTGCATGTGGTAATCCACGTTTTTGAAACTCGATGGTATACATAGCTAGAAAAAAAAGTGAAAAAGAAAAATTATTTATTCAAAGCCAGTCAAACATTGGAAATGAATTTTAATACATTCAACACTGTATGTAATTTTAAATTACCTTCTCGTACTATACCAAAATCTGATTTTCCTTAATATCTCTCATAAGCATGTCCAACTTCACCTTGAAAATCATACATAATATATCGGGTCGATCTTCAGCCTTCAAATACCGAACAACCTCAGGCCACTTTGGATTGCATGTAAAAGTAATAAACAATTCGGGATAACCAGCCCACTTGCAAATTGACATTGCATCTTGATAATTCTGAATCATATAGCGTGGACTTCCCATAAAAGACGATGGTAGATAGATTCTTTGCCCTTGATTCGAGTGGTCCGTCTCGCCTTTGGAGATAGCATCATTCAACCCCTTAAACATTGCACATCGTAACTCCGGCTGATTCAGGTGTATATATGTTAGTCGTCCAGCTTCAACCATAGTGTAGGCATCAACTAAAAACTGCTGAAACAACCGTCTGGAGAACAAAATATTTGGAGAGTCACAAGCTCTTTCTTGAAGACGAAATGCAAAAAACTCCCTCATAGTTAGCTTTTTCCTTCCAAATCTCAAAGAAAGATCCTCACTTCTATGAGGAACGCCTTCTCTAAAGCCATCCTGACAATAGACAAAAAGTAAAGGATACTGCAATGCAAGATAGGATGGATGAAGCTCGCTTATTCGCTTTAATGTACCAAAACGACTTTCTACGATAATATCCTACTACCAGGATTAGTTTCAAAATCGCCAACATATAACACGGCAACTTCATCGACAGTAGGCAAGTTATACGTTCTTCCTCCAACGACCTATTTCCAATCAAACTCAACTTTACATTAGCACAAGTCTCTGAACGAACCCTCTCAGAGTGAAATCTAAATGATCTCACCAACCAATTATGATCATCCAACATTTTCTTCAAATCATTAACAATTCCTTCATGAAATGTCTCACCATCAACGTCAGACCTGATCGATGAATTTCACAACAAATAGTATAAAAATTAAGAATTTACGATATGAACAATTCATACATAAAATAGAATTTTTTTAAGACAACAATTTAAATACTGACCTAACAGCCTGCAGCCTATTTCGCACCTCACTATCAGTGTCAGATATGTACAACTGAGCAAACTTAGGATCCTCTCCGGGGGATGGCAACAAACTCCCAATTCTATGATAATTCTGACCACACAACCTAAACACTGGTGGAGCCCTTCCAGAGTTAACGCTTTTGTCTATTATTCTACCCATCGATGTAAATGAGAACATCGTATTATACATTCGAATATTTTGCTGCAAGTGTCTAGATTTCTCATCTTGGCCATAAAGCAAATGAAATAACAATGGTGGATGAACTTGCATAAATGGCGGTTGCACCTTTCCCTTTGAACAACATAGAGAAACTTTTGGTTGAAGAGTATTGTGACACTTATCAAGTCTCTCTTCATACCAAAATAATGCACCACAATGCTCACACGTGCAAGATGCATCTCCAATATCCTTATATTCTAAAAATTTAAAAATAGATAAATTAATGTAAAATGAAGCAATTATTAGATACGTGAGAACGAAAACAACATCTAATATAATAAATAGGCAGAAAAATGGGGATATTATTATTTTCATAAAATGCTAATGATAAGTGCAATTTATGCATTTATTTCGGTCTTTTAAATTATATATTTTTATTATTTTTAGTCAATTTTATATTTAATTTAGTGCTATTTGTTTCTATTTCAGCAAAAACCGGGGAATGGAAGAAACTATTACAATTTTGAGCAAAACGGGGCACAATTAAGAAGTTGAAGCACCTAATTAGAAGAAATGAAAGCGGGAACGTGAAGAAAAATCAAATGGAAGCCAAGTTGGAGAGATTTAAAAGTTTGGGGACTCAATTGATCAAAGTTGGAAGTCCAGGACTTGCCCTGCAATTAAACTTTGGGGACTAAATTGGAAGCTGGCAAAAGTTGAAATCTGTTATAACCATGAGATCGCACGTGCGACCGCATGCCTTTGGAAATTTATAACCATGCGATCGCACGCGCGATAGCATGGTTATATCGGGCAGATTTTCGGAAAACTTTCCGAAACTGAATTGGACCTGGTTTTCTTGGGCTTTCTTGCATCTATTAATACAAAACTCGACCTAATTTCGGGAGAACATCAGAGAACAGAGGGGGAACGAAAGTTGGAGCAATCATCTAGGAAAGTTGGAGAAAAAAGCCATAATTGAAGATCCAAGCTCAAGAACACAACTTTAATTCGGTGATGGCTTTCTCTTTCTGTTTTTCTTCTAATTTTTATAACATGATAGGCTAAACTTTTCATAGCATTAGGGTAGAGATGAAACTTTGATTTTGGTTTGAATCCGGATTGTTAATTTGATGTTTTGTTAATTCTTATGCTAAGATGAACGTTCGGTTTTGAGTTTTCAATATAATTATGCTTTCTTTTACAACTTGTGGCCAAAGTTGATCTGTGATCTATTTATTGTATGGAGAAATCGTGAATAGATTAGACTTTTGTTGAAAACCACAAAGTCCGATAGGGGATGAGAATACCCCTATGCTTTGTGCGATGTTTTTATGCAATTCTTGCGTTGTAATGCATTTTTATGGCGTTGTTATCATGGAGATATAGTTAACACGTCATATAAATAGGTTGAATTCTACTTGAGAAAGATTATTCAACAAATTTTGTGAATTGAATCGTCAAAACTAACTTTCATTGTCAATTTGATAATCTGGAGGATAACTAAATGAAGAGTGGATTCGAAACCTTAATGCTAGTTTTCCCATATTTGATTTAAAACTATAAAAAATCATTCTTTTAATTTGTTCCAATTTAATTCTTAATTTTACTTTTAGATTTAGAAATTTAATTTAATAATTTTAATTTTTGCAAGATTAGAAATTAAGTGACATCAACTTATTCATTTCGGTTAAGGCTAGTTAAAGTGAGCGTGAGAATAAATCAGTCCTCGTGGGTATGACATCCGGACTTTAAAGGTCCACTTTATTACTTATATGATCCGTACACTTGCGGTGTGGGATATATCAACAACAAGTTTTTGGTGCCGTTGTCGGGGACTGTATTTATTTTATCGTTTAGATTAGCTAGCACTAATTCAAACTTTGTTTGCTTTTATTTAATTTTATTGCATTTTTTCGTTCACTGTTTCTCTTATTCTTTCTCAAGTTTATGCGAAGAGCAAGGGCCATAAAACGCCTAGAATTCGATCCGGAAATCGAGCGTACTTTCCATCGCAGACTGAGAGAGGCCAATAAAACGAACAAAGAAGATCGGTCAAAGGAAGACATGGCAGCTGAGAGAGAAATTCCGCTTATCGAGGGCGGTGCTAACCCTGCAGGCCAAGGAAACGATGAGGATAACATGTTGGTTGGTGACTTCATGACACCGCAGATTATCCAAAGTCAATCCAGCATCGTTTTCCCCCCATTCGACCAACCCACCTTCCAATTGAAGACCGACGTAATCCATCTTTTCCAAAACGGGCACCAATTCTATGGGCTGCCAGATGAAAACCCGCACACGCATGTCTCGCGCTTCTTGGAGATGTGTGAACATTTTAAATATCAGGGTATTTCGGACGACGCCATCCGACTAAGGTTGTTCCCTCGCACTTTACGAGACAAGGCTCTGGAGTGGCTTGATTCACAGCCCATTGCCAGTATCACTACCTGGAATGACCTAGCTCAAAAGTTCTGCACCAAGTTCTTCCCGCCGGCGAAGATTGCCAAGTTGAAGCATGACATTTCTATTTTCCAACAGCATGAGCTCAATCTTCGATGAAGCTTGGCAACGGTTTAAGGGATCTGAGGAAGTGCCCGCATCATGGGATCAGTAATGGGCAGCAAGTACAATACTTTTATGCGGGTTTGCTTCCCTCATGTAAAAGCTTGGTGGACTCGTCATCAAATGGATCACTCCGCACCAAGACAATCGCTGAAGCTCTTGAGCTCTTTGAGAGGATTGCAAAAGACGGCTATGTGGGCATCCGATGGCGGAATCTTGGTAGAGCACCTGGGTGTATGGAATTGATAACTTCACCGCTCTAACCGCAAAGATTGATGCTTTAGCCCACACTGTGGAAAACATTGCACAATTTGGTACTCCTATGATATGTAGATCATCTACCTGTGAAGAATGTGGTGCTAACCATACCACTAGTGAGTGCCCCATTATAGCCCACCGTGCCGCTCGAGTGGATTACATTCAAGGGGGTCAACGCCAACCCAATAATCTGCTCTCCAACACTTATAACCAGGGTTGGCGTAATCACCCAAATTCTGAGATAATCGTAATAATGGAGGATTCCAAGGACCTCCTTACCAAAGAACCGAAAGGAAGAGCTCGATTGAAGAGGCTTTAGGTCGATTTATGGAAAGAGCCGAAAAATATATGGAGCGTACCGATCAATTCATGAAGAAAACCGACACTGCTCTTCAAAATCAACAAGCATCTATCAGAAATTTGGAGACACAGGTCGGGCAATTGGCTATCACCGTCTCGGGCCTGACGCAAGGCACTTTGCCTAGCAATACAGAGGTAAATCCAAGGGAGCAAGTGATGGCCATTACTACAAGAAGTGGGGTGCAGCTCCCTGACATTGATGTCACAAGGCCCTCCAAAGAACGAGAAAATGAGGCGATTGAGGAAACAGTTCAAAAGGAAGAATCAAAGCCACAAGCTGAAGAAAATGTGGGTAGTACATCTAAAACGACAGTGGTACCGCTGAGAACTTATAAACCACCTATTCCATTTCCACAGAGGCTAATGAAGCATAAGGAGGATCAGCAGTTCTCAAAGTTTCTTGATGTTTTCAAGAAGCTTCATATTAACATCCCCTTATTTGAAGCTTTGGCTCAAATGCCCTCTACCTCAAGTTCATGAAACAGATGCTATCAAAGAAGAAGAAGCTTGAGGATTTGAAACAATTGGCGCTTTAATGAAGAGTGCAAGTAATCTTGCTCAACAAGTTGCCACCTAAGCTTAAAGATCCAGGGAGTTTCTCTATTCCTTGTACTATTGGCAATTTGTGCTTTAAGAATTCTTTATGCGATCTAGGAGCAAGTATCAATATAATGCCTTTGTCCATGTATAGGAAACTTGGTTTAGGGGAGCTAAAACCCACCAATATAACGCTACAACTAGCAGATCGCTCCATTCGATATCCATATGGTGTGGTTGAAGATGTTTTGGTAAAGGTGGACAAGTTTATCTTTCCCGCGGATTTCGTTGTGATCGACATGGAGGAAGATAGGAGAGTCCCAATCATACTTGGAAGACCTTTCCTAGCCACGAGCCGAGCTTTGATTGATGTAGAGGCCGGATTGGTGATTCTAAGGTGGATGACGATCAAGTGCGCTTAAACGTCCTAAAATCCGCATCACCACCCCAAAATCCCCGAGTTTGCTCCAAATTAGAAGAATCACCGTGCGAGACTAAGCTGAGCTGCGAAAAAGAGGTACAATGGAGAGAGGGGTATGAGTGGACTCCTAAAGAGGATAAAGGCCTCACTAAATCGGAAGTGAATGTGGAAATTTGCAAAGCCGGAAATTGCAAGGAGTGCAAGAGCCGAAGACGACCACCTTGAGCTATTGCAAATCAAAGTCGAGCTTTAGACTCTAAACGGAGCGCTTGGTGGGAGGCAATCCACCCCCGTATCCTTTATTCCAGTTTTCTTGATATTTCTAAGTTTCGTTTTAAGTATTAGAGTCAAGCTTTGCACATAGGCTGCATTTCCACATTTCTAGTTGATATTCATGTTCATGTAGTTTCCTTAAGTTTTACTTTCAGTTTTAAGTTTAGTGTTGAGTTTAGAATCAAGTTTTGCATGCTAGTTCGTATTTTCACATTCCTAGTTGTTTCTTTCCTCGCTTTCGGGTCAAAACTCCACAAAAATTTATCAAACCAATTTTCACTTGATTTCCCACTTTAGAGTAGTCCCAGCATTTCATTTGAATACAAAAAAAAAAAAACCGAAGCAGGGATGCATGCGGTCGCGCATGCGATCGCATGCACTACCAGCAAACTATTCTACCATGCGATCGCATGGTATAATCGGGCACCCAAAATCAGATTTTAAAAGCATAAACGCGGTTCATTTCCTCACAATATCGACCAAGAACCCTAACCCCTTTTTTCCCCAACATTTCACCATCCAAATTTTGCACCATTAACAAGCAATTTTTGAGAATTCCCCGCTCTCCCTCTCGGATTTAGTGAGTATATAGGCTCTAGTCCATCATTCTTGCGTCTTCATCATCAATTTCCTGCTTTCCAGTCGAATTTGAAGACTCAGGTATGAAAATTTTATACTTTAACTCATGATTTACCATGGTCTCAACAGTAGGTCGAAATTCCAGGGTTTAATTCGCAATTGTGATTAATTTTATGCCCTAATCATTGTCCACTGTGATTTAATTTTTGGATTTTATGTTGAATTTGTTTTAGGAGTATGGGTTCTAGGATGATTAGTGGATGAATTTAGGCCTTGGTGTGTGAAATGGATAGCTACATTGCTTGTTATGTGTTGAAAATCTCTTAAAAACTACAATGCACACCAAGTGTTCGATAGAATGTTTGAATGAATTTTTGAGTGTATTCCTATGTTTCTACTTTATAGCATGACTCTATGTTGTTACATGATGATCTTGGTACACGAATGTTGTTGATTGCACAAACTAAACATTGAGTTTGGCCTAGGCAAAGTTGGTGCAGTGACTCAAATCATGTCCTGACGCCACCTGAGTCACTGCCCTGACGTGACTCAAGTCATGGCCTGACGCCACCTGAGTCACTGACCTGACGTGACTCGAGTCATGGCCTGACGCCACCTGAGTCACTGCCCTGACGTGACTCGAGTCATCGCCTGACGCCACCTGAGTCACTGCCCTGACGTGACTCGAGTCATGGCCTGAAGCCACCTGAGTCACTGCCCTGATGCGACTCGAGTCATGGCCTGACGCCGCTCGAGCTGCATCACCTCACTTCACCACCCTCATTTTTTATTCCAAACTTGATAGAATTGCATCAATTTTTGCCATGTGATTACTTGAGACATGTACTTTATGTAGTGTCGGGTCCGTTCCATCTTTGCATCATTTTGCACTATTTTTGCGGGCCCCACATTCATTTGGTTAATTATGTGAACTTCTTTTATCTTATGCAATTTTCTTTAGTTTGGGGGTGCTTTTCTAGGTGTTTCTTGCTATATCATTATATTTGGAAACTGATTGTCAACTTTTATCATTGCAGGTACAATGCCTCGTACCAAGAACCCCAGTGGGCACGGAGATGACAGAGAGGGATCATCCCGCAAGCGCAAGGGGGTGGCTAGAGAGAGCCTAGCACAGGATAGTACTCCCGCTGAGTTTCCACGTAGTCGGGGTAGGAAGGAAGAGCGGACCACTGAAAAAGCGCTCAAGAAGAAGGGTTTCTACATCGCCGAAGCCGGAGGTGACCCTCGGTGATTTTTCGGGATACGTGATTGAGCGACTCATCACCGTGAGCCGGATGGGAGCGAGTAGCCGAACCGTCCCAATGCTATAATGATCTGGTTCATGAAGTTCTATGCCAATTTCAATGACCGGATCGACATTCTTGGGACGCCCACTATCGAGAGGCGTGGAGTACGAGGCCAATGGGTCGATTCAGCCGAGGATCATTGATACTGACACTCGGCCTCACACATGCCGATGTTGAGCGGTGCCACTTGATGAGGATATTGCCGAGGTGGCGCGATTTTTATATGGATCGGATGACGCGATGGCCACGCTCTGCCGGCTTTACCTATCTTTGATCTCCCGATATTACGAGGGTGTCATATCTTCATCTCGCACTAACATCGAGCCGACCACCCATCTTACTACTCTTCACGAGGATCGAGCTGCTTTGTTGTGTCACTTAGCCCGAGGGAGGAAGATTGATCTTGGGAGCCTCATTGATCGGCTTGTGGTTGACTTTGGATCGCAGGCGGTGGCGCAAGCTCATCTTTCCTGCCTTATCTCGAGTATCCGCCTCAATAGTCGATACCACTTTGCATTCTCGAGTACCCGGTCGGCCGTTGCGGATCAACCTCGGGACACTTCGTACGCTGCCAACCGCGAAAAGGGCAAACCGACCGACCACGAGACACACCGCCTCCTCCAAAGATATCACCGCCGAGGGCCACAACCGGTTTGATGCACTTCAGGCATCTATGGCGCGCATTGAGGAGGGACAGGCCAGTCTTAGCCAGAGGATGGACCGCTTAGAGTCAGCATACGGGATTCATCATGATCCGTTGTTCCCTCCACCTCACGGGACCCAGTAGGGGAGTTTCTGCCTCTTTTGTCTTTTCTTATTGCTTCTTATTGTACTTTTCTCTTTGATCTTAATTGCGTACATTGGGGGCAATGTACTCTCTTTTGCTTGGGTGGGGGCACTTTTGTATTGTATGCTTATGTGGGAAAGATTGAAGTTGTACTTCAAATCTTTATATATATTGGATGCCCGTTTGCTCTTTATTTTAACACTCTTTCACCCGGTTTTTTGTTCCTATGCAGTTGCTAAAAAAAAAAATCTGTTTTGTCTTTGTTTTGTCTTTTATTTGTTTTGGTCGAGTTGTGTACCGCCGATGATGACAAGGTGCCTAAATTTTTCTAATGAACTCATAGTTGGATTTGAAACAACACTTGAAAATTTTCAAATTTTCTATTCACTTATCTGTGCCCGATTAACTGAAAAAGAGCACATAGTCATTGTTTAACTCTCGTTCTTGTTGACTTATCACCTAGATGCTGTGTTCCTTTAGGACTACCTTTGAGCCCCAATGTTACACTTAGGACCAGGTAGTTCTCCCAACCACTATGTTAGTATCCAACTAGCCCAAATGGTCTAGTTTGGGGGTGGTAAGATTTAGTGACTCTATGTTGGAGGGGATTGCTACTGGAAGTCTTGATACTTCCGCTTTAAGTTGAAGGATTTTTAAATTTGGTGAGTTTATACGCACTATCATATGTTAAGTATCGAATTTTGGATTTAGATGATGGTTTAGTAGATGAGAGGGACCGCAGGAAAAAGCTGCCTACCCTAGAGATTGAGAGTCGTCACTGAGTAATCTGGTGCTTTTCATAACCAATGTTTAGAGGACGATCTACCGGTGAAGAAGGCTACCTCTAGGGAAATAGAGCGAGAGCTACTTGCGGGGTAAAAGTTGAAAAGAAAAATTGTACAAAAAAGGAAAAAAAGAAAAAGATACAAGAAAAAAAACAAAGTGAGCAAAGAGAGCCATTATCAGTGAAGGAGCAAATAAAAGGAAAATCCACTGAATAAAATTATAAAGGTGCCAGGAAAGGACTCAAAGGCTGGGAATTTAGAAACTTGAGGTCGAAGTGGATGGACTGATAGTTGTAATACTTTCAACATTTAGTCACTCTTCTTGACGTCTTGTGAAAAAAAATGCATAATATATTTTGTAGAAATCACAAGCTAGAAACACCTCGGCATGAGTGAGGTGAGGATATTCAACCACTTGGGAATACGGACATGACTTTGTGTTGGACATTCTTTGGTGATACTTTAACAAGCGCTTGAGTTAAGTGATGGCTAGCACACACACACACAGAGGATAGTCGAGCACTTGGGTAAGTGGATTTCTTTTTGGTGATTGTTTTGTTTCTCTAACTTGAGTTTTCACTATCATTTCGTTTGCCTGAGGCATATGGTACACGGTTTGACCATGAGTCCTACTTGTGCTTGGTGTCTAGTTTGTTTGTTTATTTTCTTTCTTTAGTTTAGTTTCGTTGTTAGGACTAACAATTGTTCTAGTTTGGGGTGTTTGATAAGTGCAATTTATGCATTTATTTAGGTCTTTTAAATTATATATTTTTATTATTTTTAGTCAATTTTATATTTAATTTAGTGCTATTTGTTTCTATTTTAGCAAAACCTGGAATGGAAGAAACTATTACAATTTTGAGCAAAGCGGGGCACAATTAAGAAGTTGAAGCACCTAATCGAAGAAATGAAAGCGGAACGTGAAGAAAAATCAAATGGAAGCCAAGTTGGAGAGATTTAAAAGTTTGGGGACTCAATTGATCAAAGTTGGAAGTTCAGACTTGCCCGCAATTAAACTTTGGGGACTAAATTGGAAGTCGGCAAAAGTTGAAATTGTTATAACCATGCATCGCCGCGTGCGCATGCCTTTGAAATTTATAACCATGCGATCGCATCGCGATAGCATGGTTATATCGGCAGTTAATCGGAAAACTTTCCGGCCAGATTGGACCTGGTTTTCTTGGGCTTTCTTGCATCTATTAATACAGAACTCGACCTAATTTCAGGGAGAACATCAGAGAACAGAGGGGAACGAAAGTTGGAGCAATCATCTAGGAGAAAGTTGGAGAAAAAAGCCATAATTGAAGATCCAAGCTCAAGAACACAACTTTAATTCGGTGATGGCTTTCTCTTTCTGTTTTTCTTCTGATTTTTATAACATGATAGGCTAAACTTTTCATAGCATTAGGGTAGAGATGAAACTTTGATTTTGGTTTGAATCCGGATTGTTAATTTGATGTTTTGTTAATTCTTATGCTAAGATGAATGTTCAGTTTTGAGTTTTCAATATAATTATGCTTTCTTTTACAACTTGTGGCCAAAGTTGATCTGTGATCTATTTATTGTATCGAGAAATCGTGAATAGATTAGACTTTTGTTGAAAACCACAAAGTCCGATAGGTGATGAGAATACCCCTATGCTTTGTGCGATGTTTTTATGCAATTCTTGCGTTGTAATGCATTTTTATGGCGTTGTTATCATAGAGATATAGTTAACACGTCATATAAATAGGTTGAATTCTACTTGAGAAAGATTATTCAACAAATTTTGTGAATTGAATCGTCAAAACTAACTTTCATTGTCAATTTGATAATCTGGAGGATAACTAAATGAAGAGTGGATTCGAAACCTTAATGCTAGTTTTCCCATATTTGATTTAAAACCATAAAAAAAATCATTCTTTTAATTTGTTTCAATTTAATTCTTAATTTTAATTTTAGATTTAGCAATTTAATTTAATAATTTAATTTTTGCAAGATTAGGAAATTAATTGATCTCAACTTATTTATTTCGATTAAGGCTAGCTAGAGTAAACGTGGGAATAAATCAGTCCTCGTGGGTATGACATCCGGACTTTAAAAGTCCACTTTATTACTTATACGATCCGTACACTTGCGGTGTGGATTGATCGCAACAGCTAATACTCCCAAAAAATAGAAAACATGATTTCATTGCACACACACAAAAAAAAGAAATTAATCTAAAAAACTCTAACATCTTTCTAATTCACATGTATCTCTTAATTTTTTAACAGTACGTAAAATATATTGAGTAGAAACAAATTAACCTTTTAATACTCATTAATTTTATTAGAACTATAAATAAAATTAAAATACAAAAAAAGAACAAATTTCATTTTCATTAAATTTATATTCATTATAAATGTCACTTAATAAAAAATGAGCTTATAAAATTTGAATAATTGATAACAATTTAAGCAGTAACATCCAAAGGAATTTGAGTAAAAATTGAGCAAATTTCAATTTCATTAGATTATATTCGTTATAAATGTTACATAATTAAAAATGAGCTTATAAACTTTGAATCATCGATAACATTTTAATGAGTAACATTAAACGTAAATTTGAATTGTTACAACAGCCGAATAATATATAATACAAACCTACTGTTATATAGAACCAATAAATTAATCGGTACGCCAATAAAAGTGTATGATTATGAATTTAAAAAGATATGTGAAAACCATACTGTAAAATTACCCATAAGATATAATAGTAACCCATTAACTTGTTAAGCCCAAAATCATTACATACACTAATTTTTATTATAACAACTTTGTATTTCTATAATTTTAAACTTTATACACTAATAAATATTTTTACAACCTAATACTTAGAAAAAATAGAAAACATGATTTCATTGAACAAAAAAGAAAAGAAAAGAAAATAATCTAAAAAACGCTAACATCTTTCTAATTCCCATGTATCTCTTAATTTTTTAAAAGTATGTAGAATACATTGAGTAGAAACAATTTAACCTTTTAATAATCATTAATTTATTAGAACTATAAATAAAATTAAAGTAACAAAAGAACAAATTTCTATTTCACTAAAGTTAAATTCATTAAGAATGTTACGTAATAAAAAACGAGTTTATAAAATTTGAATCATTGATAACATTTTAAGGAGTAACATTAAAGTAGATTGAGTAAAAATTGAGCAAATTCCAATCTTTATAAAATTTATATTCATTTTAATAGTTACGTAATAAAAAATGAGCTTATAAAATATGAATCATTGATAACATTTTAATGAGTAATATTAAAAATAAATTTGAATTGTCACAACAACCGAATCATATATAATAGAAATAATCCATTATATAGAACAAAAAAATTAATCGGTAATCCTGTAAAATTATATATATGAATTTAAAAATATATGTGAAAACTATAAAATGTAAAATAACCCATAAGATATAGTAGTGGTCCATTAACTTGTAAGGCCTAAAACAAAAAGAAAAATGGATATAGTTTCTCATTAACAACACCGATTCTCTTCCAAGATTTCCCCCATTTTTACGCAAAATTACAAAGAGTGGTTATTGATTAGGTTGGAATCGGGGGTTGGATATTGATTAGTGTAAGGATGATGGGATAGGGTACTGTGACATGGGGCCCAGGTTTGCCTTTGTGTCTCAGAGATTTCAAATTTATCACTTTCTTACGCGTAAAAACTTGTAAATATTTGATCGAGAATGGATGTCATTACCGATGTGCACAAATCTCATAAAAAAATAATAATAAGAGGACAGAATGCAGTGGCAGAAGGTTCTCAATGGTATTATTGCTTTTGACTCATATCTAACCGACTCATGTAATTCATTGTGCATAAACAATCAGAAAACCCTAGATCTCTTCCTTCCTCATTTTCTTCGCCGCTTCCGACCTTAATCTTCGCCACATCTATCAAATCCTTCCATACTGGATATACGTAGCGCATGGTTTAACCTACAATTCTGGTTTTTATCTCTATTTTGGAGTCTGGAATTTCCTCCCTTTGTTCTCTATGCAAGTACAAAGCTTGTTCAATTAATGTTCCCCATTTATCTGCTAATAATCAACCGATTTGGAGGCATATTTACCATCAAATATCATTGGAAGCATGAAATTACCCTTAGATCTAATCAGATCTGAGAGACATCACTGAGAATAACATGAGGTGAGTAAGGAATTTAACACTCTTTTCATGTTTTCTCCATTTTATTCTACAAATTTTTTTCAATATTTTCTAATAATTTTGTTTGTATATGTAACGCCTCGAGTTCGAGGAACTCAACGTTAGTTCTTTTTCTAAAACTTTTTTTTCCTAATATTAAATGCGGAAATATAACAAATAATTAAAAGTGGAAATTCATTTGATATAACCAATGTTTAGGAAACCGGACCGGACCGGCCGGTTCGACCGGTTCAACCGCGAACCGGTCCGTAAACCGGTCCGGTTAATGTAAAAACCCTTTTTAGAAAAAACGGTCAAAAACGGTCAAACGACCGGCTCAACGGTTGAACCTGTTGAACGGCCGTTCAACCGGTTGAACCGCTTTTTAATTTTTAAAATTATTTTTATAAATTTATTTGTTTTAATTTATTTTTTATATTTTTTAATTAAAAACGGTTCGACCGGTTCAATTGCCTGACCGCTTGACCCTTGAACGCTGGCTTCTCCTGTTCAGCTCGACCGTTTTTTCAACATTGGATATAACAACCATCTAAAGTGTTTTAAAATTATTTGATCACCAAACGTTCAAAACATGTAACACAAGTTACTAAATAGTTCAAAAGTTTGAAAACGACATAATCCCATACATCAGTTTACCAAAATAAAAACGGAAGTGAAGTCTCTTATCTAATAAGCCTAAATAGAACTCCCATGTCTCGTCACGCCTCCGAACTCCTCAATCTGTAAAAGAATGAAAGGCGTGAGTATTTAAACAATACTCAGTAGGCTCAGCGCAAGTTAATCATCTATACAAATATATAAGGCAAATAGTTATATAAACTCTGTAATATAATACCCGAAGGTAACTCTGGGCCCGAATGCAAGTAATTTGCCCGAAGGTAAGTCTGGGCCCGAAGGCAAGTCTATTACACACTAAAGGCACACATATAGTACAGATCATTAACTATAAATGCGTGATAAGTAAAAGTGAGTCTTTTACGCCTACCTGAAATATCTCTCGAGTTTTGAGTCTACTAAGCGGTGAAAATCAGTCCTCTAGCTATTCGTACGCCCCGTCTAGTCAATAATGAGTTTAATTTATGTTAATACTCTTAAATATTAAGTATCTATAAGTAATATAGAAGTTTGTGGACCAAAGTGGAAAGAATATAAAACTTTGGGGGTGAATTTGAAAGAATTTAATAGTTTGAGGACCTATTATGCAATAAAAGTGAACTAAAAATATTTTGGGCTCAATTATAAGATTTTTAAAACATGAGGGACTAATATGCAATTAAAGTTTGGGGGTTAAATTAAATAGGAAAAATAAATTGAAGGATTAAAAGTGAAATATAACTTTAGGGGTCAAATTGCAACAATTGAAAGTTAGGGACTTGAATTTAAATAAAATTTGAGGGAACATTTAAATAAAATAAATAAGATGGGGGATAAAATCTGTAAATAATATTGAGAGACTAAATTGTAACAATTGAAAGTTACGGATTTGAAATTTAAATAAACTATGGGGACCAACTTAAACTAATTAAAGAACTTCAGGGACTGACTTGCAAATAACCAAACAAATTTTTAAAAAAAAAAAGAAAGAAAAGGAATCGGATCCCTTCTCCCTTGCCCGACTCTCTCACTCTCTCGTGCGTCTCTCTCTTGCTCTCGGTTTTCTCTCTTTTTCCGGCGACTCGCAGGCGATTTGGCCGGTATAAATGGCGGCAAAGGTGGAGATGGATGTGGTGAAGCTAGTGGTGGTTTTTGATTGGAGAGATATTGAGTATATAGGGAGAAATTGAAGGTTGAAAGTTGATGAAGAAATTTGGGTATTTTAAAAATTGGATCGAATCTCTAATAAATTTCGAAATTAAACTATTCTACGATGTTCTATAGAGGTAGAGGAAGGTGTAGGTATGATTTTTGTGTTTTGAAATTGAGTTTTGGGTGTGGTTGATATTTTGGCCGAGATGCTATGCGTGTATGTATGTATGTATATGCATATATATATGGCTCTCTGTGTGTGCGTGTTTGAGCTGAGATGATGGTGGAGATGGTGACTTCGTGGTGGTGCGGTGGCGAGGTGGTGGTGCGGCGGTGAGGTGGTGGTGTGGCGGTGGCGTGGCGGTGCGTGTACGTATATGTTTGTATGTGTAAAAGAAAATCAAGTGGACAATACAAGAAGATGATCAAGAACTTGTGTGTGATTAAAAACTTAGAACAACAAAATAAAAATGGAGATATAAATGGAAATATCAAGAAATCTTACAACTTGAAATTTGATTTGTTGAATGAGAAAGAGTGGGATGAGCTTGAAGATATCAATTGAGGTAAAAGGGGAAAGGAGGTGAGGCTAGGGTTTCTAAAATCAACCTTAACTTGTATAAATAGGGTAAAAACTAGGTTACTCCTCCAAATGGGCTTTCTTATAGCATAAGAAGTAAAATTGGACCTTAAACGGACCTATAATTGGGTTTAAAATATATATAAAGTTATGATTGAATAAGAAACTCAATTTTTAGGGATTAAAACGAATAATTTCTAAAGTTTCGTCCTCAAATGTAAATTGAAAATAAATAAATGTTTTATAAATTATTATTATTTTAAATAATTTAATATTATAGTAAATAATGAAAAATTTAACTAGACGAGCGTACGCTGTTTAATTCTATACGTAAAGTTGTAGCGACACGTTTGAGATTCTACTTTAATAAAATATTTTAATTTAAGGAAATTCGCGGTCACTACAGTATATGTTTGCAGATTAATTTTGAGATGGATGTCAAAAAAAGATAAGTTACTCCTATTACGAACATTTCGTTTTTTTTCCCAATAAATTACACGAAATTGATATTTCACTAATAGATTTATTATTTTTGTAGGTTAAGATGGACTTAATATATGCGCGTGCACTTACATGACGGCTTGAAAGGGGATAAATTTTTTATTTTTATTTATTTATTTAATTATTTAATAATTTTCCGGTTTAACTAAGAATAACATGAGGTTAGTAAGGAATTTAACATTGTTTTCATGTTTTCTTCGTTTTCTTCCGTAGTTTTTTTCAATACTTTCTAATAATTTTGTTTGAATATGTTTACAGAATAATTTTGGTATGGATGATATGAAAAAGATAAGTGACTCCTCTTACGAACAATTCTTTTTTTTAAAATAAATTACCCAAAATTAATATTTCACTAATAGATATATTATTTTTACATGTTAACATGGACCTAATCTATACGTTCACTCACACGATCACTTGATAGGGTATAAATTTAAATTTTTTATTTATTAATTTAGTTATTTTCAAGTTTCACTATCTCCGCTACCGATTGTGTTCATCTGGCATGTAAACTTAAGAGGGTCAAACATAAAAAACCAACCAGAAAACCTACTCTTGTGCTTAATTTTAATTGTTATCTAAATCAGAAAAAGTTTTAAACAATACTTTAAGTTTTGATATTTTAAAAAGTTCTTTCTATATTTTTTATTGAGTTTGCCATCTGATTGTAAAAATTTTTCTGAAAATTTATATTTATAATTTTGAAGAATTAATTTTTCTTTAATGTAGATGCGAAAGAAATAATACAATTCACAGTAACAAAGATAACTACCATTTTGTATTTGTATTCTTTTAAGTCACAAATTTTATTTATACAATGAGTAATATGGAGAATGATCATCGAATTAACATATGCAATAGTTAATGTGCAGGGTAAAATAGATGAAAAGCCTTGTTAACAGAGAAGCTGAGATTAGTTCGCTTACCATTAACTGGAAGCAAAACAGGAATTGTACAAAAAACTTGTAACATGAAAGTATTTCTTTACATGTAATATTTTAATTTTTTCCTTTTATATGTAAGGGTGCTAATTAATGTAAAGAAAAGGGAAAAAAGGTTGTTGTAATTTATTATTTCACATCATTGTAAATGTCATCCAACATGTAGAAAATAGTGCTCCTTCAATGCTAAGGTGCTCCACAACAACGAAAGACCGAAAAATTGAAGTTTATAGTCTGCAAATAAAAGGTAATTACACTTAAGGTTCTTCGTAAATATTTCTAATTTACAGTAATGTGTATGTGTGTTACAAAGCTAATTGCATCTTCATGCCTAGGTCCAATGAAAAATGACATCAGAAAAGTCCTCTACACGGCATACTTCAATCTAAAGGTATGCCTGAAACCATAATTTAACTCAATATTAATATCTTTTTATATGCAGTTAGATGATGGACTGCCTCATAATTAGTATATGTGTATGATTAGGTGTGTGGGTTAGAATATATGAATTCCTTTATGACTTGTATGCTTATATATTTAGTTTGGTCTGTGAGATTGAGTTTTTGAACTAATATTAGGCAGTCAAAGCACATAGAGCACATTGGTGTCCAATAACAATTTCAAAACCATAAAGGAATAAAAGAAGTATAGTTAATACCTGTTAGTAAACCATGGCTTATTTTTCCAGAACTATCTGTTTTATAAATAAATAAATAAATAATTAGGAAAAGAGACAATTAGTCCAACATTTTTAGCAAATTATAAGTTTTCTTACATTGAGAGGCAATGGATGAAACACTAGAGGGTTTCAATTTCAGACCTCTTTCTTCTCCTAGTTTCTAAGACACGACCCAATTCTGATTGATTACCTAGACAGCCAAGAATCGACATACATAGAGATCAATAATGTAAACTGTTAAATATCCAAACCTAAATCTATAGATGATTCACCATTTGGATTTTAAGTTTTACTTACTTCGACTATGAACTGATGTTATATCAGTAGGCTGTCCATTCTCGGACCGCTTCCTTTTGCCTGCAAATTCATATAAAACAATTTCGTTAGTGACGCACAGAGCACAAAGTAGTATGTATAGTGGAATCGCCTCTGTTATAGAAATTACATGAATTTTGTCCCAAGCGACTAGAGGTAGATGCCGAGGCAATACAGCTTTGATTAATTCTTATGGGAGTAGCAGATATAGATCTTGTTGATTGCCTGAGTTGGTTGCTATAGTTAACTGTTTTTGATGTGTTTGATTTGTGATGTCACTAAAAGGAAACCTAGATTGGTTAGAACAACCCTCCTTCATGTTTGTGATGTAGATTTTTTAAACTATCTAGGACGATTTCTTAATCAATTAACTTGTACTCAACTCCTTGAATTAGGCTGCATTTGTATGTTAATAAGAATTGTAATTGTTCATTACAATTATTGATAATTTAGGATATAGCTAAGCTAATTTGTAGCTTAATTTGTGATTAGCATTTATTATCCCCCAACTTTTGCTCTGAAACTTTTTAGTGCTTAATTACATCCCCCCAAATTTCCTGGCTATGCTTTATTATGGAATCCCTTGATTATGGCTTCACTTTTATCTTAATAATTATTGTCCTATCAATTACAATGATTTTTTTGTATTACGGGTCCTGTCAATTACAATGATTAATACTAATAATTTCATGATTTACGAATCTTGTTAAGTTAATTTATAGCTTAAGTTGTTTTTACTATTTAGATCCCCATATTTTTGCTGTTTAATACTGCCCTTTGATTATATATTACTTAACTCATGCATTTTAATGAATTGAATGGAATGAATGTAGTTGACTATTTCTTGATTTATGACGGAGGATAATATGTGGTTCAAATTCTGCCAAATTTTTAAAGTCAAATACGTGTGCTTGGCTGTTTTAGAATATAGAAAGCTTTTTCAATAAATTCTATTTTAACTTTATTGAATGCGATGCTTGTGAATGAATGTCATTGTCATTCTCCAATTCTGCGATGAGTGTGATTGATGCAAAAAATGACTAATTCTCCTACTTACTGTATTATTGCATGAATATGTGATTGTCCAATTTCATCAGGGAGTTCTAATCAATGCATTAATAGTTTACTATTGATTAGACTAGATATTGCTTGCAAGAGTTTGAGAATTCATGTTTTAGTATTCAACTTTATCATTAAGGCATGAAATTCCTCAATCTACCCTTGGTTGAATACTCAAAATGAAGATTTTAGTAACTGGTGGCGATTATTGAATGCCTTTTTAGGATAGTATTAGCCTTGTTTGAAACATGAATTGTAAAGTGGTAGTTATATTGATTAATGATTTGAAGTCCAAAGTGAATGCTTTATGTTATAGGATGAATTTTTTTGAACAGTTTCAAATAATCAAGTAAAAACATAGGTAATTAGAAGATCGAGAAAAGAGAGACATGATCGAATATTCTTTATTAGATGCATGATTTATTGAACTGGATATATAGTTTGGAAATCATTCCACTATAGTTTAGAAATGATTCCATTACATTAAAATTAGTTATTCTTTCTCCACTTTCACAGTCTTGGTCTTCTTTGTTGTAGATATTTGGGTGTCCATCTCTTCATGCTCATTCACTTCCTCTTTAAGACCTCTTTTTAAAGGTGTAGCCATAGAACTGCATGCCGACTCAAACTCTCTTTGATCCTAATATCAAATAGGAACATTTAGGAAGTTAGAATAAACTTCATTAGAATTTCCTTGGATAGCAGTTTATAATGACGTATTACTATTTACAAATCAATCTTGCTATTAGTGTTCTCATTGGAATTAGCGTTCTCATCATCTGAAAGTATGAGAATTTCCAAGTCCTAACAAAAATGACAATAGAATGAGAGAGAAAATCAGAATTAGTTCACATGAGTTGTTTAAAGATAGCATCGAAATTATAATGTATATCTATTAGACCTTTTCAATTCCATGAACAGTTTTTCTATAGTACTTCACCAACTCAGGATCTTGGTTAATTGCCTTCACTAAGTAGACACGATCCATGCCCTTGATGTTTTCATCCTTTATTAGAAATTTAAACAAACAAATTTTGCCCACAACGTCTTCAATCTCAGTGGGCAATGTTGTATCATCGACCTTTCTCTATCAAAACAGAAAATGAAATTTGTCACAAAACAGAAAAAAATGAATGTGTGGTAATCTATTAGTAGAGTTGAATTTACCTTCCCAATCTTTTCTTTGATCTGTTCAGCTGACATTTCAACCAATGATTGTGATTCAGAATCCCAAAGGAGTAGAACAATCTCCTTTGTTCCATCAGCTACGCGGACACGAAGCCAAAATTTTGTGATCCCGAGTGAGCAGTTTGTTCCACAATGAACACATTGGTAACCATCTGATGTTGATGCTAGTTTTTTATAACATGTCTTGCATGCATAATAACTCCGGCCTCCTTGCATTACATCTACGATGGTAGCAACGATAAAAAATTCTCCAGTCTATAATGCAATTAGCATGTTACCTCGTTTAATGATAAAATGTACTCTAGTTTCTTCACCTTGAGATTGCTCTCTATCTCATCTATAGCAAAAGAATTATCCGAATCGCTGAATTTTATAAAGTTGTTGTCTCTGTCACTTGTTATCCTACATGACATGGAAAATATGTGTTACGTCCAGTAAGAAAATCTGCTGTATAATATAGATCTCGTAAAATGAATGCGTGAGAAATTGTTGGACAAAAACCTGCTTTTGAGTTCCCGAATCTCGGGAATGTCTTCATTTAGGATGATTTTGCTTGAATATGTGGTGGTCAAGTAGGTGTCACCTTAATTTTGAACAATTTTGCGCATTATGACCAAGTAAATGTGGTAAATATGTAAATAAACTTTTAATAAGACATGAGATTACTTCGATAGATCTTTGCTCGACACAGTTGGATAATAATTACAATAGGACTTTGTCCTTCGTATGTTACAAAATTGTGTACTCTTCTAGCATGATCTTCCCATAATGTTGCCTTGATTGAATACCTCCTAAAAAGCAAAAAAAGTATAATGTTAGATGAATTGTTTGTATGATAAATTGTAGTGAGTGGAAGCTCGGTACGCATTGTTTTGTATGGTTATGTCTAGCGATTTTGATCTACCCAATCGGATGTCATCCATGTCCACAATCTTCCCAATGACATCTGCAAAACCAATGCGAGTTGAAGTGTTTCGTTGAAATTAACAATAATATGGATGTTTTTCTATAATAAAAGCCCTACCAAACATCCCGGAAGAGTCTGCTTTTGGATCCCGTAATATATCTCCAATGTCTTTGAACTTTTATACACTAAGCAAAAACTTGATTCTCGGCTCCACATAGACCAAAGTTTTTCTCAGGAATTTCAGCCTCCATTCGTGATTTGCAGCTTTATAAGAAAGCTTGTTCGGAATGACGCTGAAATGCATCATTCGATAAAACCCATTCTTTTCAATCTTTTTGTCAAAATCATCGATAAGATTGTTAGCAATGGTGGCTTGAATTATCAATGAAATTATCAATGAAAATAGTCAGAATGTTATGCCAAAGCGATCGTTTAGTCATTAATTATGGAGTATCATTGAAAAGTAATCTGAATTACCTTCTCGTCAATCTAAAACAATTCCATGGAGTTGCTAGGTTTTCGATCGGATTCAGTAAATTGTAGGAGCCATTTTCTTGCGACGCAAACTCTAATACCCCATTCTGATTTTTTTGTTGTCAATCTGATCCACGAAGCTCAACCATGTAGTCATTTTCGTGTCTTTATGAAATGGTAACTGAAATATTCTTTTTTTTTTCTTCAGCAGCGTTATTTTTGTTGTGTGGTCATTAGCGCTGAATATTTATAGTTGAATTGATTTTGTGAATGGTGATTACAAATCAGACCAGATTCATGGGTATAATTATATTTCCATTCTGGTTGATTAACTAAGTGGCACGTTTTTTAAGGTAAAGCAAATCGTTTGCAGTGCATTGATCTTAATTACTAATACTTCCCTTTATGTAGTCCACATTCTTGATTGGAATGCCAACGTGTTTTTCCTTTTTTTAGAATTTGTGCAGCAGTGATTGAGCTTTACTAAGCAGATTTGGTAATTGAAAATGGTGTTGAATGGTGAATCAAAATCAGACCAGATTCATTGGTATAATTATGTATCCATTCTGGTTGATTAATTAATTGGCACATTTTTTTAGGTTATGCAAAACGTTTGCAGAGCATTGATCCTAATTATTAATACTTCCCTTTATCCTATCCACATTCTTGATTATAATGCCAGTGTGTTTTTCCTTTTTAAGAATCTATGAAGCAGTGAATGAGCTTTAATAAGCAGATTTAATTTGGTAATTCAAAATGGTACCTGCCTCAATTAGTGTCACTATAATTAGTATCATTATTAATTATTAATTATTATTTTTATAATATGGAGTGCGATTACGACTAGTTTACTAGCGTATATGATGCCTAGGTGGCACTACAAGATTTTTGATATAAAGATTGAATCCATATTTATATCTTTTGAATTGTAGATATCATTTAGTTGAAATAATTAATGGAAAACGGGTTTTAATATTTGCATTTAAATAGTTTATATCTTTTAAATGGAATTGTGATTACCTTGGATGGTTTTATTATTAGATTTGATTAGTAGTCAATCAACTTTGAGAACGAGTTTTATTATTGCATTTCAACAGTTTATATCGAATATGAGCTATAGTTTTCATCAATTTTCATGGTTTTTGTTATTTGGATTTGATTAGAAGAATTGATAGTCTTCATTTCTCGAATATTTCTTCTTGATTGATTAAGCTTTTTCGGGAAATGAAACACAAGTTAAACCTTTTGTTAAGCTATGTTTCCTTCTTGATATTGAATATGAAGCGTTTAACAAATATGAAAATCTCACCATAAACTACAGCGGAGATTGTCAATAATGACATTTTACTATTTAACGTACCAACAAGATATAGAAAGAGTCATTTTTCAAAACAATGAGCAATGATTACATGGGTGTCGTTAAGGGCATTTTTAAAATTATCAAGGTAAATCAAGTGAATTGATAGAATTTTTTCACACTCTTAAATTTATATATTTTCCTTGGATCATTTAGTTTTTATACCAATATATTCATTATGAAAATTAATTATACTTCTTTTAGATGATTAATTAATATTTTTAGTTCACATAATTGGTTACAATTGCAAAAGTCCAATAACTTTATAATTTTTTATAAAGTTAATTAATTTGCAATTCAACTATTACTATTCAAAAGTATAAAATAAATTAAAATACGAATTGACCCAATTAGATGGATTGTTTGTGGTAAATTGTTAAAATAATTATCCTTTCTCTACATTGATAAATTGCTTTCTCTTTTTTTTTTCAATTAAGTTTTTATACCATTAGGTGGAGACGACACAATTTTTTAAATACTAAAAGCAAATCTGTGGATTGATCATACTTTCTTCGCACTATTAATTTTTCTTATCTTGGATCATTTATTTTTTATACCCATATTGAAAATACTTTTCAACAGTGGAAGAGTGTTTCAATCAAAAGAGTATTGGACTCACTTATTATAAAGAAATAATTGTAGTTTCTTCGCACTATAAAAGTTATATATATATATATACATATATATATACACATACATTTATATGATCAAATTTTAAGTACTTAATATAAGTGGACATAATATTTTAAATTATTAACGTAAATCCGTGGATTTATCGTTCTTCACACTATTAATTTTTTTCCTTAGATCGTTTAGTTTTTATGCCAATATGTTCATTGTGAAAATTAATTATACTTCTATACTTCTATTGTATGGTTGATTAATATTTTTGGTTCACATAATTCATTACAATTACAAAAGTCCAATATACTTTATAATCTTTTCCAGCAGATTAATTTGTAATGCAACTATTGTACAAGTGTAAAATGAATTAAAATATGAATCGATCGACCCAATTCAATGGAGTGCTTCCAAAAAGTTGTTGCAAGAATTGTTTTTTCTTCATAGTGATAAATTATTTTCTCTCTTTTTCTCATTCTTTTCTTATACTATTAGGTTGAGATAACACAATTTTTAAAATATTAAGGGTAAATTCATGGATTGGTCGTACTTTCTTTACAAGATTAAATTTTCATCTTGGATCATTTATTTTTTATGCCCATATGGAAAATGTTTTTCAATAGTGAAAGAGAGTTCTAATCAAAAGAGTGTTGAGCTCAATTATATTGTGAAGAAACAATTGTATATAGTTTCTTGGCACTATTAAAGTTTTTTATTTTTTGTTTTTTATATGATCAATTTTTTAAACCATTAATAAGAGTCGATATAATATTTTGAATTGTTAAGGAAAGTCCGTGTACTGATCGTACTTTCCTCACCCTATTACTTTTTTCCTTAGATCATTTGGTTTTTATGCCAATATGTTCATTGTGAATTATACTTCTTTTGTACAGTTGATTAACATTTTTAGTTCACATAATTCATTGGAATTGTAAAAGTTCAATATACTTTATAATTTTTTTCCAGTAGATTAATTTGTAATGCCACTATTACTATTTACAAGAATAAAATAAATTAAAATATTAATCAACCCAATTTGATAGATTGTTTTTGGCAAATTGTTGAAAAAGTTGTTGAAACAATTATTTCTTTCATCGCACTGGTAAATTATTTTCTCTTTTTTTTTATTAATTTTTATGCCACTAGGATGAGGCAACATGGTTTTTAAAATACTAAAGGTAAATCTGTGGATCGATCGTACTTTCTTCACACTATTAAATTTTTTTATTGGATCATTTACTTTCTGTGACTACACGGAAAATACATTTTAACAAAAGAAGTGAGTTCCAATCAAAAGAGTGCTGAACTCATTTCGTGTGAAGAAACAATTATAGTTTCTTCACAATAATAATTTTTTCCTTTTTGTACTATCAATTTTTTAAACCATTAGTACGAATCGACATAATATTTTAAAATTTTAAGATAAATCTGTGGATTGATCGTAGTCTCTTCACACTATTAATTTTTTTGCCTTAGACCATTTAGTTTTTATACCAATATGTTCATTTTAAAAGTTAATTATACTTCTTTTGTGTGGTTGATTAAAATTTTTAATTCACATAATTCGTCACAATTGCAAAAGTATAATAAACTTTCTAATTCTTTGTAGTACATTAATTTGTAATGCAATTATTACTATTTACAAGCATAAAATAAATTAATATATGAATTGACCGGCTTTGATGGATTATTTGCGGTAAATTGTTAAAATAATTATTATTTCTTCATAGTGAGATTTTTTTCTGTATCACTAATTTTTTATACCTTTTGTTGAGTTGGCACAAATTTTTAAATTTCCAAGTTCAATTCGTTGATTGATTGTACTTTCGTTGCACTTTTAATTTTTTTTTGTGGAACGTTTATTTTTTGTGCCAAAATATTGGCATGTTAACTTAGCAAATTAGTGCCTCATTGATCTAAGTGACCCCTCAATCATCAATCAATGTTATTAGTTACGCAATATTGAAGGAGAAAAGTTAAGAGTATGAATTGAGTTCTTATTCTAATTGTATCATAATGAATTGTTGAATGAACATATATGGGGAAAAAAAGAAATGAGAGATTTAAAACTAAAAGTACATATTTATTGAGTTAAATTATCAAAGATTAGATTTAAAATTGTAATTATCTTATGAGTACTTACACCATTATCTTCGTAATGGACCGATTTGGAATGAGATAAATTACATTATATTTTATTATTTTTATTTTTCTAATTCACGTAGAGTTATTAAATTTTAAAGTATGAATCAAACGGTAAGTAGAGAAATAGACTTTTAGTTGATTTTTTTTTTTTTTTTTTGAGAATTGGGTTTTAGTTGATTATAAGTTGTTCTCATATCCTAATTCTTATGATAATACAATATTCAATCAATTTATATGGGAAAAAAATAGATGTTGAAAAATTTGTCCCTTGTATAACGCACGGGTGAAATAGTTAGAGTTTGAATAAGAAGGGCATGTTACAGTTTCGAGAGTGACGCATAAGAAATGGTTTAGAGTTTGTGATATATGATGATGATGGTCTTCCAACTACCACGACCACAAATGTCGTCTATAAAGAAGTGTTTAAATTTATAGTTTCATACTTATCAATCATATCAGGTACGTTGTTCACTTTATTTGGTTTTTTCCACAAACCCTTTATGTCATTCATGGTTTGATATGTGAAGTGAATGATTGTATTTATATATTATTGTGTTTGTGCTCTTATATTTATCCAAGTATAATATTTTCATCACAAATTTGGTGGAGTTATGCAAATTGATTATATATAGCATTTATGCATTAGTGACACTGTGCTTCGAAAAGGTAATTCAACGTACTTAGCGGTCGAAAATTATATTTTTTGTAAGTGTCATTGATCATATCTGATATAATATTATTTCTAATATTTTTATAGGCTTCTTATGCTAAAGCGCCAATATTTTGATAAAGTGATGTTAGAGATAAAGTGCCAATATTTTGTAAAAGTGATGTTAGAGATGTTCCACTCATCTAAGAATTTATTTATTATCTTAGTACAATTCAATTGTATAATAACACAAATTTTGATATTCTATGTGACAATTATGGATGTGATTTATATTTGTGTGCATTCATCCTTTTTGTCAAAACACAAAGATATTTATATTTTTTGTCTTGTATGTTGTTGTTGACTATTATTGATGGTATTATATTTGGATTGCTTTAATTATTGATGCCTTTAAGAGTATTGTAAATTAAGTTTGTGGTTTTGGTGAGTTTCCCCCAAGTTGTTTGCAGGATGAATTGATACAAAATAGAGGGAAACTCTATTGAAATTTTCAAGAATTATTTCATTGGTTATATTAATTAAGTTTATTGTTGCGACTTATTATTTATTTTATTTTTTTCGAGGCCTTATGATAATATGACTAATACCTATTAATATTATTATTAGCTAAAAAATTATGGCCCATCTCACACAGGTGAAATGGCCAGTATATAAAGAAAGAAAATAAAAATAAAATATAACTAATATTAAGCAAAAAATTGTAAAATCCAACAAATTAAAAATGAAAAAATAATTACTTCAAATAAAAAGTTGTACAAAAAAACAATTTATTTTAATTTTTTTAAAAAAATAAAGGACTACAATATATTATAGCCCTTTATTTAAAGGAGGTAATTGCTGCTCTTCATTGCAGCAGAGAATGCTGCAATAGCCTACACTTTCGATAACATGCCTGCAATTAGTGATGTCGTATTATGTTAAAAATTAGTAAAACAAATTAATAAAATAAAAATAAAAAATAAAAGAAAGTTAATAGGAATTTATTATTTCAACAACCCATCAAATCTTAAATGGGCTAATTAAAGAAGTCCGAATGAAAAAAGGGGAAACTCGGAAGCCCTAAATTATTCAATGTATAATATATATATAGAAGATAAAAGATGAAGATAAAAATAAAGATAATAATACTAATTATTATTATTACTTTTTTATTCCGTCCACATTCATTGATTTTTATGAACACTTAACTAATTTATTAAGTAGATTAATTAAATGAAAAAATATATTAAACAATTAATAAGTGGATGTAATAATTAAAAAATTAAAATAAATGAACTAGGAGGACTAAAAACCCAAGTGAAAAGGTGGAAAACCCGAAAAAGCTCAAGTAATGTTTTTATAATATATATAAAAATGAATAATTTTTTTGTAGAAAAAGCAGTGGATTTTCTTGCGTGTCAAAATATAGAAGCGTTGCAAGGTAATAAACGAGAGGATCCTCTTTTTTTTCTTCCTTTTTGCGTTTGCGAAATAAAAATAATTCAAATAAAAATATTTGAGACGTGTACTACAGTATACTAGATCTTGATCTTTTAAGAGTAACAGAATATATATATTCGAGATCGTAGCAACATTCTAAATTTTATGGTGAAATTTTTAAAGAGAAAACTTGTACGTTAAAGGGAAGAATATATTGATATGAGGAGGTTGCTTTTGAAATAGAGTGTGAGGTCAAATCTTTATAACAGAAATTTGGCCTACTTTTGTGAGTTCAAGACTATAGGCGCCATGGCTTTCTTTGGCAGGAAGGTTAATATGCATAGTTACTGGAATTGATTCCTGTGGGCTGTGGAGGTTTTGATCTCTCATTAGATGCGATCATCAGTGGATTAGGATATGTAGCTCCTCCAACCCCATGGTCGTGCAATCCGAGATACAGAGGATGGGGAGTTACGGAGTCGTATCAACTGGGATACCATATTGAAATCGAGAAGGAATTGTGATGTAAACATTAATCGTTTCATATATATCTTTGGGTAGGCTTTCTTAAGTGGTCGAAGCCAAGTACTTATTCAAGTTGTAGATATGTTTGTCGAGCGGTTGGATTATTAAAGCAGGTGTGGTCTGTAAGGCAGCTGGCAAAAGGTAACTTCTATACCTTCATCTAGGTTACTTTGAACTTTGTTGATTGAGGGTGAACACATTAAAAATAATTAGTTTATGCTTTTCCAATTTTTTCTTTTAACCATGTTACTTCAATGTTTTATCTCAATAAATGGTGCTGTTTTATATGTCTTGAGGACAAATGAGTAGCATTGTCTAGGTGAAACGTAGTCTCTTATCTCTAGAATCTGCTACCGTGCTTGTGCTTATTCTTTTTATCGATAGTTGCCATCTACATGTTAAAGAAAACACTGCTACAAATTGTATAATGATAATCAATTAGATAGAGAAAGCTCCAAACCTCAAAAAGTTTAAACTATGTTACATATGGGTGGGACGGTGTCACCTATCAAAGTTCTTTAATGTTTTGTTATGTCATAAGAGCAGCATCTCATTAGTTACAAAAATTTTTCAATTATCCAAACCTCAAAAGTGTTAGAGAGTTAATTTACAAGCGCACGAACAATAAACAAGAGGAGAATCTGCTTCATGTAGACCATCGGCATGTACGGAATCATACGCATGGACGATCTCATTCACGAGATTATGACCATGGGTCCAACTTTAAGGAGGCAAACAAGTTCCTATGACCCTTCCAGCTCAAGGCACACTTGGGTGGATTAAAGAAGAAGAGAAATCGTTATTGTTGAGTTGAGTCCCACATCGGTTGCGGAGGAACTCCTGGAATGGTTTATATTACAGAAGTTAGAGTTTTGAGTAAAAAATCCAAAATTTTCTTCCAAAAACACATTCGAAATCCTCTGAGTTCTCGGCGATTCTTGTACCGGGTTGAGATCTGAAATCGGTGGAAGTTTTGGGATCTTAGATCTGCGATCGACTGGTGGTGTTTTTTGGCCGTGATTTGTGAAATTCGGGCCACTGCTTCTCAGATTTCCGGCGGCGCTTCCGGTGAGAGGGACCTTCGGCGGTTGCGGGTTCTGCGGTGGATTTGAAAGCTAGTGGAGAATTGGTGAGTTTCCGGTGGTGGTTGGCCGGGCTCTGTTTTTGGCAGTGAACACCGGTGATTCCATCGTAGTTTTTCGACTCCGGTCTGTGACCGTGGTAAATTCTAACCTTTATCTTTCAGTGAGTCACTGATTAATCTGGTGTTTGATATAGTTTTTACCATTGTTGAGTCATTGTATTCTGCCAGTGGTGTGTAGTCTTGGTTATAGGTTTCTTAGTGTATCTTTTAACTGCCTAAATTGAGTTTTTTGTGTTTGCTTGAGTGTTGTGCATATTGAGGTGGAGTGCTTGCTGCATTTACAGTAGAGTTGTTGATTCTGTTGCATTCACTTGTGTGATTGCATTTGAGTAACTTTGCTGCGGTTATTGAGTTCTATTGAAGTGCAGTTCTTCTATTTGTGACTTATTTTTGAATTGAGTTTTTCAAAAGATTTTCAAACTAGTTATTGAACTTTGTTTGAGTTTGAAGGGAGTACCTCTAACTGCTTTTGAAAAGAGTTCTTAAAACAGTGTGTTTTTTCTTCCAAAAGAGTTTTTTAACTAGTGTTTGCGTTTTAAAATCAAGATGGCTGCCATTAAAACTGAGTTGGGAGTTTTTGATGGTAAGGGCGATTTTAAAATCTGGTCACAAAAGCTGAAGGCGCTACTTATGCAACTCAAATGTCATAGGGCTTTAGATAACTCATGGTTAGAAGGCACCACAGATAAACAGAAGGTAGAAAGCGAGGAAGTTGCATGGAGCACCATATTCTTGCATTTAACTGATGATGTTATTCGCACTATAGGAGGAATTCCTGGAGTGGTTTATAGGTTGGGTTCAAACCTTCCCCTTGGAGCGCGCTTTTGGGGCGAAGTTAGGGGCTCTGTCCTTATCAATGGTATCAAAGCCAGCCTCCCAACAAGAGGATGTCCCTTCGGGATCCGAGGGATCGCCGAATGGGGGAGGGGATTGTTGAGTTGAGTCCCACATCGGTTGCGGAGGAACTCCTGGAATGGTTTATAGGCTGGGTTCAAACCTTTCCCTTTGAGCGCGCTTCTGTGGCGAAGTTAGGGGCCCTGTCCTTATCAGTGGTATCAGAGCCAGTCTCCCGACAAGAGGATGTTCCTTCGGGATCCGAGGGATCGCCGAATGGGGGAGGGGATTATTGAGTTGAGTCCCACATCGGTTGCGGAGGAACTCCTAGAGTGGTTTATAAGTTAGGTTCAAACCTTTCTCCTTTGAGCGCGCTTTTGGGGCGAAGTTAGGAGCCCTGTCCTTAACAGTTATGTTGATGGGGGTGATGCTGGTAACCGTGGGGACTACATTTTCTTTAATTTGCATTTCTTACCCTTATATTTATATACATTATTTGTATTAATTGATGCTGAGAAGTATGAATTGAATGTCGTCTTTCTTCTACATGTTTGGGAGAAATACATTACTATTGATGTCAAAAATAGCATGTAGAGCTTTGGAGGTTTAAGATTGCCTTGAGTTTATTTTAGTCGCTTCTTTTGTTTTTGTTTTTGTTCTTGTTTTTTTTCTTTTCCCTTTTATTTTTTCAAGAAATCTGAAAGAAAAAGAAGAAAAAGAAAAATCTGGGTTGTAAAGCGTTTCCCACTTGAATTGTTTATTGACTATGTAGAGTTGGTTCTTGCTTTCTATCTCTAAAGTTCTTAGGTTTGTTGAAATTAAAAGGAATAAATACGACTGTTTAATCCATATTACTTGGAGCTCTCCAAATGAGAAAAATTAGTTCTCAATGATGTAACAAATAGAACGGAAATGAATACAAAATATCTTCAATGGTGAAATTAATTATGTGTCCATACATTATTGGCCAAAGATGAGAGAAAACAAAAAGATAGATAATATCTAGCATAGTAGACATTGCCTACTTTTTTGGCGCCATGTAAGCGCCATTGGAGATGGTCTTATTATACTCGTATTATAGTAGTGTCATGTTTCAAGGGGCCGGGAGAACTTATGGGATTTTAACTAATGATAGTTATGTAAAGAAACAAATTGAATAACTTAAACGTACACTATTTTCTACCATAATTGTTAATTTCTTCCTTCTCCTTTTTAATAACAATAATAATAATGTCTCTTATTCGGTTACCCCATTTACCAATTCATGAAGCCTATTCAAGAATAAATTGGGGTACAGTATATGGGTTTGCAAAACCTGAAACGTTATATCGCTATTTGACAAATTAAACATGCTGTGTGTATATCACACTGAATTAGTTGAATTATTATTGAAGTATTCTTAAAATATGGTGAAACAATAAATAAATGTGGTGGCAACGTAATTTTATTATTATTATTATTATTACTAGCTTTTTTCACCCGTGCGTTGCACGGGAAGACACGTTCATGAAATAATTACATTGCTGTTTAATTTTAAAAAAAGGTTAAACACAATCTATATAGTTCTTTTGCAAAATTGATAGAATTTCCTCGATTCTTTAATACATTCAACAGAGTTTCCACTATTTTCAGGAAACATTCATTGTAAAAAAATACTTAATAACTCGGATTCCAACAATTCCAATTTGAGCTTACTATATATTAGCCACAACCTTAAGAATAACAGCAACAATCAAAATACAATGCTATGCAGTGCTATCCATAACATAAACAACACATAAAATTCATGAACGAAATCATTTTTGTAATAATCATTGAAACACCGAAAGAAGCAAACCAACTAATTTAGGCTTCGTCCCGCTCGTTCATCACATACACCATCTCCGAAAACCTTCATTACTTCCCGAACCATCGATATTCTCCCCACGCAACCAATCTATATAGAAGGAAATGGACGGTTAGAAAATTAATGTCGTAAATTCTGAGTTGGTGCAAATATGAGACAGAATTACAATCATAAAACAAAGAGACTAAAATTTTAACTATAGCAAATATAATACTTTTGAGAGACAACAACATTCCTGATGGAATTGATATGTCGCAAACTATAAGTTATTAAATATTTCTTTGTAAACAACATTGGTAGTGAATTTCGTTGGCCGCCCATCATCATCGCAAGCCACAAATTTCAGCCCCTTCCTATTAGTGACCCTTGAAACCGCCACGTATAGTTGCCCGTGTGTAAAGACCGGTCTCCTAAGAAACACACCAACATCAGTCAGAGTCTGCCCCTGACTCTTGTTGATAGTCATCGCATAGCAAACAATTAAAGGAAATTGTCTCCTCTGAAAAGTAAAGGGCAGCCTTATATCGGATGGAGTAAGGCTCAATCTAGGAATCAGAAATTCCTTCCCAGCATTCATCCCAGTCAAAACCTTTGCCTCTACGATATGCTCACCAAGTCGAGTGATTATAAGACGAGTACCATTACAGAGGCCAGATGAATGGTCAATATTGCGCATTAACATCACCGGTACACCGACCTTCAATTTCAAAACATGACTCGGCACGCCAGAACAGGAAATGCTATTCAAAAATTCTGGAGTATGAATCTCACGGAGCAGATCATTATCAGAATCATCAGATCTGCAAGTGGAATCTGAGCTGTAATACGTCTTCAACTCGGAGCAATTCATACCAATCATATAATCATTAACCATCCCGACATCCTCAAGCGTGGGTGCAAGTATTGCTCTTCCATTCAGGTAGGCGGGAGAGCGTCCTTTATTCAAAAAATCTGGATATGTGCTATCCACAATGGATTTAACAGGATTGGTCGAATGACTATGCACCAGAAGGTCATCGGGTATTTCGATGTTTGCCTCACCATCATTTGGCCATCCAATTTCTCCATCGCCAATGCTCAAAATCCATTCAGAAAATTTGCGAAGGTGATCGGTGTCTTCGTCTCCGGGAAGATTGCGTAATCTCATGTTTCTTGTAAGCTTCAACACCTGTATAAAAAAGAAAAACAAATTATCATCAAACTCTGTAAAAAGTAAGAGCAAGAAAGATATAGGGGCATAGAAAAACTAAGAAACGTTTTGTTTCAATACTTTACAATCATCCCATAAATAGGAAGAGTTGAGAGAAGCGTGCACTATTTGTTGCCTAGTTCCTTTCGGTATAACAGGAAGAATTTGTCTAAAATCTCCTCCAAAGACAATAGTCTTGCCACCAAATGGCAAATCCATGCCTCGTGGGTTATTGAACCTTAAAATATCCTGCATAGTGCGATCCAATGCTTCGAAACAGTGCTTATTCATCATAGGAGCTTCATCCCATATTATCAATTGTGTTCTTTCAATGAGTTCAGCAAGATGACTCCCCTGTTTGATATTGCGGGTTGAACCCTCCTCGGCATTCAACGGGATAGCAAACCTTGAATGAGCAGTCCTCCCACCAGGAAGAAGAAGTGAAGCTATGGCACTGGAAGCCACATTGAGAACTATTTCTCCACGAGACCTTATAGCAGCTAATAGGGTCCTCCAGAGAAATGTTTTCCCGGTACCTCCATGACCATACAAGAAGAACACACCCCCATGATCATTGTCAACGGCACCCATGATGGTGTCATACACCTTGTTATTTGCTCATCAGCCGATTGGAAACCAACTTGACATGTTCTTCGGCCAATGCGACTATATCATAGTTTAGTTCATCACTTATCAAGATATTATCCAAACTGGCGAAATAAGAAATGTCTGGATATGGCATAGAATCATAATCCCGAAGACTTCTTCCCCGTTGTCTGAGCATCCTCTCAATCTCAACCAGAGCATAATTCTTGATTTGATCTTCGTTTAGTTGAATATCTACAATAAAATATCAAACAATCAGTATTCAGAGTGAAAAATATAAAATATCATTAGAAATACAAAAACATCTAAAAAACTCCAGTATGCAGAACAAAATGAAATAATCAGATACAATAACCCAAAACCACTGATCAAAATGTTATACCTTCATTGTTAACGCTTCTCCTGTGATTCCTCTCAATATCGTGAGACAAGTATTCCCAACATTTTTCCCACAAAACCTCAGGCCTATCCAAACAATCAGATATAAGCAGAGTAACAAAGAGATTGCGCAGCGAGTGTTCGAACGCCCAATTACTTGCTTCTACTATTCCATCCACGTACTCTTTGTCATCGTCTAACAGTCCCCGAGCATAGCATGCATCTCTAAAAGTGTCGTATACCACCCCATCAACTGTTCTTATGTCCTCGTAACACGTGGGCCCACGAACATGATTTAACAACATTCGTAGATAGTATCTCTCCCCCGTCCCCGGCCGAACAAAATACATCCTGGCAACACACTTGCCTTGCTGTCTGGGAACCCACTCACGTGTTTTTTGCTTCCACACGAAATAATTAGGAAATTGTGTGTATGTTAATAACTTTGCCTCTGGATATTTCTCGTTTGCCTTCATCCACGCAATGAATTTGCTAGATTTCACTGAGCACCGCTCCACGACTTGCCCAACTTCGTCCGACTCATGGTATACAACAACCTGCTGACCAGGGAGATGAAAGCTCAGACGCTCCACTGAGACATCTCTATAATGGATTTTAAATTCGAACATTCTCCAAGCTGCTTCACAAGCAGAGACATACTGACAATCATAGTACTGATTAATTTCATCCACAACAACATTGGAATCTGCATCTACATTTCTCGCAAATGCAACAGTGATCCGATCGTGGCCTTTGTTTATGTATTTGAACAGATACTTGATTGACCTACTCTGGTTACACCACTCAACATTAATGTGTGCTCCGTACTTCAAGAGCAAATAACGATTGTGGGGGATTACATATCTATTATCAAGAAGTACACCGCCTTTGTCGACCTTCCTCCCGTCGTTCCTGCGTCGGTATACGGCATATCCAGATTTATCAATGTTGGTGCTCTCAACAAATCTCTTTGGGAAATGTTTTGTACACTTTCCTTTATCCATACACGGGGAATGCTTGTTTGTATCACCGCACGGACCATGCACCATAAGATCTCTCACAAGATTATAATATATAGGATCATTCTCCTCGTTTGGAATTTCGGCAGATATAATCTGGTCAATTTTTTCCGAAGTTGGGTTCTTGTCTTTTCGAGCCATGAACAATAATATATGTGCATGAGGCAATCCCCGCTTCTGAAATTCAATCATATATATAACTGCCAAAAAAAAAATAAAAAATAAATAAATTTTTTTACAATATGCTGTAGATGTAATATTGACTATGAACAAATTAGAAGAAACAACAAATACACAAATTAGTCTACCTGCTTTAGTCTCGCCAAATATCTGGTTTTTCTTTATATCATTGATAAGCATATCTAACTTCATCTTGAACACCCTACAGATGATATCAGGTCGGTCCACGGGAGACAATCCTCTACGCTCACAAAAACGGGTAATCTCAGGCCACTTAGGATTGCAGGTGAAAGTAATGAACAACTCGGGATATCCAGCCCACCTACAAATAGCCATCGCGTCCTGATAATTCTGCATCATGTGACGTGCACTACCAGTAAAAGATTCGGGCAACACCACGAGCTTTCCCAACTTGGCCGGATCCGTCTCTCCTCGGCCATGTGCATCCCTAAGTCCAGAGTATAACTCACATCTTAACTCAGGCTGATGCGTTCTGATATACGTGAGGCGGGCTGTCTCAATCATTGTGTAACCGTCAACCAAGAACTGTTGAAATAACCTTCGACATCGTAAAATATACGATGACTCTATAGCTCTTTCCGTATCCTATAAGCAAAATACTATCTTATGCTGACATTCTTTATGCCCTTGAACGATGACTGCGAGGCACGTGTAAGCTGAACATCCTCCCTGTAACCATCCTATCCAAAAGGAAAGAGCAACGGATACTGAAGGCCAAGAAATGAAGGGTTTAGATGATTCATGCGTTGAAGGCGACCACATTTCGTTTGAACAATCACGTCCCGCTCAAGTCGATCCAAGACTATGTCACCCCTTATTAGTGCTGCAACCTCATTATGTTGTGGGAGGTTGTATTGCCTACCATCTGATCTTCTCTTTCCTATAAGCCTCATTTTGATATCGATACAGTCACCTTCATTTAACCTTTCCCTAGCCATTCGAAACGATTTAGCCAACACATTATGTTCAGCGAGCATATCCCTCAAATCAGACACAATCCCCTCGTGCAAGTTCTGTACACCTTCGGACCTGTTATATAAATAAAGAGACAAATTACATCTGAACGAATGATTTCTAATTAAGCACAACAAAATGGAAACACAAACCGAACACGAAGGAGGATAAATTTAAGTTTTCGAATGCAATGATATAACTAACCTTGACACGTCCATTCTATTAACAATTTCCGTGTGAGGATCCTGTATATACATTTGCAAAAACTTTGCTTTTTCACCATCGCGAGGAAGCAATGATCCAATGCTATGGTGATTCTGGCCATTCAACCTAAATATAGGCGGCCCCCTTCCCTTATTTATCCCTTTATCAATTTTTCCACCCATAGAAGTGAATGAGAACATCGAGTTATAGGAACGAATGTTGTCAACAAAGTGCAAACTTCGTTGATGATCGCCGTAAATCAAATCCCTCAAGACTTGGGGTGGGTCCTTCATTATTGGAAGTACAACATTTCCTTGATTGCAACACAAGGTGAACTTTGGGATATTTTTTCTCGATAGGCTTTTGCTTTTCTCCGCACTCCAAAAAATAGCCCCACAGTACTCGCACGAATAATCAGGATCTCCCATATCATAATACTCTAGAATTCATCAAACCGCACATCAATAAAATAAATTATAGGCACCTAGCTTGAGAAAAATTTTAAAATAATAACAAATCAAATATAATATTAACCTGTCATTGAGAAATCCGAACACTCGATATCATCATCTATAATCAAGGCAAAAAAATGAAAAATAATAATAAGCCAACTATATAGAAATTGAACTCACAATATGAAAGAGCTTGTATGGTACACTTTACATACCATCTGACATGTCGATATTCGTCTCATCCCCCGACGAATGTTCTGAATGTTGGTTAACTTCATCATATTCTAAATTCATAGAATGAAAAAAAAAATAGTGTGGTGAGATCAAAACAAACTTCTCTAGAAGGAATAAAATTAAACTGTACGAATCTTAAGAAGGATGAACATTGGGACAATGAAAAGTTAAGTACACAATCACTTTTTGCATTCCTCCGTATTTTGTACCATCAATTTTTTTTCATAAATCGTTCTATGACAGATAATTTTTCGAACCAATGTAACGAACTGAATTGTGAAGATAGAACTTACTCATATTAGCTGGAGTGCTTTGATTTTCTACATGAAATCCATTACTTGCAACAGCGCTACCATTTCCACGGCCAAATATATTCGAATGAAGGAGTGTTTGAGACATTGGTCGATACATAGCATCGTTGAAAACAGGAACAGGATTTTTACAGAGCCATTCTTTGATTGGAATGCCATCAACATGAGTAATTGATTTTAACGGCATTGATGGGTTTGAAGATATCCAAGCTTCATATACATCGTCAATATTTGAAGTACTCTTCATTGACCCAATCCCAGCTGCCAAAAATTTGTTTCAAAACAACATAAACGGTATACAAAGTAGCACAAAGTAAGTGAAACTAAAATCGAAGAATATAATACTGCTACTATAAGCAAGAGATCAGCGAATCAAGCATATTTCAAGATAACACATACGTTGATAATGAAGCAATGTTTTCATTATCAACGCTGCACACATCACTTGGACGTGTGCCATTATGTTTGCCAATGGTTAACATAGCTTCAAGAGAATTCCTAAGTAACCTTTGATTCATGGTGTTTGATGAGTTAAGAACTACATTTTTTGAAGAAGAAACTCCTTGAATCATATAACGATCTCTTGATCCACTTACACCACCAACTTCCACTACTCAGGAAAATATTTCTCCCACAATTTATCATATACGAACAACCATATATATATATATATATATATATATATATATATATACATATATATACAATAAAGGGATAGGTATTAATCGATGAAAGAAACATAATTAAAAATATTCCCAAATAGAAATATATAGTATTACCATTAGTAATATCACCAAGCGTTGTTCTAGCCAGTGCCGTACTTTGGGTTTCGGGGGCCTGAGTCGAGATCTGAAAATTGGGCCCCATACGTAATACCCTTGTTGGCCCATTTAGTCATTAAATTCCCTTGCAGGCCCGGTTAGTCACTAAAATCACTTTGAAAAAATACACAATAGTTGGCACTGAGGGCGTTTCGAACCTGGGTGGATAATGAAACGTAGCAACTACTCATCCACCACACCACCAGGCTTTATGTTACTAAATTCTATGTGCTTTAATATATATAAAAAAACATCTTGGAAATTCTGGGCCCTCTGGGCCCCCAAAAAATTTCTAAATTTCGGGCCCCGAGACGGAGGCCTCTCGAGCCTCGTGGAAAGTCCGGCTCTGGTTCTAGCACTCACTGTTGAAGATCCACCGAATAATCCACTGATTTGGGTAACATTAGAAGTAGTCTGGTTCTCAGACACACGTGATCTCTTTGAATGAGGTCCATTATTTTGAGCTGCGCAAACATGTATTTGAATAAAGTACGATAACGATGTCCCTAATATAAGTACAAAAGATAGGGCGCTTGTTGTACCATTCTCATCTTGGGTTTGTTTCCTTCCATTGGAGATAATAACGGACTTTGTCAATTTTCTCATCCATAGTCAGCTCTGAAAAAATTCAATAGTAGCTTGATTGTAATAAAATTTTCAACCGATAAAAAAATAAAAATCGCAATCGGCCAGAGAATTGAGGAATTCAGGTTGACATTCTGGACAATTAAGATAAATAAAAAACAATACACCAACAAAATACCATACAAATTAAGATAAAAGCCAAAAACAATCTATAGTGCAATGGTCTTTCCTTCTCCACATACGTAGAAGAATGGTCATACATAGACGACAAATACAATGAAACTACAGCAACGCAAACTAAGTAAATGCAAGCAGCAGTGACTGCTGCCTTATAACTGCAGCTGCTGTTTGCTCCATTAAAGTCCAAGCTAGCATCACAACAGTCCAACAGTAACAAAAACATAGCAGTTATAGCAAACTTTGTCCAATATACGCGAAAACCAGCAGCAAGACAATAGCATCCGAGTAGCAAAACAACACCAGAAGCAGAACATCAGCAACAGAGTAAGGAAATAATATAATTAGATTCCAAAAATGTGCATGCACTATCAAGATTTAGAAATATCAAAATAGGAGAAACAGAGCAGCGTAATAAGAAATATAAATCAACGGGAGTGGAAAAAGAAATTGAATGAACCATTCGAGGAATTTTGTATGGTCAATTAAATTTCATATTGGCTAGCGTTGGATTTCTGTATGGCAAAACATTTATTATACTCATGAATATCACCATAAAGCACCTTAATCCGATGGTTTGTATATAGCTGGATGAACGAAATAACGACGAATACTAAATCAAAGAATTTCACAGACAAATAACCGATATGAACTCATGAAAATAGAAGAAAGGAACACGGAAAGAAGTAAATTAAAAGAAAACAAAAGTTAAAACAAACCTTTATGGAGTTTCTTAATGTATCAGAAGAGGAAGACAATGACTAATAAGATATTTGTTTCTCGCACGGATTGCATATGGATCTTCGATGCCAGAAAGAAGAATACCCTGTTTACTTTCATGCCAGAGGTAACACGTTATTAATTTTGTTGCTCTTCCATGAGAGAGTCATATTAGTCTAAATCTCTTATTATATGGATATTTCCATATATAATATTAATCCAATTATTCTATATGCCTGTTTTTCTGTGAAGGAAATTTTGTCTTGTATCATTATTTATATATCAAAATTGCATAATTTGATATTTCCATATATATTAATTTAGACTAAAATATGAATGCTCAATAGACAACCAGGCCAACCGTAGTTTGTCAACTGACCCATTTGAGAAAGTTCGATGGTGATCACAATATCCAATTTTTGTTTTTCAAAAAACATATATTTATTTACTACAATAACATTAGTTACTAAATGATTCTGGTATCCGCAGAAAAAAAAATGTAACCCATCGGTCAATTAATAGTGAACAATTAATTGAAAACATGATTACCACAGGGAAAAAAATTAATGGAGCTTTCGAAGAAAAACATAATAAGTGTCGAAAGTAGTAGGATATTAATCTTGATTCATATGTTAATATATATATATATATATCTATATATCTATATATATAAGAATAGCAACAATAAGATTACAAATTAATATTCTGAACAAAACTCAAAAAAACCAAGTAAAAAATTTACAATTGTGCGATCCATAAGAAGAGTTGCAATGAAATGAATATAGCCCGGGCTAAAATTAAGGATGAAAAATTGATCGTCAATCTCAACAATTAATGCAAAAAATTAATTACCATATTTGCGAAAATTAATGGACCACTCAAAATTGATTACCATATAAGGCACGTGATTGCAATATCATTTTTAAGCAATAAAATTTCTAATTGAAATTTGGATTTTTTAAGTTGACATAGTTTTTTAAAACATATATATATGTGCTTAAGTGATGATCGACCATTTGACACTCAGCCACTATCATTGTTCTATATAAATCACTTATAGAGAATTCATTAATTTTTCAAACTGAGGCTTAAGAATCCAGTGCATCGTTGATTTAGTTTACTACTACATGTGTTATTACCTTTGACTTTTAGTTTCAATTCACCTATCAACTAATGAGGTGACATACATATAATTATTATTAATGACTTAAGCATGCATCCCATAATACACAATATTATGTTCCGTAAGGTGTTGGGATATTGTAGAAAGTATAAAGTATAAAGTAGATTGTGGATAAAATATTGTAGTAAAATTTTAATGTTAATATTGTACTTACATCAGTAGCTTCAAGATTTGCAAACTGCTGATGCTTGAAACATTATGAAGTACCAAATAGTAGCTGATATAAGGATGATGCTTGATTCAACAATTCCAGCTGCTTGCCAGTCTCTTGGCCAAAACAAATAAAAAAGAGCATTATCACAGTACATAAATTCCATTCGATTAACAAACGTATTAATGCCAAATAGCAAGCGGATGCTCTAAAGGTCGATACACGATGCAACAACTCTTTATAATGTTTGAATGAGCAAGCGAGGAACTGGCCGCTTGATGTTTCAAGCGACAAACCGCTTTGCAAGAGACAAGAAAGTTGCTTGATGCAACAGATACAACTGTTTGCCAGTCCCTTGGCCAAGACAAATAAAACAACGCACTACCGCAGCATAGGAATTCCCATCAATTAACAAAAGTATTAATGCCAAATCAAATATTTTATTACCAAAAACCACAAATAAATGATGGGAATTATATCCATTATTAGTCTCAATAACAAAAAACGAATAAGAATCAAATCTAAACGGAGCAAGCAACCTTAGAATGCCAAAAGAGAGTAACACGACATCACAAAAAATAACTCCCTCCACGAGTAATAAAACACGATCACTTTTCCACCTTCACGTTCTTGAGTTTTTTATTGCTTGAGCTTTGGGTGTTTGGAGCACCATCAGATTCATCATCATCCTCATCAGAACGGCGCTTGGAAGAAGGTGTGATAGCAGGCTCTTCATCAACTTCAATAGCCGATTCAACAGGCTGCAAACATGAATAAATACCATATCAACATACAGCAATATAACAACATCATTAAGGATCAATATATGCAGCTGCCTGTTGTTCCATGAAGCAAGCAGCTAATTGTACTTGAAGGCAGCAGCTGAAACTGTTTTTTTGGGACCAGTTGCTTCAAGGTTGGAATAAAATGATCGTCCACCACAGATTCGAAACATACCACGTTTGAGTCAGATTGTTTCCTCTTGGGAATCATCATACCAAGATCATCATCAGAATCACTCTCCTATTTAACAACAACATTGGAGTGAGAACGAATTAATCAAGTGAATTTATAACAAAAAAAGAACGAAATAATAGATTGATTTTGTTAAAGGCATTACATCCGAACTCGATTCATCGTGTGTTGGCTTGTGTTCATTGACAACATCAGGGTCACTGCACAACATGGAAATGTTGTACACCCTTCCACTTCCGCTGCCATGATAACCCGACACCTTAAAGAGGTATGATTTTCCTTGGCAAGACAATATTTCTTTAGGCAGGTTGGATAATCCCCCCTCCTTATAAAAACTAACCAAAAAAGGGAAAACAAAGCATAAGTTAATATATGTGTCCGACAAATTAAAATAGGATGCAATAAGTCAATGGAATTGAATTGTATAACCTCATTAGATTGGCGATGTAATTCATCAGCCGACTTCCCAAAAAGACCACGGCACATCTCATCCCACAATAGTGCAACCAAGCTTGCGGTATTATCCTTAACATCAACCTTTACCCTATACCTCATTGAAGGCTTTGGCGTTTTCTTATTACAATTGGTGCATCGATACTCATCATTAGCCATCTCTAACTTCTTAGAACATTTGGCATCAGGACACGCCTGGTAGCACCAGCCTTCCTTAGGAAGTACATGCGATAGGATCCCATAAAACCAATATCCTTTAGCCTGTAGGGAATATTTAAGTATAGTAACAAAGAGCCACAAGAAGTCAATAAGCTCGGGGAACAATAAAGAAAAAAGAGTGAGATTATGGAATTAAAAAAACATTAACACACAAATACCTCTTTCGCACACAACAACTTTGAAATATCCGGAATAACTGGACCAATTGAGCCTGAGCATCCGGATACAGTGGATATTGGGCCACTATATTGCGAAGAAGGCTCATACTCAGCCATGAATCTAAAACCAAACAAAAATTTAGCATGCAATAGAGTTATAACAATCACTTGACATGAACCATATATTTGAAAAAACTACTTCAATACCGATAGCGAAACTCCTCCACCTCAGGAATGTGCTCATCTATAATGACCTTCGTCACATGGAAAGAGGTAGCCAACCCAAGACTATTATCTATGTTAATTAAAAAAATTAAGCCAAAACAGTTATGATTATGAACGTGTCTTACCAAAATAGAAATGTCATGAGACAAAGGACATAAGTATGTAACGAAATACCTTTCTTCCTAGATATACGACAAAGCTGCAACAATACGACAACAGTAGCATTCCTTCTCCGATGCAAAGCACTTCTTGCTCGGTCACCATACTCACCCCACAAGGTAACACTAATACGCTCATTCCTAACAAAAACAATATTAAATGTCAAGTGTGATAAAATTTAATTTTATCAATATAGAAATAAGATAGAACAATATGTGAATAGTGAAGCACGACCATAAATAATGTTACAAGTGTAATCAATAACATAGACAAAAAATATCCCAAGTCCCTCAGATGAAAAGAAAGGAAGGTAGATCCAATAGCGTCGCCAGGATATAAGTTTTCAGTTTGCACCAGTGCACCGATAAAATCTAGAATATAAATACAAAGAAATAATTTGAGTTCGCAATTTGAAATATTTCAAAACACATCTAATGGTAAAAACATGGCTAACTAACTATATGTACCAATTAGATCAGGCTGTTCGTTGGTTGGAGGTGTTTGAAGCACATCATTCACGGTCTTAAAATTGTATAGATCCATGGGAAAATCAAGACAATCCCCAGCAACATTTTCACTAACAACTGCTGTATCAGTGAAATAGAACCGGAAAGCGTGTGCAGTTGCTCTCCAACCACCACCGTTCGGATTCACACTAAAATTTTTTACCAAGTATACTCCATGCTCATCAATAGCATCCTTGAATCTGTTAATGAGCTCAATCCGATCAGCTGTAGCCTGAATACGTGTCCCCTACACATTAAAATTAAACCTATTTAGAAAGGAATAGACGTCTCTACAAACGACCATCAAAAACCTCAAAAAAAAAGAATAAGATAAAATTGAAAAACTGCCAAGTATAGAGTATTTCATAAATCGGCATCTTGCAAAACCATTTCCAATGTTAGTGTTACTTGGTGATTCCATTTAGGAACTCTCCAAAGACGAACAATACGGACGGTAAACCCGCCTTCTTCGAAAGCCTTCCAACAACGTTAGATAGCTTCGTGTCTTGTGGAGCCATTGAACTACTAACAAAGTGTATGAAACGTCAAGAAAAAGGAAACGATACGAAATTATCATAGCAAAAGAAAATCCCAAGACAAAGGCGACAAGAATAACTTAGCATAGAAAATCCCATTCTTTGCTTCAAGTGAGCAACAATACTCACGAAAGAACAGTAGAGTTGGGAATCAAAACCCAAGACAAGGTAGCAACAGCCAACTTAGCATAGCAAAAGAACATCCCAGAACAATGGATGAAGAAAACAGCCTTTAAGAAATTAAGGATATGTATAAAAAAGCATATACACATGATTGAACTTAAACACACTTGCTCACTCTCATACTAACTGCTCAATCAACAGAAGGATTTGGTCATTTAATCTCCAAACAGACGAGACAAATATACAAATATAATAATAAATTAAAGAGTTTGATGAGATAATATATACATACCAATGATGAATTCGACAAAGTGATCTGAAGTAGCGAAGCAAGGAGCTATTCTACAATTACAAATTCAAGATCATGAGTTGCTTAAAAAAAAAAAAAAGAAAGAAACCAACAGAAATCCAAGTGCTCTGAAATAGCAGAGCAAGGAACTACACCGAAATTCACAAATTCAAAATCATAAGTTGCTGTTAAAAAGAAAGGAACTAACAGATACTCAAGCTACAGTGCAATCGAGCAGATATTCAAATCGAGCAAGGCGCTAACAAATAAGGATTGTTTTTTTACCTCAGAGATGCAGAGAGTATAATAATGTGAAGAATGGAGGTAGACAAACATATGTACATATAGGAATCCAAGCTTTTGGTAAGGAAAACAATTTCAAGGAAGGAACAACCGGTTGCCATAATTGGGATAGGTTTTAATTGCCCAAAATCAAGAATTTGCGATCGTTGATAGTGAATCAGGTTCAATTACTGTAAATATTTGGCGACGATTAAGGGAAAGAATGGCCGATTGATTGTGATATGGGTGGAAGAACAATTTGGGGATCGACTTGGGCGATCAGTGAGATTGAACCCGATTCAATTACCTTAATTATTTGGCTAAGATTAAGGCAAAGAATGGTGGATCTGGCTGAAAAGGGACGGTGGAAAGAGCGTGAGATGTAAAGAGCTGAAGGAAGAAAAGGGACCGTGTAACTGCGTAGAAAAATTAGGAAAAAAAAAAGGAGAATAAGCGCGTGTGATGTAAAGAGCTAAATTAAAAAAAAAAAACAAAAACATAAAAGCAAAAGAGGGAATGGGCGGGAAAACAATTAAAAAATTAATTAAAAAATGTGTGAAATACTCTAGTATTATATATATATATTATTATTATTATTATTATTATTATTATTATTATTAAAGAAAGTTGTTTGTGAAATTTGATCACAATTATCTCGCTATTATGTACTTTTGCGAGTGATATGAAAATCATGTAGGAATAGATTTCCTCCTTAAACCCAGATCTATCATGTTGCATCATCAAGAATATACATAAGTTAGAACGGAAGCGTACCTGAATCAACCATTATTCTTGCAATGTTGGAATCCTGCGGTTTTGATCTTCCAAGTCAACAAGCGGCTCTTGATTCCTCTCTGATGATGGAGAGTCAGAAAAGAATGAACCATCACCCGTGACCTGGGGACCATAACCGTATATTTATATATACGATGGCCCGTTAACCTAATTCAACCCCATCATAGAATTAGGAACCCTAGGCCTAGTATCTACACATATAAAGCCCATACTTTAATTTAATGCATAAAATCCCAATATACCGAAACCTTATTAGATCACTTTAAACGGGCTTAACCAAATATGATAGTCTTTAATTTAATACACAATAATTACACATATAAGCCCACATGTTCGATTAAAACCTTACAATCTCCCACTTGGGCTATATGTATCCCCTTATAATTGTGTCTAACCTTATGAGTACTCAAAATTTTGCTATCATTACTGAATGCGTCCCCAAACAATCCGGTCCATCAATTATATCAATTTAGGATCAAAGCGGTCTTCGTTACACTTAGATAGGTAACTAAACCCATCCATGGTCACATACATCAATATAATTGAATGATATGGATCAAGTATGGATGTGTAGCATGGAAATTTCATGCAACGTGATCTGAAACATGCCTATTTCCAACTGGTCCACCTTTATGCCTTAGTGAGATCGTTTTAAACGAGTTCAGATATAACAACAAAACAAAACTTTATAACCGAAATAATTGTATCCATAAACTTTATCCAAAACCACAGTGTATGTGTCTAATATGAAAAGCATAAAAATACAGACTTTCACTGAAACTATACACCCTCAAGAGACATCACACCCATATGAGCAGTGTGCTCATGAAAGACCTTGGGTGTCAATCCCTTAGTGAACGGATCCGCAATCATGGAGTTTGTTCCAATATGCTCTATTGACACCTGTCCACTCTGAACTCTTTCTTTAACAGCTAGGAACTTGATCTCTATATGTTTTGACTTTGTTGAGCTCCTATTGTTATTGGAATATAGCACTGCTGATTTATTGTCACAAAATAACTTAAGTGGTCTTTCGATACTATTCACAACACGCAACCCAGTGACAAAATTTCGTAGCCACATTCCATGATTTGATGCTCATAACACGCTATAAACTCCGCTCCCATGGTGAAAGTAGCTATTAGTGTCTGCTTAGACTCTTCCAGGAAATAGCACCTCCAGCAAGTAGGTAGATATAGCCCAAAGTGGATCTCCTACTATCTTGGCATCCTGCGAAATCGGAGTCAGAATAACCAACGATCTCCAACTGATCCGATCTCCTATATGTGAGAATATAACCCTTTGTTTTCTGTAAATACCGCATGACCCGTTTGGCTGCTTTCCAATGATCCATTCTAGGGTTACTTAAATATCTCCCTAACATCCCAACAATGTACGCAATATCCGGACGCGTACAAACCTGAGCATACATCAGACTCCCTACAGGTGATGAATAAGGAATCTTCTGCATCTCTTTAATTTCCAAGTCATTTTTGGGGCATTGACTTAAACTGAACTTGTCTCCTTTAGCCACAGGGGTATCACCTGGTTTACAATCATGCATGCCAAACCTTTTAAGTACCCTTTCGATGTAGCTCTTTTGTGATAATCCAAGAATACCTCGAGAGCGATCTCGATGTATCTGGATTCCTAATACAAAAGAGGCGTTACCAAGGTCTTTCATCTCAAAATGCTTTGCTAGAAATCTCTTGGTTTCATGCAATAAGTCTACATCATTGCTGGCAAGCAGTATGTCATCGACATATAAAACCAGAAAAATATACTTACTCTCACTGAACCTGTGGTATATACAATCCTCCGCCAGATTCATCTCAAAACCTAATGAGATGATCACTTGATGAAATTTGTAATACCATTGTCGAGACACCTGCTTGAGTCCATAGATGGATTTCTTTAATTTGCAAACCATTTGGTTCACATCACCTGATACAAAGTTTTCTGGCTGCACCATATAAATCGTCTCATCAATGTCACCATTGAGAAACGCTGTCCTAACATCCATCTGATGTAACTCAAGATCAAAATGTGCCACTAATGCCATTATAATCCTAAAAGAGTCTTTCGAGGAAACCGGAGAGAAAGTCTCTTTATAATCGATGCCTTCGTTCTGTGTAAAGCCCTTCGCAACAAGACAAGCTTTGTACCTCTCTACATCACCCTTCGAATCCCTCTTGGTCTTAAATATCCATTTGCAACCAATGGGTTTCGCACCTTCAGGCAATGGAACGAGGTCCCATATGTCGTTGTCTTTCATAGACTTTATCTCTTCATTCATGGCACCGAGCCACTTTTGAGAGTTAGAACTTTCCATGGCTTGACGGAAGTTGATTGGATCATCTTCCACCACTCCAACGTCAACCTCATGTTCTTGGAGAAATACAATATAATCATCTGAAATTGCACTTCTCATCTCTCTAGTGGATCTTCTTAATGGCATGGGTTCTTGAGGTTGTAGAGTTTGTTCTCCTGGAATAAGTTGTTGACCTTCAGAGGGAGATAACATGACATTGTCTTGATCCAGAGTTGCTTCTTGAACAAAATCAGGGATAGAAACCTGATCTTGATCATTGTCAATGGCAATTGGAGGAATTTCAACATATTCCTCCTCAAAGACAAAGTTTGTAACCCTTTCTCCCCCCGCAAACTCAACATCCTCAAAGACCCGAGCATTCCCTATCTCAAAAATTGTCTTAGTTGTGGGATCATAAAACTTGTAGCCCCTGGACCATTCAGAATATCCAATAAAATAACAACTGACAGTCCTTGCGTCCAGTTTCTTTTCATTTGGCCTATAAGGCCTTGCCTCAGCTGGACACCCCCAAATGTGTAAGTGCTTCAAACTAGGTTTCTTACCCCTTCAAAGCTCATATGGGGTGTTATTAGTTGCCTTAGTTGGAACTCTGTTGAGTATATATGCTGCGGTCTTTAATGCTTTTCCCCAGAGTGATTCTGGTAAGGTAGAATTAGTGATCATACTCCTCACCATGTCCTTAAGTGTTCTATTTCGTCTTTCAGCAACACCATTCGTAGTGGGTGAACCAGGCATGGTGTACTGTGGGACGATACCGCATTCCTCTAGAAATTTAGCAAATGGTCCTGGACGTTGTTCACCTGAACCGTCATATCTACCATAGTATTCACCACCACGGCCAGATCTGACGCTTTTAATCCTTTTGCTAAGTTGGTTCTCAACTTCAGCTTTAAAATTTTTGAACAGATCCAAGGATTGTGATTTTTCATGAATGAGATATATATAGCCATATCTGGAAAAGTCATCTATGAACGTTATGAAATATTGTTGACCATTCCAAGAAGCCATAGGAAATGGTCCACAAATATCTGTATATATAAGTTCTAAGACGTCTGAAGTCCTATTGGCTTGATATCTCCTTTTATTGGTTTGTTTTCCCTTTATACAGTTAACACACATGTCAAAGTCTGTAAAATCAAGGGAATCGAGAATTTGGTCGGACACAAGTCTCTCAATTTTCCTTTTGGAGATGTGACCTAATCTCTTGTACCACAATGAGGCTGAATTCTCACAGGTTAATTTACGCTTTATAACTCAAGTACTTATATGCAAGGATTCATTAAAGGAGGCAATTGTATCAATTAAATAAAGATTATCGTAACCTGACAGAGAACCGGAACCAACCAATTTTGAATCATGAAACAAACTAAAATTTCCATTCCCAAATGAACAAGAATAACCAAATTTGTCCAAAGCAGAAATAGAAATCAAATTTCGTCTAAAAGACGGCATAACGAATGTCTCATCAAGATCCAAATAAAATCCAGTCCTTAACAATAATCTAAATTTTCCTATTGCCTCTACTTCTACCGTCTTGCCATCGCCAATATAGATGTATCTTTCACCATCACTTGGTTTTCGGCAACTCAGGCAGCCCTACATAGACACACTGATGTGAGTTGTTGCATCCGAATCAATTCACCATGTGTGTCTAGGTACTGAAGTTAAATTAACCTCAGAACAAACCAAATGAAGAAAAATACCTTTCTTTACACGCCATGCGTGATAGTTGGTGCAATTCTTCTTCTTGTGACCTGCAGCTCCACAGAAGAAACAACCATCCTCAGTTGGTTCCTTATGCTGCTTCTTCTGTGGTGCCGTAACCGCAGCTTCCTTATCAGTTTTCCTTTTCTTGATCTTTTTGTCCTTTGAGGTAGTGGCTATGTGAGCACTTTCTGTTTTGTCTTGCCTCAATCTCTCCTCTTCTTGGACACAATGGGCGATGAGCTTATTAAGGGACCATGGGTCCTTTTGACAGTTATAGCTCACCTTGAATTGACTGAATTGTGTCGGAAGGGATATCAGAACTAAGTGCACCAAAAAGCTTTTAGATTACTCCAACTAGAGTGCCCTTAGTTTTGAAGCAGTGTGAGACATTTCCATAATGTACTCCCGGATGTTTCCTTTTCCTTTATACCTCATTGAGAGAAGGTTAGCCAAAAGTGTACTAGTTTCAGCCTTTTCATTCTTGGCAAACCTCTTCTCGAGGTCCTCAAGGAAACCCTTACCCCGTAGTCACCTGATCGGACATGGTGCCCCGAAATGCTTCTGGAATAGCACGCTTCATGACTATTAGACTTATGCGGTTCGATCGTTCCCACCTTTCCATCTCCCTCTTATCATCAGAGGTACTCTTATCAGTAAGTTCAGCGGGTTGATCGACCCGCAAAGCAAGGTCCAGATCCATGACTCCGAGAACAATCAATACGTTCTCTTGCCATACTTTGAAATTCTTGCCATTGAGCATTGGAATGGAATTAATGTTAGCAGAGATATTAGAAGCAGAACCTGAAACTAAATAGAGAATAATTAAAATGGCTCACATGAATGCTTTTAGTATGCAAATAATAATTTCAAATAGTGGTAGGGCCCATCACAAGATGCCTAACACAACATCAATATTTAATCTTTGGATAGAAATATCGACTTGTAAGTGACACTCTTGGTGTAGTGATCAAACACCGGCAATAAGACATGCCAATTAATAAACCTTTCTTTGGACCGATTTATTGATCACACGTTAAACCAAATAATCGCCACATGATTATCACCACGGGTGCGTATGTAATCCAGCCAAATATTAACCTTCCTTTAGGCCGATCAATGTTCGCACGAATTACACACACACAAATACCTTTTAATATTCTAAGTTGATTAATTTCCACAATAGAGGTTGCTTTGGCAACATGTTGCTTCAATTAATTCACTTTCTAATATTATACCTCTTCAAAAGAATCCTTAGTACCAAAATTTGAGAAGAAAATAATTGATTTTGCATACTTAAGCCTTTTGGAAACTTTAAGGGTCTAAAAGTTAATAATTCAGAACTTTGGGGGTCAAAATTAAGAATTTTGAAACTTGAGGGGCCTGAAATTGCAATTTTAAAGACTTTATTGGCCAAAATTAAAAATTCAAGACTTTAAGGACCAATTTAATTAATTTTAAAACTTTGGGGACTTCAATTGCAAAATTTGAAACTTAAAAGGCCCAAAACGAAATAATTTCCAAACTTTAGGGACTGAATTATTAAATCTTATAAACTGAAATTGCAATCCTAACCCTAAACATGAAATTGCAAGCAAAGGCCCAAAATCACCTAATTTCCAACCCCAGCCCTTGCCCCAAGATCAACAAAAAACTATATTCATATATTGCAGATGGAACCAGAGATCGAGTACCATAATCAAGCTCTATAATTAACATAATGCCCAATTAACAATAAATTAGAGATCGAAAGGATAATCGACGCGTGGGACAGACTAAAATTCATAAACATGGCATGGCCGATATATTTTGTGAAGAAAAAAAAACTTTTAAAGATTCAAGGTGAATTCCTCAAATCAATATGACACATGGATCAAAATCATCATGCTACGTGTCCTAGTGTCCAAACAAAGGTCACGTCCACAGCAACACATATTCATGGATTACATATCCCAACTTTAAAGAATATCAAGAAAAAGACGAAAATTCTTATCTATGATGGCGTACAGCTTCACTTTTGTTAAAGTTGCTTATGTATATATCCATATATATGAGTCCACGCACATAATTAACCGGCGGCCATCTCGAGGAAGAAGTTAATGTCTTGAAGCATAATCAACATGTACCCAAATGCATCCATATGTACACGTATACATATAACCATAAAAGCGTTAAACCTAATCATAGAATACAAACTCATGCAGAATAGTTTTCAAATTCAACAAGATTAAAAACTGGAATTGTTAAATCTAAAAACTTCCAAATAATTGCAAGAATCAAAAATTAAAATTTCAATTCTCAATGATTCAACATGAATTGGCTCTGATACCACTTGTAGGAATAGATTTCCTCCTTAAACCCAGATCCACCACTTGTAGGAATAGATTTCCTCCTTAAACCCAGATCTATCATGTTGCATCATCAAGAATATACATAAGTTAGAACGGAAGCGTACCTGAATCAACCATTGTTCTTGCAATGTTGGAATCCTGTGGTTTTGATCTTCCAAGTCAACAAGCGGCTCTTGATTCCTCTCTGATTATGGAGAGTCAGAAAAGAATGAACCATCACCCGTGACCTGGGGACCATAACCGTATATTTATATATACGACGGCCCGTTAACCTAATTCAGCCCCATCATAGAATTAAGAACCCTAGGCTTAGTATCTACACATATAAAGCCCATACTTTAATTTGATGCATAAAAACCCAATATACCGAAACCTTATTAGATCACTTTGAACGGGCTTAACCAAATATGATAGCCTTTAATTTAATACACAATAATTACACATATAAACCCACATGTTCGATTAAAACCTTACAAATCAATCTCAAATGGAACTACATATGTGGTATCATATTTCTGTGCATCTAGATGCATGGTGTAACTACATTTGGTGTCATAAGGTTCTTCAAAATTTGCATTAATATTATTACGCAACCAAAGTTGTTCGACCTAACAAATAAATTTCTTATCTTAAATCTAATATTGCATTATTTTGTTATTTTACTATTTATCAAATATATTTTACGATTGATATGGAATCAATAGAATAGCTAAAGTACTCGTAAAACACTTAAACTTACGAATGAGATTCGTGTTTGTCCGAAGCACCATAATATAATTTTAGAGTTGCTCATAACCATCTTGTGAAGGGGAAGAGACACTACGCGGTTGTCAAGGAAGGGTATCAACAAAAAGTGCTGCGAATGAAACGTTATGGTTTATTTGGTCATAAAGTGAAATGAGAAGATAGCCGATGAAGATAATTTTTATGGTGTGAGAGCTCTGTGAACTATTTTTCGTATTCTATTATAATGTTGTTAATTCTATACTTTTAAAATTTGTAGGAATTATAGATTTATTACACATATTATCTAGTTCAATGCATGGGTGAAAATGCACGTTTCTCTATAATCTCCTTTACTCTTAAATAAATAAATAAATTTTCTCAAAAAAATTTTATTTTTCTTCTCAAAGAACTTTCTCAAATGAGCTCTAAGTGAATAAAAGCCATGAATATATAGTTGAAATTGATATTTAACCTGACTGATAAATAATAATCGTATTTTCTTTTTCTTTCCAACCGTTATGGCATTTGTTGAATTAACCGTGAGTTCTAGGGGTAGGCTATGTAAGAGTTTGGACCCACAAGTTGATCCACGAAGGATTTTTTTCTCACCACAAATGTTTTCTTGAACAAATGGTGAATGGGACAGTGACGAGACACTTGATCGTGGGCTTATAGTTTATGGATTCAAATATTTTTTATTTTTAAATGTCCAAATATTTTTATTTATATTGAAACTTTTTATTATTTTAAAAATATAATTATCTTCGTGGTTAATAGAAGCGAAATCGAGGTTGATGCATGCCAACTCGGACCATCTCCCAAAAAATTTGTGGGTTGCAAAATCCATCTCCGGATTCTAAATTATATCTTGGACATAGGAGGATGGTATCCCAATTGAGGTCTCCTCTTTCAACACACGGGTGAAAGCATTAGTATATCATTTACAAAACATTGTAAAAAAAATGACGAAAGAAATAAATAAATAGTTTAATCTTTCCTGATTTAACTCCGCCAATGTGTATCACATTGCCTTTCCCAGGCCTGGGTAAAGGAGGGGCATTGCGGTAGGTTGACAACTAGTATAAAACTTTCCCAAATCTATGAGATGGAACAAAATGAGAAAGACATTGCGGCGTCCCCTACTAAGCGACGCGCTACATCAGATATTGGGTGTAGTGATAAATTGGCGACGGTGCATGCTAGGTCGTTCCCCCTAAGCGACGCATGACATCGGCACCTGGGTATGGTGAAAAATATGCAAGGTTTCTCGTGTTTTCATGGACGGGCGCTGGTAAAGAAGTTAGTCCGCAAGGATAAGGTTTGCTTAGTCTCTTGGAACATAGGATATCCTTGACCGGTAGACTAGCGGACATAGGGGATGTGATGAACAGGAGAAAAATAGATGTTTTATGCCTGCAAGAGACTAAGCCGGTAGGACCAAAATCCAAAGAGGTAGAGCCATGGGATATAAGCTACGGTACATAGGTAAAGATAGGAATAGGAATGGGGTGGGAATAGTTGTACTAAGGATTTGCTAAAAGATGTGGTGAGGCATAATGCTGACATGAATTTACTTATTAAGCTGGTACTAGGAGACCAGATTGTAAATATATTTAGTGTACATGCACCTCAAATAGGCTTGGATGACACTATTAAGAAGAAATTATGGGAAGACCTAGATGAGAAAAGTGCAGTGCATACCTAGTGGCGAGAAATTATTTATAGGTGGGGACCTTAATAAACATGTGGGTAAAAGTCGGGATGGATTTGATAATGTACATGGAGGTTATGGATTTGGGGATAGAATGCCATTGGGGATATTATTTTAGACTTTGCCACGACGTATGATTTAACGGTAGTGAATACGTGGTTTGAGGAGAGAGAAACCCATTTAGTGACATATAGGAGTAGGACAAATGCTACCCAGATTGATTATGTCTTGACTCAGAACGAAGATAAAAACATTTGTAAGGATTGTAAAGTTATTCGGGAGAGAGTGTTTACCACGCAACATAGGCTTCTAGTTATTAGCATGAAGGATTGGCGAAAGAGGGTGGTGAAAGTAGAGGAGCTGAGGATTAAGTAGTGGAGGTTAAAAGGGGCTGAGATGTTAGCTTTTAAGGGTAGATCATCTAAGGGGATTTATTGGGACGGTAACAAAGGTGCTAATACAACATGGGCAGAGATGAAACATTGTGTAAAGATGGTGGCTAAGGAGATACTTGGGTGTTAAAAGGGTCGGCAGCCTCCGGGGGACCGAGGAAGTGAAATTGGCGATTAGGGCAAAGAGGGAGAGTTGTAAAGAGCTTAAGAAATGCAAAGATCATCAGGTGTATGATAGGTATAACAATACTAAGAGGCAAGTTAAGAAAGTCATACGAGAGGGTAGGGTCAGGGTTCACGATGAGTTGTATAGGAAAATGGATACAAAAGAAGGAGAAAATGAAATCTTTAAAATTGCGAAAATGAGGGAAATGAAGAGTAGAGATTTAAGTGGTAAAATGTGTATAAAGGACATTGATGGTAAGGTGTTAGTAAAAGACAAGGAGATTAAACAACGGTGGCAAGATTATTTTGATAAACTTTTTAATGGGGATAAAACTCGCAACTTCGGTGATACTACAGTCCCCTTAGAGGATATCAATCGTGTGTTTGCCTAGAGTATTAGTGAAGGCAAGGTTAGAGAGGTTTTAAGAAGAATGAAAGTTAAGAAGGCAGTAAGCCTAGATAGTATCCTAATTGAGGTTTTGAAGTGCATGGGGGAAATAGGTATAAGGTGGACAGCTAAACTCTTTCACAAGATTTGGCCTAGTGGAAAAACGGCCAGTCAATGAAGAAATAGTACTTTGACACTATCATATAAGAATAAGGGTGATATACAAGGCTATTCCAATTATAGAGGAATAAAACTTATAAGTCATACTATGAAATATGAGAGAGAGTAATTGAGTGTAGACTGAGATACATTGTCCCAATTTCAGAAAATCAATTTGGGTTAATGCTGGGCTGATGGACTATAGAAGCAATTCATCTACTTAGACAATCGATGGAGAAATATAGGGCAAGAAAAAAATATTTACATATGGTTTTTATCAACCTCGAGAAAGCATATGATAGAGTACCCGAAGATGTGCTCCGGTGGGTTTTGATAAAGAAAAATGTACCTCTTAAATGCATAAATATAGTCAAAGATATGTATGAGGGGATTGTTATAAAAGTTAGGACAAGCATGGAATGAGAGAGCGCTTCCCGATTGCGATAGGGTTATACCAGGCCTCTACACTGAGCCCATTTTTGTTTGTTGTAGTTATGGTGAGCTCATGAGACATATTCAAAACGAGGTCCACGGTGCATGCAATTTGTAGATGATATAGTTTTAATTGACGAGAGTAGGGCATGTATAAATAATAAGTTAGAACTATGGAGACATACTTTAGAGGCCCACAGTTTTAGGTTAAGCAGATCAAAAATAGAATACATGAAGTGTTTATTTAGTGGAAAGAGTAGGATGAATCCTCTTATGGTTAAGTTAGGTGGTGAGGTGGTGGCAAAGAGTGATAGTTTCCATTATCTCGAATTAGTTGTTGAAGCCAGTGCTGATATAAAGGGTGATGTAAATCACATGATGAATGTTGGGTGGATGAAGTGGAGAGGTGTCTCCAAGATTTTAAGTGACCATAATATGCCTTTGAGATTAAAACGAAAAGTTCATAGAACAGTTGTAAGGCCAGCGTTACTATATGGTAGCCGAGTGTTGGATAGGGATGGAAAAAAAACCTAATCCTCACCGAACCTGATGGATATCTATCCCTAAAAGCAAAGATTTTTGCCGATTCGTGGTTCATCGGAGCAATAAAAATTAGATTTTGTGATCTGTGAAGTTCTTGGAGCAATAAAAAAACCAAGATCGATCTGCCCCGCTAAAAAATATAATAAAATAATATAAAAAAGTTGGGCAAAAAAGAAAAAGAAGATGTTTAGATATTGGAACAATTAATCTAATAAGCACTATGCATGACATGTGCAATAGACTTGGCCGACCCAAATAACCAATCATCTAATTCAACATTGTTGGATTAGAAAAGGTTGAAGAACGAACGACATTGGAAAACAAATTCAAACATCATAATTGATTAAAAAAAGTTCTACGTTATCTTGTTACATTATCTTTTACTCTTTTGGGATACTTGTGAGACTTTTATTTAATTTTGTAACGCCCCGAGTTCTAAGAACTCGAAACATTAGTTGTTTTTCAAAACATTTAAATATATATATATTTTTTAAATAATAATTATAACATAAATAAATGTGGAAAAATAACAAATAATTAAGATGCAGATATTCATTTAAAACAGCAACCACTTTAGAGCATCTTACATTTGTTCAATCTCTAACAACTCAAAACATTCAACATAAAATACTAAACAGTTCAAAACACTTGAAATAACACATTTTAATATGTCAAGTTTGCTAAAAATAACAATAGAAATGAAATTTCTTATTTGATAAACCCTAAGTAGCTTCTACGCCTCGCCATGCCCCTAACTCTCTGATCTGCAATTTATTAAAATAAAATGCATAAGTATTTAAAGAAATACTTAGTAGACTCTGTGATAGCTAATCAATCTATACATGTATATAAGACAAATAGATATGCAAACTCAGTAGTGTAGTGCTAGAAAGTAAGTCTGGGCTTGAAGGCAGCTCTGGACCTAAAGGCAACTCTGGGCTCGAAGACAAATAATTTGCCCGACGGACATTTTGGGCTCGAGGGGGATTCTAGGCCCGAAGGTAAGTCTTTTACATACTAAAACACTCATATAGTGCAGATCATTAACTAAAAATGAGTTTTGAGCCCCACCTTAAGTCCTTCTCGAGTTTAAGCCATAGTCGTGGCAAGAATTCAGTCCTCCAACTGGTCGTACCTCTCGTCTAGTCAATAAGGAATTTAATTTATGTTAATACACTTAAATATTAAGTATTTATAAACAATATAGAAGTTATGGACCAAAATTGAAAGAATATAAAAGTTTGGGGGTCGATTTGAAAGGATTGAATAGTTTGAGGACCTAACAAGCAATAAAATTGACCTAAAAATACCTTGGACTAAATTATAATATTTTAAAAATATTGAGGGCTTATATGCAATTAAAGTTTGAGGGCTAACTTAAATAAGAATAAGAATAAGAATAAGAATTTGAAGGATTAAAATTGAAACAAAAGTTTAGGGATCAAATTGTAAAATTGAAAGTTAAGAACTTAGAATTAAATAAATTTTAGGTGCTCAATTAAATAAAATTAATAAGTTGGGAGACTAAATTTGTAAAGATAACTTAGGGGCTAAATTATCAAAACTAAAAGTTGAGGATTTGAAATTTAAATAAACAATAGGACTAACTTAAACTAGTTAAAGGAATTGAAGGACTACGTTGCAATTTCCCAATTGAATTTGATTAAAAAAAGACATTTGGCCATGTTACATCCGAAAAGAAGAGGAAAAAAGAATAGGGAAAGTTTGGGAAACAAGGTGGTGGTGTCGCCGGCAAAGTCGTAGGAGGCTGACGGTGAGGATAGCTACCAGGGTGGTGCTTCTAGTGGTATTTTTAATTGAGAGAAATGATGAGGATTTTGCACAAATTTGGTGGTTTTAATTGACAAAATTTGGAATTCTTCCCCGAATCTATTTGTTCTCTTTTCTCAATTTTAAGGTTCCATAGGGTGTTAGTGCGGTGGAGATGGAGATTGGGTGTGTGGTAGTTGGGTGTAGATGATGGTGGTGATGCCGTGTACGTTTAGGTGCATGTTTATGCCAATTTGTGTGTGTGCGTGTGTTTCTACTGTTGTTTACTAGTTTGCGGTGATGTGCGTGAATGATGGCGGCTGTTGTGATGGTGGTGGCTGCATGGTGGTGGTGTTGTTGCTACTGTGTTGAAGTGAAACACAATTGAACTAATGAAAAAATGTAGTGAAAATGCAAGTGAATAATGATTAAGAACTTGTATGTGATTGAATGTTGAAAAGATAATAGGGATGTAAATAAAAAGCTAAGAAATCTTACCAATTGAAACTTGTTTGATTTGTTCTTGCTTAATGTTGAACGAGGATGGAAGAAATGGATGTGATAATGATGAAGTCTAGGGAAAAAAGGTTGGGGCTAGGGTTTGAAACACTCCCAACTACAAGTAGTTAAAGTGTAAACTAGGGTAAGAACTTGATTAAGGTATTCTTAATAGGCTAGCAACACAAATGGGCCTGTAATGTGCTTCTAATGAAATAACACTAAGATTTGGGACTAAAATGAATAAATTTAAAAATTTGGTCCTCAAAAATAAATTGGAAAGACAAATAAATTTTTATAAATTATTTTTTTATAATAATTATATATAATAATAAATAATATACAATTCGATTAGGCGAGCGTAGGCTATTAAATTCTATAGGTCAAGTCGTAGCGATAAGTTTGAGATTTTATTTAAATAAATATTTTTATTTAATAAAAATTTGCAGTCACTACATCCTTGCTCTCTTCAAATAATTTCGTCCTCGAAATTTAAACTTACTTGATCTATAAGGTTCAGGTATTTCTTCTTCTTTCTCCCATGTTGCCTCATGCTTGGCATGACTACCCTATTGGATCTTGACTAGAGGAACTCTTTTGTTTTCCAGAACATGGACCTTCCGATCGATGATGGTCACCAGTGTCTCGATATAATAAATCTTTTTGAATATCCGACGTTTGAAAGTTCACTACATGACTTGGATCGTGGACATACTTCCTCAGCTGTGAAACATGAAATACATTATATACAAATGAAAGCTCGGTGGTAAAGCCAAACGATAGGCTACTGTCCCAACTTCTTCCAATATCTCAAACGGTCCAATGAACCATGGTCCCAACTTTCTTTTTTTTCCAAAGCATAAGGTACCCTTTATCGGAGACACTTTGAGAAACACATTCTCACCAACTTAAACTTCAAGTCCTTTCTTCTTTGATCGGCTAGCTCATTTCTCTATCATGTGGAGCCTTGATCCTTACTCTGATCTTCTCTATAGTCTCAATAGTTCTCTCAACCATTTATGGTCCCAACATCTTTCTCTCCGACTTCATCCAAGTCAATGGTTTATCGTCACACAAGCCAATAGTCACCTCTTGATAGGAGTGGAAGTAATTTTGTTGAAAATAGATGGAACATTCATTAATTTGAACTCAGGAGTTTAAATACTAAACAAAATTTTGTGAGACTCTTTCCTCACAAGGATTGTTTGTTTGAGTCTAAATAGATAATTTGATTAAAAATATAGGTCAAGATCTTGAAAGTGATTTTTAACAATCAACAAAAAAATGTAACACTTTAGACAAACCAAATGTTGAAAAAGCAAAAATTTCTTTTTTATTCCTCTCACAATGGGAAATATCATTTAAATCACAAAACCATTTAAATAACATTTCACCCTCAATTGAAGGCTAAAGAAAACTTCATAATGTTGCATTAACATATGCTAAAAGTGCTCTCATTTACCAAAAAAGTAAGCCAAATAAAAACATATTCTAACACAGCCTTATAATTAGTGCCTGCTAGCTATTATATTTTTACACATTTTTATACATTCTTTTTTAAATTTCAACGAATCTCTTTCACATATCTCGTGAGACCTACGTATACTATACAAATCTCCACCATTGAAGTCCACTCACTCTCTCTCCTATATCATGTTAAAATTCATAAAACTTTATTTTTACACATACACTAACGTGAGCTAATAATCCCGATGTTGAACACATTTTTTTTTTTTTTGAAATCGATTTCTACTTCTTTTGCAACAAGAAATGTATTTTGAATCAAACGCAACTTAAGAAAATTCGAAAATGAATGATCAATCAACTTGGAAAGGATGGTAAAAGTTGATTCAAAACTTGATAAATAATTTCGCGAGCTTGCATTAAAATATTCTCATTTGGATCATGTCTGGCTTGAATGTTCTCAAAGGCAACTCTCTCACTAATATACCAAGTACAATTCGCAAATGTTTCCCATGCCGATCAGCATCTATTAAATTGATTAATATTTCATCGATAAGCACAGTGATGAACTTGCCCAAATACTGATGAAAAGCTCAATTCATTAAATCCATGCACACAGTAGGTGCATTCGTGAGACTGAAGGGCATCACTGTAAACTCGTAATACATATATCGTGTCGTGAATGCTGTCTTTGGTATGTCTATCGGCTTGATCTTCAATTGGTGCTATTCTGATGTTAAATCAATTTTCGAGAAAATCAAAGCACCCTCCGACTAATTAAACAAATATTCAATTCTAGGGAGGGGATACTTATTCTTTGTCGTTAGCTTATTGAGTTTTCTATTGTCAATGCACATCCTTATACTATCATCCTTCTTCTTAACAAATAGGAGAGAAGCTCCCCAAGGAACACACTTGGCCAGATGAAACATTTCTCAAGCAATTCCTCCAACTGTATAATCTTTGTCCTTACATTTCCGATCCTCGAATCCCAAAATCAAACAAATTTTAAAATCAATCACACCCTCAAAATCAAGCTTATGCCTCCTAAAGTCACATTACATCTTCAAAATCAAAATCATCATACAGTCACCTTTGACATAATTAATCCTCCAAATCAAAATCTAATATCCTCAAAAATCATTCATAATGTATATATATACATATACACACACAGACACATAGACACACATATACATATACATGAATTCTTCAAATTCTCACTCAACCTCATAATAGTATAACTCATGAAAGTTTCTCCTTAGAAGGTCCCAACATAATAAATAAACATATCACCCAAATTTCATAAATAATACATCTAACTTCAATTTAAACAATTTGAACTTATTTTCCACTGATCAAGTTTGTCAAATTCAATACTAAAAACAATTCAAATCAAAGCCTCTAACATTGATCACCCCGTAATAAAAAAAATCTAAATCCTTAGCTTCTACTAATTATCTTTAATCTATAATCTTTAATCTCAAATTGTTTTTCGTTGAGGATGCTATAACATGCAAGTATAAAACTCACAAACTTCACCTTAAGGATAAAATACCATATTCACGACCCAAAATGTTGACGATAAGATATAAATCTTCTATAGCATTAAAAATTCATAACAATTGTAGTGACCGCAAAATTCTTCTTAAATAAAATATATTTAATTAAATAAAATTTCAAACGTGTCGCTACGACCTTACTTATAAAAATTTAAATAGCATACGCTTGTCTAGTCGAAATTCATATTATTTATTGTTATATTTAATTATTTATAAAAATTTAATTATTTTCAAAATTTACAATTGATGACCAAACTTTAGAAATTATTCGTTTTAGTCCCTAAAGTTTAGTTTTTATTTAATAATGATCCAATACTTACCTTAAGCTCAATTATAAGCCCATCTAAGGTCCAATTTTAATTTTTGCCCAACAAGAAAGGCCATTTGCAATTGTTACCCTAATTTCCACCTTTAAATAATCATTTTTAAGATCCGCTCAAACCCTAACTCCATTAACACCTTGTGAGAGAAATCAAGTTCATTCCATCCATTCTCATTCAACAAATCAAACTAGTTTCAATTGGTAAGATTTCTTGACATTTCATTCATATCTCTATTTATTTTTTTTATTATTTAATACTATACTCCCCTAATTAATTGATAATCTTCTTGTATTTTCCACTTGATTTCTATTGTGGTTAGAATGTATACATACATACACGCACATAGATACACACCCCACCGTCACCACCACCGTCAACCACCGTACAGCCACCGTACCTCCACCGTATCACCACCATAACTCCACCATGACGTCACCATCACCTTCAGTTCGCAGCACACAACACATACATATATACATTCACGCCATATATCTCGGTCAAAAACCTCACCCACGCTCAAAACTCAACTTTATAACATAAAAATTATACCTACACCTTCCCCTATCTCCCTAGAACACCATAGAACCAGTTACTTTCGAAAATGGTGAGAGTATAGATCAAATTTTGAAAATACCCAAAATTTTCCTCAACCTTCAACACCCAATTTCGAACTCAATCTTCACCATATCTTCAAATTGGCTTCACAACTAGCTTCACCACCACCATCTCCGCCTTCGCCGGCCAAAACACCGGCCAAAAACTGTCGGAAAATATCCCCCATTTCAGCTGAGTTCGACTGAGAGCGAGCGAGAGAGAGCCGAGTTCTTCTTTACTGTTGCTGGTATTCTCTTTTTAAAAATTTATTTGGATATTTGCAAGTCAAGTGCCTCGATTTATTTACTTAGTTTAAGTTGGTCCTTGAGTTTTATTTAATTTCAAAACCTAAGATTTTAATTATTGTAATTTGACCCTTATATAATATTTTCAAATCTAGCCCCTCAAGTTAATTATTATATTTAAGAGAGCCTCCAAATTTTATTTAAATTCTAGTCCTTAACTTTCAATTGTTGTAATTTGACCCCTAAACTTTTATTTCACTTTTAACCCTTTAATTTCTTATTCCTATTTAAGTGAGCCCTTAAACTTTAATTTCATATTAGTCCTCATGTTTTAAAAATCCTATAATTAAGTCCAAAATATTTTTTAGTTCACTTTTATTGCATAATAGACTCTCAGACTATCCGATTCTTTCAAATTGACCCCCGAAGTTTTATATTCTTTCTATTTTGGTCCATAAACTTATATATTATCAACAAATACTTAATAATAAAGAGTATTAACATAAATTAAATTCTTTATTGACTAGACGAGGCGTACGGACAGCTAGAAAACTGACTTTTCACCGTTAGTAAGCTCAATACTTGCTAAGGGTTAAGGTAGTTTTCCCTTTCTAAAAAGTTTCTTTCAAATGTGTGCATTTGCAATTAATATTATTATAAATACTGCATGTAAATGTTATGTGATGATAGGCTTTTTATAGCCTACTTGTGACGTGCTTCCTCGGCACTATGACGATAGGCTCTTAGCCTACTTACGACGTGTTTCAATAGCATTATGATGATAGGCCTTTAACCTAATATATTATAACGACGTGCTATTAAACACTATGATGACGTGCACGATTAAGAGGGATGATGAACAAACTTGTGTTTCGTACACGTTCGTTTTTTTATGTTAAATGATGATTATGTGCCTTTAATTTGTAACATATATTAATTGTTGTGCGCGGGATCTATTGAGTATTTAAAATACTCACGCTTTTCTCTATCAAATGAACAAATTGCAGATTAAGGAGTCGGAGGCTTGGCGAGGCGTGGGAATCTCTTAGGGTCCTTCAAATAAATTAGTTTTATTTCCTTTTACAATTGAGCACTTTTAAACTGCTGAAATAATGACTTTCAAATGTTTCGAACTGGTTAGTACTTTAATTGGATGTTTTGAGGTGATTGTATTGAGCGATCGTGAAACGCTCTATCGACTTTGTTAATTCAAATTAACTTCCGCATTTTAGTTATTTGTGATTTTTCCGCATTTAATAATATTATTACATTTTTTAAAAAAAGAAAGACAATAATTTAAGTGTTTTTAAAGAAAGAACTAACGTTCCGGGTTCCTAGAACTCGAGGCACTGCAACAATACAATCCAATAATCTCATCCCCAGTGCACAAAATTTAACCAAATTAATAATATCCATGATCAATTAATATACTTGGGAATATCCTTGCTCATCTTGTCTCTCATCCTTTACACTCAAGAATCTCAAAATATCTAGCGTAACAGAGGCCTAAATCCCTATTAATCTTGTCCACCATTCCATAACAACCTTATCTCAATGAATTGCACTGACATAGAGTCCCCATTACCAACAATCATCATCCATAGAGACAATGAGAGAGAATAATATGTTTACATAATAGTCAATGAGTTCTTAGAATCATGAAGTCAAGTTCGAAAAAAAAAATCATGAAATATATTTAAAGTTGTACTTTATTCATCACTCAAAAATTTCATGCTTAGGCTCAAACTCGGTTTCTTTCTCTCTATCCGGATAAATTAAAAGTAGTTAATTTCTATCTTACATAAAGCATTCTATCTTACTCAAAAGCTCTATGCGTGTTAATCAATCTATACAATTATATGAGGAAAATAGATATGTAAACTCTGCAATCTAACACTAGAAGGTAAGTCTGGGCCCAAAAGTAACTCTAGGCCTAAAGGAAAGACTCTAGGCGCAACGACAAGTAATTTGCTCGAAGGCAACTCTAGACTTGAAGGCAAGTAAGGAAATTCTGGGCCCGAGGGTAAGTCAAGGCCCGAAGCCAAGTCTATTACATACTTAAAGAACTCATATAGTACAAATTGTAAACTAAAAATGCTCGATAAGTGAAAATGAGTTTTGAGCTTACCTTAAGCCGTTCCTGAGTTTGAGCTTAATTCGTGGTAAGAATTCAGTCCTCTAACTATTCGTAGCTCCCGTCTAGTCAATACGGAATTTAGTTTATGCTAATACACTTAAATATTAAGTATTTATAGATAATATAGAAGTTATGGACCAAAATTAAAAGAATATAAAAGTTTGGGGTCGATTTGATAGGATTGAATAGTTTGAGGACCTAACATGCAATAAAATTGAATTCAAAATACCTTGAACTAAATTATAAGATTTTAAAAATATGGAGGGCTTAGATACAATTAAAGTTTGACGGCTAACTTAAATAAGACTGAGAATAAGAATTTGAAGGATTAAAATTCAAATAGGTCAAATTGTAAAAATTAAAAGTTAAGGACATAGAATTAAATAAATTTAGGGGCTCACTTAAATAAAATAAATAAGTTGGGCACTGAATTTATGAAGATGACTTACGGGCAAAATTAGAGAAATTAAAAGCTGAGGATTTGAAATTTAAATAAACTATAGGACTAACTTAAACTAGTTAAAGGAATGGAAGGACTAGGTTGCAATTTCCCAATTGAATTTGATTTTAAAAAAAGACACGGCTTCTCCTTCATTCTGGCCGTGTTATATTCAAAAAGAAGAGGGAAAAAATGGCGAAATTTTGGGAAAGAAGGTCCTGGTGCTGCCGGCGAAGTCGCCGGCAACCAGCAGCAAGGATAGCTACCAAGGTAGGGGTTCTAGTGGCGTTTTTAATTGAGAGAAATGATGAGGATTTGGTACAAATTTGGTGGTTTAAATTTAAGAAAAAATTTTGGGTTTCTTCCTCAAATCTCACTATTTTCTTCTCTTTCCTCGATTCTAAGGTTCTAGAAGGTGTTAGCGAGGTGGAAATGGAGAATGGGTGTGTTGTTGTTGACTGTAAATGATGGTAGTGATGCCGTGTACGTGTAGGTGCGTGTTATCCCGATCTATGTGTGTGCGTGTGTTTCTATTGTTGTTTATTGGTTTGTGGTGATATGAGTGAATGGTGGCGGCTGTTGTAGTAATGGTGCTAGCTGCATGGTGGTATTGTGGTTACTACTGTGTTGAAGTGAAACACGGTAAAATTAAGGAAAAAATGTAGTGAAAATGTAAGTAAATAATGATTATGAACTTGTATTTGATTGAATATTGAAAAGATAACAGAGATGTAAATAAAAAGTTAAGAAATCTTGCCAATTGAAACTTGTTTGATTTGTTCTTACTTGATGTTGAATGAGGATGGAAGAAATGGATGTGATAATGGTGAAGTGTAGGGAAAAAAAGGTAGAGGCTGGGGTTTGAAACACTCCCAAGTACAAGTCGTTAAAGGGTACACTAAAGTAAAAACTTGATTAAGGTATTTTTAATAGGCTAGCAATACAAATGGGCCTATAATGGGCTTCTAATGAAATAATACTAAGATTTGGTAACTAAATTAAATAAATTTAAAAGTTTGGTCCTTAAAAGTAAATTTGAAAGACAAATAAATTTTTATAAATTATTTTCTTATAATAATTAAATATAATAATAAATAATATAAAATTCGATTAGGCGAGCGTACGCCATCAAATATGATTATTTTTATTAAATTCTTTTTACTTGTGACATGTTTAAAGAGCATGGGCAAAGTTCTCTTTGCTCATCATCATCATCATCATCATCATCATTATTATTATTATTATTATTATTATTATTATTATTATTATTATTATTATTATTATTATTATTATTATTATTATTGCTATTGTTGTTGTTGTTACCATTATCGTTGAATCACTCTTTTCTCATTGTTAAATATTTTGTTGATGTTGAATGACTAAAGTCTTAAAATAATAAATCATAAATTGTTGAATTACTAATTTGTTGGAGTTAAGCCCGATAATTTGTACAATTTTTCTGTTAGTGTTTTAGGTGATAAATGTGCAATGGAATTGGGGAAATTATTTGTTTTAAAAAAAGTTCGCAAATCATTTCATGGATCAGAAGTTGATCTGCTTTGCTCTGCGATTTGCCCTGATCTGGTCTGCTTTCCAAGTCATAGATTCTGGGGCAATATTTCTTCGCGGGGCAATAATAATTTTCACTGATTTGTTACTGATCTGACCCATTGCCATCACTTGTGTTGGGTAGTTGAGAATGTAGATGAACAAAAATTGAGTGTAGCAGAAATGCGTATGCTAAGGTGGATGCGTGATAAGACTAGGAAAGATGAAGTTACAAATGAAGAGATTCGTGGTAAATTAGGTATGACCCCCCAATGAGGATAAAATGAGAGAGAATTGACTAAGATGGCTTGGACATATGCCGCAGAGACTTGAGAGTGCACCTGTTTGGAAAAGTGAGAATATTAGGGTAGGAAGTGCAAGGAGAGGAAGAAGAAGACCGTTAATAATGTGGATGCAATTAATTCCTAAGGACATGTGTGTTAAGCAGGTAGATGAGCAACTAGGCTTTGATAGGAATGCATGGCGTAAGAAAATTCATATTGACGTTCCGACGTGATTTTTTGTATGATTCCACATAGATGACCCCTACTGGTACGGAATAGGGCCAAGTTTTTTGTTGTTGTTGTTTGATCTTTCCTGATTTAACAATGTGATCTTATGAAAGATCACTTTTCTTTTAGAAACGCTTTGTCAAACATCTTTGTGAGTTTAAATGTAACGTCGATAATGATATATGACTTTACATGAGTAGAATAAGTAAAATATTTGGTTGTGAAAACTTTAAAACTATCACAACTTAGTTGTATCAAATTAATTTATGTACAAGGTTGTTTTGTTGCTATTTATACTTGTTAGGTAAACTGAAAAATTACGTTAAGTTATGGATATGTACTTCTTTATTCATTAGCGTTATTATTAGCGCGGACCCTATACGAAACTCTCTGAAAAATCTAATCCTGCGTTCAACCGTACCTTGATTTTCTGAATAACAAGATCTAAAGTCATTCTCTTGTCAAACACCATATTCTGATAGACTGATCCATTAAAATCCGATTTGAATTTTTTACAAAATAAAAAAGCATCTAATTAAAGAATTTTTCTATTTGCTATATAATATAGTCACCAAAACCAGAAAAATATTTGTGGCAATAAACATGACTACATGAGTATGTAGGTTCTAAAGTAAACCTAAAAATAATGAGGCATCTTTATCTTTATATTATAAATAGAGTAGTGTCAGCTAGGCAAAGATGCAACGTTGGCACAATGGCACTGCCAAGCTAGCAATTGTGCGGCTCATATAGTTTTTTGATAAAATAAAATTTAAAATATAATAAAATAGAGAAAGAAAAGTTGAAATGTTAAAATTAAATACTGTGATGTATGTTTGGAAGGCTGGCAAATGACGGGCGAATTGTAGTTGGTGCTCTAAGCTTGAATTCTGCCAATTAATAAATAATGAAATTGGAAAGCATGCTATAAATCTGTCAATTTACACAAGTCAGAAATTGGAGTTACAGTTCAAATTACGTTAATAAATAATGAAATTAGAAAGCATGCTATAAATCCGTCAATTTACACAAGTCTCAAATTGGAGTTACAATTTAAATGATACGTTTCCATTGTATAGTGTGAAATGATTGATGAAAATATGTGATTAAATCATAATGATTTTACAATAATATCATAGCATCTAAGCGTCTAAACATGGAAACATATAATGACAAAAATTAATAGTTATTTTCAGGAACAACGATAGCAATTCACGAATGAAAACCTGCATATACATCTACTACTATAAATCCATTGTTATTGATAGTAGAAACCACAACCGATAGCCACAGATAATTCACTCATAAACTTAAATCTTTTGAACCCCTTAATACTATTGTAATCATGACAACCTGGCTAACCATGTTGAATGCCATGCATTGATGATAGTAAATCTGAGTGCGGCATTCGACTCTGCGTGGCATGAAAGTGGTTTATGAAGTTTGATGGTAATAATGGGAAGACGATTGTTACAATGGAATGCGTATTTGTGGATGAAGAGGTATACAGATTGTTTTCTAATGTTGTTGAACACATCTTCTATTTTTACAATGAAGCTATTCCAAACGCTAACTGTCGTTTTCTACCTTCAATTTTTCACAGGGCACGCGGATTCAGGCCTCAATGCCACCACATTTGGTTTCACACAATAGGATAAGCTTATAGATGAGAAGGGCTTTATCAAATGATGTACTGTAACGTCCTACCGAACAACATTGCTTGCAGAGCTACAAAACAAAAATGGAGGCTCAAATTCATGAAGCCAACATTGGTTTACATGGAGCCTAATAGGGAATTTTTGGGAAGTATTTTCTGTTTCAAACCTTTTTCAGAAATTGTCAAAGACCCAAGCGCAGACATGCTGGAGGTATTATGTAAATAAGCTACATTTACTTGACACCGGTCTTTTTCACCCGTGCAAAGCACGGGAGACTAATGTATCAACAATTACAGGTTTCTTCATACATTATTATTTTGTCAATAACACCATCAAGATAATAAACGGAGTATTCATGAGCGCAAGGAAAAAAATCCGCTAAAAAATACCATAAAATCGGCTAACTAAAATCATTAATAAATATCATAAATTCATGTAACGCAGTCCTCTCTTAGTGAACAACCTAATAAATAAAATGCAACCTCTCGAAGTGGATAACATAAGAAATATAATGCAATACTCTCTAAGTTAATAATCTTATTTTGTTTTCAATTTGAGCTGTAATAAGGAAGAGGTAAGTTGAATTATTCAAGGGAACAAAAGGCACATCGAAACATCCAGTAAAAAAAAAAATTGCAGAAAATGTCGTGATGCAAGAGTGACAGATGAACTCCCAAAAAATTAAATTACTGAAACCAACAATCAACTTATGGCGAAATATATAATAGCATTAACTTAAAAACAGTAAAAAAAGTCCAACTAAAAAAAATTAGAAATTGAAATGCATTTTTCCACCGTACCGATTATAGTTTTGACTTGATGAGGCAAATGCTAAAGATATAGTTGCCGACTTTGTCAACTTCCCCATTGCAAATATTAAAAAATTTAAGTAAGCAACATCAGCGACGATAATCGTAAACACATGTATCAACTTTAATTTAATTAATTGCATTCATTCATATCCTAATTTTTTCTCCCTAATTTTTTTATTTCTCAAGCACAAAAATTCAAGGAAAAAATTAGAAAGAACTAAAAAAAGGTCGAATCTCTAAAAACTAATCTATATATAAAAATTCATATATTAAAACCTGAATGAATACTAGAATAATGTTATAAATCATGTTTTATACAATGAGACGAGCATGATTTCATTTTGAAGCATGCCATCAACGATTTAGAGTTTTTTGTTAATGATGACAATGAGCAATGATCTTTATAAAGCTTCAACAATTAAAAATAAATGTAAATTCTTTTTTTTTTTCTTTGAAACGAATGTAAATTCTTTTTTATCAATGAATGCAATAGATTAAATATTTAGTAGTATTACCCCCGAGCGATGGAAGGGAGGATAAGATGGTATATATTTATATAAAATAACATTATAAAATAAGAAAATAAATTATTATGAAAATATTAAAAAAAATGTATAATATTATAGGTTTCAATAATTATTTATAAATTTTGGTCGAAAATATTAATAAGTTGTGTGACACTTCCCGCACCAAATTATCTCTAATAACTTAATACGTGGCGCCCACCAACGATGGATGACAACTAAGTGCCGGATCCGCCGCTAAGGCAAATTGTAACTGCGTGATTTTATCTTAATTTAAATAATAAAAAAATATTTTGTAAAAAATTTGACAGAGTTTCCTCTGTATTTTGAATATATCCGTCCTGTAAGGGATCTATTCCAAACTCCAAACATTCAACCCAACATCATACAAATCTCCTTTCAAATAAAAGAATATTGAAATATTTAAAAAAAATCTCAACCACCGTAATTAAACATCAGTGTCATTTTCCAAAACTCGAATGAGAATAATATTGAAAAGAATTAATGAATAAACTAATGAACAAACCAATAAATCTACTCCTAAAAACATTTTCTCAAACAAATACAAAGTTTCAACTAAATATTAATAAATGAATGAATAAATAAATGAACCTATTAGCTAAAGCGAAAAGTAATGGTAGTGGTGGTCAACAGGTGATCATAGCTCACGCTCAACTGTTTCATGATAAGAAAAACATTAGGAAAATATGTGAGTTTTGTAACCCAATGAGTGAATAAATTCACAAATATATATAGTTTTCCATCTAAAATATCTTCATAAAATCTCTTTATATCCAAACGCATGAATAGCATAAATAATTGAAAATCATCGAGGTAATACTAATAACTGAAATTTTAATTATATGGGGGTTATAGTACTGAATTTCTGAACTAAAAATAATTTATTGAAAAATAACATCAAAAGTAACAATGAGCACCAACACACTTGTGTAGAGTACTCTCAATACACGTGGTGTGTCGTTCAAAAGTTTGATATGTCTGAATATCTAGTCATACACGCGCAGAGCAAGCTCTAAAGGCTAAGCACCCCTGTACACGACCCAAAGCCTATGTGTGTATGAAAGTGGGTCCCAAAGACCTCTGTAATTCTTGTTATGCACTATAGAACATATCACAACAGTGCAGAGCGGGTAAATCTAACAAGATACTTTATGATGGTTTTAAAAAGATATTCAAATGATCTTTTAAAAAGAAAACACTGCTTAATGAAATCCATGATCTTTTGAAATATTTATTTATAATAACATATAACATATCATAATAAATTGCAAAAGGACATTGGAATTTAAAATATGCTATCTTTGTAAAACATAGTTTTTCCACTCACAGAACTTCGAACTGCTTCTAATTCGGTTGGTAAGCTTCCTCAATCGTCCCGTCACCATCTGAAATAACAATGATATTCTAATCAAAACCTATACACATGAATTTTCAACCAATTGCCTACCCATATTCAATACCAAGTTTTAACTTTTCTAAAATTCTCTAATTTCCTCATTTTGTTGCTTTATTTCACTTCTTTTATTGATTTTACCATATTTCATACTATTGGAACTAGCCAATTGAATCCCAAAATAAATCCCTAAACTTTCAGCATCTAGGTAATGTTAGTTTCAATCCATTTCATCACCCACTACTCAATTACCATCAATTCCACTTCAAAATATTTAATTATGGCTATATAACATCTTAATAACACCCAATTAACCCAAACTAATGATAAATTTCGAATCCCCAATGTCTATTCGTAAAACCCTAAAATTAGATTCACTATTTACCTCGAATTCAATGAGGAAAAATTGAAAAAATACACTTACCCCTTGAAACCACGACGAATCCAAGCTTTCCCTTCCTTTTTCGCTTTTCCTTTTCCTCTTTTTCCTTTCTTTTTCTTTTTCCTACGCGTGAATCGGCTCCTCGTTCTCAGTTTCTGCCACAATTTACTTGGTTGATTCCTATTGTTCATATATATATATATATTATTGGCAATTTGCAACCTAGGTCCCATCTCTTATTTGGTTGATTTAAGTTGGTCATTTAGCTCTTAATTGCATCCATAACCCAAAAACTTCTAATTAAATCAAATAAATCCATAAACTTGTAAATAGACCAAATTAAATTCCTTTATGACTTGACTTTGACCCACAATTAACGGCTTTGACCAAGTAATAGCTAAAATTAAAATATGCAAAAATTCGGGTTGTAACATTGTGTCTTTTAATTCTTTCAATTAATTGTGATTGATTCCTTTTTTTTTCCCTACGTGCATTGATTCCATTTCAATTATAAGAAGAACATTATTTTCCTAATCTGAATTGACGATATAATTCCCAAAAATTATTTAATGAAATCTTTTCTTTTTCATTAAAAGCGTTATTCCAAAAGTAGTTTAGCAAGGATTAAATAAACATGTGAATGAAAAGAAAAGACAATTCGTATTTAAGTACCCATTTGTGGATATGGAAAGATTCACCAATTAAATACATTGGTGGAAAAACATTTTGAATAAACGTAATTTTTTCAAAAACTTAGGATGTATTTGATTGCCATGATTTTTCATAGAAAATATAGAATCTTGGAAATTATTTTCCAACTTGGTTCTTTGATTACAAAATTTTCCATGGAAATAATTTTCTATGTACAACTACTTAAAACATGTTTTAGCCTATTTTCCATGGAAAACAATTCCCGCCTCCCCTAAAGAAAATATTTTCCATGTAAGATGAAAAATATTTTCTTTTCCATCTTTTCCTATCAAACACACCTTATTCACCGACAATTAGCACTTAGTCATTCTAGCCTAATTTAAATATACCAATTTTGTTTTAATGAGAAGGAAAGATTTCCATCATTTAGTTAAACACGTGCAGTAATGACCCATTCATTCTTTATATAATTGAAATAGCATGCAGAAATTCAGCTCTATCTTAAAAAGGAAAATTGGTTTTTCCTGATTTTATTTTATTTGATTGCGAATGCCAACTAGGCACTACCAACGTGGCACAGTGCCTAGTTGGCACTCCAAGATTTATAATATAGAGATCAATTTATCTCTATTACTCCCTAGTGTAAAATAAGTCAATGAATACAAAGAATGGAAAAATTAACTTGGAAAGACCAACAATCAATGTATGGGCAAAAATAATAATAACACTTGAAAGTAAGTTTTGAAAATGAGCACCACATTATAAAAAATATAGTTTAATCCCAATAAATAAATTACCGTAAAATAAATTAATTGGAATCATGAATCAAAATGCAAAATCATAAACACATGTCATAAGTTTAATTAATTTTGTTCATTAATTTCCTACATTTTATTCATTAATGTCGTTAGTTATCAAATACAGATATTAAAGGGAAAAATAAAAATTAGAAAGAAATAGAAAGCGAAAAAATCACTAAAACTAATCTATATTTAAAATAAGAATTGGACAAATGTTATATTAAAGATTCAAGAAGCCATATAGGCACCTGAATCTAAAACTAAAATGCAAAAAAATAAAACTTAAATATTCTCGAAAAGCTATAAACATTAAAAGAAATTGGAAAGGAGAGAATCACCAAGTTCATCCGTTTCTTGGTTGCATTGCATCCGGAAAACTTTTCTTCGTCTAAAAAACTTCTATAAGAACATTTCAGCAATATAATAGTGTTATTCTATTAGCAATACATGCAATGTCATTCAATCAGGAATATCTAGTCTACATTCTCAACTATCTTTTTGAAGGCCATTCCTCTAAGATTTGATTTTGATAATTCTATTTAGGAGCATGGATTTGTTGACTAAGACAAAAGGACATTGATCTAATTAAAAAACAAAAAAAAAAAAGGTGCTCACAATTCAAAAGGAGCGCCAAGTTATGTTTGACAATAGTTTGTGACATAAATGGTGTACACAGTAAGAATCGTTTTACTCAATTCCATAATCAATTAGCTATCAACATATTTCAATTTTTTCTATAAAATAATAGCAAATCGCTTACAATTGGCAGGGCACTTGCAATTGCAGAAGCTCTAGCTCAAGCACGAACCCCTTCTACAATCCAAACAAAGTTGAATCTCAAATAAATCTAACTTCTTAAAACAATAGGACTTTCAAATTTGTGAAACTCATTTCAATGAATCATCTCCGAAGGACCAATTAATTAAACTCTACTAATCTAACAAATAGAGGAGAAAGTATAGAATCCTAAAAGCACGTAAATCTAGTTTGCTTTCATGTCACTCACTTCAAAAATTTGAACAATTATGTTGATTCAAAAAATTAATTTATACCTTGAAAAAGAAAAAGATAAAAGAGCCTATCAATTGATTCACATCCCTAATCTTCCGTAGAGAGAATTTCTTAGTTTAAAGCTCTGCTTGAGTTCTAAGATGAAATCAATAGTTGGATTGAAGGAGGAATTTGAAGAATATGTAGAAAAAACTAATACCTTACCAGAACTGTCATTGAAAGGATATTTCTTGCGTGAGGAATTAGACAACGCTGAGTTGGGTCCAGGCTAATATGTTGGGAATAGTAATTAAATAATATAAATTGGAACCAATCTATCATCTCAAACTTTTAGATCAAACTAGTTTTCACCCTCCGTGTGTTGCACGGGAGTAAAGCAGTATAGATTTACGTGAAATCTAAAAATATTTGTGTAGATTAATTTTTATGGTAAAGAGTAATAGAAAATAATTTTTTTAACAAATGATAGTTATGTTTAATCGATAATATCATAACGTAATATAAAATTTAAATATTTGATAGCATATGGTGCTATAAACCTATTTAAATTAAGTTGATTTAGTTGAGATTTTACTTTAAATAAATTGTTTATCGTTGCCATGATAATTCCTCGTAAATATTCTAATGGGCATTAGCTATACAATAATTTGATTATTTTAAATTTTTATGTGAAATGTAAATGTTCTTTTTTAGGAGGAGAAAAAAAATACAACAGACGATAAAAACTTTAAAAAATATAAAATTAATTAAAATCCAGATCATAGTTCAAAACCAATTTATTAAAACACGAAAATAAGTGCAAACAAAACTAAAAATTAGTTTATGGTACACTATAGAAAAATCATATTAATTGGAAAAGAAATCATGACAATTTTTAACAGAAAGTTAAATGTAATTCAAAACGGCCAAATAAACAGATATTATAGAAAAGAAAATTCATATTTTTTCATTTTATGATGTACTCATAATTCACAAAATTCATCTGTTGTTGGTTGTCATTCTAGATTAAATTATAAAAAGATTTTATAATAAAAATCTATTAAATACAAAATATATGACCAATTAAATACGATTGAAATACTAATTACTTTGCTTGAAATGTACGCACTTCAAGTCTATCAGCATTAACCAATAGTCATGCCTCGTGATCATCGTCTATTAGTTGTGGTTCTCTTGTGAATGGATAATACATAATGTATGAAACTTTTTTTTTGCGTGAATCGAAAACTAATAATTGAAAAATAATGTATATAAAAAATTCTAATTAAATATTATTCAAACTTTGAATTTGACAAAGGAATAATATAACCTCGATAGACTGATTTCAAACTTATTCGTAAAAATTATTCATCTCAATAGCACGATACTGTGAAAGAGTGTAGTACATTTCTTCATTACTGAAATAAATTGTAATTGAGCAAATGAGAATTTAAAAAAAATTAAAAAAAGAACAACTCAACCAACGTAGAAACAAATAAAAACAACATAATATAAACAAAATATATATTATACAATAAGATAAAACTAGTGAAGAACTAATTAGATACTCTACTGTATATTAAACGATAAGATAATTTTAGTGAATGACTAATGAGATACGCTTCATTTAGAAAATCTATTTGTGACCTTCCATCATTTATAGTAGAATCCATCTGCCCTCCCATTGATATAAATAAATAAATACATCATGTTATAGGCTTGAATGGTTCACACAAAATGACCATTTTTTTCATTCATATTATATAGTAAATCGCTTAATTATAACAGGGGGCATATCTCATTCGTGGAAGCTTGATCACTTGCCCTTACATATAACAAAATGGAAAGGCATACAACGAAATGGAAATTTTGGAACTCGACATCTTTCATAATGCTTGTGTATTCTTTTATCGTGCCAATATATTGTGTTACGAAATTCACACATATAGGAGGAATCTCCTAAATCTATCTATGATTCACTTAAAAAAAGGTCTGTATATTTTCTCATCTTACCTAAAAGAACATAGAAATCAAAATTATTATGTAATAGTTTCAGTTTAATAAATAAGTCCTCTTTACATATTAGTCAAACATTGTGATTCTTTGTAATTTTTAATTTATATGTAGAATATAATGAATGCTATAAAATTTCTCTACTACTTTTAGAAAATAATTAGGAAATATTAATGTTCCTTTTGGGTTATAGAAAATTAGAAAATGAAAAAAATCTTGTTGTGTAAGGAAATTTTTTTTACTCTTAAGCAAAAAATTAAAGATATAATTAAAAATATTTAAAGTACAAATTAAAGACATAATTAGAAATATTTGAAGTAACAAATTTAAGGCTGTGTTTGATTGTGTATTTTTTTTTCCGGAAAACCAACTTTTCCGCCTTTTTCCAACTTTTGGTATGTTTGATTGCATTTTTTTTTTCAGAAAAACGTTTTTCAACTTTTCTCGAAATCCATTCTTTTTCTTATTTTGATAGAAAACATTTTGTTTGGGGGGAGGAGGTTTTTGGTTTCCTCGAAAAACTTGTTTCATTTTTTTAATAGACAATTTGCTTTAACTATAGAAGTAAGGAAAATTATCAAATTTCATGGAAAAACACAAAAATAAGTAATTTATCATAAAAATAAGTAATCCGTTCTAAGCAATCCGCGTGTTGAAATCTAGCAATTTAACCATTTGTAATGCTTCTGTTTGAATATAATAACTTCTCAGTACATGTAATTGGTAGTTTATCTAGTACAGTAAATCAACAACAAAAATTGTATTAACTGTATTTGACGTAGCATAGTGGGTTCTTCTGTTTGAATTATAATTTTTGTTATTTTAAATTTTACTTATTTTACAGATAAATATGTAATTTATCACTAAAAATAAGTAACGTTTAAAATAGTAAAATTTATATATCAAAACTATATTCATATTAAAGATCTCGATGAATAGAATAATATGGAAAAAAAATTAAAAAATTATAATTATTTATCCCTCAAATCGATTTTCCAAAATAAAGTTAATATTCACCCCTATTTTTAGGGTGAATGAAATTGATTTCTATGATTTATGACACTTGGCAGAAAATAAGTGGTCCAGCAAATTTTTAACTAAAATTTTGTCTTAATAACTGTTTTTCAATTAGCCAACTTCCAATCACGTCTTCTTTATAATATATATAGATGGTTTCACAACTCCAACATGGTATCAGAGTAGATAATGGTCCTTGGTTCTACTCTTACTGCCGCCCATTTAAAATGAATTATGTAAGTGTTAGACTTTGTTTGGGAAAAAATAAATCCCACGTACACGTGAGAGAGTGTATTGAGAATAGTAATTAAATAATATAAATTGGAATTGATCTATTAGCTTAAAATTTTAGACCACATGGTTCCACAAAGGCAACATAATACGCTTCCTGCTGTTGTTGTGTACCCCTTGCTCTGGTTTAGTCTTGGTAGAAAAAACTCGATCATGTCTGGGCTAATTTGGGATGGTTAGAAGCCCAGAAATATGCGGAAGATGATAAGTGGTGGACGATTAATGTGCTTTCGCTGTTGCTGTTATACGCATAATCTAGTTTAGGCGAAGAAAAACAGAACTCACAAGCAAGTTTGTGACAATTTGGGAGGAATATGCAATGCGGAACTGGGCTCAATACTAATATGGTTCTATCACATGAACTCTTCAAAAGGATAAGGTGAAAAAAGAATGAATAAGACAAAGGTGTCTGGAATTAGTCACAAAAAATCTTTGAAACTTGCATCGGGAGTTTGAAGAGGATTGGAAATATGCATTCGTTTATGCCGTTGAAAGCAATGCTAGAATTGTTTGGTCTATGTAGAAACCTTGACAGGGATACTAAGTAATCTAAATCTCTACATTTATTACTTCCATATATATATTGATTTAATATCTATACTACTACAAGGGTTAAAATAAGTAAAAAAAAAAGAAAAAGAGAATAATCATATATATATATATATATATAAGTAGGAAATTTTCAGCATATTTTTTAAATTAAATTAATTAGTTTTCCCACGTAAACCAAATCCTTTTTTGTCTTTTGATTTTTTCCCATTTTAGTAATTCATAATCATTCTCCTACAATCTAATTAACTAATCAATATCTATATTAAATCTTGTCCTCACCAAAATAAGGAAATATACATAGTCGAATTAGATTTTTTCAAATCTCCACTAATTCAAATTTATCTTCTGTAAGCTTTTTGTCTTTTGATTTTTTCATTTTTTATTAATTCATAATCAATCCTAATAAACAAATTAATAAATCATTATTTATATTAAACACTAAATATTAAATCTAAATTTCGTTTCCCTGCATAAGTATTGATAATAATTATTTTATTATTTTTTAATCAAATGTGAGGCTTTATATCTATATATATAGAATAAATGCCTTTTTTTTTATAAATAATTAACTGCAAAACTAAAATTAATTATTAAGAAATAAAATTAATTACAATTAATAATTTCATTAAGATTTGATTATTATGTGATACAAAATTAGCATTCACTAAAATTTTACAAAAAATTAAAAGAAAAGTATAACATTAAAATTTAAACATTTTATTGGACCCACTAATTAAATTTTGAAATAATTAATTATTTTTATAAATAATTAGGTAAGGAATGAAAATTAATCGAAATTAGCAATTTCGCTAAGATTTAATTTTTGTGTGATACAAAATTAAAAATCATTAAAATTTTACATAAAATTAAAAGGAACTTGTAACATGATTAGATTGATCCCTTTATTTAATTTAAGAAATCATTAATTATTTTCAAAAATAAAATTAGCTAAATAATTAAAATTAGCAATTTCTTTGCAATATAATTTTGGTGTGATAAAAAATTACAATTCATTGAATTTGGACACAAAAACTAAAAGAAACATGTAAGATTATTATTTTTAATTAATCAATCAATTATTACATTAATCCAATATTTTTTATTAATTGAATATATATCTATTTCTATATCATATCTTTTAAATTGCAGATATTCTTTAGTATAAATAATTAATTGAAAACTAGCTTTATTATTACATTTCAACAGTTTATACATTTTGAACAGATTTTTGATTAGTTTGGACGATTTTGTTGTTGGATTTGATTAGTAGTCAATTAGCTTTTAGAATGGGTTTTATTATTGCATTTCAACAGTTTATATCGAATTTGGGCTACAGTTCTCATCAATTTTCATGGTTTTTGTTATTTAGATTTGATTAGAAGAACTATTAGTCTTCATTCCTCTAATGTTTCTTCTTGATTGATAAAGCTTTTTTTTGAAGACAAACACAGGTTAAGCCTTTTGTAAGACTATGTTTCTTCTTAATATTGAATATGAAGCATTTTACCAATATGAAAAGCCCACCATACACTACTACTTTGGAGATTGTTAATAAAGGCATTTTACTGATTAACTTACCAACACGACATCGAAAGAATCATTTTCCAAAACAATGAACAATGATTACATAAGTGCCATTAAAAGAAGTTTTTAAATTGTTAAGGCAAATTCATGGATTCATAGAACTTTCTTCACACTGTTAAATTTATTTTTCCTGGATTATTTAGTTTTTATGCAAATATGTTCATTATGAAAATTAATTATGCTTCTTTTGTATAGTTGATTAATATTTTTAGTTCACATAATTTGTTACAATTGCAAAATTCTAATAAATTTTATAATTTTTTATAAAGTCGATTAATTTGCAATGCAACTATTACTACTCAGAAGTATGAAATAAATTAAAATATGAATTGACCTAATTCAATGGATTGTTTGCCGTAAATTATTGAAATAATTATTCTTTCTTTACACCGATAAATTTCTTTTTCTTTCCTTTTTCATTTAATTTTTTTTATATTCTTAGCTTGAGACGACACAATTTTTTAAATACTAAACGTAAATTCGTAAATTGATCGTACTTTCTTCACACTAATAATTTTTCATGTCTTGGATAGTTTATTTTTTGTACACATATGGAAAATACTTTTCAACGGTTGAAAAGAGTTCCAATCAAAAGAGTCTTGTACTCACTTATTATGAAGAACCAATTGTAGTTTCTTCTCACTATTAAAGTTTTTTATTTTTTTATATGATCAATTTTTAAAGCATTAATACAAGTCGACACAGTATTTTAAATTATTAAGGTAAATTAGTGGACTTATCATACTTTTTTCACACTACTAATTTTTTTCTTGGATCATTTAGTTTTTATGCCAATACATTGATTGTGAAAATTAATTATACTTCTTTTGTATGATTGGTTAATATTTTTAGTTCACATACTTCGTTACAGTTACAAAAGTCCAATATACTTTATAATTTTTTCCAGTAGATTAATTTGTAATATAACTATTATTATTTACAAGTATAAAATAAATTAAAAAATGAATCAACCGAATTCAACCGATTTCTTCCGGTAAATTGTTGCAACAATTATTCTTTCTTCACAGTGATAAATTGTTTTCTCTTTTCTTTTTCTTTTTTTTGTCATTCATTTCTTATACCATTAGGTTGAGATGACATAATTTTTAAAATACTAAGGATAAATTCATGGATTGATTGTACTTTCTTCAAACAATTAAATTTTCCTCTTGGATTATTGATTTTTTGTGCCCATATAGAAAATGGTTTTCCATAGTGGAAGAGAGTTCCAATCAAAAGAGCGTTGGACTCACTTATTGTGAAGAAACAATTGTAGTGTCTTCCCACTGTTAAATTTTTTATTTTTTAATTTTTTATATGATCAATTTTTTAGACCATTAATCGGAGTCGATACAATATTTTAAATTGTCATGATAAGTCCATGGATTGATCATACTTTCCTCACACTATATTTTTTGTTTGCTTGGATCATTTGATTTTTATGCCAATATGTTCATTAAGAATCATACTTCTTTTGTACGGTTGATTAACATTTTTAGTTCACATAATTCTTTACAATATCAAAACTCCAATACACTTTACAATTTTTTTAGTAGATTAGTTTGTAATGCAACTATTATTGTTTACAAGAATAGAATAAATAAAAATATTAATCAACCAATTCGATGGATTGTCTTTGGTAAATTGCTGAAACAGTTGTTGAGGCAATTATTTATTTCTTAGCACTGTAAATTTCCCCCCTTTTTTAAATTAATTTTCATACCATTAGGTTGAGCTGACATTATTTTTTGAATCCTAAAGTTAAATTTGTAGATCTATCGTACTTTCTTCACACAATTAAATTTTTTTCTTGGATCATTTATTTTTTCTACATACATGAAAAATGCTTTTCAGTAGTGGAAGAGAGTTCCAATCAAAAAGTGTCGAACTCACTTCGTATAAAGAAATAATTATAGTTTCTTCACACAGATAATTTTTTCCCTTTTTTGTATTATCAAATTTTTAAATAATTAGTACGAGCCGACACAATAATTTAAATTGTTAAGATAAATTAGTGGATTAATAGTACGTTGTTCACATTATTCATTTTTTTGCCTTAGGTCATATAGGTTTCATACCAATATGTTCATTGCGAAAATTAATTATATTTCCTTTGCATAGTTGATTACAATTTTTAATTCACATAATTCGTCACAATTGCAAGCTTTAAATAACCTTTCTAAATTTTTTACAATAGATTAATTAATTTTTAATGCAATTATTATTATTATTTACAAGTATAAAATTGGTCTAATTGACACCTTAACCATGAATCAACGTTATTAGTTACGCAACGTTGAAGTAGAAAAGCTAAGAATATGAACTGTGTTGTTAGTCTAGTTGTATCGTAATGAATTATTGAATGAATATATATGGAAAAAAGGAAAATGGAGATTTAAAGCTAACAGTACGTAATTATTGAGTTAAATTACGAAAGATCATATTTAAAATTGTAATTATCTATGAGTACTTACACCATCATCTTTGTAATGGACCAATTTGGAATGACATAAATTATATTATACTTTTTTATTTTTTTAATTCACATAGAGTTATTACAATTTTAAAGTATGAATAAAACCATAAGGTAGAGAAATAGGGCCTTTAGGTGATTATTAGTTGTTCTCATATTCTGATTCTTAAGATAATACAATATTTAATCAATATATATGGAATGTTGAAAAATTTGTCACCCGCACAATGCATGGTTGAAACATCTATGATTTGAATCGGAAGGGTATGTTGCAGTCTCAAGGATGACGCATAGGAAGGGAATAAAGTTTGTGATATGTGTTGACGATGGTCGCCCAACTACCACGACCACAAATACCGTCTTGATAGGTTATGTTTTTGTGTGTTAATTCTTCCATTTTAGGCATGTTTAGTTTGTGTTTTCTTTTCCTTAAAGTATATTTTCACTTGTGTTTGTTTTATTTTGTTTTAGGAATGGAAAAGAAGCGATAATAGGTGAAAATGGTTAAAATGGCTAAAAATCCAAAGTTTGGGGACTAAAATGAATCATTCAAAAAGATGGAGGACTTTGGGTGCTATGTTTGAAGAATTTTTTTTTATGATGCTTTTTTGTGCTCATTTGAAAGAGCTTGGAAAGACTATTCTCTCACTTTTACGGACCTCAATTCCGAGTTTTCTGGAAAAAATTATGGCCATCAAAAGTTTGACACCAAATTTGAATAGCCCAAGGGGCTGCCAGCGCACCTATATGAGTGGGCAAAAATATGAGCCTAGAACTTGTCTTTTTGTTTCCTTTTTTTAGTTAGACTATTGCACACGTTTTTGAGGGATTTTGGACTACTTTTTGGGGGCTATGGCGAGCAAAATACCCAAAAAAAAAAAATGGAGAGTTGGATCATTGGTGCTAGAAGAATACAAGTTTGGAGCAGAAATTGAAGAACTCAAGAGATTGAAGGCTTCAACTTTATTTCTCTCAAATCCGTTATGTATTTAGTTTTATTTATTGTTTTTAGTCTTTATTTCAATTCAATGAGTAGCTAAACCCCTAGTACTTGGGATGATTTATGAATCCCAATTATGAACTTTAATTCCATGTGAATGGATCCGAATTTCTAGTAATTTATTTGTGTTAATTCTATGTTGTTAGGTTATTTTATTTGCCTTTCTGATCAATTGGTGAATGTCTATATTGGTTTATGTTTGATTCGATGGAGGAAAACATGAATTAGATTTAGCCAATATAGAACGCTAATTTAGATAAGATTTAAAGATAAACTTGTGGTTAATGCGATCACATAGGTGGAATTTCGAGGAAATCTATTAGAATTTCTTTTTTGAGTGTGTTCATAAAGGTTGATAACGAATTTACTTAGAGATAGGTAAATTGGGAAGATTGAATAGATTTAATTATCATCGAGAGAGGTACTTATATAATTTAGGAAATTTGATCATTAACACAGATTAAGGGGATCAATTGGATGAAGTATTGAGTCTCAATTTTTTAAACCCTTTGATTAAATCTACAATTCTTTTAATTCTTGCATAATCGATTTAGTAGACCTTAACTTCCTTCGCATTTTGTTTCAATTTAGTATTATTGCACCAATTAATTTGACTCGTCAAATAGAGTAATAACTTGACAAATTTTGGTGCTGAAATCAAGTCCCTAGGGGTTCAACACGTGGACTCACATCCAATGTAGTACTTGCTCGACTCGTACACTTGCGGTTTCACATTGTACTACACATTTTTAAGCGAACAGGTTTTTGGCGCCGTTGCCGAGGACTTATAATTGATATCAATATCAGCCAGTTTTTGCTTTAGTTTGACTTTTTTTTGGTTTGTTTTAACTTGTTTCGTTCTTTTTTCTATTTTGTTTTAGGATTATATATTGCCATTCCCAGATGGAGATCTACACTCGCTTGACACGGAAATATATGATAACTGGCACTCAAACCCTTCCTATACGATAACTAGCACTCAAACCCTTCCTACTCCATTGAAACAATAAGAGCCAATGAAGAGTTAATAACCATATTATGTCACACTTGAAAGAGTATGAAAGGAAATTTGAGAGTCAAAGAAAAGAGTCAAATATAGTATGTTATTGTTGTTGCTCAATAAATCACACACTTCTTGTTGCACATTTAGTTCCCCAGATAGATTTAGTATATGATAATTGCCACGCAAATCACGCAAATCATGCAATCATGGATTGTCCAGTTGTACATTTAGCACCACAATCATATGAGCGGGTAGTTTACAAGGAGAATAACGAGTTTCAGGAAAATGGATTCTCTTCGGATACCAATCAACTAAGTACTCTACAAACAATTGTTGCACCAAAAGACTCTACTATAGAGGGCGAATGTGAGAAAGACAAGGAAGTGAACTCATATGAGCAACCTCCAGATTTCACTCTTGAGGAGATTGAAATTATAAATAATTCCTACAACTCAGATAATTGCTCAAAAATTATTTTCGTGATCAAACATGATGAGGAGGTTGAAGTTTTCATAGTCCAATTTGAGCATACTAATGAAGTCAGCCTATATTTCCATGAAAAGAGCATGGTAAATTTTTGGGGGATGCTTTCAACATGGTGCGAAGCTAATCTTGACAAGCCAAGCAAGTTATCCAAATCAATATTTAAAGTACCTCGAAGGATCATCATCCAAGCAAAGTTGAGCTTTAGACTTTAAAAGAAGCATTTATTGGGAGGCAACCCAATTTTCTTTCTCTTAACTTCTTTCATTTTATGCGTGTTTTGTGTGCTTGACTACTTTTTTTTTTTTTAATTTTATTTGAGTGTGAATGTGTGAATTATATTAAGTTTAGCATTATTTATATGTTTTCACGTGGTCTTTAGTTATTTTCTCTCTTTAGTTTCTTACTTTATTTGATGATGAATTTGATGCGAGGTATAGACTTGAGATGTGCGAACCATCAAGTTTAAAGGCCCTTAAGAGATCACGTGCAGTGAAATACTCATTAGGCAATGGAGAAGCCCAACGACCACCTCAGAGGAGTCTCTTATTCCCTCTTTTCACTTTTATTTCAGTGTCGAGAATAAGGTTTTGGGGGGGGGGGGGCAAAGTTCCCCTTTCCATGTTTCCATATTTCGTCAGCTGTGATTTTTTCTTGTGGTTTGATTGTGATTTGTTATGTGTGTATGGTTGTGTGTTTTGACACATTGGATGCATGTGAGATGGACATGCAGTTGCTGGACGAAGGGACATTCATAGTTGGTGCCCTTGCATTAGCTGGGAAATCATTGAGCACCTTAGTTAAGACAGTTTTTCATTGTTTTCTAATCAAAATTGGAAGTTGGTATTCATTGAAAACCTTTGCACTTAGATAAAACCCTGAAATGCAGAACAAAAAATGTTATCTAAGCCTTTTATCTAATTAACCTAAAAGCGTTCAGTATTAGCAGGATGTGTTAGGGCCCCATGGTTGGAATTTTTTTGGTGAACTTGTCTTTTGCTGATAGAGTTAGAACCTTGAACTAGGACTGGCACTTACCTATGCTGAGTAGATGAATAAGATCAATACACATTGTCCATAATTTGTGAGCTTTTGAGCCTTTAAAAAAGCATATGCATTACATGAAATCTTATTCTTTGAATGTGTGTTGTCATGCATGGTGTAACTCCTCTAGAACTTTCTTTGGTATACATATTGTGATGCTCTTGGGTACAAATGCAAACTATTTAAAGGCAATTTCAAGACGAGCCAAATTTTAGCTATCAAAATGAGCCTACCTCATCAGTTATCCCACTTTGGTAGCCCACTTGAGCCTTAAAGCATTTTTGTTGAAAATTGAGCCACAATTCAAACCATGAGATCTCATTTGTTGTTTACCCTCTTTGAACCCCACGTGGAGAATTTCATAAGCAATAGAGATTCGACAAAAATTGGGAGAATAAAAGGGATGTGGGATAGTATTGAGTATTGTGATGATTTATCCTTTGAGTGAAAAGAAAGGAATGGGAAATTTCGGTTTTGGTCGAAAATGATGAAAGCAAAATCTTGCTTCTCCCAAAAAAAAAAGGTCTAAATAGCAAGGAAAAAAAAAGAAAGAAAAAGAGAGAAAAAAGCGAATAAGTGAAGCAAGAAAAATGCATTGGGGAAGATAAAAAGGAGAAATATGTTGTGGTGAGGAAAAAAGAGAGAGCCTCTTGTGTGCTTAAAGTTTGTGAATTTAATTCACTATTGAGCCTAAATTGATCCTTTTTATCCCACCTTACTCGAACCCCCATTACAATCCAAGAGGTCTTTTACTTGCGTACGTACATTTGAATGCTCAAATTTGATCGATTGGCAACCATAAGGTAAGAATACTCTATACATTGACTTGAGTGAAAATTGACACACACTAAACACCTTTGTATGATCTGAGTGAATACTTGTCAGGGTGTTGGGTCTCATTACACGTGTAAAGTTAGTGGTTTAAAGTGTTAGTCTAAAGTTCTGGATGTGACAACTCATGAGGCGGGGGGAATTTTCATGAATAAAAGTCTTACCATTGTTTCCTAACATGTAATGCTAATACTGGGTGGTTTTTGGTGAAACTCATTACTTTATAGAATCTCCAGGGTCAATTGATGAATATAGAGTGGATTCACGAAAGGAGTGAGAAAAATAACGACCAATTGGGAAGGATTTACGATGTTGGGCTTTGAACTTCCCTTTTTAATAAGACAATTCTAGAAAGAGTTGCCTCTGTTGCACACCTTCACACGCCGATTGTCTAATGGAAAATTTACTACATGATTTTGAAGGTATATCAGCTCATGTTCATCATTTGTGACCTCTTTATTAGGCAAGCTAAGAGTTTTTACATTATCTCATGCTTGTGTGTGAAGTCAAGTTCTAATATCTTTGCTTGTTTGCTCGCGTGTTTTTAGAATTTTGTTGTTTGAGGCTGAACAACACTCTAAGTGTGGGGGTTGATAGGTTGTGTTTTTGCATGCTAATTTTCCCATTTTAGCATGTTTAGCTTGTGTTTCTTTTGTTTAAAGTACATTTTTACTTTCGTTTGTTTAATTTTATGTTAGGAATGGAAAAGAAGTAAAAAGAGGTGAAAATGGCGAAAAATCCAAAGTTCGGGGACTAAAATGAATCATTCCAAAAGATGGAGGACCTTGAGTGCAAATTTTGAAGGTTTTTTCTGCTTTTTTGTGCTCATTTGAAAGAGCTTGGAAAGAAGATTTGCTCACTTTTTACGAAACGCAATTCCGAGTTTTCTAGCAAAAGTTATGGCCGTCAGAAGTTCGGGACCAAATTTGAACAACCTAAGGAGCTGCGGGCGCACTTGCACCCGCGGGCAAAATTGCTAGCCCAGAACTTGTCTTTTTGTTTCCTTTTTCTAGTTAGACTATTGCACAATTTTTTTAAGGCTTTTAAATGACTTTTTGCGGGGCTATAAAAGGGAAAGAAAAACACAAAAAAAGAGAGTTAGATCATTGGAGAAGATTGGAGCTACAACATCACTAGTTCGGGAAAGAAATTGAAGAACTCAAGAGATTGAAGGCTTCAACTTTATTTCTCTCAAAAACACATTTACTTTCATTTATTGTTTTTAGTCTTTATTTGAATTCAATGAACAACTAAACCCTTAGTACTTGGAATGATTTATGGATCCCAATTGTGAACTTTAATTCTATGTGAAGGAATCCAAATTTCTAGTACTTTATTTGTGTTAATTCTATATTGTTGGGTTATTTTATTTACCTTTTTCATCCATTGGTGAATTTCTCTATCTGGTTTATGTTTGATTTGACAGAGGAAAGCATGAATTAGATTTAGGCAACGTAGAACACCAATTTAGACCAGATTTAAAGATAAACCTGTAGTTAATGCGATCACATAGGTGGAATTTCGAGGAAACCTATTAAAATTTCTTGTTTGAATACATTCATGAAGGTTGATAATGAATTTACTTAGAGATAGGTAAATTGGCCCGATTGAATAGATTTAATTATCATCGAGAGAAGTAGTTATACAATTTAGGAAATTCGATCGTTAGCACGAGTTAATTACTCCCTCCGTCCCACTAAGATAGGCAAGTATTCCTATTTTGTCAGTCCCAAATTATAATCCAATTTCCTTATTGAATGTATAGTTTATTTTCCATGTACTAAAATATCCCTATTTAAGATAATTGGAATACTAAACATCAAGATAGATATTTTATCTCCCAAGATATTTAAACATGTTCACACTACTTTTTGACCATTCAATATAGGGGTAAAATTGGAAGAATATATGAATATCTTATAATTTCAAGAACATTTAAGATGTTTTCTTAATATGTGTGAAAAATGGTGGTTGTCTATCTTAATGGGACGGAGAGAGTATTTTAGATCCATGAATGTGGGATTATGGGGATCAATTGGATGAAATATTGAGTCTCAAGTTTTAAAACCCTTTGATTCAATCTACTGTTCTTTTAATTCTTGCATAATACATTTAGTAGAGCATAACTTGCATCGCATTTTGTTTCAATTTAGCATTACTGCACCAATTAATTTTATTCGTCGAATAGTGCAATAACTTAACAAATTTTGGTGCTGAAATCAAGTCCCTGTGGGATCGACATGTGGACTCACATCACTATACTACTTGTTCGACCTTATACTTGCCGTTTCGCATTACACTACACATTTTTAAGTGAACACGTCTATAAATAAGTGTTTAGTAACTTATAATTTCATACTTATTAATCACATTAGGTGTGTTGTTCAGTTTATTTGGTTTTTTACCCAAACCCTTTATGTCATTCGTGGTTTGATATGTAAAGTAAATGATTATATTTATATATTGTTATTGTGTTTGTGCTCTTATATTTTATATAGGTATAATATCCCCATCACAAATTTGGTAGAGTTATACAAATTGATTATATGTAGCACTTATACATTAGTGGCACTGTGATCATATCTTAAATATATGATGTTATTTCTAAAAATTGTTGTAGGTTTCTTATACTAAAGCGCAAGTGTTCGTGTAAAAGTGATATTAGAGATGTTTCGCTCGTCTAAGAATTTATTTATTATCTTAGTACAATTCAATTGTATAATAACACAAATTTTTATATTATATGTGACAATTATGGATATGACTTATATTTGAGTGCATTCATCATTTTTGTCAAAACACAAAGATGTTTCTATTGTTTGTCTTGTGTGTTGTTGATGACTATTATTGATGGTATTGTATTTGGATTGCTTTAATTATTGATGTCATTAAGAGTATTATAAATTAAATTTTGTGCTTTTTAGTGAGTTTTTCCCGGATGTTTGCAAGGATGATACAAAATAAAGGGGAAGTTTTGTTGAAATTTTCCAAGAATGATTTCATTAGTTTTATTAATGAAGTTTACTGTTTCAACTCATTATTTATTTTTTTTCGAAGTCTTATGTTAATACGACTAATATCTATCAATATTATTATTAGCTAAAAAAATTATTTTCTCGTGCAACAAACGAGTAAAATGACTAGTAAAATCTCAATTTCCCTACCAAAGGGTTTGATTTACACATTACAATTATAATAGATCATGTGGAAAAAAAATTAATAGTAGAATAAAATTAGACTAATTATAATAGATCATGTGAAATAAAAAAAATGAATATTGCAATAAAATGAATTAATCTCATGTTACTTATTTGAACAATGGAACGAAAACTGTGTGTTACAATATTTTTTTAAAAAGTGGAAACCAAAAATTATTCATAAAATGAAATATAAAGACCACTCCTTTACATTATATTAACGAAAAGACTATTGGCCATTCTCGTGATTAACAGTGGGTGGAAACATTTGGGAAAACGGAAAAGATGGTTCCTAGTGGATGTAAGGGCTATTGACCATTAATATACATCCGGAAAACAAAGTGGCTCCTAATGGGTTTTAAGACCATTGGCCACTAGCTTATTTCGGAAAGGAAAAAATGGTTCTTTGCTGGTATATAAAGACTATTGGCCATTAATACGATTTCGGGAAAACAAAAAACAGTTTGCAGCAGGTGTATAGACTGCTGGGCATCACGGGAAATTTCAAATAATACATTCCGATTGTACTATATCAAGATACAATGGTGTCATAAAAGCATTCGATATTAAATCTCGAGAATGTTGGGCATGCCAAAATATCATAAAAATATTGTGCACATTGACACATTCAAAGATCAATCATAAAAATACTAGTGCCACTATGCGTTCTGTTTGCCGTTTTCAACCCGTTTTCTGTTTTCTGTTTTCGAAAATGTTGAAAACGCGTTCTGTTTATTGTTTTCGAAAATGCGTTTTCGAAATCGTTTTCAAGATTTGTATAGAAAACACGAAAACGTCTTTTTAACATTTTCGGTGTTTTCTGTGTTAAATGTTGAAAACAAGGAAAACGCGTTTTCGGATTTTAAAGTTTACATTTATTACATTTTAAACAATTATAAACCAAACACATTTTCTATTTTCTCTTCTCAAAAACAATTTTTTTAAAACAACAAACCAAACGCATTTTCAATTTTCTGAAAACAGCAATTGAAAACAAAAAACACCAAAATATTTTCAAAAATAAAAACAGAAAATACAAAACAAACAGAACGCTCCCTAAATCTCTCCTTCCTTTAAAAGTGATGCCAAACATTTTTTGCCTAAAGTACCCTCCCAAATCGTAAACGTAAACGTCTGCTACTTGAGATCTCATCCCGAGGCATTCATTTAAAAGGGTTAGTCAACCAAAAGTTTCATTTAAAAAGACCAACATTATAAATCTTTGTCTAGATAGCCTTTTGTTCAAATAAATAGAAAAAGAACAAATAAAATGACTATTATATCCTTATGTGCCAAAAGACCATCTTGTCCTTAATTTCACTACAAAATTCATCAACAGCTACTAGAACGATTTCCATGTCGCTATAACGACTTCTATATCGTTATAACACATTTCTACATTCCGTGAAACCATACGTCTTCAGGTTCAAAAGGAAAACAATGATTACTAGAACGGTTTTAATGTCGCATAACAACTTTGATATCGTTATAATACATTTTACATTCTCAGAAGAAATTGAACATTCTTATCAAAAGAAAGAAAAGAAATTAAACATGTATCGATTTAAAAATAGCAATAGGTATTAGAACGATTTCCATGTCGCTATAACGACTTAGATATCGTTATAACACATTTCTACATTCCAGAAAGCAACGGTGATGGTTCAAAAAAGGAGTACTAGAAACGACTTTCATGCCGTTATAACAGCTTGGAATCGTTAGAACACATGATTTGTACATTTGTACTAGAATGATTTTGAGGTTGTTCTAACAATAGAAATTGTTATAATGCACTCACACATTTTGCAAAACTACAAGTATTAAAATGATTTCCAACACATTATGACAGCCCATAATACCTCAATATCGTTATCACAACATTTATACGCCTAAAAGCTACAAGTAGTGGAAACCCATTTCATTATCGATGGTAATGTATAGAAGAAACGACTTCATTATTGTTATTACAATTACAACGCTTTAATGATTTATATCAAATGATAAGCATGTATGGTTATTTTTCTTATATAATAACTCTTTATTAATTCAAATATAAGGATTAATACCATTAATACAAAATAAAAATTTTCTTAACTAAATATGAAGTAATAGTTAATGAGTTGAAATATCTATGAGCAATTATATAATCATTAACATTCTATTCATGTATATCACAGAAAATACAAACAAAACGGAGAACTAACAATAATTGTACATAAATAAAAAACGTGAATGTATCCAATATTTTTTTACATTGTAGTATTTTGATTAGTGGATTATGTATTCGTGAAGTATAATAACGTGAAAGTAACTATAATAATTACAAAAGGAATTAAAACTCAATTGATATTTTGTATACTCCAACGTGTACTACTAAAAAGTCCTAGATTCATCTCAAAATGTTAAGTTTTAATGATATAGTTTGTAAATGTTATTAACGAAAGAATATGAAAGAACTATAACAACTAATTGTTAATTAGAGCTACTAAAGAATTACGAAAATAATTATATCAAATATAAAGTTGTTTAATATGTATATATTAGTTAGTGAAATATGTATTCAGTTATAATCAAATCAAATATAAGTTGTTATGTAACATTGACGTCCATTGTCATTCACATTTGACTATTTAATGTTGTGTCATTTAAGTTATGAAGATTACACCAACTTGGGCTTAGAGTGATAATTGAAACCCATCAAAACACCGCTTTAATATAAATATATGTACTTCTATATAATCGTTATTTCTCCGTAGTTAGATTTTCCCATTTCGTATGAAATAATAATTTCAATATTGTTATACATATTCTTATAACAAATATAATATCGTTATGTATCGATTAAGTGGATTTTTTTATCATTGTGGTGGAATAACAACTTGAATATCATTTTACATTTGCCTATAACGAGTATAATATTGTTATTTCGTAGTTAGATTTCCTCTTTTCATGTTGAAATAACAACTTCAATATCATTATATATATGCTTATAACGAGTATAATATCGTTACGTAGCATTTAAGTGGATTTTTCATCATTGTGGTGAAATAACAACTTGAATATCGTTTTATATATGCCTATAACAAGTATAACATTGTTATTTCTCCATAGCTAGATTTTCCCTTTTAAGGTTGAAATAACAACTTCAATATCGTTATGTATCATTTAAGTGGATTTTTCATCATTTTGGTGAAATAACAACTTGAATATCGTTTTACATACGCCTATAACGAGTATAACATCGTTACTTCTTAACTAGATTTTCCATTTTCGTGTTGAAATAACAACTTGAATATCGTTATACACATTCTTATAGCGAATATAATATCGTTATGTATCATTTAAGCTAGATTTTTCATCATTGTGGTGAAATAACAACTTCAATATCGTTATAAGTATGGCTATGCCGATTGCAACATCGCTATTTATCCTTAAGTAGATTTTCCATATTCGTTGTGAAATAACAACTTCAATATCGTTATACGCATGGCTATAACGAGTACACCATCGTTATTTATCCTTGAGTAGATTTTTATTTTCGTTGTGAAATAACAACTTCAATATCATTATATGTATGTATAGAACGAGTATAACATCGTTATTCATCATTGAATAGATTTTTCTTTTTCGATGGACCTATAACAACAAAAAATTAACAATGGTAGAACCTTTGACAATAAAAAATCCATCTAAAATGATCACATTCATATGTACCACAATATATCATCCACATAACATCATTCACAAAAATTCATCCACAAAAATAAAATTATGTCACCGCTTATCACCAAAGCACAAAGAAAGGGGAAATGTTAGATATTACACCCCAACAACTACTTGATAAACAAGACATGCTCTATGGTCAAAGTGTCATGCTAGCAACTCGCGTAAGTTTCTTCCTCCAAGTTGATACGCAATCAGTCAATCATGTATATCCAAACTTCGCCAATAGAAATTCTATGTATTTCAAAGCTAATATCCCATAAGTCCGATCTACAAATTCATCATCGCTTGTTAAGTGAGATCTCTAATGAAAATAAAACCGATAGATATATACCTAAAGTAACTTTAATAAACCTTACCCATTGCTTTGTTGAGGAACTTTTTTCCACCTTGCATAAGTTTGAACTTTAATAGAAATTCTTCTCCTAGTTTTTTTTCTCATTAGCTATCTCTTCATTTCTCTTCTAACACCTCATCTTTAAACTTCTTTACCGCAACATACAAAACAATTAATTATAACAATTAGCACAAAACCAATATCTTAAGTTGCAAGCTAGGCTATATATTCATTTAAATTATAAAAAAATGAAGAAAAGCGAATGAAACTAGGATATTTTAAATCATGAAGAGAAGCTTTAGTCCATTGACCTTTCCGCTTTGCTGAAAAAAAGGTAATGTGCAATTATCAAAGAAATGTACCCATACAAGCTATAATAAGCAAACACGCATAATTACACATTATTCTTGTTAATGAACTTAAGTACCTATTAACTATTAAGTTAAAAGGAATGCATTTGAGTACTACTTATGTGTTTCTCTTACAATGGCTTGGCAAGATGCAATCAGATTTACTGGAAAACAGGGGCTCCTGCAGAATTTTGGTGGTGTGTGCCTCTTGAAAGCACAATGCTATGAGAGGTGAATCCTCCAAAGGATTTGGTAAAATGATGATGCTTACGCTGAAATGTCCCATGAGAATTGATAGAAAGAATGTTGGATGTCTTATGGGAAAAGGAAAAGCTTTCAAGGAATGGCTATAAATTACCTCCAATGAAAATGGATCTGAGAGGGATGATTATGCAAAAATCTGATATATCGCAGAATGTCGCTATGTGTGTTAAAATATATAGTGCTTGTGCACCTACGTTGGTATAGATGGAACTCGATAATATATGGCGTTCTTAATGCAATTTTTTCCAATATTTTATATTATCAAGAATAAATAAAATCAAGAGCCTATGACGATACCCATAAATTAATTGGCAATCATTATGTAACTCCTAAAACCAAAGCATCCACCATAAATGCCTTCCCGAGGTTTCTGTGTGAAACTGCTGGCTATTAGGCAATGGGCTTGCCCTCTACAGCCTAGAGGCAAGGATGGGGCAGCTCCAACATTCACCTTCAAACGTGTGTTCTACTTTGTCCAAAGCAAGAAAAATCAACCGAAGAACTAGGGTTCCAATTTTATTTTTTCAAATCAACAATCAATTTAGTGGAAATGGAAAGGGGAGAGTTTGTAGAAGAAGATAACTTTCAGTGTGAAGAATCAAGATTACCTCGAATTGAAGCTTGAACTTGTTGTACGCGAGGACGAAATCGATAGAGAAGAGCTCAGCCAGGAACCGAGGAAGGAAGGAAGTCGTGAATGAGGAATGAGGAATGAGGAATATGCCAAGTCTTTTGCCTCCTTTTGCCCTGATTTGGATAGGGAGAATTTGGTATTTTTAGAGTTTTAATTGTTTTAATTTTATTTTTATTTAATCATATTGGTCAAAGGCTATTCACACAAATGTTTTGTGTGCGAAGTTCATTCCGGGCAATTCCTCATCCCTAAATACAATTTGAACACCTTCTGAGCACTATCGTTTCTTCTTCCTCCTTGATATAGGATCTCCCTTACAGCCGATAAACGCACCTTGTGCAGCTTTCAGTTAAGAAGATGAGCGGCTTTGTACCGCTAATGTCTCGCCTATGCTCCGTCGACCAGTATTTATTCTCAATTTGGTGTTGCCTAACGCCATCAGTTTGCGCTCGCGGTAAGTTTATCGAAGTTGCAATTTCTCCCTCGGTTCAATATTGTTTTCGTTATGGTTTTCTGTGGCCTTTTCACCTACTAATACATTCAATGTGTATATTTTCAAGCCTTTGGTGTTTCGAGTTTGTGTGGGCAATTGTTGATTGACATCGAGGTTTGCCGAAATTAGTTTTTCTTCCTGAGTGAAATTCGCGGTAATTAGGAAAGAATATTCCTGTTTATGACAGGTTAACTAATTTCAGTTGATTGCAAATGTTCCATTCCATAGTGTTTTGTGTGATGTGTTTGGATTGTAGGCATGACCCAATGTTCTCCAAATTATTAGGTTGTTTAGTCAAATGATTTTTATGAAATTGAATTGCGTTTGCAGTGTCTTTGTAATGGGGAGCTCATAGTTGTAATAGATATATCATACAAAGAGTCTTCAAAATTTGAGTATGAAACATTGTTGTTGATGAGATGCATTACTCTCTAACGACACGCTTCCATGTTCTACGAAATTAGAATATTTTCTGTTAAACATCTTTTTGGTAAATTAATTGAATTGTCTCTTGGGTTTTAAATCTTTAATAGATAGAAGTATGGTGTTCGCATGGAATGTCCACATGAGTTTCCCACTTGTGATTTTAAAAATGCTACCATTCACTATGTTGGGTGGTGCTTTGTGCTTCAATTGAGTTGGTTTGAGTGAAAGATCGATTGCTACACTCCAACGACTTTCGTTATTTTTTGCCTTTCCTATAACTCTCATTTCTGTTCCTTTTGTAGAGTGAGTGCAGATCTATAGCTCTTTATTTGGTTATTATAGTTTACTTTGTTGTGAGTGTTTGTGTCTTTGCAATTTTTTCTTCATTTAGTAGGAATGATGTACTCTATTATGAGCCAATGAGGTTAATTTTATCTATGCAAAAAGTCCTTTTCATGAGTCCCATTCTAATATATCAAGATTTGTCTCAACATATATCAATTTTAGTATCATCAGTTGAGGCGCAATATCAACACCATTAAATGAAACATTTCAAAAAGGCACAAACTCCAAGGCCTTTGCAATGGAGGTTTATGTAGCATAGATTATCATTTTTGAGTTCTGGTATTCTAAAATTGATATAGCCATCGTTGTGATAGATATAATCGGCAATAGTGTTCAAAGTTTGAGTATGAAACATTTTTCTCGATGAGATGCATTACTATGCAATGACATGCCTTCCATGTTCTACCAAACTAGAATGATTATGTTAGACATCAGGTTTGTAAATTAATTGAATTTTGTTTTTTTGGGTATCAGTTTGATGTGAGTCTCCAAGGGCTGTGCAACGGAGACTTATCTAGCATAGATAGAAGTATGTTGAAGCAAATTGTACAATACGTGTGTTAAATCATTGTTTTCCATTTAAATTAAGTTTACGTGACCACACCTAATTACTTCAATATTATTCCCGGAAGGATTGATTGGTTGTTTGTAGTTGCCATGTCGGATGAGAGGTCTCACATCTTCATTAATGAGCTTGACCCATATACGAAAGTATGGATACGCAAAGTGAAATTGATAAGAAGAAGAAGAAGTGAAACTTTCAAGACATGGTTTGGCTTGCTTGATATCATGAAGCTTATACTCATGGACAAAGAGGTATGCCCATTTACAAAACAATATGTTATGCTTACTTTAATCTTGCCTCTCCAATAAGGATGTTTTATTGGACTACGGAAAAGAGCTGCTGTTGCTTTGCATTTTTCCTTTTCCATCTATCACATGCAATCCCCAACCCAAATAACTCTAAGAATTAAACGTAACTAACAATATTTCAAATACATACGAGACTACACATTCGCTATCATGATATGTCTGTTACTCGAAGTTCATTATCCCAACTTATTTCCCTGGACCATTTTCACCTGTTGCATTTACTTTTGCAATTTACTAAAGTCACATACTACATCTAACAGAGCAGTTTACTCAAGTAAGATGAATATCTGTTTTTCCTACTTTATGGTAATGTTCGTATCATTCACATCAAGCAATCTTTGCCCCTACAAATAAGAATTCCAAATAAGATTACAAACTCACGTGTAATGTATGTGTACCAAACTAGTATGTCCAAGAGGGACACATTAATCATCGAGGGGGATGAGTAAGCCTGCAAGGGAGTCACCTCCAGGAGAAACCCCACCTTCGTGATTGGAGATCCCATGAAGAAGGCTCAATGTAGAAACAACCTGCACACTGTGACTCGTGATAGCACTAAATCAAGACTCATAAATTATTTATGCTCATCCCCATGGTGATAGTGCTACATAATGTGACGTTAGGAAGAGTCTAACCTTAAATGCGTACCGAAGCAAGATTTCTCGTAGGGTGCGTGTAACGTGCCCTTGGGGGATTCACCTATGTAATAGTCGCCACGTGCCCGTGGCTGTGGGATTGAGCTATTCCCTAGCGACTCTTAGTAGAATCAAGATAAGAGAGCATGATCATTAATAGCGCGACCCGCTTAAGACCTGAGCCTAAATCGTTACTGTGTGTGGAGCAATCGAAGTTTGGTCAAGGCACCTAGTTCAAGGATTAGTCCACTATGGTTCCGTCAAATGGAAATTGTCATCACTAAGCACCTACGGCTATTGCACAATATAATATTGCCATAATATATATATATATATATATATATATATATATAATTATTTTATTTTGATGTTTTACAGCTTGCGGGGGATTGTTGAAACTTGTGTTTTATTAGAAACTTTAAAACATTAAAAGTTTTATTTTCAAATTTATTTTGTTTTATTTTTTTTTCAGTAATATTTTCATTCAACTCAATTATTACACAATCTAACTTGATAACTGAAGTTTGAATTATATGGGGGTTATAGTAATCAGATGAGGTTAATTACCCAACGGTCATCATGATGGTGATTGTAACCATTCTTTGCAAATGGATACTACAATTTTAATTATAAACTGTCATGTACTATAATAATTATATAAATTCCAACCACATATATACATTGCACATAACAGTCCAATATATATATATATATATATATATATATATATATATATATATATGTTGAAATCTTTAATCTTTATATTATTTGTGCTTTGATTCCTATACTCATATAGTTCAACCATATATGCATATATATGTTATATTATGTTTGCAATTCGATGGAGGTTCGTTCTACGTCTCCCTGTGGTCGTTTCCATGGATGGAGAATTGGCTGGAAGTTAGGAGTTTTATCTTAGAGCTGTGTCACACCGATAATTGTAACGATCCTCCTTTTTATACCCGTTCGATAACATAACATACCATACTCATACCATAATTCATTCATGCATCAACTTTAAATCATAAATCATGCTCCTATAATCACATAATCAATGCACCCATATAGCAAATAGATAACAACTATATTCCTTTACATCTACTACCTACCTAGCGTGGAGAAAACACCACTCCAAAACTCTATTGTACTTCCTTTCTTCTTCCTCTACTTCCCCTTCTCTTCCTCCTCTCTAGTTTCCCACAGTATAGAAATATATGTAGATAAAGGTCAAGAAAATGTGGGAATGTTTAGAGATCATTTAGGGGTGTTTTATGGAGCTTAGGGACAAGCTTGGGGTACTTATACACTACCTAACTGACTGGAAATGTCTAGAACATCATTCTGCCGACTTAGGTTATGGCCGTAACTTTTAAGCTTACGGCCGTAATTTCCATATTTACGGCCGTAACATTACTCCTTACGGCCGTAACTCATAACTTACGGCCGTACTTTAATAATTTATGGTCGTACTCAACTCTCTGTAAATCCAGTATCTTTCTGCATAACCTCTTACGGCAGTATCGTAAACCCTTACGGCCGTAACTGACACCTTTATGGCCGTAACTTGATAACTTACGGCCGTAACTACAAATCTGCATGACTTCAATTTTTCTTTCCACCCGAGAACCGCATAGAATCTTAACATGTCTTGTACTATGATGGCCAAGTTCCTAACATACCAATTACCCATGGAACATATACATATCATAGGTAGAAATACCGTATGAAAATAAACGGGGCATTACAATAATACCTGTACGAAGGGAGGCCAAGACTGCTTTAGGATAGTGTCTTGATATGACTTTCCTAGACCAGTCCTTCTAACTTTTTGTCTATATTTTGATTAATTTATTTGAATTATATTTTATAGTTTATCACACAAATCACACCTTTGCAGCAACAAAGCATTGGTCTTCAATAAAATTTGAATCAAATTTGGGAAGAATTTATTTGAAGTTGGAGGCGTGGTAGGCGCCTCGGCGATGGGATTTCGGGCTTGATCAAATTTGCCTTCCACGGAGACATGGTTAAAAGTCTCATTTAAACACAACTTAAAATTTGGAATTTTTTATTTCCAATACTATATGGATAAATGAGAAATAGGGAGGGAGAGGTGGCAGATGCTGACTGTCGGAGGTTACAACTGATGACAGTTGAAAGGAAAGATGTTTTGTGCTTGCCTGGAGAGAGATGGAGATAAACACATATGGCATTATATATTTTAATGAATTTTGTGGAGTAGATCTTGACCATTGATTTATTTAAGATAAAAGATTAAGATGAGTTGTAAAGATTATTTGTCAAAAGTATTATTTCATATAACCATCCCCTTAATCACCAGCCGGATGGATGCTTGCTTCCCTATAAGGATTTAAAACAAGCATATATATGCTTGTCCGTCCATCATTCCGTCGTTATCTTCTTCACCTTCTCCTTTCCGATCCCTTGCACCAATTCTTCAAAATTTGTATGAACCATATGGTCGGAGCCGCTACCGTAGAAGCAGTATACTAGTTAAATAGAAAATTTTTTGTGGGTTAAAAAATTGTTTAAAAGCAGTTGGGTTCTAAATCAAATATTTAAAACACAAAAAAAAAAAAAAAGAATCGTTCTAAAAAAAGAAAAGAAAAAATAAAAAATAAAAGAAACAAATACAAAGTAGAAAAGGCATCAGCCTTATGTTATACGGCCCTAATATTTTATACGTGTTTACTCATCTATGTAATTTTGTTTTCTTTGGGCAAGGATTAGATAGTGCTTCTTTTGTTAATCTAGCATTTGGTATGGCTAACTCTGATTCTCTTCTTTGCACTTCTGGCTATGTAATTCCTTCTTTTAATTTATCTATAATTTATATATTAATAAAATGAGGTTAGTTTCTCCCTCAATCTTATAATTTTCAGAATTAAAAAATAATATTTTATTTATATTTCCCACTCAAATACAAATACCTAATTTTCAACCCATGCATAATCTCCCGTTATTATCACCCCGATCTTTTGACAGAATCAATCCTGATCCCTCCAATCCGTGTTATTATCGTGTGTGACCTTTTTAAATCTCCCATCCATATCTCTCCCATTAAATCACGCAAAATCAGGGAAAAATTTATAGCCAAACGAGGATGAAATAATGTGGTTTTATACTTTTTGGATCGAATGTGCTTTTATATAGCTTCGTCATCTCCCTTAAAGATGTTATATCACACATTATTTCTGATCCAGCTATTGGTTTTATTATTTAGTTTCTTATGCTATATATCATAAAAAAGGAAAATATGTTATGATAATTTTTATTTTACACATATTTTAAATTATAACTTGGCCATAAATCTCCCCGTGCAACGCACTGGAGAAAATACTAGTTGTTATTAAAATTTAAAAGTAAATAAAGAAACTTGATGGAATTATTCTTCATTTTTTGTTCCATCATCCTGAGTTGAACACTTAAAGGGCTTACTATTACAACAATTTGGGCAACAAGTTTAAAGTGAATGAGGTGGTGTTGTGCCTTTCTAATTGTCTTTTTGGTCCGGTAAGGTTTTTCTAATAAAACGGTATTTTGAACTTTGAGGTTGCATAATTTGAAATTATTGTATTTCAAAGAATTCAACCTAAGAAAACCATAAAATCGCCAATAATAAGAGAGAGAATAGAGTGGATTTGTTTCGCCCTAAAGCCCGAACGTTCCCCCAGTTGGAGTACGTCTCCCCGTTGAGCATCCGCCTATCGGATTAGGCTCAAAGAACCATCACAAAATCAAATTACAATCTTCGAGTACAATATTCAAATGGAACCAATATTGCTTAATTTCTACCCTATTTCTCCACTAAACTCTACAACTAATTGTAGAGAAATCAATACAATAATTGAAACAATAAAGCCTATAATCCCCTAAATTACAGACTCAATATTTGGAGAAATTAAGCAAGGACAATAAAAGACTTGAAGAAAGAAGAAGAATTTCATCAATGTTTTTTAAGACTAGAGTTCTCGATCTTTTTATGCCTTTGAGGAGAAGAGACGTCAGATTTTAAAGGCCTAAAGGAAAGCAGAAAATGCAACGTTGCTGACTTGCTATTGATATTTTGGGGTATCAGATCCAAAAATTGTAAGTTGCCCCGTAAACTTTTTATGCTCTTCTAAGCTGGTCCCTCAAGTCTCAAAGCTTTTGAAATCACCCCACAAATTTGTAACTTGATGAAGAAACTTTAGATAGTGCCTTTATTTGAATCTTTTCAGCTTCATGTGCTTCATTCTTGCAAGAAACTAGTTAGTAGCAATGTTTAGAAACTGTAAACAACTTCTAAACTTATTCAAAGGTAAAACTTTGGTACCACAATCAGTAGGGTTATACTTGGTAGGAATTTTAATAAGTTCTACAAACCCTTTTATCAACCATGTCCCTTACAAAATGAAATTTATATAAATATGTTTAATTCCATCATGGTATATAGGGTTCCTACTAAGGTGAATTGCAGACTAATTATCAGTGAAGATATTAATCTTTTTATCAATAAAATCAATTCCATGCAATAAACCTCCATGCCAAATGCCCTCCTTAATAGCATTATAAGTAGAAATACACTCTGTCATCGTAGGGGGTGATTTCCAACTAACACAGGCATCACAAAAGTGTAAAAAAGTAGGAAGAAGTGGACCTTCTTTTGTCTAAGTCAGCTACAAAATCACAATTTGTGTGAGCCTTTAAAGTTACACTATCTTTTGATTTATAAAACCTTATACTTGTACTGCCACTACCATTTATATACCTTAGCAGGCACTTCATGGCTAGTCAATGTGTTTCCTCGGGATTTGCCATGTACTTGCTAAGAACACTTATTCCATGTACTGAATCGGGTCTAGTACATTGGATACATAACAAACCCAATTGCACTCAAGTATGGCATTTGTTCCATTCTTACAAGTTCGTCATCAGTAGAGGGGCATAAATTAGATGACAATTTAAAATGTGATGCTAAAGGAAAAGTAATAGATCTACAATCATGTATATTGAATTTATGTAGAACCTTATTCACATAACCTGATTGGCACAAAAACAAGGTTCCATTTTGCCTATCTTTGGTGATTTCCATACCAAGTATTCTTCCTGCATTACCCAAATTCTTCATATCGAACTCAGCCTCTAATATCTATTTACCAGCTTCAATAGTAGATTTATTATAACAAGAAAGCAACAGATCATCTACATAAAGAAGAAGATAAACGGCATGAACTCTACCTTGTTCACTATAATAGAGACAAGGGTCAAATCTCTTATACCATTGCCCAGGAGTCTATTTTAAACAATACAATGATTTTTTAAGTAAACAAAGTTTTTCCAATTTATATTTGACTTCAAAACCCTTAGGTTGTGACATATAAAGAGTTTCATCGAAATCTCCATAAAGAAAAGCACTTTTGACATTAAGTTGATCTAATTCCAATTATATGGAGTAACAAGCCAAGAAAAATAGGAATGGAAGTAGACTTAGCTACAGAAGAAAAGATTTCACTGAAATCTATTCCCTCTCTTTGCGTGAAGCCCTTTGCAACTATCCTGGCCTTGCATCTCTTACTGCTAGGCCCAAATTCACCTTCTTTTACCTTATAAATCCTTGCAACCAATTATAGCCTGATTCTTAGGTTTTTCAACTAAAACCCACATTTTATTTTTTAGTAGTGAATCCATTTGATTTTGCATGGCTGCAGGCCAAAGTTTGGATTCACTACTGCTAATAGCTTCCTTAGAAGATTTAGGCTCTGAATTGGTATTATCAACAGTCATTAACAAGGATACAAATTCTTTAGTGTTATATTTGGTGGAAGTCCTCATTTGCCTTCTACCCCTGCCTCTTACCAAATTATAATCAATTGGAGAATTATATTGCACATCATCGTCAAGCACATATTATCATTCACATTATGTTGCACATTATCATGAACTAAATGTGGACATTCAGATTGTTCAGGCTGGGAGGACTCCGCATCAGTCTGACTATCCTGATTCTCAGTTTCTATAGGGGCTTCTTCCAAGTCACTATTAGGGCTTCTATTACTACCCTCAAACCGAATAAGTTTAATTTTGTCTTATTTTGGTAAATCTATTCATTGAAAATGACATTTTTACTAATAATGACTTTAAAACCTTTTGTTTTATATATCCAACGAAAAATATACTTTTGAGACATAAGACTCAAGTTTTCCTTCATTTTGAAAAGTGTCCGCTCCACAGCCAAAAACTTTGAGTTTTGAATAATCAAGGGGTTTCCATGTCTACTTAAATTTATGGGTTTTAAAGCCTATTTCCTTAGAGGGACTCATGTTGATTAGGGTAGTGACCAAAAAATTCTTCCGAAATAAAATACACTTAGTTAAATAAAATTTAGAACGTGTCACTACGACCTTACTTATAAAATTTAAATAGTGTACGCTCGTCTAGTCGAAATTCATATTATTTATTGTTATATTTAATTATTTATAAAAATTTATTTATTTTCAAAATATACTTTTGAGGACCAAACCTTGAAATTTATTTATTTTAGTCTCCAAAGATTTTTAGTTGCTAAAGGCCAAATTTAAAATCCAAATACAGTCCAATCCAATTTGAAACCCATCTAGAGGCCCATTTGCAAATGCTATTCTAATTTTTACCCTTAAATACTCTTTTTGAGTATGCTTAAACCCTAGCCCCATTCTCTTCCGTTGTCATCCTCAAGATCAATCTATCCATCATTATCCAACAAATCAAACCTCAAGTGGTAAGATTCTTAACTTTTCATCTTCATTTTCCATTTTTAACTATTGTCCATTTTATTTATCTTGTTACAATCTATTTCTTGTGTTTTTCTATTTGATTTCTATGGTAATTAGAACATATATACACAAAACATACATACACAATATATGTATATACACTATACACGCACAACCACCGCACCACCGAGTCACCACCGCCGCTCCACCGCCGTTCACCACCATATCATCACCAGAACGCAACCATCATCAACACACGTACATACACGCATATATACATACACATAGATAAACGCCATACATACACGATCACAAGCTCGGCCAAAAAAAAAAAACCACCTCATCCAAGAAACTCAACTTTAATTCACAAAAATCACACCCACACCTTCCTCTCAATCCCTAGAACATCGTAGTATAGTTTAATTTCAAAAATTTTCAACGAATCAAACCAATTTTGAAAATCCCCAAAATTTTACCTAAGTGTTCAAGTCTTGATTTCTCTCTCAATACTCAATAACTCTTCAATCAAACACCACCACTAGATTCGCCATGTTCATCTCCACCTACCCCACCATTTTCGCGACCAAAAACTCGCCGGAAGTCGAGAGAAGAGAGATTAGCCGAGAGTAGCGTACGAGATCGAGAAAGAAACGAGAAATGTCGGGTGAGGAAGATAGTCTTGACCCGGATCAGGCCCAAACCTATTTAAAACCCGGATTTTGCAACTTAGTCCCCAAGCTATTGGATTCTATTTAAGTTGGTCCTTGAGATTTATTTAATTTACAAGTACTCAACTTTTAATTGTTACGATTTAATCTCTAAATATTATTTATAGACTTAATCCCTCAATTTATTTATTATATTTAAATGAGCCCTCAAATTTTATTGAAATTCAAGTCCTCCAACTTCCACTCGTTCCAATTTGACCCCTAAACTTTTATTTTACTTTTAATCCTTCAATTTCTTTTTCATATTTAACCTAAACCCCAAAATTTAATTGCATATTGGTCCCTCATGTTTTAGAAATCTTATAATTGAGCCCAAAATATTTTTAGTTCACTTTTATTGCATAATAGGTCCTCAAACTATTAAATTCTTTCAAATTGACCCCCAAAGTTTTATATTCTCTCTATTTTGGTCCACAAACTTTTATATTACTTATAGATACTTTATATTTAAGAATATTAATATAAATTAAACTCATTATTGACTAGACGAGGTGTATGAACAGTTAGATGACTGATTTTCACCGCTTAGTAAGCTCAAAACTCGAGAGATATTCAGGTAGGCTCAAAAGACTCATTTTTACTTATCGCGCAATTATTGTTAATTATCTGTACTATATGAGTGTGCAAATGTGTGTAATTGATGTGATTGCTTGCCTTCAGGCCTAGACTTGCCTTCGAGCCCAGAGTTACCTTCGGGTAAAAGAGTTGCCTTCGGGCCCAGAGTTACCTTCGGGTAAGAGAATTGCATTCGGGCCCAGAGTTGCTTTTGGGCAAATTACTTGCCTTCGGGCCTAGAGCTGCCTTCGGGCCCAGAGTTGCCTTCGGGTATTGTATTACAGAGTTTATATGACTATTTGCCTTATATACTTGTATAGATGATTAACTTGCGCAGAGCCTACTGAGTATTGTTTAAATACTCACGCATTTCATTCTTTTACAGATTGAGGAGTATGGAGGCGTAGCGAGACATGGGAGTTCTACTTAGGCTTATTAAATAAAAGATTTCATTTCCGCTATCATTTTGGTAATTGATGTATTGGATCATATCATATTAAAGTTTTTGAACTATTTAGAAACTCGTGTTAAATGTTTTGATCGTTTGGTGATCAAATAATTTTAAAAATACTTTAGATGGTTGTTTTATTAAATGAACTTCCGCATTTTAATTATTCGTTATACTTCCGCATTTGATATAAAAAATAATAAATAATAAATAAAAAAATAGTTAGTTTTAAAGAAAGATCTGGCGTTCCGAGTTCTTAAAACTCGGGGCGTTACAGTTTTGTATCAGAGTGGGTCTACGTTTCTGTAGACTTGCACATTTTTGAAGTATTTTCAAAACAAATTTTGAAAAAAAAAATTTAGGAGTTTTAAGTCCTGAGAGCTACCATGATCGTCGTCACTTCGCCGACTCCGAGGTAAAATGTTTATTTATGAAGATTTTATATTTATTTCCCGGATACATGAGATGAAATATTTTATATAAGATAGAGATGAAATACTTGTATTCGGATAGAGAGAAAAGAAACCGAGTTTGAGCCTAAGCGTGAAATCTCATAGTGATTAATAGAGCATATCTTTAAATGTATCCCATGATATTTCTAATCTTCGAAATTTACTTCATGATTTTCAAGCATTAACTATTGTGTATGGGTATTGTTCTTCTCTCTTGCCTATATGGAATGGTGATTTGTAAATGCTGGTGGTTGGGACGTTAGTTCGATGTTATGCATTGAGATGGGAGTTGTAATGGATTAGTGATTGATTGTAATGGAACTTCAATTCAATGTCATGGGTTAAGAAAAGGTTGTAATGGAACGATAGACCCAATTAAGAAGGAATTGACCTATGTTATGTTAGATATATTGAAATTTTTCGGTGAAAAGGGTAAAAGATAAGGCAAGTAAGCGTATTCACGAATATCGACAGTGTGTGATACCAATTGATCATGGACATTGTTGATTTGATTTTGTGCACTCGAGGTGAGATTGTTGCATTGCATTGTTATGAAGTTTTGATGCAATAGAAAATGTATATATCTCATCGTCTGCATTTTGGGTCTCAAATATGCTATTTTATCCTCAAAGTAAAGTTTGTAAGTTTCATACTTGCATGTTATGGTATCCTCAACGGAAAATTATTTGAGATCAAAGATTATGGATTGAGGATTGTTAGTAGAAGCTATGGCTTTAGGTTTTTGGATTTTGTAGTGAGCATTAAATGTTAAAGGGTTCGCTTTGAATTATTTTTAATGTTGAATTTGGAGGACTTGATTAGTGGTGAATCAGTTCAAATTGTATAAATTGAAGTTAAAGGTATTATTTACGAAATTTGGGTGGCATGTTTATATATATATTATGTTGGGAGCTTCTATTGACAAAGTTTGACAAATTTTGCTAGATTGAGGTTGGGAGAGATTTTGAAGAATTCATGTATAATTTTTATGAGCTGAGTTTTGAGGATGTCAAATTTGGATTTAGATGATTAATTATATAAAATGTGATTGTATAATGATTTTGATTTTAAGGATGTAACGTGATTTTGAGGGTGTGATTGATTTTAAAATTTATTTGGATTTTGGGATTTGAGGACTTGAAATGTGAGGTAAAAGGTTGTACGGTTGGAGGAAATTGCCTGAAAAAGGTTTCATCCGGCTAAAAGTATCTCCATAGGGAGCACATGTTTTATTTGTTAAGAAGAAGGATGGCAATATGAGGATGTGCATTGATTATAGAGAACTAAACAAGTTGAAGATAAAGAATAAGTATCCTCTACCAAGAATTGAAGATTTATTTGATCAGTTGAAGGGTGCTTCGGTTTTCTGGGAGATTGATTTGAAACTAGGATACCACCAGTTGAAGATCAAGCCAGCAAACATACCAAGGACAGCATTCAGGACACGATATGGGCATTACGAGTTTACAGCGATGCCCTTTAGTCTCATGAATGCACCCACAGTGTTCATAGATTTAATGAATCAAGCTTTTCATCAGTATCTGGATAAGTTCGTCATCGTATTTATTGATGAGGTATTGACCTATTCAAGGGATTCTGATCAGCATGGGGATCGGAACAGTTGAGGATTGTACTTGATGTATTGAGGAGATAGTCGCCTTTGAGAACATTCGACCCATACATGATCCAAATGAAAATATCTTTTTTTATGCAAATTCACGAAATTATTTATCAAGTTTTCAGTCAACTTTCACCATCCTTTCCAGTTTGATTGACCAGTTATTTTTGAATTTTCTTAAGTTGCATTTGATTCAAAATACATTTCTTGTTGCGAAAGAAATAGAAATCGATTTCGAAAACATGGTTAACATTGGAAGTATTATTATTATTATAAGGTTGTGCTAGGTCATACTTTTATTTGATTTACTTGTTTGGTAAGCAAGAACGCTTTTAGCATAAGTTAATGCAACATTATGAAATTTTCTTGAGCCTTCGATTGAGGATGGAATGTTTTTTTTTTTTAAATGCTTTTGCGATTCAAATGATATTTCTCATTCCGAGAAGAATGAAAAGAAAATTTTAAAACTTTTACTTTTTCAACATTTGGCTTGTTATGCAAGGGAAATGTGTTAAAGTGTTAATTTTTTTTTCGGGATTTCGACCTATATTTTTAATCAACCTATCTCTATAAACTCAAACAAATAATTCTTGTGAAGAAAGAATTTGACAAAATTTCATTTTCTATTTAGACTCTTGAGCTCAAATTAATGAATGTTCCATCTATTTTCGACAAATTAATTCCATTCCTATCGAGCGATAACTATTAGATTGGGTGACGATCAAGTTTCAAAGGGATTTTGATAGTGGAGGATATAGTAAGGAAAATATTTGTGGCTCGAGAGGGAATATTTTTTTGGAACATGATCAGAGTCATAATGGTTTTGAATTCGAGACTTGAAAATTTTTGGAAGAAAAGAGAGGGTTACAATTATGATGTGGCTGCCAAATTCCTTTGGGTGGTACTATTTGTAATTCAAACGAATTTCCATAGATGAGAACGAGGTTCCTTAGACTATTATGGACTAATTATGAGGTATATACTCGATTATTGTTATCTAAGTGATAACATATGCGATATTATTAAGGCTTTGCTATGAGGAGCACAATATGTTATGATTGAAAGGAGATTGATATTTTCAGTTAAGTAGAAATGGTCACTTGAGTACAAATCGTAAAAATAATATTGTTCTGAAAAGAGAAGATTACTATGGATTTCGTGACGGCTCTACCAAGATCTTTGAGAGGACATAATGCCGTATGGGTGATTGTGGATCGACTTATGAAATCTGCACACTTTCTATCAGTTAGGATGACTCTCAGCATCGACCAGTTGACACAGTTATATATTAGAGAGATTGTTCGACTACATGGGGACGAAGTTCAGATTCAGTACCGCTTACCATCCCTAGACGGATGGTCAATCTGAGCGTACCATTCAGATATTGGAGGATATGTTGAGAGCATGTGTTTTAGACTTAGTCGGGAGTTCGGAAACTCATTTGCCACTTGTAGAGTTTGCCTACAACAACACTTTCCAGGCCACGATTGGGATGGCGCCTTATGAGGCATTGTATGGGCGACGGTGTAGATCGCCAATCTATTGGGATGAAGTTGGAGAGAGGAAGGTGTTGGGACCAGAAATGGTAGAGAAAACTGTTGAGGCCACAGAGAAGATCAGAGTGAGGATCAAAGCCGCTCAAGATAGACAGAAGGGCTACGCCGATAAGAGGAGAAATGACTCGAAGTTTGAGATTGGAGAGAGAGTATTTCTCAAGGTGTCTCCAATGAAGGGCACCATACGTTTTGGGAAGAAAGGGAAGTTGAGACCACGGTTCGTTGGACCGTTCGAGATACTAGAAGAAATTGGGGCAATAGCTTATCGCTTGGCTTTTCCACCCGAACTTTCATCGGTGCATAATGTATTTCACGTCTCACAGTTGGGGAAGTATGTCCATGATCCAAGTCATATGGTGAGCTTTCAGTCTTTGGATATTCAAAAGGATTTGTCATACTAGGAGACACCCGTGACGATCATAGATCGGAAGGTCCATGTTTTGAGGAATAGAAGAGTTCCCCTAGTTAAGGTTCAATGGGGTAGTCATGGCAAGGAGATGCAACATGGGAGAAAGAAGAAGAGATCATATCCCAATACCCAAACCTTATAGATCAAGTAAGTTTACGTTTTACGTGAGTTTAAATTTCGAGGATGAAATTATTTTAAGAAGGTAAGGTTGTAGTGACCAGAAAATTCTTCTTAAATAAAATATACTTAGTTAAATAAAATTTAGAATGTGTCACTACGACCTTACTTATAAAATTTAAATAGTGTACGCTCGTCTAGTCGAAATTCATATTATTTATTGTTATATTTAATTATTTATAAAAATTTATTTATTTTCAAAATATACTTTTGAGGACCAAACCTTGAAATTTATTTATTTTAGTCCCCAAAGATTTTTAGTTGCTAAAGGCCAAATTTAAAATCCAAATACAGTCCAATCCAATTTGAAACCCATCTAGAGGCCCATTTGCAAATGCTATTCTAATTTTTACCCTTAAATACTCTTTTTGAGTATGCTTAAACCCTAACCCCATTCTCCTCCATTGTCATCCTCAAGATCAATCTATCCGTCTTTATCCAACAAATCAAACCCCAAGTGGTAAGATTCTTAACTTTTCATCTTCATTTTCTATTTTTAACTATTGTCCATTTTATTTATCTTGTTACAATCTATTTCTTGTCTTTTTCCATTTGATTTCTATGGTAATTAGAACATATATACACAAAACATACATACACAATATACGTATATACACTATACAAGCACAACCATCACACCACTGAGTAACCACCGCCGCTCCACCGCCATTCACCACCATATCATCACCACAACACCACCATCATCAACACACGTACATACACGCATATATACATACACATAGATAAACGCCATACATACACGATCACAAGCTCGGCCAAAAAAAAAAAAAAACCACCTCATCCAAGAAACTCAACTTTAATTCACAAAAATCACACCCACACCTTCCTCTCAATCCCTAGAACATCGTAGTATAGTTTAATTTCAAAAATTTTCAACGAATCAAACCAATTTTGAAATTACCCAAAATTTTACCTAAGTGTTCAAGCCTTGATTTCTCCCTCAACACTCAATGACTCTTGATATGCGTGACTTTTATATGCTTTTAACCCCCGTTTTGTCCCCAATTTTAGATTGAATAGAGCTCGTCTGCATGCTTTTGTGTGAATTTTTGCTATTTCGAACGGGTATTGCTTTTCTTCTCTTTGTTTGTGGTGTGTAGGTATTTTAGGGGCTAAAAGTTGATGAACCACCGCCGAAGAGGAGATCCAAGATACAAGAGCTTGGGACGAAGAAAATAGAGCGAAAAGTCGCATTTCAGACCAGCAGAAAAATGGGCGAATTCAGGTCACTGCACGACCCCCTGTGCGAGTTCACACGGGCCTGTGCAACTGCGCACGGCCCGTGTGACGGGATTTTCTGCACTGCGCGTATTTTAGGGTTTCCTAGTCATTGGAGCCCATATAAAAGGCCCCCCACGACCAATATGTGAGGGGAGGCTTATTTTATGATAGTTTTACCTAGTTTTATGATTCTCTTCTCTTCCTACATCAAAAATATCAAGTTTTAGATTAGATTACAAGCTGCTCCTGGATTATTGTTCAAGTATTGAAGATTTCTACTTCTCCATCATCTCAAGCTACCTTGGATTGATCTTTACAATTGGTATTTCTTACTTTATTTGTTTAAATTCATCCAATTAGGTTTTTATTTATTTCTACATGAGTTATTGTGGATTCGTTTATTTAATTGCATCAACTACTACTATGGAAGAGTAATTCCCTTTTTGGGGATTAGAGTTCATCTACCCTAATTGCAATGAACACATGATTAGAATTGGTTGTTAGTGTGGTTAATTAATCTAGGGTTTCTATGCTAGAATTCTTATTGATTGATGTCGGTATAGCGCTCATCCGATTTCAATTCATCGTAATACAACGAGTCAAGCACCGAGAGGTTGATTTCTCCTTGTGGACCCCATAGCGTAGACATGACTAATCTTTGATCACGAGAGTGGCCTAGATAATCATGGAGACCTTCTAAGCTTTGGAAAAAGTTAGAAACCAATTTCTCAACTCTAAATTTATCTCATCACACCTACATTTATCTTTAGGGAAAAAATGTTCATTGCCAATTAGAGTAGATGACACCCTAACCCCCGCTTTTAATATTAAAATTTATACCACTTCATTCGTTTACATTATTTAATTGTTTCGATATTTTAGTTAAGAGTAGTTTTATTCATTCCACCATCAAAAACTCCATCGATTCATTTAATTAAGCGGTGAAAGAGGAATAGACAACTTTAACCTCCATGTGAGACGACCGTGAGTACAACGACACCGTGATACTTCATGGATTTACACTATATCAAGTTTTTGGCGCCGCTGTCGGAGGCGACGGTTGATATTTTTATCTTTTGCCATCCATTAGACTAAATCATTTTTTTAAAAAAAAAACACAAAAACCAAAATTTTTTTTATTTCATTTCATTTATTCACGTTTTACTTAGTTCTCATTGCTGTTGGACGTCGATTTTTATTATTGTTGAGCAGACTAACGTTTGTTTCCGAATAGCCATATTTGTGCATGCATAGGAGGTCCCAGCCTCACGACTTAGTACCGCTGGATCAAGATCTTTACATCACCTTGCGTGAGCTCAGAAGGCAAATTCGGGAAAGACGAGCTCACTTCACAATGGCCGACAACAACAATGATGCTGCCAAGCCTCTTAAGGATTATGCCTCTTCCAACGCGCTAGGGTTACAATCTAGCATAGCTCGACCCGATGTCGCTGCCAATAACTTTGAGCTTAAACCATCCCTTCTTTCCATGGTCCAACAAAACCAATTCGGTGGACTTCCAACCGAGGACCCCAACCTCCATATTCAGGTATTTCTCGAATACTGTGATACTCTAAAGATTAATGGGGCCACCACCGATGCAATCCGCCTTCGACTCTTCCCATTTTCATTGAGAGACAAAGCAAGAGCTTGGCTCCATTCACTTGGCGCCGGCTCTATCACTACTTGGGCTCAACTTTCACAAGCCTTTTTATCCAAATATTTCCCACCTTCTAAAACAACCCAACTTAGACACCAAATTACAACCTTTGCTCAAAGGGAGGGGGAGTCCTTATATGAAGCCTGGGAAAGGTTCAAGGAGCTGCTCCACCTTTGCCCACACCACGGGTTAGAGAAGTGGTTGATCGTGCACACTTTCTACAATGGGCTGACCTACAGCTCTAGAAATTCCATAGATGCACAAGGGATGGGCTTTGATGAATAAAGGCCTTGATGAGGCCTACGAGCTTATCGAGAACATGGCTCTCAACCATTACCAAGGCAATAACGAGCGAAACACACCCAAGAAGGGAGGTAAGTACGACGTTGAGGTATTATCTCTTTTAGCTAATAAAGTTGATGTATTAGCACAAAAATTTGATCAATTGCATACCTCCTCTTCTCATGTTACTCCTACTCCTTCCATGTTTTGTGAGCTTTGTGGTGTGCAAGGTCATCTAACCAATGAATGTCAGCTAGCTTCGCCTATCACTCCAAATGCATCGATGGAACAAGTTAATGCATTCCAAGGAATAAATCTTCGACCCCAAGGTAACCCCTACTCCAATACTTACAATCCGGGATGGAGGAATCACCCAAACTTCTCTTGGAAGAACCCTGGTGCTCCTCCACAATCCTACAATCCTCCGGGTTCCTAGCCTAGACCTAACCAACCACAACCACCACCGCAAAAGTCCAACTTGGAGAGTTTGATGGAAAATTTTATTGCCACACAGTCTAAGACAAATGAGACCGTCCATAACTCCATCCAACAGTTGAACACAAAAATTGACTCCCTAGCCACCCATAACAAAATGCTAGAAAATCAGTTGGCCCAACTAGCTAGCTCAACCACTAGGAATCCCGGTACTTTACCAAGTCAACCTCTAAACCCTAGAGACCAATGCAACGCTATCACATTAAGGAGTGGAAGAGAGCTAGATGAGCCTAAGAGGAGTAATGAGAAGGTAAAGAATAAAGTAAATGAGGGGGAGAGTGAATCAAGGACCCCCAATACAGGAATTGAAGGTGTGAAGGAAAAGCATGAGGGAGAGCCTAGTGAGAGTAAGGAAGAAAAAGGAAAAGGCTTGAACGACAACATCACTCCCACCACCTACAAGCCGAGACTACCCTATCCACAAAGATTTGCTAAGACCAAGCTAGATCAGCAATTTGGTAAGTTCCTTGAAATCTTGAAAAAAATCCATGTCAACATCCCTTTTTCTGATCTAATGAGGCAAATGCCGTCTTATGCAAAATTTTTAAAAGACATTTTGACTAAGAAACGGAATCTTGATGAGGTGGAGACCGTTGCTCTCACGTAAGAGTGCAAAGGTGCTCTCATTCAAAATAAGTCTCCTCCCAAACTCACGGACCACTCGGAAGTTTTTCAATTCCGCACCATAGGCCAAATGACAATTGAAAAAGCCTTGTGTGACCTAGGTGCCAAGTGTTAGCGTTATGCCCCTCTCTATCGCCCAAGAGCTCAACATGGGGAATTGAAAAACACCCATATGACACTCCAAATGGCCGACTGCTCACTTAAGTACCTCAGAGGAATTCTCGAGGATGTGCCTATTAGAGTAGGGAAATTCTTCATCCCTGTGGACTTCGTAGTCTTAGAAATGGATGAAGATTCTCAAATACCCATCATACTCGGGAGACCATTCTTAGCCACCGCAGGGGCGATCATAGATGTTAAGAACGGTAAACTAAGTCTAAGTGTAGGGGAGGATAAGGTCGAGTTTATGCTAACCAATGTTTTAAAAATCCTATGCTCGAAAATTCTTGTTTCTTGATTGATGCAGTAGAAGGTATATCCAGGGAACATTTCCCCAGGGACCTCACTTACGCTTGTGCTGAGGAAGTAGACGAAGAGAACCCTTCGCAGGTACTCTCAGGGGACAGTTTGACTGGTAAGGCCAATGATTCGACTCTTGGCCATGAGGTACAAAAGCTTGACTTGAAACCCCTACCCCCTTCCTTGAAATATGCATTTCTAGACGAAGGTGGGTTATGTCCTGTAATTGTCAATGCTATGCTTGATGATGAGCAACTCTCTAAGTTGCTCCACATTTTGAAAAAGCACAAAAAAGCTATTGGATACAGCATTGATGATCTCCAGGGCATAAGTCCTGATTTTTGTATGCATCGCATCTTTTTAGAGGATGGACATAAGCCTTCAATTGAGAATCAACGTCGTTTGAATCCCAATATGAAGGAAGTAGTACGAAAGGAGGTTATGAAACTACTTGATGCGGGGATTATCTATCCTATCTCCGATAGTAAATGGGTGAGCCCGGTACAAGTAGTTCCAAAAAAGGGCGGAACAACTGTTGCCGTCAACTCTAACAAGGAGTTGATTCCGACCCGGGTGGTGACCGGGTGGCATATGTGTATCGATTATCGTAAACTCAATAACGCCACCCGCAAAGATCACTTCCCGCTACCTTTCATTGACCAAATGTTGGAGAGATTGGCCAATCACTCATATTTTTGCTATTTGGATGGATATTCTGGATTCTTCCAAATTCCCATCCATCCTGAGGATCAAGAGAAAACGACATTCACATGTCCATCTGGCACCTTTGCATACCGCAGGATGCCATTTGGACTGTGCAATGCCCCGGCCACATTTCAGAGATGTATGATGGCCATCTTTTCTGAGTTTATTGAAAATATCATGGAAGTTTTTATGGACGACTTCAGTGTCTATGGACCTTCATTTAATGAGTGTTTGGCCAACCTCTCTAAAGTCCTCACGCGATGTGAAAAGGTCAATCTTGTACTTAATTGGGAAAAGTGCAACTTTATGGTACAGGAGGGGGTGGTTTTGGGTCATATTGTATCTTCTGAGGGAATTAAAGTTGACAAAGCAAATGTGGAAGTCATAGAACAACTACCACCCCCAACAAATGTAAAGGGTGTTAGAAGCTTCCTTGGTCATGCGGGGTTCTATCGCCGTTTTATCAAGGATTTTTCCAAAATCGCTAGACCTCTCACCCAACTACTTGTCAAGGATTCCCCTTTTGTGTTTACTGATGATTGTCATGTAGCATTTTGCAGGCTCAAGAAAGCATTGACCTCCGCTCCGGTTCTCCAATCACCAGATTGGGAGCTCCCATTTGAAGTAATGTGCGATGCCAGTGACTTCGCCGTGGGTGTTGTCCTTTGCCAGAAGAAAAATAAAATTCTCCATGTCATCTACTATGCAAGTAAGACTCTTGATGAAGCTCAACTTAATTACGCTACTACGGAAAAGGAGCTACTAGCGGTGGTATATGCTCTAGAGAAGTTCCGGTCCTACTTGATTGGGTCAAGGGTTATCGTACACACAGATCATGCTGCTTTGAAATACCTCTTGGCAAAAAAGGATGCAAAGCCAAGACTCATCCGTTGGATCCTTCTTCTTCAAGAATTTGATATGGAGATAAAGGACAAAAAGGGTGCAGAAAATCAGTGGCGGACCATTTGTCTAGGATCAAGGTCGAGTCTCGAGGAGTGCAAGATTGGGATCCCGATAGATGACTCATTCCCATATGAGAAATTGTTCTGGTGATTAGGAAGGAGCCGTGGTTCGCCGATCTCGCTAACTATCATGCCTGGGGGTAATGCCCCCAGATCTTGACTATCAACGAAGGCGAAAATTCATCCATGACACAAAAAGTTATTTTTGGGATGAACCTTTTCTTTTCAAAAGGTGTTCCGATGGAAACTTCCGAAGGTGTATTCCGGAAGAAGAGGTGGAAAGTATTTTAACTCATTGCCACTCTCTCCCTTGTGGTGGGCACGCGGGGACAACGAAAACAGCAGCGAAAGTCCTCCAATGTGGATTCTATTGGCCCACACTCTTTAAGGACACAAGGAAGTTTGTAACTTCTTGCGATTCATGCCAAAGAAGTGGTAACATATCTCGAAGACATGAGATGCCTCTCACCAATATCTTGGAGATCGAAATTTTCGACTGCTGGGGCATAGACTTTATGGGGCCGCTTCCATCCTCAAATGGCAACCGCTATATCCTTGTCGCGGTGGACTATGTGTCTAAGTGGGTGGAGGCTGTGGCTTCACCAACCAATGACTCCCGAGTAGTTCTCAAACTCTTCAAGAAGATCATTTTCCCAAGATTTGGAGTACCAAGAGTAGTGATAAGTGATGGCGGGTCTCATTTCTCCAACCGGAGTTTGGATGCCCTTTTGAGAAGTATGGAGTTACACACAAGCAAGGTTTAGCCTATCACCCCCAAACCAGCGGTCAGGTGGAAGTTTCGAATAGAGAGATCAAGTCAATTTTAGAGAAGGTCGTCTCCAAATCCCGGAAAGATTGGGCCCTTAAGCTAGATGACACGCTCTGGGCATATCGAACGGCATTCAAAACTCCAATAGGCACCACCCCGTATAGGCTTATCTATGGAAAAGCCTGCCACCTACCGGTAGAACTCGAACATAAAGCCTTTTGGGCTGTCAAGCAGATTAACATGGATTATGATGCTGCAGGAGAGAAACGGCTCTTACAACTACATGAGCTAGAAGAGCTTAGACTAGAAGCCTATGAGAGTGCCCGGCTATATAAGGAACGCACCAAGCGGTGGCATGACAAGCGCATTCTCCACCGAGAGTTTCGTGAAGGCGATTTGGTGCTCCTCTTCAATTCCCGCTTGAAACTCTTCCCGGGAAAATTGAAATCTAGGTGGTCCGGTCCATTCCAAGTAGTTAAGGTCTTTCCCTATGGGGCTGTGGAAGTCCGTAGAGAAACGGGAGGTACTTTCAAGGTAAATGGCCAAAGGCTCAAGCTCTACTTGGGCGGAGAACATACAGGTACGTCTGAGACTGTTCTTTTATGCGATATCCCCTCGGGGAGTGAATTCTAATCATTGGATGTACTACCGTCGTGCGGGACATTAAACCAGCGCTGCTCGGGAGGCAACCCGTGTTTTTCTATTTATTTTCCGTAGTTTTCCTTCCGTTTCTTCGGCCTTATTCTATTATTTTCGATGATAAATGTCACTTGATCGAGATCGTAAGGTATTTTGCAGGTAGTTGAAGGGTTAACAATCCACTCACAGGCACTCGTGACGGACTTATTAAAAAAATTCCATCGCGTGACCCCCCATGCCAAGCTTCACAGGCCATGCGGATGGACATGGCAGCCCATCCGACATTGCACCGCCCACGCAAGCAAAAGTGCCACAAGAATGAAAAAGTGACCAGATCACTGCACCACCCCCTGTGTCACATTGCACGGGGCATGCGAAAAAAAAAAAAAAAAAAATTTTAAACTTGGAAACCCTCTCTCTTCCTCTCACTCTCTCACCCGCTCTCTCTCCTCACCCGCTTCTCTCTCTCGCTCACCCGATCTCTCTCTACTCACCCGCCGCCAACCACCCGCCCGCCGGCCACCACCCGTCTTGCCGCCGCCCCACTCTCCCCATCCTCGCCATCTCTCTCTCCCTCCTCTCTTCTCCTTTTCCTTTTCTTTCTCTTCCTTCTTCTTCCCCTTTTCCCCACCCACCCGCCGCCGCCTACCACCGGCGAGCCGCCCCCTCACGACGCCCGCAGCCGAGCCGCCACCACGCCGCCACCCACCCCCCCACCTCTCTTTCTTTTGCTTTCTTTTCCTTTATAAAAAAAAAAAAAAAAAAAAAACAAAAAACAAACAACAAAGAGGATTTTTCTTGCTTTCTTTTACTCCAACTTCTATATTGTGCTTATTATTTCTTACTAATTTCTTCTTTCTTGTTTGTTCTTTCCACAGGGACATCCCACCATCACAATGACCGGGTCACCCTCTAAGAAGCGGGCTCGAAAACCGCGCGCTCCACCAGGTACCCCCAAACCCATCGCTTTTCATGATGATGATTTTCCTGAGATGACATTTAGGAATGCTGATCAATACAGTAGATTTCGCCACTTGAAAGCACGTGCCATTAAGCCCACTAGGTTTCTAGATGCTGGGGCAATAACTGCATTGGGTATTCATGATGATTTGATGTGCTTGTTTGATCGGGTCGGGTGGAAACAAATGATGACAACGGCTCATTTCACCTACAAGTGTCTCACCCTTGAGTTCCTTAGCTCTTTCGACCAAAACACCATTAAAGTTCCACCGAGCAAAGAGACCGGGGTGTCATTTAGATTGTTTAACAAAGAATTTGCTTTTACCTTAGATCAATTCGGTGCATTCTTTTGCTTGCCCCCCGGTGGTCGGTTGGACGTGCCCCGTCACGACCCTACATATAATGCCGGTCTTTTATGGCGGTCTTTAACTGGACTTCAAGAGTTTAAACCCCAATCCGCTAAGGGTTCTAAGATCCACAACCCCTGCCTTCGATACCTACAAGGACTTATGGGATTTACCATTTTTGGTAGGAACGAGAGCACCGGTACCGTTCGGGATTGGGAATTAGCCATGTTAGGGACCATGCTTTTACCAACCTTTCGCCTGTGCACCCATAGCTTCATCGCCCGCCATTTCCACTCCGTAGGGAAATCCGACAAGGAAAGCCCGATTGTCATCGGCGGTCTCATCACTACTATTGCCTTGGCCTTAGGATTCGACCTAGCCGAACTTGAACCAGTTGGCCCGATCCTTACCTTTGATATGACCAAGATCCTAGAGATGGGTTGGCTACGGCCTGATGGCGGCCGGTACCTTTGGGTGGTTAATGACCACCCCCGATTCTTTCTACCCTTTCCAGAGCGCACCACCATCCTCAATGAAAACAACTGGTACTACACTGACTTCGACGATGACCACCCTACACCTAGTAGCTCGGCCTGGCCTGGCCCTGCCCATACCGGACCGTCCTCTCCACCCCCACCTCCTACTTTTGATTTCCGCAGCTTCCAAACCTCACTTGACTCTCTCGCCGCTAGTTTCACTGGCCTCCGCCATGATGTGCATGACATGCGCTCCACCCAGGACCAAATGAACACTCGCCTCGACCATGTGGATCAGCTCAGATACTGATGTATGATTGGCATGTCCACCAAGGTCACATCCACCCTACTAGCCTACCCTATCCCGGTTCGTTTTACTCGTCCCTCCGCATTGAGGACACTGCTACGTTCAAGCTTGGGGGAGGTGGTTCATCTAGATGTACATAGGGTAGTTATAGGGTAGTTCTAGTTTAGGGCCATTTTAGGCGTATTTGGAGTATCTTTAGGAAGTAGGAAATCAACCTTGTCTTGTTGTTAGTTCTCTCTAATTGACCTTATCTTGCTCTTATTTCTCATTCCTTTGATTTTCGTTGTGTTTCTTGCTCTTATTTTTCCTTCGAGGTCCTTTAACTTCTTCAAAGAAGAAAAAAAAATTTCAGACCATCGCATGGCCTCGTGCCATTCTCGCATGGGTCAGTAACATGCCAACATACTACACCCTCATCCTTGCATTGCATTCATCCTAGCATCCTCTTTTAGACCCCATGGAACAATTTACCAATGATTTGAAACGTTTTGGGTCTTGTGCTTGATATATGAAGTTTGTGAACGTGGAGAAAATTTTCATTATGCCAAGGAGTTCTTGTTTGTGCACGCACTAGTTAAGTCGAATGTGCATCATTTTGAATCTTGAGCAATGGTAGGCATAACCCGGTAAGGAATTTTGAGCCTTTGTGGCCGACATCATGTTACCGGTCCTTCACTTCCTTTCCTGAGTGTGTTCTCTACTTATTGTTACCCTCTAGAACTTGCTTATGCGTTCTTTGTCGAGGCTACATTGATGCATATGCATTCGTGAACATGATAGAGGCATTCATTTGAAACAGCCATATAGCCAAATAGCCAAATAGCCACCCATCCATAATTAAAGTATTTGATAGCCCCATTGAGCCTATAAGCTTGTTTTCTTTGTCTTACCCACATAATAACCCCATATCCTTTGCTACCCCCTTTAGCCTAGAAGCGAATTGTGAGGCATACATGAGTCATGATCGAATATGTGGATAGTTAAGAGTTCTTTCCCCTTTTTGAGAATTGTTTGAGCTCTCTCTCTTTCCCTCCATCGTACTCTTTATTTATTTCTACCAAAAACAAAAAAAAAGGGAGAAAAAAAAAAAAAATGGGCAAGAATGCATGGCTTCTCATTGAGGGAAGAGAGAAGTTTTTGTTGTAATGAGAAGGGAAAACTCTTTACTTTGATGCATTGAGTTTGTTTTCACTTGAGTTACGTGGACTTTGATTTGGTTTGTTGATTTATGCTTCACCGTTCTCTTCTTTGAGCACCACATATCCCATAAATTTCCACACCTATTACCTTAGCCCCCATTACAACCCGGAAAAGACCTCTTGATTCATGATGCATTTGTAATCGCCAGTAGTGGAGATTGAGAACTCTTGCAAGCCTATGGTAGGGAACGATAATAGATCGAACCTGAGCGAACAATACCTATACCAAACACATGAGAGACTGAGCGAAAATGATAACTTTTGGTGAGGGTCTATTTCGTTGTTTCGATTCAACGTGCATGCATTGAACACTAAACTTTTGATGTGCACAGTGAGTTCTTCTTTGTGTGGTGGAGATTTGATGCGCTAACATTCTCCTATTGACACAAGCAGATCAACTTGTTGACTTTGGAACCTATTTTTAAATGTGTTCTTGTGGGGTAGTGAGAAATGTTTGTGATGCTGCGTGTATCGGATGTTGCTTTGTTTCAACGATGTTCCTACAAGCCCGTTCTGATTGACTCTTGCTCCCTTGAGGTCCTTAGCTCGATAGTCGGATTTCTTGAGACCAATTTTCATTTATGCTTTTTGATAAGTTTGCTTGAGGACAAGCAAAGTTCTAAGCTTGGGGGAATTTGATATGCGTGACTTTTATATGCTTTTAACCCCCGTTTTGTCCCCAATTTTAGATTGAATAGAGCTCGTCTGCATGCTTTTGTGTGAATTTTTGCTATTTCGAACGGGTATTGCTTTTCTTCTCTTTGTTTGTGGTGTGTAGGTATTTTAGGGGCTAAAAGTTGATGAACCACCGCCGATGAGGAGATCCAAGATACAAGAGCTTGGGACGAAGAAAATAGAGCGAAAAGTCGCATTTTAGACCAGCAGAAAAATGGGCGAATTCAGGTCACTGGACGACCCCCTGTGCGAGTTCACACGGGCCTGCGTAATCGCGCACGTGCGACGGGATTTTCTCGTGACCGCGTATTTTAGGGTTTCCTAGTCATTGGAGCCCATATAAAAGGCCCCCCAAGGCCAATATGTGAGGGGAGGCTTATTTTATGATAGTTTTACCTAGTTTTATGATTCTCTTCTCTTCCTACATCAAAAATATCAAGTTTTAGATTAGATTACAAGCTGCTCCTGGATTATTGTTCAAGTATTGAAGATTTCTACTTCTCCATCATCTCAAGCTACCTTGGATTGATCTTTACAATTGGTATTTCTTACTTTATTTGTTTAAATTCATCCAATTAGGTTTTTATTTATTTCTACATGAGTTATTGTGGATTCGTTTATTTAATTGCATCAACTACTACTATGGAAGAGTAATTCCCTTTTTGGTGATTAGGGTTCATCTACCCTAATTGCAATGAACACATGATTAGAATTGGTTGTTAGTGTGGTCAATTAATCTAGGGTTTCTATGCTAGAATTCTTATTGATTGATGTCGGTAGAGCGCTCATCCGGTTTCAATTCATCGTAATACAACGAGTCAAGCACCGAGAGGTTGATTTCTCCTTGTGGACCCCCCAGCGTAGACATGACTAATCTTTGATCACGAGAGTGGCCTAGATAATCATGGAGACCTTCTAAGCTTTGGAAAAAGTTAGAAACCAATTTCTCAACTTTAAATTTATCTGTCACACCTACATTTATCTTTAGGGAAAAAATGTTCATTGCCAATTAGAGTAGATGACACCCTAACCCCCGCTTTTAACATTAAAATTTATACCACTTCATTCGTTTACATTATTTAATTGTTTCGATATTTTAGTTAAGAGTAGTTTTATTCATTCCACCATCAAAAACTCCATCGATTCAGCTAATTAACTGGTGAAAGAGGAATAGACAACTTTAACCTCCCTGTGAGATGACCCGTGAGTACAACGACACCGTATACTTGCGAATTTACACTATATCAACTCTTCAATCAAACACCACCACTAAATTCACCATGTTCATCTCCACCTACCCCACCATTTTCGCGACCAAAAACTCGCCGGAAGTCGAGAGAGGAGAGATTAGCCGAGAGTAGCGTACGAGATCGAGAAAGAAACGAGAAATGTCGGGTGAGGAAGATAGTCTTGACCCGGATCCGGCCCAAACCCATTTAAAACCGAAATTTGCAACTTAGTCCCCAAGCTATTGGATTCTATTTAAGTTGGTCCTTGAGATTTATTTAATTTACAAGTACTCAACTTTTAATTGTTACTATTTAATCCCTAAATATTATTTACAGACTTAATCCCCTAATTTATTTATTATATTTAAATGAGCCCTCAAATTTTATTTAAATTTAAGTCCCCCAACTTCCAATTGTTGCAATTTGACCCCTAACCTTTTTTTTCACTTTTAATCCTTCAATTTCTTTTTCATATTTAACCTAACTCCCAAAATTTAATTGCATATTGGTCCCTCATGTTTTAGAAATTTTATAATTGAGCCCAAAATATTTTTAGTTCACTTTTATTGCATAATAGGTCCTCAAACTATTAAATTCTTTCAAATTGACCCCCAAAGTTTTATATTCTCTCTATTTTGGTCCACAAACTTTTATATTACTTATAGATACTTTATATTTAAGAATATTAACATAAATTAAACTCATTATTGACTAGACGAGGTGTACGAACAGTTAGAGGACTGATTGTCACCCCTTAGTAAGCTCAAAACTCGAGAGATATTTCAGGTAGGCTCAAAAGACTCATTTTTACTTATCGCGCAATTATTGTTAATTATCTGTACTATATGAGTGTGCAAATGTGTGTAATTGATGTGATTGCTTGCCTTCGGGCCTCGATTTGCCTTCGGGCCCAGAGTTACCTTCGGGTAAAAGAGTTGCCTTCGGGCTCAGAGTTACCTTCGGGCCCAGAGTTACCTTCGGGTATTATATTACAGAGTTTACATGACTATTTGCCTTATATACTTGTATAGATGATTAACTTGCGCAGAGCCTACTGTGTATTGTTTAAATACTCACGCCTTTCATTCTTTTACAGATTGAGGAGTATGGAGGCGTGGCGAGACATGGGAGTTCTACTTAGGCTTATTAAATAAAAGATTTCATTTCCGCTATCATTTTGGTAATTGATGTATTGGATCATGTCATATTAAAGTTTTTGAACTATTTAGAAACTCGTGTTAAATGTTTTGATCGTTTGGTGATCAAATAATTTTAAAAATACTTTAGATGGTTGTTTTATTAAGTGAACTTCCGCATTTTAATTATTCGTTATACTTCCGCATTTGATATAAAAAATAATAAATAATAAATAAAAAAATAGTTTGTTTTAAAGGAAGATCTAGCATCCCGAGTTCTTCGAACTCGGGGCGTTACAATTAGTTATGTTGTTGTCATTAATGCCTCTCGCCAAAGCACTTTAGGCAGGGCTGCAGATAATAACAGACACCTAACCTTCTTCAACACGATCCTATTCATCCTTTTTGCAGCCAAATTTTGTTGTGACGTATAAGTGATAGTCCTATGTCTCAAAATACGACAAATTTTGCAAAAAATTTTAAATTCTTGGTTGGTGAATTCTAAGCCACTATTAGTTCTCACAACTTTAACTCTTGTACTTTTGTGATTTTATACTAAAATCTCCCACTGTTTAAAATGTAACAGAGCATCAGATTTGGCTGTCAAAAGTATGGCCTAGACTTTCCTAGAGAAGTCATCAACAACAAGAAGATAATATCCAAAACCAGAGAAACTAGCAACATCAGCTGGTCTCCATAAATCGGCATGTAGGTATTCTAATATTTGAGTAGATTTGTGACCGCCGATTTTGAAAGGCTTTTTGTGCTGTTTGCCTAAAATACAATCCTCACAAAAACCAAGTTTTTCAAACTTCTCATTTCCCAAAAAAAACCATCATCTTTTAAAACTTTCAGCTCCTTTTTCCCGATATGCCCTTTTATGCCAAAACACGGTAGAATCACGGGTATTACTGGTGGAAGTAAGGGCAGCACTTTGACAAACAGTAGCTTTGATTTGGTAAATACCTTGATTTTTAAAAGATGTAAAAATAGGCGCTTCATTTATGCCAACCGTCATAATACCATTACCAATTGTAATTTCATAAGCATGTGCATCAAGTTCACCCAGTGAGATCAAATTTCTAGATAGTCATTGTAATGCCCCGCTCAAAGTCGACCCGACATAATGTATACGTGTAGGATGTGTTTATGAAATATTTGGGAATGTATGAGACATGTCGGGAGTCGAAACGACCGTCGAAATGATGAAAACGGGAAATTTCAAGAGACCGGAGTTAACGGCCGTAAATGTGAGGATTACGGCCGTAAATGTACGATTACGGCCGTAAGGGTCAGGTGTTACGGCCGTAAAATTATGGTTACGGCCGTAAGATAGAATAGTTACGGCCGTAAATTGTGAACAGTGGAAAATGTCCAAAAGTTTCAGAGAGCAAATTACGGTCGTATGTTCTGAAGATACGGCCGTATGATTCGGGTTACGGCCGTAAGGTTATGGAGTTACTACCAGAGTAATGGGTTACTACCAGAAATATGAATGTTACTGACTAATTGTATGTCGGCAGAACTGTTCAGGATCAGCTTTTTAAGGGCTTTTCGACCATTCTTCCACTCCACTCGAGTTTGGCTCTCTCCCAACACCCTCCAAGACACTCAATATCATATTTTACCTCACAAAATCCTATGTACTCCATGTTTGACTCTTGTGGAGCATAAAGAAAGGAAAGAATCAAAGGAAGAAGGAAAAGGGAAGCAAAAGAAGAAGAAGAAGAAGAAGCTTGGGTTTCACTTGTGCTTGGTTTCCTCGACTCATAATGTGGGTAACATGATATTTTACTTATATGCAAGTTGAATACATGCTTATTCTTGACTTGAATTGAGTTATGAACGAGTTTGCAAGGGGTGTGGAATCTAGAAGCATGTTAGGGGCCTTTAGCTTTGATTCGTGACCATGGCATGACGTACTGATGATATGTCTATGTTTATATGACCTATGTGCCCCTTATGTCTTGCTCTATATGTATTGGAAAGTAGTTATTCCGTTTATGATATATAGGAGACGCGCATGTTATGTGAACCTTGTGTGCTTATGTGTTCGTGTTGCTCGGCTTGTTGATGGTCGATGTGTATATATGAATGTGTTGAGTTGTGTTGCCCGGCCTTTACGTGTTGGTGATGTGCATCTATGTAATTGTTCGACCAACGGGCCAAGTGTAGGCCGATTAGGTTAACGTTGGTGTTTCGAATCCCGTATTCGATATGGATGGGAAGCCATTGTATGGCATGAAACGGATTGAGCTTTTCGTGAGGTATGCTAGGCATATATATACATCATGAGCATGCATATATTCGTCATTAGCATGCATATATGTTGCACAGATCTGTGTTCACGATATGATACGATTGGCCAAAATGGGAGCAAAGTGCTACACGTAAATGTGGAGCCACCTCATGAGTCCCTACATATGTGAGCCTCGCCAAAAGGGGAGCAAAGTGCTACGTAAATGTGGAGCCACCTCTTGAGTCCCGGCCTATGTGAAATGAGGCTATTATGTGATATGTACGATACGCCACGTGAACACATCGATTCGCAACAGGGCCCATCTAAAACACGAAAAAGATATGACACGTGCATCATTCGTATTGCATCTGTTATCCACTGAGTCTTTATGACTCACTCTAGGTGTACGTGTATGTTTTGAAGGTATTACTGGTGTGTTCGATCCGTGGAGGTTGGCGAAGGGTCCTCAAGCCATTTGTGTGTGATGACGTGATCGGGAAAAGGGAATCTGAAGATCCGACGAGCCACGCAAAGACCTTTCGAAACCCTTTGGCTATGTAAGTATACGATATGTTTGAAAGAAATTTACGAACCTAGGGTTTCGAATGTGTAAGTACACGTGTAGCGCTCCCTCTATTCCGCTGTGTTTATGTATATGACGTGTACGGGACCATCTCGTGGCCCTTATGATTACGTATTCGTGCACATTCCGTATGTGATGTTCGTATATGTATGTGTAAGGGAGGGAGGGACGTTACAGTCATATACCTAGCATTTTTCAAACATATAGCAAGCTTATAATCAATTTTCCATGCAATTGAGCCAATATTTTCTATCATGCAGCTCATACTATTACCCATTTTAATATGTCCAACATCAACTTTAACAAAATCAGTAAACAAAGTTCATATCAGTGACATGTGCAAAGTACAGCCAGAATCCAAGATCCAATCCTTGGAATTACTGGGTAATGCAGCCACGAAAATAACTCCTTTATCAGTACCACTACCAGAACACACAAGAGGAACATTGTTTTCAACAGCTTTTGCCTCTTTCAAGTCATTAATCCTTTTAAAATCCTGTTTTGATTAAATTACCCATTTGTGATAGTAAAAGAAATCTCTTTCCTTTATACACTTACCCTTCTTCCCTAGATTCTCTTTGGGGTTTTCTCGTCTTTTTAGAGGGTTGTTAGCTATACCCTTTGTTTGTGGACTTGTTAGGACCCTTATGCTTCACAATTCCCTAAAACTCTTAGATCCAGATTTCAGCTCTAACACTTTGTTTCTAAGGAAGGAAATAACAATCTCTAGAGTCAAACTCCCTTCCCTATAGTCTAAGGCTGTCTTTACATATCTATACCTATCACCCAAAGCATTCAATAAGCCTACAATCTATTGATCGTTTGACAGATTTTCACCACTACTACTCAAATCTTGGGTAAATTTGTTAAATTTGCCAATGTTCTCTTCAAGGTTCAAGGAGATATCAAATCTGAAATTGTAAAACTGTTTAAGTAGGAAACACCTATTAGGGATGATGGTAGTTGTTAGGTAAAGCTCATCAAGTTTGGTCCGAAAAGCTCGAGCCCTGGTAGTGGTAGCAACACTTCTGATCACAAAATCAGACAAATGTAAGAAAATGGAGCTCCAAGCAACTTCATCCAATTCAATCCTTCTATAGACACTGAATTCAGCAAGCCAATTTCCATCAATGCAGATGCACACTTTTCTTACAAAAGAGTGGCTCTCATCTTTTGCCTCCATAGAGTGTAATCACCAATCCCATTCCATAGTTCAACCTCAAACTTAGTGGTGGACATATTGGTTAGAGTGAATGTCAAGATGTGTAGTAATGACGTCAATAAAACAAGTTTTGAACATGGTTTCAGCAATCAACAATGTATGTGCATAGAAAAAAGTGAAAAATTATGCCCAAATAATTTACTCACACAGAGTTAGTCACGCACAGCAAGATTGCATAAACAAGTAAAATAGCAACAAGATATAATTATTACTTTAAACATAGACTAATCTATTATCCCAGTTTCCATGACGCTCGTAGGAAGCCTTGGGCAAGGCTTTGAGAAAAAGCACCACGAAGAATGGTTAAATGCACAAATTTTAAAGTAATAGACTTTACCGCAAGAAAAACTTGATATCAAGAAGTTGACTACAATCTCCAAAGAAAACCAGAAAAATAAAGAATCTCCTTTTTGAAAAATTCTTTTCAAGCTGTTGGTTTGCAAAATATTTTTATGCCGACTAGATAATGTTCACACCAGATAGAGATAACCAGAAGCAACAACTCAAAATCCTAAAGCAGCCAGGCCAATGACCAATAAAAGCTGCTGATTCTTTTGTTTTTCTTTTATGTTGACGTTGATGCCTTTTGTACCCACCAGATTCTCGGATTTTTACCATGGCTTTGATACCACTATTGTATTTCGAGCAATTAAACCCAAAAAATCCATAAAATCACTAACAATAATAGAAAGAACACAAAGGATTTATTTGACCGTAATGCCTGGAAGTTTCCCCGGTTGGAATACATCTCCCGTTGTGCATCAGCTGATCGGATTAAGCTCAAAGCGTTATCACAAAATTATATTACGATCTTTGCAGACAATGTTCATATCAAACCAACATCACCTAATTCCTACCCTATTTCTCCACTAAAGTCTGCAACTGATTGTAGAGAAATCAATGCAGTAATTGAAGCAACAAAGCCTATAATCCCCTAAATTACAAGCTCAATATTTGGAGAAATTAAGCAAAGACAGTAAAAGACTTGAAGAAAGAAGAAGATGAATTTTAGCAAGGTTTTTGAAGACTAGAGTTCTCGATCTTGTTCTACGTTTGAAGAGAAGAGATGTAAGATTTTAAAGGCCCAAAGAAAAGTAGAAAATGCAACATTACTGACTTGATGCTGATATTTTGGGATACCAGATTCGAAAATTGCAGACTACTCCCAAACTTATTGTGCTCTTCTAAGTTGGTCCCTCCAGTCTCAAAGTTTCTGAAATCACTTCACAGAAATCCACTATGGATTTGTTGTTACAATTTTGAAGCCATTGTTTGGTGATTGTTTCTATGCATCGCATAGTTGCATACTATATCCGTGTCCTTCTTCCTTCAATTCTATCAATCTTGTGGGGGTTAAGAATGATGCTACCATTGAGAGGATGTCAAGACTATAAATGTCATTTTTATTTGTAGCGACTAGAAAATTTTAGCCAGAAAATTTAGTCTAACTAACTTTTCCCAAATTCTTGTCTAACTCTAATTTAATTAAGCCCTAATTTTAATTTATCCCCAATTTTAAAATCCTAATTCGGATTTTAAATACTAGCCCCAAATTAGCAACCCTAACCCTAATCTTTGTGCTCAAGAACTTACCAAAATTCAAATTATTCTATCTTCCAGATTATCCTATTTTCCTTAATTACTACCATAAAGCTCCTATATAAATAGTGAGTAACTCGAGTTTGTCATTGACAGCAACCCACAAGTTTTTAGTAATCTCTCACCCTTGTCTCTCTTGCAATTTCCCCGTTTATGCATGCATCACTGAGATAAAAGTGTGTAGGAGGAGTAGAAATTGACGAACAGAGACGGGGACCTACCGATTGCCTCCGCCGACATCGCCACCAGTCACCGCCTCCACCATCGCCTCTGTCTCTCTCTCCCGTAACCTCTCTTCTTTTGTGATCCCTTTCTCTGCCTCTTCTCTCTCGCCACATCTCTTTTCCCGATGAATCGAGCGGAGCCGAGACCTCTTCTTCCCTTTTTCCCGATGAGTTCACATTTGAATAAGGAATAGCGATAAAAATCTGGTTTTATTTCATTAACTGCATCCTAAGTCCCCATGTCTTTTCTAAATATTTAAGTTGGTCCATTTATTTTATTTATTTAAAGGGTCCAAATGTTTTTAGTTCTTTCAATTGAGTCCTCCAATTTTCAGATCCAGTCAACTGTCATTTAAACCCCTCAACTATTGTTTGACTTCTAAATTAGTCCTTATAGCTTATTTATTTAACAAGTCCCCAAGGTTGTAGTAGCAGTGAGCAATGTCGTATCCACAGAGATCGGTTAGATTTATTCTTTTAAAAACGCGCCTAAATAAAATCAAATTGGAGGGGAGGGGGGGTGAGATTCAAAGAACTAAAGCAAAAACAATGGAAATGATGAAATATAAACTAAACCTGTAGTCGCTAAGGCAAATATCCAATCCAAGGCTTAATCTCCAACTGATTCACCCAAATTGATCATAGATGCAAAGATAGTTCTTCTAATTAATTCCCTAAACTGGTTATGATTGTTGATACGATCTAACAACCTATCTCTCCTTACTTATTCAATAACCAAGGTACGACCATTGATTATTTCCCTAATCGATAAACAACCCTAGGTATGACCGTTAGGGTTTAATTTATTGACAACATTAAAATCTAGAGAGATGACCAATTCTAACCAACAAAAGCATACGATGAATTGTTTAACTGGCAATATATTCTAACCAACAAAATCTAGAGAGATGACCAATTATGTTGTTTGCCACAATTATCAGAAATACTAGACAATTATGGATCTAGTTTTCTAACTGGCAGTATATTGAATTGACAATTAAACAACTGGCCTTTTGTATAATCAATCAAATCAACAATATCGACAAACACAAGAAACATGCAAATAGAAAAAACAAAACAAGAACAATAAAAGAATATATTAGATCTCACAATTCGTTCTTGAATCAATCTTCAATCGACATTGAATTGAAAAAGAAATTTAGAATTCCATGGCGAAGATGAAGAAAATTCTAGTGTAAAGATTAGAGACATGATGAAATGTGCATGATGATGATGGGGAAAACGTGCATCCTCCCCAAGAAATAACGTGTACTTTCTTGTGTTGTCGGCCAGACCCAATTCTAATTAATTTAGGAAACAAAATAGTCTAGGAAAATATAAAATAGAAAATAAAAGGGAAATAGTTTAGTTTCCGAATTCTAATAAAAGTCTGAGATTTTTCCTAGAGAAATAAAAACTAATTGCATTGCAGTAGGAATAATTAAATGGGGTCTTTTATCAGCCCACCATCTCTTCACTTCAGATGAGTCTTGTTCCTACATTTCTTTGGATCACTTGGATTGATAAGACGTAGTTGTGCTTTAAACATGAGGCTCTTATGTCAATTTATCACTTTACTTCCTTCTCTTTTAAAAACTTGTAAATTGGCTCCATTTTGATCCAACGTTTCACCTAGTCCATAAAATGCAAACCACAATCCAAATTGAGGACTTAAGCGATTTTTCGTTAATATAAGCATGGAAAAATGTATGGAATAAATGAACTTTATCAAATTCCACCATTTAAACAATGCTTGCCCTCAAGCATACAATAAATCAAGTCATTAATTGTTTAAAGATTTAAATCAAGCCTTCAACAACCCAAACTATTGTTCCTCAAAGGTTTAAATTTCAACATAATCAAGAACCAACAAGAAATAGAGTAAATTCCCACTAACCAACACAAATAATGAACCACTTTAACAATTTCTTGAAATCCAAATGTAGTGGGATTTAACATCCTCACATAGGATTTGCTCAATACACTCAAAGTGTTTAGGGTTACAAGAATATACTATCAAGTCAATACATAGAAGATCCTCACCATAGCCTTGCTAATATATCACATCGGCACCTATGATTCAAATGCAAGTAAGGGTGTTAAAAGGGGTTGTAATGTGGCTTGGGTAAGGTGGGATAAGAAGGATTTATTTAGGCTATTTCATCAAAGGAATTGCACGACTTATCCACAGGAGCTCAACTAAAAAAGAAACTTCACAAACTTCATCAATCAAAATCACTTAAACAACTTATTGAACAATCTCAATTAATATTTCTTTCCTTCACTTGCATGCTCTTTCTTTTTTTTTTGTTTTTTTCCTTTTTTTCTGTTCTCTTTTCTTTCAATTTTTTTTCGTTTATTTTTTTTCATTCTCCTCCTTTTCTCTTTTGTATTTTCTTGTGAAATCAAAGAATCATGTAGATCACACTTGAATACTTAATTCTCACTTCAAAACAAGGGTGAGAATTTCACTATGAACCTTTTGTTCTTCATCATATCTCAATATCTGCAAGATAAGTTGAAATTACATGTGAAAAAGTTTAAGCATTCTTTCAACTTAAGGTTCAAACGAGGGGAAATTACCAAAGAAATTGATTATCATGGCTTGTAATGTGGTAAATCTCCAATAAAAGGGGTATAAAGCACAAAGTTGGCTCTTAAGGTAAATTTCAAGGGTGGGCTCTTTACGAAAGCTAAATTTGGCCTTACCTAAGTGCCCTAACTTTTTATATGCATCCAATTATCAATGGGGCAAACCAATATGCATAAGAAAGCAAGTTCTAGAAGAAAATCGACTATGCATCGTAATCACACAATCAAAGAATTGAGTATGATATATAAAATATTGTAATGCTCGTAGGCTCAAAAGCTCACAAAATTAAGGATATTGTGCATCAAATCCCACACATTATTCATTCAATCCACCGTGAAGAGCAATCAATCACAGTGCAATCAACAAGAACCCATCTACACATGCTAATCCCCTATTGTATCTCAACTTATCTCAATGAAGTACAATAATCTAAATCACATAGGGAAAAACATCAATAGAATCCAAAATTCAAAAGAGAGTTTTGGATTTTTTTTAGAAGAAAAGAATGAGAGAGAAGAAAAGCATGAGAGAATAGAAAAGAAAAAAATGACACTAAAATGTAAAATGAAAATTGAAGCTAAAATGCAAAAAGAAAATTGAAATGCGACTAAAATAATATGAAACTAAACATTCCATTATTAAACCACGTGAAGAATCTCCCCCCACACCTAAACCACATATTGTCCTCAATGTAACAAAAACATAAACTTCAAAAATCATAAAAGAGCAAAAGTGGAGGACTTCCCTGAAAATATGAAGCAACAGGGAGAAGGTGTTAGGGTTCCATCGAAGGTGATCGCAAGTGAAGGTTATTGCTGCTGGCAGAAGAATTCACAACTGAAGAAGGTGAAGGTTACTGGGTTCGTATATTCCCAAGAATTTTTCAACGGAAGAACTTGATTTATGGTAGGTTGTTGGCGATTATGAAATATGTAGGGGTGGCAGTGTAAGGGGTAGGGTAGGGTGAGACGGTTGGTGGGGTGGTGGGTGAATTTGGGCTTTGATGTTTGAAATAGCCTACTGCCCACGTGTGAATAATCCTCAAAACTTTTTTTGGATTATATGAAATAGGACATCTAATAGATTCTCATCGGAAAAGACGAGGGCACGTCCTATTCAGTAGATTTTTCAATCAAGTTTCATTGGAAAAGCTCTAAGAGTAGGGCATGGACACGCTTTATATAAGTGAATTTCCAACTAATGTTCGCCATGCCCATGACCAAGGAAAACCTGTTTCTTGCCCGAGAAAAATAACACCAAATTAATTGCATTTCTAAATTAAAGAAAAATCATAAAAAATGGAAAATAAAATGAATTTGAAAATAAGAAAAAAAGGATAAAACCCGGGCTGCCTCCCAAGAACTCCTTTTTTAACCTCTTTGGCTAGGCGTTGTCACCCTTCAATTAGTCTACGTTCGGAAATTTGAACTAATTTGGTCAACATAAGAAGCACAAAAATCTTCATAGAACAGTTTCAAATGATGACCATTGACTTTAGAAGTTTTCCTAACATCTAAAACATGTATTTCAACTGCACAATGAAGATACACATTAGTCACAGTAAAAGGTCCTATCCCTCTAAAACTTATTTTTCCAGGAAACACCATCAAATAAGAGAGTATAACTTTCTTGCCAATAGAGAAATGTTTCTTGGAAATCTTTTGAACATAAAAGACTTGTGCATTTTCTTTGTCAATGCTAAAACTCTCATGGGGATAATAAATATTAAAATTACCAATTACATAATCAAAGTCCATTGTGAGAGTACCATCATGCACCTTACCTTTCAACCTTTTCGGGTTGGTGCTCAATTCCTTGAGAAACTTCACATATCGAGGTACTTCTTTAATTGCATCAAGTAATGAATATTTACCTCAACTTTGAGAATGGTTTCACGGATTTCCTTCTCTTCCCCCTCTTCCTTGGACATAGTCAATCTAGTACAAAAAGAAGTATTTGTCACTAAAGTATTCAATCGTTCATTGTCAAGTTCTATATGCTGATCAGTTTGAGTTTGAGGAAGAACTAGTTCTTCTTCAACTTCTTTGTTTACAATGCATTTATTTAGTATGCCAGGCTCTTCCAACTCTTGAGATTCAAACTCATTTACGGTGGTTGCATGTTGACTCATCTGAGTCTCTAAGTTTTTTGTGCTTGTTCTCATTTCTTGTTGAAATTGTTGAACGTCCTGTCGAAATTGTTCTGCATTAGTTGCAATTGATTTAACAATTTCTTCTGGAAACATGCCTTAGCTTGGTAAAGGTTGTTGCTATAGGATATATGGCACAGATTGGAGGTGGTAAGATTGTGGGCTTGTATTATAACCAAAATTATAATAATCCATCCACTTTGGATTGTAGGTGTTCGAATAAGGATCATAACTCAATTGTGGATGGCATGGATATCCTCCATTTGCACTGGCGAAGTCATAAGAATAGCCTCTATGTGTATGGCACATATTAGTTAGTTGACCAATTGCCGCACAAATCCCACAAGCTTTCACTTGTTCATCTTTCCTACAACCAATTGTTGAACAATAAACATTACATTGGCTATTTGATTCTCAAGGGAAGATACACTTACCTCATTTTCCATTTTGTAAGATGAATCTTGGTAGAAGCCAAACTGTTGTGGGTGGGTAGCCGTGATACAGATAAAAAAAGACACAAACGAACAAACAAACAAAAGTAAAAGAAATAAATCTATTTGATATCAATCCCCAGCAACGACGTCAAAAATTTGGTGAGTGTCGAATCCAACAAATAATAAATTAACTTGCTCAAAAATATAGATTGTAGCAGCAGTGAGTAAGGTCGCATCCACATAGATTGGTTAGATTTATTCTTTTAAAAACAAAACTAAATAAAATGAAATTGGGGGGGTTTGAAGAATGAGATTCAAAGAATTGAAACAAAGACAATGGCAATGATTAAATATAAATTAAACTATACTCGCTTAAGGCAAATATCAAATCCAAGGTTTAATCTCCAATCGATTCACGCAAATTGATCATAGATGCAAAGGTAATTCTTCTAATTAATTACCTAAACTGGTTATGGTTGTTGATACGATCTAATAACCTATCTCTCCTTACTTATTCAATAACCAAGGTATGACTGTTGATGATTTCCCTAATCAATAAACAACCCTAAATATGACCGTTAGGGTTTAATTTATTGACGGTATTAAAATCTAGAGAGATGACCAATTCTAACCAACAAAGCATACGATGAATTGTTTAACTGGCAGTATATTCTAACCAACAAAATCTATAGACAAGACAAATTGTGTCGTTTGCCACAATTATCAGAAATACTACACAATTACGGATCTAATTTTCTAACTGGCAGTGTATTGAATTGACAATTAAACAACTGGCCCTTTGTATAATCAACCAAATCAATAGCGTCGACAAACACAAGAAACATGCAAATAGAGAAAATAAAAGAAGAACAGTAAAAAAATATATTAGATCTCACAATTCGTTCTTGAATCAATCTTCAATCAACCTTGAATTGAAAAAGAAATTTAGAATTCCATGGAGAAGATGAAGAAAATTCTAGTGTAAAGATTCGAGTGATGATGAAACGTGTATATATGATGATGGTGAAAACGTGGATCCTCCCCAAGAAATAACGTGTACGTTCTTGTGTTTTGGGTCAGACCCAATTCTAATTAATTTAGGAAACAAAACAATCTAGGAAAATAAAATATAAAATAAAAGGGAAATAATTTAGTTTCCTAATTTAATAAAAATCTAAGATTTTTCCTAGAGAAATAAAAACTAATTGGAGCAGAGGTCCCCATAAAATATTCCTATCCCTTTTTGCGAGTAGGAATAATTAAATGGGGTCTTTATAAGCCCACCATCTCTTCATTTTAAATGAGTCTTGTTCCTATATTTCTTCAGATCACTTAGATTGATAAGACGTGGCCGTGCCTTAAACTTGAGGCTCTTATGTCAATTTATCACTTAATTTCATTCTCTTTTAAAAACTTGTAAATTGACTCCATTTGGATCCAACTTTTCACCCAGTCCATAAAATACAAAGCACAATCAAAATCCAGGACTTAAGCAATTTTTAATTGATATAAGTGTGGAAAAATATTACGATTATATGGAATAAATGAGCTTTATCAGTTTTGTTTTATATTCAATTGAGTCCGATAGTTTTCAAACACGGCCAATTGCGGATTTGGCCTTTCATCTATCATTTGACTTTCGAATTACTCTCTAGAATTCTCTAAATTTTGCAAATTATCCCAATTTTTCAAATTTAGCAATTTAAATCCCTAAGCTTCATATTTACTCGATTTAAATCCCATTTTTAATAATTTCATTTATTTTTAAGACTATATTTAACCAAGAGCGTAATTGGAGTTATTTTAATTATTTTAGGGCTAGACAAGGCACGAAAACCGTAGAGATTTGCAATTTGATAACTCAAACTCCCATATTAAAGTAGATATCTATCTACAAATATTTTTATTTTCAACGTGCACAGATGATTAATTCTTATTATGTGTTTGCATGTGGATCGTATTTCCATGAATTACTTGCTTTATTTCAAGTATGAGAGAACTACTTGCTTATTCAAGCACATGATAAATGAGAATTACTTGCTTAAATGCATGAGACTAGACTTGGACATGTATTTATCACTTGTTCATGAAATTTATTGCTTGGATTATATGATCACGTGTTTATATGTAATATGCAATTATTATCATGCACGAGATCTGCTGAGTATTTCTGTGAAATACTCATAATTTTCTAACTAAACAATTGCAATTGAGGAGTTGACGACGTGGCGTTGGGCGGTGGAATAATAAAGAGTTTATTGAGAGCTTATTTAAGATTTCTTATTTTTATTACTTTATGTTGAGACATTAAACTATTTGTCTTATAATTATTTCATTGATTAATTTGTTTCTGCATCATCGTGTTTGAAAGTTTGAAACGACAACCTTTGATTATTCAATAATATTCCATGAATTTTGATTTTCTATTACAATTAGTTATCTTTTCAATTCAAAGTTTGTTTAGAAGGATGACATAGCGTTCCAGGTAATTAGAACTCCGAGTGTTACATTATTTATTGGATAGTTTCTTTCTTTCTGTCTCATTGGTTTATTTATTTTTTAATTGTTGTTTCTTTAAACTCGGATATATTACTCTAAGTTGTAGCTTGCATTGCTTGGAGATGAGTTAAAGTGGTTGGAGTTAAGTAAGAGTTTCAGTTTTGTTTACCAAAGAAATTTCATTCCATATCATTCAAGAAAAAAGGAACAAATTACATAGAGCACCAATCTTGGCAAAAGTATGAGCTACCATATTGGCTTTCCTACTAATACAAATACACTTTTGATTGGACATTAAGTTAAGCAACCTAGTAATCTTAAGGACAATTCCCATACTCACCATCACCATTAGCATTAAGGATGTCGTAAACAACTCGGCGACAATCAAATTCCATGGACTCCACCAGCAAGAGTTTCATATTGATGTAGGGAGAATTGTTGAATTATCTATGTTCCTTTTCCATAAAATGCAAAGGTGAATATACTTGGAAATTGAAGAGCGAAAAAGTGCATATTTCAAGCTCATTGTTCGTATGCTATTATTTTCTACAAACTTAATTAAGAAGATAAAAGAAAATTTTTGATACAATTAGTTGTTGCAACTAGTGCTCTGAGTATCCATATCCGCCACCACCACCATATCTAGCCTGGATTTGCGCGGCCCTCCCACTGATCGTCACCTCCCGTGAAGATCTTCTCTTGGTCGAGGCTCCTATGTAGTGAATCCCACTTCTCCTGAAGATTTAACCTGATGAAACCAAGTGGTGGTCTTGTAGTACAAAATGCACTTATAATTCGCCGTTGGACACGATCTCAATCTTAGGATATAAGTGCAGGAAGAGGAAGACACGAAAATGGTTATGCACGCATCTAGGCTATACCCGTTGTCTTTTCTTCTCGGCATGCATCAGATTTTCGTCCTCCATTTGCTTTATTTATTTTACGTGTGGCAACTTTGTCTTGCCACCCACATTCGTTCACACATAAACTCCTACACACAAGATAAATGGATAAGATGAGATCACTAGGGTAAGATATAGGATAACCCAAAACTAAACGATAAAGATGATAGGCTAAGGAATTTTGAACTCAAGTTATCTTAAGGATGATAAGCCAGAGACTTTTGAAATCAAGTAATCTTATCTTAATTTTTGAAATTAGGTTATCTTAAAGATATGGGAATTAAAATCACATGTCTGGAAAAATAGAAATGACAATTAACAAGAATAAGTTAATTAATTAAATCTTGTTCATTTAATTAAAAAGCTAACAGTGAATATGGTGAAATTGGATGTGATTGATTGTATCATTTGTTGTTATTTAAAACATTCACCTCAAATGTTCAAATAGCCGTGGAAGCAAAATAGCACATACCTTGTGCAAGCAATACATAAACATTTAGTTGTGCATATTAATGTTGAATTTTTTTTATTTTTATTTTTTGAGGTCCTGTTCTTTCCCTCATTTCACAACAAAAAACTTTTTTCTCTCATCTTTTCAACCATATACACGTTTTCTAGCGCAATATTAACTGCACATTTTATACCGAATAGCGTGCATATCAACTTTATTACCAAAAAACAAGGCCTTATTCTTTTTTGTTTTTTGGGGCGGTTGGGGATCTCGACTCGAAAATCAAAATTCGAGAATATTAATGTTGAGTTTGAATGCATGCACATGATTTTTCTACCTCTATAGGGTTAAAATAGCAAATCGGATAATGCCTGCGTACGTGCATGGTTGAGGTGATTAGGAGTTTTGATCACCTTCCTATATAACACGATGCATTTGACTATGGTTCTATATGATTAGATTACAAATATTTTATCGAGCAAGAGTATTGATCTTTTGGCTTAGAAATTGTTTTTGGTGATCACATGCGATCTTCGTTGGAAAATCGAGATTAGATCCAGAACCAATACGGCGAGACGAAGCTACAGTAGGTCAAAAAATTTTATGACGAAGCCGTTTGCTCAAAGTTAAATTTTTTTCCCAAAAAAATTGACTTTGACAAAAAAATTGACTTTGAGCAAACGGCGTCGCCATAAAATTTTTTGAACTATTGGAGTTTTGCATTGCCATGCTGATTTTGGATTTGGTTTTGAGTTTTCCAATAGAGGTCGTATGTGATCGAAAAATATCCGATGATAGTATAACTATGGCATAACCGCTGATTCTTAATCATAACTAATTGCATTATACCAAAAATTGTAGGTGTAGGAAATTGTCGACAAAGGGTTTTTGGAAAGGACAGGGACTTCTAAAAAGATCCTTAACGAAAATCATATTTGGGGGGCCCACTACACTTTGCGCCAGGGCAAGATTTAACAGCCTCAATGCATGGGGTAGGGGTAGGGTAAAGGGTGGGTAGGGGTAGGGGCGGGGTGAACCCCCAAATGTGATTTTCAATTAAGGATATTTTTAGAGGTCGATGTCTTTTCTCTAAGCTTATCCTTGAAAAATTTCCAGACCATATAAAAGTTCGTATTATACATGGGCCCTCTCACTCTGTTGGGATTTATGCTCGCATAAATTGGGGCACTATATATACACGTACTGCCATTGGATTTCAGATCAGTTCATTTTCGGGTGGGATTTTTACACTAATACAAATATTTAAGTTTAATTTTTCAAAAATCAGGTAATGAGATTTTAATTACTCAGTAAACAAAAACATTGGGAGATAATTACTAAAATCCGTTATTTTTGAACCAGCCCAACATCATATCTAATAAACCAGTCTGCAAACTGCAGTTCAGAAACATAGAACACAAAACACAAAACCAACACAAACGAGAGAAGAAAACAACGAACAAGAGAATCGTGAAGCTAGATTGTGAGATTCAACCACTGCACGAACACCGCCGGTAAGTGCAAAGACAACACGAAGACACTGGTTCTGTCGAAAGATACGAAGCAGAAAATACAACTTCAACGCAGGTAAGGGTTATAGTCTCACTGGTATTTGACAGATCCGATGAAATTGTGTATTAAACATCTGCGTTGTTGTTATCTACAACTCAAAAATAGTACAAACATTTTAGCTGTGAAGATTAAAAAAAAAACGATTTATCATATTTGCTTTTTCTGTTGCTGATGTTTGCGAACTCAAGCAGTGATGTGTTTTTCAAAAACAAAGTGAACAATATGGAAATAAAAGCATTACGATTAATTTGCAATGCATTTAAATTATATAACCCGTACAATGTGCTATCCTTGCATTACATTTGACGTGTAACAAGAACTGATTATATGATATAAACAGATGGAAAATTCCTGATCTCCATTACACTTTCATTGTTAAATAACTAAGAATTAGTTTATTACATTTTATGTAACGTAAATTACATGTATCCATGCTGTAGGAATACAGACACGCACACTATTCATTAAATATGGCGGATTTTTGAGAGATTTGAACCACTACTCGGGCACAAAGATCACTGGTATTGTTGTACCAAAAAATTGCACATATCAAAATCTCATAGATACTATAGAAGGAAAGTTCAAGATCAATACTGCATTCAAGAGGGCAGAGCTGAAATTTTTTGTGGATAAAAACACAGAACCAATGCAAATTGAAGATGACAGTTCACTGACATTCTATCTGGAGATAAAAGGAAAAGAAAGTATTGCAACAAGCTTTCCACTGTGCTTGGAAATCAATGATGTTGAAATACATGCATAAACAAGTCATGGCAGCAACATAGAGGACAGATCGTCCGAGATCATTAACCTCCATATAGATACAGGTGACTCAATTCCTTCCAATTACAAAGTCTAATTAGACAATGGTGAATTACAAAAAGCTTACACAGAATTTGTAATTCATTAAACATTAGCAACAGATTGTTTGTAATTGATTCATGCATATTACTTTGTAATATACGAGATTCAATAAGAATAATGACACCAACAGTGCCAAGAATAGAACACGTGGCTGAGGAACTATGCAATATGGTACAGACAATAAGGATTACTCCAGTTATAGAAGAATTAAATATCATCACCAAACTGTCCAGTGATGTTATCAAGGAACAAACCTCGTTTCTACAAAGAAGGATATCCTAAAGAAGAGTGTTTCCCTCTATGCCATAGCAAATAAATTCCAGTTCAAGATAAAAAGATCTGATAAGAGAGAGTACATCTTGGTATGTCTCCGTGAGGAATGTGACTGGATGTTTAAAGCCTCTAGATTACGTAAGACTGACTACTTCAAGATAAGAATGCTCAAGAAGGAACATAAGTATGGTTTGGATACACTATCAGGGAACCACAAGGAAGCAACAAGTTCGATTGTTGGCGAATTAATAAAACACAAATACAGATCAGTCATGACAGTATATAAACCAAATGATATTATAGATGATATGAGGACAACCTATGGACTAAATATACCTTATGAGAAAGCTTGGAGAGCCGGGGAACATGCCTACAAAGAAATGATGGGAGATCCAAAGCAATCATACACCAAAATCCCACCATATTTGTACATGTTGAAGAAGAATAACCCAAAATCAGTTACAAGACTAGAAACAGACAACAACAAAAAAATTCTATACATGTTCATGGCGTTAGGTCAAGAAACAAAGCATTATTACATATGAGTTACAGATTATGTGAAAATCCAGGTGTAATGTATTGTACATCAGTTACACAGAATGTGAAACAGATTACAATAACAGAGGTTAATGCTACTTGAATTCAAAAATACTGATCATTTGATTAAAATACTATCAGGTGCCTCCATAGAAGGATGGAAGTTCTGTAAGACTGTCATTGCAATAGATGTAACATTCTTGACAGGGAGCTTTGGTGGTGCGTTGATAATAGCATGCGGACAAGATGCAAACAACGACATCTATCTACTTGCATTTGGTATTGGAGATTCGGAAATGATAACTTCTGTGAATGGTTTTTTATCCCATCTCAAAGAATGCTACGCTGAAAAGGATGAACTATGCATTGTATCAGATAGAGGGAACAGCATAAGACGTGCAGTCGAGCTGGTATATCCAAACACATTCCATGGCTTATGTGTTTATCATATTCTGAAGAACTTAAGGAGAAAATTCCCAAAAAAATCCAAGAACATTCCTATTCCATTCAACCAAGCAGCAAGAGCTTATACAGAAACAGAATTTGAGTGCCACATGAAGCAGCTTGATAAGATTGACAAAGGAATAAGAGAACAGTGCAGACTCTATATTCAAAATGCATTACAGTACGTGTGAAATACATGTGTAATATGTAAAACATTGAATCTAAAACATTATGTGTAAAATACATTACAGACACATGAATTATACAGAGTCTGTAATAGAATACGTACATGAACACTAATTACTGACTGCTACACTTAAATGCCTTGTTTATTAAAGCAGCACGACAATGTGGGGCACGAAAAGTGGACAAGAGCACGGATGACAAGAAACAGATACAACACAATGACATCAAACATAGTGGAATCTGTTAATTCAGTGGTTAAAGCAGCAAAGAGATTTCATGTTGAATCATTGATGGAGTTCCTAAGGCACACATTGCAACATTGGTTCAACAAGAACCATGCAATAGCAGAGGGAACCTTCACACCTTTAGCACCCAACGCAGAAAAGAAGCTCAGGGAAAATTCTTATGAATATGCTAGAATGAAGGTAAGTTTTATTATGTTGACATGGAAACAATGATACATTTTAAAAAATTAAGAAAGTTGAGTTACTTACAAATCCATTATAAATATTACATTGAACAAAGTGCAAAAATTACTACAGGTTCTTGCATCAAGCCATGTGTTATTTGAAGTCATCGATGACATGACATCACAAACAGTTGACATACAAGAAAACACTTTCACCTATAAAAGGTTCCAAGTCGACAAAATTCCATGTGCTCATGCAATTGCAGTGATTGAAAGTAGAGGACTGAATGTTTACAACTATTGCAGCCAAATGTATACAAAAGAGACATACTTATCAATATACAAAAGGAACATATATCCACTTGGTGATAGATCCCAATGGGCACTACCCAAGGATATGCAAACTGTGATTGTTCACCCGCCACAAAGCAAGAGACATCCCGGAAGACTTGTTGAATCAAGGCACAAGTCATTTGATGAACCACAAGTGAGGATGAAGTGTGGGAGATGCAAAGGGTACAACCACAAGAGGAGATCATGCAATCCTCCCATTACATCAGACCTGAAACAGAAGGACAATCGAAAATCGATACAAGAATAGAAAAAAGTAGAAGAAATCAAGATTTAATTTTTAATTAACACATTCAACAAAGACATTTTAAATTTTGTTATTTTCCAAGATATTTTCATTGAACAGATACTAATACTACATAATATATAATCTACGATGTTCATTACTTAAAAAGATGTATTGATGTGATTCAATTTTTGCACATAAGTTGCTAATAATCACCAGTTACAGATGGCTTACAAATGACTTGTAACCAATCTGTAATACAGATTGGTCACTAATGAATTGCAGGTTGTTTACAAAGATTGGTTAATAGTGAATTACATATTGTTTACACAGAATCTGTAATACAGATTGGTCACTAATGAATTGCAGGTTGTTTTCACCGATTGGTTACTAGTGAATTACATATTGCTTACACAAAATCTGCAATACATATTGGTCACTAATGAATTGCAGGTTGTTTACACAGATTGGTTGCTAGTGAATTACATATTGCTTACACATAATCTATAATACAGATTGGTCACTAATGACTTGTAACCAATCCGTAGTAACCAATCTGTAATACAGATTGGTCACTAATGAATTGTAGGTTGTTTTCACCGATTGGTTACTATGTATTGATGTGATTCCATTTTTGCACATAAGTTGCTAGTAATCACCAATTACAGATGGCTTACAAATGACTTGTAACCAATCTGTAATACAGATTGGTCACTAATGACTTATAACCAATCTGTAATACAGATTGGTCACTAATGAATTGCAGGTTGTTTACGCAGATTGCCTACTAGTGAATTACATATTGCTTACACAGAATCTGTAATACAGATTGGTCACTAATTACTTATAACCAATCTGTAATACAGATTGGTCACTAATGAATTGCAGGTTGTTTTTACAGATTGGTTGCTAGTGAATTACATATTTCTTACAAACAATCTGTAATACATATTGGTCACTAATGAATTGCAGGTTGTTTACGCAGAGTGGTTGCTAGTCAATTACATATTGCTTACACCGTAATCGTAATACAGATTGGTCACTAATGACTTGTAACCAATCCGTAGTGACCAATCTGTAATACAGATTGATCACTAATGAATTGCGGGTTGTTTTCACAGATTGGTTACTATGTATTGATGTGATTCAATTTTTGTACATTAGTTGCTAGTAATCACCAGTTACAGATAGGTCACAAATGACTTGTAACCAGATAGGTTATTAATGAATTGTAGGTTGTTTACACAGATTGGTTACTCCTGAATTACATATTACTTACACAGAATCTGTAATAAATTTTAGATTTCATGCATTCTGCATGGTTGAATAATGTCACAACATGAGAAGTACAAATTGATTACACCAAAATAAGCATTCAAGGAAATGTATTAAAACCACCAAAAAAAAAAACATCACACACTCATATGTGCAACCCAAGCATCAACTAAAGCTTCTTTGGGAAGTTTCTCAGCGTGAATCCTCAGAAGATGATCAATAAAAGCTTTCTTGTCAAGGTCAGGATCCATGATCTCGTTCATCTTCAACTCTGCCATCGTTAGAACCAAATCATCAGTGTAAATTGAGTTCATTTTTTCAACAGCAATAAGACCAAAGCGTAGAACATGGGACTGAAGACCCTCGGCCTTAACACAAAGGCTGAAAACAGCACGAAGGTAATACTCTGGGTAGTATAAAATATCCATGGCAGCCTTATACAGAGCCTTTTCTTTATCAAGGCCATTGAAAATACGAGCAGGATACTGATACTTCTCCAAAAAGGATTCCATCAACCAATCACTCAAGGTTATTTCAGCAGCATCCAAAGGGAAATCACGGCCAGAAACAACCACTCTAAAGCCTCGTTCATTACAAGTAAACACAGCAGCTGCATCGTTAATATCCGCATCTTCATGAAGCTGAAATTCAAACAATTTGATGTTAGTGGTACGCGTGGCCAAAACAGCAGATTTTTTACCACCAAGTCTAATAGGCTTAGTTCTTGTTGGTGGAGGCTCAACAACAAGATAGTATGAAGAAAGAGTATCATCAGAACCAGACTGGGAAGAACCATAATTAACAGACTTCGTCGAATGGGATTTTTCATCAGATGAAAATTTTTGTGAAGGAGGCGAAACCGACATCTTAAAGGTTTAATGGAGACAGAAATGGATGTTACAAATCTTTCCTTTCTTCGCACACATAAAACCAGAGAACAAACTGAAGAATCAAGAAAAAAATAATGCCACTTAAATAATGAGAAAAACAATTACCAAGAAGAAGTGACGTTTCAGGAGATATGATGCGTAGGAATTCAAAAAAAGACAAATTGACAGCGATTGTGAATAATTAACTTCTACATTGATTGACAGGGCAGTTAATGATGATAGGATTTAGATGGTTATCAAAAACTGCCAACCCGCTCCTTACACTCTATCTGTAACGCTTCATAAAACAGCACTGTGAAATGCAACTTATAGGACCACTAACAGTTACAAATTTACTTATAAAAAATTAACCAATAGTATTCTTATCAAATAAATTTGATACTAATAACAACAACAACAACAACAACAACAACAATAATAATAATAATAATAATAATAATAATTACCATACAATTCAAAATGTGTTACATAGGTCATTGCGATTGATGTGAAATAATCAATTGCAAATCACCAATGTATGTACATCACAAAACGTAAAGTGCAGCCTATAGACGTTATGTAAGTGACTAAATAAAACACTATTACAATTAAATAATTGTAGTATATTACAAAATAAAGATGCTTATAAGAATAGAAAGAATCAGAGTACACACATGTCCTGTTACACATGATATGCAATTTAATTGTAATATGTTCTTCATAAATATAAGAAAAATAATAAAAATATTACATAGATCATCATTGTAGTAGAAAAATATTACAGTTGGCCAATTTATGTGCATCATTACATTTATATTGCAATATACAAAACTCAGTTCAAGAAAAAGTATAGTGTGTAATATATGAAATACTATCAATAAAGCACAAACACAACAATACTCAATAACTGTAACAAAATACAACTATAATACCATAGGCATAACATAAAGATCCTTACAAAAAGATATTAAATGACATAACATAAACATCCTTACAGAAGACACAACATCAATATCCTTACAAAACTCAACTATAATACCACAAACATAAGTATCAGATGGTTCTTCATACATGCAAAAACCAAAAATTACTGCTGCCCTAAATTGACCCTAGTCTGGGAAAAATGATATAGAAGACTAGCAATATGCAGCCTTGCCTCCATGGGATCAAGCTGAAGGATCTTCCCAACCGTTTGATTGATTATCATTTCTGCATACTTAATAACAAACACACCACAAGACAAACTGCAAAAATAGGAAAAAAAAAATAGAAATAACGAAATCACATCAACAACAATAATATATAACGCAAAGTTAGCAAATTAACAAGAGTATCAAAAAATACTAACCCTCCATTTTGCTTCGGTATCTTATCTGTATCAAGAATGTTAATCTTCAATGGAGGGATCCTTTCATTATCAACACCAGAACCCGTGGGTTTCCAATAACCAACATGAACCATAAGATCAGGAAGCATTTCAGCAAAAGGCTTCACACAACTCATCAATGCATGTTGCCGGATAGACTCGAGAGAATTGTATATATTAAGGACTCTATTAGCCAACACAAATTCACAAAGAATCCAGTGGTACTCTTTCTCCATATGAATTGGCAACAAGACAATATCAATATTGTCCCAACAAGAACTACAGACAGGAAGCAACCCAACCACATTTTTCGCCAAATAAAGCTGTTTATAGAAAGAATCTTTATCTAAAATCCAAAACTTATAAATATTAGCCAAGAAATTAGTAAAAGAACAATCAGTAAGTGTAATCCTCCTGCCCACACTCTCTGCAGCAAGCTTTGCCAACTTTCGGAAGTGATAAAAACACTCATCAATATGCTGCATAATAGTAAAAATGAAAATTAGAATATAAAAATCGAATCTATTACACATTGATTGTAATACATTTCACCGGGTGTATTACACTATATGTGTAGTAGATTTTATGCATTACATATGAATTATAGTTCAGGTGCAATATCAGATAGCATAGTGCGGGACAATAACAAATAAAAAAGGAGACTTTTAAAAAATAAATAATTACCGAGCAACTCATTGCGTGATCACGAATTAGATTACACCACCAATACTTGTCTTTGCTCTCTACCAATTTTAAATTCAAATTAGGATAAATTATCGAATCCTTCGGCTCTGGGAAAAATGTTTCCTAACAATAAAAGAATAGGTAGAATCAAATAATAATTTAGGAAAAAGAAAATCAATCACATTCTGGATGAACCAAAAAAAAAGATCAAAATGAATAAAAACACAAAAAACTTACCTTGCTCTGGAATTAAAACCAATCTTAAACTATGAATCAAAGGCAGCAACCAAATCAGGATCAGGTTGTACCATTCCAAATTGAAAGGCTGGTGCTTCATCATCATCAACAAGCTCAAATGAATATTTTACAGGGTTCTGACCATGAACAACAAAATGAGACAACACATATGCTCTATCATTGATTTCTTCTTCAGTTTCAAGAATCTGAATTTCTTGACTCTGTTTAAACAAAACAGAAAAGCATATTATTAAAAACAATCAAAAAAAAAGAAGGAAAAGAAAAAAAAAGAAAAATCACCAGATTAGCAGCTCCCTCTTGCACAATATCACCATCATCATGTTGCTTCTTCTTCAAATTCAAATTGTCTCCATTTCCCAACTCGTTCTTCACCAAAACATCATCCAACACCTCAGTATCTACCCTTTCTAACATGTTCCTCTACAAACACACATTCGGCCTCCGCAAATATGCGTTCAGCTTCTTGTCACAAGGCTTCTTTTCTTCATTCTTCTCCATTTTCATAATCAGGTTCTTATCATCATTGTAGTGACCGCGAATTTCCTTAAATTAAAATATTTAATTAAAGTAAAATCTCAAACGTGTCGCTACAACTTCACCTATAGAGTTAAACTGCGTACGCTCGTCTAGTTAAAATTTTATAAAATTTACTATTATATTGAATTATTTAAAATGAAAACAAAAATAATAATTTATAATATATATATTTATTTATTTATTTTCAATTTACGTTTGAGGACCAAACTTTAGAAATTATTCTTTTTAGATCAAATTAGAGGCCCATTTGTAGTCCAATTCTATTTCTTGCACTCTAAGAAAGCCCATTTAGAGTGTAACCTAGTTCTTACCCTACTTATACAACTTAAAGTTGTTTTTCAAAGACCTAGCCTCACTATCCTCCCCTCTCTCCCCCGAATAGAACACTCTAGATCATCTCACTCTATCCCATTCAAGGAACCAACCACCACTAGAGGTAAGATTTCTTGATGTTTTAATTCTTATTTCTATTGGTACTTTTGTTATTTTAAGTTTTTAATCACCTATTTGTGTTTTCACTTGATTTTCTACACAAAGAAAGATAAAGATACGTATATACATATATACACGCACCACCACCGCCGGCCACCACCTTCGCCGCGCCACCACCGCCGTCACCCACCACCAGTAACACCATCATCCCCATACAAACACACAGAAACAACCAGAACACGCACGCACGCACGCATATAGATACAATATACATTCACGCCATACATTCTCATATCAAGCTCGGCCCAAAAACATCACCATGTCCAAAAACTCAACTTCACAACGCAAAAATCATACCTACACCTTCCTCTCCATCCCTATAACATCGTAGTATAGTTTAATTCCAAAAATTTTCAACGAATCAAACCAATTTTGAAAATACCCAAATTTCTACCTAAGTTTCAATCCTTGATTTCTCCCTAAATACTCAACCATTTTTCAATCAAAGACCACCACTAGGTTCACCACACTTCAGTTCACCTTTTCCGACCAAAAAAAGGCCGGAACGCCGCCGGAAATAGAGAACTCGAGAGAGAGAGACGAAGCTGCGAGAGAGAGCTTGAGTGTCGGGTGAAAGAGAGAGATCCGAGTTCCAAGCCCAACCCATTTAACTTTTCGGATTTTGCACTTCAGTCCCTCAAGTTTCTAAGTTAGTTTAAGTTGGTCCCTAAAGCTTATTTAATTTTCAAGTCCCCAACTTTTAATTGATACAATTTAATCCCTAAAAATTATTTACAGCTTTAACCCCCTATTTTATTTATTTTATTTAAATGAGCCCACAAATTTTATTTAATTTCAAGTCCCTAACTTTCAATTGTTGCAATTTGACCCCTAAACTTTTATTTCACTTTTAATCCTTCAATTTCTTTTTCCTATTTAATTTAACCACCAAAATTTAATTGCATATTAGTCCCTCATGTTTTAAAAATGTTATAATTGAGCCCAAAATATTTTTAGTTCACTTTTATTGCATAATAGGTCCTCAAACTATTAAATTCTTTCAAATTGACCACCAAAGTTTTATATTCTTTCCATTTTGGTCCACGAACTTCTATATTACTTATAGATACTTAATATTTAAGAATATTAACATAAATTAAACTCGTTATTGGCTAGACGAGGCGTACGGACAGCTAGAGGACTGATTTCTCACCGTTAGTAAGCTCAATACTCGGCTAAAGGTTAAGGTAGATCCCTTTTCTAAAAAGTTTCTTTTAAATGTGCGCAATTGCAATTAATATAACTACAAATGCTGCATGTAAATATTATGTGATGATAGGCTTTTTAGCCTAGTTTTGACGTGCTTCCTCGGCACTATGACGATAGGCTCTTTGCCTAATTACGACGTGATTTAATAGCATTATGACAATAGGTCTTTGGCCTAATATATTATAATGACGTGCTATTAATCACTATGATGACGTGCACGATTAAGAGGGATGATGAACGAACTTGTATTTTATACCTGTTCGTATTTTATGAAAATGATGATTATGTGCATTTATTTTGTAATATATATTAATTGTGATGCGTGGGATCTACTGAGTATTTAAAATATTCACGATTTTCTCTATCAAATGAACAAATTGCAGATTAAGGAGCCGGAGGCTTGGCGAGGCGTGGGAATCTCTTAGGGACCTTTAAATAAATTCGTTTTAAGTACATTGACAATTGAGTACTTTTAACTGTTGAAGTAATGGCTATTGAATGTTTCGAATTTACTAGTACTTTAATTGGATGTTTTTTAGGACAGTGTTGAAACTATCGTGAGACACTCTTTTGATTTTATTAATTTAAATAAATTTCCGCATTTTAGCTATTTGTTATCTTTCCGCATTTATTTATATTATAAAAAAATGGTTAGTTTTAAAGAAAGAACTAGCGTTCCGAGTTCTTCGAATTCGGGGCGTTACAGCTTGGTATCAGAGCGGGTCTACGGTTCTGTAGACTTGCAAATTGTTTAAAGAATTTTTTTCGAAAGAAACTTTTCAAGATTTAAAAGTTTTATGTCCTAGAGCTACCACGACCATCATCTCTCCGCCGACTCCGAGGTAAAGAAAGAAAGTTTTTAGATTTCAAAGATTGACTTATTGAGTTTCGAAGTTCTTTTGAGAAACTATGTTTTAACACAGAGTGAAAGAAGAAAGTTTCAAGAAATTTTTCAGATATAATGAGAAAGAGTATTTACGAATGCCGGAATCACTTCAAGAAAAAGTCTATGATAGATACAATGTTAAAAGTTATGTGAATGTTTGTATCTGTTTAAAGTCAAGGGAGCCTCTTTGAAGGATTTTACGAGAATTAAAAGTTGATACGGCATTTGAATATTTTGCATGTAGTTGTATCTGAATTGAGGGATTTCATATCCAGAAAAGAAAGAGTAAAGTACGTTTTTGATAGAGAATAAGAGACAGAGTTTGAGCTTAAGGTGAAACGTTCATCTGGTGAGTAAAGCATGAATTAAATTATATTTTGTAATATTTTTAGTCCTCGAAATTGAATTCATGATTATAAGGATTCATTGACTATTGTGTATGGGTATTGTTGTTCTCTCTTGCCTATATCTAATGATGATTTGTAATTGCTGGTGGTAATTGGGACACCAAGTCAGTGTAATGCATTGAGATAAGGTTATCATGGATTGTGATTTTAATGGGGCTTTTATTCAATGTCATTGGTTAAAATAGGGTTGCAATGGAATGATGGATATGATTAAGATGGAATTAGACCCGTGCTATGCTAGATATTCAAATTCTTGAGTGTAAAGGATGAAGGACAAGATGAGTAAGGATCTTGTAATGCAAGTTAGTGTGTGATATTAATTGATCATGGATATTGTTGATTTGATTTTTGTGCACTCGAGATGAGATTATTGGATTGCATTGTTATGAAGTTTTAACGTAATAGAAGATTTTATCTGATCGCCTATGTTTTGGGTCGTGAATATGCTATTTTATACTCCAAGTGAAGTTTGTGAGTTCTATACTTGCATGTTATAGTCTCCTCAATGAAAATCATTTGAGATCAAAGGTTATAAATTGAGGATAAGTGGTGAAAGTTATGTAATCGAGGTTATCCTGTTACATGATTACCAATAAATGTTAGGATTCTCGATTTAAACTTATTTTATTATCAGATTTGAAAAGTTGATTAGTGGTGAAGAAATTTAGATCGTATGAATTGAAGTTAGATGCATCTATTGACCGATAGGTGACTACAAGATGTATTTATTCTGAAATTTGGGTGGCATGTTTATATATATATATTATGTTGGGAACTTCTAATGACAAAGTTTGACGAATTTTGCTAGATTGAGGTTGGGAGAGATTTTGAAGAATTCATATATAATTTTTATGAAATGAGTTTTGAGGATAATGAGACTTGGATTTAGAGGATTAACTATATAAAATGTGATTGTGTGATGATTTTGATTTTAAGGATGTAGCGCGATTTTGAGAGTGTGATTGATTTTAAAATCTATTTGGATTTTCGGGATTTGAGGATTTGAAATGTGAGGTCAAAGGTTGTACGGTTGGAGGAATTGTCTGAGAAAGGTTTCATCCAACTAAGTGTGTCTCCATGGGGAGCACATGTATTTGTTAAAGGAGAAGGATGACAATATGAGGATGTACATTGATTATAGAGAACTCTACAAGTTGACAATAAAGAATAAGTACCCTCTACCCAGCATTGACGATTTGTTTGATCAGTTGAAGGGTGCTTCGTTTTTCTAGAAGATTGATTTGAAATCAGGGTAACACCAGTTGAAGGTCAAGCCGACAGATATACCAAAGACAGTATTCAGGACACGATAGGGGCTACGTGTTTACAGTGATTCCCTTTGGTCTCATGAATGAATCTATAGTGTTCATGGATTTAATGAATTGAGCGTTTCGTCAGTATTCGGACAATTTCGTCATCGTGTTTATTGATGACATATTGATCTATTAAAGGGATTCTGATCGACATGGGGATCTTAACGTTTGAGGATTGTACTTGATGTATTGATGAGAGAGTCGTTTTTAGGACATTCGACCCATACATGATCCAAACGAAAATATTGTTTTTATGCAAACTCATGAAATTACTTATCAAGTTTTCACCAACTTTCACCATCATTTCCAGCTTGATTGACCAGATTATTTTTGAATTTTCTTAAGTTGCATTTGATTCAAAATACATTTCTTGTTGCGAAGAAATAGAAATCGATTTCAAAACATGGTTAACATTGGAAGTATTATTATTATTATAAGGTTGTGCTAGATCATACTTTTATTTGACTTACTTGTTTGGTAAGCAAGAACGCTTTGAGCATAAGTTAATGCAACATTATGAAATTTTCTTTAGCCTTCGATTGAGGATGGAATGTTCCTCTTTTAATCTTTTTGCGATTCAAATGATATTTCTCATTGCGAGAAGAATGGAAAGAAAATTTTAAAACTTTTACTTTTTCAACATTTGGCTTGTTATGCAAGGGAAATGTGTTAAAGTGTTGATTTTTTTTTTTTTGGGATTTCGACCTATATTTGTAATCAACCTATCTCTATAAACTCAACAAACAATTCTTGTGAAGAAAGGATTTGACAAAAATTTCGCTTTTCTATTTAGACTTTGAGTTCAAATTAATGAATGTTCCATCTATTTTCAACAAAATTAATTCCATTCCTATCGAGCGATAACTATTGGATTGGGTGACGATCACATTTTATGGGATTCTTATAGTGGAGGATATATTCAGGGAAAATATTTGTGGCTCATATATAGTTGGAACATGACCAGAGTCGTAATGGTTTTGAATTCGAGACTTGAAAATTTTTGGAAGAAAAAGAAAGGGTTACGATTATGATATTGCTGCCAAATTTCTTTGGGTTGTACTATTTGTAATTCAAACGAATTTACATAGATGATAATGAGGTCCTTTCAGTTACTACGGACTAACTATGAGGTGCATACTCGATTATTATTATCTAAGTGATAACGTATGTGATGTTATTAAGGCTTTGCTATGAGGAGCACAATATGTTATGATCGAAAGGAGATTGATATTTTCAGTTAAGTAGAACGGTCACTTGAGTACAAATCGTAAAGATAATGTTGTTTTCAAACGAGAAGATTGCCATGGATTTTGTGACGAGTCTTCCTAGATCACCGAGGGTTCATGATGCTGTATGGGTTATCGTGGACCGACTTACGAAATCTGCACACTTTCTACCAGTTCGGATGACTCTCAGCATCGACCAGTTGGCACAGTTATATGTTAGAGAGATTGTTCGACTCCATGGGGTACCTGTGTCCATTATTTCAGATCGAGATCCGAGATTTACCTCGAGATTTTGGGGGAGCTTACAGACGGCCATGGGGACGAAGCTCAGATTCAGTACCGCATACCATCCCAGACGGATGGTCAATCTGAGCGTACCATTCAGATATTGGAGGATATGTTGAGAGCATGTATTTTAGACTTAGCCGGGAGTTGGGAAACTCATTTGCCACTTATAGAGTTTGCCTACAACAACAGCTTCCAAGCCACGATTGGGATGGCGCCTTATGAGGCATTGTATAGGCGACGGTGTCGATTGCCGATCAATTGGGATGAAATTGGAGAGAGGAAGATGTTGGGACCAGAAATGGTAGAGAAAACTGTGGAAGCTATAGAGAAGATCAGAGTGAGGATCAAGGCCGCTCAAGATAGACAGAAGAGCTACGCCGATAAGAGGAGAAAGGATTTGAAGTTTGAGATTGGAGAGAAAGTATTTCTCAAAGTGTCTCCAATGAAGGACACCATACGTTTTGGGAAGAAATGGAAGTTGAGACCACGGTTCGTTGGACCATTCGAGATACTAGAAGAAGTTGGGACAATAGCCTGTCGCTTGGCTTTTCCACCCGAACTTTCATCGGTGCATAATGTATTTCACGTCTCACAATTGAGGAAGTACGTCCATGATCCGAGTCATGTGGTGAACTTTCAATCTTTGGATGTTCAGAAGGATTTGTCTTATCAAGAGACACCCGTGACGATCATAGATCGAAAGGTCCATGTCTTGAGGAATAGAAGAGTTCCCCTAGTTAAGATTCAATAGGGTAGTCATGGCAAGGATGAGGCAACATGGGAGAAAGAAGAAGAGATCCTATCCCAATACCCAAACCTTATGGATCAAGTAAGTTTATGTTTTAAGTAAATTTAAATTTCGAGGACGAAATTATTTTAAGAGGGTAAGGTTGTAGTGACCGCGAATTTCCTTAAATTAAAATATTTAATTAAAGTAAAATCTCAAACGTGTCGCTACAACTTTACCTATAGAGTTAAACTCCGTACGCTCGTCTAGTTAAAATTTTATAAAATTTACTATTATATTGAATTATTTAAAATGAAAACAAAAATAATAATTTATAGTATATATATTTATTTATTTATTTTCAATTTACGTTTGAGGACCAAACTTTAGAAATTATTCTTTTTAGATCCAATTAGAGGCCCATTTGTAGTCCAATTCTATTTCTTACACTCTAAGAAAGCCCATTTAGAGTGTAACCTAGTTCTTACCCTACTTATACAATTTAGAGTTGTTTTTCAAAGACCTAGCCTCACTATCCTCCCCTCTCTCCCCCGAATAGAACACTCTAGATCATCTCACTCTATCCCATTCAAGGAACCAACCACCACTAGAGGTAAGATTTCTTGATGTTTTAATTCTTATTTCTATTGGTACTTTTGTTATTTTAAGTTTTTAATCACCTATTTGTGTTTTCACCTGATTTTCTACACAAAGAAAGATAAAGATACGTATATACATATATACTGCACCACCACCGCCGCCACCACCTTCGCCGCCACCACCGCCGCCACCCACCACCAAGAATACACCATCATCCCCATACAAACACACAGAAACAACCGTAACACGACGCACGCATATAGATACAATATACATTCACGCCATACATTCTCGTATCAAGCTCGGCCCAAAAACATCACCATGTCCAAAAACTCAACTTCACAACGCAAAAATCATACCTACACCTTCCTCTCCATCCCTAGAACATCGTAGTATAGTTTAATTCCAAAAATTTTCAACGAATCAAACCAATTTTGAAAATACCCAAATTTCTACCTAAGTTTCAATCCTTGATTTCTCCCTAAATACTCAACCATTTTTCAATCAAAGACCACCACTAGGTTCACCACACTTCACTTCACCTTTTCCGACCCAAAAATGGCCGGAATGCCGCCGGAAATAGAGAACCCGAGAGAGAGAGACGAAACCGAGAGAGAGAGCTTGAGTGTCGGGTGAAAGAGAGAGATCCGAGTTCCAAGCCCAACCCATTTAACTTTTCGGATTTTGCACTTCAGTCCCTCAAGTTTCTAAGTTAGTTTAAGTTGGTCCCTAAAGCTTATTTAATTTTCAAGTCCCCAACTTTTAATTGATACAATTTAATCCCTAAATATTATTTACAGCTTTAACCCTCTATTTTATTTATTTTATTTAAATGAGCCCACAAATTTTATTTAATTTCAAGTCCCTAACTTTCAATTGTTGCAATTTGACCCCTAAACTTTTATTTCACTTTTAATCCTACAATTTCTTTTTCCTATTTAATTTAACCGCCAAAATTTAATTGCATATTAGTCCCTCATGTTTTAAAAATGTTATAATTGAGCCCAAAATATTTTTAATTCACTTTTATTGCATAATAGGTCCTCAAACTATTAAATTCTTTCAAATTGACCCCCAAAGTTTTATATTCTTTCCATTTTGGTCCACGAACTTCTATGTTACTTATAGATACTTAATATTTAAGAATATTAACATAAATTAAACTCGTTATTGGCTCGACGAGGCGTACGGACAGCTAGAGGACTGATTTCTCACCGTTAGTAAGCTTCATACTCGGCTAAAGGTTAAGGTAGATCCCTTTTCTAAAAAGTTTTTTTTAAATGTGCGCAATTGCAATTAATATTACTACAAATGCTGCATGTAAATGTTATGTGATGATAGGCTTTTTAGCCTACTTTTGACGTGCTTCCTCGGCACTATGACAATAGGCTATTTGCCTAATTACGACGTGATTTAATAGCATTATGACGATAGGTCTTTGGCCTAATATATTATAATGACGTGCTATTAATCACTATGATTACGTGCATGATTAAGAGGGATGATGAACGAACTTGTATTTTATACCTGTTTGTATTTTATGAAAATGATGATTATGTGCATTTATTTTGTAATATATATTAATTGTGATGCGCGGGATCTACTGAGTATTTAAAATACTCACGATTTTTTCTATCAAATGAACAAATTGCAGATTAAGGAGCCGGAGGCTTGGCGAGGCGTGGGAATCTCTTAGGGACCTTTAAATAAATTCGTTTTAAGTACATTGACAATTGAGTACTTTTAACTGTTGAAGTAATGGCTATTGAATGTTTTGAATTTACTAGTACTTTAATTGGATGTTTTTGAGGACAGTGTTGAAACTATCGTGAGACACTCTTTTGATTTTATTAATTTAAATAAATTTCCGCATTTTAGCTATTTGTTATCTTTCCGCATTTATTTATATTATAAAAAAAATGGTTAGTTTTAAAGAAAGAACTAGCGTTCCGAGTTCTTCGAATTCGGGGCGTTACAATTATCCTTCAGTTCCTCATTCAACTTCATTTCTTCATTCTTCTCCATATTCAAACACAAGGTCTTATTATCGTCATTCATTTCCTACTTCTCTGCATGATCCAGATTCAGTGATCCACTTTACTCAACTGCAGAATCATCGAAAACAACGGCAGCAAGATCAAGATCATCAAGAAGACTTTGATCAAAAGTCGATTTCACACTCTTCTGCTTCTTTAATTCAGATAATTGTTGGGTTGCAGTCCTCTCAGCTTCAGCATATATAGCTTCCAGTTCATCAAGACCAAGAGTACCATCTTCACTAAAACCTAATTCCTTGGGTGTTTTTTCAAAAATAGCAAATGTGTCTTGACTACCATGAGTAGTATCTCGATTAACAACACTTTGCTCGGGGGTTGGCTGCGGTGTTTCAGAATCCAACAGCTTAAAACTAGGCGCCGAGAAATCTACTTCAGGACCAATAGACTGCAAAGCAAATTGATAACAACATTAAATAACATATTCATTAGAAACATTGCAATAAATGTGCTGTTACAAGGAAAATGTAATTCCTCAGTTACACATTAGTTATTCTATGTAAATTGGTCGGTGTGTACTCATACCTGATCGACAATACTAGCACATTCTGCCTTACCAATTTCAGACTTTTATTTATCCTCAAGCGTTTGGTCAAATATAGAAGGCGTTACTTGACAATCACGAGGAGTATCGTCCACCTTGGCAACTTTAGAATTCTGAACAACATCATCAGATTTCTTACCCTCTTCTTTACAAGTTTCATCAAACCCAGAACAGAGATTGAGATCAAAAGCCTACAAACAGGGTAAAATTAAAAAAGAATGCAAAAATGGAGGATACTATTAATAGTTACTTAAATATTAACAAAACAAGGAAAAATTTCAGAACTACAACATTAGAATTATGAATATCAACCTTCTCTTCAACATTAGACCGTTCGTCACTAACAAAATTCTTTACTCCGACCTCAATATTCTTCTCAGGATTCAATTCCTCAACACCATGGCAAACTTTATCTCCATCTTGTTCACTATGCACATCTTTCATCACAACAGCTGCTCCAAATCCAAACTCAACTGCAGCATGAACAATATCCTCCATGCACTGGAACAGTTAAGACAGAAGTTTGCAAAAGAATTACAAGTGTCTGAAATAAAATATATCAGAAGACCAAGTAGTAATGGATGTAAACAAAACAAAATACCTGATCATCATCATTATTGTCACTTTTATGACCATCTAGAGCTTCTTTCATGCATTGCAAACATTTATGAGAATAAATAAAAACAAAATCAAATAAAACAGCATAACAGAGTGTGTGCAAGACATATACTCAATCAAAAAACTAATAAAAATACACAGATAAAATGCCTCAATAAAACCACATACCACCTTCTGTGCATTATTCATAACATCATCGGCACGGTCATCTTCATGATTGTTTGGGCCAGAATTACCTCTCTCTTGCTTCCGACTATCTTCATTAGAATCTAAACCTTCAATAATAGATTCTTGTGCAACAGCTTTCCCTCTTAAAATCCGCTCCAATTCAGAAACTCTATTTCTAGATAATGAAAGGACTCTAACTTCCTCTCCAACGCATTAAAATGCAACAAAAGCTCATTGTACTTTTCTTTTGAAACAAATTTTGCACAAAGCTCGGAATCTTCTAAACCATAAGTACGATCCTCCCGAGCACTTACAGCTACATCAACCAAGTTATTTAATTTGTCAACACGAGGATCAGGAAAAGCATGTTGTGGAGATGCGGCATGAGAAGGAGCATGCAGTTCTTCGGGAAAATCAGGCTTCTCAAACAAACCATTTGTATAAGACTTTTGCAACTCTTCATCACTAGCTTTAATGACACAGGTGTCGTGCAACATCAAAACAAAAAATGCAACAGTAACTTAGAGGCAATAATACAAAGTTAATATATTACACATAAAGTGTAACAAAGTTACAGTGAAACTGCAATGAAACGGAAGCTAAAAACTAAATAAACGAGAAACATACCTTCTTATTAGAGAAGGGATTTTCAGCAAGAGCATCCTGATCAACAATAACGTTAGAAGACCACCTCAAAAGACGTGGCAAAAGGGAAACATCGGATTGGTTGCAAACAACACCTCGAATAGCAGGTGCAACCTCATAAATCCATAATTGAAGCGCAAGAATGAATCCATTCATGCGATAAGGTGAAGGCGGCGGCTCATTAGCTTTAATTTTAGCAGCAGCATTTCTCATCAATGGCTTTATTGAATTCAATGTGAAATAAAACAATTCCCGACCCCATGCAAAGAAATTCCTATAATCACTATCTATCATCCTAAACCAGATATCCTTAACCGCCATGTCATGCTTACTTGTATAAAAGAAAGAAGACAAGACATACAACATAGAAAGTTGAACCATATCAACAACAGGCACACTGGGAGGAGCATTAGTAGAAATTTGAGCAACAACAACACGTGAAACGTATTGAACATGATTAAAATAAGTGTCTTTCAAATGTAACCCACCAAGAGCATATTGACAGCCAACACATTTCAAGCCACTAATGACACAAAACTCATCCATAGAAAACATTAGAATTTTACCGCACACATTGAACGATATACCATCATCATCATCATCCACAACTTAACGCAAAAGCATCTTATGAATTAACTGTAGTTGGAGAACAGTGTGTGGAAGATTAAGAAGGTAACCAAAGCATGTCTGTTCAAAAAGACGGAGTTGGCCATCATTGAGCTTGTTCTTAACATTGGCAATAATCTGATCATCCGTAGACATAACAATGGAAGCTCTAAACTACTCATTCATAGGGATCATGAGAGGGAGGGACTGCAAAAAAAAAAAAAAGAACAGCATTTAAAAATCTATTAGATGAAAACCTATAACATAGTAATTATAACCTACCTATAATGCATCAAATGGGTTACACATCGAGTGTAATATTGCACATGAGACTAAACGTGTTACACAGTATGTGTAACAAGTTAAGTATAGCACACAAAGATTCAAAAGCTCTAAACGAGGGTTTAAGCTTGTAAAAAAATGTCAGATCTACGAAATAGTTCACACGGACACCAAAAACAAACTAACAACAACTGATTGAAGAAAAATAAATTGTACAAAAACTTCAAAATCAAATGCAAAACATCAGCAATATAAATGTTTTTCCTAAATAAATAGAAAAATTCTAAAAAGTTGGAAAAACTTACATTACAGCGGGGTTTTTTCGCTGCAACTTTAACTCTCGTCTTCTGACATTCTGACATGGCAATTTACGCTTAGAAGATCGCTTCAAAGAAGAGCCCGAAGGTGAAGAAGACAGTGCAGGTAGAGATGATCGAGTTCGACCAATTTTTACAGCGAAAACCAAACAAACGAAGGAAACAAAAGAAGCGAGCAAAGTGTGAGACGGAGTGCCAGAGACAATCGACAAGACACGAGAGCGAAGAAAATGGTTGACAAAAGACCAGTAAACCGGGACGTGAAGGACAAGGGGAAAGGAAATAATTGGGTCGGGTTACTTGGATTGGAAATACCGGATACTAGCAAATAAGTTGAAAATACCGGATTTTTGTAAAAACAAACTTATAAATGCAAGATAAGGCGAAATTTCCTCACTTAAGCCCAAAACCTTACACAATTGGGAAAAAAAAAAAATTTATTGACCATTCGGCTCAATTCCTCTGTCAAACTTGAGAAGGCAAAAGCCAGAAGCAGTCCGTCTCCACTCAATTCCGTCAGCCCTTTGCTTGCTTGCTCATCGACCACAATGCGCAATGTGGAAAAGCCTCAACGACTCCTATTCTTGTGAAAGGCAAAGCCCTAATGACTTTAATCTCTCATTGATTTTTCATTTTTGAGTGTTTTTATGTTTGAATATGAGATATACGATTGAAATCAACTTTGAAATTGATGTGAAATTGAAAATTATGTTTTATGTATGCGTGAAAGTTGAAATTTTAGATTTGAAAATTGCACAGTGAGCTAGGATTTTTGCAATTGAAATCACTAATTAAACTATTTTTAGGCCCAAATTTTAATTTAGTAATTTTGGGTTTATACTTGAATAGGAGCAGTTCACTTTAAATAATTAAATTTGTTTAATATATGTGAAGCCTTAATTGTTTGATATGTGAAATTATGTAATTCAATTATGGTTTAAGTTGAAATTAGATTTGATTTATTGGTTAATTTGGTTCAATTATTTATGCTTGAATATGCTGAATTGGTTTACTGAGTTGTTGGATAAATCATGTTTTATGGAAAAATTGGATAAATTTATCTTGTTAGATAAATTATTGTAATTGTTGTATAAGTTGTTGCCTCGTTGAATATGGTACATTATTCTTGTTGGATATTTAAGATTGTGAAAATATATTTCAAAAAATGAACAACTCAAGAAAGTGTTGTTGAGGAGAGTGCGAATAGAGTTTTGGAGAGCTCAAATAGAGTTGGAGGGCAGAAACAGAGATTTAGAGAGCATGGGCTAAAATTTGTCTGTGTTAAAATTTTAGACCACACTGGGTAGAAATCCTGGCTACACCTCCTTCGGTGCAGTGTGGTGTTATGCTACTCGCAACACTGCTATATGTAGTATCAGTGTGGTGTTTGAGTTCTGTATGAATAGTTATTAGCCTTGCTGATATATTTTGGGCAAACTCGATTTGTCTTTGCATTGTAAACCATCAAAGGTAAAAGTATAATGTGTGTTGAACCAGTTGGAAATATGAAATTAAAGTAAACATAAAAGATAGAAGTTCAAAAAGTTAGATAATCATGTGCAATGCTTTGAATTTCTCCTTTGTGTCATAATCTGATTTGGGTTTTACAAGATTGCCTTATTTTTTCCAAGTAATGCACAATTTTTTTAATTGATTGACTCATGAAGTGTAATTACAAAATTTTATATCATCAGTTCTCAGTTTCTGCTCGGCTGAAGTCTCCACTGGCGAGATCTGTATCGGTCTGAGAAATTTTCCTTCATTGATTTGTAAACAATTTGAACCTTTATGGAGTTGGCTTCCACTTCTCTCAATTCATACAATGCTTTTCCGGTTCGACCACTGCTTTGCACTTCCAGAAACTTCTTTCCATTACTATCTATTTCCAGACCTTCAATTCAAGGAAATTTACGATATGATACGGTTAGATTGCGATGTTATTCTAATGGAGCTATTGTCAATAATACAACTGCAATAACACGTGATTCTTCTGAAGAGCATACAGAATACAATGTAGATCTTGATCCTACGGGTAAAGATGCACCTTCAGCTTCAACATCGAATGAGGAAGAGCAAGATGACATTAACATGAACCGTATTTGTGATAAGCTAATAAATATTTTTTTGGTCGACAAACCCACTCCATCCGATTGGAGGAAGCTACTGAGTTTTAGCAGGGAGTGGAGCTATATCCGATCCCATTTCTATCAGCGATGTCAAGAACAAGTGGATAGTGAAAGTGATCCAGGGATGAAGCACAAGCTACTCCGACTTTCAAGAAAGCTGAAAGAGATTGATGATGATGTTCAAAGGCATAATGAGCTTCTTGATGCTGTGAAGAAGTCATCATCAGAGGTCAGTGAAATTGTTGGAAGGCGCCGCAAAGATTTCACAAACGAGTTTTTCTCTCATCTCCAGATTTTGGCAGACTCTTACTACGATGATCCAACAGAACAAGATTCTTTGGTAAAGCTTTATAATATGTGCTTAGCTGCTGTGCAAGCTTATGATACTGCAACTGAAAGTATGGAAGCCATCAATGCTGCAGAGTTAAAGCTTCAAGATATAATCAATTCTCCATCTCTGGATGCTGCTTGTCGGAAGATAGATAATTTGGCTGCGAGAAATGAACTCGATTCAGCGCTGGCTCTCATGATTACAAAAGCTTGGTCAGCTGCTAAAGAGTCAAACATGACAAGCTACGAGGCCAAAGATGTCTTATATCATTTATATACAAAGTCAGTAAGTAATTTTCAGAGTCTTGTGTCGAAAGAGGCTGTGATACTTAAATATCTGCTTGCAATTAAAGATCCTGAGGAGCGAATGAGCTCTTTAAACGATGCTTTTACCCCCGGGGAGGAACCTGAAGGAGAGGATACAGACTTTGTATACACAACGCCTGAGAAGCTACACGCCTTTATCATGACTGTGACTCGTTCATATGCATTCAGCAGAGAGGGCACTCTTTTAAGAGAAGCAAAGGATTTCATGAGTCCAGATACAGTCCAGAAACTTGAAGAATTGAGAGAGTTGATAGAAAATAATTTCATGTAAGCATGATGCACCGTTTAGAATTTTTTTCCCCATTTATCTGATGCAGCTTATCATCTCTGAAGCTACTACACATGAAGATAAAGCAATGTCTCTCTATTTCACCAGTGACTCAATTCGTGACTCGGTTCATCCCATTCGTGTGCTCTTTTTACTGTTTCGCATGAGTCCCATTCTTTGAACAGGTTTGTAGGCTCGATTTGGGATTTATAGTTCGTGATTTCTATTCTAAATTTACGGTTTATCATTTCTAACCGATGCTAGTGATAATGAGTTTGCACTTTAGCCTACTTCGTCAATTGGGTATGCTCAGTTCAGATTTTATTCGTATTGTGTGGTTCAACAGGAATGCAATTATCTATGGTCTTGAACTGATTTCTCTGAATTAATTGGTGATCCCGAGTCTGAACTTCATTAAATTTAAGATTTGCCTTCATGAAGACATTACAGTGGAAATTTTCTTTTGGTGTCGGTGTATTTATTGCTTGTGGTCAATGGTGGCCTGTGTGTTGCTTTGCTTCTTTTACTTGGGTGTTTCACAGTGGCTGGGATGGGTAACACATCAAAGTTGAAGGTAGAATATAGATAGCAGAAAAGATAATGAAGTTCTTAAAAATGGGAATCGCTTGGAATTGGCAACAGGGCACAAAGTAGGTGTTCTTGTAGTCAATTCTTGATTTCTTTAATCCGTTCTTTTTGTTGATCCTAAAAATAATGCTGTAAAAGGGAGCGGTGGTGAAAATAATTCTTGGTTATTTATTACCTATCAATCTCTTTATCGTTGGTGCAATTGATCTATTACGAATCCAAGTTGTATTAATTTATATGAGCATATGTACGGACAATTTTGTGATTCTAATTATTTTCTGTTTCATTAAAATTTAGAAAGGAAAAAAGAAGTGGCACTTGATTTAAGATAAGAAAATAAAAAAGAAAATGAAAGAGTGGAAAACAAGCAATTGGAACTCAATTCAGCAATTCTAATCCCACGGGACTAGCTAGTGCTTTGCTCTGGCATTTGGCATTTATAATTTATAAAAGGTGGGTGATAGAATGCTCTATGGACTCGTTTTGGGCTTGCTTCTTGGGGGGACCATTCGAACAACGAGTGTAGATTTTTCTTGAGGGGAAAAAAAATGGGAGAGATTACCAGTTTAAATCGATTTTCTTAATCAGGTTAAACGGCTTTTCCCTGCTTTGATTGGGTTTTGAGCGGTTCCAGTCCGTTTCTTGAGAGGCTGATTTTCAATGATGTCTAGACCAATTTTTAGGCCGAGTCCCAATTTTTCCGATTGAACTAACCAGGTCGGTTCGGTTTTCTAAACATTGCCGTTAGCAAGGATCATAGCTACAACCATGAAAGCTCACGACTATTTAGTTAGGCTCATGGCTGTCAATGAGAGGGCTCATGGTCGTTAACGAGACTCATGGTTATTAATGAGATAGCTCACGGTCGATATTGAGGCTCATGACTGTTTATGAGATACTACATGGCTGTTAGCGAGGCCAGGGCTATACGGCACTACTTGGAGAATCATTCGACGGGCATTACTAGGAGATTAATTGTTCAATCGGATTAACTTGGAGATACACATTATAGGCATTCTCTTCCACATTATCAGCACTCTCTCTCTCTCTCTCTCTCTCTCTCTCTCTTTATTTATTTATATTTATTGATTTAGTTTTTTGTAGAATCACTCGATAGGTGTTCCATATTCTCGGTTTAGGATTGAACGTGTATGCTAAATGTGCTTTGCGAAAGCTCGCAGATAAACTCACCCAATAATAAAAATATTTTTTTTACATAACATGTAAAAGGGACTAGGTGTTATTTTTTATTTCCCAATATCAATTTTTGATAGCGAAAATGCTTGAACAAGAAAAAAGCGAAGTGGCATAGGTGGCGCCTATACAAAAATTCCAAATGCCAGAAATAGAAGCAAGTGCAAAGAGAAAAGAAAAAGCCGATAACAAACTTGAGAGAAACAAAATAGCCTTCGGTATTAGGGCTGTGTGATAACAAGTACGCACTTATTTCTAGAGACTAGATGGGTACCCTGATGAGTATATTTTTATTACATATTTTGTTATTTACTTTTTATTTTCCTAGTCTATTTTTCGTATTAATGTTAACTAATATTTCTTCTTTTGTTTATTATAGGTTTTTATGAAACAATATGAAAGAAAATAATAAAAAAAAAGAATTAAAAAAAAAAAAAGAGAAACAAGACTAATGGGCCGAAGCCCATTAGTAGTTGAGAAAAGGAAGGCTTATTTAACAGGGAGGCAAGAACGAGAATTGAAAAAGAAAGCCGGCAACGAAATTAGGGGAAAGGGATCAAGAATTGCGGCTGGGTGAGGGGGAGAAAAGAAGAGAACGGCGGCTGAGCGCGAGGATACTCGAGAATTCAACGGGTTTCGATCCAACAATTCAATCTTTTATCCATTGATGGCGGGTTCTATCTTTTTTAGTCCCTTTTATTTGATAATGTTATTCTAAATTTATTAGATTAAGGGTTAGGATGAAACCCTATTTAACTATGTGATTCTCTATTTATTATTTGATTCTTTATATGTGCAATTAACGCTTACGGTTCGTTCTTCGTTGATTGATTAAATTTAATTACTTTCATCACTTCTATCATGTATTGGTGATTGTTGGGTATTAGATTAATTAATCCATGCTTGGTGCTTGAAGTATATAATGACTATCTTTGAGTTATCGTGAGATTTCAATTTGATTGAATACTTAGAATGCTTGGAACATATGATTTTTAGATTCTTTGTTTTCTTTAATCTTATTACTAGGGCTGGGCAAAATAACCACCAAACCGACAAATCGATCCAAACCGACCGACTTGGTTCGGGTTGGGTCGGTTTTTTAGGCAATCGGGTCGGTTGGTGGGTTGGAAGTGGCTAAACCGATGGTGGTTCGGGTCGGTTGGTGGGTTGGTATTTTGTCGGTCATAACCAATCTCACCCACCCATATTTAAAAAAAAAAAGCGAAAAGAGAAAGAAATTAAGAAAGGCGGAAAAAGTTGTGACTTGGCCTTCTAAGATTTCACAATTCATGACTTTAAAGTTTAGTTCTTCATTGCAAGTGATTTTAATTATCAAAGTTTTTGTCCCACTCAATTGAAGATTCCACTTTTTCGGCAAATGGAAGTTGGACATGGCAATGGCTATCTGAATTTTTATTTAGCGACTTAGCGTTATGGGATTGTAATATGAGCTATATATTTATATTTGCTAACTTTTGTTATTGGACATTGATTTATGTTTTAGGACTTTGAATTATTTTGTAATTCCATCGTATTTTGTGGTTTAAATTGTTAAATATGACTTAGAGAAAACATGTTGCGAGATTCATCTAAAAAACCGAAAAACCGACCCAAACCAAGGTGGTTTGGGTTGGTTCGGTTTGGTGGATTGGGTGGTCGGTTTCGGTTTGTTTTTTTTGCAAACCGACCACCGGTGGTCGGTTTTGGGTTGGGTCCAAAACCGACCCAAACCGACCGACGCCCACTCCTACTTATTACTACGATAATTGCTTGGTGAGTCTATTAGAAGAAGTGAAGAGGGACCAAAATTAGATTTTATTAAGTGGGCTTCATTGATAAATTTATGGGTAGACAATAGATTGATTTCGATTTGTCACTCGAACTTGTGAATTAAATAGTAATTAGAGAATAACTTGGTTAAATAGTGGTGGATTCCGAAACCTTGGCCACTCTAATAATCTTGATATCTGATTTAATTGTTAGATTTAGTTTCTCTACTAATATTTTTAGTTAATAAAAAATATAAAAATCAAATATTTTCATTAATTTAGTTACGAGTTCATTTGGGTTAAATTATACTTTTTAAGTTCGCAGTCCCTGTGGGTTCGACCTCGTTGCTCATTAAATCTATATTACAATAGATTCGTGCGCTTGCAAGTTATTTAAAATTTGACAACATACCCTTTTCAAAGAAACAGAAGGCTCCTTATTGGTCAAAACAAAGACCTCTATACCAGGCAGCACGGCAGTTTTCCTTTTTGGCTATCCCAATAAAAGGCAATATAGTTTGGGGTGGGAATTTCGGGTTCGATTTCGAGTATTGGACTACTCGGAACCAAACCAAAAATTCTAGCTCTCCAAAAAATGGAACCATTCGATTCCTTTGGAGCAAGATACCCGTTTGGTTCCAGTTTCATTCACTTCCGGTTCAGTTTCGGGTGTTTTAATGTTATTATTTTGTGGTCAAATTCTCATAAAAATATAAGTTACCAGCTCAAATAAGGGTGGATAATTGGATAACTTTCAACTACAATACTTCATTTCTTTTAATTCTTAAATACATGTGTTCAATATGCATTGCTCGATCATCTATAAATTTGAATTCATGATGAATGTATTAACATGACAATTAGTTTATTAGAAAAAATGCAAACTTAACTTTCAAATCAAAATTATTTGATTTTCGGTCCGGTTTTCAATTTTTAGAAGCGAACCATTCGGTTTTCAGGTACTCATTTTTTGGTTCCGGTCCAGTTCTGGTTCTTAATATATATATTTTTTGAAAGAACAGTTCGGTTTCAGTTTTTTCGACTTTGTTCTGACTCTACTCGCAAGGTTCCGATTTTTTTGTCCACCCCTAAATATAATATGGCGACATCAAGTGGTTATTGATATTTTAGCCACTTTTTACCAAACGATTGAGAAACTAATAAGAAATCATAAATAGAAACTTGTTCTTGATTTTTCTTTCTTCTATTCAAGAGACGATCGTTCCATTGCTCGATGAGCTAAAGGTTGAACACTTCTGAACAATGGCGATGTTGTAAGGGCATTGATCGTTGCAGGAAAAAAATATATAGAAATAAAAGTGGAGTAGGTGATAGATAAATGATGTAATTCGGGTTAGCTCCATGTCATCAACCACATTTGAAATGCTGGCTGAGCAGAATTCCAGCTTGCACGGGTGGATTTAGAGATGATTATGTCAAGCTAGGCTAAAGATGCAAGGAAAGGTCCCTCAAAGAGCTCATCTCGGGGATGCCAAATGAAGATGCAAAGTTAAGGACGAGGACGAGCACGTTTTGGAGAGCAATGGGGAAGAAATTATGAGCAGGCCAATTTTATGGCCGTACTTATTTGGATACGGCCGTACTTTCATCTTTTATGGCCGTAACTCCGTTCCACACGGCCGTAATCCCAGTTGCCAAGAACTATAATTTTCAGAGAGCAAATTACGGATGTAATCTAAAGTATACAACCGTCAAACAAGATTATACGGCTGTAACTATGGTCATACTGTCGTGTCTGAAGATCTAACTTTTGGACATTTTTTATGCAGAAGGCTGTTGACGGCCGTACTTTTGTTTCTTACAACCCTACTTGGTGTTTTTAGGGTTTTAACTAGTATTTTTACCGTTGTATTTTCTACTGACCTAAGGTTACTTTTAGGATTTTTTTTGGATATTTATTTTTTATATATTATTTCCACTTAACTTCTCTTCCAAGCTTGGCTATTATGAGTCTTGTATAAATAGCCTTCACAATTCATTATGTAAGAAAGCTTTGAAGATATTGAATGAAGCTTTGCTTTGTTGTTGTGAGTCGAGAATTGCCTCCTCACCGTTCTTCATTGGACGTGTCAACTTATCGAGAGATTGGTCACTATTGTGGCATTACCAACCCATCGGTTGAAGATTCACACTCGTGGATGTTATTACCACACAGTAGTCCAAGAAGGCAGGATCATGCAGACTACCATGCTGGGTCTTTGACTTTTCTGGGAGTTGTTCGAATCTCCTCTGGGTTGCGTTGGCACAGCTCCAGTGTGGTTCACGTCAGTTGGTACCAGAGCTTAGATTCTAGCCACCTGGCATCTATCCTATTTTATCTGTTTGTGTCATTTTCGATTTATAAATGTTGGATTTGAATTGATAGTTGAATCGAGGGTTTTGAATCAATTTATTGTGTTCTTATGTTTCTTGAGATGAACTTGGGATTTTTGAGTTGTTCTTGAGGATCTTGAGGAATTCTTGAGTGACTCTTGAAGTAAACTTGAATTTCTTGTAATTGTTTTAAGAATTTTTGTTGTTGTGCTGTGTGGAGTGCTTTGTTGTTGAATGGGATAAAAAAAAGTGCTTGAAAATATATATATATATATATATATATATAAAGATTGAGACGAGGTCAAAACAAGAATGAGATCCTACAACGACACGTGAACCGAGTGTTAGCCATTGTTCGACTACACTTAGTTTTCAATTTCTTTCTCTTGGATTAGAATTTGAGTTGCAAACGTATTGATATTGTTTTGAGTTTGTGTTGAGTTGGGGTGAGTTTGAATGAACTAGTCAAGTGTATTGAGTTGTAAAAGGGTTGTAATCTTGGTAAAGAAATACATAGGCTAGTGAGTCAATCATTATGTCTGACATTCATTCTGCTGCGGGGCAAGGCCGAGATTTAGTGACAATTGATCAGTTGAGAACTTTATTGCAAGAAAGCGAATGGGATATGCAAGCATTAGTTGATCAATCTATAGCCGCACTCGGCAGAAGAATGGATAGGTGAGAGGTTTGGCAAAGAAGGCCTAGAGGAAGCAATGGTAGTGAAGTATCTCGGGATAGCGAAGTAGAACATAGAAGACGAGAAAAGAGAAGATATAGGGAATGTCGGGTAAAAGATGAGGATGAAGGCGAAATGAAGAATGTGAAGTTTGAAATCCCTTCATTTCAAGGAAGGTTGGACCTAAATATCTATCTTGATTGGGAGAGTCTCTATGTTCGAATGCCGTCGGATCCCGGAGACACGGAAAGTATTATTGTTGGCTAGGGAATTCACGGAGTATGCTTTGAGTTGGTGGAAGAAAATGTGCACGAGTCGGCAAAGAAATGAAGAAGCTCCCATTGAGACTTGGAGGAAATCGAAGCGCCTAATGTGAAAGAGATTCATTCCCATACATTACTTTCGAAGTTTGCATCAAAGATTACAAATTTGAACTCCAGGAGGGCGAACCGTCGAGGCTTACTACCAAGAGATGGAATCGTTGATGGCTCGAGCCGACATTATTGAAGAGGAAGAAGCTATCATGGCTAGGTTTCTTAGTGGATTAAACCGGGAGATTGCCAATATTGTTGACCTTCAAGACTATGTCAATATTGAAGGGTTACTACACAAGGCCGTGAAAGTTGAGGGTCAAACCAAAAAGAGAACTTCATTCAAGCCTCAAGCCGATAGTGGAAGTAGCTTTAATGAACATAAATGAGTTGACAATAGGAGGGATAAGGAAGGATGGAAAGCAAGGAGTGAGCCACCCAAAGTAGTCCCAACCACACGTGACAAGGGAAAGAGAGAAATTGGAACACCACCTACCCGAACTCGGGATATTAAATGCTTCAAGTGCCAAGGGATCGGTCACATCGCATCCGACTGTGCTAATAGAAAAAGCATATTGGTTAAGGCAAATGCAAATATCGAGAGTGAGAGTGAAAATGAAGAAGCCCGATTTGTTGATGAAGAGGATGAGTTGGACGAGCATAATGAGAGTATACCAATTATTCCCACATCTTTGATACGGAGGCAAGCTGGTAGTACTCAAGCCAATGTTGAGAAGACGACTTCCCAACATGAGAATATCTTTTACATTTGATGCTTGGTACGAGATAAGCTTTGTAGATTAATTGTTGATGCGGGCAGTTGCTCCAACTTAGCTAGCACTTTGGTTGTTGATAAGATTGGATTATCTTTAATCCAACTCCCAAATCCATATGAATTGCATTGGTTGAATGAATTAGGAAAGATTAAGGTGAATACACAAGTGCTAGTACCTTTGGTTATTGGAGATTATGTGGATATGGTGGTTTGTGATGTGGTGCCAATGGAGGATACACATTTTATATTAGGAAAGCTTTGGCAGTTTGATCGTCATGTGATATATGTCTGTGGTAGAAATTTCCATAGCTTCAAATGGGAAGGGAAAACTATGGAGCTTGCTTCTTTGTCTCCAAGGCAAGTGTCTATTGATCAGTTGAACCTAAAAGGCGAGGCTGAAGAATGGAGGAAGAAAGGAGATGGTGGAGAGAATGGGAGAGGAGAGGTTGAACTTGGGGGAGAAACGAGAACTTATGATGTTCAGGCATTGGATGAAGAGGTTCGATATGAGTACAAGGATTTTTTCCTTATGACTCATCATGCTAACAATTCCCGCCCCAATTTTCCTATTTTCTTCTTGTAGATTAGCTACGGGAACTGGGAGGCCATTTATTCCACCTTGTTTCATATGGTAGCCAACCCACTTCACGAGGGAGGATTTAAGTCAATCCCCGCAATTCACAATTTACTTATTTGGATTGATGAAGTGTCCTTTCTGTTCGACCCCAAAGTTTGTATTTGCGATAAAGATTCTTATGATTCGAGGTTGAATTATTTTCAAGAGGGAGGGGATGATGTGATTCTGGTTAGCTCCATGTCATCAACCACATTTGAAATGCCGGCCGAGCCAAATTCAAGTTCGCACGGGTGGATTCAGAGATGACTATGTCAAGCTAGGCCGAAGATGCAAGGAAAGACCCATCAAAGAGCTTATCTCGTGATGCCAAATGAACATGTAAAGTCGAGGACTAGGACGAGGACGAGCACGTTTCGAGAGCAACGGGGAAGAAATTGTGAGCAGGCCAATTTTATGGCCGTACTTATTTGGATACGGTCTTACTTTCATCTTTTACGGCTGTAACTCAATTCTATACGGCTGTAACCTCAGTTGCCAAGAGCAATAATTTTATAGAGTAAATTACGGTCGTAATCTAAATTATACAGCCGTAAAATAGGCTTATATAGTCTTAATTATGGTCATATGGCCGTATTTGAATATCCAACTTATGGATAGTTTTTATGCAGAAAGTTGTTTACGGTCGTATTTTTGCTTCTTACGGCCCTACTTTGTGTTTTTACTGTTGTAACCACTATTTTTACGACTGTATTTTCTGCCGACTTAAGGCTACTTTTAGGGTATTTTTTTGGATATTTATATTTTATATATTATTTCCACTTAGCTTCTTTTCTAAGCCTGGCTATTATGAGTCTTGTATAAATAGCCTTCACAATTCATTATGGAAGAAACCTTTGAAGATATTGAATGACACTTTGCTTTGTTGTTGTGAGTCGAGAATTGTCTCCTTGCCATTCTTCATTGGACGTATCGACTTATTGAGAGATTGGTCACTCGTGGCATCACCAACCGATCGGTCGAAGATTCACACTAGTAGATGTTATTACAGCAGCGTGAGTCCTAGAAGGCGGGATCACACGGACCACCTACCGGGTCTTTAGCTTTTCTGGGAGTTGTTCTAATCTCCTGTGGGTTGCGCTCATATAGCTCCAGCCTGGTTCACATCAATGAAGATTCTACATTGGTGTCTAATGAGTGATATATTTTTTCAGTTGGTAAACATGCCACGTGCGATTCAACGGCTTTCGTTACATATCGAGTAACGCATATGTTCTCAATTGTAATTCTTGAGTTACCTAGAAATGTCCTTCCCGATTTTGATCGAGTTTTCCAAATGGGTGTCCCACCGATCAGGCATTCCTCAGTACCAGATCCCTTTCATCAAATTACCTTCATTTAACTTTCTTGTCAAAATACTCACCAACTTTTCATTTTGTTAATGTAGTCATGGGCTTCAATTTGTGTTGCTTCTAGTTTGGGTGAGTGTCCATGAATTTCGGGTAAGACTACCGCTTCTGACTTGTAATAGAGTTTAAAATGCGTGACTCGGTCCCCAGTTGTGAAGTAGTGTTGTATGGCTACATTATATTCGGTATTCATTAGCACATTAGCCTTGGAGTCCATCAACTCTATTCTTCATACCCCAAAGAATGGTTCTTTTAGTCACTTTCTCCTATCCATTTGATCTAGGATAAGCGACCGATGCTAAATAGAGATCGATCTTATAACCTACATAGAAGGCTCTAAACTGTGGTTAGTCGAATTGATGGCCATTGTCAGTCACATACCAAGAATTTCGTTTGTCCTTGGGTGAAAAAAATGCCGCCAAAATATCTAAAACCCACGTATGGAATGGGTAGATTTTGAACATGGGTGTCAGGAATTCAGCTAGAACATGGATCAAATTTGCATGTCTTTAGCATGTTTCGCATTTATTTACCAATTATCTAGCGTCTTCCCTTATAACTGGCCAATAGAAAGACTGACTTTGGTCGGGAACGAATTTGCTCCCAAATGATTCCTGAGAGAATTTTTTTTTTAAAAACACAGTGCCCTCCTCACTCATCAGACATCATAGATATAGTGTCGTAACCCCTATTTTGTATAAACTAGTCTAGTCTATTACCCGTCCAATGCACGAGAATCTTTTACTGGCTAAAGACGTATTCTTCTTAATTATAAAAAAATATGAATTAAGATATAAAAGGATGGAAATCATAAAATAAAACTAATTTAATCGCATTATCTTATTGCAAATTATCACCAAAACCATTTGCTAACGCCCAATGATTGATCTACAAGAATATAAGCTCAATTGCACATGCTCAATGATTAGTCCACGTGAATAAACAAACCTCTATCTTTTATAGGCCAAAATATTCCATTTTTTTTGTCAAGTTTTGATGTGGGATTCATATGGACCACTTAAAAAATAATTAAGAAAAATACAGTTTAAAGAAACAAAAAAAAGGAAAAAGTAAAAATAAAATAATATCGAAATGTTACCAATTTTTTTAGTACTTATATATATGGACCCGATTACTAATGCCAAAATCATTGTTACCTAAAGGCACCCAGCATCTCCTTTTATAAATGAGAAAATCATTCCTCATTTCATTAAACTTTTGATGTGTGACGCTTCTCCCACTTAGAAAGTAATAAAGGGACAAAAACCAAGAAAAATGGAAAAAAAATTAAAAATCATAAATAAATTTAAGTCATTGTTAGTAAAAAAGTGCATGTGCTCATAAATGTATATAATATATATATATTTTTAAAAATAAATGCAATATAAATAATAATTTAATTTTAGAAAAGCAAAAAGTAACCATTTTAAAAAGAAGCAAGTTGGTAATTCTCTAACAACAGATATCAATAACTTAATTTTGGTACTATAATTTAAACGTGAAGATAAAATATTTTTTAAGAAAATTCTCCCAAACAATAATTTCAATGTTGTAATAATAATGTGATAATTTTTTTTATCCTCCTTTTTATCAACTTGTGATGTGGGAACTGTTCCCCCACTTAGAAATAAAATGGAAAAACGAACAATAAAATAATAATAATAATAAATAAAATAAAATTTTAAAATTTTAAAAAAGTTTTTAATACATTGTATATATAGACCCAATTATTAAGGCTAGAATCATTGTCATATTAAGGAACTCAACCTCCTTTTATAGATCAGAAATCCCTCATCATTTCATTAGTATGGGATTTTTCAGCCACTTGACAAGAAAGAAAGAAGGAAAAAAAGAAACAAAATCAAGAAATACGTTTTTTTAAAGAAAAGACCCATAAATGGACAAAAAGAAAAGATAAATGACAATAAGATAATAAAATTATATTGAAACATTTTTACAAAACTTTTTAATATTTGTATATATAGGCCCAATTAATAAGGCCCAAATTATCTCACTTAGAAAGAAAGCGTAAAAAAAAAAAGAAAAGAAAAATATGTATAGAAATAAAATAATATTAAAATATATTTTAGAAAACATTTTAGTACTTGCATGTATGAGTCCGATTGCTCGGGCCCAATCATTTTGGTATTAAGGAATTTAACCTGCTTTTATGGATAAGAAATCCTATATCATTTCATAAATTTTCAATGTGGATTTTTCTCCATTCAAAAAGACAGGAAAAGATAAAGAAAGAGAAAAAAAGGAAAGAAAATAATAAATAAATTTAAGTCATTGTTAGTAAAGAAGAACAAGTGCTCATAAATGTATATAATATATTATTTTTTAAAATATATGTAATACAAATAATAATTTAATTTTAGAGAAGCAAAAAAATATTTTAAAAAGAAGCAAGTTGGTAATTCTCCAACAAAATGTATCAATAATTTAATTTTGATACTATAACTTGAATGTGAAGATAAAATATTTTTTAAGAAAATTTCCACAAAGCGTAATTCCAATGTTGTAATAATAATATGCGTTTTTTTTGTTCTTGTTTTATAAACTTTCGATGTGGGGACTCTTGCCCTACTTAGAAAGAAAATGGAAAACTGAAAAATAAAATAGTAATAATAAATAAAATAAAATTGAAAAATTTTCAATAAATTTTTAATACCTTGTATATGTAGACCCAATTATTAAGGTCCAAATCATTGTCCCATTAAAGAACCCAACCCCTTTTATAGATGAGAAATCCATCATCATTTCATTAATTTTTGATGTGAAATTTTTCTCCCACTTAAAAAGAAAGAAATGAGAAAAAAAGGAAAAAATAGGAAATATGAATATTTTTTTTAAAAAAAACCATCAATTGACAAAAATAAAAATAAAAAGATAAATGAAAATAAAATAATAAAATTATATTGAAATATTTTTACAACACTTTTTAATACTTGTATATATAGGCCCGATTATTAAAACCTAAATCATCTCACTTAGAAAGAAAGGGTAAAACCGAAAAAGAAAAATAAATATAGAAACAAAATAATATTGAAATATATTTTAGGAAAACTTTTTAGCACCTGCATTGCATGTATGTGCCCGATTGCCCATGCACAAATCATTGCCATATTAAGGATTTAACCTCCTTTTATAAACGAGATATCCTACATTATTTCATAAATTTTCGGTATGGGATTCTTCTCCACCTAAAAAGAAAGGAAAAGATAAAGAGAGAGAGAGAGAAAGATGGCCAAAAAAGGAAAATGGAAAACCAAAAAAATAAAAAGTAATTAATGCGCTTGACCTAGATGGCAATTGGCCTTCTTGGTCAAAAATGCTGCACGGCTGCTATAAATGCAGTCGTGTAGCCATGAAATATATATAAAAAATGAGAAGATGCATAAAGAGGGCATTGAGACTCGTGAAGAGGAGTTTTAGGCGAGAGAATTAGCTTTGGATTTATATAGTAATAGATGCCATTAATTATTGTGAAGCTAGCCAATCTAGCTCTCACCCGTTTGGCTTCCAGATAGTCGAAGGGTAAAACACCATGCGTGATATACCTTTCGATGGTCGTCATCCAACTTACATGCCAGTCATCAGTTATCAGATTATTGACCATTTGTAACGTATTTACCTGTATGTAACAGCCCGAGTTCTACGAACCCGGAACGTTAATTCTTCCTAAATTTTTCTTTTTGTATAATAATAATAAAAAATGCAAAAAAATAACAAATATTCAAAATGCGAAAATTTATTTAAAATAGTAACCACATTAGAGTATCTTACAACAGTTTGATCCCTAACGACTCAAAACATTTAAAATAATATACTTAATAATTCAAAGTTACTTAAAATAATAGAGGGAATAACTCTTATTTATTGAATAAACCATAAGTAGCCATCACGCCTTGTTGCACCACCGCCTCCTCAATCTGCAAAATTTGCAAAAATTAAAGGTGTGGGCATTTCAAATAAATATCCATTAGGCACTTCGCAAGTTAATCAATTTATACCGTTATATAAGGCAAATAGATATGCAAACTCTGTAATGTGGAGGGCTTGGTACAAATAGACTTTAGTGGCCAAGTTAAATAAGGATGGAAAATTGAAGGATTTAAATTGAAAGAAAAGTTTAGGGGTCAAATTGCAAGAATTAAAAGTCAGGAACCCTGCAGTTAAATAAAATTTTTAAAATTCTTTTGCCCTTGGGTGAAAAAAGCGGCCTTAAAATATCTAAACCTCACGTATAGAATGGATAGATTTCAAACATGGGTGTCTAGAATTTAGCTAGAACATGGATAAGATTTGCGTGTCTAGAATTCAGCTATAACCTTACCAATTATCTGGTGTCTTCCCTTATAGTAGGCCAATAGAAACACATGACTTTGGTCGGCAAGGAATTTGCTCCCATATGATTCCCGACTGATTTTTTTTATAAAATCACAGTACCCTCATTAGTCATTAGAGATCTTAGATACAGTTGTTTTAACCCTCTTTTATACAAACGGTCTATAATTGTTGTAAAGCCACCCAATCTAGCTCTCACCGATTTGGCTTCCAGAAGATTGCCAAGTAAAACACTATGTTTGATATACCTTTCGATGGTCATCATCAAACCTACATTCCAGCAATCGGTCATTAGATCATTGACCATTTGTAATGTATTGACCTGTATGAGACTTTTATAACTTGGAGAACTTATAGTTTGTAAAAGGGAGGAATTTTCACCTTCCATTACGGTTGGGAAGGCCACCTTGGAGAGTGCATTTGCTTGATTGTTTTCCTTTCATTGCATTTTCTCAATAGAGAATGACTGAAATTGTTGTTGCAGCTTAAAGACTTTGGCCAAGTATGATATCAAATTTTCGCTAGTTGCTTCTTAGTCACTACTTACTTTTTCCCACAATACTCTGTGAGTCATTTGGAACCACAATTTACCCAACACCAATGGTGATTGCCAATTGCATGATTGATGTGAGGGCTTCATATTCTATATTATTATTCGATACTTGAAACTTAACCATGCCTACTCTTGCTTATTCCTTATTGGATGAGCCATTAACATATATCATCCATATATTGGCCATTGCTGGTATGTTAACTAGTGTGAGCTCTGCGATAAAATCGGCAAGTGCTTGGCCTTTAATGGCTCTCCGTGATTTGAAATGAATATAATATTCATGCAACTCAATTACTCAATTTGGTAATCGTTTGGAAGTCTCAGGTCAATGTAAATTGTGTATGAGGGACAGGTGAGTCATGATCTAATCATGTAAGCTTGGAAATATAATCACAACTTCCTTACCGTTATTACTGATGGATAGAAAAACTGTCCGGCCATGTTGTACCTTAATTTAGTATCCCATGAGACATGAATGATTACTATTAACCATTTTCAAAATAACATCGCTCAACACATGTTGAGAGATAGACAGATACAAGCACAGTGTATGTCATACCCAACCCCAACCAAATTCCTTATTAACTATAACTAATGTTTTATGCGTACACCTTGATGTCGAATTTTTACTATTATTATTATTTTAAAGATGGGAGGCCTCTAACTTAGTCCTATACTACATAGCTTACCTTTGTAAATCATTAATGCTCAAAGAAACCCATTGCGACATCGCCAAACTCACAAAAAGGCTTTTTGTTTCTCAATATGTTACTATACTTGTAGCAGGTACTATTATGTATACTATCTTTTACTTGACAATGTATTAATAGGTGAGCATAGGGGAAGGGTGATACATGGAAGAAATTGGCACCGTAACGTGCTATATGTTGGTAGGAGATCATTGGCACAATGTGTTAATATGTTGCTGAACAGAATGATGTTTTCCTTTACTATTCATAATCCTATTCTCATTTTCAAGCCATTTAAACATAAGATAAATACTTATATTGAGATGCCATGCACTTAAAGTCTTCATTACATCATCATACAACACTTAGAAAGTACCATTACATAGTTTACAGTTTTTAATGCATCCACATCAGACATAACAAACACACGCCAAACTCGAACTTTCATTTCTATTTCCCCCCTAGGTCTTCTCTTCTTTTCATCTTCATCTTCAAGCTTTGCTTCAACTCTTGAGATTACAAAACAAGGTGGGTTCTTGAAGCTTGAGAAGGCAGCTTAGTTTTCTTTCAAAATATTGGAAAATTCGATTAACTTCCTAACCATCGAGGGTAAAACAAAGCCAATGTGACATACTAGCCACAAAATATATTGTAGATATATTATGAATATAACTTAGACATAGAGGTTCAAATATGGAAGAGAATGTAAAGTGGGCGATCACAAACAAGTTTGAACCACCAGTTGGATGTGCATTCATGCATCTCACGATACAAGCGCTCAAAAGTATGGTTGCTATGTATTTCTACTATTATAAAAGTAGTACGATAAATCTTAAAGTCTTCACGAGGTCCATAATATATCCTGAAAAATTTACTTCAGTTACTAACACACTTGTTAGGCCCTAAACCAATTGGTCCACATTGATCAGACTCGCCTCTTGCAATCCCCATGCCATCTATTATCCAAAACTATAAAAAGATATAAAATGAGTCCTAATGGACTCCATGGGTACACCAACAATTGATAGGCGTACACAACAATTATTATCAACTAACAACAACTCATCAATCCAATAATGCAATGCCCATGTCATGCAATATCACTAATAAAAGTTTTGCAAATGTAAATGAGAAAACCATTTTCTTTCTTTCCAATTCCGTTAGGGTCCAACATGGTTTAGTTGCATTGCTGCTATGCACCGAAACTATTTGTGACCTAAACCCCTTACCGAGTAGGCACGTGATTGGTAATTAAATGCTCGAGCAAATAATAAAAATATCGCATCATTGGTGCACCTGGTACACCATGGCCACATAATACAATGCCATCCCATGGGCATGCATAATCCGACCAATTGATCATCATAAAATATATTACAGAAAGCAATTGGCCAAGCAAAATTCTTTTCAAAACTCATTTCGAAATTCTTGCATGCTTGATGCTCATGTAAGAAGAGTTACATGAATGAAGAGTAACACAATAGCAATTAAATTTCCATCATGTAACTAGAGCATCCCATTGAGGCATATAGTAACTTTAGTACATGAACTCATCCACATTTATCACTTATAACATTTAGCAAAAAAATTTCCTCCATAGCCATCACATAATTCAAGCATCAACCTTAAAGCTATAGAATACTTCATATTTGCATTGCAACCTCATGTTTCCAAGCTTCCACAAAATTTTTAGATTCATTTATAAGTTCGTTTAGCCATGGAATCGTAAAACAATTAAGGTTAATACACTATAAATCACCAACCACTTCACACAACATCATCAATCACATAAATAAAATGCATCAAACTTCATATCTCCATCACTTAAAAATAAAATTTTCAGATTCTATAATTAACATTTTAGCCACACAAATCATTAAAACTAAAGACAAACCTCATCTCATCCTTCATTATTCACCTTTATTTAAAATCCTATCACCCATATTAAAATGCACAAAAGATGTGTCTTAATTAGCAAAAGTTCATATAGAAAGTAATTCTCATTAGGCTTCACCTTCTTGAGGAAATTAACCACTTATTTCGTACAAAATCTTCCAATATTGCTAGGAGTCAAACTTCAACTCAATCACTTAGTGAATCTCAAATTTTGGGGATTTTTGCATTTCATCATTTTTCCTAAATCAATCCTACAAAATAGTATAACATTGTCTTGTTACAAACATATCAAAATATGGAGATCAATTTAAGCTTCCGACATGGGCATGCAACGTATAGAGGCTACGAGTTCTTCACTGTTCGCTTAAAGTGGATTTGAGCCCACGTATCGATCCCACAGGGACTTGTTTTGAGTACCAAAACTTATCAGTTTATCACTTTATTTGATGGATCAAATTAATGGGTGTAATAATGCTAAATTTAAACAAAATACTAACAGAATGATGCTCGACCTAATCTATTATGCAAGAATTAAAAGAATTGTAGATTGAATCAAAGTATTTAAAGACTTAGGACTCATTACTTCACCCAATCGATCCCCCCAATCCCACATTCATGGATCCAAAGTAATTAACTCGTGCTAACGGTAATTTCCTAAATTATATAACTATTTCTCTCGATCATAATTAAATCTATTCAATCGCGTCAATTCACGTATCTCTAAGGAAATTCGTTATCAACCTTCATGAACGCATTCACACAGGAAATTCTAATCGGTTTCCTCGAAATTCCACCTACGTGACCGCACTAACCACAAGTTTATCTCTAAATCTTGTCTAAATTAGTGTTCTATGTTATCTACATCTAACTTATGTTCTCCTCTCTCGAATCAAACATAAACCAATAGATAAATTCACCAATTGATTAGAAAGACAAATAAAATAACCCAGCAACATAGAATTAACACACAATCAATTACTAGAAATTCGGATCCATTCATATAGAATTAGGGTTCACCATTGGGATCCATAAATCGTCCCAAGTAATAAGGGTTTAGCTACTCATGGAATTGAAATAAAAACTAAAGACAAGAAATAAAACAAAATACATAACCGGGTTTGAGAGAAGTAAGTTGAAGCCTTCAATCTCTTGAGTTCTTCAATTTCTCCTCTCTTTTTGCTTTGTTGTAGCTTCAATTCTCTCTAATGATCTCCCCCTCTTCTTTTTCTCTGGAAAATACCCTTAAATAGAGTGTTTTTCCTCCTCAAGGTCGTGAATAAGGCCCAAGTATAATGGGATTCCAAGTCCTAGTCATATTAGGCATTCGCGCGTACAACAGGACAACCTGGCAATGTTGACTATTTTGACCATAATTTCTTCGTCCGATGTCCGATTGAGGTGATTCAAAATCATGTGGAAACTAGACAAAATTTTCTACAATTAATACAGAAATAGAATTTCCCAAATGCCACTTCTATCTAGGTCACAATTCGTCCTCAATCTTCAGCATAATTTCGTTATCGTCCCCAAACTTTGAAACTTTCCTTATCTTCATATTTCTTCCGTTCTTTTGACCATCTCCACTCCAATATTGCTCCACTTTCTTACATATCTAATTTTTCTCCTAAAATAATAATAAATTGCAAAACTTAGGCACGAAATAAGTAGAAAACACAATTAATTGGAGTTCAACGACCTTAAATAAGCGCGTAAAATGCATTTATCAACACCCCAAAACTTAACTCTTGTTCTCCCTCGAACAAGGTACTCGGCCAACACAATGGAACTATCACGCATGGAACAGTAACCACAGACAAGACTCAAACAAGTCAAGTAATGTACCATTTGCCTCAGGTTAATTAAATACTTACAAAACTCCAGTTGGACCGAATAAACATGCACCAAGCTATTCACTTAGCATGCGCACGACGTTGTAATGTGTGTGTTCTATTCATGGCTACACTCAAATCCATGTCAAAATCTAATTAAAGAATGCATAATACAAAATCATGCCCATTTCCCCGTGTGGTAAGATTATTCTCACCCCGCCCGTAGAGTTCACTCCTTATACTTTTCTCTCAACTCCCCGAGGTGTTTCACTCGATGTGGTGTTCTAAAAATGGATGTATTCTCCCACACAAGATGTTAAGTAGAAGTGACTGGATGTTAAAGGAATTACCGTTATCCGTCCATCTATCTTTACTTCCAAATTTCCAAATCTCTAGCTTTTGAACTTTTTCCCAACACTTCAAACCCCTATCAATCTTTATTTCCCGGATTTTTTTCTTTTTTTCCCCCTTTTTTCTGTTTTTTTGTTGTTTTTGTTTGTGAAATGCAAAATGTGATGCAATGCAATGCCCCAACAATAATGCTTTCTCAAGGACTCATGTATTGAGTTTTAGGTCGATGACTCTCGAGCTCGTCACTCAAGGCACCAGATAAAATATCCCTCAGACTTAATCACTCGAGTCAATGAGGCAAGAGAATAGGGCAGTGAATGCAAATGTCTTTTTTTTTCTCTTTTTTTTTTCTTCGAGAGACTGATGGCATTGTTCAGTGCTGGGGCAAACTCACCAACTAAAGATTCTTCAACTTAGAGCAAAAACATCAAGGCATCAAATTGCAATTCCCCCAACATAAATTCACTAATCTTACCACCCCCAAACTTAGCCTTTTAGCTAATTGGTCCTACAATTTAGTTTGGGGAAATTGCCTATTTCTACTAGTTGAGTTGTGCATTACAGGCGATATGAGGGATACGGCATCTCGATCAAATTCAGACTTAAATTCAAGTCAAGCCATGACCATGTGCTCATATAAGATCAGTCGTGCACCACTATGTGACATGAAAAATTTAAAAGGATTAAGTGATGTTGTAAAGGTCCAACTGCCGCTCTATTTCAATTTTTACCCAAAAGAAACAATCACCGACGATATGCTACTTGACAAACAGACACAGGACATTTTTTTTTTTAATTTGGAAGACTAATATTTACGACTCACAAGTAAACACATAAGCAAAAATTGTAAAAAGTAGATTCACGAGAAAAAAACGTACCAACACACAACCACAAACATTGCCACCCCCCCAAACTTAGCACAAACATTGTCCCAATGTATCAACAGAATAAAATGGAAAGATGGTACTGGGCACGTAGTTGGGAGCAATGCGTGCTATCTCCACCAAATCATCCATTGAAAGGGTCGGATGGCCCCTGATGCCGCAGGAGCTGCTCAAACATCTTCATAACCTCCTGATGATCTCGGGCCCGAGCCGCCTCTTGAGCTTGTAGAGAATGACGAACCCATTGCCACTGTTGTTCGTTATATGCTCAGTCTTGTTGTAATTGCGTTTGCATATGGTCAAGGGCGAGTCTCATGTCAGAGTCCACTGGGTGCTCATTTGTCAAAGGAGGTACTTCGTCATCTCGGTCATTCTCTTCCTCAAGGGGTATAGATGGGCCCTTGAACCGTTGACTTTGGGATTTAGATTGCATAAGCGTGCCCCGGTTAATGATGGGTGGTTGTGTCTTTTCTCCTTCAGAAGGGCTTATCGGGACCTTAGCTTTTTTGCAAAGAGCGGAGATCATAGATGGAAAAATGAGGCGCTTCCCGATTGGATCTTTACCGATCCCCACGATTTTGTCGAAAATGATTTTGCCGAAATCAATATCGCCACCATTTGCTAAGTGGTATAGCATTGCCAGTTTAATGTGCGAGATGTCAGTCAAGTTAGAGGTGGGATCGATGTTGTGGCATATGATATAGTGAAAGAGTTTGTACCGTAGGCTCAACTGGCCCATGTCCCACTTTTTATGCTTTGCCCACTTTTTTGAACTGTCATCCCAAAAGCAATCTTGAATTATCTCATCCCACTCATCATCGATTGGTGGTAGTTCTGGTGTCCCGAGCGTGGAAGAGACAGAGTAATACTCAGCTATAACGACGGGACTAAAGGGGACCCAAACATCACGAACAAAGGTATGATATGCAAGCTCGTCTATCGGCTCCTTGATGTCGGGATTGAGATTGGCATAGAACTCATATACTACGTTAGGGTATACGGTGTGTGGTTTAGCAACCAACTTACCCCACTTCTTCCATTGGATAATTTCATGACTCCGAGAGACTCTACTTCTTTCAAATCAACCATACGCTCATAAATAAAGGGTTGTCCTTGGATTATATCAAAGCGGTCCTGTGCTTCCTCAAAGACGAATGGTTCATATGTTGTAGTGTCACTCCTAGACCATTTGGAAGTGGTGGAGCTCGTGGCAATACTCTTTCCTTTCTTTGCCCGAGCCAAGTCTCTTGTCCTATCCGTCATGACCCTATAAATCACCAAATACATGGAATAAGATTGCATATAGAGGGAGTATATTAAGGACAAACAAAACGACAAGATGTTCGTATATATCAAAGTATTCCCCCAAAGTCATTTGTTAACTAAACTCATAGAAAAGTGGTGATAATATGAACAATGATCTAGACAATATAGCAAACACCTAGCATGCAATGGGGACAAAACAAGAGAACAATGGCCTAGAAAATTTATCGAACACTTAGCATGCAATAGTAAGGGGAAATATGAATCAAGAGTGTTTGAAAGGTGTAAGTACCCATAGCAAGAAATATGTAGGATTCCTAAACAAGTATTACCATAATCACTTGGTAATCACATCCCATTACAAGCAAAGAACTCAAATTAATCATCAATCAACTTATGCAAGTAAAACATGATTTTAGCACTTACCTCTTGGAATGTGTTTGATTTTTTGTGGGGGAAACACTTGGAGAAGACAGATATCAATTGGGGAATAACCTTCTTAACATATGCAATTGGTAATGACCAATGATTGTGGGAGGGGAAATTAAGGAAAGAAAGAAGAAGTTAAAGGAAGAGAGAAAGTGGAACTATGAGCTAGAGAGGGGAACTTGGTTTTAAGACCAAGTTTCATGTTTTTTTTTGTTTTATATTTATATTAATCTTTTTTCGTTTTTTAATTTTTTTTTTTTTACAATCCGTGCAAGCAAGAGCTAGCAATTTTTTTTTTTTGGATCGCGCCGGGCCGCGACCTGGCGTGCCCTCTAGTGCGCCTACGGGTCGCGCCCCGCAGTGGGGCGCCACCAGGCACGACCTCCAACGTGCCCCGAGGGCACGCTGGTCGCGCCTCGCTCCGAGGCACGATCCGCGCGACCTCTTTTTTTCTCTCTTTCTTTTTAATATAATAATAATAATAATTAAAAGGAAATCTTTTTTAGGATTTACTTATTGAAAATAGGAAAATAAGAAAAATGCAAAGAAAGCGAAAAATCGAAGTAAAATTGGAACAATCGTACCAGGTGGGTTGCCTCCCCCTATCGCTTGTTTATAGTCCCGAGCCTGACTTTGGATGATCATGGTAGCTCGAGGAAGGCCAGAGCTGACTTCTCTTTCGAAAAGTCAGTTTCAAAATAGTAAGTCAGCTTCAAAATAGTGCTTGAGGCGTTGTCCATTCACTTTGAACATCCCCTTAGTTGGGTGTGAGAGTTCGATAGTCCCATATGGAGCTACTTTGGAGATTGTGAACGGTCCCAACCATCTGGATCTGAGCTTACCAGGGAATAGTTTTAAACAGGAGTTGTAGAGTAAAACTTGATCGCCCACCTGGAACTCTCATCGTATGATGTGACGATCATGCCATTTCTTAGTACGCTCCTTAAAAATGGAGGCATTCTCATATGCACCTAACTTAAACTCATCCAGTTCGTTAAGCTGTAAACATCTTCTCTCTCCGGAGGCCTTCATATCCATGTTTAGTAGTTTGACCGCCCAATATGCTCTATGTTCTAACTCAACGAGCAAGTGATGCGCCTTTCCAAACACCAATTCATAGGGCAACATACCGATGGGTGTTTTAAAGGCTATACGATATGCCCAAAGGGAATAATCCAACTTCTTTGACCAATCCGTTCGGGATGAATTGACGATTGTTTCTAATATCCGTTTTAACTGTCTGTTCGACGTTTCGACCTGTCCACGGGTTTGTGGATGGTAAGGTGTCACCATACTATGATGGACTCCATACTTAGCTAAAATGGATTTAAAGAGCTTGTTATTGAAATGTGTGCCCCATCACTTATCATAGCTCTTGGCATTCCAAACCTAGTGAAAATATTTTTCTTTACAAACTCCACCACCACCTTAGCATCATTAGTTGGTGAAGCCCGCTCTTCAATCCACTTTGACACGTAATCTACTGCCACTAGGATATACTGGTTGTTATAAGAGGGTGTGAAGGGTCCCATGAAGTCTATACCCCAAACATAAAAAATTTCTACCTCGAGGATATTGTTGAGGGGCATTTCTTGTCTCGACGAGATGTTTCCTATGTGTTGGCAACGATCACAGGCCCTTACAAATGAGTGAGCATCTTTAAATAAGGTAGGCCAATAAAATCCACTTTGGAGTACCTTCGCTACTGTTTTAGATGGCCCAAGGTGTCCGACGTAGGACGAAGAATGAAGCCAATCTAGGATGTCACTCATCTCATCATCTGGTACACATCGGCGGATGATTTGATCAGGCCCTCTCCGATAAAAGAATGGTTCCTCCCAATAGTAGTATCGAAGGTCGTGGAGGAACTTTCTCTTTTGTTGATAGGAGAACTCCGATGGGATTATGCCCCCAACTAAATAATTCACGTAGTCTGCAAACCACGGGGGTTCTTGAACTTTGTACAATTGTTCGTCAGGAATGTTCTCATTTATCTCTTCCCCTTCAACAAGGAGCTCATCTGATTGCTCGAGTCGGGACAAATGATCTGCTATTTGGTTCTCTGTGCCCTTTCTATCCTGAATTTCTATATCGAATTCTTGGAGGAGCAATATCCATCTAATTAACCTGGGCTTGGCATCTTTTTTCTCGAACAAATACCTCAAGGCTGAGTGATCAGTAAAGACGACTACTTTTGAACCGATTAGGTAGGACCGGAATTTATCAAAAGCAAACACCACTGCTAGCAATTCTTTTTCTGTGGTGGCATAATTAACTTGAGCTGAGTTCAAGGTCTTACTAGCGTAGTAAATAACTCTAAATACCTTATCCTTCCTTTGCCCCAGTGCTGCTCCTACTGCATGGTCGCTGGCATCATACATGATTTCAAAGGGCATTGACCAATCGGAGGCAATGATAACAAGCGCAGTGACCAATTTTTATTTCAATGTGTTGAAGGAATTGTGACACTCCACTAAAAAATCAAAGGGCACGTCTTTTTCCAGCAGCCTACACAATGGCTTTGTGATAGCTGAAAAGTCCTTAATAAATCTCCTATAAAAGCCTGTATGCCCCAAGAAACTCCTAATGCCTCTAATTGAGGTGGAAGGGGGCAATTTCTCAATAACTTGAATCTTAGCTTTGTCCACTTCAATTCCCAGGCCTGAAATACGGTGTCCTAACACTATACCTTCACTTACCATAAAATGACATTTTTTCCAATTCAATACGAGATTGGTTTCTTCGCACCCTTGTAACGCTAGAGATAGATTGTCAAGGCATTCATCAAAAGAAGAACCAAAAACAGAGAAATCATCCATGAATACCTCCATACAATGCTCCACCATGTCGGAGAAAATTGCCATCATGCACCGCTGAAAGGTGGCCGGTGCATTACATAGACCGAACGACATCCTTCTGTAGGCAAATGTTCCATATGGACAAGTGAAAGTTGTCTTCTCTTGATCAGCGGGTGCAATGGGGATTTGATTGTATCCCGAGTATCCATCCAAAAAACAGTAGTGGGAGTACCCTGTGAGCCGCTCTACCATTTGATCGATCAAGGGTAATGGGAAGTGGTCTTTCCTTGTAGCAGTGTTGAGTTTCTGATAGTCGATACAAACCTTCCATCCTGTGACTGGTCTAGAGGGGATTAATTCATCATCCTCATTATTCACCACTATTATTCCTCTTTTCTTGGGCACTACATGGATTGGGCTTACCCATGTGCTTGTCGAGATGGGGTAGATGATACTTGTATCTAGAAGCTTTACTATCTCGGCCCTGACGACCTCTTTCAAATTGGTATTCAGTCTGCGTTGATTCTCAATAGAAGTCTTTCCTCACTCTTCGAGCAAAATCTTGTGCATGCAGATTGATGGGCTGATTCCTTTAATATCAGCTATTGTCCATCCAATAGCAGTCCTGGGTGCCCTGAGTAGTCGCAACAACCTCTCCTCTTCCACTTCAGTCAATTGATTAGAAATAATCACAGGTAATGTAGAAGATTTTCCTAAATAAGCATACCTGAGGTGTGATGGAAGGGGTTTCAGCTCAAGCGTAGGTAGAGACTCAATGGAGGGGAGGACTCTCCTTGGAGCTTCTCCCAATGACTTAAATACCCAATTCATTTTGTACCCCATAGCATGTAAGGCTTCCATGTGACGAGCCATCTCCGGTTGCTTCTTGCTCGCTACATGGGAGCTTCCTGACCCCACAATGCATGCCTCAAGTGGATCTACTGGGAAAGTCTCAGCAAACACCTCCTCAACTGCTCGGTCAAGTACATCAATTTGGAAGCAAACATTTGTAGATGACAAGGATGGACGCTTTAAAGTGTCAAACACATTGAATGTCACTTTATCCTGGTCCACCCTTAGGGTGAGCGTTCCTTCATAAACATCAATGAATGCCTTTCCCGTTCTCAAAAATGGCCTTCTGAAGATCAGAGGGATTTCTTTATCTTCCTCCATGTCCAAAATGATAAAGTCCACTGGGTAAATGGACTTGTCAACCTTCAATAACACGTCTTCTATGATCCCTCTTGGGTAAGTGATTGACCTGTCAGCCAACTGCAAGGAAACAGTGGTTGGTCTGCACTCTCCTAATCCAAGCTTCCTGTACACAGACCATGGCATTAGATTAATGCTAGCACCTAGGTCGCATAATGCCAAACCAGAATAAAATGAGCCTATTGTGCAAGGAATATTAAAACTCCCTGGATCTTTCAATTTAGGAGGTAGTTTCTTCTGTAGAATTGCACTGCACTCCTCGGTGAGCATCACCATCTCATGTTCGTCTAGCTTTCTTTTGTTGGATAGGATCTCTTTCATAAACTTCACGTAACTGGGCATTTGAGCTAAGGCATTTGTGAATGTTATGTTTATGCGCATCTTTTTGAATACTTTAAGAAATTTCCCAAACTGTTTGTCCAATTTACTCTTCTGCACCCTCTGAGGATAAGGAATCGAGGGAACGTAAGCTTTGATTGGATGTGGCCTCTTTTCCTCATTCTTGTCTACCCTTGGTCCTTTATCCGATAATTCGACTGTTTCTTGTTGTTCTTCCTTCTCATTCTCAACTGCATCTGGGGCAGCTGGTTCCTTATTTATTACTTCTATCTCCGACAATTTAAGTCCACTTCTAGTGGTGATGGCATTGACTTGCTTTGGGTTGGTCACTGTATCACTTGGCAAAGTACCCGGGGGGTGTGCTGCCACTGCATTTGCTAAGTGCCCAACTTGAGTCTCCAAATTCTTGATTGCAGCATTTTGGTTTTGGAGAGTGTGCTCGGTCTTTTGCATGAAGTTGTTGTTTGCTTCCATGTATTTGGCTAAAACTTCTTCCAACGAGCTTTTCCTTTCCCGCGGCTGATTAAATCCAGGTGGCCTCATTCCTGCATTGTTGTCCTTCCAAGAGAAGTTCGGGTGTTGTCTCTATCCCGGATTGTACGTCTGAGCGTACGGCCTATATGGTGGCCTTTGATTGTTACCAGCGAAGAGTGCCTGCTGATCAATTGGTAAGTTTGAATGGGCTATGGGGCACTCTGTAGTAACATGGTTAGTACAACAAATATCGCATATAGCACTCGACTGGGCCATGTGAGCTATAGGCAAAGTCATATTATCCAATTTCTTGGAAAGAGCGGCCACTTGCGCTGCGAGTTATGTCACGGCATCCACTTCATGAATTCCAACATGCTTTCACAGCGAACGATCTGAATACCACTGATAACTATTTGCAGCCATCTTCTCGAAAATAGAGGATGCTTCCTCATATGTCTTATCCATGAGTGAGTCTCCTGCAGCCGAGTCTGTATACATCTTGTTCTCATCACTCAACCCATTATAAAAGGTCTGCACGATAAGCCAGTCGGGTATGCCATGATTTGGGCAGTGTCTCAGCAAGTCATTGAATTGTTCCCATGCTTCAAATATAGATTCTCCATGGTGTTGGAAAAATGAGGTTATTTCACGCCTTATTTTTAACATCCTGACTGGAGGGAAGAATTTGTCGAAGAATTTCTGGCACAAATTAGCCCAACTAGTAACTGAGTTAGCGGGTAGAGTATAAAACCATGTTCTCATCTTTCCAGCCAAAGAAAATGAGAACAACTTCATTTTAATAGCTTCTTGAGGCACTCCATTAATTTTGAACATATCGCAGATTTCTAAAAACCTCCTTATGTGCTAATAGGGATCCTCGTCCTGCAGTCCATGGAATTGCACGGTTTGTTGGACAAGCTGAATGGTTCCTCGCTTGATTTCGTAGTTATTAGCAGGAATCGCAAGGGGAACCAACCAAGTGAGATTATTCCCAACCGTCGGTGTGACATATTCCCTCAGCAGACAAGTTGGGTTAGCTACAACCCGTTCTTCTTCTTCACCATCTCCCTGTTCTTGTTGCTTTCTCTTAGCTTCTTTTATTTCTTTTGATGTACGCCGAAATATGGGCTCTATCTCAGGATCGAAAGGCACGAACTCAAATAATGGGTTCGATCTCGTGTTTAGCATGCTAATCTGCAAGAAAAAACAAGTAAAAATTTAAATGACTAATAAAAATAAAATCAAATTAAAGCAATAATTGACTAGTATCGATATCAATTACGAAGTCCCCAGCAACGGTGCCAAACACTTGTTCGCTTAAAAATATGAGTGCAAAATGCGAACCGCAAGTGTACGGTGTCAAACAAGTAGTAAAGTGGATTTGAGTCCACGTCTCAATCCCACAGGGACTTGTTTTGAGTACCAAAATTTATCAATTTATCACTTTATTTGATGGATCAAATTAATGGGTGTAATAATGCTAAATTTAAACAAAATACTAATAGAATGATGCTCGACGTAATCTATTATGCAAGAATTAAAAGAATTGTAGATTGAATCAAAGTATTTAAAGACTTGGGACTCATTACTTCACCCAATCGATCCCCCCAATCCCACATTCATGGATCCAAAGTAATTAACTCGTGCTAACGGTCGAATTTCCTAAATTATATAACTATTTCTCTCGATCATAATTAAATCTATTCAATCACGCCAATTCACGTATCTCTAAGAAAATTCATTATCAACCTTCATGAACACATTCACACAGGAAATTCTAATCGGTTTCCTCGAAATTCCACCTACATGGCCGCACTAACCACAAGTTTATATCTAAATCTTGTCTAAATTAGTGTTCTATGTTATCTACATCTAATTTATGTTCTCCTCTCTCGAATCAAACATAAACCAATAGATAAATTCACCAATTGATTGGAAAGACAAATAAAATAACCCAACAACATAGAATTAACACACAATCAATTACTAGAAATTCGGATCCGTTCATATAGAATTAGGGTTCACCATTGGGATCCATAAATCGTCCCAAGTAATAAGGGTTTAGCTACTCATGGAATTGAAATAAAAACTAAAGACAAGAAATAAAACAAAATACATAACCCGGTTTGAGAGAAGTAAGTTGAAGCCTTCAATCTCTTGAGTTCTTCAATTTATCCTCTCTTTTTGCTTTGTTGTAGCTTCAATTCTCTCTAATGATCTCCCCCTTTTCTTTTTCTCTGGAAAATACCCTTAAATAGAGTGTTTTTCCTCCTCAAGGTCGTGAATAAGGCCCAAGTATAATGGGATTCCAAGTCCTAGTCATATTCGCATTCGGCGCGTAAAACAGGACAACATGACAATGTTGACTATTTTGGCCATAATTTCTTCGTCCGATGTCCGATTGAGGTGATTCAAAATCATATGGAAACTAGACAAAATTGTCTACAATTAGTACAGAAATAGACTTTCCCAAATGCCACTTCTATCTAGGTCACAATTCGTCCTCAATCTTTAGCATAATTTCGTTATCGTCCCCAAACTTCGAAACTTTCCTTATCTTCATATTTCTTCCGTTCTTTTGACCATCTCCACTCCAATATTGCTCTACTTTCTTCCATATCAAATTTTTCTCATAAAATAATAATAAATTGCAAAACTTAGGCACGAAATAAATAGAAAACACAATTAATTGGAGTTCAACGACCTTAAATAAGCGCGTAAAACGCACTTATCATTCACCAATTTCTTCCACTCATACAAAACCATCAAGAGATAGAGCCTTAGCAACTTGGAGGTCTTGAGAGCTTGTTTGCTTCACCAGGGAGAGATAGAGCTTGAGAGATTGTTCTTGTGTTGCTTGCTTGTGTTATGCGAGTAAAATGGGTGGAATGGAAGGTGTTAGCGCTTTAGTGACAATGGAGGGTGCCAAGTGTGACTGTGTGAGATGGGATAGATACACCTAGCAAGAGAATTTAGAAACTTGTCAAACCCCTTTAACCAAATGTCACACGTGCTTTGATGTATATTTTGTATACTACCTTGTATTATATGGTTAACTGTGTAAAATAAATAGGCTAAATAGATTTATGTTGACATGAAGTAATATGAAAATTACAAAGTAAAATGACAAGATTACAAAACCGAAAACTAGTTGAGGCATGCATAGCACACAATATCCTTAAAGTAATTTCACCCTCACCACCGAATTACTAGCGATTGCCTCCCAGGATACAACCACCAAACTGGCGTGTTGCAGTTGAACTCAATTGAGTGCCTGAACAAATATCACCAAGTTGAATGAAGAAGAACTCGAAGACAAAAATGTTGATGTGGATTGTTCATGCTTGCTGTGTGTGCTTTGGACTTGGGAGAGTTTCCGGCTATGTAGGTCCAATGGACCCTCAATGCCTTCAATTTCCAAATGTTACAGCCTCAATCTTGACCATTAAAAGAGCTATGGAATTCATAGCTATACTAGCTGTTTCTATCAACAATTAAGGTTGGATTGTCTGAAATTTAAGGTTGAAAATGAAAATAAAAATGTACAAAATTAAGGCTTATACCATGTGACCAATTTAGGAGCAACATTCATGTATGTAGGTCGCGCTCGCACACTAATCCCAAAGCTCATGTGGAAATTTTTTGAAGATTTGCATCCCTTGTTGATGCTTGTGCCATGGAAGAGCCTCTAAACAACAAGTAGTTGCACATTGTACATAGTCAAAACATATTTATATTGGTCCATATTCTTGTATTCTTCCTATATGGGATAGAACCTACTTAATAAGGTTCAGCTTCCCATTCACACCATATATTTCCAACAATCTCCAGCATGAATGAGAATTCGGAGACATGAAATACTTGGCGACAAAGATCAACGTCTAAATCTTGGATAGGATAGGTAGGTGTTACCCTTTGAATCTTCCCTTGTGAAAATACATTTATATTGCTGGTTGACTCATAGATGCGGAGTCCTTGAAGTGCTCTGCCATTTGTGTAAATGATAATGTACCTCACAAAGGATATCCTTACTAACACCAGTTAGTTCTCATGGGTGTGTCCGTTCGTGGCCCTAGAGATACATGGTTCTGTGAGAGTTACTTAAGAATTGTGCCTAAACTATTCCCTTTGAAGCGGCCCCACTTCTTGCTCACATAGGTGATTCCTCTTTTAAGAGTAACCCGCATTACTATGCTAAGATCAATTAGATCTCCAACGCCTAGGAATCATTAAGAGCTATTGCTTAACCTCCCACATGGGCGTCACTTTTTTTCATAGGAATGGACTGAGGGATAGCCCCCTACAATGATCTCAACAAAGTCTTTGCAGTTAGGTTGTCCTATTGAACCTAGATCTTGGGATTTCCAGTCAACTAAGTTTGGTTTCCTTTGTAATTACTTACTCTTCCAGAGGCTTAAGACCTATTCCCCTTGCCATTTTTTTAACTAACTCTAGGCTCAACGCTTTGATTGGCAGATCCGCTAGGGCATCCCTTGACTTCACATAGTCAACAGAGATGACTCTTGTTGAGAGTAGTTGCCTAATGTTATTGTGTCTGCGATGTATTTGTCGAGGCTTACCATTAGACATATTGTTCTATGCCCTTCCAATTGCTGATTATCACAATGTACATAAATCGATGGCGCAGGCTTTAGGTATCTAGGAATATCCTTTAGAAACCGGCATAGTAACTCAACCTCTTCACCACACTTGTCAAGGGCAATAAAGTCTGATTCCATAGTGGATCTAGCTATAACCATTTGTTTAGAAGATTTCCATAATATCGCGGCACCTGCCAATGTGAACACAAATCCACTTATGGACTTTGTGTCTTTTATATTAGATATCTAGTTAGCATCTCTATATCCTTCTACAACTACAGGATATCTTATATGGTGTAGCCCATAATCACGTGTATGTCTCAAGTACTGTAGTACTCTCACAATCGCTTTCCAGTGTTCAGATCTAGGATTACTTGTATATCTACTTAGTCTACTGATTACATAGGCTATATCGGTCGTGTACGACTCATTAAGTACATCAAACTCCCGATAATTCTTGAGTACTCAACTTGAGAAACACTATCTTCTTTATTCTTCGATAAACGCTGACTTATGTCTATCGGGGTTCTAGCCATAGCATTATCATGCTTGTTAAATTTCTCTAGAATCTTATCCACATAATGGGATTGGCTCAATACAATCCCATTTGGTGTTCTAGATATTTTAACACTAATGATAGCATCGGCCAAACCCATGTCTTTCATGTTGAATCTACATTTCAACATGTCTTTCGTAGATTTAATCACCATGTCATTGTTGCCAATTGTTGTGAAAATATAATCGCAAGTGTACGATATTGCCACAAAAGTAGTAAAGTGGACCTTTTTAGAGTCCGGATTATCGTTCCCACGAGGACTAGCTTATTCTATATCGGTTCAAACTAATCACAAAAGCAGTTAGGGAAAAATAAAGAATAAAGATTGGATTTTTTAGCGAAATTGTAAATAACAAAGAAGTAAATAGCAAAATTATAAAGGGTTGTTGAAGCAATGGAGAGTGAAGTTGGGAATCCCGATTTATCTTTAGTTATCCTATTTGATTTCTCCTCTCAATTTCTACTCTACAGTTGTGTTAGATCGAATTCACGAAATTAATTTAATTTACCTCTCTCGAGTTCAAATTAATCCTATTTAATTAAGTCAACTACCATATCTCTATGTATAGTCTGAATAAGCCTTAATTAAATGCATTAACGCACCTAGGAATTCATAAAAGTCCACCTGTCACGTGGGATCTCAACAATTATAAAAGTCTATCTCTAGCTTTTATGTGAATTGCTGGATTTTACTACGTGGTCAAAATGTCTCACTTACCTCTCGGTTGATTAGAATTCACAAATCGATGATTTAGTGATCAGTTAAATCATGCATTAAGCGTAGAAGTAAAATCAACACATATAAACGAAAGGCACAAGAAATTGACAGGTGAAATCAAATAATCAAACTAAATTACATCGTTCATCCCAACAGATGGATTAGTTGTTCATACTAAAAAGCGAATAAATAACGGAAAGAAAAGAGTTCATCACCGGTTTTAGGCTAAGAATCAATAATTGAAAGTAGATCTTGCACCAAGCATCAGCTCTCTTTTGAATCCCCTCCAACAACCATGTGAATCCCTCGATTGTGGTGTGTTCTTGCCCTCAAAAATCCTCCAAAAGCTCTCTTAATTTTGTGGCTTACTTCCTTCTTTATAGGCTCCAAGTAGGTCTTAACTTCGTGCACAAGAAGTAGTCAAAACCCACCAAAAATAGGATTCCTAATTAAATTAGGAAAATCGCGTTTTTCGTAGGTACGGCCGTATCTCCTAGGTCTTACGGCCGTAACGATCTTTCTGTTAATTTTCTGCGTGCTCTGTCTCGAGGTTACGGCCGTAACTAATCTTTGTTACGACCGTAAGTCATCCCGATACGGCCGTATGTCATTCTGAGACGGTCGTATCACTCTCTCGGGTAATTTTTGCTCGTTTCTTCAACTCGTGGGTTACGGCTGTATGGCGTTCTTGTGACGGCCGTATCATATTTGCAGGCCAGGTCCTCCATCTTCCATTCTCTTCCACTTTGGTCCCCGCTTTGTATTGTTTTGCACTTTTTAGTCCTTTTTGCTCATTTTCACTTCTTTTCAATGTCGTTCATCCATGTTGGTATTTTATCTAAAAATAGACAAAATTAAACATAATAAACACTCTAAATTACTTATAAAAACTATAAAATAAGCACAAACTAAATAACTATCACCAATGATAAGCATGTCATCAACATAAAGACATACAATGACATAGCCATTGTTGGTGTCTTTAATGTACACATACTTATCGCACTCATTTATTCTAAATCCACATTCTATCATGGCATTATCAAATTTATGATGGCACTATTTTGGTGGTTGTTTGAAGCCATATAATACCTTCTCCAATTTGCTCACTTTGTGTTCTTGCCCTGGTATGGAAAATCCCTTGGGTTGTTCTGTGTAAATTTCTTCTTCTAAATCTCCATTTAGAAATGCTATCTTGACATCCATTTGGTGTACTCCGAGATTGTACAAAACTGCAATCTCGAGTATCATCCCAATGGAAGTTATTCTCATAACAGATAATCCGTGTCAAAATAGTCACGACCTTCTCACTGATTGTAACCTTTTATTACAAGTCTGGCTTGTACTTGCCGATAGTTCCACTTGCCTTCATTTTCTTCTTGAATATCCACTTAGATGCTAGTGGTTTATTTCCAGGAAAAAGGTCCACTAGTTCCCAAGTATGGTTTTGCAGAATGGACTTTATCTCACTGTTGATCGCCTCTTTTCATTGAGGTCTTTCAGAGGAGCTTATAGTTTCCTTAAAGCTTTGAGGTTCAATTTCTAGCATAAAATTTAGAAAATCTAGACCAAAGGATTTTTCAATTCCAACTCTTTTGCTACGTCTCAATTCAACATCAACTTCCTCTTCCTCTCCTTCATCGAGGAACTCGCTTATTCTCTTGACTTCCATGGAAATATATGTTCAAAGAAAGAAGTATTTCTCGGACACAAGGAACTGATAAGCACTACTATTGTGAACATACCCAATGAATACGCCATCAACGGTCTTTGGACCAATCTTCACCTTTTGACATGTAGTTGTGACCATTTTGGCAAGACACCCCCACACTTGCAAGTGTTTGTACGTCGGTTTTCGACCTTTCCACAACTCATAGGGCCTTTTTTTCCATTTTCTTGCCGAGCACCTTATTTGAAAGGTCGTTAGCTGACAACACAGTCTTCCCCCACATGTTCAATGGCAAACCCAAACTTATTAACATTGCATTGATAATTTGTTTCAATGTACGATTCTTTCATTCTACTATACCATTTCGCTGAGGCGAATATGGCTAAGTCATCTCATGTATAATGCCGTGTTGGGAACAGAATTCACCAAAAGGTGATTGATACTCACCACCACAATCACTTCCCAACACTTTGATTTTCCAGTCGAGTTAATTCTCAACTTTATTCTTGTAGAAAACGAACTTCTCTATCACTTAATCTTTACTTTTAAAAAGATACACACAACAATACTTTATCATATCATCTATAAAAGTGATGAAGTACTTATTGCCACCCCATGTTTGTACAAATTTCAAATCACACACATCAGTGTGAATTAAATCAAGTGGTGCACTATTTCTTTCAATACTTTGAAACAACACCCTTGTTAATTTTGCTTCAACACAAGTCACATACTTATGTTTCGGCTTAATGTGGAATGAAGGTAATGTGGTTCAGGTAAATTAATCTATGTAAAGTGTTATAATTAACATGACCTAGTCTATCATGCATAAGTTAGAAGACTCAAACAAGTAAGCATAAGAGTTATTCATTTTATTTATTTTGGGCTAAAAAGCCATTACATTGAACTTAAACTACCCATCAAACACATAATCCTTGCCTACAGGCACTTCACTCTTCGACAAAATAACTTTGTCTGACTCAAACACCACACGAAAACTATGCGCATTCAGCAGATATACATAATTATTAAATATATTTAAATATTGATTTAAAGAGTGATTATTAGTTGACATTAAGTAAAGTTCAGTGAGTATTCAGTTATATTTCAAAGTTCAAAGAGTAATTAGTAAGATCTTGAAAGTTTGGTGACCATTCATTAAATTTACCCGTTGTTTTAGTATATCACGTACGACTATTCTACTCAAATATTAGAGGTTCTTTTAGAAAGAGCTTCTAATGTTCAAGTGTTTTTTAGAAGTTTCATTCCACTGAAACTAATTTTCCTTTCCCATTTCCTTAAATAGAATTAGGAATTTTAATCCTAATTTGATATGAATCGATTAAAGTGGCCATTTTTCTAGTCAATCTCTGGATCTCCTTTTGGTTTCTAGTCTTGACTGATTCAACATGTCACTTATTTTATCCGGATTAGCGTCAATACTAGACCGAGTGACCATGTAGCCTAATAAATTTTTTCCTATTCATAGAATGCATGAAAGTCATATTAATTGCCAAATTTCCTAATGCTTATTATTACTAAAATTACTCACGTTCTAAATTTTTTGTTATATTTTGTATTTCAAGGGTTAGGTAAAGGAATTTGATCAAATTGGAGTCAATTTCACAAGCTTTGGAAAGAAATGAAGCTCAAGGTTTAAATAACTCATAGGAGAACTAAGCTTAAGGCATGGTCGGGCTTTGCTAACCCGAGCAACTACGGACTCAGGGACAAGACTTCTTACAAGTGAAGAACTTGAAGATTTCAAGAAGACCCTATTTGATGTTTTATAGGACCACTGATGTGACTAAAGAGTTTTTCTATTTTTAGAAGGATTAGATTTAGATAAAAATTAGGAAATGACACCACCCGTTCTCCACAAAACACACATTTTTACCATTCATTCTCCATCTTAGGATTTTCTCTATCATTTTCATGGATTGCTAAATTTTACAGTCAGCGTGAGGATAATCAAAGTTTGATTCTTCAAGATTTGTGAGACATAACTTATTCTTTTATTGTTCTTCTACTTAATTTCTCTATTTATATATTTTCCATGCTTGGAATATATTTGTACAGATTGTAATTAGAGTCCTACGGTTTAGAATGGGCTTGGCCCAATGCACCAATTATAACTATGATGTACACCCTTTGAAGAATTAATGGAATATACACAACCTTTTAACAAATTTCTTTCACATGGTATCGGAGCTCCTTTTGTGAGAAATCATATCTACCTAAGGTCTCTTCATTGTGTCTCTTCCTAACAATTCTAAAAATTCAAAAGCCTTAGTTGCCTCACACTGCCAAACTCAAAGCTACAATGCCTCTTGTCTCTGATTAGAAGACCAACCACATAGATATGCTCGGAAGTGGATCGCCTTCCAGCTGCTGAAAGATTGCCGCCATGCACCACTTCTGTATGGCGCAAATTTACCCAGCCAGCTTTGACTGACACGTGACAGCATATCCAGCATTTGGTGATTGCCAAACTTCTTCAGCGACAGTCGCCTCTCATTGTCCCACATTTTGTTACAATACAATATAACTAAATTTTATTTAACACGCGCACGTGATGGTAATTTTTTTTTCAAATGTAACTATATCACAAAACATATTGGGTCGATAGATGGTGATGTGAGGTTTACTTTGTGACGACTCGCCATGTTTATTTCGACATACATAGCAGAAGGCATTTAATATATTAATGTTTGTATTTTTCATTTGAGAGTATCTTCCATGCTAACGTTGATGGCAAATCTGTCAACTATTAACAAATTACATTTGAAATTGTCTCATTAAACAATAAATGAATCAAAACAAGATAGCTTTTTGCATTTGTATGGCAATTAAATGTACAAAATGAATCAAAATGGCCACAAAACATTCTGTCCTACAGGATACCAATCCGCTAGGGATAAGTAGTAGAACCTCGCTATACAGCCTAAAGGCTGGGATTCTTACCTAGTGTGCTACTCGACGATTGTTCAAAAATTATACATTCAATGCATTTGCTCGTCTAGTAAACGATAATTAAACACAAGTAACCCCCTACTAACATAACATCGTCCCCAACATATTACAATAAGTTTAGAGTAGATAACCATCGTCATAATACTAGAGTTTAGCTTAAGATACATAAAAGATCACAAGTTTAACATTCAAACATTAATATTACCTAACTTCAAACAAATACCCATCCCATCTCATCCTTAACATCTTCATCTTGTAGCTTTATCTTCACGTTACAAAACATCAAAGATCATGAGAAGCTTTCATCAAAAGTTAATCGCATAGATATCATGTCATTGGCTTCACAAGGGTGATCAAAACATCGTGGTTCAAACAATAGAGGACAAGTCTCCCGTAGAAAGCCTCAAAACGTGTACATATAACACACACACACACATGTGTGTGTGTTCTTGAAGCATCATAGCCCAAGCGCTAAAATCATGAACTTTAGGAAATAGATCAACATTACTACTAGAATCAGACTTCAAAGAAGATAAACATATTAAGATAATGTTTCTAACCTGGCATACCCTCGTAAATACTCCATATGTCAACTTTGGTTACACAAACATGGCTCTACCATCTTTCATCATATGACTACACACTTCTTGCAAGTTCCATTGGATCATCTACAATTCAAAAAATGAAATAAACGTATAATGATTACAAAGGACTCCATGAGTAACATTAAAAGTATGGCAACATACAGCTGCTATGAAGTGATGAAAAATAATTATTTTCTTACAATACTCGAATAAAATCCTTGAATGATTTAGAAAATTTCTTTAGATGTCTTTAGATGGATTGCTTACTAAGGCGCCAAGGGAGGGTTTCACAATGATAACTAAAATCATGATCTTCTTCTTGTATAAAGCTCTAATGATGGCCCAGTATAGGAGACATATCACTCAAAATCCGTTCAAAACAAAAAAAAAAATTATCGTGATCTTGTCTTGTTCATGTTTATTAAGAAAGAGTAAGCAACCAACTAGGCAATCCTTGAGGAAAAGTATTTTCTTTACAAAAAAAACCTTGTGAGTGCATGGATCCTTGTGATCTTAACATCATTCTATAACGTGGTTGTGATGGAGAATGATGAGCATAAATAACAATTCCAACCATGTATTCTTATGCTAACCATCCACATATAGATCATATATGCACACTAGTCCAATCAACTATTTTGCCAACTCATGATGAAGCTTCAACAACAAGAAAATGGAGTTCAGCAACATTAGACGGAACTTCAACAATAAGAAATGAGCTTTACAAAGATTTCTAAGGCCCAAAATACCACAATGGTATTTAAAAAAACTAACTTTTAACAATTTGGTATTTTTAAATTTTTCGACGACACATTGGGATTGTAAAATATCTCTAGTGACAAATTGGTATTTTAAAATCAAATTTTGTGCACTTAAGTATATTTTCCTCCCAGGTGATGGAATCTTGAATAAAATAATATGATATTGCATTTTTTGTATTTTTCTGAATTTTATAATTTTTTTCCTGCTACTTTATTGGGTTAATTTTACTTATTATCCAAAACATTTAAAACAAAATATAAAATACCAAAAGTGCAATTTTCATATCCACAAAAAGAGTTTCAAGAAAGTGTCCTTTCTTCCTCAAGTCCAACCACCATGAGTGAAGCTGCTTCAACCGCCATTGCCAATAATGCAAAATCGCACCAAAACTAGTTCGATTTCGCACAAAAAAAGGTGAAAATTGCACCATAAAACCTTGTGCAAATGGCAACAATGGTGCGATTTTGGACCTGCTTTTATGCCATTTCACACTAGTTTTAGTGCCATTTTTCCCTAGATCTGGTGCAAAATCGCACCATAAAATGGTCTGATTTGCTCATTTTTTGTGTGATTTATGGTGCAATTTTGCATCATTTTTGTGCGAAATCGGTTGGCGATGGCGACTGAACCGCAACAGTCGTGATGGTCAGACTTGAGGAGAAAAGGATTTTTTTCCCAATCTTTTTGTGGATATGAAAATTATACTTTTGGCCCTTTTTATTTTGTTATAGATGTTTTGGACCATAGGTAAAATTAACCCAATAAAGTAACAAGAAAAGAATTATAAAAAAATCATAAAAATACAAAAATACAAAATAATATTATTTTATTCAAGATTCCATCATTGGCGAAGAAAATGTACTTAGGTGTGGAAATGTTGATTTTAAAATACCAATTTGTTGCCAGAGATATTGTAAAATACCAATGTGTTGTTGAAAAATTTAAAAATACCAAATTGTGAAAAGTGTGCTTTTCTAAATACTAATGTGTTATTTTGCCCGATTTCTAAGTATTAAATCGAATCCTCTCGATCAAATGATTTTCCAATTGCCAAATTGGACCGCAAATCATACCCCCAATGACATGTAGCTACCAAATCATTAATCGAAGATTCTTCTCCTTTATTCCTATAGGGTCCGAGAGCTAGGTATCCATTTTAGTGCCTGTTGTGAGATTTTATCGCAAGTGTACGATATCGCAAATTCAAGTAGTAAAATGGACCTTTGGAGTCCGGATTATCGTTCCCACGAGGAATATTTTATTCAATATCGTTTTAAGTCAATCAAAACAAGTGCAAATAGAAAGAACAAATGTGGGAATTTGGTGTTTTTAGTAAAAATTATAAATAACACGAAATAAATTGCAAAATTATAAAAATTGGTGGAATCAAATGTGAGTGAAAGTTGGGAATCCTGATTTATCTTTAGATTTCCTATTTGATCTCTCCTCTCAATTTCCAATCTCAAGTTGTGTTAGATCGAATTCACGAAATTGATTTAATTTACCTATCTCGAGTTTAAATTAATCCTATTTAATAAAGTCAACTATCATATCTCTATGCGTAGTTAAAATACACCTTAATTAAACGCATGCATGCTCATAGGAATTCATATGTATATCCACCTGTCAAGTGGGATCACGACAATTTCAAAAGTCTATCTCTAGCTTTTAAGAGTTGTCGGATTTTACTACGTGGTCTAAATACCTAATTCGCCTCTCGGTTGATTAGAATTCACGAATCAATGATTTAGTGATGAATTAAACCATGCATTAAGTGTAGAAGTAAAATCAACACATATGAATCAAAGCTCAAGAAATTGAGAGTAAAAATCAAATTATAGATCTAAATTACATCGTTCATCCCAACAAATGGATTAGTTGTTCATGCTAAATGATAATAACACAAAAATAGCAGTAAAAAGGGAGTTCATCACCGGTATTACAAGAAGAATCAAGAATATAAAGTTGATCTTGCACCAAGTTTCAACTTCTTCTTAGATCTCCTCCACAAACCATGTAAATCTCTCCAACGGGTCGATTGTCTTGTGTTTTTGCTCTCCCCAAATCTTCCCCGAAAAGCTCTGTCTTTATGTCTCAAAAGGATGTATTTATAGCCCACATTAGGTCTTCTTAGGACGCTCAAAACCGTGCACACGAATATGGTAGAGTCCAAGTAGGAGACGAAGTCCGGAAATAGGTCGGTTGCTGACGGCTAGAAGTTGCGACGCAGTTCTGTAGTGCGCCCAGCTTGATCCCCTGAGGCCGCGATTGCTTGTTGCGACGCAAACTTGGTCTGCAGCCTACAGAGGATTCGTGGGCTCTTTTTTCTCAACTGTGCGGCCGCACACGGCCTTTTTGCGGGCGCCCATTGTCATACCATGTAAAATCCTTCCTTATTTGCCATTTTAGTCCCCAACTTTTAATCCGTTCCACATGTTGATCCAAAACTATTCGATTTCGCGTAAATTCGCCCTCTTCTCTTCCTTTATTGCCATGCAACCGATCCATGCCGATTTTTCTACGTGAAAACTATTAAAATTAAACACAATCAAGCACACTAGACACATTAAACACGAACAAAACGCTAAAATAAACACTTCTAAAATACTTATCAAACACCCCCAAACTTATCTCTTGTTCGCCCTCGAACAAGAAACTAAAACAAAACAACACTGACCCATTTTTCACACCAACACCAAAACATAGAAAAGACTCAAAACATGTCAAGTAGTGTGCTTGCTCGCCTCAGTCAATAAAATATTTATAGAATTCCAGCTGTACCAAATAAACTACCACGAAACTATTCACTTACCATATGCACGACATACGGTGTGTGAGTGTGTTAATCATTGCGCAACTCAAATTCCATGTCACAATTTAATCAACGAATACACAATACACAACCATGCCCATATTCTCTTTTGGTAAGTTTGATCTCACCCCACTCGTAGGATTCACTCCTTATGCTTTTCTCTCCAATCCCTGGGGTATTTAATCAATGTCATGTTCTAAAAGTATTTCATTGCATTTTTCCACACAAGATGTTAAGTAAAAGTGACAAGATGTTACAGGAACTACCGTCATCCATCTATCCACCTCAACTCTAAGTTTCCAAACCTTTAGCTTTTGAGTCTTTTCCCGGCACTTCAAACCCCTATCAATCTTATTTCCCAAGTTTTCTCCCCCTTTTTTTTGTTTTTTCTGTTCTATACCAATGAAAGGCAATGCCCTAACAATAATGCTTTCTCAAGGACCCGTGTAGCGAGCTTTAGGTCGGTGGCTCCCGAGCTCATCACTCAAGGCACCAGGTAAAATACCCCTCAGACTTAATCACTCGAGTCAATGAGGCAAGAGAATGGGGCACATATGAGATAAATGCATAAATGTGTTTTTTTTTGCAAAGGGGATTGATAGTATTGGTCAGCGCCGATATAGACTCGCCAACCAAAATTCCTTCTATTCAAAGTAAGAACTTCAAAACATCAAACCTGCAGTTCCCCAACATAGAGTCACTAGTCTTACCACCCCCAAACTTAGCTTTTAAGCTAGTATTGGTCCTAATATTCGGTTTGGGAAAGATTACCTATTCTATATGGTCAATGTCGGATATATTTGGGAAACATGGCATCTAGATTACACCACCATCATAAATTCAAATCACACAATGATAAAATGTGCTCAAAATAAACTTAGTCGTGCACCAATAAGTGACAAGAATTTTTAAACGAGATCAAGTGATGTCTAATAGTCCAACTGTCCTCCTATCAATTATGCCCAAAAGAAACAATCATCGGTGATACGACACTATTTTATCGAATTTTTTTTTATCTCACACCTTAATCCGGACTCCAAGTTTTTTTTTATATATCAGAAAAACGACGCACATGCGGAAATTAAAATCAAAGCACACATACACCCCCAAACTTAAAACGAACATTTTCCACAATGATAAACAAGAAAAGAAAAGTAAAGAAAAGTAGAGTTTACTGAACATCCCAGCGGTGAGGTCAAGGATCGGATGGTGGTGGATGGCCATAGGATGGAGGGAAACCAAAAGCAGCAAGGTGGGCCATCATCTCCTCATGCTCGTGGCGCAGAGCTCGCGTCTCTTCCTCGCGCCACTGTCGGGTGGCAAAAGCCTCATCTTGTCTCCATTGTTTGGCCTCGAGTGCCTCGGCCTGCAATGTGGCGAGGTCCGCTCGAATGGCCTGAAACTCTGCACTTTGATCGCATGGGGCCGGGGCGGAACTGGATTGTGAGAAATCCCTACGAGGAGTATGCCGGATGGATGACTGACGTGGTGGCTCATCACTACTCTCATTGTCAGCCGGGGGTTGGCGGTTACGCGCGGCCCGTGTCTGAATGTTCATTTGAACAATGGTCGAAAGGTCGATTGCCGTGGCAGTATTCTGCTTCTTCTTATCGCCCGACCATGATGGGACTCCCGCACGAGCACATAGGCCCGAGATGAGACTTGGAAATATGAGGGAGTTCTTTTTCGCCTTTTTCTATGACTCAGAGGGCTCCGGGCTTTTTGACTTGAGCTTGGAGGTGGCGTCAAGGCCAGTGGCGAGCTTGTGAATGGAGTCGAAGATGATACTCCCAATATGAACATTAACCTCCTTCGCCATGGCATATAAGATAATGGCCCGGGTCTTGGGCACAGTACTGAGGCGAGTGGTTGGTTTCAGGTTGGTGCTAATAAAATTGGACAGTAGACGGATTTCTAAGTTCATGTGGTCGTTTTTCAATTCTCGCGGCCAACCCACGGAGGCCCCTTCATCATGTGATATCTAAGTCTAGGCGACCATGTCCCACTCATCACTACGAATGCTAGGGACGTCCATGTCGTCCGGAACAGCATAATATTCTTGAATGGCCTCGGGACTAAAAGGGACCCACACACCCCGTACATACGTGGCGTGGGAATGTTGATCTTCATTTACCTCGTGAAGGTTTCTACAAAGGCGACCCCAACCTTTTTGATTGATTAGTTTCACCAAAAGCCGATCATTCAACGAGGCCATGTCAACCGCCCACTCATATGTGAATCCCCATCCGTCAATGAGTTCTTTGCGAATAAGTGATCGCGGGGTAGGGTATCCATCCAGTGGAGGAGTTTTCGTATGGGCCCATTTACCTTGATTGGAAGACGTCGCGCCTTGGGGCTCCTTGCCCTTTCCTTGTGTCGAAGTGCCTCAGGTTCTCGGTGGCATGGTGATGTGAAGGCCCTACAAAGTATAGCATGCATTAGATAAGGAACTAAACAAAAATGACAGAGGTGGATGACACTATCCACGTGCTTATGGCCAAGAAGACCCGAACTCGAATGTATCTATCAAATGTATGTGTTCCCCCGTCGGTTATGAGCAACCAACGGCTTCCCCAAAAATGTAAGCAATCATTATGTTATGTATCCATTGAAAACAAACATGCACCCGTGAGATGGTGGAGCATCATACGTTGGTACAAAGAAAGAGCAAACTCAAAGTAGGCAATTGCTTGAAAAACTTCATAGAGACATTTTAGCAAACACTTGGTCGGCATGACTTAGTAAGCTAGAAAATCGCAAGTAACGATAATGCATTGAAACCCAATATACATGTAAAAACCATGCTACTCATAAATGGCAACACGCATTGTTAGAAACTCTCACAACTCATGCAAAATAGAGGCACACAATGATGCAAAATAGATCTTAAAGCAAACCCCTAGTTCAAATTTCAACTATAATGTCAAGTGGTTGTGTTATTGTTATCTAAAAGCATGAAAATTAAATCAATATGTGCTCAATTCAAACATTTGTGAGAAAGAACAAGTAAAGCAAACCTTGAGTGGATGAAAATGGAGACAAACCGTACCTTCAACTTCACTGTTGGTATGCAAGCAAGCTTCAATGGGAAGAAAATGCAAGTAATCCTAACAATTGGTAGAAATTGAGGTGAAGTGCCAAGTTTTGGAGGTGAGAATTTTCGTTTAGGGCATGAATTTGGCAAGCAAACGAGATGGGGAGGTGAAAAAATCAAGTTAAAGCGAGGTGGGAAGGGGACGGGCCCCGCGCGGGCCGGGCCGGGCCGCGCGGGCTGCGACCGCACCCTTGATGGGTGCGTCCAGGCTGCAGCCTGCAAAGAGTTTCTCTACAGGCCGTGTTGCCTCTTTGGTGCCCCGCCCCCCCCCCCCTTTTTTAATTTAAACATATGCTTGACCTATCTATCTATTGGGATAACGATATATGTGTAAACTTGTCAAATGGACTCCTACATGAAATAAGCGTGCAAATGCAATAAAGTAAAAAGATAGGGATAGAAAAATGGGTTGCCTCCCATTAATCGCTATATTTATAGTCTGTAGCTCGACTTCTTGCAGCTCTACTCTGTCACGGCGATGTCAATGGTCGACTTTGCCGTTGGGAACCCTTCAAAGTAGTGCTTTACTCGTTGACCGTTGACTTTGAAACTCCCTTTCTGTGGGTGATGGAGCTCTACTGTACCATATGGAAAGACTTTAGAGATAGTGAATGGCCCAGACCATTTTGAGCGTAGTTTTCCCAGAAAAAACTTCAAACGGGAGTTATACAACAACACTTGATCCCCTTCTTTAAAAATTCTTTTGTGGATCTGCTTATCGTGCCATTGTTTTGTTCTCTCTTTATAAATTAGTGAATTCTCGTACGCATCCAATCTCAATTCGTCGAGCTCATTCAATTGGAGTAAACGCGTTTCCCGAGCCTTTGCCATATCCATATTCAATTGCTTGAGCACCCAATAAGCTTTGTGTTCAAATTCCAATGGCAAATGGCATGCTTTACCGAACACCAGCCGGTACGATGACATGCCAATTGGCGTTTTGTATGCAGTCCTATAAGCCCATAGTGCGCCATCTAGCTTCTTGGACCAATCTTTCCGAGTGGAACTAACAGTCAACTCCAAGATTCTTTTCAACTGCCGATTGAATGTCTCGACTTGGCCACTGGTTTGGGGATGATAGGCTGTAGCTACCCTATGTTGCACCCCGTACTTGTGAAGAACTGCTTTGAAAATACGATTACAGAAGTGGGTGCCACCATCACTAATTATAGCCCTTGGTGCCCCATATCGGTTAAATATGTACTTCTTCACGAAGTTAACCACCACTCTAGCGTCATCGGTTGGGAATGCCTTCGCTTCGACCCATTTGGATACATAATCCACGGCTACAATGATGTACTTGTTAGAGTACGATGGGGGAAATGGTCCCATGAAGTCAATTCCCCAAACGTTGAATAATTCGACTTCCAAAATGTTGTTAAGGGGCATTTCATGGTGGGCCGAAATATTCCCAGTTCGTTGACATCGATCACATGAACGACAGAAGCTGTGAGAGTCTTTGAAGAGAGTGGGCCAGTAAAATCCACACTGAAGTACTTTAGCTGCTGTTTTGGTAGGACCAAACTGCCCACCATATGCTGACGCATGCACTTTTGCTAAAATCGGTTTCATCTCTTCTTCTGGAATGCATCTCCTTAGTATTTGATCAGGGCCCCTGTTGTACAAGTATGGTTCGTCCCAATAGTAAAACTTCACCTCATGGAGCAACTTCTTCTTTTGCTGGTAAGTGAATTTAGGCGGCAATACTTGGCTCACAAGATAGTTCACTATATCTGCATACCAAGGTGCCTGTCCAATTTTTAAAAGTTGTTCATCCGTGAAATTCTCATTAAACTCCAATTCTTCCTCCGCTGTTGGTTGCTCCAATCTTGACAGGTGATCAGCGACTTGATTTTCTGTCCCCTTTCTATCCTTAATTTCGATATCAAACTCTTGTAGCAACAAAATCCATCGTATCAATCTTGGTTTTGCATCTTTCTTCCCAAGCAGGTATTTCAGGGCCGAGTGATCGGTGTGGACAATTACCTTTGACCCGATCAAGTAGGAGCGAAATTTGTCAAAGGCGAAGACAACGGCTAGCATCTCCTTTTTCGGTTGTGGCGTAGTTGACTTGAGCGTCATTCAAAGTTTTACTAGCATAGTAGATCACCCTAAACACCTTTTCATGTCTTTGTCCGAGTGCTGCTCCCACTGCATAGTCACTAGCGTCGCACATCACTTCAAATAGAAGATTCCAATTGGGTGCCACAATAATTGGTGCGGTGCTCAATCTCTCCTTAAGGGCGTTAAACGCCGTAAGGCAATCCTCAGAAAAATGGAATGGCACGTCTTTCTCGAACAAGGTACACAAAGGCTTGGTAATTTTGGAAAAATCCTTTGTGAATCTTCGATAAAACCACGCATGCCCTAAGAAGCTTCTTATTCCTTTGACAGAGGTAGGGGACTGCAATTTCTCTATAATTTGTATCTTCACCTTATCTACCTCAATCCCTTTTTCGGATATTCGGTGCCCCAAAACTATTCCCTCTTTAACCATAAAATGGCATTTCTCCCAATTTAAAACAAGATTCGTTTCTTGGCACCGTTTAAGCACATGAGATAAATTTGTCAAACAATCATCAAAGGAAGCACCGAATACAGAGAAGTCGTCCATAAATACCTCGATGATCCTTCCCACCATATCAAAAAATATTGCCATCATGCATCTCTGGAAGGTGGCGGGGGCATTACATAGTCCGAACGGCATTCTTCGAAATGCAAATGTCCCATATGGACATGTCAAGGTCGTTTTCTCCTGATCTTTTGGTGCAATCGGGATCTGGTTGTATCCCGAGTATCCATCCAAGAAATAGTAATGGGAGTGCCCTGCGAGTCTTTCGAGCATTTGATCCAGGAATGGTAAGAGAAAGTGATCCTTTCGCGTAGCACTCTTTAGCTTCCTATAATCAATGCACACTCGCCATCCCGTCACCAATCTAGTGGGAATCAACTCGTTCTCATCGTTTTTCTGCACAGTAATCCCTCCTTTCTTCGGCACAACATGAACGGGGCTAACCCATGGACTATCCGAAATGGGGTATATGATGCCCGCATCCATTAGCTTGAGTACCTCCCCCCGAACTACCTCTTGCATCGTAGGATTCAATCGGTGTTGCCCCTCAATCGTAGGCTCGCTTTCGTTTTCCATGAGGATTTTATGTATGCACAAAGACGGGCTTATTCCTTTGATATTGGCGATGGTCCATCCGATTGCCGTCTTATGTGCTCTTAGTACCCTTAACAGCTTTTCTTCTTATTCCTCAGTTATCTCATTAGCAATTATAACTGGCAGTGTGTTTGAATCACCGAGATAAGCGTACCGTAGATGGTTGGGTAGCGGTTTAAGCTCAAGAGATGGTGCTTTCTCAATGGAAGGCAGGGGCCTAGATGTATTCTCTCCAAGCGGTGCGTAGTACTTGTGCTTCTTAACCAACAATGGGGGGCCTTCTTCGAGCAAGTGCACAATTGACCTTAGCGCTGGGTGTTCAGATTGAGTGGTTTCTGACCTCATTATGCACGAGGCTAGGTCGTCATCCATGAAGGCGGTTTCCAGAGCGTCTTCAACACAGCGCTCAACTACGTCCACTTGGTAGCAAGAATCTGAACTTGTGGGGTACTTCATTGTCTTGAAAACGTTGAAGGTGACATGTTCGTCCCCTACTCGTAGCATCATCTTTCCTTCACAAACGTCAATTAATGCTCTCCCAATTGCCAGAAACGGGCGTCCCAAAATAATAGGGATATCATTATCCTCCTCCATATCTAGGATGATGAAGTCGGCCGGAAAAATGAACTTTGCCACTTTGACTAAAACATCTTCAATGATTCCTCGTGGGCGCTTTATGGATCGATCTGCAAGTTGGAGTGAGACAGTAGTTGGTTTAGCTTCACTTAATCCCAATTTCCTGTAAACAGAAAGAGGCATTAAGTTAATACTTGTCCCTAAATCACATAAAGCATTATGGAAACTGTTAGAGCCAATAGTGCACGGGATAGAGAAACTCCCTAGGTCTTTAAGTTTAGGAGTCAATTTCTTCTGGATAATTGCGCCGCACTCTTCTGTTAGGCACACGGTCTCATTATCTTCCAATTTCCTCTTGTTGGACAAAATATCCTTCATGAACTTAGCATAGCTCGGCATCTGTGCTAAAGCTTCTGGAAACGGGATGTTAATGTGTAGCTTTTTAAAGACTTCTAAAAATTTCTCAAATTGTTTGTCCAACTTATGCTTTTCCAGTCTTTGCGGGAATGGGATCGGTGGTACGTAGGCTTTCACTGGAGGTTGCTCCTTCTTCTCAACTTCTTCATTCCCTACATCCTTTTGCTCAATGCCCGGTGAGTCATTCTTCTCATCATCTGTCATGGGTTCCTTAATAGCTGGAATGTTAATTTCCTTGCCCGGCCCCTTCACATGTATTTATGGGAGTTGCAATCCACTTCGGGTCGTAATTGCTTGCACATGCTCCCTCGGGTTTGTCACCGTATTGGTTGGCAATGTTCCGGGTGCCCTTTCGGAGAGCTGTAAAGCGAGTTGCCCGAGTTGAGTTTCAAGCTTTTTAATTGAATCCTGTTGGTTTTGGTAGTTCGTCTCTTGCCTCTCAAACATTTTGTCTGTTTTCTGCATGTATTGCTGGAACATCTCCCCCAAGTTTGGCTTTTTCTCCGGTGGAGGATTATTTGAGATATCCCCATATCGCAAGTTCGGGTGGAATTTCCATCCTGGATTAAACGTCTGTGAATACGGGTTGAACTGTTGGCGGTTGGCATTTCCCATGTAATTCACATGCTCGTTTTGCGCTACAAACAACATACAATCTGAGATTGCATGATTTGCTCCACAATTTTCACATACCGGAGTTGCTTGAGCTGAATGCACCTCGTGAGTTTGTGCCCGTACTAACAACTCCACTTGTTTCGTTAATGCGGCTATTTGAGCTTTAGTGGATGCTAGTACATCACTCTCATATGAGATGGGTCCTTTCTTTAAGACCACGCGGTCGGATGGAAACATAGTGTGTGTCTTAGCAATCAACTCCAAGAGATCCCAAGCTTGGTTCATTCGCTTGTTAGTGATGGATCCATTAGACGATGAGTCCACAATCGATTTGAATTGCGGAGATAGGCCGGAATAGAAATGCTGGACCTGAGTCCCCTTGTCAATCCCATGATTTGGACATTTTCTGAGCATTCCTTTGAACCTATCCCAAGCTTCATGGAAACTCTCACCATCAAGTTGTTGGAACGTCGAGATATCCAACTTCATTTTAGCTACCTTGGCCGGTGAGAAATATTTATTATAGAATTTTTGACCCAAGTCATCCCACGTGGTTATGCTTGCATCTGGCTCCGAGTCTAGCCACTCCAAAGCGCTATCTCTCAAGGTATACGGGAAGGGACGAAGTTTGATAGCTTCTTCATTTACTCCCTTGAACTTAAAGTTTTGGCACATTCGTAGGAACCTAGCAAGGTGAGTGTGGGGTTTCTCATGGGCGAGACCATAGAATTGGAGGCTATTGTAGAACAGATTAATCAGATCGGCGCACAGCTGAAACTCGTTCCTCCCAAACGGAGGGTATACGATGCTTGAGCGGGATGGGGCCGCCGGTGGTGCCATGAATTGCGCCATAGGTAAGTTCCCACCATCGTCGTCCTCACCATCTTCTTCATCTTCATCTTGCTCTGCATTCCTCCTATTCAGCATCACTATTCTTCGGTTAGCCTCTTCTTCAGCCGCTGCCCTATGTCTTGCTTCTTCCTTGGCCGTGCGTTCCATTACTAATTTGCATCTGGCTCGAAATGTACGTTCGATCTCCGGGTCAAATTCGTCGAAATTGCTCCCTTGAGAGCGGGTCATGCACCGTCTGCAAATTTCTGCAAGAAGTTAATGATGCAAGGTTCAAAAATTCTTTTATATAAAGAAACTAAAACTAATCTAGACGAAAATTAAAAACTATGATTGCTATAAACCAATACTAAATAAAAATAGTCCCCGGCAATGGCGTCAAAAAACTTGTTGTGAGATTTTATCGCAAGTGCACGATATCGCAAATTCAAGTAGTAAAATGGACCTTTGGAGTCTGGATTATCGTTCCCACGAGGACTATTTTATTCAATATCGTTTTAAGTCAATCAAAACAAGTGCAAATAGAAAGAACAAAGGTGGGAATTTGGTGTTTTTAGTAAAAATTATAAATAACACGAAATAAATTGTAAAATTATAAAAATTAGTGGAATCAAATGTGAGTGAAAGTTGGGAATCCCGATTTATCTTTAGATTTCCTATTTGATCTCTCCTCTCAATTTTCAATCTCAAGTTGTGTTAGATCGAATTCACGAAATTGATTTAATTTACCTCTCTCCAGTTCAAATTAATCCTATTTAATTAATTCAACTATCATATCTCTATGCGTAGTTAAAATACACCTTAATTAAACGCATGCATGCTCATAGGAATTCATATGTATATCCACCTGTCACGAGGGATCACGACAATTTCAAAAGTCTATCTCTAGCTTTTAAGAGTTGCCGGATTTTACTACGTGGTCTAAATACCTAATTCGCCTCTCGGTTGATTAGAAGTCACGAATCAATGATTTAGTGATCAATTAAATCATGCATTAAGTGTAGAAGTAAAATCAACACATATGAATCAAAGCTCAAGAAATTGAGAGTTAAAATCAAATCATAGATCTAAATTATATCGTTCATCCCAACAAATGCATTAGTTGTTCATACTAAATGATAATAACACAAAAATAGCAGTAAAAAGGGAGTTAATCACCGGTATTACAAGAAGAATCGAGAATATAAAGTTGATCTTGCACCAAGTTTCAACTTCTTCTTAGATCTCCTCCGCAAACCATGTAAATCTCTCCAACGGGTCGATTGTCTTGTGTTTTTGCTCTCCCCAAATCTTCCCCGAAAAGCTCTGTCTTTATGTCTCAAAAAGATGTATTTATAGCCCACATTAGGTCTTCTTAGGACGCTCAAAATCGTGCACACGAATATGGTAGAGTCCAAGTAGGAGACGAAGTCCGGAAATAGGTCGGTTGCTAACGGCCAGAAGTTGCGGCCGCAGTTTTTATCCCTGCGGCCACAGGTTCCTGTGGTGCGGCCGCAGGCTTGATCCCTGCGGCCGCACCGCCTTTTGTTGTGGCCGCAAACTTGGTCTGCGGCCTACAGAGGATTCGTGGGCTCTTTTTTCTCAACTGTGCGGCCGCACACGGCCTTTTTGCGGGCGCCCATTGTCAGACCATGTAAAATCCTTCCTTATTTGCCATTTTAGTCCCCCAACTTTAATCCGTTCCACATGTTGATCCAAAACTCTTCGATTTCGCGTAAATTCGCCCTCTTCTCTTCCTTTATTGCCATGCAACCGATCCATGCCGATTTTTCTACGTGAAAACTATTAAAATTAAACACAATCACGCACACTAGACACATTAAACACGAACAAAACGCTAAAATAAACACTTCTAAAATACTTATCAGTGCCCATACAGAAATTTTCTCTCGCAATCTTTTGTTCGCTCTTAGTTATTAAATCACATTACACCTATTGGATGGTCATATTCACTCTAATTATCATAATTATGAGAATCCCCAACTCGTTATGACATGACATGTCCCAAATCATCCTACTAGACCAAGATATGGTGTATGCCGATGGCCGGTGCCAGCTAGATTTGAGGTGGCATCTTAACTTTTTTTATCCTTCAAAAACACCTTTTATGCAAATTTTGTTCCATACCAGTTTTCAAAACAAAATTTGACAAACTCATGCCTATAATATTGACTTAACCAACCTATAATGCATTACAAATCCCCAAACAAACCATAGTTAGATAAATTAAAGACTTTCAATCATTCTAAGCATGCTTAACCAAGTAGAATAATTCTCAGTCACCTCCATATCATCTTTACATCCAAAAATATAGAACTTCTAAATGCTTATATACATTGAACAAAATACACCCCAGATCCAATCTACATGGCAAAAGTATAATATAACTTTTAAAGGATTAATCAAAATAGTTTTACCCAAATCCAACCTACATTTATAGCTCGATGAATGCTGCAAAAGCTCTTTCCATGATGATGAAAAATCTGTCTTCTTCCTATAATATAAAGAGTTGGGGAGAAGCATGAGTATATAACCCAGTGAGAGGAAATTAATAAAAAAGACATTTGTAAATCTTTTGTTAAAACAAATTTATTTCATGCATTGAAAACTTAAAATAAAACATACTTATCAAATATTTGCTGGTAAAAGAAATCGAGAAATGATCATAAGCATCATATTTAGTAATCCGTAAAATCATCTGCTGAAGCTGTAACTTCCATTTAGTCATATGCGCGTAGAGATTGGAACACGCCCACACGTGGCCCAAAACGCCTCAGTCCATGAAAGCGGTCCCACAGACCTCATATGCTTACACCCTTATACACAGTCGAATCCCCTCAGTGCATAAGAGTGGGTAACCAATTCTAGCACGCAGCCGAATAACTAGTTTTTGATCCGCTTTCAAAGTCAATCCAATACAAATCAACTACTTCAATATCTAGATTATCAAACTTAAAATAAACTAAAAATTTCTCTAACCGTGTATAACTTAGCTTAAACCTTAAATTAAACCCAATAACTAAAACCCTAGCTTCCAATACCAACTATCTATTTCCACCAACCTCAATACGTAATAAATATTACAAAAATCATCATTTTCCCTTTCGCATACTCGCATTTAAGCTATAAGAAAAATGCCCTACCTTACCCAATGTAGAATGAATAATTTATTTACTTCCCTAGAGAAAATTGGGAGAAAATTTATAAAACACAAGCCCAAGCAAAGAATACCTCAAACTTGGCCAAGTTCCTTCCTTCTCTTCTTCTTCTTTCTTCCATTTCCTTTCTTTCCTTTTTCCTTTCCTTTTCTTTCTCGCTTTTTCTTCTACCCTCAATCGTCCCTTTGAACTAAGAAACATGATGGGCCTTGTTTAGGTTTTATGTATTTAATTATAAGATTTGGACAAATGGTCTCTGAACTTATCTCTTACACTTAATTGAACCCATCATCGATTCTTAGTTTTACACAAATCCTCAAATTATTTAACATTGGAAAACTAACCCCAATAAATTAAACTAGTATATTTTAGTAAAAGTTTAACTAGTAAAAGTTGGACTTTAGCTAGCAAAAGTTTGACTTTCAATTTAAAAGTGGGTTATTGCACTTTAGTTAACTAATGTTTCAAGTTAATTTAGAGTAACAGTCAAAACACCCTTTTAATTTAACCCTTAGCAAATTGAAATTGGAAGAATCACCATACAAAGTTTTTGCTACATAAAACACAAGGAAATCAAGACATGCATGCATAAATAGGCCACGGGGTTTACTCCAAATTGGAGAATTTCACCTTTTAACTTTCATTGTCTTTTACAACTTCATTATCTACCATTTAATAAGCTAAAATGTAAGTTTATTGACTCTTATACTTTAAAAATTATCCCATGCACTGTCTTCACTGGTGCTTAAATTGGGTTTTCAACTAATTCCTTTACTAATCACAAATGAACTCTTAAATTTATCAACTTACCACAAATTAATCACCGTACCAAATTCAACTACCACACTCAAAGCTAGGTAAAATTCTTGAAATTCCTCTTGAGTTACTAGCTTAATCAAACAGAAACTCATATTATATCACAAGAACAGTCATAAAAAATCAAAATGTCCCCGCTTCCAGTGCGAGTGAAGGCACAGTTTTAGGGTCATTTACACACATGGGATTACCACTAGTACAGAATTACCCTTTCTGCAATGGTTATTTTGACATTTTGCAACAATTGTGCTGATATTGCAGATCAAGGGTTGCAGAACGTGAGGACATTCTGGAGCGATTCAGTCCTGAACCATTGCATAATGTAAACTTTCTGCAATGGTTCTATAAAAGAGCGTTGCTGAAGGTATACCTTTAGCAACAGTCATATCCATATATATACAAACATTAAAATTACATATATGTGGAACAAATGCATTAATATATCATGTTACAAGAAAATTACACTACTTGCAAATTAAACCAAAGTCAAAACCATATAATTTACTACAAAAATTACAAGGATCAAATACTTCAAATTTTAAAAAACATTATGCACACTTGTACATAAAGTTTTCTCCCTTTTCGAACCTCCTGACTTGCCTCTTCTAGTTTCTTTTCTAATTCACTAATAAAACATCCACTTGCATCAAGAATTATCCCCCTTTAAACAAGTACGAAGATAGTAAATTCACAAAATTTCCCAAAAAAAAAAAAGGATATGGCAGAGAAAAAGGTAGTTAAACAAGTTAAAGTGATAAAAATGAACCTCTTCAACAGCCAGATCATCATATTCAGGACTTGTTCTAAGCACCCAGCTCGTCATTAAACCTATATTACATCATGAATGTAAATCATCAATTCACAAAAGTATGACATTTGCTAGAGAAATTCACTAACCCCTGAAGGTAAATAATTTTTAAAAACAAAAGGAAAAAAATGAAGGAAAAGAAAAAGATTAGAGAAGCACTTTCCAATACTATGCTGGTTCTATGTTGTAGTGACCACAAGTTTTCTTAAATAAAAATATTTAATTAAATAAAATTTTCCAAACGTGCCGCTACAACTTAACCCAAAAAATTTAATAGCGTACGCTCGTCTAACAAAATTTTATATTAATTATTATTATAATTAACTAGTGTTTCTACCCGTGCGTTGCACGGGGAGACATATATAAGTTGTTATTGATCCAATTTGCATATGGATTGGCTTATTTTAATAGTGTGATTTTTTAATTCAGAAAAATAGGTGGGACGCGATGCGTGTATATATGTATACACGCTGAAGAAGAAGTCGAGTTGGAAAAGACATGTAGAAGCGGTAAAACTTATTGCCATAATCAAAAATTGATTTTTTAATTTAGAAAAATAGGTGAAAGTGGCGGGAAAATGTGCTCGTTTTATTAATATATAGATTATTATAAGAAAATAATTTATAAAAATTTATTTATTTATTTATTTATTTATTTATTTATTTTAAATTTACATTTGAGGACCATTTTAGCTCTTAAAATCTTAATTTTCATTCATTAAAACCCAATTTTAACTTCTAGCCCATGCTGAGTGTAGAGATAACCTAACCAAAACTAAAGCCCATTTAGGGCCCATTTGTGCTTCTTGCCCATTAAGAATACTTTAACCTAGTTACGTTCTTTGCGCTAGTGTCCCCTTTAAATACTTGTAGTTGGGATTCTTTCAAATGCTAGCCCCAACTTTACCCCACCACTTTCATCTCCTCCATTTTCAATCTCCATCTTATTCAACATCTCCATTATCATTCTCAACCCGATTCCATCCATTCTCACTCAACAACCAAACAAGTTATTCAAAAGGTAATTTCTTATCTGCCATTTCTTACATTAACATTTACCAATTTTCCTTTTAATCATATTGCCCTGACATTCCACTTAACAGCAAGACAACAGTAATCTCGGTCAAAGACACACACACAAACACGCTCTCAAACACAAACACACTCACATATATACATATATATATACACACACACATATACTTCCCACAAAAGCACACCAAATCTTTCATTTTCACCTAGCTAATGCCATCAAGAAATCCAATGGATGGATTAGAAATGAGAAAAATGAAGAAAAATGAATTGAATTTCAAGAAATCCTAAATTTTCTCATAAACTTCAACCCTAAAATCCTTGATTTATCTTCATCATTCCCTTCAATTACCACCGCCAAAACCATAAGACAACCAGCACCACCATTTTTCGGCCACCGCAAGATGAGAGAGACAAAAAGGGCCGAGTATGTGATTTTTAGAAGAAGATTGAGGATTATATTAATTTTAATTTAAAAATTGCGAATCAGTTCCCTGAGCTTTTTAATTTGCTTCAAGTTGATCTCTTCACTTTATTTGAATCATAAGTCCTCAATTTTTAATTTCTATAATTTAATCCATAAACTATATTTTCAAATTTGGTCCCCAATGTATTTATTTTATTTAAGCAAGCCATTAAAGTTTATTTAATTCCTAAGTCCCTAACTTTCAATTCTTATAAATTGACCCCTACACTTTTATTTCAATTTAAATCCTTCAAATTTCATTCTTTATTTAAGTTAATGATACGAATCTAAGTAGCTCCATGACGGCTGGGACATTTTCCGTACCAATCGGGCCGATTACCTGAAGTCGAGCCAAGAAGTTGGGTCGAACCATGATGACCTTGTCTCAAGACATATGTTAACGTGCCTCTAATGTGTCTCCACAAAGCTTGAATCATCCATTGGGAGCTCGTGAAGCAAAATAAATCACCAACCTATGTGTTAGAGACAAGACAGATTAAGATTTGAAGGTCTATTGAGGTTCAAATCTACACATCTTTGTCATGAGTTGGATTTTGAAGTTGATGCCCTCTGAAAATTTGTACCCCATTTAGTCTAGTGTCCAATGCAATTTGAATTGGCTCAATCAGACGTCGGGATAAAAAGTTATGTTCAAAACACTGAAAACTACGCATGCTGAAATTTTTTGCAAAACGGACTGCATGGCGCACGACGGGAGGCTACGGCGGCACTTTTGCCCCTGCACATTTTTTCGACCATTTTTGGACATTTTGACTAGTTTATTATTTCCTATCTTTAGCTTCGTAAGAAAGTTTGATGTCTTAGTTAGTTTGGATATACATAGCAAGCATGCTCATTTTGTGAAGGCAACTTGGTTCATAAATGCAAGAAAGCTCTCAAGCTTGTGTGAGTTGATTTTATCATCTCATGTTGTTCTTAAAGAACAATCCTGAACTTATCGTGAAGCTGATCATTTCATGTGGCGTTCACCCCTCGTTGGTTGTCTACTCCGGTTGCAGGCAGTGTTCGGTTTAATATACCGATCGTTGCCTCACGTGAGTCGAAAGCTGTCGAGTCCGTTGATCATTTTCTACCTGATTCTTGGCTTTTCTGGTTAGGAGCCACCTTATTCGAGTTGCGTTAACGAGGTTCGTATCATCTGGCATCAGAGCTTGGCTACCAGTCTCCAGTATTCTATCTTTTAAGTATCTATTCTAGTATTATTTGTTGTTGTTATTGTGTTGTTGTTACAAAAAAAAAATAAAACAAAAAAAATCAAAAGAGGGCCGAAAATTATTGAAAAAAGAAAAACATGGCTTCAAGTTATATATTGAACGAGTGTTAGTTGATCACAAAGGCTACACTCAGTATTTACTTGTTTGTGTTGTTATTGAATTGAGTTGTTATTTTAACTTGTATTGTGTAAGCTTAGAGTTTCAAGTTGAGTAAGTGAGTTGTTGTTAGGTATTATATTTTATTAGTGCTTATTGAGTTGTAAGTGTGTTTGTATTGTTAGAAACTCAATGACAACCAATCGAGATTGAGCTAATCGTGAGTTGTTCAAGATTGGATTGGTTCGTGTTGGTTCTTTGAGATTAGAGATTGAGTGATTGTGAGTGGTAAAAGGCCGAGTGCGTGACATAAGTATCGAGAAAAGGTCTATTGTGTGATATACACGAGAGATATACACGTAAGGACACATTCACACACATTTTGCACATTATGTCAGACGAAGGTTCAACAGGAGAGCATAGTCATAGGAGTATCACCCTAGAGGATTAGTAATGGAGCGTCGGTTGAGTCAACAATTGAGAAATGATGTTGAAGAAACGGTTGCTCTATTGAACATTAGAGGTGCTAGGGAAGGAAGTGAGGATTATGAGGAGGAATTTGAAGAAGAGTATAGAGGTGATAGAGGTGGCCGAGGCGGTCGAGGAAATGGAAGACCAGGACAAGAAGAAAGTTATGTTAAAAATGTGAAAATAGAGGTGCCGTCATTCCACAGAAAATCCGACCCGGATTTGTAATTCTATTGGGAAAGTTGGGTAAAATTGATCTTTCAATTTCATCGGATTCTGGAAGACAAGAAAGTCCCTCTATTGATGAAAGAGTTTACGGGGTATGCACTTAATTTGTCGAAGCAAATGTCTACCGCAAGAAGAAGAAACTTAGAAGATCTTGTGGATACTTGCGATCTATTGAAGACCTTGATGAGAAAATGATTTGTACCTTCACATTACTATCGGAGTTTGTATAACAAATTGCAAACGAAAGCAAGGAGGACGGAGTGTTGAGGAGTATTACCAAGATATGGAATCACTTATGCCACGGGCCGATACAGTCAAAGAAGAGAAGGCTACAATGGCTAGGTTCTTAAGTGGATTGAATAAGGAGATCGCCAATCTTGTTGAATTACATGACTATTTCGATGTACAAGAATTGGTACATAAAGCGGCCAAGGTGGAGAAGCAACTCAAAAGGAAGAGTTATACCAAACCACAAGCCGAGGGAAGTAATTTTGGAAAGCCTAAATGGATGGAGGCCAAGAATGAAAAATCTGCTTGGAAAGGAAGAGGAGAAACGTCTTCTAAACCATCTCCGACTACAATTGACAAAGGAAAGACCCCGATGGGAACATCCCCAACCTAGACCTGAGATATTCAATGGTTTGAATGTCAAGGCGACATATTGCTTCAGAATGTCCCAATCGGCGAACCATGATAGTTCGAGATGGTAGTGAATTAGAGATGGAGAGTGAAGAGGGAGAAGAAGTGCTCTTCGTTGAAGAGAAAGAAGATGAAACCAACGAGAAATATGTAGCAAGGGTGGCCGAATCTTTAGTGACAAATCGATCACTTAATACCCAAGCTAAGGTTGATGAAACAGCTCCACAAAGAGAGAATATTTTCCATACCCGGGCCTTGGTGAGTGGGAAGCCTTGTAGCATCATCATTGATGGGGGTAGTTGTACTAACATGGCTAGTATCCTCTGTGTCGAAAAATGGGAACTACCCATGTTGAAGCACCCGAAACTTTACTATTTGCAATGGTTCAGTGACTCGGGGGAGTGAAAGTAAACAAGCAAGTGCTTGTTTCTTTATCTGTTGGGTCGTGTAGGGATGAGATTATGTGTGATGTAGTTCCAATGCAAGCTACTCGCATATTATTAGGGAGGCCTTGGCAATATGACAGAAGGGTGTTACGTGATGTTTACCAAAATCGCTATAGCCTCAAGATGAATGGAACTCCCATTATACTTACTCCATTATCTCCATGGCAAGTACATGAAGATCAAGTGAAGCTTATGCGTGAGGTAGGAGAGTTTAGGGAAATACCGAGTGAAAAAGTAAAAGGAGAGACGAGTATAAACATGAGAGGAGTGGGAAAACAAGAAAAGAGTGATAGCAAAAAAGAGGGAAAGAAAAATTTAAAAAAATAATAAAAAAAAATTCAAGAGCTCTTGTGGAGAATCAACAATTGATTTTTTTGCTTTATAGAGAGCCTTCCTTGGGGTCCACTCTAACCAAGAATCCCTCCCCAATTTGGTTATCTCTCTTTTGTAGGAATTCCAGGATGTATTGCCCGAGGATCTACCAAGTGGCTTAGTGCCCATTCAAGGCATTGAACATCAGATAGACTTGGTGCCTGGAGCTGCTATTCCAAATAGACCTTCCTCCTGGAGCAATCCGGAAGAAACAAAAGAATTGCAACGACAAGTGGAGGATCTAATGAGCAAAGGCTACATCCGAGAAAGCTTGAGCCCGTGTGTGATACCTGTGTTGTTAGTGCCCAAGAAGGATGGTTCATGGAGGATGTGCACTGATTGTCGAGCTATCAACCACATTATTGTAAAATATTGACATCCTATTCCTTGTTTAGATGACATATTGGATGAATTGCATAGTGCTACTTTATTTAGTAAGATAGATTTGAAAAATGACTATCATCAAATTAGAATGAAGGAAATGAATGAATGGAAGACGGCATTTAAAACAAAGCAAGGTTTATATGAATGGATGGCAATGCCATTTAGGTTGACAAATGCACCGGGCACATTCATGTGTTTAATGAATCATGTTTTACGTGCTTTTATTGGCAAATTTGTTGTGGTATATTTCGATGACATTTTAATTTATAGTAAGGGTCTAGAAGACCATGTCAACCACCTTAGGAACATTCTAGAAACCTTAAGGGAGGAGAGGTTACTTGCTAACCCTTCTAAATGTCAATTTTGTATAGAAAGAATTGTCTTTCTTAGATATGTCGTTAGTGTTAGGGGGTAGAGATGGATGAGGAAAAAGTAAAAGCAATCAAAGAGTGGCCTACTCCAACTAGCATAGTTGACATTCGAAGCTTCCATGGTTAAACTAGTTTCTATCAGCGTTTTATACCCAATTTTAGTACACTAGCTGCACCATCGACAGAAATAATCAAGAAAGCTGCAGGATTTCATTGGAATGTAGAGCAAACACGTGATTTTCAAATGTTAAAAGACAAATTGTGTTCTTCGCCCGTAATTGCTCTACCTGATTTTAATAAAGCCTTTGAAATTGAATGTGATGTGCCGGGAGTAGGTGTTGGTGCTGTATTAATGCAGGATCGGAAGCCAATAGCGTATTTTAGTGAGAAGTTGAGTGGAGATGCGCTCAACTATCCAACATATGATAAAGAACTGTACACTTTGGTTCAAGCTTTAGAGAACTAGTAGCACTACTTGTGGCCTAAGGAATTTGTCATCCACACCGATCATGAATCCTTGAAATACCTCAAAGGCCAAGGAAAATTGAATAAGCGACACGCCAAGTGGATGGAATTCATAGAGACATTCCTTACGTGATCAAGTACAAGCAAGGGAAGGAAAACATTGTTGTTGATGCTGTGTCACTCAGATATGCCTTAGTGATCATTTTAGATGCTAAATTGTTAGGGTTTGAATTGATTAAAGAATTATATATAAATGAACCGGACTTTGCTAGTATCTATGTTGCTTGTGAACATAGAGGTTGTGATAATTTTTATAGGCTAGAAGGATATCTTTTCCGTGAAAATAAATTGTGTGTACCTTCTAGTTCTATACAGAATTGCTTGTTAAGGAAGCCCATGGTGGGGGCTTAATGGGATACTTTGGCATTGTAAAGACTTTGGATGTTCTACAAGAACACTTCTTTTGGCCTAAAATAAAAAATGATGTTGAGAAAATTCGTGTCGATTGTGTTACTTGTCAAAAGGAAAAATCTAAGGTTTCATCCCAGGGATTATACACTCCTTTACCGATGCCACAAGTGCCTTGGGAAGACATTTTAATTGATTTCGTATTGGGGTTAGCTAGAACTCGAAAGGGAAGAGATTCAATCTTTGTTGTGGTTGATAGGTCTAGTAAAATGGCTCACTTCATACCTTTCCACAAAATCGATGATGCTAAACACATTGCCAACTTATTCTTTAAAGAAATTGTGTGCTTACATGGAATGCATCAAACAATTGTATCTGATAGAGATGTTAAATTTGTTAGCTACATTTAGAAAACTCTTTGGGTTAAGCTAGGAACGAGACTTTTATTTTCCACAGCAAGCCGCCCCCAAACGGATGGACAAACTAAAGTAGTTAATAGGACATTATCACAATTGTTACGCACTATCATTAGTAAGAACTTGAAAGAGTGGGAAGAATTCTTGCCATATGCTAAGTTTGCTTATAATTGTACCATACATTCTTCTACTAATTTTTCACCTTTTGAAGATGTCAACGGTTTTCATCCTTTAACCCCATTGGATTTAATTCCCTTACATGTGAGTGAAAAGGGCTAGTGTGGAAGCCAATGCAAAAGCCGAACTTGTTCGATTAATGCATGAGAAGGTAAGAAAGCAAATTGAAAAGAGGAATCTACAAGTTTCGACGAGCATGAACAAAGGGTGAAAAGAAGTCATTTTTCAACCAGGGGATTGGGTGTGGTTACACCTAAGAAAAGAAAGGTTTCCCCCAACCCCGACAGTCAAAATTACTCCCAAGAGGCGATGGGCCATTCCAAGTTATTGAAAGAATCATCAACAACTCCTACAAGCTTGACTTGCCCAGTGAGTATAATGTATCTGCTAAATTTAACGTTTTTTATCTTACTCCGTTTGATGCAAGAACTGATTCGTGGACGAATCAACTTAAAGAGGTAGGGGATAATGCAAATCTAAGTAGCTCCACGACGACCGAGACATCTTCCGTACTATTTTTTCGACCATTTTTTGGATATTTTGACTATTTTATTATTTCCTATCGTTAGCTTCTTGAGCAAGCTTGGTGTCTTAGTTGGTTTGGATATGCATAGCAAGCAAGCGCATTTTGTGAAGGCAACTTGGTTCATATATGCAAGAAAGCTCTCAAACTTGTGTGAGTTGATTTTATCATCTCATGTTGTTCTTTAAGAACAATCCCAAACTTATCGTGAAGCTGATCATTTCATATGGCGTTCACCCCTCGTTGGTTGTCTACTCCGGGTTGCGGCGGTGTTCGGTTTAATATACCGATCGTTATCTCACGTGAATCTAAGGTTGTTGAGTCTATCTATCATTTTCTATAGGATTCTCGGCTTTTCTGGTTAGGAGCCATCTTGTGCAGGTTGCGTTAGCTATACTTCTAATGAGGTTCGTATCAGTTAACCCCCAAACTTTAGTTGCACCTAAGCCCTCCATGTTTTCAAAATTTTATGATTTAGTCCAAAGTATTTTTAGTGCAATTTTATTGCATATTAGGTCCTTAAATTGTTCAATTCTTTCAAATCGACCCACAAACTTCTATATTCTTTCAATTTTAGTCTAGAAGTTCAATATTATCTATAAATACTTAATATTTTAATGTATTAACATAAATTAAACTCCCTATTTAATAGATGGGACGTACGAACAACTAGAGGACTGATTTCTCACAACGAATTAAGCTTAATCTCGGGAAAGACTTAAGGTAGGGTCAAAACTCAAATCTCAACTTTACTTTTCCGCAGTTATAGTTAATAATCTGTACTATATGGGTGCTCTTAGTATGTAATTGATGTGATTGGTTGCCTTCAGGCCAAAAGTTGCCTTCGAGCAAATTACTTACCTTCGGACCTAAAGTTGTCTTCAGGCCTAGATTTAGCTTCAGGTATTACATTACATAGTTTGTATATCTATTTGTCTTATATATATGTATAGATTGTTTAACTTGCATAGAGCCTATTGAGTATTTACTCACTCTTTTTATTTTAACATATTGCAAATTAAGGAGTTGGAGGCGTGGCGAGGTGTGGGAGCAACTTATGGTTTATTAAATAACAAATTTCATTTTCATTATTATTTTGAGTAAACTTGATGTATTGAAGTGTATTATTTCAAATGCTTTGAATTATTTGGTATCTTATTTTGGGTGTTTTAAATTATTAGAGACTGAGCAGATGTAAAATGCTCTAATGTGTTTGTTATTTTAAATGAATTTTCACATCTTAACTATTTGTTATTTTTTCACATTTATTAATATTATTATTAGAAAAAATGAAGTGTTTTAAAGAAAGAACTAATATTCTGGATTCTTGGAACTCGGAGCATTACATATCTTCATGTCAAAATCAATTATATGTAAGTTTATTGTTTTGAACTAAGAATGTAGAGACCGAAATTGGCTATCATTAAGAATATTTGTGTCCTGGGAGAGTTACACTACTTACATTTCCTTGGCAATGACCTTTGATCCAATGGCAACTTGTATGGTTATCTCAAATATTTGCCAGTCTAATATTACATTAAGATACTAATTACAGTTGACAAAAAATTAAACCAACTCAGCAATAGTAAAATAATAGACATGTTTATAAACCATCAGCTTCTCCAGTAGTTCGCGGCCAACACATTGTGCCTTCGAGCTATACACAATAGTTGTCGTTGTATCCACTAGCTATCCATTTAAGGGGATATCAAGTTCACCAGACCTGAGTCCTGGTAGCTATTATGGAAACCAATTATTTGGACTCACATTATCTATTTACCTATTTCAATTCAAGGGTAACTCTGCCACAGGTGCGAATAAGTGCAAATGGATGAGGGAGGTGAGGCAATGAAGAAGAATAATAGAAACAACAATTACTCTGCATTGTCAAAATCAAATGATGCATATCGAGCAGTTATACTTTTTAATTCATTGTAAAAGTCAAACGACAATTTCCCTCAGAGGTAATCGATACTTCATGAAAGCCCTTTGACAGCACACAAGAAATGCAGCGAATTATCCATATATTTGGTGAATTTGAGGTGAGAAAATGGAACAACAGGTAATTAACTATGAACAAAAACAAAAATTAAGAATGTAGTTTAAGGGAATGTTTGATAGAGATTATTGAACTAATGACTTTTAGACGTATGGTTGAAAAGGTTGGAAAGAAAAGGTATTAAAAATATAAACATTTGTGAAATCTAATCATGATTGTTTGTTATAAGAGTAATAGCAATTTCTTATTTTCCCGGAGCAAATTCAGAGACAGATATTCTCTACCTATGTTCCAAGTCTAAACTAGCTATGCCCTACACTTGGTAATGGAAACTCTACTTCCCTGTGATGTTTAAAATTGAATCAGCTTCTTATCTCAACTGCTCAAGCCATGAATCATCTTCTCTACTTTCAGTTAGACAATTTCAAACTAATTTGACAAGTTTGTTCAACTAAGACAAACAAAATATGTGAGTCTAATCATTTAAAACCTTTCTTAGGTCTCTATATGCATCCCAAATAATACTTCATAGCACTTTTTGACCATAATCTATATGCAATCATATCATAATGGAAAATTGAGAAACGTTGGACTCAATTTTCTATAAGAAACATTGATCCAGCCTCTAGAACAAGCGTGCGCGCGGCGGCGGCCGGGGGGGGGGGGGTTGCTTTGAAAGAAAAGATTGACTTATAATTAAAAGGAAATAATCACTTTCATAAAGTTTTACAAAAAAATCCATTAATCAAAGCCAAACGCATATGACCATTCAAACCAATAATCACATAATCCTCACAAATAACCAGCAATAAAATGAAATTCATGTGTTATAACCGTAAATTATATTCAATTTTATAAATAGTAATAAACTAAAGATCTACATATTCATAATAATCTCTTTTCGTTATTTCAATGGGAGTGGAGTTCAAATTGAGCCACTTCCATGCCTTCACAAAGAGCTCCATACATTCCAGGTTTCACTTCTGTGTAACACTGCTTCCAATGATAATAGTAAAAAAAAAAAAAAAAAAAAAACCCAACCAGTATCAGACTTAAAATTGATGGTATACAATGTAGAATTTTAACTTACATCAATATGAAAGATAATTCTATTTGTGAGCTTCACAAAGGGAATTATTGCAGCAATATTTCACATTTTCACATTCTTATGAAGGAGGGCGTCACTAAATCTTGTGAAAATTAAGCATTGTATTCTCAATTCAAAAAACCCGGCAAATTCATTTGTAAAACACTAAAAAAAACCATTGAAGACTGGCAAAATTATCATAATCTATTCAAGGACAGCAAATATAATGAAATATGCAAATTTCCCAAACTTGTTTTCGGCAAAACCTTGAAATTCTTTCAGCCATATTAATCCGGTTACCAAAAAAACACCCAAATTAATTCAGTAATGATGCTACAAATTTTCTAGGAATAGATTACATTTGAGGGATCGAAATGTGGATTTCTAACCCCTCGACTCAGGATTACTCGAATTATTGCTCGATGGGAGCAATGAAGAGAAGGATCATGACAGTGATGGGAAAAAAAATGTTAACCCAAGATCATGACCTTTCTCCCTTGTGTTTCCCTTTTATCAATCTCTCTATATCTCTACTCATTTTCTCTTTCTATATGTGTATATATTTGTATGGCTATATAATAGTTCAAAAATTACAAATATCTAACTATATATGATTTGAGTATTCAATCTAACTCCAACATTATACACAATCAAAGCAAACAAGAAATTTTAGAAAAATTTAACAATCTTTACAGAGTTTCTGCGTTGCCAGAATCCTCGATCTCGTAGAAATAGCACATGGCGAGCTTCACTTTCTTCTTCATGTGATTAATCTTCTTCGGCTTAGTATAGGTCCTCTTCTTCCACTTCTTTGCGGCACCACGGAGGTGGAGAGTGGAGTCCTACTGGATGTAGTTGGCGAGTGTACATCCCTCTTCAAGCTGCTTTCTACCGAAGATTAGACGCTGCTGTTGTGATTTTGACGGCCGACGGGATGCCCTATTTGCCCTAGATCTTGGATGGTTTATCGCAGAGAAGAAGAAGAATGAGATCTGGAACTGTGTGGGTATATTTGTATTAAGAATACGAGGTGTCCTTTAATAGCGACTTTTTGTAGCCCATTAGAACTATAGTTGACAACTCTGGTAAGAATTGTCACCTATGGTGTAATTATAGGGGACGGTTTCTCTGCAAACTGTTGCCTATTGTCAACGCCTTCTCCATTTGCAATACTTTTCTTGATAAATGGTCATGTATTTTTAAAATTTACTTGGAAAAATGCCACCATGTAGTTTTTTGCAATGCTTTTTCAATCAACCACTGTATATTGTATTAATTTAAAAGCTTGGTTTGTACTATGTCTCAAATTTCTACACAGAAAACATCACCTATCACATCATATCAAATAGATTGAAAGATAAAGTGGAAGAAGAAATGAAGAGGAGGATTGTCACTAACCCTTTAGGGTACAATTCAAAACCTTGTACCCAAGACCATAACAGTTTGTTACCTACCTCTGTGTTGATGTGTAGAAAAGAGCTCCAATATCACAACTTGTCTCAGACCATCCTACTATACCTAAGACGAAGCTTGTGCCGATGGTTGGGCCAGCTAAGAACAAACCCACTATCAAGGCATCTTGACTTTTCTTCTGTCTTAAAAATCCTTTAATATAAATTTATTCGCCAATAATACCAACATGCAAATGCAATGAACTTAGTACGTATCATGTTTCCCTCACTTTAATATTTACAAGCCAAAGTATGAGTAAGCCACCAAACCTTTTCCAATAACACATCCCATCTCCGAAAGCATAACTATACATCCACAGGTGCATCAAAGGGGTACACTAGAAAGCGTAACAAAATAAAGCATCTAAACGCCTAGTGAGTGAAAATCCTATAATACATGTAATTTGAAATCCATTTGTTAAAATATCACTTATTTCATAAAGCTTTTTCCAAACTGAGAATTTAACATTCATGCTAATAATAATCTCTCGTAAAAGCAATCAAGAAAACACCATAAACGCCACAGCTGATACACTAAAACACATAAGAAAACCCCACCAGAACGATACCCAACAACATCATCTACTAAAGTTGTAATCTTTGTATAGTCATACACGCGTAGACAATTGAACACCTTCATACACAGCCTGAAGCCCTTCAGTGCACAAAAGTGGGCCCTGAAGGCCTCATATATATACATACACCCTTATACATGGTAGTAGCCCCCCAGTCCATAAGAGCGGGTCACCAATTCTGGCACGCAGCCAAAGCCCCTCCGCATACTAGAGTGCGTGCAGATAATTACACAGGGTACTTCTGGTGGTTTTGAAATCCATATCGTGATGCTAGAATAACATGATAATATGCCATTATGCTAAAACAAGCTAACGATAAAGCAATTACTGAAATATCAAGCTTATATTGCAGTAGTGCCATAATCAAGGAATTTCTAAAAACATTTATAGAGCTTGGAAATCCATTTCTAAGGAAAACAAGTAATTTTGAAATATTTTTGTAAAAAATCAAGAAACGTAAATACTTGAATCTATGTAAAATTCGAAGTTTTCAAATAAATAATTTTCCACTCACAAAATAGATGATCATCCACTAGTTCTGCCGATAAACGACCCTCACTTGCTCGTCACCTCCTTAGATAGAAATAGAATTTTTGGATCAACATTAAAACCATCTCATTTGATAATATAGTAAAATAAGTACATATTTGAACTAATCCCATAATTTACTTCTCTTGATTTCCTTTGGGCATCTCTTATAATATTTCAATAGCCATCACTTTAACTAATCAAATAAACTCCCAATACCGCTTACAACATGGAATAGAAATTATATATATTTATACGAAGTTTCCTTTTTCAAACATTACCAAGCTCAGTTGTTCAACAATCCAACCTAGTTGAAACTAACTTCCATCAACCACTTCAATTGCAATACATTCGTTAATAAAAAATAGCTTAAGATATGGTTTAGGATAATCACTTTTACGTAATCTGTAACTTAACCCCAAAACTTCAAACCCGAACTAAACTTCCATGTCGAAATATATATCTCAATAAACTTAATATACATCTAATATCTTCTCAAATTGCCATCTTCCCTTCCCTATCCATCTTATTCAACACATATATATCAAAAGCCCTAAATATTACCCGGCATCAAATAAATAACATATTCACTTATCTCTCAAAACTTAGAGAAAAACTCAAGAGCCCAGCCTAAAGAGTGGACCACCTTGATTTTGGCCAATTTTCTTTCCTCTTTGTTCTGTTTTTCTTCCCTTTTTCCCTTTTTTTTTTTTCCCTTTCTCTTTTTCTTTCTTTTCCTTTCTCTTTCCCGAAACCTCTAGGCCGTCCCCTTTCTTTTCTTTTCTTTTTCTTTTTGATAAACTGGATAAAGGCTTGTTTGGTTGCGCTATATATATTAAGCTAATACTTTTTGACAATAGGTCCCCAACCTATCTCTTGTATTTAATTGAATGCCACAATTTATTCTTATTTTCAATTAAATCCTCAACTTATATAAATTCTAAAAAGTAACTCTTATAAATTAATTTAGTCCATTTTAGTCTCAATTTAATTTTAGCTTGACTATTTCACATTTAATTTTGACTAGTAAAAGTTTCACTTTCAATTTAAAAGTGGGTTATTACATCCAAAGTCAGGGTGGAGACTTGAAGAATTTTCCTTTGGTTTCCTTGTGTTAGTTTCGGTTGAGAGAGAGGAAGAAAGAGGGGGGGGGGAGAGAGAGAGAGAGAGCGAGCTTATTTATTTTCTTGTGTGTTGAGAGAAATGTGAGTAAATGAGGTCGTTCGCTTCATTTAAACTAAGTAGTTGGTGGTGTTAGGGAGTGTTGGGAAAATCTTGTGGGTTGGTCAGAGGTGGCTAGAGGGGAATGGTGGTGGTGAGGTGCATTGATGTAAATCTTTTATACTTGTCCTTTCTCAGTGTAGTGGAATGTAGGATTTATTTTAAATCGTAGACAAATCCAGCGTAATGCTTATTCTTTGGGAAATTGGCACAAATAATCCAAAAAAAGTTGTCAAACTGCATGTTTGGCACAAAATAAAAAAAAGTAGCGTGATTGGTCCAAAATTAAAATTCATGTGCGAATCTAGTCCTTTTGGATGGAATTCATCCTCTTTGACCGTTAATCAAGTCAAAATTTCACATTTTGTCTTTTTTCCAAAGGTTATTTTCGTCATTTGATTTAATACAAATTGCACAAAGGGTACTAATCTTTAGAGATTATTACAATCAAGTCCAAAAATTTGAAAAACACACGTTTTAGTTCCAATTTTAATTAAATTGAACAATTTTACTTTTGAATGCTTATTTGGTTTATAATTAATTTTATTGATTCTATTTGATACCGGTTAAATACTTTTTGTCAAACATTTTTAACACTGTGGCATTTATTCGCATTCATATCATAATTTTTGATAATTTTATTTACCATTAGAGACCCGTACATTTTGATCTTAACTAACAATTAATAAAAAAAATATAATTATTGTACCCATATAAAATTTTATTAAACATATATATCAGTGCAAAAAAATATAACGAATGTAAACAAGAAATAAAATCAAATCAAAAAATTGAAAAAAAAAAAGAAAATCAAAAAACCATAACACCCCCCACCCCCCACCCACCAAAACCACCAGCAAAAGCTGGTGGTTTTTGGCCACCACCAACAACTGGTGGTGGCTGAACACTCCCAGCAACTGGTGGTGTTCGAACACCACTAGGCTGGTGGTTTCACTGTTAGGTGGTGGCGGGTGGGGTGGGGGTGGGGTCTTTTTATTTTTGATTTTCATTTTTATTTTTTTAAATTTTTATTTGGTTTTATTCCCTATTTTTTTTACACTAATATATATGCCTAATAAAATTTTATGTAAGTACAATAATTACATTTTTAATTAATTGTTGGTTAAAATCAAAATGTACGGGTCTCTAATGGTAAAGAAAATTATCAAAAGTTATGATATGAATGTGAATAAATGCTACTATGTTGAAAATTTTTGATAAAAAGTACTTAATCAGTGTCAAATTGATTCAATAAAATTAATTATTAACCAGATAAGCATCCAAAAGTCAAATTTTTCAATTTAATTAAAATTTGGGACTAAAATGTGTATTTTTCAAACTTTTGGACTTGATTGTAATAATCTCTAAAGATTAGTACCCTTTGTGCAATTTGTATTAAATCAAATGACCGAAATAACCTTTGGAAAAAAGACAAAATGCTAAAATTTGACTTGACTAACGGTCTAAAAGAGAATGAATTCCGTCCAAAAGGACTAGATTCACACATAAATTTTAATTTTGGACCAATCGCGCCACTTTTTTTTGTTTGGTACCAAACGCACAATTTGACAATTGTTTTTGGACTATTTGCTCCAATTTCCCTTATTCTTTCGATTTAATTTATCTACTAATTATTTTGTTCACTTCTCAAGGCATAAGATGATGTGCATGCATGTAGTTTACACTTTTTCTTCGTGTAATTTACACTGCAAATTATTTTGTCTCATTTGCATGAACTAATAATAATAATAATAATAATAATAATAATAATAATAATAATAATAATAATAATCTATATATATATAATACCAGAGTATTTCACCCTATTTTTTAATTCATTTTTTAATATTTTCCCGCCTAAAATCAAGGATTTTTTGGTCTTTTCTTTTCTTTTTAATATTATTATTACCAAAACAAAATTCTAAATCTTCTAAAATTTTACACATGAAAATCTCCTAAAATAATAGAGTTTCCATATTTAATGGGATTTCTACAACTTGCTTTACCAATCTCATTCTATCTAAATATTCTCTCTCTCCCTCTCTTTTTTTTCCATTTTCTGACAATAAATTTAAATTAAAAAATAAAAATTATTACTTTATTTTATTTGACTTAACAAGAGCTTTAAAACGAGTATAGTATTAATATATAATTTTTTAAAAATAAAAATTTAAAATTTAATGCAAATATATAAAATTAGTTTCCTATATAAATATAAATTGATATTAACATAGATTAATAAGATAAAAAAATTTTGAAAATCTATATATATATATATATATATATATATATATATATGCTTTTTTTCCACTTAAACACATTATTTTCTCTAACTTTTACTCACTTTTTTATTCCAGATCATTTTTCCCCTATGAATTTGACCTAATATTATATATATATATATATATATATATATATATATATATATCTTTTAATAATTCATTTATTTTTTAAATTAGTTATTTAATCAGTTAATTATAGTTTCCACCCATGTCCTTCATAATTTTTTTGCTCCTTAATATACTATCGCTTTAGTCAATATAATTAGCATTTCTAATACAATGAGATATAATTAATATTCTTCATATTTGCCTATTTTAGATAGTTATCAATATTACAATTATGTAAATATTTTAATTTATATTGATCATTAAAATGAAATTTCCAACAAACATTCAAGACTTGACAATTGGAACTTCACATTGATGTATGAAAATTTAATCGTTTGATTTTATAAAATAGCTTTTTTGAAAATTTTTAAATAATCCAATGGGTAATTATATTGCCACAACACATTTTTATTGATAATTTACATTATATTTATTTTAAATATTCCCAATGTTTACATCTTAATGTAATTACAACCTTAATTTTTTTCCCATCAATACTGATTATTTTTAATCTTTAGCTAATTATAAATTTGAGCTATAATGATCGTTTTTGTCTCAAAACTTTCTAATCAATATTGATTATTTTTAATCTTTAACTAATTATAAGTTTTTTCCTATCAAGATCGTTTTTATCAAAACATTTTATTTATTTAAACGTCAAATTACTTATTTATTCATCATACTTTTAAATATTGTGAAATATAATGGACGTAAAATGTGAATATTTCTTTTAATTTAAATATCTCTAATAAAATATCAAAATATAAATTAATATTTACGTACGAAGTAAGTTACTTACTAAAAATTATTAATCATGCATTTTGAGGACATAATTGTTATCATAAACAAAATTAAGACTTTTTCAAACAATTAAATTATGGTGTACTCAATATATTATATAGCGTGAATACAATTAGTCTTATTCGAGTTATTCAGCAATTTTTTTTATCTTAGATTATATAACATAATTATTCTACTTACACACGACTTGATTAATCGTACTTAATTATTATAAGATTGTATATCAATTATAATAAGGTTCAAATTATTACAATACTCAGATATTATTTATTAGTTCCAAAAAAGATAATTTTTCTTGATAGTATCTTATATCATGATAATCAATAAGAGCCAAAGAAGTACTTTTATTTAAGGAACATTTATTAAATACACCTTGTGTTTTAGTGTATTTACAATTTACCTAACATGTTTTAAGATATTATTATATTTACACAGTGCATTTCATTAAGTCTTAACAAAACACATCTTATGTGAACAAAAATTGGAAAAAATTACTTACTAAAATGAAATTACCCCTTTTCGAGACTGATAAATTACACCACGTATATTTTAGTATGTAACACTTTACATATCATTATTCTTCAAAATATTAATTAAAACTTAATTTATGAAAAATATTTTTTTCTTACTTTTATTCTAAAACATTTTTTCAAGTTAACTATACATTATATATAGAATATGATAAGTAAATTGAAAATAAGGAATCGTCTTCCTCATTGTTGTGATCAGTTCTACCACCGCTACTACAATCAATTGCAATTATCATAAGAAATAATTTCACTTAATTTTGAGATTTTCCTTTTTAAAGAGATAAATATGTAAATTAAAAAATTAAAAAAGGAAAAAAACTGAGTTGCAAAATATTACTAAATATCGTGTACTATAATACTTGACATTTTCTCATTCATTGAATAAAAATTATTTATGAAACATTAAAAATAAATTAATATTTCTTTAATGTTATACATTTGAATAATTTTTAACGGGATTGATTTATCACCTCTCCGAGTAGTATTATAAGAATCGGGAACAAACATTTTATTTCTTTTTTTTTCTGAAAGTAAACAAATAGTTGGTCAAAAATGATGGAAAATCATACTTTGAGGAAAAAATATATTTTTTCTTTATTACTCTATTAAGTGCAATGATTCTATCAAGTATATTGGTGTGAAATATTTATTTTCATGAATGCCATGAGACATTATAATTGCAATATTTTTATTTATTCTTGACTCTATTATTACAATTAATTGTGCACATCATACTTACATTAATTGAGTTGTATTAATTAAATTGACGAATTTTAGAAATTTTAATTTAATGGTATAATTTTAGTGATAAGTAAATAAATATTTCAATTACACATTTAATGAATAAAGATTAAATAATTTGATACGTAAATAAATACCTAAATTGCTTATTTTATAAATTACGTATTTAATAAATACTTGGCTATCGACCCAATCAAAGATTCAAATTATGCGATTCAATTGGAATTTCTAAATTGTCTCTCGACTATATTAAATATCTATTTAGGATTCTATTTTTTAAATAAATATTAAGAATCCCAACTACTTCAAATTATTCATTTTATACCGATTTTTATCTGTTCACAGATTTTATTCAATTTTTAAAGATCATCGATTAACTCTTCTTTTTTAATTATGAATAATATATATTTCAAGTCATTTGTCTCATTCAAATTTATTTATCTCATTCAAATTAATTTAAATTTGATTATAGCATTAAATATGGTAAAAAAATATGATTAAATATCAATTATTTTTTTATTGACCAAATTAAGAAACCTATATAATTTAAATTATTTAAATAAACATCTAAATTGATGAGTTTAAAAAAATGATATTAATGTGCTAAATAGATTAAATTGGTGAGTTTATGTCGAATATATTAATATACATGTTTACTACGTTTAGAAGGTATTTATTGAAATAGATGTCATTAATACACGTTTAAACAATATAAATAAAAATCTTTGATTAAACGATCATGATAGGACATGGACGGGGATGGGCATTTTTAGGCAGAATGGGGACGGGGAATGACAGTCTTCATCATGTTGCAATTCTTATAATATCCTCGCTCAGATTCGATTAAATGAAAGTGGGTGGGCGTTTAGGTTAATGTTTCCTAGCGGTGGTAGAAATAGGGTGTTGGGGTCAGTACCCGTTATATTATCATTTCTATAATATAAATATATATTGGTTATATTTCATAATTAAATTCCAAAATTTTATTATTCATATATTCATTGTCAATACCGTACATCACACGAGTATGTAATTAATATCTCTCGAAATTTGGAGTTGTATATAATAGAATATAGAATAATTTTTTTAAAAAAACCATAGGCTTTAAGAAAATTGATAGAGTTTTTTTATTATATTTATTTTGATAACTGTAGTATTTAATTTTATTAATTTAATTTTATGTTTATACATATTTAATAGATTTAATTTTACCATAAGTAAAATGTGATATATTAACATAATCTCTATCACTAATTATCATCTCATATAATGCATGGGTGTAAATGCTAGGTAAGAGTACGGTACAAATTGATAACTAATCATAAATTAATTATTCCATTAATATTTATCAAAATTATTATTTGTTAAAAAACTAATTACATAAAATGTAGGGATGTAAATGTTGGGTAAGAGCACGATAAAAAATATTAATCTTTTGATTTTATAATATTAATATCAGTAGGATTTACTAATATTTTAAACATATCACCCCGTGCAACGCACGGGTAAAAAATACTAGTAATAATAATAAACTTTAGGATTTTGCATGCATGGCAACGTCACTTTGTATGCATACACATGTAAAGTATTTTACGTGTTTTGTTTGAATAATTAGTGTATTAATTTGACACACAACACTCCCTTCATATTAATACCTTTCATATTTTATTTTACGTAGAATTTTGCATATTTAATTTTTTTATAAATTAATTACTTGAATTTTGGCTATTTATCGTAGCTTACATAATTAAAGTACAACCTCGTGACGCCACATCATCTAATAATAATAATAATAATAATAATAATAATAATAATAATAATAATAATAATAATAATAATAATAATAATAATATTTTGTCTCATTTGCATGAACTAATAATAATAATAATAATAATAATAATAATAATAATAATAATAATAATAATAATAATAAACTTTAGGATTTTGCATGCATGGCAACGTCACTTTGTATGCATACACATGTAAAGTATTTTACGTATTTTGTTTGAATTATTAGCGTATTAATTCTACACACAACACTCCCTTCATATTAATACCTTTCGTATTTTATTTTACGTAGAATTTTGCATATTTAATTTTTTTATAAATTAATTACTTGAATTTTTGCGATTTATCGTAGCTTACATAATTAAAGTACAACCTCGTGAGGCCACATCATCCAATTAGTTAGTCTAGGATGGGTGTCACGTTGGATCGTTACAACCACCTTTCTCTGGTTAGTCTCCGTTTTTCGGCCAGTCACATTTCTCATAGTTTGACTTGTTTCTTCGTGTTATTGCAAATTATTTCAGATTATTATTTCAAACTAGTTTTCGCACCCGTGCGTTGCACGGGAGTAAAACTGTTTAGGTTAAAAGAAAAAAAGTACATGTAAATAAAGTTTGTAAGTAAAAATTGTTGAAGACTGATCGATGAAGTTAGAATTAAGTATCATAAATAAATTTTAATGAATGTGAAAATTCGTACACAAATGGTTTTTTTTTCTCCCAAAATCTGAATCCTATACGATGAAATTATATATGGAGAAGCAAATAACGAACACATCAATATATGAGATATACGATAACAAAGAATCCTCACTAACTCGTTGAATATAACAATGATAAATGCACTTGAAATTCAAAAACTTCAATAAATATATTTTAATAGTGCATCACAAATTCTGGAAAACTTCTTTAAATACAATATTTGTAGTCCGATTAGTCAGTTTGCCTTCTTTGTCACACAAAAGTACCTTCAATCCCAAACGACTGGTAACTCGAGAAATCGCCACATACAATTGACCATGACTAAAAACCGGTTTTCTCAAGAAAAGACCAACACGTGACAATGATTGTCCCTGACTCTTATTAATAGTCATCGCGTAAGATACAATCAATGGAAATTGTCTTCTCTTTAATTGAAAAGACAACCTCATGTCTGATGGAGTCAACGACATCCTCGGGATGAAAACTTTATCACCAACATTATGTCCAGAGAGGATCGAAGCTTCCAAAACGTGTTGCCCAAGTCTTGTAACAATCAATCTCGTCCCGTTGCACAAACCCATACTGTGATCTATATTCCTCAACAACATCACCGGACTTCCAACTTTCAATTTTAGCTCATGGTCTGGTACACCAAAACATCTTATCCCATTCAAGAAGTCTGCTGAGTGGATTTCTGCAAATAAGCTGCCAAATTCATTGGAATTGCACACTAAATCGGCACTCAAATACACATTCTCTTCCGATAGATTCTTAGACACCATATAATCATTCACCATCTGTACTTCATCAATCGTCGGGGCAAGAATAGCTCTCCCTCGTAAGTACGAACCATCTCCATACTTTTCGGCAACGGATGGATAAGTGCTTTCAACGATAGATTGCACCAAGTCATTACTCACATCTATCAATGTGTCATCCGGCATATCTATAGTGGCCTCACCATCATTATCACCCCCAATCGTGCCATCTCCAATATTGCACATCCAATCCGAGAAGGCTTCCAACTCTAAAGCATCATTATCATTTGCAGCATTTCGAAGCCTCATATTTTTAGTCAATTTCATGACTTTACAATAGGTCCATAAATGCGAAGAATTCAAAGTAGCAAACACAATGTCCTGTCTAGTACCCCCTGGAATAACTGGTAATATCTGCCGAAAATCACCCCCAAACACAATTGTTTAACCTCCAAACGGCTGCTCCGTACTGCATGGATTGTCGAAGCGCAATAGATCTTTCATCGTCCTATCCAATGCTTCAAAACAATAATGATGCATCATAGGTGCCTCATCCCATATAATGAGTTTCACCCTACAGATCAACTCAGCTAGTAGTGCCTTGACTTATATGGCATGTTGACTCCTCTGTAGGGTTGAGAGGAATTGAGAATCGTGAATGTGCCGTTCTACCTCCCGGCAGAAGAAGAGAGGCTATACCGCTAGAAGCAACGTTCAACACGATGTCTCCTCTTGATCGGATGGTAGCAGATAGCGTCTTCCAAATAAATGTTTTACCAGTACCGCCGTATCCATACACAAAAAACACACCACCGGTATTATTGTCTACTGCTCCCATTATCGTGTCGTATACATTTTTCTGTCCGTCTGTCATCAATTGTACTGATCTTATATACTCAGTCAGACATTTCCCTCATATCATATGTTGTCTCTTCGGCTATCAATCTATTATCACTTAGTGTTGCATCCACATCTTCAAGGAATGGTATAGACGGGAATTCTCTGAGAGTTTTACCTCTTCTATTCAAAATTCTCTCAACATCTAACAGTATAGCATTTTTAATCTCTTCTTCAGACAACGACAAACCTAAATTTATCAATGACAAAAAAATGAATTTTCTACAACCAGTAAGGAACGAATATTAATAAAATAAATTAATAATAATTTTATATGGTATTCAAAATGAATAATACCTGACGCAGTCTTGCGTCTATGAACTATATCGTCTTCCATGTACTTCCAACATCTATCCCACACTGATGACGGTTGAGACAATGACTCTGACATTAATAATGTAGCAAAAAAACCTCTAATTTGAGGTCCAGTCCCCCAGTGGCTAGCCTCTATAATTCCTTCAACATACTCTCTATCATCATCCAATAAACCCCTTGCATAGCAAGCTTCTCTAAATGTGGGATACGTGACGCCATTATATGTTCTAATATGCTCATAACACGTAGGGCCATGTACTTTATTAACCAAAATGTGCAAGAAATACAACTGACCACGACCGGGAGCTATATATTGTATTCGGCCAATGCTCCAACCTTGTTTTCTTGGACGCCATTCCCTTTCTCCTTCATCCCACGTAAAATGATTAGGAAATTTCTCATAGGTTAGTAACTTTGCACTCTCGTATCTCCTATTTGCATCCATCCAAGCAGTGAACATGGTTTGTTTAGCCGGTTGCCGATTGACTACATTCTCTAAACGATCAGTTTCTGCATACATTACTTGCTGTTCATCCGGAAGATGAATGAATAACCTTTCAACAGATGGAGTTCTGTAATGAATATCATAGCAGAACATTCTCCAAATAGCTTCACATGGAGATAAATAACGGCAATCATAATACATCTTGATTTCATCAATATGATCTTCATCTACTCCATTACCCACTGATTTATAAAAGTTAGCAGTAATTCTATCACATCCTTTACTTAGATATTTGAATAGATATTTGATTGATCTTGACTGATTGCACCACTCCATATTAATGTGAGCACGATACCTCAGAAGGAGACGTCGATTGTGGGGGACAACAAATCTATTATCCAGATCAATTCCATTTTTTCTCACAGTTCTCCCATCATCTCGACGTCTGTACGTAGGAAATCCATCATCAGCCAAGTTTGTAAGCTATACAAATCGTTTAGGATACCTTTTGGTGCAACGATCATTTGACATGCAAGGTGAATTTGGTCTCAAGTTTCCACATGGACCGTGAATCATGAATTCACGAACAGCCGTGTAATATTCCGGGTCAGTAATTTCATCAGGTATCTCAGCAGATATGATGTTATCGATACTTTCGGGTGTAGCAAACTTAGCATTTTGAGACATGAATACCAAAATATGTGCATGAGGTAAACCCCGTTTCTGGAACTCGATGGTATACACAACTAATAATGAACAAAAAAAAGATATTAGAGATGCCATAAATATTTGTCGAAATGACACTGCAAAAAAATACACACGTATATAATATGAATATATATATACACACACACACATATATATATACGCTAAGAAGCTGTTAATAATAACTAACCTGCTCGAACCTTGCCAAATAATTCGTCATCCTTTATATCTTTTATCATACGGTCCAATTTCATTTTGAATACTCTACACACAATATCAGGTCGATCTTCTGGACGCAGTCCCTTGGATTCAACAAACTGAGTGATTTCCGGCCACTTCAGATTGCACGTGAATGTGATGAAAAGATCGGGATATCCAGCCCATCTACATATAGCCATCACATCTTGATAGCATTGTATCATGTATCGTGCACCGCCAGTAAACGAAGCTGGTAGAACTATTCTCTTCCCTGTAGAAGATGGATCACTCTTGCCTTTACACAATGCATCATTCAATCCTTTATACATTTCACTTCTCAATTCTTTTTTATGAAACCGTATATAAGCTAATCGTTGAGATTCAACCATACTATATCCATCTACCACAAATTGTTGAAATAACTTTCTAGAGAATAAAATATTTCGTGATTCACATTCTCTTTCATGCAATCTGTAGGCGAACCATTCTCTAAGTGTAACCCTTTTTCGATCGCGATCCTGACCTAGTAGACGTTCAGAATAAAGAACATCATCTCTGTATCCATCTTGACCGTATACAAACAGCAATGGATATTGAAGGGGTAAGTACAACACATGCAATTCATGTATTCGCTGTAATTGTCCAGATTGAGTCTCTACAATAATATCCCTATGACCAACCAGATTCTCAAAATCGTTAACAATCAAAGCAGCCACCTCATTCTTTTCGGGCGTACTATATTGTCTACCATCCCGATTGCGGTTCCCTATCAACCGCAGTTTGATGCTACCATTTGTCCCTCCACATTGTGTTTCTCTCACCATGCGAAATGAATGGACCAACAAATTATGCTCATCTAACATATCTTTTATATCTGACACGATTTCTTCATCCAAATTCCAATCATTCGAAGAGCCACTGCATATTAAAATAAAAGATATATTAAATATAATTGTGAAGTTGAATAACAATAAAGGCAGAATTAATTATCGGTCATAATCATACCAAATCGCTCACATCCTGTTTGATAGTTCATGGTCAGTATCAGAAATATACAATTGAGCAAAATTTGGGTCATTTCCTGTTACGGGCAATAAACTTCCAAGCAAATGGTAATTCTGACCATGTAATTGAAACACATGAGGGCCTTTTCCATCATTGAAACGTTTATCTATCTCGCCTCCCATCGATGTAAATGAAAACATCATATTGTATGCCCGAATATTGTCAATAAAGTGTTTGGTCTTCTCACTATTCCCATATAACAATTCTTGTAAAATAGCAGGAGGCTCCTCAATCAAGGGAAGCTCAACTTTCCCATTGATGCAACACTTACTATAATGCGGCTTTGAAGTATTCTTGGCGCCCTTGTTCTTTCTTTCGTTATACCAAAATATTTCCCGACAAAACGAGCATTCATACAAAGGATCTCCGAACTCCATATACTCTACATTTTACCACATACAATTCTATCAGTAATGTAATGTGTAAATCGTCGTTGGTACAAAGCAATTCAATGGCATGTATTAAACTTGTTACTACATACAAACCACGTAAACAATTTGTTGAAATATGTAAATTACAATAATGCATGTAACATTGATATTAATAATTTTGTTAACGATTTAGTATTAATAATGTTGTTAGGAATAAACAGTGCATTCAATAAAAGCACGATAAATTAAAAATATAAATATAGAGAAGTGGTGACATAAACCATATCCTTGAACTCTAATGTTAACAATATACTTGAAGATATAGGTGAAACAGCTACATAGTACCCGGTGAATAAATAACTTAATTAAATGTGAAAAAAAGAGATAAATCATTGATATTAATGTTTAATTTTGATTAGGTTATCAAAATTATTTTTTAATTCCGGAAAAGTGACAAAGTAAATGTATCATTAAGTAAGCAAAGTTAATTTTTGGATTAGCTAATCTGTTTCTAATTTTTAAAATTAAAATATATAATAGAAATCTTGATTATTGGAACTTAATTGATATCTCCATTTGTTATAGGTAAATGTAAAACATCAACATTAGGTTTCTAACTAATCATCTGTAAAATTTTTAACCCTGGGAATTCCACTTAGAGTTGGGCTAGTACCTAATTTGCCTCATATCTTTGCATGTAAGGTAATTTCGAGAACGTATTTACTTAAAAGTAACCTGGGAAATACCAAATATTGCTTTTAATAAAGCTTTCCAAAATTTATATTAATTTTTTAGTAAACAAATTTTCAATTTTTTTGTAATAATGTACATACTACTACATTTCACTTTCACTTAACATCTTTGCATTTCTATCAATGCATTTATTTAATTTGATATTAATTAAATATCAAATAAAAGCAGCGTTATATCATATATATGTATTCCACGAACTTGGTTTTCAAATAGAAAGACTGAAATAAGTGATAGTTAATTTTTACAAATTGAAAATAATTATATTGGAAAAACGGATTTTTCACACCAATTACAAATTGGAAAAATAAAATTTCCTTGCACATTCCTCGAAATATGACTTTACATGAAATAGTTAATAAAATTTCCTTGCACATTATATTGGGGTGTGTGTGGGGGTTTTTTTTTGGGCTACAAATATTGTGGTGTCGAAGTTGGAGCCTGAGATTTACTAAAGCGAAGAGTTAGAATTACAGGTCTCACATCTAATCAATATATTAATTAATGCTAATATTAGAAAGTAAAATAATTTCATATTATAACTAAAGAAATTGAATTATAATTTGTGGTGGTTGACAAAATAAAACCTATCCATACTAAACGAATGAAGTGCTTAATATTATAGGGTCACATTTTGCAATATTTTCACAATCTAATTATTAGAAATGCCCTTTCACAGATATGGAAGAAAATGACTCTTATTCTTCAAAAAAAAAAAACCATATTAAAAAGATAGATTGGTTCTTTTTCTTAACTGCAACCAACAAAGTAAGTTCGAATATTCAAAGGGTCAATATTTAGAGGCTTTAAATTCGAAGTTGTTAAGTAAAATAATTTATTCAAAGAGTGTCACTATTTAGAGGCTTGAAACAAAATTGTTTTTTAAAGATAGCACAACGTTTCTTTAAATCTATTAATATTTTATTAATCACTGTTAAATTTTTAACTAAAAACATCTGCAATAATTCACCACTATTTCATTATATAGATGAGCCCAATTTAATTTAACTACAATCCACTCCAGTTTTCCATTATATAAATGAGTCCAAATGTTTATGTGTGAAACCCATCAAAGCCCAAGCCCAAGCCCAGGCCCAAGAAGTATACCCAGGAGAACACCTATATATAAACGTCTAACCCTAAACTCTTAGCCTCAGCCGGTCACTCTCATTTTTCACTCTCTCTCTCTCAGACAGTAAAACGGCTCAGACAAAGCTCCTCATTTCTCTCATCACACACACTATACTTGCAAAATCATTACCACACTCCGAATTCCTCTCCCTCAAACAACTACATTTTCTTTCCATCCAACAATTTGGTGACAGATCCAGTAAATATCTATACATGAGTATTTTTTATTTTTTATTTCCGATTTTATCTTTTTACTTGCAGATCTAGTTTCGATCTAATGTCACCACTGTATTATTTGTTCTTTTTTCATTTATTTCGCGTGATTTCTCATTATTTTGTTCTGTTTTCATTTTATTTTCTCGCCGTTTCATTTTTTTTTTCGTTGCTTCGTTTTATTTCTCGTGATTTTTTTTATTTGTAAGGGTGATGAATCTTCCATCGACGATATTTGTTTCAGATCTGTGTCATGAAACAATTAAAATCTGGTTCAGGTCCTGAAAAGTATGCGATATGATAATATCTGAAACATTTTGTATCTGTTGATTTTTTTTCGATTTAATATTTTAATATTGCGATTTTATTTTCACCATTTCGTTTTTTTGTTTGGCTGTTAAAGTGAAATACAAATTTGCAATGCATTTTAATTTTGATGATTTTCTTATACACGTTATTTTTTTCTAATGATCTGTGTCATTAAACAAATAAGATCTTTATCAAATCCAGAAAAGTATGGAATATGATAAGATCTGAAACATTTGCTATTTGTTGATTTTTTTTGCGTTTACGATTTCTATATAGCGATTTTAGGTTCACCAGTTCGTTTTTCCCCTATGGTAACGTGAAATACGAAATTTAAATGCATTTTGAGTTTGATGATTCTCCCATCCACGCTATTTGTTTCAGATCTGCCTCATGAAACAAATACATTCTGGTTCAGATCCAGAAAAAGTATGGAATATCACCGTTTCCACAAATAGCTATGAATATTATCATAGATGAAATTTTCAATGTGGCATATTTGGAATTTGGAATTTTATTTGATGTATTTTATCTTGTTTTTCCACCAACAACGTGGAGTCTCATATGATTTGATGACAAATTCTCTGTCCATTTCAACAAACAATGGTGTATAAACAGCATCTCCATCATATCATTAGATCCGTTATTGTGTGGTGCAGAAGGTATATTTTTTTACTGAGATAGTATTTTTTAGTTCTAATTGCACCATTGTAATTTTATTTGTCAGGGTTAGTACCTAATTTCAAATTAATTTTATGGTCTCTATGTTCCTTTATAAGCGTCGTATTACTATGCTTATTCCAGTAAGGATAGTAAATATTTTTTTATCTTAAACCTACATTCTTCCGAGTAAAAAATAAAGTTATGATGATGAAAATGAATGCATGGAATAACTGCATGGATAGAGTGATATTTATATATATTGGTAAGCCTTTTTATGAACTGAGTTGTCTCAAATATGTTTGTCTTTCAATCATTTACATTTATACATTTGTCTAGTGGAAGGTTGTGTGTACAATAACTGGTATTTATCTTATAAATGATGAAAATTGCAGAATGGAATAACTGGTATTTATATTATTTATCTTCCTTTGACAATAATCATGTTGGTCTAATGTGGTGGTGTCAAAATATGAAGCCTTTTTTCCCCATAAAACACTAATTCTAAGTGCACTTATTGGTCTTTAAGGAAAAGTCGCATGTTTTGTTCTGTGTTCAAGGAATGCTACTTAAATCGTAGTTGTTGTAATCATGATTAGTTAACTCAGTTAGTATACTTTGATATATTAGCCCTTTATGAGAAATTTAGTAAAATGCATTAGCAACAGCCAGATTACATTTGTTTTTTGGTCTAAGGCAATTTATATTAATTATTCTCTTATTTCTTAATTTTGGTACAGATCATACAACTATTTGGAGAAATGGATGGAAATGTTCGTTTGTACATTGGGGAATTTTTTTTTTTTTACCAGCATTTTGTAAAAGGAATGTAATTTATAGACATAGGAAAATATGGTGTTGTATTTTTATATTATATTTTGTTTTTTTGGTTTGATCTGTTTTGTAGTTCCTCATGTATGTAAGTTAATAGAGTAGGAATTACATGTAATTTTTAGAAGGCCCCAATGTACAGATGGACAATAAATCAGGAGAAAAGCTTCGTTCTCATCAAGGGCTTCTTCTTTTGAGGTAATCTTACACCACTTAACTCTGTATTTGCTTAAATTCACAATATTTATTTTGAAGTTACACTTCTCTTATGCTGTGTTTGTTTTGTGAAATATTTTGAAATAAACATTCGAATTAATGTCATGATTATTTAGTACTGGATAAACAATTAGTATTTCAATATATATCAGTGTAATGGAAAACAGTTAGGAACATCGAAAGTGAACCGGGTGCTGACCCATGTTCCAACACTTGAACCCGCATAGGGAGCACCAATTTGGAAGATAATCCAGTAATAGGAGTCTCATAGAGTCCTGTCACTGCATTCATGAGTTGTGTGCTTGATAAGTACACTGTAGCATTTGGTATTCCTTGATTTTCAGTGTCTGAATGTAGGCATCTGCGTTGCCTTCTCCGTGCATGTTGCAATTCTGATAAAAACATGAATGAATGTGATAGAACATTGTTTTTATAGGACCATGAATTTCTAAGCTATGAAAAAATCTATGTATTGTACACCCTTACCACCTCTTATGTTAGTATTATGGGATTTGTAAGACTAATCCTCGCCCAATGGATTTTTAGATTCCGGTGATTTTGTTCTTTTGCCAGAACTACTTAGGAGCACATTCAATTCTGACCATCATATCAATTGATAAGAACGTGTTGAATTGGTAAAACAAATAATTAGGCAGCAGAATGTATAAGTTGCGTGTCAATGGTGGGTTACTTGAATTTGTCAGGGGTCGTAGTGTTGTCTGCCTTCTTGAACTCATACGTGAATTATCCATACTTGATTGCTTGTTTTTGTTGTTATGTTTGTGTTGTGTTTATGTATGCCAATTAGGAATATGCTAGTAATGCTTGCCTGGGTAAATGGTTCAGTTATACTGTTCGGGTGTATTTTGAGTGAGTATGGGTAGTTACCTGACAGTTTTTATATGATTGCATATACCCACTCCATTACTGTTATAATTATGTGGTAATGGTGTCAGTTATTTTATGCTTAATGGTGAGAGTGGCTGACCTTTAACTGGGTTCAGAAACAAAAAATTCTAGTTGATCCCTGTATCTCAATTCGTTCACCAACACCCCTTGTATGTAGCCAAAATTATTCAGTTCGATATTATTAAAAGGTAAAAAAGCTTAACGTAAATTTAATGGTATACTGATTAGTATAGTTATGTTAAATCTATGTTGGTTAACATTTCTTCTTTTTGAAGTATTAAGTAATTGATTTTTTTGGGGAGTGTTGGAAGAATACTTGGAAAGGCATTACTTTTGTTGTTTTGTTATTGAATGGTTGAACAATGCGAGGTTTGAAAATTATCTCTATGCAAGTTTTTATCTGGTCTTATATAAAATTTCTAATGGCTACATATTACAAAATATAAGAATTTAATCGACGTATATGACTCACGAAATGGGTACAGCACTGCATTATGTTAGAATAGAAAATTGAGTAGGCAATATGCAAACATTTCATTAAAATTTGAAAGGATAGTGGGAGAGAATGAACAGTGAATCATATTCACTGCTCTCGGTCATACAATCTTTTTTCAAGGAATAAGTGTGAATCATATTCACTGAACGACTATGAACATACTAAGCAATAAAACAGTATCAAGAGGACATCGAACATTAGTCTCTTTCAATTTTTACTCTCTTAAACTTGTTGGAGTACGACTGCTGCGATGAAGTTGTGCCTTCATCAGTGGCCTTTGAGCTCGAACTTGTTATTGGGGTGATTGGCTCATTGCTGCCAGATTCAGTTGGGTTAGTCATTAACTCCAAGTCTATCACTTCCTATTAGTCATAAAGTAATGAAGAAGCATAGTCAATACTTGCATGTTTATAACTATAAATGTATTGAATTTGTACTTACTGGATATACAGGATGGTCTGCGACTTTGTATTTTATGATTAAGTCTTTGTCCTCTGATAGTCTCTTAACAGAATAAATCCTCTCCTCTCCAATAACGTTTTCGTCGGTGATATTCAGTTTGAGGATGCGAACTTTGCCCACCACATCTAAGATTTCATCTGGACAGCTTGTGTTGTCTGTTGATTTCCGCTTCATGTCATGATACTCGTCCTCAAACTGTATGTAACATTGGCTGTTAATGGGAAGACTTATGAAACGTTGAAATTAATTAGAGGACCCATACCAGTCCTAATTTGCTTCTCAAATTAGCTGTCGTTTGATTTGTAAGTTGCCTGACCTCCCTGTACATCATAACTGTGACATCCTTTGTTGTATCAGCCACTGTCACACGAACTCGGAACCTTGGAAGTGGATTTTTTTGAACTTTCTATCATTTTCGCACCAGTATCCACCTCCCTGTTTCTGTACCTTCTTAACACATGTTCATTTAATTCAACAAATTAAATTAGCTGTCAGCACAACCATAACAAAAATAACGTGACCTTGTGATTAGTTACCACAAAATTGCAACTGCACAATAATGGACAGCACGTAAGTACCAACCGCCCATGACCTCCACAATGTTTCTGTACCTTCTTAACACATGTTCTGCATGCCAAGTATGACCAGTCTCTCTCTGATTGTATAGATGTGATGTGTCCCGAGATCCATACAGGTTTTTTCTAGTAAAGAGAAAACAGTAGAAAATAGGGCTGATCAGGAAAACAACAAAATTTGATATCATGTTGGTATGCGATTACATTAATGTGACTAATGTTAGTATCAAGACAGACCTTTGTTATCGAGTGAGATAATCTATTTTCAGTATTTTAGTATCTAGATGTGCTAGGTCGTCTTCTATAGTAAGGTCAACATTATCGTTGACCTCAGTAATTTCATGGGTGCTAGAGTCGTCAATGATGTTTAAACTGGAAACACAACAGTGCGGTATTAATAAGTATTATAAGGTGAATAATAGTGCCTCGGATTGTAGAATGAAATGAAATAGACTGTTACCATTTCTTGAAATCAAGAATTTCCGGTATGTCCTCATTTAGTATGATTTTTGTAGCATCATATATGTTTGATATTGTGTAGGTCCCTGCATTAATTACGAACGATTTATATTTTAAAATATAACAGTATATAACGTAACCATACTCTGCTTACCATTAAAGAGTTTTGCCTTAACCATTTGCATAAGCAACACTACGTGTTTTTTCCTGTTGTTGTTGATGTTGAGGAAATCTTCAACCACCTCCGCGTAGTCTTCCCAAAATGTGCTGTCTATGCTTTTCTCACTGCATTTATGAAATGAGCCGAGTTAAAAGTGTTCGAAATTCGAAAAACTGCACATATGCATTGATTTAGCTTACTTGACATCTTTCATGATTATGTCAAATCTTCTTTTCGTTGATGTCCCTATGCTTCTCTGTTTAACATGTACAATTTCGCCTAGGAAATCTATAAAAAGGATGAAATGATATAAGTTTGGCATATGTGAACAGAAATCTTATAGCACATTTCACTATGATCCTTACCGAACAAAGCAGTATTCTCCCCTCCATATGCCCCGGGTTGAATTTCTGAAACTATTTTGATTTCGTACATGTTGACTGGAAATTCGATTGAACTCAAATATGCAACAATAGTTGTTGGGGTAAAGTTCAGTCTATAACTGTGGCTTGTGGGGCGATATTTGCCTGTATTCTCCGTCACGCCGAAGTTCATTAGCATGTAAACGCCTTTTTCGACAATCTTTTTGTCAACCTTCGCAATTTCTTTTGCTTTTGCTGTTGCTTGAATGCGGCTCCCCTGCAAAACAATGTAGGCATTGTAATTTGAAGTTTTCCAGTAGAGAAATTTAATGGATGATTTAGAATAGTGTTAACCTCTTCATCTGAAAAAACAAATTCCAAAGTTCTCCCGGGTACCCTCCATTTACGTACACAGCGAACCTTAATTCTCCAGTCATAGCGGCGTGGTGATACAACACTTAAAAGCTGTGATTGGTGAGCCATGGTGAATTTTTTTCCAGATTTCAAGAATGGAAATATTTGTGTCTTGATAATTTAGCTGTGGTTATTTTATGGTGTAGTTATTCTCGATCTGAATAAGATTTGTGATAATTTTGCTTGAGGTGTATGTGTTTTATAGCGCGATATTAGAATCAGTTAACTATCATGGTGCATGTGTGGAAGGCATGGGTGGTTACTATTGGCATGCTGCCATTATGGTGAAGTTCCTTTTTTTTTGGTAACTAATCACAGGACACGTTATTTATGGGTGTGTTGATAGCTAATTTAATTGGTTGATTAAATTGACTGGTAGATTAAATTAAATTTTATGCTGTTACACGAAATGTAGCTCAGAAAAGTTAATTTAAGATAGTTTTGGGAGAATTTGGTTTTAGGTGGAGTTATTTTATTGTGAGGCATTGAATTCAGTTAACAGGCATGGTCCAATTGTGGAGGTCATGGGCGGTTGGTACTTACATGCTGTCCATTATTGTGCAGTTGCAATTTTGTGGTAACTAATCACAAGGTCACGTTATTTTTGTTATGGCTGTGCTGACGGCTAATTTAATTTGTTGAATTAAATGATCTGCCCGCGAATAGGAAAAGTACCTCATTAAAGGCGGCTTAAGATACACGGTAATTTTTATATTTCTGTGGTATGTACGAGTTTTTGATGTACAAAATGTATATGTGCTATGTGGTAATGATTATTTTTGTGGTTCGTACAGATTGTTGACGGTACAAGTCTATGGACGATTGCAAATTATGTTTTGGAATGTATTGAAGCAGTATGTATCGAGATATTAATTATAATTTTTGTCAGCTCCAACTAATATTATTTTAAAGTGCAAAAATGTATGTATTAGTCTTTTTGGGTTAATGTTTACATTATAATATGCGTATACAACCAAAAGGAAGATGTACTTTCAATGTCTGTGGTTACATCGTGCTGCTCCCATGTTTATGCGGTCAATAATTTTGATTTCTGATTGTTAATTAAATTGGAAAGTTAAGATTCAATTAAAAGTAAAGATTGTAAATTTTCGTTGAAAAATTTGAGGATGTGACACGTGTACAAATTTCATTGGCTTAGTTATCTGCAACAGTAAAGCTGTCTGATTAACTGTTTTTCAATTAAATAACTGTAAATTGAACCCTGCTTTATATAATATATAGATTATTGTGGTGTTATCTCATTCCCACGTATACTCAACAACTTTTGGTATATCAACACGTTCCCGTGTTTTGCGTGTTCTTTTGGCATTCTTTGATGGAAAACTTAATCAAGGGAGGAAAGTAGATTTTGATGAGATTTAAGAAACCACAAAAGATATTAACCAATTAAGATGACTCAATAACTGAGCCTTTATTTGATGGGGTAAAAACTGTCGTGTAACGCCCCCTCTAGTTCCACACAAATATACGTCATATTGACGTCCCATTGTACGGAATTAAGCTTTTCTTTTCACATCTTTTAACATATTTGAACTAGAGGAACGCTACTTTACACAATCTTGCATGATACCCTGGGTTACTTGGCGTTCTCAAAACACTTACATAAACACAAATTCTCCAGGGTTCGGCCAACACTTACACAACGTACAGGATCTTTGGATTCCTTTTCCCAACACACCAACAAGCTTTAGGACTTTTCGCCATTCTCCACGTCCGTAACCTATCATAACACAAACAATCATACACACAGTGAGTCATAAAGACTCAGTGAGTAATAGATGCAATGCGATGCAATGCAATGCCTGGAACACATGTCACTGTCACATTCTTTTCTTTCTTTTTTGGGCCCCGTTGCTGATCAATGTGTTCACCAGGCGCCGCACACATATAGCACAATTAGCCGAGTCTTTGCACATCACATCGTATCACAATAACCCGTGGATATCCAATTCTTTCGAAGGGTCCATGGTCACATATACACATAGGGGCCTAGGTTCCCCTCCTCGGCTTCACACATACACAAAAGTGAACACATGATCGGCAACGCTAACACATTCACATGCTCATGCGATGCTCGTGCAATGCTCGTATAACACATTTACCATTTGAAGCTTTGTCTTCTTTCACACTTTCGTTTCACATGCTCGTTACACATATAACCAAGGCTTCACTTTCACATTCACATTTCACATATCCTTCGTTCATATGGCATTGCACGTTCTTGCGCTAAACAATTCACATATATCTCTTTGTAATGCAACATTTCCAACATTACAGTGATGTGTACAACTTATCCACATTACGTTGCATTACTTAGGTGGTGTATCACATATGGCCATTACACATATAAATTTCTCATTACACATTCACATATGGCCATTACACACAAAATTTCTCATAGTGTCACAACGGTCATGTAGCATATAGACACATTCATATCTTTATCACACAACACACATCATGCCTCACACTAACACACATTCGTCTCACATAACACATTTCGATATTCGGCATGTTACATACGGTTCTTGTCTCATTTTCCGTTGCATACACATAGCACATATCCTTCATTATTCTAATACCTACTATTTTGATCACATATGGCATGTAATTACATTCACACTAATCTATTGTTATCCCAAACACAAGTTTAGTTGTTAAGTCATTTCCAAAAGCCTTTTCCTTCCTATCCATTTCATATTCACTCTATTTCTTTGCTTCTTAGATTCCCAATTACCAAATTATTCATTTAATAAGCATGTAAGGTCACAAGACCACACACCACTTATACATGCCATTCCCACATCACAACACATACATATAACAAGGCAAATAAATCATAGCATATTCCCAAGCTTCACATGTAACAAATCATTACCATATGATCACTAATTCCATTCCAAGCATATATTCATTTCATAACACATACAAAACACCTATTACTCACCTTATATTGAAGAAATCAAGCTCAACATCCATGGATAACCTTCCTTCTTCTTCCTCTCTTTCCTTCTCCTCCTTCCTCTTCATTTTCCCCTTTGTAATCAAGGTTACAAATAGATTACATGGACTTATTTCTTGGTTTGGAGCTTAGAGAGGATTTAGACATGATCTTGGGGGGTCTTATGGATATTAGAGACACATTAGAGTGGAATAAATACCCAAAAATATCAAGAAGAGTCGAGAAAACTCACTTTGCCGACATGAAATTACGGCCGTATGTCCTTTCATTACGGCCGTAATTCCTTCTGCTGAAAATTTTTCTGCACTGGCGGCCTTCAATGTTTTGGTCATAACTTTTGCGTCCGATGTCCAAATGAGGTGATTCAAAGCTTGTTGCAATCTAGACTCAATGGACTGCAACGCTTAAGAAGACATCATCTTCAAAATCCAATTCTTTTCAAAGATGTGTCGTTTTGAACCTCGATGCTTTCTTCTTTCTTCTCCCTCTTTTCTCTTTGCAATTGAGGATTACACATGCATTACATAGACTTAATTCTTGAATTGGGGCTTAAAGAGGGTTCAAGCATAATCTTGTGGGTGTTATATGCATGAAGGACCGAGATTTGGGTATTTATATAACCCTCAACCGACTTAAAATGTCTAGAACATAAAATCTGCCGATATAAAATTACGGCCGTACTTAAATTATTTATGGCCGTAACTCACACATTACGGCCGTAACACACATAATTACGGCCATAAATAAGCTTCTGTAATTCTTCACTTTCCCTCTGTTTGATATTACGGCCGTAACTTACACATTTACGGCCGTAACTCAACTTTTACGGCCGTAATAATAACATTTACGGCCGTAACCTAACTTTTGTTGAAATTTTCCATTTCTCATGTTTTCAACGGCCATTTATGATCCCGAAACATCACATATACTAACAAACACTTCGCAAACATAACGTAGACATCCACTCATTTTCTTATCGTTTCACATCATATTCGGAGTTTCACATCATATTTGGGACGAATTCGGGCAGGGCGTTACATGTCGATAGGGAAATAATCCTTAAGGACAAATCAGCTCTACGTTGAATCTAGTAAGATGATTAAGCTCCTTGAAGAAATGATCTCATGATTATCAATATTGTATTCTTAATTGATAACTGCAATTTATGCACTTATTTGGTTCTCTTAAAATATGTGTTTATCTTCTTTTGTTATTAATTTCATATTTAATTTTGTTTAATTGATCTCATTTCAATTTAACGTTGAAATTTGGCAAAACGATAGTTAATTTGGCCTAAAATGATCCAAATTGGAACTCGAAAGACTCAATTGGATGAGATGAAAATTGGGGAAGCAAAAAAAAGTTAAAGTGGGGCTAAATTGAAAATTTTGGAAGTCTCGGGATTCAATTGCACAAGTTTAGTAGTCGAGGACCAGTATTGCAATTAAACTATGAGCAATGAATTGGACATCCTAAAAGTTGTTTCCCTGCGACCGCATGAAGTGACACGCATGATCGTACGCATCACAACCGAGTCATGCTGGCGAACAAGACATTAATGATGCGATTGCATGGTGCATTCTGTGCGCGAGCTCTTTATTGTTGGAAAGCTTTTCTTTCGTTCTTCCATTGAGACTCGTTGAGGGCTTTTTAAAGGATGAAGTGTAGACATTTAGGATACTTTTTGAGCATGAAAATGAAGGTTTTACACGTGGATTTTCATGGAGAAATTGGAGAACAACACTATTATCAAAGATTCAAGTTCTAGACGATAACTTTAGTTTAGTTATTGCTTTCTCTTCTCATTTTTGTTCTTTTCTTTGCAGTATGCTAGGCTAGCTCTCTATTAGAATTAGGGTTGAAGTGAAACTCAGATGTTAGTTTTATTTTGGATTGCTAATTTGATGTTTTGACATTTTATTGAATGCTCAGACAATTGCTTTGGTTTTGAATTTTCAATATTATTGTCCCTTCTTTGACAATTTGTGGCCAAAGTTGATTTGTGACCTATTCTTTGAATTGAGAAATCTTAAATAGGTTAGACCCCATTTGAAAATCAAAAAGTTTGATAGGGGATGAGAATACCTCTACATTTTGTGTGACATTTTTTGAAAATTTTTTTTGTTACTATGTTCTTACGTCTTTGCTAGCATAGAGATAAAGTCAACACGTTATATGGATAAGTTGAATTCTACTTAAGAAAAATAATTGAAAAGTCGATTCGAAAACCTTGATGCTAGCTAGCTTCTCTCATATTTGATTTTAAAAGGAAAATGACATTTTCAAATGTTCCAGTTTAATTCACAATTTTAGTCTAAATCTTGCACCATAAATTTCCGTATTTTAATGTAGTACTTTAGTTGATAGAAAACAATTCGTCTCGACTTTATTAGTTTAGGCTAAGGTTATTTTAATTGAAATACAGTCTTTGTGGGTACAATATCCGGACTTTAAATTTCCACTTTATTACTTGTTCGGCCTTTACACTTGCCTTAGGATTTAGTCACCACATCAATCAGAGATGGTGATCGAGCACATGCCTTATGCAGAGTTGAAATCTTCATGAGAATCAAAGTGTTCGATTTTGTAAATAATCAAATTAAGTGTTTGATTTCATCAAGAATGAAGATAAATTATGTGTACAAGAAGTTAGTGGGAATAATTTTACATTCCTAATCCAATGTGCAGAAGACATACTATTATTAGAAATTGATATCTTCATACAAAATTTATGGTTATAGATAGCTTTATCCATTAAAATTTTCCAAAGGTGACCTACATTTATTGGAAACAAGTCTATAGAGATAAATCTAAAAGTGTGCTTGGTCCATCCAAATCCACGTATATAGATAAACTCTTGAGAAGATTTTATCCCATAGGGATGGGATTTTTCTCTCAAAGTAGCATGTCCTAAAATACAAGTTGAGAGAGGGATCCCATAGATAAGATTCATTATGCATCTACAATTGAATATATAGTGCCCTGAGTTCTAACTACCCCAAATCCCACATCATCTTTCTAAACTAACTTTTGATTTTTGAAAGCAATGACATGTCACAAGAATTCAAACTGGGTGGAATTTATTGAAATTTCGAATGTTAACAAAGGTTGAAAGCCACATCTTCAACTCTTTAATTTAGAAAGCTTGGTTAGAGGAAAACATGAGTATTTCAAGGAAATACTTAGTAGATCTCGCACATTTAATATAAATCCACGTCACATATTACACGTAATCATAAAATTCCAAGTAGCCTCATGAAAAAGTAAAATAATTATGAGTTCAAGTCTATTCTTTTGTGTCACAATAAATTAAGATCTCATATCTCATGCATTAGAAAGCAAGTAAATCTAGTCTCATGCTTAAGCAATAAATTTCTCTTATCTCGTGCTTTTAATAAACCAAATAAATCTCATGAAACGCAAATAGGACATGGAAACATGCGACGTGAAACAAATATCAATGCGCATTTAAGAAAAACAACTTGTAGTTAGAGATCTACCTTAATAACGGAGTTTGAGCAGACAAATACGTAAAATCTTAAAGTTCTTGCACCTCATCTAGCCCTAAAATATTTAAAACAATGTTTCTTATTAGATCCTCTACTTTAATAGGGTCTAAAAGGAGTAAATAATCAAAACAGAATAAAATTAAAAGGACTCAGAAACTTTGAGGATCTAAAATGTGTAAATAGAAAGTCTAGGGACTGATTTTGCAAAATCTTAAAATTCTTGGGAACTAATTTGAGAGTCAAACAATAGTTTCAGGGTCAAATGCATAGTTGACGAGATCCAAAAATTACTGGACTCAATTAAAAGGAAAAATAAAGCTTTGGAGCGTTTAGATAAATATCGTATAAGGACTATTTCGGAAGTCAAACTATAGTTATGGGATTTAATTTGCAATTGAAAAAATTTGCAAATCCATGGACTCAATTGAAAGAAAAGCAGAGTTGTGGAATTTTAAATAAATAACTCATGATGACTAACTTAAATAAGATAGAAACGATAGGGATTAATGGTGCAAAGAGGAAATGAATTAGAATCAAATTCATCATCCCTTCCCCGTTCCAATCATGAATTCGATGAGATGGAGAAAATAGAAGAACTTCTGCCGCTGCTTTACTCCAGCCATCACCGTAGGTGTTCGTCGGCCGAGTAGCTATCGGAATCAGACATTGCCCGACGGAGTTGCGACCGGGAGAGAGGCAACGAGGGAGAAAGAGATACGACAGAGAGAGAGGGAGAGATTGAGGTGGCCATGGAAGTGGCGGCCAGAGGTGGCAATCAAGTAAGACCCATTTCCCCCTTTCCTTCAATTTCTTTTATTATCCTCTTTCCCTCCTTCATTTGTCCAGTTAAAACTAGTGGGTGTTTGTATTTCATGGTAAAGGGCTAACAATGATGACAGGATTTACCTTGATCGACTGTTGGGTTTGCTGTGGCAAAGTGATTGCGCTATAGTGTTTATATAAGAGCTCTTTATGTGTCTAAAAGGAGTGATTTTGGGGTTATTCTTTGCCATAATTAAAGATTGCATAAGTTAATTAGGGTGTGATGGATAATCTGAATAATGAAGAAAAATTTCCCCAATTATGGAAATTTCTTTGGTCCAAAGTTAGGGTTTAGAATTTTTTAATTTGGTCAAAATAAAGAAACGAGATTACTTAATTAGGTCTAAACGAGGGCTTAAAATTTAATCTCTGGACTGTTAATGTTGGCGGGTTATAATCACTAATCATTATGACGGGCTTTTCAAGTTCGGAATTTCGAGTCGCTATAGAATCTATCATATGTGCAATAGTATGGACCAAATGGTTCTTGTGCTTCGAAAGTCATAAGTAGTTTCCAAGTGAACCTTCACTGGAAATATTTAATCAAAGGCAAATCATTCTTAAGTGCTTGAAAAGAACTAATAACATGCTTGTTGGTACATGGAGAAATTGATGTCAATAAATTCCATTCATGATAGATATTGACTTGTAGTAATAGTATTGGCAATTTTCTTTCAAATTGAAAATGATTGTAAGCTTAAGCATGAATGTATATAAGAAGTTAGTGAGAGTAATATCGTATTCCAAATTCTTTACTACTGTTAGAAATTGATATCTTCATACAAAATTCACAGTCATCCAAAGCTTTCTCCATTAAAATTTTTGAAAGTGAACCTACATTTATTGGAACTAGATCTATGGAGATAAATCTAAAGGTGTGCTTGGCCTGGCCAAATCCACGTATATAGATGTTTTTGGATAGAAGATTTTATTCCATAGGGATGGGATTTTGCTCTCAAAGGAGTGTGTCCTAAAATGCAGGTTCAGATGTAGATCCCATAGATAAGATTCATTGTTCATCTACAATTGAATCTTTCATACGTGCTATAGCATGTGCTAGACCAAATGGTTCATGTGCTTGGAAAGTCACAAGCAGTTTCCAAGTGATAACTGGAAACATTTAATCAGGGCCAGATCATTTTTTAGAAGTACTAAAGACATGTTCATTGGTATATGGAGAAATTGATGAAAGTGAATTCGAGTCATGATAGATATTTACTTGTAGTAATAGTGTCATCAATTTGTAAGAGTTTCAAATCGAACATGATCACTAACTTAAGCACGAAGCTGAGTATATGGTAGCAAAGAAAACAATTTAGATCGTAAAGTTCATAACAAACTTAGAATAGTTCTTAACATTGTTGATTTGATGGAGATTGTGCTAACAATGAAACATCATACAAGCAAAGGAAACTCAAGGTTTCTCAACGATCTAATATGTATTGTGGCAACATCATCCTTTAGAGAGGCTATACATAGAAATGACATAAAGATAGAATGAATGCTTATTAACATTTGAAAGATCCTTTGAAAAACTTGTTATCGTAATATATGCGCGATAGTCATGCTAAGGCTATCTATATTATATAAAATAACAATCAAATCTATTTTGTATGGGATTCTGGTATTGCAACCTCTGTTGTACATAAACACTTAGTTAATTGATGTATTAGAATGACAGGTCTATTTTTAAGATAAATGCCATCTTCTAAAATAGTAAAGTCCATAGAATAAGACTATAATGATTTGTTAACCAAAAGGAGTTATGATTGTGAGATATATACAGTCGTACACTTCTTATTTTTCAGTTATCACTAGTCAATGTGAGATATAGCCATACACTAATTATTTTTCAGTTATAAGTGTGAGATATAGCCATACATTACTTATTTTTCAATTATCCCTAGTCAGTGTAATAATGAGACACGAATGTCATTATTGCGGATAGACTAGCATGGATAGCAGTTCTTTCTTATGAAGAAAGTAACTGATCTCACAATTTAAAATGTGGAGACATTTAAATAGAAACGTGGTTGCATTGTCATGTGAACAAAGGATTGGATGACTTGCCAAGAAGCACCACATAGATAATTATCCTAGCATTAGTGGGATATTTCTTAAGGATGGTGCTGGATTTTGTCCTTTTGCTTGAAGATGTAATAGTATCTTACGCGATAATTACTATACTTGAGTATTTGCTGAAACTCTGGCCATGAGCAGTCAAGACGATAGCGTAGAAGTATAGTGAGAGTTGCATCTTGATTCTAACTATCCAAGATGAGAACTCACCATTCTAAGATAATGTGAGAGTATAACCTGCTTTTACTAATTTTGGTTGATATAAATTCCTTGGTCAATGTGAAGTTATGTGTTTAAAATGTTTCATCGTGACTTAATTTGACCACAAAGAGTTGATGTGAATAAAATAATTGGCTAAAATTATATTGACGCATATCCAATTGGGTTATATTGACGAAGGGGTTATATTTCCATGGAATAGTACATATGCAGGTCTTGCCATGCCACAACGTTTCCGTCACATGACTTGCCTGTCATATTGCTAGATGCCAATCTTAGACGAAGACGTCGGTTAGTGGATCTCGGTCAATTGGCGAGAAATTAAAATGGAGATTTTAATTTCTCTTATTCTAATTAGATTAGAATAACAATGACACAACGTTTCCCATCATGAGTTGAAGCCCAATGGATCACACACAAAAAGTGAGAATTGGAGATTTGGGATTGGACATTGTCGAAGTGAAAAATTGTTGGACTTGATGTACAAGGTCTAATTGTTGAGCTTGATTGTATGGAATGGGTTATTAATTTGATTATTCGGATCAAATGATGTGTGACCTTCAAAGTGTAAAACAATGACTTGTGAATAGTAATGGCAATGGATCGGGTTTGGAACGAGTCGGATTAATCCAAATCCAAATCCAAATCTATCACCTCGATCAAAATCCAAATGCATATTGCTCGGATCGGATTCGTATTAGATCGGATTGGATAAGTATCAGATCAAGAAAAAGATCCATATACGATCCATATTTGTAGACATTTTTTTAAAATATTTTTCTAAATTTTTATTTCGATATCTTTGCCATAATTTACAAATGAGCTATGGTTGAGTCGACTGCCTAAATAACTTAAAAGTAGGATTTTGTTGAGGTTTTTTTCTTAAATTTTTTTATTTTATTTGCCTAAATTAAATTAAAAGAAATTTTCCTTTTTTAATAGGGGTCGGGTCAAATTGGATCGACCCCGACCCAAATCCAAATCCAAATTCAAATCAAAATCGTTACGAATCAGATCGAGTTAGCTTTTTGTAATTTGCAGATCGACAAAATAGGAAAATTTTGTTCCATTCCTATTGGGTATCCATCTTGGTTAGGATCAAATCCGATTTTTTTGCTATCACTACTTCCTATATGAACTTGGTTAGTCGAGTCTCATTAGGATTCAGATATGCCCAAACTCTATAAATATAATTGTTAGTGTCATTAGATGTGTTGGGTTTTCAAACGCATAAATAATGAAAGACTCTGTGTTGCAAAAAAATTCCCACACAGCAAGTGTACAAGTCGCGCAAGTAATGGTGTGGACTTCTTAGAGTTCGGGTATCATACCCACGAGAACCGAATTATTCTCACGTTCACTTTAACTAGCATTAACCGAAACAAATAAGTTGAGAGTGAATGTTCTCTCAGATTACGAAAATTGAAATACTAATATAAGTTGCAAGATTCAAAGCTAACAATTATGTATTAAATTGAACAAGTGAGAAGATGATTGTTTGTTTGAAATTAATATGGTAAAAAAATTAGCGTAAGGGTTCTTGAATCCACTTATGTATTAGTTTCACCCGGATTATCAATTTGATAACAGAAATTGGTTTTAATAAATAAATTCACAAGATTATTGGAAAATCTTTCTCAAACAAATTCCAACCTATTCCTACAAGGTGTTAGCTATATCCCTATTCCAACAAGAACTTAGAAATGCATTTAGTGACAAGAATTTATCACACAAAGTATAGAGGTATTCTCATCCCCTATCGAACTTTGTGATTTCTAATATTAGTCTAATCTATTAACAATTTTTCAATTCAATAAATAGATCACAAATCAACTTCAACCATAAGTTATAAAAAAAGATGAAAATATATTGAAAACTTAAAACCATGATCTCGTCTTTGCATAAAATTAAGAACAAATCAAGGTAATAATCCAAATTCAACTAATTTCTAAGTTTCATCGCCAACCCTAACACTAAAAGATGATTAGCCTAGCATATTGTAGATGGAAGAACAAAAAAAAGAATAAGAAGCTATAACCAGATGATAAATGATGATGGTCTTAATTTCAATCTTCAATTTACCCAAAAAATCTTATAAAAAGCTCCAATCTTTATTCCTTTTTTTGTGTGGAAAGTAACGTATATTTTTTTATACTCTTAACCCCATTATATAGGAATAAAAAGGTCCCCAACAAGTCCCTATTTCATTTGGAAGAAGTAGCCCAAAAGATACCAAAATTAGAGTTCAAAACAAATTAGGAAATCTGTCATCAAGGAGGTTACGAATGTAACTATAGGAGCCACGGGCGCAAATGGTTCGTAGGAAATGTCTGTTCTGGCCGAAATTGGGGGTTACAATTGCAACTATGGGAGTTACGACCGTAACTCCCTTGCTGTGTAAATGTTTCAGCACGCGCACTCTTCAGTATTTTGTGCATAACTTTGAGATTATTTGAATTGCGTTGGAAACTAGACGAAGAGATCCACAAATTTGTATGAAATATAAAAATCCAAAATCCAAACACCAACTTTATCCTTATCAAAACTCGTCCTCAATATTCTGTTCTTTTTCATTCTTACCCCAAAGTTCTTCAAACTTGCGCCAATTCAATTTCTTTTCTTTCAATATTGATTCTAACATCATCCATGTTGGCTTTTACCTAAAAACAAATGAAATGAAGCATATTTAAGTAAAATAACACTAATTAAACGAATTTAAAATTATAAAATAAGTGTAGATTTGACGCTTATCACTCTACAATATTCGTTTTGGTTTTGCTAGCATAAAACACAAGACAGAAATCTAAATATTCACCGAAAATCAATTTTGAATTGTTTGTGATTGTGGAGTTCTACATCCGTCGTGTGGGCTACTACTAGAGGGTGGATAATTGGATAGTCGTTGTGACAAGGGTTGCATGTACAAGTAGTCGAAATTGGGAATTCATTGTGCTCATCAAGGCTGCGTGCGTGAGTTGAGAGGAGAAAATTAGAGAAAGTGAGAGGGAACTTAGAGAGTCAGAAAGGTATTGTGTTTTTTTCTTATCTAATTTTTGTGTAGAGAAGTTGCAAGGGTGAGGAAAAATTGTAGATTGTTTTTCTTCATTAAAAATTGAAGTTTGTTTTTCTCCCATGATCATCGGCGGTCAGCTGAACCATGTTAAATTATTATGTTCTTTATTTTTCTCTCATTCATGTTGTTGGTTATTTTTCGCTGTGCAAATTTGGGTGGGGAAATCTGTGATATTTCCCAAGAATGGTATCAGAGTTAACGGTTCAAGTCTGGGAGTATGGACAAATTTGAGATGGAGCGTATTGATGGAAAGAATAATTTCAATATTTGGCAGAGTACGATGGAGGATCTTCTTGTGCAACAAGGGCTTTATAAGGCGTTGAAGGGCAAGAGGGTAGAAGGGATAAAAGATGAAGATTGTGAAGAATTGCAGGCAAAGACGGTTAGTACCATTCGGTTAGCTCTTGCACATGAGGTAAAGGATAGTGTTTTTAATGAAAAATCAACTTCTAAATTGTGGAAAACACTAGAAGTTCTGTCTATGTCAGGGTCCCTAACAAATAGGTAGAGTATTTGAAAAAGCAACTGTATGAGTTGAAGATGAATGAGACTGATGATATTAGGGACCATTTGAGTAAATTTAATAAGTGCGTGAGGACTTATTAAATGTTAATGTGGAAATTGAGGACGAAGATAAAGCAATAATTTTGTTGTCTTCCTTGCCTAAGTCGTATGAAATATTGGTTACCACACTAATAGTTGGAAAAACCACTTTAACAGTGAATAAGGTTTTAACTGCTCTATTAAAGACTGCTCACATTAAGAAGCCAGTTGATATTGATCAAGGTGAGCGAGTGTTGTTGACAACTAGTGAAGATAGAGGTAGTAGAGGTCAATCGCGAGGAACAAATTCTAGTAAAAGGGATCGTTCTCAATCTCATTCAAGGAGAGATGTCGAGTGTTATTATTGCCACAAGAAGGGGCACATTAGAAGAGATTGCTAGGAGTTGACAAGACATCTTGATAGGAAGAGAAAAGGTAAAGAAGTTGTAGAGCCTGTTGATTCCACAAATCTGGTAGAACAGAATCTAGTGATTGAAGATGATGTGTTTACGCGTTGTTGACTACGACAGTCATATTAACAGTTGGTTCTTGGACTCCGGATGTTTTTACCAGGCATGTAGTGAGCATTATGCTTTCGCAACTGATGATTAGAAACTTGAAGTCAAGGGTTCTTGCACGGTGAAGGTGTGAATGTTCGATGGAATTGTGAAACGAATTACTGGTGTCCTACACATGCCAAGATTGAAGAGGAGTTTAATATCTTTGGGAGTACTAGACATGCTGGGTTATGAGTATGCTTCAACAGGTGGACCAATGACCATGAAGAAGAATTCAGTGCCAATGATGGGAGCTGAGAAAATTGGCAATTTGTACAAGTTGATAAGGAAGACTGTTTTAGGTGGAGCTGCCAGGTTGGAGTTGCACTAAGTGAAGTCTTCTACTATTGTTGAGAGTTCCGAAGTTACCGAGACGAGTTCTCTGGCTACTAACAAGAAGAATGGAGAGCGAAGTTCAAAGACACCAAAGACAAAGGGCAAGTTTAATGAGTCTTTGAATTCAATTCACTTTTATTCAGTTTCATGAGAAAATAAGGTGGCACCTATCAGTAAAGGGGTGCATGTTGGGATGCGATGGTGATTTAAATATTTTGAATTAAGGTAGAAATTGTTGGGATATTAATTCAAAATATTTAAAAGAAATAAAGAACAAGAAATAAGAAATAGATGGGAGAAAGAGTGGTTATTGGCCTTGGCCCATTAGGTTGCTTGGTCAAGAAGTCCAGTCAGAAAACTTGACGCAAAAGGCAAATTGGAGAATATAAATATATATATATAAATATATATATATATATATATATATATATATATATATGCGTCGGTTGAAGTCTCGATGGGTGTGCAGCAATTGACTTGAAAATTTGAAGCTGTGTATGCATGTGCTGCTTGACATATGAGAGAGAGATTAGCCGAGTGAAGGAAAAAGGACGAGGCTGCGTACGTGAGTTAAGAGGAGAAAAATAGATAAAGTCAGAGAGAAAACTAGAGAGTAAAAAAAAGTGTTGTGTTGTGTTGTGTTCTTTTCTCATCTAATTTTTGTGTGGAGAAGGTGAGATGGTGAGGAAAAATTGTAGATTATTTTTCTTCATTAATAAAGGTAGTCTTCTCCTATGATTGTCAGCGGTAAGCTGAACCACGTTAAATTATTGTGTTTTTTACTTTTCTCTTGTTCGCTCTTTATTTTTCTCTCTTCGTGTTATTGGTTATTTTTCGCTGTGCAAAGTTGGGTGAGAAAATCTGTGATATTTCCCAACACAACATTGTTTATTTATAATAGTTGTTTACATAATTATGCAAGAATTATAACAAGACGGTATTGTTTTATCATTATTCTCACGAAGGACAATTTTTCTTTTTATGTCTACAACTTTTTTCAGGCATGAAATTGACTTTTGGAAGGCAACATAAACATAATCAGTAGTACAGAAAATGGATGTAGCGGCGGATTAAAATGGCTTTAAGCGGCAGTTTTTTATCGCCTCATATGATAAAGCTGCAAAAAGTCAGGTATCTTTAGGAGGCGGTTTTTAACCGCCTCATAAAGAGGTTTTAAGTGGCGGTTAAAATAACTGCCGCATAAAATACTTTAGGCAGCGGTCAAAAAGACCGCTACCTGTAGGTATTTTTGGGATCAAAATAAATGGCGGTCCTTTCAACCGCCATTTATTGCATTTATTTTTATATATTTTTATTAATATAACATTTCATCAAATCCAATGAATTCCACCATTCAACAGTGTGTAATCTGCATCATATTCTTCATTCTCCCAACAATACTATGAAAGCATTGATTAAAAGGATCATAATCACATTATCAAAAGAAAAAAAATGGATCATAATCACGGAAGAATTTCAAAACAATTGGAAAACAAAAAAGATTAGTTTCATGCATTCAAGAGTTAACCACAATCCAAAAGAACAACTTCCTAAAATCCAACGAAAACCACATGAAAATAAACCTTTACACCCATTTCCATAATCCAACTTTTCTAGATCTAAGAATTAGTAAATTTAGGCCTTTACACCTAGGATGAACTTGTTTCAGCACCTTGAAAATGTAGATCTTGTAAGTGTCAACGCTTTTCTTTGACCTCTTCTTCTTCTTATCGCCGGTGGCGGCACTGGTTGTCCTTGGGCAGCTTTTTCCGGCCTTGGGCCTTTTCTTCGCCGCCGAGCTTTTTCTGCCACCATGGTTTTCTTCTCCTCTGTCGGCTTTTTCTCTGCTGGCTTCTTTTCTGCCTCTGATGGTGCCATTTTTTCCGGTGGGGAAAGGGGAATTTGTTTTCCTTTGAATGATTCGATTTACAGAGCATTGAAGCTTTGAATGATAGAGGGAATTGAGGAGATTGTTGAGGTCTTTATGTAGTGAGAAGGAAGAATTTGATTGGTGGGGATGGAGTGATCCGGATCGCGACTGATTAAACTAATTTTGTTTTTAAGTTTAATACTTTATGCGGCGGTCCTTGTGACCGCCGCAATAAACTAATTTTCTGCTTATATGTAGCGGTCACCAAGTGACCGTTGCATATTATTGAATTCATTTAAATTTTTTGTTATGTTTCAAACGGCGGTGTCTTAACCGCCATTTAATTTCATTAGCATTTTTTTAACATATTTCTACAAGCGGCGGTTAATATAACCGCATTTTATATCAGTATAGGTGGCAGTTAATATTAACCGTTGCCTATATTGTGCATTCTATTCCAATTTTTACACTTTTTGATGTAAATTTTATATTTAAAAACACTTTAAAGGGCGGTTACTTTGATAACCGCCCTTTAAAGTGCGCCTTCTAAAGATTATTTTGTAGTAGTGAATTTTCATGAGTATTAAAAACAATAATTCTTCCATTCAAAAAAAAAAACATAAAGCCAAACAAAACACCATTAATTCTTGATAATTCTGTCAATAATGGGCCGCAGGGTCTTGAAGATATAGTTGTACGTTGCTTCAGTTGGGTGTACTGAGTCAAAAAACACATACTTGGAAGCATCAAGGCAGACTGGTGATGCTGGATTGCACAACATTGAAGCTTCTATGTATCCACTTCCACAACAACCATTGTGGACCTCTTCGAAACCTGCAAATGTAGCATTTCTCTAGCTTTGTTAATTATTATGACAAAGTAAATCGGTACATTTGTTGGAATACGATTGCGTAATGTTAAAGAGGAGAATGGTACAAACTTAAGGTAAATGAAGATCAAAGTGTACAAAATTTATACACTATCAGGTTAGACATGGCAACGGAGTCAAGTAAGAAAGACATCGATCCCCTTGTTACAGATGTGGTTTTTTTTTTTTAAAGGGACATAAGGCACAAAGGTTAACTGCATGTTTGATGGAGATTATCGAAAATTTTATTTTTATGATATATTGTCATGAAGTAACGATGATAGTCTAAGAATATAAGATGTTTCCAAATCAGTGTGATGAGTGGTTGAAATGATAATAGATAAAAGGAAAAAAAATGATCATAATCCCTGACACACACACAAAAGCACTTTAAATTTATGCATTAGTATGCATACCTAGTTTTATTTTAAAAATATCATTTAAATGTGGACACCAAAAATTAATATTTTTTTAAATATAAGAATTGAAACATCAGAGGCATTTCCAGTGTTCCAGGAGTATTGTATCAGAGCTTGCATCTTTTTTCAATCAATACTAGCCACCAACAACATGATGACTACTTGTAGCTTAGCTAGTTAGGCAAAAAAACATCAAACTCAGCTCATATGGCGCTCTCACATCCCTCTCATGGTATCTATTCTTAATTGGATATTACAACATGTTAGCTTTATTTTCGTGTAGGAAAATTAGGTTAATAATTGGCATTTTTATTTTTCCACATGAATAATTAAGTTAGTTAAATTTTATATTTAATTAATTTAATTATGAATTTTTATGGACTTATTATCACATTATAATTTTAGTTTATCTTGGTTTAATTTAGCACATGTGATAATTCCTTATTCTAATTAAATAAGTGAGAGTCCAAGTAAGACACAAACCCTAGCACACGCCTAGGGTGGCCTCCGTATCCACCTTCGACGTATCATATGATTTGGTAAGATCCTTTCCATATTGTATTTATACAAGATAAGGTAAGATTATCATTCCATATTTTTTTATTTACCTTATTTACTTATCCTACAACTAATGAGTTATCTTATTCCTTGAAGGAGTTGGTGTTTTAAAGAAATTAGGTTGCTTGCATGGCAAGACAACCAAGTAGTATTAAAACACCACACTAGGGAGGATTGGATGAGACGTTTGGAGCCATTAATTTCGTCCCCCATCAACATAGAGAAACGTGTCTCCTTCTCACTACCTCGTGCATGGATCTTTCAATCTCCAATTGATCAAATTCATGCATACCAACCTTGATTACTGAAGATCTTGGTTCAAATCTCCTAGAGAGAGTCCTCCAACTAATAGATCTGCCCACAACTTGAAGGAATCAACAGGGGAGGTGTAGATTCCTTGCGGGAACACGGTTACAAGGAATCATTGAAGAGAGACGGGACGTCTGCTCACACTACATGCTAAGGAAGATCGAACAGGGAGTTTTTTCATTTATTTCTTAGATGTTGCAATCAATTATGTGTAATTGTTGCCTTTGATTTCCATTGTAAACTTTTAAACTGATTAGATTTGGTTGGTAGGTTTTGCTCGTAGGCGACGAGCACGTGGTTTTTTTCCAATTGGGTGTCCACGTTAAAAATCTTGTGTTCTTACTGTTTTTACTATTTTCTGCTTACTGTTAATTTCCGCATTCGCGATCCAGGCGCATCTGGCATACGTAGGCGCATCTAGATCACAGTAATTTGCAGACGCATTTCGCATTAAACAGTAAACTGTTACTAGTTGAATCTGAGTAGTAGAACACAACACAAACTCATCTAATCACGAAAATCATATTACTTAGATAACTATAAACTTTCACAGCACAAGTTTAATATCCAGCTTGCATGTTGCTATAAGAGTGTATTACACATGTTTTCTTATCTAGTCCCATTGTTGTGAATTCTTTATTGTCAATTCTCATGTTACATTTCTCGCAAGCCACGATCCATGAAAAATGGTCCTCTCTTGGTTTTCTAGCTTTAAATGCCGGCCAAGCGATTTAATTTTAATGGGGTTCCACTCTTGATTTTTTATGTCGGGCTTGTTGTTTGCACAATTTTTTTGATTTACTCGAACGGCATGTTAGATTTATGGTTCAAAATTGGGAAAAATATATTAAAAATATAAAGTAATTGTATGAGTGGTTAAAAATGATGAGAGAGAAAAATAAGTGAAAATTAGTGAAAATTTATTGTGTATAGGACAAGCCCGACATTTCCACAGTGATCCATTACAGAATTTTGTTTTTTTGGAATTTTAGCTGGCAATTTGTCCCTAGGATAGCTTATCCTTTCAATTCATTCTTTTGCAATATTTAAGAACCCAACATATGGGTGGCCATTGATTAGGCCTGTTTCAGGCTTAGGCAAATTCTATGGCTGTTGACCATTGCTTATTATATCATTTTATTAATGACAAGAATGTTATAGTGACTTGACTTGTTTTTGAATGGTCTGTTGCAATGAAAACTCTACTCCTGAGGAATCTAGAGAATTTAACTAACATTGTATTCTTATGAACTTAGGATTATTCTTTGAGGATTTTGATTGAGTTAATTTATTTGTGAAAGTTAAACATGTTTTGTGTTGGGCGTTGTCAATAGCACAGGTGATTTTAAAAACAAAAGACATTTACTTTGTTCAACAAAAAGTTTCAAAAGCTATAACTATATTTCCATTTTGTTAACTATAACTGCGTATGAGATATAAGAATTTGATGAATTGTTACACACTTCTATTATTTCCATCTTTTGACCACTATTCTCAAAGGAGTTCGCAAACAGGATTCTACAAAAGTTATTTGAGAAAATTGGATGAACTTTATTTGTGTTAAGTCCACTTCAAACAAGTTTTTCTTTTACTTGAAATTTATTGAGGTTTAAAATTGAGCTCTTAGGGAATCTTGAAAACTGAAATATTTTCAATAAACTTGTGAAAGATGTTGTGAACTGTAGTGAAAAATTTATGCGGGCGTATAAAGCTATAATTTTTTTGAATTTTGTTCTCGATACCTATAAAGACATTAGTTATGTGATTAAGGATGGTAGTGACACTTTACACTTGAGATTGTCATTGACTGACGAAGGAGTAGAGAATCGGAGTCGAGAGATGAAAGAAATAATAGAAGTAGTGATTGGGTTTATATGGTTAGAAGTGAACTTAATCAGAATCACGGTAGTTAAAATAGTCAAGGTTCTAGCTAGTTAGTACTTAGTAGTGCCGTAGTGGTAAAGGAAATGGTACAAGTGGTTCTAGGCCCAAGTGCGGAGCAATAGGTAGAATTACTGTTAGTGTGGAAACTTGGCATGTTGAGGGAGTCGCGGCTTAAAAAAATAAAGAAACAGAAAAAGTGGGAGATGAGACTAATATTATTACCTCTTCCTAGTATGAAATAAGATGTCTCAGTTTGAGTATGACTTTTATCGCCATCTTTGATGGGGAAAGCTTAACGCTCGTTAAGAGGGTTAACGGTAGTAAATCCAATGTGACCCACCCGGTTCTCTCTCTCACTCTCATTCTCATTAAATATTCTCTCATTTTTATTTTAGTTAATTTTTAACTTCAAAGCAAAACAAGAAAAAAAATTATTGATGTTATTTTATTCGACTCATTCAGAGCTTCGAAACGAGTAAAATATCAATATATAAATTTTGCTCTTTTAAAATTTTTAAATTTATTATAAATATATAAAGTTAGTCCAACTGACCCACAAATTACAATTATTTGGTTTGGTTTTTTAAAGATATTAAAATTAATATTAACATAGACTACTTCAAAAATATTAATCTAGACTATTGAGATAAAGAAATTAGATCAAGAATTTGTTATGAAACTTAATTGATGTAAAATGATATATTAATAAATGAGATTATGATATCACCTATATATATATATATATATATATATATATATATATATATATATATATATAAGTAGGGATGTGTGAAAAGCGTTCACATCCTCATTTTACCCCTAACTTCTCTTTTTAATCTCTATTTTACCCTTTTAATTGATGTTCATGTTAATGGCAAAAGCCCTCTCTCTTTTTTTCCTAACCTTAAAACTTATATGTTACAAAAAGTTAATTAATACATACTCCCTCATTCTTATTTTGCAATCAATTTTAACTTTTCAAGTTTAATTTTGTTTTCCGATAAATGATTTAATAAAATAGTATATGATATTTTAGTTTTAATAAATTATATAACTATTTTTTATTTCTCTTCCATGCTACAATTTCTAAATATTAATAGGAAAATTTTATTTTGAAAAATGATTTCTTTAAATTTTTAGAATTAGTTACTACATTAAAATAATAACTACTAAACACTAATAGATTATTTTGAGCTCAGAATCAAGATAACTCTCATATTGAAAGTCATGTAATTAAATAAAATAACATGATGACAAAATTATTAATTTGGCATGTTTCTTAACATTTAAATAAAAAAAATTATGTTTAATCTACAACAAATTGTTTCATAAGTTTTGGTCTATTATTAATTTTAAAGTTTTCAATTTAATGAAAGTATAAAACATTACTTTAGTTTGAAACAAAAACCTAATTGTAGATTATTAATATGCAAAAATTGATTGCTAATATTATCTATTAATTGTTTGGTTTGTAATGATCTAATATTTTTTTTTGAAAATAAATTTAATATGTTATTAATAATTGTTCAACAATTTGTAGGTCATTCCTCTATGTGATATTAAATGAGAAAGAATAATATAATAATATTTACATTTATTTTCAAACTTAACGTGCCAAATATTTTTTTTATTTGTTACATTATTTTTCAACAATCTAACTATTAGAATTCTTAACAACGTCATTTTAATATCACATGCAATGTATGTGTTAGTTACTAGTTAAAAAGTGAGTGAGAGAGAGAGAGATCATTATGGGAAAAAATTATCTCGTGAGAGATTATTTACTTAAGCTAGAACTTTATTCAAATCTCATGTCAATAGAAGAGAGATTAATTCAAAAAAAAAAAAAAGAAGGAAAAAGCAAAGATTGAGATTACTATGAGGCAACAACTATGCACTCAACCAATATATATATATATATATATATATATATATATATATATATATATATATATATCTGTGTGTGTATAATAAGAAGTGAGATTATTATGACAAAAAATTTATGTACTCACACAAAAACTATTTTCTCATAATAATCTCTTTTATATATATATATATATATATATATATATATATATATATATATATACCATAATCTCATTTATTGTTTCATTTTACATTAATTAAGTTTCAAAACAAATTCTTAATCGAATTTCTTTATCTCATTAGTCCATATTAATATATTTAGAAGTAGTCTGTGATAATATTAATTGCAATGTCTTCAAAAAAAATAATAATAATAATAATAATAATAATAATAATAATAATAATAATAATTGTAATTTATGTGTAAGTTGGACCAACTTAATATATTTACAATAAATTTCAAATTTTTAAAAGATAAAAAATTATATATTGATATTATAGTCATCTCAAAACTCTCAATGAGTCTAATAATATAAAGTCAAGATTTTTTTTAGTCATATATTGTTTGGATTTGTAGTTAAAAATTAACTAAAAAGAAAATGTGAGAGAATATTTATTTTGGGGGAGTGGTGGAGCATGAGGAGCGGGGAGAGAGAGAGAGAGCTAGGTGAGTCGCATTGGCTTTACTACCATTAACCCTCTTAATAGGGGTTCAGATAACCCCGTTAAAGAGGGTGATAAAAGTCATATATACCCTTTTAGTTTCTCTAACTTTGTGTTTGCTCTTTTTTATCTACGTTTCATGTCCGCCATGTTTGATTACTTGTTTCTTCGTTGGCATTTATTTTCATAATATGTGGATTTGAATAAATGGGCGTATTGTCACGCCCCGGGAGTTTGACTAGCAATGGATCGGGTCACTTGCGCATGGATGGGCGCTATGGTGCACGAGGCGTGCACGAAAGGTATGGACGGAACCATGATCGGGGCACGACGCCTAAGTCACGTAGGGACGAAGGCAAGGGATCATGCATGAAGGGCCGATCATGGACGCGGGCGAGATCATCCGAGGAGGCGTTGAGGCTAATGAAAGATTCCGGAAGGTTACGGGACTTGGTCGAGCGAGTACGTTCCGGAAGGATCCATGGTCGAGCACTCAAGGAAGCTTCTAGGACGTTGCGGGAAGTAACGAGACGAGTCGGGATTCTAGAGACTTCCAAGAGATAAGCTTTTGTAGACAAGTCTAGAACATTCATGTACATACTTGATATAGTAGAGAAAGGTATGGAAATGTATAGAAGTTCATAAAATGGTCTAGAAGGTCTAGGATGTTCTAGAGGCTCGATCATAGCCGTTGATTAGGATTGATCTCCACCGTCCATTCCAAAGGAGGTGGAAGAGATTTGCCTATAAATAGATGGTAGGCCTTCATTTGTAACGATCCAAGGGAAGGGTGATTCAAGAGTGAGAGCTTGAGTGAGCATTGTTGTAAGTGATCTCTAGAGGTAGAGATTGTGAGGAACACTTGTACGAGAGCTCGAGGGGTCGAGTAGTTACAAGTTGTTGTAATCATCTTTGGAGTTAATACAAAGGGTTGTATTACTCTACTACTTGTGTACTTGCCGGTTTTCCCTTAAGTTAGCACTTTAGTAGTGCATCGAGGGGTCGAAGGCTGCTTCACTAGCAATCACAGTGGTGGTTCGAGGGGTGAAGGCCGCACGGAGTTAGCGAAAACTCTAAGTCCGTGACAGTATGCTGCGAATGATCAAGTCGATTCCAATTATGGCGAGGTTTTTTCTAATTAGTTTTTCTGATATGGGTGAGGCCCATGATGGGCAATCAATGATCAAAGACTAAGGACGCATTGGTAATGTTACTAGAGAGCATTAGTCAGATCCATGTGGTAAAGTCAAACCCACGTGGCAACACTAGGAGTTAGGCGATGGCACCAGGGGTCACTAGGCAACCTATGCCGACCCGCCGAGGCACCAACATTCAGGTAAACCCCAAGGGAGCCAGTAGTAGGTGAGCCCACATGCAAGAAGCGGCCGATGGGATGGGCGGGTGAGTCTACGTGCGAAAAGCAGCTGACAGGATTGTAATCATGACAGCTTATCACATCCGGCCCCCAACCTACATCCTTAGCACGAGACTAACGACCTATAGTATTCGAACACGTGGATCAGTCATCATATCCAGCCAACCACCACCTTTATGAAGAAGCAGGTAAAAATAGAAGAAAAAAATGACCCTGAAAGGTAAGTGATTTACTCCTAAATCTATTCTTGTATATTCGCCGACTCATAAGAAGTCTAACTATAAAGAGTGGGTCTTCGGAGTGCCCGGTTCAAGCGCCCACGGTATCACCCACGCTCAAATTATCATCCCTTATCGCAAGATGGCTGACTGGACCGTCACAGCCCGTACGGTAGCTGCTCCTTCCGCTCCCTGAGAGGAGGTTGCAGGTGGTCAACGGCCGCAAACACATGTTCTAGCGTGCAGGTGAACGGAGGGAAAAGATAGAGGTAAGGAGTAACTGTGGGCCCCATTTTTGGAGATCAACAGGTAATGTAAATGGTGAGGTTGTGTAGAATTTTTTAATCGGAGAGAACCTTCATAAGATGGAGCTGTGGTAAAGCTCTTAGTACCTCGATTGAGAGAGGTGAAGTAGTGAAAGAGATACACTCATTGATCACTCCACTTCTTTCATGATGTCATATTCGCATATGATCCTTTTAATGATATCTTTTTTTACTTAATCGTACATATATGGTAAACTTTATCAAAAAACCTACTTAAATTATCCTGTGATGTGCTCATATTTCTGTGTAGCATCATTTCTAACTGTGTTATCTTATACTCTCGGTTGATTCTTTAGTTCATTGTGTTGTTTTAATAGTTTACTTGTTGGACTACAAGAGATATTCATCTATAGTTTGGATTTATCACGTACGGGGCAAAGGAATGAAAATGGCAAAGAAGGATATGATCAGCTTACCGAATCTGGAGGGGTATTTCGTCATTTCATCCAATGGCTTAAATATATCAGCATAAACAAATTGGGTGCCACTTGTTTCCATAGTCTTTAATTTTCTCTGCAACTTCTGGTTGTAATTAACTGCGACGTAGGACAACGATTCAATACATCTGCGACCTTGGAATAAATTGCGGGAATTTAGTGTAATTACAGATGGCAAGCATCCCATTGGTGGAAGCCCCACGACAACTATTGTTCGAGCTCCGTGCTCCAATAGGCCCTGTGCACAATAATGGTCATTAATTCAATTCAATATATGCATCACCAAGTTGGCAAGTTGTCCTAGTCGGTCCTAAAAATCCTTGTTAGCGTTTGTGATATACCCCACTTCGTAACAGAGGTTAATTGTTAATTCTTTTTCAAAGTCAAGCGGACCACAAGAACAACATCAAAATAAATAAATAAATAAAATAAAATATAAAAAATCACAAACATATAAAAAGGTAGTGAAGGGCCAAATTAGAAGTGACAAAAAGCGGGTTTAAAAAGTGACACAAAAAAATAACCATAAAAAATTAATAAAATTTAAACCCATGCGATTACAAGGGATTTGTCCAGGTAACCCACATGGACGTAAAAACAAACAATTAAAAAAAAAGTGGTCAACTGCTTAGCGGCCGAAATACGTAAATAGGATCCATTCAAAGTCTGAATCATCGGTTTTCCAATCAAACCGATCGTCCCATCCAAATTTAAATATATATATATTTCAGTGTACAAAAATATGTATACACCATGCTGGAGATTTTTATTGGAAGGAAACTTTGTCAAACACATAAGTATTTTGTGAAGCAAATGTCACCTTTAACCCCAATTTTCATTCGAAGGAAACTTGGTCAAACACTCATAAATATTTTGTGAGGCAAATGTCACCTCCAACCCGCACCCTTCACGCCCTAAAAGTCGTTCCACCGACTTATTAGAAGCTTACGTGGGTGGTGATGGCAGGGCCACATCCACCCACCCAACCACAATAGTGATAATCGGTCATTTTCTCTTAAAGCTCTTATAGGGTCGAATAAGTTTTTAGTTAAATTATATTTTTGAACGAAATTATCCCCTTTCCTCCCGGATTCATGGGGGGAGGGATAATTTGGTACAAAATATACTTAACCTAACACTTTAGCTAAAACATTAATTCTATATTTATTGTTCCTCTTATATCTGTAATTGCACATGTTACAGCTGATAATTTATTATTATTTTTTTATTTTGCGCCCTTTTTGACTAGGGACATTGGAGCAAAGATAGGATTGAGGATTTGAACTCGAGGCCTTTTTGGGTAAGGGGTTGAACCTTTAACTACAAAACAAACTCCTTAATCTTTCTTTGAAACAAATATAGCTTCCTTTTTCTTTGAATAAGAAATAACACAAATGATCAAGTGCCAACATGTGTCTCCCTGATGGTACGTGATACATACTCATCATTCGATCACATATAGGCACCGGATTGTAAGCGTAAGAAATAAATACAATTTTGCTTCTAAAAATTGTAATCTATTTTTCTTATCCAAGATCCTAAGCAAGTATAAATCAATCGTTTTCTTTATTTCCTTTCTTCTTTTTTTTTTTTTTCTCACTCTTGAATTATTATAACATCAGTTGTGTCTGTTACTTTCCAATTATGTTAAGTCATAAACTTGATTGGGGTCCAATTTTTTTAAAATTTTCAAGTTTTTTCAATTTTTTCTTTCTCCTAAATCAATCACATCCACATATCTCATCATATTCACAAATCTCAACTACTCAATTCCACTCATTTTCTTTCCTTTTTACATTAAAAATTATTAAAAATCATTAAAAAACACTCACAATCACCCTTATAGCGACTCATGATCCTCACCAATATTAATTATAAATATATGGCTCGTACGTTTGTCAGTATGTAGCTACGCAGCTAGTTTGATAGTGACAGCTGAACAAACCTGTGAGAATTGTTGGACGTGCTGCAGCAAAAATTGGTGGTAAGCAGAAATAGTATAAACTTGACGCCGAAGGGGGGAGCCGTAGTAATTGACCACAAAGTCATTTGTGCCACAGCTTATAACAAACTTAGCCTTATTTATCAATTTTTTTGTTCTTTGCTTTCCAATGGCTAGTTCCATTCTTGCCATGTATTCCTTAAAATATTCTAGCTGTTTTTGCATCGAAATTACACCCTGTTCAAAGTACATCAACGTCAATGGATTACCAATATTCATTATACTGAAGTATTAGTAAAAGTGAATCATAGATAAGTGAGTTTACATTGCTAAGCATACACTCATGCTTAATTTGACAGTATAATTCTTGTCCATATAAGTTCGCAGCTATTCGGCTACTGGAGTAATGCTATAATTAATTAAGTACATACACTTTTGTGTCACAAACGGTTAAATTAATTTCTATTTTTAGCCCTTATTTAATTTGTAAGTTGACCTGAAAATGAAAGATAAATACTCTATCTATCCGATTTTGATAGGTATGATTTGATTTTTATACGGATTAAGAATTTGAAATGAATATTTGCTTGAAAGGTAAATTTTATTTGTATATTTCTCAATATAAACCTATATTAAATATGATAATTTACTTTTATTAATGACCATACACAATAGATAGGGATAGATTAGGAAATGAAAAAATTAAATTTATACTGATAAATAAAGTAGCCTGTATTTTAAGACGGACAAAAAAGAAAATCAAGATTATCAAAATGGAACGGGGGGAGTAAGAATTTAAGTGAGTGTGATATTAAGTTGTGTGTATTTATGACTTTGTTGTTGGCAATGTTTTGAAAAACAGACCGGCCGATCATAAAACAAGAAAAATCAACGGGCTAATGACTAAAAGGTTGAAATAGGTTGAACTGAAATTGGATATATTTAATTAAAATTTAAAATTTTAATTTTTATACTAAAAAAAGACCAAAAAAAAAAAATTATTTATTTGTGAAGTTTCTCGATTTTCTCTATTTCCCCCCGATTTCAACGGTTTTTAACCAATTTTGATTCGGTTAAAGTAAATATAAGTAACTTTTTAAAATTCAGTTGATAACATGTTCATTCGGATTCAATGAAGTTCTTGGTTAACGAGTAAATAAAGTACTGAATGCAATTAGCATGCATGTGAAACAAATGAAATTTAATGTGAATAGAAAAAAGACGTAAAAGTAGCAAATGCAATTAGCGTACATGTGAAATAAACTAACTTAAAACTTTTTGTATGCCTTTCTTTATTTTGACCACACTACAGGAGGATTCCGTCTTTTTTTTTTGGCGCCATGCAATCAATTGCCACGTGTTCTGTGATCGATTGATTCCTATTTTCAACAACTTTACTTCCAGTCTTCAATAATGAAACGTGAGAGAGGGAGAGAGAGAGAGAGTGAGGGAGAGATTGTACACTGAGGGTTGTCGTGAGCGGATCGAACCCCGAACCGGCAGAGGCAAAAGAAACGCCAGTCATCAACTCTTCCAAGCTTAATGTCGGGTCCAAGTAAGGGGGCACATACTCTTTTGTCCCAGCATAAGAAGCTGAAACACATAATTAACCTTTGATATGTTATCAACACTAAATTAAGACATTGTGTGACCAAAAAAAAAAAACAAAAAACACTAAATTAATTAAGACACATTACAAGAATTTGTACACCCTCGAGTCTGCACTAGATATATATAAAATGACTATTTTATCCTCTTTCACTATTGAAACATAATTTTTCGAGGCGACATTCGTTCTTGTAGCTTCGTGTTTGTAGAACAATAGCAACGACATACTTGTCCTTGTAGAGTCATGGTAACGACACCACTGCTATTACTCTATAAGTACGAGGCTATAAGGACGATTGACCCGCTTCATAAGGGCTCAGTTTCTTATAGTGTTTTCCATTCTAAGTAAGTGATAAATCTCGTGGTAGATGAGGTGGTACGTGTAGCACTATCCATCCATCAGAAATTTGCATGAATAAGAAACGAAGCAGAAAAGTTAATTGATGTTAGTTACCGATGAAATCAGTGACGAGGCGACCATTGGTGAACCTTCCTGTGGGAATGTGGTTGACGAAATCCATTCCGTAAGGTGGAAAATTGCCTTTAATAGTAGTTTGCCAGTAATTATTGTTGCCAGGATCAACTGTTGAATCCCCGAAAACCAAAATGGCAGAAATCGAATTATTGAATGGCATAATATTCTTGCTAGTTGAACTTCCAGCTTCAGCATTATTACTGTATATTAATGGTTGAAGGATGACAAATAGATAAAGAGACAGAAACAGCCTGGAGGGAGGCCACATATTTTTTTCACAAAACAATGTGTGCAGCTTCTTGTATTTATACATTGAAACCATATATGAGGACTATATATATATGTATAACATTTTTGAATTTTGTTACTATTATTATTATTTTTTATTTTTTTTAATTTTTTGATAAAGCATTAGAAGGATGGCACTGGGCTTAGGTGGCCTACCGTACGGCCCTAAAAAATTAATGGATCAGCCCGTAGGCCCCCAAAACACAGATTAGTTAAAAGGTTCCCAAAAGAGTAATCTTTAACTTTTGACAATACTAGATCATTTGTTATACTAATTAGCCCAGATAGTCTATATTGTAATTGTTTGATACTTCGATCAACTTGTACATGTTTGGAAATTAGAAGCATCACATGGATTCGGATACCAATGAGCAAGAGGCACTACTGGTTACAGTTGGTTCTGCCTATAGTAACCTATCCAAATTAAAGTGAATAAAATCTTATTTTCAATCAATAATATATTCTAAGAGAAGTTCAATGGGATTGACAATAATATATTTAAAATAACTATTTAGAAAAGATTGACTGTAATAGTTGAATTGCCAGATATTTTTTCTCAAATGAACTTAAGTTTTACATTACTATTATTGTTATTTTGGAAGTTTTTATTTAGTACAAAGTTAATTTTAGTTATGATCACTCTACAAGTTTTTTTTTTTTTTTTTGCATTTTGGCGTGTGGGTGGGTGGGGTGGGGGTAATCTTTCAATCATTTATTGAAGGCCCTAGTATACACTTTTGCCTAGTGCACACCATGGAATTCTCATGACTGCTAGTGTAGAATTATGCCATCGTAGTTTTCAATTCTCCACCAAGGCACGTTCATGAGGGTTAGGTCTTGCTCTTAGTAGTTTTCACATCCGTGCGATGCATGGGAGTAAAACTGTATATATAAGTTGATTAAAAATGAAATATTTAACACACGCAAGTGTGTAAAACTGCGTATGTTGATTGAAAATAAAATATTTGATACATAATTCTCATTTGTACTTAATTAATTGAACATGTGTATTAAATTTATGTTCCACATATCATATAATTACATATATACTAATAACAAATATGTATAATGTTATGTTATATCAATAAATTGTTTACAATCTAAACTACGTATATAGGAATAAAGTGATTAAATAATTGTCTTATGTCACAAAAACCTGTAGAAGGAGAACTAGTGAAATTAAAAAGTAAAACTATATAAAGAAACAAACACACGCAATTTGAAATTATCTAGAAAAATAGAAAAAAAAAACATAGAACGAAATATAAAATAATAGTTCAACCTTTTTTCAATATATGCATAGTATCGAAGCATGATCTGTATTCGTTGACATCACTAATATACCGATTTTAGTTTCAACTCATGATTGTAAACTCAAATATTGTGCCCTATTTACAAATTCTATTTAATATCACTTGGTGCAAAGAAATGATTTCTCTCAGAAATATAAATTTAATAAAATTATAAACATCTGCCAATATAATTATCGTAATGAATTATTCTAACATGATAATAGAATAATAAATAAAGCAATTCTTAAAATATATAAATCACAAAAGTTGATTTATCTCAGTTCCATTATTTAGTTGTGGGACAACAAAAGAAAAAAAAGGCACATAAGCAATTCTCCAACAAATTGTATCAATAATTAACTTTTGATACTATAATTTAATTATGAATGTAAAAATATTTTTGACAAGAATTTTCACATATTTTAATTCCCATATTATAATAAAAATATTACAATTTATGATTCCTCATATATTGAATTAAATACTCATTTCACTCTATTTATGGCATATTAAATATTTTCAATAATAATTTTCCAATATTTATAATTGGACATTTAAAAAAATATAGAGTAAAAAATGTAGTATTTTCACAATCGTGTTTATGAGAATTATATTTACTTCGAATCTAATTTTTAATTTAAATACTTTGTATATAAATAAATACATAGTTTACAGTCATGCACCATATATTTACAAATTTATTTTCATATTATTGTATCATTATTTGAAAATTTATCACAAAAGTGTGAGGTATTAAAAATATGAAAATACTTTATATGTTGTAAATAAATAGTAATAATTTGAAAATATTCCAATAAAAAAATTAAAATTATAAGAATTAAAAATTAATTGATAGAATTGGCAATTGATATAATAAATTTATTAAGTTGTTACTGAATACTAAATTCAACTTCAATTATGAAATAAGAATTATTTTGTAACCAATAATTATTATTATTTTGGGTAAATAAAAATTATTATTAGAGCAACCAATAAAATGGCAGTTGTAATAGGTTAAATTAATGTGTCAATGAAATTAAAACACCTAAATAGTATTGGTTCAAATGGTACGACACCGTTATTCTACCTAAGACTAAGGGACCTTATGTTCGAGTCTTAAAACTGATAGGGTGTTAGGCAATCCTTTAAAAAAATTTTTACCACTTTTTATCACTTTTTGATCTATTATTTCTTTCTCCTAAATCAATCATATCCACATATCACATAACATCCATAAATCTCCACCATTCAACTCCACTCATTCTTTCTCATCCTTTACATTAAAAACTTTTAAAAATCATTAAAAATCAACCCCTATCATCCATACATCAATTTTTAATAAATATACCTAATGGAGATTCCAACTCAAAAAGACTCTAGAATAACAGTTAAAATCTTAACACTTGGCAACAATACAACAAAACAGTTAATATATCTAAAACAGAAGTTAACTATATCCTAAAACCATTAGACCACTGGCTACAAATGTAGACAATTTAAATTGACTCTAAGGAGGGCATATTCAATTGAGATTTTAAAAGAGTTTCAAAGACTTTTAAGGAATTTGATGGATTTGGAAAAGTTTGGGTATATTCAATTGAGATTTTTAAAAGTTAATTAAAATATTGGGAGTTTTCAATATAGATTTTTATAAACTTTTTAAAAGTACATTAAAGTGACACTAGTACAAAAGGAGATTAGGTGTCGCACATTGGGTGACGGTTGTTTAAAAAAAAGGCCACCCAAAGGCTTAGGATGGCGGTTGTCACAAAAAACCGTCACCCAAAAGTAAATATAAATTTAAAAAAAAAAGAAAAAAAAACAAAGGGTGGCGGTTGTAGAACGAAACCGCCACCCAATGCTAAAACGGGTGGCGGTTGTTACTGTACAATAAAAAAAAAAAAAGACCTACGGTGGCGGTTGTTGACTAACAACCGCCACCTAAAAGTATAAAAAAAAAAAAAAAAACTTAGAGTGGCGGTTGTTATTAACAACCGCCACCCAAAATGCGAAAAAATTTGAAATTCAAAATTTTAAAATTCACTTTGGGTGGCGGTTGTTATTTAACAACCGCCACCCGTTATTGAACCAGTGATTAATAAATACCAGAAACACACGATCTACATCATTATTTTTGCTTTCTTCATCATTTTATGCTAATGTTCTTTGCAAATTGGAACTGCAATTGGTGCAAGGTAAACTTCTTCTACCTATTACTTTCAAATTCGTGTATTTTTTAAAGTTAGATTTAAAAAAATAATAATAGTTAATATTTTTTTTTTTCGAGTTTTGGGTATGCAAACTTTAAATGGCCATAACTTTTGCATACGATGTCCGTTTTCAGCCCACGAGTACATTCCGGAATCGTCGCGACGAGATCTATGAAACTCACCGCTATTGCCGTGACCCCATGTTTCAAGCCGATCTGAAGTCGTTTAAGGCCTCAAAACGCCATTTTTAGTTTTTCATTTCGTATTTTCGTTTTTTAGTTGTTGTTCATTTTTAGTTAGTTAAGAACATCTTTTGTTGTAATTGTAATTGGAGGTGATTCACTTTGAATAAAAATTATTTTATTCTTATTTGTTAATTATTTCGTTATCAGTTGCAACCCTAATACTATGTTTGTAGTAGATCTAAAAAAAAAAAGGAACTTAGGGTGGTGGTTGTTCAACAACCGCCACCCTATGTTCAACAACCGCCACCCTAAATCTTAAAAAAATAAATAAAAATACTTAGGGTGGCGGTTGTTGACTAACAACTGACACCCTAAGTCTAAAAAAAAAAAAAAGATTTAGGGTGGCGGTTCTAACCAAACAACCGCCACCCTAAGTTGTTTTGGGTGGCGTTTTTACAATCGCCACCCTAAATCCGACATTGGGTGTCGCCATTTTGGGTGGCGCCCAATTAACCGTCACCCTAAGTATTAAAACAACCGCCACCCTAAATCTTATCTGTACTAGTGAAACTTGATATATGTTCTGACATGCTGATTAAACATGAGATAGCTTTTTTATTTTGGTTCATAAATTATATAAAAATGTTGTTAAACCTCTTTGCAATAGTTATGTATTTTTTGTAGTTAAAAAATTATTATCTTTTTAGAAAAATATTGTAGAGGCAATAATTAATTATTATGCTGTTAAAAAATTAATTATTACTAATTTCTATTTTTGAAACAATAATAATTTAATGAGAAAAGATAATAAAAGACTAATTTAAATAAGTTTAATAATATTTATTTTATGAAACCCAAATCTGGATTGTTAAATGAATTCTAAAGAAATCCAGTAAAAGTTTGGAAATAGAAGTCTTTCCAAATCCATTGAAGATTTTGATGGATTCTGTGAAAATCTAAAGAAGTCTATCAAAATTCAATAAAAGTCAATTAAATTTCATAAAAATCATTCAATTTAGAAATCTATTAAAATCCTTATAAATCCAAATTAAATACAACCCCCTAAGATATTCTTCTATATAAGCAATTGTTTATTCTAACTTGGTAACTTTCGTACATGTATTATTTTGTGCTCCCTCCGTCTCACATATATAGTCCACTTAAGCTTTTACACAAGGATTAAGAATGGTGTTGGAAAAGTAAATTTACAAACAAATTTCATTTAATGCCCTTATTTAAATGAATAGAATTTAAATGAATAGAAGTCATAAATAGGTTTATATTTTCAATTATATAGGCCGAGTATAATTGTAAATGAATATGAAAAAATGCTACTAAATATAGAAATGAGACTTTATATGTGGGACAATCCAAAAAGAAAAGTGGACTATATATGTGGGATGGGGGGAATATCTAATATGAATATGCGCTCTTTAATAGGTTAATTACGGAATCAAATATTTTTAACTAATTAAATTATTTTTTCAAAAAAAATAATTAAATATTGTATGATGTTTATCAAATTTTGTTGCGGCCCTAGTAAGTGGACCATCAGCATGAATTGCCTTTTTCTTTTTATTTGTTTTCCATTTTTTAAACATCCGCATAAATGATGTCGCTTGTTATATATGTCTCTCAATGTGTTTAATTGACATTTTTCTTTTTCTACTAGTTGTTCCACTCGTGCGTTGCACGGAAACAAATTTTCAACTAATAACATATTGATAAATATTAGTAATATTAACATAAATCCTAAAAAATTAATTAAATTAAACAATGAGTTACATCAATAAACTTAAAGAGATGACTAGCTTGCTCCAGTTTTCTTTGTCTTTCATTATGGCTATTGAAAGAGACGATTCGCTTCAATCTGTGGGTGTGAGATTAGATGGAAACAATTATTTGTATTAGAGTTATGCACTAATACACAATTGGCTTTAGGAGACGCCTATTGGGTGGCGTTTTTAATGAAAACACCACCATTGATTCTTATGCTGAAGAAAGGGTGGCGGTTGTGTTGAAATCCGCCACCCTATGGTGTGGATCGGGCGGTGGTTGTACACACAAACGCCACCCCAAACAAAAAAATTAAAAAAAGAAATTATAACAATTAGGGTGGCGGTTGTACACACAACCGCCACCCTAAATCAACAAATTGAAAAAAATAAAAATAAATAAAACATTTAGGGTGGCGGTTGTAAACAAAACCGCCACCCTAAACCATGAAATTTTTTTAAAAATAAAAAATAAAAAACTTAGGGTGGCTATTGTACACACAACCGGCACCCTAAGTCAAAGAAATTAAAAAAAAGAATAACATTGGGTGGCGGTTGTAACTACACAACCGCCACCGTATAATAACTTAGGATGGCGGTTGTAGTACAACCGCCACCCTAAACTAAACATTAATAAAAACATAATCGGCCATGAAGATCCCCAATATTGACGAAAACCAGCAGCCATGTTCAGCGAGAAATACACTGCAAAATGGCAAAATTCAACCGAAATTCCATCATTTAGACGGATTTGGCTGCAAATTGGTCATGGGTTGGAGCTATATTTGAAGTAAGAATCTTCCCCTTGATGTATTTCTCCAAATTTTGAGTATTTTGAGGAATTTAACATGTGCAATTGTAGGTATTTTGTTGAAATCGGATTTGGGGCAATTTTGGTTGTTGTTGAAGCCACATTTGAAGAAAGCTTGTCCTCTCCCTATCAATTGGTGATATATTTTCATATTTTGAAGGTTAGAAAATATCATCCCCAAATTCTATTGTTAATTTGTTGCTATTAGATGTGTTTTTTGTTCAAATTTTCCTATATTATTTGTTGCAATGGACATATACTTGGGATTTATATATATTATTATTGAGTTAGTGTATTATGATAGGTAGATTGGTTAGTATTATTTAGTTAAGTAATTTTATTGATTAATTTTGGAGGAATTATAAATAACTCATAAGAAAATTTGAAAAATGAATTATTAATATGGTTATTAAAATTGATATTTAATGAAATAATATTATTTTTAATTTTTTGATACGTTCCTAATTTATTTAGTATATTCTACGCATGACAAAATAATGCATGCAATATTTGTAAATTATCTTGAATTATATTTTAATACGTAATAAATAAATTAATATTAAATTTATATAGATATAAATTATTAAAAAAGAGCATGGGAATACTTTTATATTATTTAAATAAATTAAGGTAATAACATTTTTGTATTTATTATATTTATATATATAATAATGATTATAATTTATTAAAATTATAGTAATTAGTATTCTATGTACGTATGATAAAATAATGCATGTAATATTTATAAATTATGTTGAACTATATTTTAATATGTAATAAATAAATTAAAATTAATTTTATATAAATATAATTTATTAGAAATGATCATGAGAATAATATTATTTCAATAAAAGTAATAACAATTTCGAAGTCATTATATTTATATAATTAGAATGACTATAATTTATTACAATTATAGCAATTGGTTTAAGAATAGAACTATTTAATATCATTTTAATTAATATAGTCATTCTATTAGTTTTGTGGTGTAAATAAATCAAATTGTCGAATTGCTTTTTCATCTTTTTGTTACCCTGGTTGATTTTATTTATTGTATTACACCGCACTTCACATGCATGCATTGAGCTTAGAAAACTATTTGAAGATGATCTTGTATATCGTTAACTGTGCACGCATTGTTGCTCAGTTTAAGATGTACAAGATTATCTTTGAATTCTCCAAATGGAGAGTTTGTCATCTCTCTGCGTAAATCGAACTGTGACAAATTTAATATTTTGTGTAGACGGTTATGTATTTACGTTAATTTCAGTAGTATCCTCCTTTGTTCTCAGGTGTGAATTACGTTTACGTGAATTGCACACTTAGGAGAACTAAGAGAAGATCTTTGTCGAAATTCTGATAAAATACTATACTAGTTTTACACAAAAATCACAGTTCGATATTACGCAGATAGATGACGAATGGTTTAGGTCCCTACCCTTTCGATTAGATATGGAGTTATAAGGCAGATTTACAATATTTTCATTACACTCTTAGGAAGCGAAAAATAACGAGACTATACGTAATGATATTATTACATGGTTAATTGTGGAAAAATAACTCTATAGGTCGTTTGAAATGGATCGGAGTTGGATGTATGGAGGTCATACTTCTCTTCAATATGTAAATGGAGTTATTGAGTTTTTGAAATGCGTTGAGGATGACAGAAAGAAATATAAGAAAGATAAGATTGTCTGTCCTTGTTCAGTGTGTAATAATACTGTTGGTTATGACACCCCTACGGAAGTGAGAAACCATTTATTTAAAAACGGGTTTTAGATAGGTTACATGTGTTGGTTTTGGCATGGTGAGCAAATAGTGGCTGGTACGAGCAGTGGTGGCAATGTTGGTGGTGGCAACGATGGTGGGCATATTAATAAAAATAAGTTGTGCAGTGGCAACGACGGTCATGAGGAAAATATAGACATGAATGTGGAGTACGATCGTTTGGATGAAATGTTGCGTGACGTGCAAGATGATTTCATTGATAGGCCCCATGAGTTCGATAAATTGTTTGCCGATTCCGAAAAACCTTTATACCCTGGTTGTGTAAAATACAGCAAGTTATCAACTGTGTTCAAATTGTTTAGTTTGAAAGCGAAAAGTGCGTGGAGTGATCGGAGTTTCACAGCGTTATTGGAGCTTTTAGTAGATATGCTTCCGGATCATAATGAGTTGCCTAACTCAACGTACAAGGCAAAGAAGATGTTATGCCCATTGGGTATGGAGATTGAGAAGATAGACGCTTGTGCAAATTATTGTATATTGTATCGGAATGAGTACAGAGATTTGAATGTGTGTCTGAAGTGTGGGGTATCGAGGTATAAGAGAAAGAACCGCAATGATAGTTGCGCGGGTAAGAACGACCCTCCAGCAAAGGTATTATGGTATTTACCTATCATTCCAAGGTTTAAGTGCTTGTTTGCAAATACAGATGCTGCAGCCAAATTGTTGTGGCATGCAGAATGGAGGAAAAAAGGATGGAAAACTAAGACATCTAGCTGATTCCCCTGAATGGTGCAATTTCAATAGGAGATTTCGAGATTTTGGGGATGAAGACAGGAATCTTCGTCTCGGATTATGTACAGATGGAATGAATCTACACGGTGACATGAGCAGTCGGCATAGCACTTGGCCGGTACTTTTGGTGATCTATCATCTCCCTCCCTGGCTATCTATGAAGCGCAAATACATGATGATTTCATTGCTAATCTCACATCCGAAACAACCAGGCAATGATATCGACGTGTATTTAGCACCTCTAGTTAATGATCTAAGGAGGTTGTTGGAGGAGGGTGCGGAGGTGTTTGATGCTAATCTTTGGGAGAATTTTAATTTACGTGCAATGCTATTTTGTACCATAAATGATCTTCCAGCTTTTGGTAACTTGTCGGGTTACACAATTAAAGGTGGTAAGGCATATCCCTTGTGCGAAGACGCCACTTGTAGCCTATATTTGAATAATTGCAAGAAAAATGTGTACATGGATCATCGGATTTTTCTTCCAAAAAATCATAGATATCGAAAAAATAAAGAGGATTTCAATGGGAAAATCGAGAATCGGGTCACACGATTGCCATTGTCCGGGGAAGAGGTTTTCGAATGAGTTAAAGATATTTCAGTTCAGTTAGGTAAGACTTTTAAGCAGACTAAAAAAAGTATGTGGAAGAAGAGATCGATTTTTTGGGATTTACCTTATTGGAAGTATTTAGAGGTGAGACATTGTATCGATTTCATGCACGTAGAGAAGAATGCTTGGGAAAATATCATCGGACGTTGCTAAACATTCCAGGCAAGACGAAAGATTCTGTCAATGCTAGAAAGGACATGGTGGATTTGGGAATAAGGCCAAAGTTAGCACCTACTGAAGAGACGGGGAAGCGCCCATTCTTACCGGCGGCTTGCTACACTCTGTCTAAGAAAGAAAAACAATTTTTTTGTGAATGTTTGAGAGGGGTAAAAGTTCCATCAGGTTATTCATCAAATATTCGGCGGTTTGTGTCGATGGAGGACTTGAAGTTGGTTGGATTGAAGTCTCATGATTTTCATATTATGATGCAGCAGCTTTTGCCGATTGTTATTCGCGGTATATTGCCTGAAAATGTCAAGCGCGTAATTACACAACTTTGTTTTTTCTTCAATGCAATATTCAATAAGGTTATTGATCCAGATGAGTTAGATAGACTGCAGGCAAACATTGTTGTCACCATCTGTCAACTTGAAATGTATTTTCCACCATCTTTTTTCGATGTCATGGTGCACTTGGTTATTCACTTGGTTCGACAAATTAAGCAGTTAGGTCCGATATTCTTGCACAATATGTATCCATTTGAACGGTTTATGGGTGTCCTGAAGGGATATGTGAGAAATCGACAGACCGTAGGGCGTGATCGTGAGAAGGTTATGTTGCTGAAGAAGTCATTGAATTTTGTACTGATTACCTAGCAAAAGTCGAACCTATTGGTATTCCGATATCTCGACATGAGGGAAGGCTTGACGGTAAGGGCATTGTTGGACGCAAGCTGATCGATCCCACTGCTGAAGACCTAGCCAAAGCTCATCTTCTCATTTTGCATCATCTTGCTGTGGTTCAACCATACTTCGATGACCACATGACAGTTTTAAGGGCGGAGAATCCTTTGAAAGGCGAAAGGTGGTTGGTTGGTGAACATAATCGTTGTTTCCCAAAATGGTTTAAAGATAAAGTTATGAATCGGTTGACACATGCGCCGGAAATGATTGAAGAGACGGTGAAGTGGTTGGCTTACGGGCACGCATCGCGTGTGATATCTTACCAGGGATATGAGATTAACTGGTATACATTTTATACAAAAGGTCAAGATAATAAAAGCATGATGCAAAACAGTGGAGTGTCACAGGTGGCAGTATCGACTAATAATAGGGTCGATACGTACTACGGTATCATTGAAGAAATTTGGGAACTTGATTACACGAAGTTTCCAATGTGCGTATTTCGATGCAAGTGGGTGGACAACACCCGGGGTGTATCGATAGACAAATTGGGCTTCAGTAGGTAGATTTTTCTCGGGTTGGAAGTCGGAATGATCCATTTATACTTGCATCACAAGCTAAGCAAGTGTTTTACATTACTGATCCGAGCGATGCAAAGTGGTCAGTTGTCCTCCAAGGGAAGCGATGCATTGTTGGGATCGGTGATGTGGTTGATGAAGATGAATATGACCACTGGGATGAAATGTAATACCCTGTCCGTTTATGCATGTGATTTATGATGTTATGTGTGATCGTGAGGTGATGAATATGTGTTTGGACCGTTGGTGACTTTGTCATGATGCTATGTACGGTATTAAGTGTCGAAACGGCCTCCCGAGCGGGTAACGAGGCCGCTACAAAATTCTGCAGGATCGAGATTTACGGCCGTAAGTTTATGGTTTACGGCAGTAATTATCGGGTTACGGCCGTAAGGAAGATAGTTACGGCCGTAATTTGTGGAATGAGGAAATGTGCCAAAATTTACAGAGAGGGAATTACGGCCGTATGACTTGGAGATACGGCCGTATTATATGGGTTACGGCCGTAAGGTTTATGGGTTACGGCCGTAATTCTTGAAAGGTGTGATGCATGGATTTACAGAGGCTTTATTACGGTCGTATGGTATTTTAGTACGGCCGTATCATAAGGTTACGGCCGTAAGGTTTACGGGTTACGGCCGTAAATTTGGAAGTTACGGCCGTAAAAGAGGAAGTTACGGCCGTAATTTTAAGTCGGCAGAAACTGTTGGATTGGGTTTTTACACATTAGCTTGGGCTTTTTCCACCATTTTCGACCCCCAACTCCCCAAAACCCTAGAGAACAAGTTCAAGTGTGATTTCAAGACTTTGGCTCGGTATTTGGCTTGTAGATCATTGCTCCAACCCTAGTTACAACCTTGGAATCAAGAGGAAGGAAGGAAGAGAAGAGGGAAGGGAGAAGAGGAATCATCCAACCAATCTCCTAGCTTGGATTCTTATCTTTTGAGGTAGGATTGAGATAGATTATCTATGTAGGAGGTAAGTGGTTACATGAATGATCCTTAGATAGCTATGTATGCAAGTTTCCTTGGCTAATTTCCTAGTTTTGGTGAAGTATGACATGGTTAGCTTGCTATGGTGATTATTCTGGGGTTAGGTGCTTCCTAGCCTTAGTTTATGATATGCTTATGTTGTCACCAAATGCTATGATATGAATGTCTCATCCATGTGCACTCATATGTCATGCGTATTTGGATTGGATTGCCTATCATGTGTTGCGTTAATGTTATGTTTTCGGCCAAATATGGGGACCTACGCCCCAACGAATAATACATCGGTCGAATGGGGGGCCTACGCCCCAATAACCGATAGTATGGCCTCACGGGGGACCTACGCCCCGATGATGTTACGAGGCCGGCCAAATGTTTATAACGGTGCCAATGCTAACACATGATTCGCAATGGCCCGAAAGTAATATGTGATGTTCATGTGCATTGTGTCTCTTCCTACTGAGTCATTATGACTCACGTGTGTTCTTTTCTATGTTTTAGATGAGACTGCGAGTAGGAGGCATGCTGGAGGTGGCGCAGGATCCTCTCATGCGTGAGCTAGTCGACGTGTAGAAATGGGAAGGGAAAAGATTTTGGTGTCATGTGTGTATAAGATTACTCTTTTACAATCTCTTTTGTAACATAACTTTTGGAGCTATCACGTTAGATATATATGCAAATTATCGTTTTTGGGCTTTCATAAAACGTTTGCAAATTGTGTTAGCTCGGTGACGTCACGCAGGTACCGCCCTTCCTAGTACGATGCCGCTGTACGTACTGGGGCTGGTGTTATAGCAGTGGTATCAGAGCAATTACTTTTCCCAATTTCCGCACGTTGAATGATTTCTATGCCCCTCCAAGGTATTGTATATGTTATATGAGTTCGCATGTGACTGAGTTGCTTTGCGTTCTGCCTGGGATATGATGTTATGGGAGTTATATGTTAGGGTTGGATAATCGATGCGGTATTTTCCTTTTGTCTTCTGGATGATAAATGGCAGATGATCAGGCAGCTACTATAGAGAGGCTTACGCGATTGGTTGAGCAGCAATCGCAGATGATGCAACAGATGATGCAGAATTCGAATAACCACAGTGCTGGTGGTAGCAATACGGTGGCTACTTCCGGAGGGGATAAGGCGAAGGAAGATCGGGATAGGGAGATGGCTACAGATCGGTTCCGACGGTTGAACCCTCCAGTATTTGAGGATGCTAGGGACCCTATTGATGCTGAGAACTGGCTACAGAGGATTGAGATGATGTTTGAGTATGCACATATTCCCGATTCTGAGCAGGTGAACTGTGCTACTTTTATGCTTAGGGGTTCGGCCGGTTTTTGGTGGGACTTGATCAAGAAGGAAGAGACGGCGGATGGTGCGATATGGGTGGTGCCTTGGGCTGACTTTTGTGCACGTTTTCGTGCCAAGTATTTCTCGGAGGCTGTGAAGAATGAGAAACTGAATGAGTTTATTCAGTTGCAGTCAGTAGGGGAATATGACGGTGGTGGCTTATGGGAAGAAGTTTGAGGAGTTAGCTCATTTTGCTACTTATATGGTTGATACGCCTAGCCGGAAGATAGCTCGGTTTGTAGCGGGATTGAAACCGGAGTTGGCTCGTGATGTGCAGTTGGCTAGTGTTTCGACCACGAGTTATGCGGAGACATTGGAACGAGCTTATGTAGCCGAGAAGGCGGAGGCTAGAATTATGCAAGCTCGTCTCGGTAAAGGCCAACCAGTTCAGGCGGTTCAAGCTACGCCAGGCTCGGCTCAATCTTCTCAAGGTTCTTCGGCTGGTAACCGGGGACGAGGTTCCAACTTCCGGGGACGAGGTTCCAACTTTCGGGGCCGAGGCAGGGGTTCGACTTACGGCTCGAACTACAAGAGGCCTGCGGATACTACTTCTTCGTCTCAATCTTCGGCGAAGAAGGGATCGGGCTCTCCGTCCCCAACGCAGTGCCCGACATGTGGGAAGGTTCATTCGGGGCGATGTTATTTTGGTACGGACCGATGTTACGGATGTGGGAAGGAAGGGCACATTGTTCGGAATTTCCCGGAGGCGAAGAATCAAGCACCACAGTCTCAGGCACGACCGGCAGGACGGGTTTTTGCTATAGCTCAATCCGATGTTCCGGAGAGAGCTGATGTGATTGCAGGTACCGTTTATATTTCTACTGCTCCCGCATATGCATTGTTTGATTCTGGAGCTATGCATTCATTTATATCCATGTCGTATGCTCGTCGGTTAGTAATGAGTCCGATACCTTTACGGTTTCCTATGGATGTTATTGGACCTATGGGGTTGAATCAGTGTGCTGTGTGGTATTATCCGTCTGTTACGGTGCAAGTTAGGGAGTGTGAGACGTTAGCTAATCTCATTGCCTTGGAAGTTAAAGAGTTTGATGTTATTTGCGGGATGGATTGGCTAACGCAACATGGTATAGTTTTGGATTGTTCTAAGCGTGCTCTTAAGTTTCCAGACGGTGAGGTTGTTTCATTCCCTAGGTTGGAACGGTCGACTAGGGTTGTCATCTCCTCAATAAAGGGTCAGAAACTCATCGAGCATGGGTGTAGTGCATACGTGGCGAGGATGTGTAGTATGGATACGAAGGACGTTAAGACACCATCATCGGTTCCGGTGGTATGTGAGTTTCTCGATGTATTCCCCGACGATCTTGAAGGGTTACCACCAACCCGAGAAGTAGAGTTCCCTATTGAAGTTGTACCGGGAACACTTCTGATCTCTAAGACTACGTATCGTATGGCTCCAGTCGAATTGAAAGAACTCCGAACGCAATTGGATGATTTGATGCAAAAAGGATTCATTCGACCGAGTACTTCGCCTTGGGGTGCTCCGGTCTTGTTTGTTAAGAAAAAGGACGGCTCGATGCGGCTTTGTATGGATTACCGGGAGTTGAATAAGGTGACGATCAAGAATAAGTACCCGTTACCCCGTAATTATGAGTTATTGGATCAACTTCGGGATTCGGCAGTTTACTCGAAGATTGACTTACGGTCCGGGTATCATCAGGTGAAGGTTAAGGAAGATGATATTTCAAAGTCGGCGTTTAGTACTCGATATGGACACTTTGAGTTTCTCGTTATGCCCTTTGGAGTGACGAATGCCCCGGCAGTTTTTATAGATCTCATGAACCGGGTCTTCAAGCCGTACTTGGACAAGTTTGTAATTGCTTCATTGATGACATATTGATCTACTCCAAGACTCGAGAGGAGCACGAGCAGCATCTTCGAATTGTTTTACAAACACTTCGGGAAGAGAAGCTGTATGCGAAGTTTTCCAAGTGTGACTTTTGGGTGGAACAAGTGGTGTTTCTTGGTCATGTCGTACGAAAGGAAGGCATTTTTGTAGACCCTAGTAAGATTGACGCGGTGCTCCAGTGGCCACAACCGACTACTCCCACTGAAGTACGTAGTTTTGTGGGTTTAGCAGGATACTACCGTCGTTTTGTGAAGGATTTCGCTAAGCTTGCGGTGCCCCTTACACAACTTACCCGAAAGAATGTACCTTTCCGGTGGACGGACGAGTGTAAACGTAGTTTTCAGGAGTTGAAGACTCGTCTCACAACGGCACCAGTGTTAGCAATCCCGGATGGCGTTAGTGTGTTTACGCTTTACAGTGATGCTTCTTATCAAGGGCTCGGTTGTGTATTGATGCAGAATGAGAAAGTGATTGCGTATGCTTCCCGCCAACTGAAGAGTTCTGAACGAAATTATCCTACGCATGATTTGGAGCTAGCCGCGATTGTGTTTGCGTTGAAGATTTGGCGACATTATCTTTATGGGGTGAAATGTGAGATTTATACGGACCATAAGAGTTTGAAGTACTTCTTCACCCAGAAAGATCTCAACATGCGCCAACGCCGCTGGTTAGAATTGGTGAAGGATTATGATTGTTCGATTCAATACCATCCCGGGAAAGCCAATGTGGTAGCCGACGCTTTGAGTCGGAAAGAGCCGAAACGACGACCTCGAGAGTTGCAACGAGAGATGGAGAAGTTAGATTTAGAGATCTTGGAACAAGAAGAAGCCCGATTGGCGGCCATGACTCTTCGATCGACGTTGCTTGATCGGATTAAGGATGGGCAGGAAACTGATGATTGGGCAATCAAAAGGAAGAAACGACTTATTGAAAAGCCAAGACCAGAATATCAAGTGCTGAATGGATTTCTGAAATACAAAGACCGGTATTATGTCCCGATAACCGGTAGTCTCCGACAAGAGATTTGTGACGAGGCACATATGACGCCGTATACGCTTCATCCCGGCTCCACCAAGATGTATAGGGAGATTCGGATGCTTTATTGGTGGCCCGGAATGAAACGAGACATTGCGACGTTTGTGGCAAAGTGTTTGATTTGCCAACAAGTGAAGGCCGAACATCAAAGACCAGCAGGAACTCTCCAACCACTTCCAATTCCCGAATGGAAATGGAATGACATCACGATGGACTTCGTGAGTGGATTTCCACGGAAGTGTAAAGGATTTGATGCTATATGGGTTATCGTCGATCGACTTACAAAGTCTGTTCATTTCTTGCCTATGAATATGACGTTTAAGATGGAGCAGTTAGCTCGACTCTATGTGCAAGAGATTGTTCGGTTACATGGCGTGCCAGCTACAGTTACTTGGGATCGTGACCTGAGGTACTTGTCTCATTTCTGGAAAGAGTTGCAGATGGTGTTAGGGATGAAACTTCAATTCAGTACGGCGTTTCATCCCCAAACGGATGGACAATCGGAGAGGACGATTCAAACATTAGAAGACATGCTGCGTTCTTGTGCCTTGGAATTTTCGCAGGTTTGGGATCGTTATCTCCCGTTGATTGAATTTGCGTACAACAACAGTCATCACACATCCATTGGGATGCCCCCGTACGAAGCGTTGTATCGACGAAAGTGTAGGTCACCGTTGCATTGGGACGAGATCGGCGAGATGAAGGATATGCGGCCCGAAATGATCCAAGATATGATTTCGGCGGTCGAGAAGATTAAAAGCCAAATGAAAGCTTCACAGGATCGCCAGAAAAGTTATGTTGATACTCGTCGCCGTCCGCTTGAATTCGAAGTCGGTGAAAAGGTCTTTATCCGAATTTCACCTATTAAACGGCTTCTTCGATTTGGTAAACGAGGGAAATTGACGCCCCGATATATTGGCCCGTATGAGATTCTTGAAAGAATCGGGAAGGTTGCTTATCGGTTCTGCGATTACCCACGCATATGGATCGTGATCCATAATGTATTCCATGTCTCGACTGAGGAAGTATCCGCGATCCATCTCATGTGTTACCGGATCCTCCACTTGACATTCAATCGGATTTGTCATTTGAGGAGAAACCAGTGCAAATTATTGCTCGGAGCGAGAAACAATTGCGAGGCAAGCAGATACCGTTGGTTCGTGTCCTATGGAGGAGCGCAACCGTGGAAGAAGAAACATGGGAACGAGAAGATGATATGAGGAATCATTATCCAGAACTCTTTACAGGTAACAATTTCGGGGACGAAATTTATTTAAGGGGGGTAGATTGTAATACCCCGTCCGTTTATGCATGTGATTTATGATGTTATGTGTGATCGTGAGGTGATGAATATGTGTTTGGACCCTTGGTGACTTTGTCGTGATGCTATGTACGGTATTAAGTGTCGAAACGGCCTCCCGAGCGGGTAACGAGGCCGCTACAAAATTCTGCAGGATCGAAATTTACGGCCGTAAGTTTATGGTTTACGGCCGTAATTATCGGGTTACGACCGTAAGGAAGATAGTTACGGCCGTAATTTTTGGAATGAGGAAATGTGCCAAAATTTACAGAGAGGGAATTACGGCCGTATGACTTGGAGATACGGCTGTATTATATGGGTTACGGCCGTAATTCTTGAAGGGTGTGATGCATGGATTTACAGAGGCTTTATTACGGTCGTATGGTATTTTAGTACGGCCGTATCATAAGGTTACGGCCGTAAGGTTTACGGGTTACTGGCCAGAATTTGGAAGTTACTACCAGTAAAGAGGAAAGTTACTGACCGTAATTTTAAGTCGGGCTGTTGGATTGGGTTTTACACATTAGCTTGGGCTTTTTCCACCATTTTCGACCCCCAACTCCCCAAAACCCTAGAGAACAAGTTCAAGTGTGATTTCAAGACTTTGGCTCGGTATTTGGCTTGTAGATCATTGCTCCAACCCTAGTTACAACCTTGGAATCAAGAGGAAGAAAGGAAGAGAAGAGGGAAGGGAGAAGAGGAATCATCCAACCAATCTCCTAGCTTGGATTCTTATCTTTTGAGGTAGGATTGAGATAGATTATCTATGTAGGAGGTAAGTGGTTACATGAATGATCCTTAGATAGCTATGTATGCAAGTTTCCTTGGCTAATTTCCTAGTTTTGGTGAAGTATGACATGGTTTGCTTGCTATAGTGATTATTCTGGGGTTAGGTGCTTCCTAGCCTTAGTTTATGACATGCTTATGTTGTCACCAAATGCTATGATATGAATGTCTCGTCCATGTGCACTCATATGTCATGCGTGTTTGGATTGGATTGCCTATCATGTGTTGCGTTAATGTTATGTTTTCGGCCAAATATGGGGGACCTACGCCCCAACGAATAATACATCGGTCGAATGGGGGGCCTACACCCCAATAACCGATAGTATGGCCTCACGGGGGACCTACGCCCCGATGATGTTACGAGGCTGGCCAAATGTTTATAACGGCGCCACTGCTAACACATGATTCGCAATGGGCCCGAAAGTAATATGTGATGTTCATGTGCATTGTGTCTCTTCCTACTGAGTCATTATGACTCACGTGTGTTCTTTTCTATGTTTTAGATGAGACTGCGAGTAGGAGGCATGCTGGAGGTGGCGCAGGATCCTCTCATGCGTGAGCTAGTCGACGTGTAGAAATGGGAAGGGAAAAGATTTTGGGGTCATGTGTGTATAAGATTACTCTTTTACAATCTCTTTTGTAACATAACTTTTGGAGCTATCACGTTAGATATATATGCAAATTATCGTTTTTGGGCTTTCGTAAAACGTTTGCAAATTGTGTTAGCTCGGTGACGTCACGCGGGTACCGCCCTTCCTAGTACGATGCCGCTGTACGTACTGGGGTGGGTGTTACATGAAACACCTCCATTTTCAACTGAATTGCCTATATTAGATCCTCAAGAATATAACACTAGAACAAATTATCTGCGTCCGGACCATCAGGAGGGAGAGTACGTGGAATGAACAATCGGTGTTATTATTTATTGGTAATTTAAATTTTATTCCATTACTATTTATTTACAATTTAAATTTATTTGCACGCCATATGTTATTACGAACTACAACGGTTGTAATATTTTTCATTCTTATTCATTGCAGTATCTTATTTATTATTATCATGATTATTAATATTTTTGTGAATGTACAGGCACGAGTGATAGGACACAAATATGTTGGATTGCAGATCTTCATCTACATCAGGACAACCGTGTGCTGACAGCAGCACTAGACGGTCGAGAGGACTGACGACTATGTCGAAGTGGAAGAGAAAGGGTATTCATTTGACAGATGATGATTTTGATGACCTAGATCGGCCGATAGGGGTACGTGGCACGTGATTCCGACATTATATTAGTGTAGTTGCATGCTCAAAGGTAAATATAAATTATACTGATTGGAGACAGGTGGAAACCGGCCTAAAGAATACCATTTGGGAAGATATTAAGGTAATAAGATGCAAATTGCAATTGTGTGCTCTGATTAACACTTATTTTCGTATTAGTAAGGTTAAGAGTTGAATTTTTTTAACATTACAGATAACGTACAATTTGAAAGATGACAAACTGAAGAAAAAAGTTATTCAACAAGCTGGGCATAGAATGAGAAATTTTAAGAATAAACTCGTGCAGAAGTGGATTCGCAATAAGGAAAAAGAAAATGACTCCCCAATGGATGTTTACAACTTCATTACCACTGAAGATTGAGAGTAATTCAAAGAAAGGGCGATGAGTAAACAATTTGAGGTATACCCATCTAGTTATTACAATTAACTATGCAATCAGTCTTTTCATTTTTTCTCTAAGAGCCTTGTCCACCATATTGATCAATAATGGTATTTTAATTTCTTGAAGGCCACAAGTGAGAAGGCAAGGGAGAGCCAATCACATAATAAGTATCCCTATCACATGAGGTTCGCAGGCTACGCAGGAATGAAGAAGGTGTGGGCATAGAATGACCCCTTAGATCACCTATCCTCCTCCAGGTCTGTTAGCGATTCCATTTTGCACAGTGATCGTTCATGGGATTACTTACGGGCAAGATTGCACATTCACCCCGATGGAACTTTGATATATCCCCATGGTATTATGGATGTTTATGAAAAGATTGTAAGTATTTCTTTCCAATTGTACATATAATTGATTATTTAACCAATGATAAATGTTAACACTTAATTTACCTTTGATTAGAACAGGTGGATAAATCTAAAGAAGTTGAGGAGGGAACAGTTATCCCGACTAGACAGCACGACATACTTTCAGCAGCTCTAGGGAAAGAGGATCATTCGGGCCGGCCGAGGACGTTCGGTGGATACGCAGGCAGTGTGAGGGCAGTTTTTGGAAAACCATCTGAACAATCGAAGAAATACAACTTGGATTAGGAAGATTTAGACAGCCGAGCTGCACGAGAGGCTCAAAATCAACTGAATGCCGAATTTGATAGTAGCGTTCAGGAGAGAGTTGTTGATACCCTCATTCAACTAGGTATCCAAGTACCTACTGGGATGGGAGCAATGATGGCCAATACTAGACCAGCGAGTAATAGCAGTGTTTGTCATGTCTCGGGTGCGCCAGATCCATTCATCGCCATTACGGTATTTTGTTGAAATTATTTGCTTTTACAATACTATATATAAATAATGAATTAATTTTACTTATTTTCAAAAAAGTATAGATAATCAGTTTCACAATAATTGTAGCAACTAACAATAGTTGTTGCTTGATAATTTTTTGGACCAACAGGAAATTACTGATTGTATACTGTGCCTACGACATGATGGCCAGATACAACAGGTCGCACAGGGAATTTGCTATCCTATTACAGAAGATACGGTTGTGCATGGTTGCCAACTTATGGAAGGAAATGTGAAGGTGCAGATTGATATGGTTCCTGAACAATATCGTGAGTTCCATATTCCCATTCTAGTTTGAGATGGCTTAGTGGTGTTAGGAGATACCATGGGAAGTGATAAGTGCTCGAAAAGCACTTAAATAACTCTTCTATTTTATGTATTTGTGTATTTTATTAGTGTTATATGTTCCGTTTTATGTGTTTTTCTTTTATTGTGGTGTTTAGGATCACAAAGAATCAAAAGGAGTCAAAATGGATGAAAATCGAATGAAAACAGAAACTCGGGACCAAAATGCAAGCGAATCAAAGATGGAGGGTCTCCGATGCAATTTTATGAAAAGTTGTTTTTACAATTTTTCTTGTGCCAATATCAAAGAATATCAAAAGAGGATTTTCACAATGTTGTCGGATCCCAAATCGGAGTTTCCTAGTGAAAGTTATGACCATTTGAAGAGAAAGGACAAAGCGTAAAAAATCAGAAGCTCGAATTTACTGCCGTAGTTCAGTAATTTGACCATAACTTTTGCTACAAAATTCGGATTGACCTGCACTTTATAGTTTTGGAAATGACACTCAGAGGGCTAAAACTTTGATGTTGACCTCTTCAAATGATTCGGATCATATCATGGTAAAAAATGGGCAAAACCGAGAGTGATGTGAATGGAGGATTTCTTGGGCCATGTTTTGGTAGAAAATTCCTAACTTTCTATTAAAATATGAAAAAAAAGGAAATTCCAATTGCACAATTCAGCCAAGATGCTTACCTATACCATGATACAATATTTGAACTAATGGAGCAATTTAAGATCATGATTTGGTGGTTACCAATTAGTGGAATCATAATGGAGTAGTTGTACAATTTTTTATTATGTTTTCTTGTGAAATTTTGCCTATAAATAGAGGTATTTGTAAGGAAGGAAATGCACAACTTAGTGGAAGAGAATTAACTAGTACTTCTCTCCATCTTTCTCTTCAATAAAATTCTCTTCTTAATTTGTTCTTAGTTTTAGCTTGAAAGATCTTGGTTTTTCATATTCCGGCGGAAGAAATAAAGGCTTCAATCGATCAACGATACTTCGGCTGTGAATATGATTAGCGGATCATTTCTTCGATAAGTTTCTCTTTTCCCTTTTATTTCTTTATTTATTTCTTAGCCTTTATTTACTTATTTTCTATATTTTGCGTATAATCTATCATATAGTGGTGGTGATACAAAGCGAACACTCGCTAAAAAGTATGAAACCCCGCAAATATGACTAGTTAGACTTTTCTATCTAGTTCGAGGGGGACATTGTGTTCAACTAACATGTGGTTATCTTTTCTAACTCTTTACTAACGTTTTATCTATTCCTCTACTTCAATTTATTGATTTGTTATGCTTGTAAACCCGTTTTTGAGTTTATTTGATTATTGCATCCACTTTGGCCAATTGAATCAATCAAACTTTAAATTCAAGTTACTTGCTCAGATTGGAACTTTTGATCCGTAATTATCACTAGATTCCAATCCAAAGTAGCAAATGAATATCGTGCATATTTATTAACAAATCAACTTCGATGTATTAATTCGAGTTTGTGAAATTATTCATCTAATTCAACTCATTCTTCTAGTTCATTTCACACTAGCTTTGCATTAAGTCCTAAGAATTTGTTTAGGGTTATCCAATAGCTAGATGTTAAGTTAAAGAACTCACTTTAATTTAATACACTTAAGGAAGAATTCGTTAATCAGGGCTTCTTGGTTAATTGAGAGTTGATAAATTGAAGAAGGAATAGTAACACGTTGCATGGGAAAGATAAATATAAGTTGTTGACACAATCGAACCCGAGAACTAGATATTTTGTATAATTATTTTATTTCAATCTTTTATTTTGACATTCGATTTTCTATCTTTATTCAAATATCACAAAACCCCCCTTTTTTATATTAATTGATAAAATCAACTAGATTAAACACCGTTCCTCTTGGGTTCGACCCTTACTTACACTTCTACATTAATTTGTAGTTTTGAAACCGAGTAAGGAAATAAAATAAATTTTGGCGTACTGCGACAACACGCCCAAGTTTTTGGCACCGTTGCCGGGGAACGGTTAACTAATTTAGTTGCTTTTATTAATTAATTTTTTTTTAAAAAAAAATTTAGAGTCGAGCTAACGACTTTAAACAAAAGCGCTTCTTGGGAGGCAACCCAAGCATTTTCTCTCATTTTTATTTTTCTTTTGAAATTTTTGTTTTTATTTCGCAACTTTTTATCTAACGTACTAAGGAAGATGTTGCCTTATAACTGTAGAAGGAAGATATCTCGGGATTCAATCGACTGGGAAGAGACATGATGATGCACAAATCAGTGATTAGCAATAGCTACTGATAACGTGTGGGAATTAATTATTGATAATGGACAATTTGTCAACACGCTTTCTCGGATACTCCTTCCAACGCATTTCTTTCCAAAGACACTCCACATGCATAATTGTCGGTTGAAACAAAGGCTCATTTGACTATAAATCGAGACCATTCTCTACTTCAAGCTACAACCAAAAGTCTCAACCCTCTGTGAGTATTCTTTTCTGACCGTGATTAGGTAATTTTCTTCTTCTTCTTAATTTTTTTTTCTTCCTTTTGTTCTTCTTTCTCTTCTTCTTATTTGTTTTTCTTATTGTATGGATGTGTGTGATATTTTTTTATATATATGTCTTTTCCTCATACTAATCGATTATGTAAATCAAATTTTCTTATTTTTTTTCATTCTTCAGTATCTTGTTTGAAAATATGGAAGAGTGTGATAATCTATTATGCTTATTGATTTTGATGGTTTTAATCTTATTTCTTCAGTGTTTCTTTTTCTTTCGTGTGTTACGTAACTAAAAAAAAAAAAAAACCTCGGATGCTGGTTCTTGTATCTCGCAAAAAGGCGTTAAACTGATATTTTTCAGTAGACCTTAAAGAACTGTTTCCTTTCTCTTTCCTCTCCCTCAAGTTTTTTTTTTTAGATACACCTTTAGTAATTGAATTCTCACTTCTCTCCATGGCATCTCCTCTACGTATTGTTGCTCTTCTATAAGTACTCGACTCCTTTTCTATGCCTATTGATATCAAGATTCAAATTTTTCAACTTGTTGATAAGTATGAGCGTTCCCTTTGGAACGTTATCGCTTTTGGAGCAGGATCATCACGATCTGCTCGCAAACGACGTGCTAAGCGCCTTAAAAGTTGCTTTAAATGTGGAAAGCTATTAGAGGGACCTCATTGTACTCGAAATCAAACTTATTCACAATATAGAGATGTTGTTTTCTTCAAGGATGGACCGATTAGGTGCAGGGCCGAAAGGTCTATCAGAGAAACAAGCTCAATCGGTGTGAGAGAGTTTGATAATTTGTTGGAACAACGACAACGTCTGTTGGAAACCAAACTCGATGGCCTAACCATTGAGCAGCAACTTTTTGAGCGTGATAATTAGCACCCATCCAAAGATGTAAAACTACGTCTCATTCGTTTGAGAAGTGTTTGAGTTGGACGTTCTACTCTAAACGTTCTCCCATTTGTTGGTTCCTGTGGGGCTGTTCTTTATTGAATGGTAAACATACCTATGTGTCATGTGGCGATATAGAGGACCTTTTCATTAAGGTTGGTTGTCAAACTGTTTTGTAGAGAGTATGCTGATTCAGATAGTTTCCATGCGGATCAGATTTGATGGAATCATATCATTAATTTAATGTGAATACTACTGCGAGATGTTCAGAGGGTTGTCAACTCCCAAAATCGCTTTGTATATAAATTTCTCTTCATCATAAAAAAAAAACCAAAATATTTTCAACTGTTGTTTTTCTTGTTCTGTAAATATGTTGATTGCGTGTCTCTTGCTCTTGGATTGTCGGTATTCCTCGGAAGTGCTACATATTGCAACCACCATCCCCAAATCGGCCACGACTCATTGCTTACCATAGGGAGTTTCTATTTCTTCTCTTTTTCATGCTTTCTATATTTCTACATTGGGGACAATGTAGAATTTAAGTGTGAGCAATGGCATATTGTGGTCTGCGTGTGATTTTTTTATTTGTGTCGACGATTTTGCATGAGATAGCAACTTTTGAATATGATTGAGCTTAATTTGTGTGACTTAGCGGAAACTACAAGATCTCGAAAAAAAAATGTGTTCTGTTCTTCTCCAAGCACAGCTGGCAAATTTATCTGAGCACATTTATAGGTAATTTACTATCATTCTCTGGAACACAAATTGAAGGTTGAAAATGTTAATTTTTTTTTCTAACTTTCTAGACCATAGTAAACTAACTTTTTCTTTTCTTTTTTTTCTATCCATTCGTCCTGCTCAAAGTAACCTGGAAACATCAATTGTTAGTAAGGTGGAGTTATAATCGCATGGCATCAGTTTTTTGTGAATGTGTCTTTTATTGATAGAGTTTAAAATGTTTGGAAAAAGCATTGACCTATGCTGAGAATGAATTTTACTTTTATGTTCGAAATAAGGAGAGGGACCACAGGGAAAGAGCTACCTACCTCAGAGTGTGAAGCCGTCACCTCGAATGGGTGAAGAAGGCTGCCTCCAATGAAAGGGGTTTAGTGTGAAAGCTACCTGTGGGGTAAAAGTTGAAAAGAAAATTGTAAAACTCTTCTTCTTCTTCTTTTTCTTCTTCATCAAAAAAAAAAATCGCGAGAAATGTGATAGCTACCCAAGTGTGAAGTTAGATAAATAAATTTCCTCAGTGGTTAGAAGTGCTCAATCTAAACACTCTTTAAATTGAAGACATATTTGCGATAAAACACCTGCCATGCCCTTTTTTTTCTTTGCAGTGCTAACAGTTGATGATTTTTGGTAACCAGAGTAATTTTTAGGATCCATGGGAATCTTTGTAAAATAAGAATGGGATCACGAGAGATGAAAGGAAATAATTGACCATTTCGGGTCAGGATTTGGATAGATCATCGTAAGTTTTCATTTGGTTCCAGTTAGTGATGGGATGATAACCTCAATTGCACACACTCATAAGCCATTGTGTATTTGAGAAGAAGTGAAATTTTCATGATTCGGGAGAATCTTTATTAAGCAAGTCATTATCTGTAGTTGGATTTCAATGTTTAAACTTGTTTATCTCCTGTAAAATCAGTGTGTTGTTTGGTATTATATGGGTTGTTGTTCGAGGGCGAACAACAGTCTAAGTGTGGGGGAGTTTGATAAGTGCTCGAAAAACACTTAAATAATTCTTCTATTTTATGTATTTTTGTATTTTATTAGTGTTATATGTTCCGTTTTATATGTTTTTCCTTTATTGTGGTGTTTAGGGTCACAAAGAATCACAAGGAGTCAAAATGGATGAAAATCGAATGAAAACGGAAACTCGGGACCAAAATGCAAGCGAATCAAAGATGGAGGGCCGCCGATGAAATTTTATGAAAAGTGTTTTTGACAATTTTTATTGTTCCAATATCAAAAGAGGATTTCCCCATTGTTGTCGGATCCCAAATCGGAGTTTCCTAGTGAAAGTTATGGCCATTTGAAAAGAAAGGACAAAGTGTAAAAAATCAGCAGCTCGAATTTACTGCCGCAGTTCAGTAATTTGACCATAACTTTTGCTACAAAATTTGGATTGACCTTCACTTTATATTGTTGGAAAGGACACTCAGAGGGCTACAACTGTGATGGTGACCGCTTCAAATGATTCGGATCATATCATGGTTAAAAATGGGCAAAACCGAGAGTGATGTGAATGGAGGATTTCTTGGGCCATTTTTTGGTAGAAAATTCATAACTTTCTATTAAAATATCAAAAAAAAGGAAATTCCAATTGCACAATTCAGCCAAGATGCTTACCTATACCATGATACAATATTTGAACTAATAGAGCAATTTAAGATCATGATTTGGTGGTTACCAATTAGTGGAATCATAATGGAGTAGTTGTACAATTTTTTATTATGTTTTCTTGTGAAATTTTGCCTATAAATAGAGGCATTTGTAAGGAAGGAAATGCACAACTTAGTGGAAGAGAGTTAGCTAGTAGTTCTCTCCAACTTTCTCTTCAATAAAATTCTCTTCTTCATTTGTTCTTAGTTTTAGCTTGAAAGATCTTAGTTTTTCATATTCTGGCGGAAGAAATAAAGGTTTCAATCGATCAACGATACTTCGGCTGTGAATATGATTAGCGGATCATTTCTTCGATAAGTTTCTCTTTTCCCTTTTATTTCTCTATTTATTTCTTAGCATTTATTTACTTGTTTTGTATATTTTGAGTATAATCTATCATATAGTGGTGGTGATACAAAGCGAACACTCGCTAAAAAGTATGAAACCCCGCAAATATGAGTAGTCAGACTTTTCTATCTAGTTCGAGGGGGACGTTGTGTTCAACTAACATGTGGTTATCTTTTCTAACTCTTTAGTAACGTTTTATCTATTCCTCTACTTCAATTTGTTGATTTGTTATGCTTGTAAACCCGTTTTTGAGTTTATTTGATTATTGTATTCACTTTGGCCAATTGAATCAATCAATCTTTAAATTCAAGTTACTTGCTAGGATTGGAACTTTTGATCCGTAATTATCACTAGATTCCAATCCAAAGTAGCAAATGAATATCGTGCATATTTATTCACAAATCAACTTAGATCTATTAATTCGAGTTTGCGAAATTATTCATCTAATTCAACTCATTCTTCTCGTTCGTTTCACACTAGCTTTGCGTTAAATCCTAAGAATTTGTTTAGGGTTATCCAATAGCTAAATGTTAAGTTAAATAACTCACTTTAATTTAATACACTTAAGGAAGAATTCGTTAATCAGAGCTTCTTGGTTAATTGAGAGTTGATAAATTGAAGAAGGAATAGTAACACGTTGCATGGGAAAGATAAATATAAGTTGTTGAGACAACCGAACCCGAGAACTAGATATTTTGTACAATTGTTTTATTTCAATCTTTTATTTTGACGTTCGATTTTCTATTTTTATTCAAATAGCACAAAACCCCTCTTTTTCTATATTAATTGATAAAATCAACTAGATTAAACACCGTTCCTCTTGGGTTCGACCCTTACTTACCACTTCTACATTAATTTGTAGTTTTGAAACAGAGTAAGGAAATAAAATAAATTTTGGCGTACTGCGACAACACGCCCAAGTTTTTGGCGCCGTTGCCGGGGAACGATTAACTAATTTAGTTGCTTTTATTAATTAATTTTTTTAAAAAAAAATTTAGAGTCGAGCTAACGACTTTAAACAAAAGCGCTTCTTGGGAGGCAACCCAAGCATTTTCTCTCATTTTTATTTTTCTTTTGAAATTTTTTTTTTATTTCGCAACTTTTTGTCTAACGTACTAAGGAAGATGTTGGCTTGTAATTGTAGAAGGAAGATATCTCGGATTCAATCAACCTGGGAAGAGACATGATGACGCACAAATCAGTGATTAGCAATAGCTACTGATAACGTGTGGGAATTAATTATTGATAATGGACAATTTGTCATCGCGCTTTCTCGGATACTCCTTCCAACGCACTCTTTCCAGCACACTCCACATGCATAATTGTCGGTTGAAACAGTGCTCATTTGACTATAAATCGAGACCATTCTCTACTTCAAGCTACAACCAAAAGTCTCAACCCTCTGTGAGTATTCTTTTCTGACAGTGATTAGGTAATTTTCTTCTTCTTCTTAATTTTTTTTTCTTCCTTTTGTTCATCTTTCTCTTCTTCTTATTTGTTTTTCTTATAGTATGGATGTGTGTGATATTTTTGTATATATATGTCTTTTCCTCATACTAATCAATTATGTAATTCAAATTTTCTTATTTTTTTCCTTCTTCAGTATCTTGTTTGAAAATATGGAAGAGTGTGATAATCTATTATGCTTATTGATTTTGATGGTTTTAATCTTATTTCTTCAGTGTTTCTTTTTCTTTCGTGTGTTATGTAACTAAAAAAAAAAAAACCTTGGATGCTGGTTCTTGTATCCCGCCAAAAGGCGTTAGACTGATATTTTTTAGTAGACCTTAAAGAACTGTTTTCTTTCTCTTTCCTCTCCCTCAAGTTTTTTTTTAGATACACCTTTAATAATTGAATTCTCACTTCTCTCCATGGCATCTTCTCTACGTATTGTTGCTCTTCTACAAGTACTCGACTCCTTTTCTATGCCTATTGATATCAAGATTCAAATTGTTCAACTTGTTGATAAGTATGAGCGTTCCCTTTGGAACGTTATCGCTTTTGGAGCAGGATCATCACGATCTGCTCGCAAACGACGTGCTAAGCGCCTTAAAAGTTGCTTTAAATGTGGAAAGCTATTAGAGGGACCTCATTGTACTCGAAATCAAACTTATTCACAATATGGACATGTTGTTTTCTTCAAGGATGGACCGATTAGGTGTAGGGCCGAAAAGTCTATCAGGAGAAACAGCCAACTCGCAATCAGTGTGAGAGAGTTTGATAATTTGTTGGAACAACGACAACGTCTGTTGGAAACCAAACTCGATGGCCTAACCAGGGAGCAACAACTTTTTGAGCGTGATAATTAGCACCCATCCGAAGATGTAAAACTACGTCTCATTCGTTTGAGAAGTGTCTGAGTTGGGCGTTCTGCTCTAAACGTTCTCCCATTTATTGGTTCTTGTGGGGCTGTTCTTTATTGAATGGTAAACATACGTATGTGTCATGTGGCGATATGGAGGACCTTTTCATTAAGGTTGGTTGTCAAACTGTTTTGTAGAGAGCATGCTGATTCAGATAGTTTCCATGCGGATCAGACTTGATGGAATCATATCATTAATTTGATGTGAATACTACTGCAGGATGTTCAGAGGGTTGTCAACTACCAAAATCGCTTTGTATATAAATTTCTCTTCATCACAAAAAAAAAACCAAAATATTTTCAACTGTTGTTTTTCTTGTTCTGTAAATATGTTGATTGCAGGTCTCTTGCTCTTGGATTGTCGAAGTATTCCTCAGAAGTGCTACATTGTGCAACCACCATCCCCAAATCGGCACGACTCATTGCTTACCATAGGGGAGTTTCTATTTCTTCTCTTTTTCATGCTTTCTATATTTCTACATTGGGGACAATGTAGAATTTAAGTGTGGGGCAGTGGCATATTGTGGTCTGCGTGTGATTTTTTTTTATTTGTGTCGACGATTTTGCATGATATAGCAACTTTTGAATATGATTGAGCTTAATTTGTGTGACTTAGCTGAAACTACAAGATCTCGAAAAAAAATGTGTTCTGTTCTTCTCCAAGTACAGCTGGCAAATTTATCTGAGCATATTTATAGGTAATTTACTATCATTCTCTGGAACACAAATTGATGGTTGAAAATGTTGATTTTTTTTTCTAACTTTCTAGACCATAGTAAACTAACTTTTTCTTTTCTTTTTTTTCTATCCATTCGTCCTGCTCAAAGTAACCTGGAAACATCAATTGTTAGCAAGGTGGAGTTATAATCGCATGGTATCTGTTTTTTGTGAATGTGTCTTTTATTGATAGAGTTTAAAATGTTTGGAAAAAGCATTGACCTATGCTGAGAATGAATTTTACTTTTATGTTCGAAATAAGGAGAGGGACCACAGGAAAGAACTACCTACCTCAGAGTGTGAAGCCGTCACCTCGAATGGGTGAAGAAGGCTGCCTCCAATGAAAGGGGTTTAGTGTGAAAGCTACCTGTGGGGTAAAAGCTGAAAAGAAAATTGCAAAACTCTTCTTCTTCTTCTTTTTCTTCTTCATCAAAAAAAAATCGCGAGAAATGTGATAGCTACCCAAGTGTGAAGTTAGATAAATAAATTTCCTCAGTGGTTTGAAGTGCTCAATCTAAACACTCTTTAAATTGAAGACATGTTTGCGATAAAACACCTGCCATGCCTTTTTTTTCTTTGCAGTGCTAACAGTTGATGATTTTTGGCAAATAGAGTGATTTTTGGGATCTATGGGAATCATTGTAAAATAAGAGTGGGATCACGAGAGATGAAAGGAAATATTTGACTATTTCGGGTCAGGATTTGGATAGATCATCGTAAGCTTTCATTTGGTTCCAGTTAGTGATGGGATGATAACCTCAATTGCAAACACTCATAAGCCATTGTGTATTTGAGAAGAAGTGAAATTTTCATGGTTCCGGAGAATATTTATTAAGCAAGTCATTATCTGTAGTTGGATTTCAATGTTTAAAGTTGTTTATCTCCTGTAAAATCAGTGCGTTGTTTGGTATCATATGGGTTGTTGTTCGAGGGCGAACAACAGTCTAAGTGTGGGGGAGTTTGATAAGTGCTCGAAAAACACTTAAATAATTCTTCTATTTTATGTATTTTTGTATTTTATTAGTGTTATATGTTTCGTTTTATGTGTTTTTCCTTTATTGTGGTGTTTAGGGTCACAAAGAATCACAAAGAGTCAAAATGGATGAAAATCGAATGAAAACGGAAACTCGGGACCAAAATGCAAGCGAATCAAAGATGGAAGGCCGCCGATGAAATTTTATGAAACGTTTTTTTGACAATTTTTATTGTTCCAATATCAAAGAATATCAAAAGAGGATTTCCCCATTGTTGTCGGATCCCAAATCGGAGTTTCCTAGTGAAAGTTATGGCCATTTGAAAAGAAAGGACAAAGCGTAAAAAATCAGCACTCGAATTTACTGCCGCAGTAAAGTAATTTGACCATAACTTTTGCTACAAAATTCAGATTGACCTTCACTTTATATTGTTGGAAAGGACACTCAGAGGGCTACAACTTTGATGTTGACCTCTGCAAATGATTCGGATCATATCATGGTAAAAAATGGGCAAAACCGAGAGTGATGTGAATGGAGGATTTCTTGCGCCATGTTTTGGTAGAAAATTCATAACTTTCTATTAAAATATGAAAAAAAAGGAAATTCCAATTGCACAATTCAGCCAAGATGCTTACCTATACCATGATACAATATTTGAACTAATGGAGCAATTTAAGATCATGATTTGGTGGTTACCAATTAGTGGAATCATAATGGAGTAGTTGTACAATTTTTTATTATGTTTTCTTGTGAAATTTTGCCTATAAATAGAGGCATTTGTAAGGAAGGAAATGCACAACTTAGTGGAAGAGAGTTAGCTAGTAGTTCTCTCCAACTTTCTCTTCAATAAAATTCTCTTCTTCATTTGTTCTTAGTTTTAGCTTGAAAGATCTTAGTTTTTCATATTCCGGCGGAAGAAATAAAGGTTTCAATCGATCAACGATACTTCGGCTGTGAATATGATTAGCGGATCATTTCTTCGATAAGTTTCTCTTTTCCCTTTTATTTCTCTATTTATTTCTCAACATTTATTTACTTGTTTTCTATATTTTGAGTATAATCTATCATATAGTGGTGGTGATACAAAGCGAACACTCGCTAAAAAGTATGAAACCCCGCAAATATGAGTAGTCAGACTTTTCTATCTAGTTCGAGGGGGACGTTGTGTTCAACTAACATGTGGTTATCTTTTCTAACTCTTTAGTAACGTTTTATCTATTCTTCTACTTCAATTTGTTGATTTGTTATGCTTGTAAACCCGTTTTTGAGTTTATTTGATTGTTGCATTCACTTTGGCCAATTGAATCAATCAATCTTTAAATTCAAGTTACTTTGCTAGGATTGGAACTTTTGATCCGTAATTATCACTAGATTCCAATCCAAAGTAGCAAATGAATATCGTGCATATTTATTAACAAATCAACTTAGATGTATTAATTCGAATTTGTGAAATTATTCATCTAATTCAACTCATTCTTCTCGTTCATTTCACACTAGCTTTGCATTAAATCCTAAGAATTTGTTTAGGGTTATCCAATAGCTAGATGTTAAGTTAAAGAACTCACTTTAATTTAATACACTTAAGGAAGAATTAGCTAATCGAGCTTCTTGGTTAATTGAGAGTTGATAAATTGAAGAAGGAATAGTAACACGTTGCATGGGAAAGATAAATATAAGTTGTTGACACAACCGAACCCGAGAACTAGATATTTTGTACAATTGTTTTATTTCAATCTTTTACTTTGACGTTCGATTTTCTATTTTTATTCAATTATCACAAAACCCCCCTTTTTCTATATTAATTGATAAAATCAACTAGATTAAACACCGTTCCTCTTGGGTTCGACCCTTACTTACCACTTCTGCATTAATTTATAGTTTTGAAACCGAGTAAGGAAATAAAACAAATTTTGGCGTACTGCGACAACACGTCCAGCAAGTTTTGTTCAGTAGCCTAAAAGCCAGGTTCAGTTGGAAAATGTAAGTTAATAGACGGTTTCTAATAGTTTTTTACTATTTTATTTGTTTGAAAATTATGTAATAGCATTTATAGTAGTTAATACTTTAGAATCCTTTAATGTAACGTTGTATTGACTACTTTACCGTTGTAGGATCCTGCTGTACGTAAGAAGAAGGATCAAGCAGGCAAACAGAAGAAGCCTCAAAGTTTTGCTATCTCGTTGATGAAGCAACGTGCCAGGGTCTTCATAACTCTTGCAAGCTATTGATCGATTTGATCAATATGATGCCTATTGGTAATGATATATTGGAGGTCCAGCTCGATGACTTATTTCCTAGATCATCTGATGCCTATATCTTTGTTACTGCTACTGATATCGTCGAATTCATGGCGATGAAATGGTTGAGTGCTCCTATTTTGGAAGTATTTCAATTGTGAGATTTCAATTCCCATTTGAACTTACATGACTCTTTTACTTTTCAGTTGTGTAATAAACTTCTAAATTCGTATTTTATGTAATAGGTACATTCATCGGAACTGCCAGCTGTATGAAATACTATTTGAGTTCATGAATCCGTCGCTAATAGTTGGAGTTATGATTAGATCTCAACATACGGATGCTTCACGCTACATCAATGATGTGTTCTGCAACTTAAGTGATAAGAATATATTTTGGCTTCATACCACCAAGAGTAAGCTCACTCACACTTTAATTTGTGAATGTTATAAGTTCGAAATTCATACATATGTTACTAAAAAACTAATTGTCACATTTGGTAGTTATCACTGGTTATTGCTTGTCTTGAGCCCTCAACCAATACGGTATACGTAATGGATTCATTGGCCAATCAGAGGAGAAATTTGGTTATCAAGTCGCTCATAAGCGTGTAAGAGAATATCCAATAATTTTCATTTCATTTATTGGTTTGTATGATAAGTTGGAGTTTAGATCGCTTATCATATGTTAATATTATGCATATACTTTAAATTTTTAGAGCTTTCAGAGTGATGTGGGATAAAATGGGTGTACGACGAAGTAGCGTTCAATGGAAACTACTTCCGGTATGTACATATATAATTTTTAACAATAAAAGTTACTTTTAAATAAATTTTTTATTTCTATTTGGAAGATATATGAATTTCTTTCAAAATAGATTTTTTTTGTTAATGACTATTTTTATTTTGTTGGTACATACAAATTATAGTGTACACAACAACCAGGAGGTGATGAGTGTGGTTACTGCGTCATGAAAAACATGAATGACATAATGATACTATATGGTCAAGGTGAGGATCTACAAATGGTGTGTTATTGATTAATGTAGATTGGTTAATTATTTAAGCATTCAGTACTTTATTGGGTATGTATAAAATTGATTATCTTTCATTATTTCACTTATAGGTGTATGGAGCCGAAGAGTATTCTCAGGAAAACATCGTTGTGGTACGAGAACTTTGGGTTGAATTCTTTCGAGAAGTTATGAAATGATCATTTAATTTATAGGTTTCAATTTATTTTCCTTCTCGTTTTACTTAGTTTCTCTTGCATTGTGGCCATCTGTATCTTTATGTAGTCATGGACTTGGGTATGGAGTTGTGTTTGAGCTGCTTTTACTTGTTTCATTAGGTTGTATTTACTTTATTTGTTAATTAGTTGGTGTTGTGGCTAAATATATACTTAATTTGCATCCATGTCGAAGTGAATTGAAGTTGCTTTCTACTTATTTCATTAGGCTTAAGTTCAGGCACGTAGTTGTGAATGGTTTTGCATACTATTGGTTCAATTGCAGGTTGTGTTGTTGGATTTAGGTGAAATATTTAGCATTTAGTACTTGTACATGCAATGGGTATAACAGGATTCCAAAAAAAAAAAGTTGATTTTGGGTGGCGGTTGTCAATAAAAACCACTATCCAAAATTTTACTAATTTAAAAAAAAAAAAACTTGGGTTGGCGGTTGTTGAACACAACCGCCACCCAAAGTAATTGAAAAAAAAGTAAGCTTAGGGTGGCGGTTGTTAAAAAAACCGCCACCCTATGTTATTTTTTTTTAAAAAAAGGTATATTAGGGTGGCGGTTGTTAAACAACCGCCACCCTAATTAATTTTTTTTTTTAAAAAGAAAAAAGTAAACTTAGGGTGGCGGTTGTGAAAACAACCGCCACCCTAAGTATACTTTGGGTGGCGGTTGTTTTCACAACCGCCATCCTAAGTATACTAAATTTTTTTTAAAAAAAAGATAGGGTGGCGTTTTTGGAACCGCCACCCTAAATATTGACATTGGGTGTTGCCATTTTGGTGGCATTCAATGAACCGCCACCTTTAATGCAAAACAACCGCCACCCTAAATCCTTTTTGTACTAGTGATGTGATGAGAAATTTTCTCAAAGGTACAAAGGTATGGGGATATGTTAGTGATAGTTCTGTGAAACCTGCAACTACTGTTAAGCATTATGCTGCCTTGATAGATGTGTGGGAAGCAAACAATGCCAAGATTATTACTTGAACTAATAATTCTATTGAGCATTCTATTGAGATATAGTTGGTGAAATATGAGACGAAGAAAGAGGTTTGGGATCATCTGCAAAGGTTATATACTCAGTTAACTTCGCAAATCAATATCACAAAGATATTGGTTTCAATTCATAGCAAAATGCGGCGAACTGCATGCATACTAAACAGTGTGAAGACAAAATCATCGTTCGTGGGATCTGAGCTCAAACCTAATCAAATATCGTTGGAGCATGCATTCTGTTATTTGTCTTTTGCTTGGCAATCAAGTAAAGGGCACATTAATGGTTCGTTTTGAAAGAGATTAATCTATAAAATAGAGTCATCAAGAGCCCATATGTAACAGGGTGAAAGCCTTTTGTTCGTCACATTGGTGATTGCTCTATTTTTTATAGGTGATGGCTAGTCCAATGGCTCAAATCTATTATAGTTCATCATCGCAGAGCGATGATTTTGGTCAAAAACATTGTCGAACATTTTGAAAACATATTATAACTGTGATTCTGAAGTCGAACTCCAAATGTACAATTTAGCTTTCTAAAGTTTTAGCTAAATACTTTTCGTTCTATTCCATTATCCATTCTGATCAGGAAGTTATGTTTGATAATAAGTTTTTACTTTTACAGGTGAGAAGGTGAATGAGTGATAATAGTTGGATCTATGGATGTCAAACAAGCTTGGCGAGCTGGCTTAGCTTGCCTAAAGCTTGTCCTAGCTTGGCTCGAGCTCGTGTACTGTACGAGCTCGAGCTGAGATCGGCTCATCATTTTCACGAGCCGCTCGCTCGAGCTCGCTACTCGGGCAAGCTCCAGTCGAGCGGCTCATGTATATTGGTGTTTGAGCTCGAGCTCGGCGAGCCAGAGCCTAGCTCGGAAGCTTTTCTAGCTTGCGAGCTTTTTTTACATGTCTAGTTGGATTAGAAAAGGATGGAAATAGAACCTTTGGATTCAGAGTAAATATACCCTATGTGACAAATGTATGTGGTTGTTACATGTCTTGAGATCTATTAGCTTAATTTTTGTCCTTGAAACACTAGTACTCTTTCTTACACTTAGTGATTTCGTTACTCTTCTACTTCCGACAAATCACCAATTGATTCATGATTTGCAAGGTTCTAAAAAGCGTAATGCGCCGTGATAAAGTGTTGATGTCAAGTGGAGCTTAGGAGTCCGTAAGTGCACCAATACATGATAAAAGCACAATCAATGAGTGATACAGCGTAATGCATGGCGAAATGTGAAACCCCAAGCTTCGAGCATAGGTCTAATGCCCCAATTTTGAGAAAAATGAAATGCTACTAAATGACTGTAACTGTGACCATATGTGAAGAAAATCTCACATTTTTTTATAAACAATAAATGAAATTTCATTCCCCATAAATAAACATAGGTTTTAAATTTCTAGAATTGAATAATGGAATTCAAAAAGTGCCAAAAAGCATATAAATCTAAACAGTATGTTTGACAACCAAGTTGTTACTAAAAGAAATAATTAAAGAAACAAAGTTCGAGTTATGGTGCGATGCCCCGCTCTTTGCCGCTTCACCGAGCTCCTCAATCTGAAAGATAATTTGAAACAATTGGGGTGAGTACAACTAAGTTATACTCAATGGGGATACAACAGTTACTTTTACCATATTATACTACAATATATGCAATTATAACCGAAGCATATCACTAAAAATACAGTCGCGTTGGAATTCTTGCCAACAGGGGAAGAGTGGCTTACACTCTCAGATGACCGAAACCACCCCGTGGAAGATGGTACTTAACACCATCACATATATATGTTAACTAGCATGTGTTTCACAATTATAAGATTATGTAAGGCAAAATAATATGGCAAATTAATAAATCAAGGTAAACCCCACCTGAAAAGTAGTAGCTGTAGTAAAATCTTTGAGTTTAGAGCTAAGTGTGATCGCTAGCACTTCCACGAACCTTGTAAATCCCGCCTAGCAGAACAATTTAAATATAACTTAGCATTTTGTTCTAAAAATGAACTTCAATAATTTATTCATGGTCCTAAAATTTTACTTAAAAGTTTTAGGGCCTAATTGACAAATTTAAAAGTTAATTTGAGCGAAATTGAAGGGGAAGTATTGATTTAAGGGTTGAAATTGAAGTTATTAGTCAACTAGGATTAATTAAAATTCAATCAAAACTTTAGGGGTTGAAATTACACTTTTGAAACTTAACTTGGATTTGATTGGAAGAAATCAATGATTTAGGGATTAATTTGAAGTTAAATCAGAACATGCAAACTTTGATTGAAAATTCTATAAATTCAATTGGGCTCAATTGAATTGAATACATAAGTTTAGGGACTTAAATTGAGCTTTTAAAACCCGATTGGACTATATTGAAGAGGGTAGCCGACTTTAGAGACCAACTTGAACGAAAACCGAAGTTGGGGATTGGGATTGCAAAATTCTCTTGATTCAATTGGACTTAAAAAATTAAATCAATGACCTTTGGGACTGATTTAAAAAGTAGGATAAGTTAGCAGACCAAATTAAACAGACCAAATTAAACGGAAAACGTAACATAAGGGAAAGGTTGCAATTTCCCCATTTAAGAGTCAAGAACGAATCAGAACTTCCCCATTTCATACATACACGATACATGCAGGCACTAGTTTTCCAAGAGGGTCCATCGGGAAAAGTAAAGAATCCAGCGAAGTTACTACCACGGTCGCCGCAGCTTGCCGCCACCATCAGCAGCCACCGGTGGGCCGCTAAGATACGGTGACTCTAGGGGTAGCAGCCACGGTCGGTGTTAGGCCAAATTGGGTATCGATCAAACTGCAATAGAGCCAAACCTCCAGTGAGTTTGAGCTTTTCTGGCAAAATTTGGTCAATTACAATCATGTGATAGGTTCTACTAAACTCGACTACAGTTTTGGGGTGTGGATTGTGGAGGAATTTCAAAGTCAAGAGGAGGGAGCCATGGCCGACTCTAGCTCCTGCACACTGCAAATTCGTCCCTTGTTTCTCTCTCTCTCTGTTTTTTTTTTTAATTATGAACTCGAACAAAGGATGAAGATGATGAATGAATTCTGTGTTTGTATGTGTCATTTTCAATTGACTGAGTTTCTTTGAATGGTAGATCGAATGGGGAGTTTTTTTCTTTTTAAACATAGATAGAGAGTACGGATGATGGGTAAAGTCTATTGGTTGAGATTGTGTTGAATATTCGCTTAGGTGATTTGCCGATGAAAAATCAGATGAATGAGTCCCCTTTTTTTGTGAGAACACAGAGAGTATTGAATAGGGATCAGGTTTGAGAAATTGTTCATATGTTGATTATATAGGAATCAAGTTTGAAAGTTTCTTGTGTTTCTAGATTCAGTTGTGTCTGAGTCTCTATATCACAGTGTTTGTGTCTGGGCATGAATTAAGAATCATGCAATATTTTCTACGTATATGAATGGTGAAAGGTGTGTTTCTCCTGTAAAATAAAATAATTCCCGCAGTGGATGAAGTAAGAACTATCACAAGCGATAGAGAAATCGAATTACCTGATGGGGTTTGCTGTGTTTGTGCAATGAAAGTAGGGCTTGGTTGTTGAGACTCTGAAATTCTGTTTGTTTGAGAGAATTTGCGGATGGACAATTTCTTGAGAGGGAGAGAACGTGAGTAGTGTTTATGCAGAACTTGTTTGCAATGAGAAAGAATGGAAGTCTTTATAATTGAGATGGATTGGTCCAATTAAATTAGAGTGGGCTTGAGCTAACATTGAGTTGATATTAGGTATATTGGTCCAATAAAAGTTGGAAATGGATTTTCAAATCAGAAATTGGGCTTAAAGCCTAATTGACTCAATATTAAGGCCGTGAATAAAATTTGACCCGATTAAATTATGAAATTAATTTTTCTCTTAATTTGGTAGATAGACACAAAGGCCTTGTTTGATTGGGGGTTTAGTTGTTCCGCGCGGTATTCCGTGTAAAAATGTGTGGTTAATATTATTTTGGGAAATGTGTGTGTGGTTGAAAATGAGTATGAGGTATACGGAATTACGTGCGGATTTTGTTAACACCAAATAGAACAAGGTCTAAATATAAATTCTTTAAGTTAAATTGGAAAGGCCATAATCACGTCGCATAATTCTTTAAACGTTAAAATTTAACCGTGGTAGTCACAATAGGTAACACATACTGACTTTTTATAGCACCAAAATTTGTATGCCATGCAAATTTAGTAACTTCGGTCCATTCAATATTTGTTTGTTTGCCTCTCTCTCTCTCTCACTAATACTAATACCAATACGAATATTATAAGTATGGATAAGGTGGAAATTTTTAATTTTCCTATTCTTTTCCTTCTATATGTTTTTTAATTCCTAATTTGACCTTAATTAATTAATTAATTAAAAGATGCTTTATTTTTCTTTTCTTTTCAGCTCTTGCTCTCATGTTTTTCTTCTGAAAAAATTACATCATATATATTTAATAGTTAAGTCAACAAGTATGCAACATAGATATCAAACCGAAAGTCTCAATTTGAAGTTTAACATAAATTTATTTTCAAAAGCTAATTATAAACGTACAATTTGTTGTAGGTCTCAAAGATTGTGGATAAAAGTATTAATTTTTACATTTTATATTTTCATCAAAGACTCAACCTATTATACTTAATTCAATTAAATCCAAACTATATTTGTAACATATCAATTTAGTCCCTCAAATTTATTTTAATCTTTAATTTTATATTGATATTGATGCTTTATATAATCAGATTAAATTAAGTTTAATTATTTTTACATTTTAATATCAACTAAGTCTATCTATGGAAATGACACTTTCATTTTTATGACCATTTGTTACCTATTCATTCTTAATCTAACTTATTGTAACCACTTTTTTAGGTGAAAAATAATTGTATAATATCATATGTAAAACACGTGCTTATAACTAGTATTATAAATGCTTGAACATTTTTCCAAACAACTTTTTTTAAATTTTAAATTTTAAATCTGTTACTACTTATCTCTTCTCGCTCATAAATACTTCAATTCTGTATATTTCATGTTCTTTAGTACGAGTAAATTTGAAAACATCGTTTGAGAATGTGAGGCATATAACTCACTCCAAAGTATCGGAATTTTTGATAAATTTTTGAGTGTCATTGGCTGCAAGTGGGTTTTAAAACTTTTATTTTCATGTTATTAGTTATCTGAACCTTATAATTCATAGAGAAATGTTAGATAAATTTTGCAATAATTTGTGATCAACAAAAATGAAAATTTTTGAAATGAAATTTACTAATGCTAGTCGATGCCAACGAACGATGCATGTTGTTTTCGAAAATTTTTAAAGTTTATGGAAATAATGTTTTGGTAGTATAAAAAATAATAAGATGATGATAAATATTTCTGAGCATAAAATTAAATATTCCAAATGATAAGTCATTGTCGTTTCTTCCAAATGCTTAAAAAAGTAAAAATTATCTATAATCTATAATATATAAAAAGCTCTTCCACCAAAGCAAGTTTTCCAGTCAAAAACCCAAATTATTTTATTTTATTATTATTTTTTTAGTTAGTAATAAAAGTTAATAATTAATCAATTAAGGAAACATACATTTATAAAAATGGAAATGCACTTATAAAATTAAGGAAACACACATTTCCTTAATAAGCGTTTATAAAAAAAGCAGAGCAAGAATTTTTTTATATTTTTAAATTATAAAATATTTAAAAATAGAAATACAATAAAGAAACCAACTATCAATTGGTTAGGACAATTATTAATATTTAATTTAGAACAATATGAATAAAATAAAAATATGAAAAAAATAAATTGGATTGTTTGTTTTATCTTGAAAGAAATCAAATTTACCATTCATTTTTAAAATTTTATTTATAATTTTTAATTAAAATTTTAAATTTCATTTATAATTTTTAATTAAATTCATATTTTTAATATGGAGATAAATTTATTTTTTGGGAAATTGAACACTATATAAATTAATTTAGGAATTAATATATCACACAATTAATTACCTGTAAAGTTAGTTAAATATTTTTGGGTTGCAAAAATATTTATAAACTTGGAATGTCCTCCAAAAATAAAATTCTTAGCTTTTGTAAACAATAAAATCCCATAATGACCCCATAATGCATGCCTAACATGAGGTTAAAGTACACTTTTGTGGTTTTAAGTAATCAATAAGATTATTTATTGTATTTTTTTCTAAAGTTTATACAACATAAAAAAATTTGTACAATATTCAAAATATAAATACAATAAGAAACCCAACAACCAATTTTTGAGTACTATTATTAATTTTAATTTAGAACAATATGAATAAAATAAACATAAAATAAAAAGATAATGGATTACTGGTTTAAGTAAATCAAATTCGCCGCTTATTTTTTAAATTTCATTTATAAATTTTTATTAAATTCATATTTTTAATATAGAAATACATTTTTCCGGAAACCGAACACTAAATAAATTAATAAAATTCATGAATTTATTATTTTAATTTCATTAGGTAAAAGATATATTAATTATTCATAATATAATTTAGGAATTAATATATCACATAGTTAATTTTATGTCAAGTTAATTAAATCTTTTTAAGTTTGAAAGGTCTCCAAAATAAAATTCTCAACTTTTCTAAAAATTAACAAATGGATAGTTTTGTACACTATTGAAAGAGATAATATTCCGTGTTAGATAATTATGAGAGAAGAGTGTGTGTGTGTGTATTACTCTATAAAGCGTGAATCATTATGCATCTAGAAGTTATAACCAATGGCAACTTGGGAAAATTAGTAATCGATTTTTCTTCAGTTTAATAATAATTTTTAGTTTATTTTTTAACCAATAATAATAAATGAAAATCCCATACTGGTCCTATAATGCCCTTCTAAAGTGAGGTTAAAGTACACTTTTGTGGCTCTAAGTGATGAACAAGATTGTTAACCATATTTTTCATACAAAAACTTATACAATATGAAAAAACTTTTAGGATATTAAAAATAAAACTACAATAAAAAACCAAATATTAATTTTTTAGAACACCTATTAATTTTTAATTTAAGGAAGTATGAATAAAACAAAATGCAAAAAGGAAATCAAATTATTGGGTTTTTTTAAAATAAGAATTATTGCTTTTTAAGAAATCACGTTTAATTGAATTGGAAAAATATAGGAAAATCATTTTAGTGGGTACAAGTGAAATATGCTTTGAGTAAACTAAATGGCCTATAATTAGTATTTTGTGTAAGAAATGGGTGTTTGACTTTCATTTAATTAAAAATGTGTGTTTGGCTCATTTAATTGATTTGGGTGATGTATTTTATTATATTTGAGATGAAGAATGATCTATGTATAGGGGTAGATGTTAAAAATTTGTCAGTGGGGTTATTGATGCATATATTTTTGTACAGTATTTTTTAAATATCGTTTTTAATCTTTTCAATCCAATAAAAGCTTTTATTTTTTATTTTTCAGTTTTTAAAAGGTTTTTGATTCTTAACAAATAAAGAATTTACTTCGTTCATAATAATTATATTGTGTGTTTTCTTTTTATTTATTTCTTAATATAAAAAGGTACATGAAAAATGTGATGCTTGATTAAAAAATTAAGAATAAAAAACTCACAAGCGATGACAATCAACAAGAGTTAGGGACAATCACTTTCTAATATTGGTATTTATTTTAGGAGGCTCGTATTCAATGATTGACAATTATATGTTATTGTCTTTAGAGTTACCAATGGTAGCGGATTGAAAATTTTGATTTATGACAAGGATGGTCAACATGAAAACTCAACAACAAATGTGGTGTTTAAAAGGTGTTTCAAAATTTAGAGTGAATGTTTTATTTATAATATTTTTTTAGTTCAGATGCATACCGCTATATCATCCAAAAAATCATGATCACCGATTCAAATGCACTTTCATTTAATGTGTGTTATGCTAAAACTGTTTTATTTTGATTGTAACACAATCAAATATTTTGATTGTGTGTAATATTGCTCAGCTATATATTTATATCTAATACAATACATATCTTAAATATTTTATTTTAATTGTCCAGCAATATATCTTTATTTTTATTATCACAATTATATTTGTACCTATTGCATTTTACATAAAAAAAGATTTGCATTTTGTAGCTATAAGACGTACTCTTTTAGAGGATTAGAGGATATTCAACCTGTGCAGCGCACGGGTTTGAATACTAATATATAAAAACAAAAGAGTGACCTAGACAAAGTGCCTAATGGCAGTACCACGTTTGGCTTTATTGTGTTTTAGTGATTAATTATTTTGATTATTTAATTTATTCTAGTTTTCTTATTTGGTATTGTTCTTCTTATTTTATTTTTTTATACATATCATATTTTATTTATATGTATTCTAATTCTAATTTTTGAATTAATTTATATTTTTAATTTTTTTAATATTTTGTATTGCATGCATTAATAAAACCATGATAAGATTTTTTGTTTTAGCAAAAACTTTTTACATATTTAAAAAATTAGAAAAAAAATTCTCTTTTATTTTTACCATTTTAAAAATATCATTTTAGATAGTTTTTATGATCAATGTGCATTGAGCTATTCAAATAGTGGATAATATTTTAAAGATCAAATAGTGAATAATTAATTAATTAGAAAAGAAATAGAAAATGATAAATTTCATGTCACATTTCATCATTTCGAAAGCTACTTAAAAAAATAATTGTTTAATCATCTCTTCATTTTTTGTCAAAAAATTACAAGTATCAAAAATTAATTTTTTTAATTTTTAATATTTAGTATCGCATGCGTTAGTATTTTTTCTCAATTATTCTGCACATATTTTTGTTATCAAAAAATCAATATGCAGAGTTTCGACTATAAAAATATTTTGCATACATATCTTATCATTTCGTAGTACACAATCCACATTGCATAAATTCTTCAAAACTTTATATTCAAAAATCTGTGTTCAAAAATATCGTCATGACTTAGCTACTTGAAGGACGTTGATGATAATAATTTGGCAAAAAATTTAATAGGATCATTTCTTTTTTTTTTTAAAGAAAAGTATTGTCTAAATTTTGATCACAAATATTTTATTATTGTCTAAAATCATTAACTACGACAACTGATATGATATTTTTTCTTACAAAATAATAGTTCAAATCAAATTTTGTAAACTCTCATTAAAATTTATAATATTATATATGCTTTATTATTTTTGTTTTGTATTAATAATGTTTTATATAAATAAATTATCTTAAAATGTCTCGTGCATCGCATGGGGCAAATGCTTGTATATATTTATAGGTTAATGGCTACAACCGCATGATCTCACTGGAACTATCAATGGTCTTATTTTTCTAGACAAAACTGAAATGGGCAATGTTAGAACTATTCATGTCCAATTATTGTTGTGGGCTGCTGCTACTAATTGTCCCTAGAGTTGATATGGATTGCTTTTTCATTGTGGCATCGAGATTTGTGGTAGATCATCTCCAATGGGGTTGTTGATGTGTAGATGAAGTGAAGGAAAGAGATAGAGAGAAGACGATTATTTTAATAGAAAATGAATAGAAGGTTGTGTAGAGGAAAAAAAAAGAGGGAAAAGTGAAAAGTAGGAGAGATGTAGAAAGAAATTTGAAAATAATAATAAAATAATAGTGGAAGATGTGTATATGGATGTGTGATTTTAGATATGGCACGGTACACGATGAAGAAAAAGTGAGGAAAAAGTGGGATAAATGGGATAAAAGTGATTTTTAAAAATTGAAAATGGCATGTAAAAGGAAAAAACGTCTGACCCACCTAAAAATATGTGTCACTCTCTTTCCTTACTTTGAGATTGTGGCCACACCATACATTGGAGATGCTCTTAGAATTTGGGCAGTATGCCTAGCGACTTGGCTTGTGTTATTGAAAGCCATGTATTAAGCTCACCTTCTTTCGTGTGCTTAAACAAAAATTATACTGCAACCTATTGTATCTAGTATATTTATGTTCAAAGTTTACGCATAAGATAAAATAATATTAAAATTGGTTATCATCTCCTTCTTGCCAAAAATACATCACATCAAACCATTACAATGGGAAATGGTTGAATCATAAGAATTTTTGGCTGCTTTAATTCTTTGAGGATTAAAAAATTCAAATTGAAGTCTCTTGGAATGCTTTGGCACTCAAAATTATGACATTAGATTCATATTATTTGATTGAGAGCTTTAATATAATGAAAGGAATAAAAACTAAATAGCAAAAACAAAAATAATAATAAAAAATTTGAACTATATTATATCATAAAATAAAATTAACCTGGAAGTTTGATGGACTAACTCGCATGTGAAGAGAAAACATATTTTTACTTTTTAACTAACTAGTCGAAGACTCGAAGTGAATAGTGCAGCACATAGAACATGTATTTTTCTGCTTTTATAGAAACTTTAAGTCTTTAATAAACTTTTGAGTATTAATATTAATAATGAAATAGAAATGATTTTAGAAAAATAAATTATCTAGAATTCATTTAAATTCTGTGATCATTAGACGTTAAAGTGAATTTTGAAAGGCTTACCATACCAGGATGAATTTAGAGATTCAATCAATGCCCCTTTTTTGTGGCCTCAATTAGCATCAATTCATGGGTTTCCCTAAGTCAGTTTATGGGCCAATAAAGGATTGTTATCTTCGGAACTCATTTGAATTAATCTTCGGACATCCTGAGAATAGTATGAAGTTCCACGTTACCTTGTTGGACCTGTTTTTGGATAGAAGCCTTGCAACAGCTTATACGAGAACAGAACCCATCCACCAGATGAGCCTCACTATTGCAGAAAGAACTGTACATCGTCTGGTAAAATTGCCCGGTTGTTTGGTTCTCGTACACGAAACCTCTTGTATCACAACCAACAATAATTAGCATATTGGTTGTATAGTTCACGGTGAAGCTGTCCAACAACGTTAGCAGCTCATTACTAGATAGTTCGAATCTGGTCCCGTTCTTAGAATAACAGGCTTTTGCTATGAATTGCTAAACATGCATTTGGTATGTCTAGTACATGTCTCTGAAATTTATGTTCGATGGAATAGTCTTCTATTGTGCTATTATAGGAATAGTCTTTTGTCGTGCTGAATGGGAGGGAATACTTACATTTCCACAATGATCATCATAGTTCATCTTTGTTATTAGAAAATTAGAACTTGAATTAGACGTGGAGAAAAATGAGAGGACTATCTCAAAATTAATTCATCTTTCGGAAAATGTAATGAGATAGCCATGAGGACTGAGATTACAATCTTTCCGAGGTTGTATTTGTAATTTTGTATTCAAGGTTGCATATTTCAAAGAGAGATATATCTGCAGCTTGACAGGTGTTCTCTTGGCAAGTCCTTTGGAAATTATTTTTACACCTAGGTATGACGTAAAAAGTCTACTCTTGACTTCGTCCACATATGGATTTCTGTATTTCTTCTTCCAAATTGCTTTGGTTTCCGTGTGTATTATTAGCTAGCCAAGTTTGAAAATGACTGATCTTGATTTGTTCAATATATATCTTATAGTCATGCCTGGGAATGTCCCACTCTACCACTGCATACTTTTGCACATGATGTCACGAGGACAATTCCCTTTTATATGATGTCACGATGACAATTCCTTTTTATAATATAGAAAGTCACCTAGGAAAGAGACTCTTTTTCAACAATTTGATCATTAATTTTTTTTCTTTCAATTACTTTTTAAGGGATTTTAGCCATAAACTCATTACACATACAGTAAGGGCTATGGAAATTAATTTATCCGCGCTAATTTACTGATGTAGAACTATGCTGATAGTATAATCGACCATTTCTCGATTGTTGTCTCCTCCACCTTACAATATTGTAAGTGAAGCTCGATGGACAATGATATACTGATAGATGAAATTAACTGATTGATAGATGTCCTATAAGAACAATTCTCATTTGGGCTGTGGTGCTTCAGCTCTATCCATTCTGTTTATGGTACAATAAGATGTTCACAACATACAAATTCATCTTTATTCCGCATTTAAACATCTGAACATAGGAAATACAAAAGTACACATCACTTAATTCACTATTTTCTTCACTTATTGACACTCTTCTTCCACCAGTGGCAATGATCTTCATATCATCTGCCACCCGCTACTGGAAGAAGAATGTGATCCCTTATGCTCTCAACTCCATATCCAATGCTTTTGCTAGTACTCTCACCAATTGAAAAGGTATTCATTTCAATAGAAAGAAAAGTTTTGATAAGTGCTTGAAAAACACTTTATTAAGTCTCTAATATCATTTTTTTTTGTGTGATAATTGTTTTATAAGTTTATTTTTATGTGTTTTTGTCCATTTTCATGTCTAAGGGCTAAGAAGAGTTGAATGGAACTTAAATGGAGAAACAAAGCATGAAAAATGGAAATCAGCAACTCAGATTCACTGGGCCGCCTTTAGTGTTTGGATCATAACTTGAGTTAGAGATGCTTGATTGACTGATTCCAAGCCAAAAGAAAGATAACTTTATTATCTATAAATATTATCTCTGGTCTCTTAATCAAAATTGGAGCCAAAATGGACTAAAATTGGATTTGAAGACAACATCATGAACATTCAAAGCATCCAATGTCAACTTTCGGTGAAAAGGCCATAACTTGGCATACAAAGATCCAATTAGTGTGATTCTACAGCCAAATGAAAGATAACTTGATGGTGCACAATAGCTATCTTTGGTTTCCAAGGCAAAATCTGTGCAAAAAGTAGCCAAAGGGCATGAGAAAGTGGGGTGATAATGGCTGAATACAAATGTAAAAAGATCCCTTTGGTGCCTATAAAAGGGCAAGGCCATTAACCTCTTGAGGGACATCTCTCACTTGCAAAAATACTCTCTTATCCTAAATTCCTAGTTTTTATAATTCATTCTAGTATTCATCTTTTATATCTAGTTTTCTTTTTATCTTATTTTGAGTAAAAGTGTGGAGAGTTTAAGTGTGAATAAAGTTTAGGAGATCGCTTAAATAACCTTTCATATTCCTGCAGAATTATATTTGAAATGTATATTTCGATCGAGAATATGATTGGCTAGGCATCTCAATCTAGTTCAAAGGGGATGTCGTAGTTGAAGTTTGTTATTCAATTAATCATTCAGTGACATTGCTTTGTACTCTTTATTGTTAAATTGGTTTGTTATTCGGATTTAAATGTTAAAGATTTATTGATGTTTATTTAGATCTGGCCAGTTTATGTGAATTTCATTAGATCTATAGCTAAGATTAGTTTTCAATCTGCAATTGTTGATTTTATGATTCATTGGTAGCAATTAACGATCGTGCATCGTTAGGATTAACAAACACTAAGTTAAATGATTCAAGCTTGTGTGATTGTGTCTTAGTTTAACCTATTTTCTTAGTGATAAATGCAACCATTGTCTTAAACTTAGAGCGCTTAATCTAGGTTATTCAATTGGTTAGGATTAGTAGAAGAGCTTATCTCAATTAATTGAATTAGAGAAAATTCAGGTAGTCAGAGCTTGTTGATTACCTAGGATTATTAATTTGATTAGAGAGTAGGAACGCGTTATGATTAATTGGACATGCAAGTAGAGACTGAATGAAACCAGAGAGCTAGGTGATTTTCTCTTTATTGATTTTCTCCATTAATTGTTCTTTGCGTTGTTATTTCAATTTTAATTTTTACTTCAATAGCCAACCAACCTCCCTCCTCCCCAATCATTAGTTGGCACATTTTAACTAGCTTTACACCGTTCTCTTGAGTTCGACCCCACTTACCACTACTATATTTATTTTATAACCAAGTGAGGAAAATCACATTTATTATTTGATGGTTACGACACCACCAAGTTTCCATCTCTTCGGCATTGGATTTAGCTTGTGTCCACGAGTATTTTCCTATCTGACTCTCAAACCTTGAGGTTCTGCAGCTAGTTCCTTCATACTAGGCCTATCATCTCCTTTGGCTTGTAAACACCTCTTTCCAAGCATAGCAACTAATATTAGTTCTTCACTATTGCCTTCACGTACGATGTTATCCTCAAGAACTTTGAATAATTGGCCTTGTTTCATAATTTAAAAGAAAATTGCTAGCTAAATTTCTCTCCTCCTTAAGCTTGTCGTAGCTCAATGCCTTCAACCCCGTTAGGAGTTCCACACGGACTACTCCATAGCTATAAGCATCGCTCTTCTCCATCAATTGGTTTGTTTGCATATATTCAGGGTCTAAGTATCCAAAGGTTCCTCGCACCATCGTAGATAGTTGAGTTTGATCAATGGGAACCGATCTTGAAGCTCCAAAATCAGACACTTTATTAGTGAAATTAGCACCTAAAAAAATATTTTCCGATTTGGCATCGCTGTGTATGATTGGAGGTGAAGCCATAGAGTACAAATATGCAAGAACTCCAGCGCACTTAGCAACAACTATTGTTAAACGATGGTCCCAAGAAAGATTAGATGCTTTTGTTTTATTGTGTATGCATTTAGAACTTGTGCCATTGTTGTTGAATTCATAGACTAGCAGAGGAATTTTTGTCTCTAGGCAACAACCAAGGAGCTTGACAGCATTCATGTGGTAGCTTTGGGAAAGAACAATCACCTCATTGATAAATTGCTCGACTTGATTTGGATCAAATTCTTTTGACTTCTTAACGGATACTATTCGATTATCTTGTAATAAGCCCTTGCATATAGTGTCAAAGCCTCTTTGACCAACAATCCTACTAGCATAGAAGTTATCTGTTGCCTTCTTTAGCTCTGCATAAGTGAATATTCTTGCTGTATCAGCTGAGTTATCTCTTCTAATGAGTTTTTCTTGCAATAGTAATCCACCATTTTGGAGAAAGAATTTCCTCTTCATTGTGATGAGCTTTCTTCTCTTGACTTCTAAGTATTAAAGAAAGGTGACAAGTAGAAGAATAGTAACTCCAGAAGAAATTCCTGTTATGGAAATTTTTAAGGGGGAAAAACCCATATGTTACGCCTTCTTGCGTTGTTTTTGTCAACAAAGAAAGACTACAAAGTAATTTTTTTTTTCAGAATACAAGCTGCAATTCAAGGTTTGCCGATGTCCTACTAGGATCTACTCATGGAAGCTGTACTAAATCTGAAAAAGGAAATAAGTGTCAAGGGATAGAATTACTAGGTCTAACCAAGAACAAGTTTGAAAACAAGTAATTGATTAATGTTGCAAGTGCAACCTTATCCCCCTTTTTTCCCATCACCATGGCAACCTCTTGAGTAAACATACTTATAAATCCCCATTGTGTTCTCACATATCTTTTCACAAGTATTGGGCTATGAATATTCGTCAATATCTGCAAGACAAAATTAAGCAATAATAATAATTATGAAAATGAAAAATGAATGTAATATCAGTAGTGGGCGTGTTGTCGCAGTACGCCAAAATTTATTTTATTTCCTTACTCGGTTTCAAAACTACAAATTAATGTAGAAGTGGTAAGTAAGGGTCGAACCCAAGAGGAACGGTGTTTAATCTAGTTGTTCTTATCAATTAATCTAGAAATGGGGGTTTTGTGAAGTTGGATTAAATTTGAAAATAAAATGACAAAATAAAAGAGATGAAAATGCAACAATTGAAGATATATCTAGTTCTCGGGTTCGGTTGTGTCAACATCTTGTGTTTATCTTTCCCATGCAACGTGTACTATCCCTTCTTCAATTTATCAACTCTCAATTAATAAGAAGCTCGATTAACGAATTCTTCCTTAAGTGTATTAAATTAAAGTGAGTTCTTTAACTTAACATCTAGCTATTGGATAATCCTAAACAAGTTCTTAGGATTTAATGCAATGCTAGTGTGAAATGAACAAGAAGAATGAGTTGAATTAGATAGATCAATTTCACAAACTTGAATTAATACATCTAAGTTGATTTATTAACAAATATACCGCGACATTCGCTTGCTCATGGATTGGAATCTAGTGACAATTACTGGATCAAAAGTTCCAATCCTAGCACATAACTTGAACTTAAAGATTAATTGATTCAATTGGCCAAAGTGAATGCAATAATCACATAAATTCAAAACGGGTTTAAAAGCATAACAAATCAACAAATTGAAGTAGAGGAATAGATAAAACGTTATAAAGAGTTAGAAAAGATAACAACATGATAATTGAACACAACTTCCCCTCAGACAGATAGAGAAGTCTAACTACTCATATTAGCGGGTATCACCACTGCTATATGATAGATTATACTTCACTATCTCAAGTAATATATAAAAACATAGAAATCACGTAAATAATGCTAAGAATTAAATAGAGAAGTCTAACTACTCATATATGCGGGTTAAATTTTATAGCAGCGTGCTTAACGCTGTATCACCTGGCAATATATGAGAAATTATCTTTCTCAAACATGAAAAATAAAGAAGAAGAGAAATTAGTGAAGAAATGCTCCGCTAATCATATTCACTAGTATCGCCGATTGATTTTTTCGAACCTATATTTAGGTTCTTACTTCACTAGATATGAAAAACTAAGAGCCTTTCAAGCTACAATTCAAGAACAAATGATGAAGAGAAATTTATTGAGGAGAAAGTTTGGAGAATCACAATTCTCTCTACAAGTTGTGTGATTCAAGCTCGAAATGCCTCTATTTATATGCAAAAATATTACACCAAAAAATATTAAAAAATCATAAAAGTCTTCCTTCGCGAGTCTATTGTGGTGTGCTCAGATTGTTTTATCTCTAAGAAGTCAAGAAAATACCAAAAACACGCGTTTATGGTAGGTGGAAGTCCATTGGTCAAAATCTGTGCGGCGTCGGGCGTGACTTCCGAGTCGCCGTGACTCGATTCGAGCCTGTAGCTGATCGCTTAGTCACCGTCTTGTAGCGAACGGGAGGCCAGGGGGCGGTTCTGGGGCGTGACTCGATCACTTTGCGGCGTGACTCGAGTCACTTATCGGCGGGCTGATCGAAAGATGATCGGGCGTGACTGAGTCACTGCGCGTGACTCGACATGCGTCGGCGGTGACTGTCACCCGAGTCACCCAGAATTGCACCAAGTCCTCAGCGTTTGAATGTTGTTCATTTTGGTCCTTGAGAAATTGCATTTTTGGTCCTCCAACTTGGAATAGTTTCACTTTGGTCCTCAACGCTTGAAAGTTGCACTTTGGTCCCGACGGTTTGGAAGTGACGCTTTTAGTCATTTTTTCTTCAAACGGCCATAACTTTCACCAGAAACTCCGATTTGCGATCCAAAAGAGTGTAGGAATCCTCTTTGATGTTCTTCGATTTTAGCACAAGAAAAATTGTAAAAACAACTTTTCATAAAATTACATCGGAGGTCCTCCATCTTTGATTCGCTTGCCTTTTGGTCCCGAAGTTTGCTTTTCATTAGATTTTCATCTATTTTGACTCCTTTTTATTCTTTGTGACCCTAAACACCACAATAAAGGAAAAACACATAAAGCGGAACATATAACATTAATAAAACACACAAATACATAAAATAGAAGAGTTATTTAAGTGCTTTTCTAGCACTTATCAAACTCCCCACATTTTAGACTGCTGTTCGCTCGAACAACAAACCATAATGACACAAACAACACACCGATTTTACATGAGATAAATAACTTTAAACATTGAAATCCAACTACATGATAGTGACTTGCTTAATAAACATTCTCCAACCATGAAAATTTCACTTCTTCTCTCAAATACACAATGGCTTGTGAGTGTGTGCAATTAGGTTATCATCCCATCACTAATCGAATCAAATGAAAGCTTCTACGATGTTCTATCCAAATCCTAACCCGAAATAGTCAAATATTTCCTTTCATCTCTCGTGATCCCACTCTTATTTTACAATGATTTCCATGGATCCTAAAATTACTCAGTTCACCAAAAATCATCATTGCTTAGCACTGAAAGAAAAAAAAAAGGGCATGGCATGGTGTTTTATCATAAATATGTCTTCAATTTAAAGAGTGTTTAGATTTGAGCACTTCAAACCACTGAGGATTTTATTTATCAAACCTCACACTTGGGTAACTATCACATTTCTTGCGATTTTCTTTTTTTCTCTTTTTTTTTTTTTTTTTTTGAAGAAGAAAGGTTTTGCAATTTTCTTTTCAACTTTTTACCCCACAGTAGCTTTCACTACCCTTTCATTGAGGCACTTTCTTCACCCATTCGAGAGACGGTGGCTTCACACTCTGAGGTAGGTAGCTCTTTCCTGTGGTCCCTCTCCGATTTCGAACATAAAAGTAAAATTCATTCTCGATAGGTCAATACTTTTCCAAACTTTTTAAACTCTATCAATAAAGACACATTCACAAAAGCAGATACCATGCGATTATAACTCCACCTTGCTAACAATTGATGTTTCCAAGTTACTTTGAGCGAGACCGATGGATAGAAAAAGAAAAAAAAGTTAGTTTACTATGGTCTAGAAAGTTAAAAAAAATCAACATTTTCAACCTTCAATTTGTGTTCCAGAGAATGATAGTAAATTACCTTATAAACATGCTCAGTAATTTAGCCACTATGTTAGAGAAGAATAGGAACACAACAAATTGATTTTTTTTTTTCGATCCTGCAGCTTTAGCTAAATCACGCCAAATTAAGCTCAATCATATTCAAAAGTTGCTATCTCATGCAAAATTGTAGACACAAAAAAATCACAAGCGTGATCACATATGCCACTCCCATAAATTCTACATTGTCCCCAATGTAGAAATATAGAAAGCATGAAAAGAGAAGAAATAGAAACTCCCTATGGTAAGCAATGAGTCGTGGGTTTATTTAGGGATGGTGGTTGCACAATGTAGCACTTCGAGGAACACATCGACAATCCAAGAGCAAGCGACCCTCTTAATGAAAAGGTCCTCCATATCGCCACATGACACATGGGTATGTTTACCATTCAATAAAGAACGACCCCACAAGAACCAACAAATGGGGAGAACGTTTAGAAGCGAGCGTCCAACTCGAGACACTTCTCAAATGAATGAGGCGTAGTTTTACATCTTCTGATGGGTGCTAATGATCACGCTCAAAAAGTTGTTGCTCAATGGGTAAGCTCTTTCCTTCTCGATTACAAGGCAACATCTTCCTTAGTACGCTAGAAAAAAAAGCGGAGAAATAAAAACAAAAACAATGAAAATTTCAAAAGAAAGATAAAAATAAGAGAAAATGCTTGGGTTGCCTCCCAGAAGCGCGCTTTTGTTTAAAGTCGTTAGCTCATACAGTTCCCATTTGTCAAGTAGGATTCCTCAAATCCATTGCTTGACTCCACTTTGTCTTGATGGCTTCTCGAGTGTCTTGATTTCTTAACAATCCTTCTTGAATTCTTCTCCAAAGTTTTTGGTCTCATTTCTTTCCATGGCTTCCTTCTTCGAGATGAGGTAATTGTGCTTTGCTCAATCTTATGTGTTATCGCTCGCAATTCAACTTACAGTTCTTGCACAAAAAGGATTAGTTGAATTAATTGCAAAGACAGAACAAGCATTATTAGCGCAATGAACCATCAAAAATATTAAAGTTAAGCTTTTTCCTCATCAAATTCCATGGACAAAGGTACCCTCATAGACATCAATTTTAGTGCGAGAAGTGTAAAAAAATGGGCGCCCCAATATGATAGGTGTAGGGTGAGGTGAATGTTCATCGCCCATATCAAGCACGTAAAAATCAGCGGGGAAAACTAAACCATTTATTTTGACTAGCACATCTTCTATCACTCCATCCGGTATGCATTAGTACGATCACTAGTTGCACAATTACGTGAGTTTCTTTTAGTTTTCCTAGATTTAGTGAAGCATACAAGGATCTAGGCATGACATTTATGGATGCTCCTAAATCTATAAGTGCTTTATCAATATGATGATTGCCTATGGTGCATGGGGACGATGAACATACCAGGGTCTTTGCATTTTGAGGCAACTATCTTCTCGAATACGCCGAAAGCAGTTTCTCCCATTTTGATCATTTCATTTCCCTTCAATTTCCTCTTGTTAGTGCAAAGATCTTTCAAAAACTTAGCATAGCGTGGGATTTGTTTGATTGCATCTAACAATGGAATGTTGATTTCTACTCTCCTAAATGTGTCCAAAATTTCTTTTTCCTTGTCATCTTTGTTGGTTTTCGCTAATCTACTAGGGAAAGGGGGAGGAATTGTTTTAGCAATGATATGAGAGTTAGGACTTGCCTCATTTTCAAACTTTTCATCTTTATCTTCATGTGTGGGAACTTCTTTGTGAGGGTTTTCGATCTCTTTTCCACTCCTTAAGGTTATGGCACTAACATTCTTTGATTTACCAGTCGAGATGGTAACTTCCTCCAGTTGTGCTTCCAAATCGATTGATGGCAGGTTGCCAATTGACTCATCTGGTTTTCCAAGTTTTGAATGCTTGATTTGGAATCCCTGAAATTTCACGGTGTTAGTTGCTAATGTTTTCACCCATATCCTCAGAGACATACCCGATTGTTGAGGTTTTTGTTGAAATTGCTCCTTGAGGTTGGAAATTTTATTCTTTGGAATTGGCCTTGAGGTTTGTTAGGGAAGAATCCTCGGGGCTTGTTGTTTCCATAGCTTCCCGGATTGAGGTGGTCTCGCCATCCTGGATTATAGGTGTTTGAGTACGGATTGTATTCTTGTCTTGGGAATGGGAAATTATTTGTTGAAAGTTCACTTGTTCAAGTTGTTATCCACTTGTAGACAGGACAAGCATCTGTAGATGTCCCTAGATTTGTGCATATGCCACATGCTTTGACTTGCGGATTGTTGCCCTCTGACAATTTGTTTGAGAAGATGTGTTAGTTGAGAAAGTTGGCTTTCAATATTGGAGTTACGCACTCATTTACTCTTGAATGTTCGTTTCAGTCATCTTGAAGCTGAGTGTTCTCACCATGTTTGAAATCAATGTTCTTTGCTTCAGTGAGGTTTTGTTCATCGAGCTCCTCCACTAGCAGCATCAACCATGTTTACGCCGATTGACATAAGCCTTCATAGAAGTATTGCACTAGGAGGTTTTCAACGATTTGTTGATGCGGGCGACTTGCAATGAGCTTTTTGAACGCTCCCAATACTCATAAAGAGTTTCTCCATTGTTTTGGCGTACTCCAGGATATCTTTCCCGATATTTGTCAGTTTTGAATTTGGGAAGTACTTTCGAGGAAAAGTTGCTTCATTTAGTCCATGTTGTGCCCGAACACGGGTGGTAAAGTGTACAACCAATCGTAGCGACATCTTTTAGTGAAAATGGAAAAGCTACGAGCTTGATTTGCTCTTCGATGATGCACAGGGGTTTCATGCTATCACACACCACATGAAACTCCTTCAAGTGTTTATGCGGATCTTCAGGATCGTCCATGAAAAGATGGTAGAAGATGTATCAAACCGATTCACTGAAAGTTTTACCTTCTTCTCACGGTTGGAAAGGTGATACACAAAGGTTGTTGAGTAACCCGGGTGTTGCCGGTTGTTTGAGAGTTCTTCATATTGTTTTACGCCATTTCTCGTTTGATTTGTTTTGCTTGTCTTATTCGTCTTCAATGGATTCTCGATTCTGGATCGAAACTTTAAAGAATTCGATTAGTAGATCGGGTATTATGCATACAAGTGAAGAAGAATTTTTTTTTAAAAATTAATTAATAAAAGCAACTAAATTTGTTAACCGTTCTAACACTGGCGCCAAAACTTAGGCGTGTTGTCGCGATGACGCAAAATTTATTTTATTTCATACTGGTTTCAAAACTACAAATTAATGTAGAAGTGGTAAGTAAGGGTCGAACTCAAGAGGCAGTGTTTAATCTAGTTGTTCTTATCAATTAATCTAGAAATGGGGTTTTGTGAAGTTGGATGAAATTTGAAAATAAAATGACAAAATAAAGAGATGAAAATGCAACAGTTGAAGATATATCTAGTTCTCTAGTTCGGTTGTGTCAACATCTTGTGTTTATCTTTCCCATGCAACGTGTACTATCCCTTCTTCAATTTATCAACTCTCAATTAACCAAGAAGCTCGACGATTAACGAATTCTTCCTTAAGTGTATTAAATTAAAGTGAGTTCTTTAACTTAACATCTAGCTATTGGATAATCCTAAACAAGTTCTTAGGATTTAATGCAATGCTAGTGTGAAATGAACAAGAAGAATGAGTTGAATTAGATGATCAATTTCCACAAACTTGAATTAATACATCTAAGTTGATTTATTAACAAATATGCACGCGATATCGTTTGCTCAGGATTGGAATCTAGTGACAATTACGGATCAAAAGTTCCAATCCTAGCACATAACTTGAACTTAAAGATTAATTGATTCAATTGGCCAAAGTGAATGCAATAATCACATAAATTCAAAGCGGGTTTAAAAGCATAACAAATCAACAAATTGAAGTAGAGGAATAGATAAAAGCGTTAGCAAAGAGTTAGAAAAAGATAACAACATGATAATTGAACACAACTTCCCCTCGAACTAGATAGAGAAGTCACAACTACTCATATATTAGGGTATCACCAACCGCTATATGATAGATTATACTTCACTATCTCAAGAATATATAAAAATTATAGAAATCACGTAAATAATGCTAAGAATTAAATAGAGAAGTCTAACTACTCATATATGCGGGTTAAATACTTATAACGCTGCGTAGCAGCAGTGTATCACCTACGCAATATATATGAGAAATTATCTTTCTCAAAACATGAAAATAAAGAAGAAGAGAAATTAGTGAAGAAATGCTCACGCTAATCATATTCACGTTACCAAGTATCGCTGATTGATTTTTTGAACCTATATTTAGGTTCTTACTTCACTTAGAATATGAAAACTAAGAGCTTTCAAGCCACAACTAAGAACAAATGATGAAGAGAAATTTATTGAGGAGAAAGTTGGAGAGAATCACAAGCTAATTCTCTACAAGCAAGTTGTGTGATTCAAGCTTGGAAATGCTTCATATTTATAGGCAAAATATTACACCAAAATATTAAAAATCATAAGTTTTCCTTCCACGAGTCTATTGGTGTCTTTCGGATTGCTTTATCTCTAAGAAGTCAAGAAAATACCAAAAACCGTTTTATGGTAGGTGGAATCGGTCAAAATCTGCGGCGTCGTGGCGCGAGTCAGTCGCGTCAGACTCGAAGTCCGCTACGATTCGCTTTAGTCATCAAGGCAGCGAGCAGAGGCCAGGGACGGTTGCGTGGTCGATCACTTCTGGCGACTCGAGTCACTAACGGCGCGACTGATCACGCGGCGGTGACTCGAGTCACCCGAAAGTCACCAGTGCACACCAAGTCCCTCAACGCGTTTGAATGTTGTTCATTTTGGTCCTTGAGAAATTGCATTTTGGTCCTCCAACTTTTTGAAAAGTTTCACTTTGGTCCCCAACTGCTGAAAGTTGCACTTTGGTCCCAACGCAGTTTTGGAAGTGACGCTTTTAGTCCTTTTTCTTCAAACGCCATAACTTTCACTAGGAAACTCCGATGCGATCCGAAAGAGTGTAGAATCCTCTTTGATGTTCTTCGACTTTAGCATAAGAAAAATTGTAAACAACTTTTCATAAAATTACATCGGAGGTCCTCCATCTTTGATTCGCTTGCCTTTGGTCCCGAGTTTCCGTTTTCATTCGATTTTCATCCATTTTGACTCCTTTTATTCTTTGTGACCCTAAACACCACAATAAAGGAAAAACACATAAACGGAACATATAACATTAATAAAACACACAAATACATAAAATAGAAGAGTTATTTAAGTGCTTTTCTAGCACTTATCAAGTAGGTAGTTAAAAATTTCGTGGTACCTCTACAACCACCATCGAGGTATGGATTTCCATCACGCCCCTCCTCATAATCACAATGGTACCCATTGCCAGTGCCAGGTTTGTAACACTTGGACTTAACAATTTTACATGCATAACTCGACAGATTATTTCGAGCCACCTCACAAGTTCCCTCTCCAATTGCCTAGTCAACTACCAAATGAAGCTTATCTACATTCATCAGACTTGAAAGACTCCATGAAGAAAAAATGAATTCTCTACCCTCAAATAACAAACCATAGTTGCAATTATTGAAGTCCCAAACTATTGTCTGATTACTATCATAGCTTCTTGTGAAATTATTGTAGCTCCTTGCGCTCAACTCGACTCTCCATACCTATATGGGGATAGAAGCCTTGGAACAACCTATACTAGAATAGGAGCCATCCTGCAAATCATCCTTTCTGGTGCATAGAGAAATATGCCCTTTCTCATAATACCGCATGCTAATATGGCTCCATGTAAACAAAACCTTAAGTATCACAACCAATGCCAATAAATTTAGTCCCTATATTATTTACTTCGAAGCATGTTGGCATTGACGTCATTCAACCATTGGGTTCCCAATTCGATTGATTTGTAAATGAAGCTATCATTCCACAAATCGCCTACTAAGTCCGAAATTCCACTAGGTAAGTTCGATTTGGAAATCAAATTGAAGAAATTTAAACTCTAGTTCTTAATCTCAAATCTTTAAAAAATTTATAAGAAATTTGGGAAGAAATGAGTTTGTCACTTTGCCACTCTAATAATTGAAATCTCAATTCTGAAATTGGCTTTGGTAGCTATGATTCAGTGCATGTTAGTGTATGTGTAAAAATGGATTTTTATGGATTTTAATGTGATCTAGGAGAGAGAATGAGTGTAGTTGAATGGTGGAGATTTGTGTAGTACAGCTAGGTCCCACGAGATATATGGATGTGAAATAGGAGAGAGAATGAGTGGATTGGAAAGAATGTGTAAAAATTTATAAAAACTTGTAGGCTAACGGTGCTCAATCTTCTACCTTTGGGTTGGTCATTGACTGTTTAAAGTTGGGTAATGGGTCATAGAGTAAGTTTTTTTGAATGGAAATTTCATTAATAACATAGAGAATTACACATCAACTTAAGAGAATCCACAATACTACTAGGAATATCATAAGAGACAATAGAAGAAGCGTGACAATGTGACACTCTAGTGAGCTTGTGATCAACCACATTTGTTTCTCTAGGAATATAACGGACCGAGAAATCCCATTTCTGGAGTAGAATGGCTCCGCAATCTGCAACAATAGTACCAAGCATTGTAGCATCCGATGAAGAAGTTAAGACCGCATCAACTACTAATTTGGCATCCAACTCAAACACCACTTTCTCAAAGCCCATAGAACAAACCGAGACCATGGCAGGAAAAAGACCAAGAGCTTCAACTTCTTTAACTAGAGTCACACCCGGAATGAAAAGCTTCTGATGAACAATCAATGAACTTGCTGCATCTCTAATTGACATGCCTAAGCCTACACCGCTCCTTGAAGGAACAATATAGGCATCATATTGCACTTGTAAATGCCCAAAGGTGGACAATGCCAAAGGGAGCACATATCAGTTTTTCCATGCCTTTGCTCAATCCCAGTGGTCGATTTCTTAGTTTGTAACCATTCGAACAATACTTCCATTTCTAAAAGGGTCATAGAGTAACTTGGGTTCTTGGTAATTGGGAATTGGGTTTGTATTGCCTTGCCCCAAATCATTTAACGTAATTAAAAATAAAAATAGAAATAAAAAATCCCAAATTCCTGTGTAGGCATGTGCCTACATAGGCCATCATTCACTCCGCCACTAGAACTCGCCTTAGAGTAGATTAGACCATTTCACTATTACTCTCTCTCCAAAAATTAGACTAATTGCCGAATAAAACTAAATTTCAAAAATTGAGAATATATTAAAATTTAAATATATGCTAAAAGGAAAAAATTTATCATCATATTCATTCTCAAAATCATAATTGATTGAGTTTAAATCAAAAAAATGTTTAAACTTAATTTTTGAAATAATCCATAGTAATAATATAATTTAACAAATTAAGTACGATATCTTATATCAACAATCTAACATGCACCAATATCCATACACATGCCCATAGTTAAAGCAAATTATTCATAAGTTTTTATCTTCTAAAATTGTATCAATAAGCAAAGGTAACATCGCTTAGATTTTTTAAGCTATAGGATTATAGAAAAATAAATTTATTTTTTAAAATGACATATGCCAAAATTTTTTGAAAATACACTACTATTTAAAAATATAATTGTTTAAAACTAAAGTATCAAAAAATGAGAAACAATTAAGAAAAGTTCTGAAGTCTCAACCATTATTTTTTTGAAAGGGAAAGCACCCAGCCAACTAAGAACAACTTTAAGAATTTTTTGCACAATTTATGCTTGGCATTTATTTGCATCGAGCTTGAGCTAGGTTTAGCTCCCTCCTACATCTAGTCACAATTACATCTTTAGTGCATAATGTTTAGCCATTGCATATTGTGGATGATGTTGAGGATAGGGACTAGTGATGCGAAAAAAAAAATGATCCGATCCAATAAAAACTCGATGGAGACCCGATCCGCGAAACATCGAAACATTATCCAATCGATCTGCAACGAATATGGATACACATTAGATCAGGATTGACCCGATCTATTTAGCTCTATATTATAAAAAACACTTTTGATTTAATTTAAGTAAATAAAAGTCATAAAATTAAAAATAAATCAACAAAGGTAGGCACATTAGATTTTCCACCGATATCAAGATGTAAATCAAAAGATTCTTGAACGGTTAAAAATTCACAGTTATGAGTTGCCTCCAATTAGATGGCTAGCATTTACATTCATTGCAATATCATGTGGTGGTGATTGGACATCTGAAATCCAATGAATTTGGATCACAGAGTTGCAATGCCCATGCATCCAAACATCCATAAAAGAAATTAACAGATTGGTGAATCTCATTTACATGCATTTCTCATTTGGACTCCAGACAAAAGTGATGAACTGCGGTGTAACTTCATCCCTATTTTACAGAATACAAATTTTATCCCTATTTTACTGAACACAAATTTTATCCCTATTTTACATTTCAACATTGAACACACAAAATACAGAAATACAAATCACTGTATTTACAATATCTGACGATCTATTTATTGAAACTTTTGTCTTTCACTAGAAAGGTCTTCAATTCATCATCTACCACCCCTTATTGGTTGAACAATATGGTCTTTCATGCTATTAACTCCATATCCAATGCTTGTGCCACTATTCTCACCAGTTGAAAAGGTATTCATTTCAATAGAAAGAAGAACTTCACTCTCTTCGGCAGCAGGTTCAGTTTGTGCCCATGAGTGTTTTCCTATGACTCTGAGACCTTCAAGTTCTGTAGTTACTTCCTTCATACTAGGCCTATCATCTCCTCTGACTTGTAAGCACCTTTTTGCAAGCATAGCAACTAATATTAGTTCTTCACTATTTCCTTCACATATGATGTTAGCATCAAGAACTTTGAATAAGTGGCCCCGTTTCAATGTCAAAAGAAAGTGACTGGCTAAATTTCTTTCATCCTCTGGTCTCTCGTAGCTCAGCGCCTTCATTCCTGTTAAAAGTTCCACAAGTACTACTCCAAAGCTGTAAACGTCGCTTTTCTCAGTCAATTGGTTCGTCTGTATGTATTCAGGATCTAAGTATCCCAAGGTCCCTTGCACTATAGTAGATAGATGAGTTTTATCGATAGGAACCAACCTTGACGCTCCAAAGTCATACACTTTTGCAATGAAATTAGCATCTAAAAGTATATTTGTGGATTTGACGTCTCTATGAATGATTGGAGGTGAAGCCGCAGAGTGCAAATATGCAAGAACTCCAGCAGATTCAGCGGCTATTGTTAAGCGCTTGTCCCAAGTAAGATTGCGTGCTTTTATTTTATTGTTTATGTGTTCAAAAAGGGTGCCATTGTTGATGAATTCATAGACTAGCAAAGGAACTTGTGTCTCTAGACAACAACCAAGGAGTTTGACAACATTCCTATGGTTGATTTGCGAAAGAACAATCACCTCATTGATAAATTGCTCGACTTGATTTGGATCAACTTCTTTGGACTTCTTAACCGCTACTATTCTATTATCTTGTAAGAAACCTTTGTACACAATGCCGAAGCCTCCTTGACCAACAATTCGACTAGCATGGAAGTTATCTGTTGCCTTCCTTAGCTCAGCAGAAGTAAATAATTTTGCCGTATGAGTTGACTTGTCTCTTCTAATGAGTTTTTCTTGCAACAATAATCCACCATTTTGAAGAAAGAATTTCCTCTTCATTGTGATCCACTTTCTTCTCTTGACTTCAAAGTATAAACAACCGGTAACTAGGAGAATTATAGTGACTCCACTAGCGATTCCTATTATGGAAAATTTTTAGGGGCCAAAACGAACATGTTAGCTTATCTCCCCTTGTTTTCGTCTGTTAAGAAAGACTGACTAGAAAGTAATTTTTGGAAAAACTAGTGGAAATTCAAGGTTGGTCTACGAGGACCTACAAGGGGAGCACATGGAAGTACCGAGACTAACCTGCAACAAGTTTGAAGACAAGAGATTGATTACTATTTGGAATGCAACCTTCTCCGTCCATCTTCCCGTCCCCATGGTGACCTTCTGGACAAGTACAATTAAAGCCTCCTTCCCAGTTGACACATTGCTCTACAATTACACATTTACTGATCTTCGGATCTTTACATTCATCAATATCTGCATATGCACAAGTAAGAAATGGAATAAATCTTGAACAACATGGCGCTAGAGCATTGAACAAGGAGATAAATGTAGGTAGTTGAGGATAATATAAATTGGGAAAAAAGAGGATAATTTTGTTGTACCTCTACAGCCATCAACGAGGTAAGGATTTCCCTCATACCCCTCCTCACAATCACAACGGTACCCATTGCCATTATCGGGTTTATAACACTTGGAATTGAGACTTTTACATGCATAACTAGACATGTTCTTTTTAGCCTCGTCACAGGTTCCCTCTCCAACTGCCCAGTCCACCACCATAGGAAGCTTCTCTACGTTCATCAGATCCAAAAGAAGGCTTGTAGAAAAGTTGAATTTTGTATCCTCGACTAGCATCCCATAGCTACAGTTATTGAAGTTCCAAACTGTCGTTTTATTATCATAATAGCTTGCTTTGAAATTTTCATAGCTCTTCACTATCAAGTTAACTTTCCAAACCTGTTTGGGATAGAAGTCTTGCAACAGCCTATACCAGAACAAGAGGCATCAATAAGATTTTCTTTTCTGGTGCAAAGGGAAGTGCACCCAGTCTCATAATACCACCCATCAATCTGGTTCCCGTACACAAAACCATAAGTATCACAACCGATTGCAATAAACTTATTCGCTGTATGATTGATCGTGAAGCCTCTGGGCACTCTTATCCAAGGATTATCATAAATTTCTCTGGTGCCATTCTTTGTATAACAGGCTTTTGCTATAAATTGCAAGATGCTCATTTGGCCTTTTAAAGATATCTCTGTGATATTTATGGTGGAGTTCGTGTAAAATGCTACCGGAGGATCATAGTGAGTGTGATTACATATGACCAAGAATGACTTGTTATAGTAACAGCCTTCTGTTGTGCCGAATGGGAAGGGAATTCTTACATCTCCACAACGATCCACGCAGTTTTCCTTTGCTATCCGGAAATTTTCAGGTGGGAATGAAGTTGAAATCGATGTTGAGATACATATAAGAAAAGTTACAAGAACAAACTGGTTATGGAATCCCATAACTAGGACTTGACTGTATTTTAATTGCAGGCAACCACAGAATTAGAATGTGAACATTGAATAAAGCAGATTCCAATACAACGATTATATAACCTTGGAAAGTCTTCTCTTGCTCAATTTTAAAATCATTAGTATGCAAAAAGTCCACTTCTAAGTTGGTGCAAGATCAATTTCTCCAGGATTCAACTTCTCCAGGATTGGCCATTTTTATTTAAACGACCAGACTGAGTTTGCATGATGCACTGGTTGATGCTTAGAATGACGAAATTTGATGGATAATTCCCTTGAATTGGTCTAATTATTTGTAATGTAAAATTTCCACCATCATCTGAGCCTACCGTTGATTTAACATAACTATTGAAAGGACTATAGATAAATAGTAGTAGTCATTATTAATACGAAAATAGTCATTTATTAAATACCAGAATTCAGTGTAGTGGATAATAAACAATGTGAACATATTGACTTGTTATTAACCGTGAGGCCTTTAGTCAGTCGAATTACTGGCTCGGTGTAACGTACATTGTAACACTGATTCCAATATAATTGGAGACGCGCTGTTGGCCCTCGAGGGATATGTTCAGGATTTCTATGTTTGAGGTTCTTAGAAATGGTTTTGGGGGGGAGGATTGTCATGTGTATGTGAACACAAGTGACTAAGAATGACCCGTTAAAGTAGCAGTTTTGGTTTGTGCCAAAAGGGAAGGGAATTTTTACATCTCCACACCTATCGTTATAGTTGCACATTGCTATTAGGGAATTTTCGTTCAGTGTAGAAATTGATGTTGAGAAAAATATGATGATTATTGCAAAAATGAATTGGTTTAATTTTCGGAAAATGTAATGATGTCGCCCTGGGATTGACCATTTTTAATGTTCGTGTGAGACACAAATTGAGTCTTAAAAGAACCCCATTCGTTGGATAATTACTTTGAAAGGGTTAAATTATTTTTAAGAGTGATTCTAGATTATTCTATTTTTAATATACAATTTCCATCATTGTCTCTGAGGCAACCAGGGTATTAAACATAATTATAGAGAGAACATTAAATAAAATAGCTGTTACTATTGATACCAAGATTCCACGCACTGCAAAATAAACAATGTGAAGGATTAAATCAGTTTTGTACTCATTGGTAGAATTTGTGCTCGGACCTTTTCCTGCCTAATCATTGATTCATAAAATAATTAAACTCCTCTGAGTAATGAAGGGAAAGAGCCTTTTGTTCTTCACATTGGTGATTACTCCACCTTTTTAGGATGAGAAGTTCTGGGCTATTCTTAGTTAGATGCTTGTAATTAAAATTAGAAAACTGGAATCCACCATATGAAAACGCATTTAAATAGACTAGTTATGTAACGTGCATTTTAAAATATAATTTTATTTGTTAATATGTTGCTTATATAATATATTTGAGATATATGACCACTTCTTAGAAAATATTATTACAAAAATATTTCTTTATAGATATTATCTTTGAACTTTAGTGGGATCTTTTGTCGATGTATAATTTCCACTTGTTCTTAGCATGAAAACTTTTATGTTTAACCCTTTGATTTAATGGATTGCAGAACATGCTTTACTAAATGGCATGAATTGATTAAAATTTGCATTAAAAAAAAAAAAAGAAAAGATACCTCAAAGCTATTATTTTTCTGGGTGTGTAATTAGAATAATTACAAACTTGCAGCGATGAATAGAACAAAAAGAATGGTGGCATAGGTCGTCGAACTAAATAATTTTATTTTGAATATACCAAATTAATAATGATTTAATGTTTGGCTTTGGCTCCAATTAATTTAATTTTGTTTTAGTTTTGAGTGCCTTTTTTTAGAAACTGATTGTTGAATTTAAAATGTGGTGTATGAGGAGATGATAAATTTAAGATGGAGTAAGGATTTAGGATTTTCTATTGATGTGATTACCTTTTGGTATGTAAATGATTTTCATTTGTCAAAATTTGTTTGGATATTCAGAGTAATGATCTCCTATCCACTGTGGGTAGGATATCCTACCCACAAGATGGGTAGGATATCCTACCCATTAACGTGTCGGCCACCCATCGACATTAATGGGAGGAGTGTCACCACCACCAATCGTCGGGGAACACGTGTATCCACAATTGGTAGAATATCCTACCCACAGTGTGTAGGAGATCATTTTCCTAGATATTCATTGTTCCATTTTAACACTTTTGATCAGGTACCCACTGTGGGTACCGTATGGTACCCACAGTTGGCACGTGTCGCCACGTCAACACACGAAATTTATATTTTTTTTTATTTTTTTGAATTTTTTTTGGTACCTTCGTTAAGTTAGACGAATAATACATAACTGCCCCCTGATGGTGGGGGGTCTCACCCGACCCCTATCATTTTTTTTCCCCGACTGTGGGTACCGTAAGGTACCCACCGTGGGTACCAGATCATAACTGTCCATTTTAAATCTTGTTTTGGTTTATTGTGAATTCGTTGAACACCAATCAATTGTCATTACTCTGGCTTCTCAGGTTCACTAAATTGGTTATGATTTTGATTTTTTAATGGCACGTATCTGCACCACGACGAGACCCTTTCCGAGTTGTGAGCGTGATGATTCATCACGTAAGTTTTGGTCCATACATCTTCAACTTTGCTATACTGGTCTTGTCATTGCACTTGTGATTTTTTTTTTTTTTTTAAGTGTTGGAGCTATGATTGAATCTATATATTCAAAAACTAAGGCCCCATTAGTTGTACCTCTTCAATATTCTGTGTTTAATTTCTCAACTGTTTGTAATTTCAATTTCATTTCTCTCATATATCTTTTCCTCCGTTATAGATGAGGTTTAAATGAATGAATTAATATACGGCTTTTGTATTTAGAAATTAAGATGATCTGAAAACAAGGAAAAAAAAATGGTAAAAAGAACACAAAAAAAAAAGAAAAAGAAAAAGAAATGAAGCGTGTGTGATTGACTATATGTTACAGCCCATATATGAATGTATATATCGATCCTTTAAAGTTACAATAATAATGTTTAAAAAGGAATTTGATGAATGCCTATTTGAAGCTTATTGGCTATCACATATGAAGATTATCTCCTCTTATGAGAGTTGATTTTATTTTCATTCAATTTTCTGTAACTGCTTTATTAGTCTTTGAAGGGCTCGAATAAAAAATAGAACATGAGACGAAATTTTGGCGTGGGCACAAATATCAACATACGACATACCCTCTACACATTTATGTTCTGTACTTTTGCACCATCATTTAATCTATATGCGAGTTAAAAATATGGGAATGTTACTTTCACTATAAATTACTTTTTGTGCATAATTATTTTTTTTCTTTTATCATTTATTTTTTATGACAATGTAAAATAGTCAATGCAATTGGACAAATTGTCTATGGTTAATTGTTGAAACAATTATATGCTTTTCACATTATTATACTGTTAATCTATAATTTGTCGTTGTCGTTGCCACTAATTTTTTTTCTTTATTTAACTTTTTGTATCAATAATTCTTTTATTACAATAAACTAATTTTGTTTTTTTATACTTTGCCATTGACATTGCCACGAATTTTTTTCCCTTTATTTTACTTTCTTATCATTAACTTTGCATGTCATTAATTTTTAATATAATTAACTATTTTTTATTTTTTAGACTTTATTGTTGTCGTTGTCACTAATTTTTGTCCTTTTATTTTACTCTTTCGCATTGTTTCCCTTTTTTATTATTACCTTTTTTTAATACAACTGACTTTTTTTTATATTCTTTCTGTGATATTTTTTCTAAATAAATAAAAACTAACTTTTACTATTCAATTCATTGCAAATTTGAAAATGCATATGCGCCTTAAAAATATGGGAACCTTACTTCCACTATAAATTACTTTCTTCGTAGATTGGCTCTACTTTCTGGCCACAAATATTTTTTTCCTTTATCATTTACATTTTATGTCAACTAGTTTTATGTGCGCTGCATCTACAAAGAAATTACAAGTAAGTAAATAATAAATTATTTCAGACATGATTTATAATTTTGTTTAATTGGTAGTAGCATAACCTTTGTTACAATTTAGTAGTACATATTATTACAATATTTCTATATTAAGCTTATAATGTGTTCATAATTAAAATGACTAAAAATAAATGGTGAGAGATTAATTTAATAAATTGTGTGATGTGTGAAAGATAAATAATATAAACTGCAATAATTAAAGTTACAATCCGATAAGTATTTAACTGACATTAGTTTTAAATGAATTAGAATGTAATACAATAAATTATAGTTTTCAAGTTCTAATAATACTTTAACAATGTCAAATATGTACATATCAACAAATTAGCACAATGTACAGTTGAAAATTAAATAATTTAAAAATAATATCAAGATAATGCTAAATTAAAACTTAAACGTAATTCAAAATAAACACATAAAGTACGTTAACCACAATGGTAATCATGTAATATAGAAGAAATATCGGTCAAAGTAGAAACATATGTAAAATTAAAAATTATTTAAAATCAATGTTAATTTACAGTTTTGTCGCATCATCATCCACTATTAATTGTGGCGAATCTGCAAAAGAGATAATATGTAATGTATTACAACAAACACCATTTTCGTGCACCATTTGCACCAACCCAGGGCATTACATCCATACCCAATTTAAATTTCATGATTTTATTTTTCGTTTTTCAATTAATTTGACTTATAATTCATTATTTTATTGTCTCTTTTACAATTAACTTATTATGCATCATTTTTCGCTATATGAGGTCATGTGCCGAAAGCCAGCAAATTAATTTCATAAACCTTTTGTTTAATTTTGGCAAAAAAAATCACTACAAAAAAAGAGAGTTTTCACCATTAACTTTTTTTCCCAAAAATTCAAAAAAAAAAAAAAAGAACTGAAGAAACAATAGAGTGTAGATGTTTAAAAGTCTAGGCCTTCCAGTCTCCAAAAAACAAAGAGGATGATCAAACTATCATTTTCGATAAAATATTGGTCGCAACATGGCAATTTTACAAGGACAAAATCACCAAAAGTAAAAATTTTTATAACGCATTAATTCTGAAGCAACAACATAAAGAATCTACATGAACTAAATAGTAAGCAAACTCAGTAGCAGCTAATAAGCGCAAACAATCTCATATATTTTTACTCCCAATATTCTAAAATTATTTTAGCATCAACTTAGTTTTAACTTTTTATTTCCTTCTCGACACCCCTGCAAGACACGGGCAGTTATTACTAACAAAAAATAGTAAGATATTAAAAATATAGCTTGATTCCAGGTGAATCAAGAAAGTTTGTGTTTCAAATGTGAAAAATCAGTAGATATTTAAATTTTTTAAAAGATCTATAATGTATATAATTTTTAGAGATGCTAAAAAGAAAGTAAAAATTTGTAAAACACGTAAAAATAAAAAGACTCGTTGATAAATTTTTGCCGCCAAAAGAGCAATTAATATAATATATCATTAAAAAAATTAAATTACAATGATCAATTATTAATGCGTAATGCTAACATTGTTTGTGTATACCATTAATTCAACTTATTTAAGAACTATAATAATGTCCTAAATTAATTAATAGACATTTCATTATTGGCCACCATTTAGAGTACTATAATAGTTTAAATTTATAATAATCGATTAAAAAACATTTAAGTAACATAATAATTTTTATCTTGTAATCATTGATTTATATAACTCATACCATAATTAGTTTATATTCATAAGATCATATGTAAGCACTTTAATTAAATTGTAGCAAAGAAATTTAAAAATTAGTAGCGACATTGTTAAAACATTTTCTCCATAATAAATTTATTTTATTTTTCAATATTTATTGTGTAGAATTTATGAATTAATCTAGCCGAAAATGAAAAATATTGTTTCCATCTTCGGATATTAGTTAAAGATATTTATTGTATCATTTTATTCATTTGTGTAATTATTATTGATTAAGATTATACTAAAATAAAATTCTATTTGACTTGTTCAAATAAAGAAGTTAGAGCAAAAAATTAGGACACATTTGTTAAAGTAAATTAGAAAACCGTTTAAAAAATCAACCCTTCCCATTATCTACTGACACTTAAAACTACCTGGACACGTGACATTCAATTATAGGGACATCAATATAAAAATAACTTTTTTGTCCTAAAACAGAAGTTAAAGATGTCCTAAAACCATTATTAAAAAACAACAATACCATGCACCTCTACTTTATATATATTATAGATTTATAAGGCAGTCAACACAGTTGCATGAATTGTTTGCAGTTAATTGTTGAAACAGTTATACTTTGTTCATACTATACTGTTCATCTATACTTTGTCGTTGCCATTGTCAATAATTCTTTTCCATTTTATTTTACTCTTTCGTTTACTTAGCTTTTTGTATCAATAATTTTTTAATACAATTAACTAATTTTTTTATACTTTGTCATTGACATTGCCACTAATTTTTTCCTTTATTTTAGTATTTCGTATTGTTAAATTTTGTATCATTCATTTTTAACACAATTAACTACTTTTTTTTTCTTTTTTTGTATAACTTTGACGGTGTATATTTAATCCTATCAGAACCACTGCAAATGTGGCCACTTCTCATTGCAATGAGGAAGTTAACAAAGTTGGCAAAGATTTCAAAGGGAAAGGGAAGGCCTATCGACGAAAATAGTAGCTAGGAAATAAATGCAACCTATGCAGTTGTTCGCATTATCATTGTCGATTTTTACTGTTACCCTGTTAGCGAACCCATTTTAAATGTTTTAAACATTTTTGATCATTTTTCTATCTATTCTTTCTTTACCCTAAATCAATCACATCCACATATCCATCACATCTACAAATCTCAACCGCTCACCTTAACTCATTCTCTCTCCTCTTTTACATTAAAAACCTTTAAAACCATTTATAAACTATTCCCTATCACCCTTTGTATCACCTATTTTGACAGCTACAATTGAATCGCAGCCAAAGAAATCACCAGTCTCTGACTTGGAGAATACTTCTAATACCACTCACATTGGCAGTTTATTCAATGGATGTTCTCCTTTGAGTACTTGGACACCTTTAACTGTATCACCACCAGTATTTTTTTCCAATTAATTTTTTTTATCTACTTGAACCAAACCCTTTGGACTTTGCCAAATTGGCTGTTTATTGGGGGTGGGTGTCGAATCCAACAAATAATAAATAAACTTTCCCAATAAAAATAAATAAATTGCAATACTGGAGAGTAAGGTTGTATTCCAAGAGATTGGTTAGATTTATTCCTTCAAAAATAAAAATCAAAATAAAAATAAAAATGGGGGTTTTAAATGATGTGATTAAAACAATTCAAATAAAGAAACGAAAAAATAGAAATGAGTTGTAGTCAATTAACAAAAGTATCTAGCCCGAGGTATAATCGCAGAATTAATTCACAAAAATTAATCATTGATGCAAAAAAATAATCTTCTACAATTTCTCTAAATTAGTTATGATTATTGGTACGATCTAACAACCTATCTCTCCTTACTTGTTCGATAACTAAGGTACGACTGTTGATTATTTCTCTAATCAATAAATAACCCTAGGTATGATCGTAGGATATAATTTATCAACAACATTAATTTCTAGAGAGGCCAATTCCAACCAACAAATTCACATGGTGATTTGATTAAGCTTAGATTATATATTCTCACAATTATAAATTGAAAACTCTGATCTAATCAATAATGTTGTTTCCCACTAACACTAGAAAACTTTTAGATTTCTAATTGGCGATATATTGTTTTGACAATCATACACCGTGCACTTTGTATAACTAATTAAAACAATAATATTAACACAATCACAGAAAATATATAAATAGAGAATTATAGAAGAACTAAAAAGAATGAATTTGATTTCACAATATGTTGAATCAATCTTCAATTATCCTTGAACTGGAAAAGATGCTTAGAATTCCATGGAAGTTGAAGAAAATCCCAGCGTAGAGAACAAAAGAATGAATCGTGTAGTATGATGAAGAGGAGAAGTCACATGAATTCTAGCCAAGAAGTAGACATGGGTTTCTTATTGTCTTAGGTCAGATCCAATTCTAAATTAATCTAGGAAAAAATAAAACGAAGGATTCCAATTTCTTAATTCTAATAAAAGTCTATAATATTTTCCTACAAAACAAAAACTAATTGCATTAAAGACCCTATAAAATATTCCTATTCCTCTTGGGAGCAGGAATAATTAAATAGGGTCTTTATCAGTCCATCAACTCTTCACTTCCAAGGAGTCTTGTTCCTACGTTTTTATGGGAAAATCATATTGGTAAGGCGTGATCACGCTTTAAGCTCCAGGCTCTTCTAGTTGTTTTCCCATTGATCTTCACTATTTCTTCAAAACTTGTAAAATTAACTTCAACTTGATTCAACTCCTTCACCTGGTCCATAAAATATAAAACACAATTAAAATCAACGATTTAAATGGTTTGTAATAACAAAAGCATGAGGAAATACGGTAATTATATGGAATTAATATGCACTATCAATTTTCCCTTTTTTTTCAAATTAATTGATAAAGTAGCTTTTGCAAGTATCTGAGCTCGGCATTGCACGTGGACTAAGTGTTAAGAATGTGCTTCATGATAGAGGTAATAGCGACAATAGTATCTCGGCAATAAAAAAAATCACACTGTGGTTGACACTTCGCCTGGTTCGAGTATTCGTTGCCTTAGAATTGATGGTACTGGTGCAGCTGACGTTGTTAACTACCGTGATGAAAATGTTGCTCCTAATATTTGTGAGTATAATCTTTAAAAATGCGCAATTCTTACATCTTCAATGTTCTGTCTATAGTGATATATTCTTCAATTTAATTTACTTTATCTTGAAACATTACATATTTATCCATTGTTCTCGTACTATGTTTTCAACGGTTTGAATTAAAACACAATATAACAAATCACCTATGTGTAGCATCAACAAAAATTCTAATGCCACTAAGCTTTACAGTTTCGTTGACGATTAGACATCTCTGGTTCTCGAATGCCATCAAGTCATCTAACTGACATCAAGTTTTTTCGCTAATATTTAGATTTATATCCTTTATCTACCTGATCGTGTAGTCGTTTCGATATTATTCACTAATTTTTTATGAATAAATGTTTTAATTAGTTTCTTTAGAAGAAAGTCAAAGCAGCCTATGGTTGACAATTTGCCTACTCCTAGACCACGTAGTCGTCAGTTGGCCCGAGACATATCATTGACAAGGATGAAGAAAATGTTGCATCCATGTTTGTAAGCACTATATTTACAAATTATTAATTATTCAAACTTTGACATTCTTGCCACAACATTGAATTCATCCATCTTATATAGTTTATGTTAGATCATTTAGTTGTGTTCTCTTGACATCACCTGTGCTCAATTTATTTGTTTATTTATTTATCCTCAATATTTAGTTGACATACTTGAGGAGCCATCTGATGATTCATCTACAAAAGAGAATGATAGCAATGATTTAGATGGTACATAAAATACAGCCGACCAACAATTTTATCTCCTGCCCTATCTTTCTATAAGCATTATTTTTATACTATTTTTTTCTTTGGGCAAGTGTTCATATCGATTGCATCGACTTCTCCATGGTAGGTAACCATTGTCTTTTCTCATAACGTTGAGATTCATATTACTTTTCAAGGCGTCGTTGTACATGTATTGAGAGGATTTCTCTTACTTATAGGAATTGATATTAAAGCTTGGATTCCAACAAGTTTTCAATTTATATGTTGTTGGACTTTTTATTGATGTAATACTTTATCGAGTATTCTGATATTGGAGATCTTGTACATACATGCGAACATTGTGGAATTGCTATTTTTTGGTATGTTGAGACAAGCAGGAAGGGATAAGGAGCCAAAATTTTAAACGTCCTGTAGTCAAGGGAATGTCATGCTTCCCATAATGAAGGACCCTTCACAAGTCTTAAATGGTTTATTTTTGGAGACGATCATGGGAGTAGGCATTTTGTTGACAACATTTGCTCCTACAACTCTATATTTTCTTTCACTTCAATGGGTCGAAAGATCGATAAATGCATAAACAGAGGCACAACCCTCCCTATATTTAGGTTGAATGGTCAAAACCATTATAGCATGGGGTGCTTGCTTCCTAAGGATGGTGAAAATAGAAATTCTTGCAGATATACATGCAAGACCCTTATAATAAAATTGTAAAAAAATGGAGGTTTGCAAGTTGCTTAACGATACGTAGCAAATTTTTTTGTTTGTTATTTTCTCTCTCTCTCTCTCTCTCTCTCTCTATTCATGTTTTTTTTCCATCTTTTTATTTTACCTTTCCCAAATCTTAATCCCATTTCAACACTAGATTGTCCCTTGGTTTGTGTAGTAGGTTTGAAGGAGTAAAAACCTCCATGCTGGGATTGTCTATGATCTAAAGGACATGCTGGACGAACATAATATATATGCTAAATCATTTAGGATGGCAAAGGACATGCTAAATAAGAGAAACTATGCTAATATTAAGATGAAACTTATCGGAAGGAGCAAAGAAAATAGCAGACAATATGACCATCCAAAATTGAATGAAGTTATAGCATTGATCAGGGGTGACATAGATTTTGATCAAGTTTAATGTGATGTATTATTCAGACAAAGGGTGGAATTATTAAAATGAAACGTATTAGAAAATAGCTGGCAATATGACCATCCAAAAATGAACGAAGTTACAGCATTGATCGGGGGTGACATAGATTTTGATCAAGTTGAACATGATGTAATTATTTAGACAAAGGGTGGAGCCCTTCAACTCATGAATCAGCTAAATCCTTCATTTCTATCTCTTCATAATCCGTTGCTCAATCCATATGGGCAGGATGGATACATGGACGATGCGGAGCTTACCCATGTTGTCAAGTCATCTTCTAAGGGCAAAAAGCATGTCAGTATAAGATAGTACTCACCTACATGATCCAAGAGAGAGCAAAATGAGTTACCATATATTCTGCACTATAAGAGGTTGTTTCGAAAATTCCTGGTCCGTGGCTACAAATGATTGAGGCAGCAAATTTGATCTATATTCGTACACACCAGGCAGAACTGAGATCTGAGTTGTATTGCGGACTGGCCGGTGCTACCCTTCTTGGAGAGATAGATCTAGCAAGGTTGGGAAAGCTCGTTGTGTTACCTAACAGTTTCATTGGCGGTCCCTATTTATGATTTTAAGCTATAAGGATTCAATGGCAATATGTCGATGGGCTAGATATTTGGAGTTGGTCATCACTTTTACATGTAATCCCAAGTGGCTCAAGTCACCGGTTTCATGGGCAGTAGAGGGCTTTGGCCCAAGGATCAACTCGAAATTATATGAAAAATCTTCAAGATCAAGCTAGATCAGCTTATAAATGATATAAACAAAAACATGATATTCGGCAGGCCTAAAGCGAGTAAATTTCTATTTTCATTAGCGTTTTTCAAAATTTAATCTGATTGACTTTGTTCGCTTAATTACAATTTGTCATTCAGGTATTGTATTTCTTTTTTGGTAAAATATTTATGATGTCATGTGCAGTTATATATATCGCGGAATTCCAAAAACATGGGCTGCCGCATGCACATATTATATTATTCGTGGCCCAAAAGGGCATGCATCATAATCCAATAGACTTTGATCGGGTACTATATGTTGAAATCTCGGATAAGGAGGTTCATCCTGAATATTACAATCATGTCAAGGACCTCACGGTGCTTTTGGGAATCGGAACAAGAATTCTCCATGTACAAATAAAGGCAATTGTACAAAGAACTTCCCCAAGAAGTTTGTTGATGAAAGCAGCATTAATGAAAATGGGTTCCCTGTACATAGGAAAAAAGATGATGGAAGGGCTGTCGAGAAGAACATGATATTCCTTGATAATAGATATGTAATCCATCACTAGGGGCTTCTACCAAAAGATTGTTTTTTGTTTGTCCTAGCACGGGGCAAAAGGTACTATTTACTTTATTTGTGATTTTTTTAATACATGGTTTGACATATTGAATTATTCTATTGCTGATATGATATTGTGTTCTGCAATTTATTCATAATGATACATTTACTGATAAAACAACAAATTTTAAGGTCTGAAATTACTTCCAGTATTTACAGGTACTATCTGCATATGTTATTAAATCATGTCCGTGTTCCATTCAATCTATGAGATATAAAGGCACCATTCATAATACTTTCAAGGATGCATGCTTTGCTCTGGGGCTTTTAGACGACGACAAAGAATACGCCGATGCAACAATCGAGGCAAGTCATTGGGCTTCTGAATATTCATTGCGGAATTTATTTGTCACTCTACCAGTGTCGGGTTGGTTGGATAGGCTTGAGGCTTTGTGGGAGAAATACTAGCAGTTGCTGTCCAATGAAATTGAACGCAATCACTAGAAGAATCCTTACAACTCAGGTATTATAACGTCATAGTACTATTCTTTTATCATTCCATTTGTCTTCAAATGGAGAAATTGTGTAGATCTTGTTGTAGTTTAATTCTTACTTGCGTACTTTGTCTTTTCTCCTTATTTATCCCAAATTTGGCTGATCCTACAACCTTTATTGCAAACTTTCGACTGACCGAAGATTAGATAAGGAACAATGCTTTGGCTAAGATTGAGAAGCTACTCTGCAAATGGGGGGAGCTCCTAGGGGATTATGATTGTGTGCCATTCGTTCATTGTTCTTGTTTCTCCAATTTGGACAACGTTCGATGCATGATGAATTTGACTAAGATAAGGGTGCATTAGCCGAGGAACATTCTAGGTTGCTAGTCAACCTAGCTTATGAACAGCGTGTTGTATAATGACATTATAATTAATGCAGTTGATGGTGATCTCGGTGGCATTTTCTTTGTGTACCAGCATGAAGGTGCAGGGAGAACATTATTGTAGCAAACCCTATCAACTGCGATCAGGCCTCATATAAAAATTTGCTTAATGTAGCATCCAATGCCATTGCTTCTCTTTTTATCTCGAAAGGACTGCACATCTAGGTTTGCTATTCTGTGGAATACAGATGAAGATTCAACCTACAACATTAAACAAGGAAGTAATTTTCCAGAGCTTATAGAGAGGACCAGGCTGATAATCTAGGATGAAGCTCCTGTGATGAATAAGCATTGCTTTGAAACCTTCAATCACACCATGTAGCAAATTGATAAGTTTAGTAATCGGGTAGCCATCGATCATTAGGTTGAAAGACCATTGTGTTCGGAGGAGACTTCAGGCAGATACTTCCATTTATACCCAAGGGAACCAAGCAACAGATAGTAAATGCATTGTTTGCTAAAAATATATAGTGCAATCCACAAGTCTATGGGTTGAATAAGTAGTAAAGTGAATGTGAGTCCAAATATTGATCCCCACAAACACTAGAATTGATTACCAAAGTCGTCAATTTTTCACTTTATTTGAAGGCTCAAATTGATTGTTGTTTTGATTCTAATAAAAATATAAAATAGGGAAAAATTAATTTACAAACTATATAAATCTAAATAAAACAATAAGAAAACCCTTTTTTCCCCTAAAGACTCAAGAATTTTGGGATCTTGGGACTCACAATTTCACCTACATTGATCCCCCTAGCCTTACATTCATGGATCCAACAGTAATCGGTTCATGCTAATGATCGAATCTCCTAAATCAATAAATTACCTCTCTTGAAGATAATCAATTCTACTCCATTAGTCAATTTACGTATCTCTAAGAAAATTCATTATCAACCTTCAAGAACGCATTCAAACAAGAAATTCTATTAGGTTTTTTCGAAATTCCACCTATGTGATAGCACTATCCACAAGTCTATCGCGAAATCTTGTTTAAATTATTGATCTATATTGCCTAGATCTAATTTATGTTTTCCTCTCTCGAATCCCACACAAATCAACAAATCGTTCACCAATTAGCTAGAAAGATGAAAGTTCTAAACACAACAACAAAGAATTAAGAACAAACCAATCACCAAAACTTAGATCCAATAAATTGAAGTTAGGGTTAACAACGAGGATTCATTGATCGTCCTAAGAAAAGAGATTTAGCTAGTCATAGAATTTGATGAAAAACAAAAAGAAATAAAAATATAAGAACACACAATCGGGTTTAAAGTTTTGAATCAAGATCTTGAATCTTCAATCTTTGGATCTTCAATCCTTGACAAGGGCTGTAGCTTCTTCCCTCCCGATCTTCTTAGCCATGTTTTGTGGCCCCTCATCAAGTATTTTTCTCTACCTCTTATAGTCCGCAAATAGTCTTCTCAAAGCCCTAAAAAACGTGTGCAAGAGTCCCACTTTGAAAAGGAAATAAAAAGGTAAGTTTTGGGCTCAGTTCCTTGTCCACGGGAGCAGGTGCGCCCCCAGCCCGGCCACGCACAATTTTTTCAACATCCATAACGTTTGCTAGAAAATTCGGAATTGAGATCCGTAAAAAGTTAGAGAATCCTCTTTCCAAGCTCTTTCAAATGACCACAAGAAAAGTGCCCAAAAAAATAAAAATTGCACCTAAGGTCCATCATCTTTTTGAATGTTTCATTTTAGTCTCCAAACTTTGAATTTTTAGCTATTTTTACCTTTTTTCACCTCTCTCAATTTCTCTGCCATTCCTAACACAAAATTGAATAAACACGAATAAAAATATGGCTTAAACAAATGAAAACACAAACGAAACATGCTAAAAATGGGGGAATTAACACACAAAAACTTAACCGATCATGTATCTCTCATCTCCTGACAATTCTGGGGCCGCTAGAAGGCATTCATGTTGACAAAGAATGTGAGATTACATAATCTTCGCGCAGATGAGCAATCTGATGAACTTCGTAGCATTGGAGATTGAGAGATTGGAGGGCTAAACGATGGTGAGGTGACCACTGACATATCCGAATATCTTTTAGTTTCTCATTCGTCGCATTTTGTTAAATCTGTCACCTACAGCCCCTACCCGAACTTTTTGACCAAGTGATACTCTCTTTCATACCTAAATGGGAGAGCCATAATTGCCCCCACCATCAAAGATGTTGGCATAGTGAACGAGACTATATGGTTAACATGAACCAATTAGAGCTGGAGACATATTACAATTCAGAATTAAGATGGGACATTTTCTTTTTTAATAGCATAGAAAAAATTATCCACACTGTCTAAACTTTTGAAGGGAAAGTTGAAAATTTTATTTTTCGAGGATTCCCAAAATAAATATTTCTACTACTACAAAAAAATTTAACTTGACATGAAATTTATAATGTCCTATATTAATTGCCAAATTATTATGTTCGTAATAACTAATATGCCTTTTATCTAACGAAATTATATAAAAAAATCATGAATTTTTCTATATTAGTTGTAGACAAGTGTTTCCATGTATGTAATTCTCCATATATATTAACATGTGTTTTCGTATTTCTAAATACATATTACTATATATGGCTTTTGCCGTATATTAAGCCACGAAAAAATAAATATAAATACATGTTACGATAAATCACACACCCCAAGTGTACGGATCGCGTAAGTAATAAAGTGGACTTTTTAGATTCCAGGTATCGTACAACAAGGACCATGTATTTCATGTTTAATTGAATTGACTTTAACCAAAATGAGTGAAGGTAATTTGATTGTGAGAAACTAGAATTAATAAAATTAAAGCGCAAAATGAATAAAGCACTAGGAATTAACAAATGCAAGAGTGATTGTGGTTTTAAAATTCAAGATTTGGAGCTAACGCTAAGGTTTTGAATCCACTTGCTAATTAGTTCTCACCTAGATTATTTATTTGATAACACAAATTGGTTTTGATGATAATTTCACACAAATATTGGAAAATCTTTCTCAAGTAAATTCTAACCCATTCCTATGCAGTGTTAACGATATCTCTATGATAACAACGTAAAAACGCATTAAATTTCAAGAAATAAAATATCACACAAAGCATAAAGGTATTCTCATCCCCTATCAGACTTTATGGTTTTCAACTTTGGTCTAATCTATCTTAGTTTCTCAACTCCTTAGAATAGATAACAAATTAACTTTGACCGCAAGTTAATAAAAGTAAGCACAATTATTTGCAAACTCAATAACCAAAAATATGTCTTTGCATTAAATAAAGGAATATCAAATCAGAATCCGGGTTCAAACTAATTAAGAAACCTTCATCGCAACCCTAACGTTAAATTCCATCTTGCCTAACATATTGTAGAAGAGAACAAAAGAAATAGAAGAGAAAGCCATAACCGGATGTAGAATTATATTGGTCTTGACTTCACTCTTCGCTTCGCTGGGAATTCCTTCTCCAAACCTCCAACTTTTGCTCTTGTGGTGTGCAGATGCTTGATGTTTCTTCTTTCTTCTCTTAACCCCATTGTATAGGTGTAAATAGGTCACCAAAACACTCTAATTTCGTGTGGGAGAAGTAGTCCAAAATATACTATAAATAGAGACCTAAATAAACTTGGAAAATTGCCATTTGGGAGGGGAGGAGGTGGGGTTACAGCCGTAACCAAAGGGAGTTATGGCCATAACTACCTCTCTGTGTAAATTTTTGAACACACTCGCTCTTCAGTATTTTGGGTATGCCATTTGATCTCAATGTCCGATTGAGGTGATTCAAATTGGGTTGGAAACTAGATAGATAGATCTACAGCTTTGTGTCAAATAGAAAAATTGAAATTCAAACTTTATCCTACTCAAAATCTGTCCTCAACATTCCATACTTTTGCATTCTTATCCCAAACTTTTTCAAATTTGCGCCAAATCAATTTCTTTTCATTCAATATTGATTTAAACGTCATCCAAATTGGTTTTTAACTAAAAAGAAATGAAATGGAGCATATTTAACTCATTACATGAGTTTAAAACTATAAAATAAGCATAGATTTATTGCTTATCAATAAATAAGCAAATTCTAAGCTTTTGGAGAGAACTGGTTGTTTCACCAGTGCATTGCATGAAGGCCTAATTTTTCAGATAATAACAATATTTGTAGATGCTAGTCGTATTAACATAAGACCTCGAAAAAAATAAAGTAAATAATGGGTCACAATAATAAGGTTAATTAATATAACTAATGAGACAATTTCATAAAAATTTCGAAAAAGTTTCCCCTCTATTTTGTACAAATCCATCCTGCAAAATTTCATATCTGTTTCACCCGTGCATTAGCGGGGGGACAAAATTTTCAAATGCTAGAAGTATTGACAGATATTAGTGGTATGAAAATAAGACCTAAAAAGATCAGGTGCAGCCTATAGATTTTTCTTTAAAATTATTATACACTATATTATATGCAATTGCAAATTCTTAAAGATATTAATTATACGCCCATGGGATGCACGATATTGCAATGAATATGTGAATAATAAATTTTTAAAATCTGATTATGAAATATAATCAGCATACACATACATATATTACAGAAATGGCAATGTAGAGTGGCAGGCAGACTCTTTAACACCCTATTCCTATTAGTAAGGAAACACATGTCATTGTCCCCACACAATCCTAATTTAATCAAGGCCGAGCGAGGATGATATAAGAATTGCAACATGATGGGGACTCTCATTCTCCATTCCTGCCAAGCTAGAAAATTTCTATTTTTCCCAAGTAATATCGTGATCGTTTAATCAGAATTTTTTATTTATACTTTGTAATATATATTAATGGCATCTAATTTTTTCAATAAACACTTTCTAAAAATACTAAATACGTATAATAACATATTCGGCATATACTCACCGATATCAACATTTTTTTTAAAACTCGTCAATTTAGATGTTTATTTTAAATTATATCCAATTATTAATATGGTTGAGAAAGAGAATCCTATATAAATATTTAATATGGTTGAGGATTCTTAATATTTATTTCGGAGATAGAATCCTACATAAATATTTCACATTCGAGAGCCAATTGAAAAATTCTAATTGAGTCACATGATTTCAATCATTGATTGAGTCGATAACCAATTGTTTATTAAATACATAATTTATGAAATAAGTAATTTAGGTATTTATTTACTGTCCAAATAATATAGTCTATATTGATTAAATATGTAATTTAGATATTTATTTACTTATCACAAAAATTAAACCATTAAATTAATTCTTCTTACATTCGTCAATTTTTCTAATACAACTCAATTAATGTAAGTATCATGTGCAAGTGTAATTGTAATAACATAGTCAAGAATAAATAGAAAATATTATAATTATAATGGCTCACAGCATTTATGCAAACAAATATTTCACACGAACATATTTCATAAAATCATTGCACTTAATTGGCGAATAAAGAGAATATATATTTTCTTTAAGTATGGTTTTTTATTATAAAAAATTACTTGATTGACAACAATTAAATGTATATTTACATTACAAACTAGGTGTAATTACATATTTACTTTCATGTCAATATTTACAATCTGTCTGGAAGGTTTTGCCCTTAAGATTTTTTTACCATCCACCCCAACTGCAAAGACACCCCTCATCCCCTTTCCACCCCATACCTAGTTCATGCCAGATTAGTCAAATCAGAGTCCTTCCCGCCCTAAACCTCTTCTTCCTCATTCTTTGGTTTCTTCCTGGGAGAGTGAATTTGTTCACGCTCCTTTTGGAGGGTAAACATTACCCTCCAAAATGAGGGTCAAAAATAAAATTAATGGTCCAATAAACATGAAATTTTTTCGCTCCGTATTATTCTACGTGACAAGATCTTTCATATGAGTACAATCTTGATATATAAAGTTTGACTACATTAAAATTATCTTATTTTACTGCTAATCAGCTTATTTCTCTATCAAATAAGTAACTTTTAATATAGTGAAAATTTATGTATAAATATTGTACTCATATGAAATATCTTGTCAAGTAGAATAATACGGAACGAAAAAATTTCACACTTATTGGACTATTAATTTTATTTTTGATCCTTGTTTTGGAGGGTAATGTTCACCCTCCACCCTCCGTCAAGGAGGGTGAGCAAATGCATTCTTTCGTCCTAGTTTGACCTACCTATTGTTCGTTTTAAAAGCAAAATCTTGAGATAGTTCACAACATTGGAGTGAATAGTCCACCAAAATGTTTCTAATTCAACTATTGCAAGATCTTGGAGTTATCTCCGTTGTCCTTTTATTATAGGGATATTATGAAATTGTTCACCTATTTTTGTGGTTTTTTCACAATATAATTTAGGAACTGACTATCCATTGTGACAGAAGATCACATTCAACTATTGTAGTGTAGGTATTGTAGTAACATGAGTAGGCCATTTCTCTTGCACGAAACATTCTATTTCGTCGGTTCCATCCTCCAATTTTTTGTAACTTCAAACATGTTTAGGGCTTATATTGTTTCGTTTCTTTTATTGTAAAGGTAGTTGGCTGAAACAATTTCTGATTTTATTGTTTTAGGAAGTTTACACGCGGGTTCCTTCACATTTGTCCTGGATAGTTTGTATGCTATAACCTATAACATATGTTATAACAAGCTTTATTTCCAGAATTTTGGACTAGGAAGATTGATATGCTGCAATGTTTAGACCAAACATTATTGCTAATTGAATTGGATAGTTAGTCATCATAAAAACTTAGTTCTATGAGAATGCCGATATCGATAATGAATGAACAGGACTATTAAATGAAGACACTAACACGATTAAAATACATATTGTTATACCAAAATAATTAAGTGCTACAAGTTGTCACATTACAGCCAAGACTAATTCCCGATCATCCAAAATAGAGAAATCCAAAACAGAGAAAAAAAATCCAATGCAATTATTGCATTTGCTAGTCGTCACCACTAATTAGAGTTTTGCTAGTGCGGCTGTAGTAACCGATCTACCTACACCAGCCATACCTGCGAATGGATTTTGGAATTTCGTACGCATAGCGATGTCTGGGTGTGTCGGGCCTACCTACAAAACGATGAACAATGGATGGCCGAACAATGCGGCCCTTAACCTCGACAATTTTGATATCTCAATGTTTTCTGGAGGATTTATTTTCTCCTTGTAGGTCCATCTCCAAAACTCTATCGTAAAGTATGGAGAATAGTGGTCATACATCTGTTGCCTAAAGTGTCCAGCAACTCGAGTTGTATGCTTGCATGGCATGTGGCCAATATCGAAAAACGGTGGTAGGTACAACATTTAGTTTGTAGGTGTTTCGTACCGGGGCCGATACCCACTCCACACTCGTGAGGGGAGATAGCTAGATACAACATTCGGATATACATCAATAAAAGCATTGCACTCGAGTATTCTTAGAAAAATACTTTGTGATTAGCATCTTCCATATTAATGGATGGCTATTGTTGCACATATAATTAATTTCGGAAATATTTCATAGGCAAGATAGGGAAGATGCTGATAAGTGCCACCATACAGGACATGCGTGATTAGGGATAGACAATTTGTAATAAAACAAATGCATACAAAACTATGCAAAGTTGATGAAGATATTGACACATGGCCCGATATTACTATAAATACTTCTATGAGCCTATTCTACCTCTAACCCATATTTTATCACACATAATAATATTACATAAATTCAGTAACGTAATAGTGGTCCCTGGCCATTGAAAAGAGGAAAATGGTACAGATAAGTAATATATTTCATCGAGAGGGATACACCCGTGTAATGAAAATTACTCCTATAACCTATAATATAGTTCTAAGCGTATTATCAGTCCAAGAATCAATAATCAAATAGGATCCCATTCATCAAATTTTTTACCATTACAATCAGCACAACCTTTTATTCGTTAAGATGTTATGTTATGTATATTTCTGTCTGGGAGTCAAGAATCAGATCATGCACCAATTAATAGTTCATTCATTGGGAAGTTTTGTATGATCAATTAACTTCAAGTTGATGTCTGCATCCTTGTTATTTCATAAAGAATCCCCAAATTTAAAAACAAACTAACATCTGAATTGTGATTGGAAGCAGCAATTTCGGTGACCCCGCTTGTTTTATTACTATACAGTGGATGAAAAAGAGAATATAAAACTTTTTTTTACAAAAGGGCATCACTAGGAGAAAGAAGAATGTGTAGCTTCCATGACTTAATACCTACTGGTACACTGCATCTGCATTAATTGAGCCTGAATTGATGAAGTAGGATTGCATAAATACGGTTACACTCAGTATTCATGGTTGCCATTGTGGTGGATTTGGTGAAATCATTGTGCACTACACTATGAATTAATGCTCGTCACTCATATATTATCATCTACCATTTGCATTCAACTCAATGAAGAAAGAGTGTAATGAGAGAAGAAAGGTATAGTCAATCCAATTGAAATGCATGACATTAAAGTAAATATGATTTTTGCACTGGATTTCAGTAATTATTACATTAATTTCCTCTAAAACAGTAATTCTCCCTTTTTATTATTATATTTGACCAAATATTTGTTTACTTTCTGATTTTTTTTATATTAAGACTTGGACAGTAGATAAATCAATCCTGTTAAAAAAATATTCAAATGTATAAATTTATGGAAATATTTGTTAAAAAAATACTTGTTATTAGTGTTCAGTTTTTAAAAATAAGAAAAGAAAAAGTTTAATAGTACACGATATTTGGTACTGTTTTGCAACTTAGTTTTTTTTTCCTTTTTGAAAAAAAACAATTATTCACATGTTTATTTTGTTTAAATGAAAAATAATTTCAATGAATTTATGTTTTTATGAAAATTGCAATTCATTGTAGTAGTAGTGGTGGTAGAACTAATGACAATAATGACGAAGACAATTTCTTATTTTCAATTTACATATAATATTTCATATATATTTAACTTTAAAAAAATAGATCATATGTAGTTAACTACAAAAATAGATTTCATAATAAAATAAAAAAAATGCATTTTTTCTAAAATAAGTGTTATATAATATTTTGAATAATAATGGTATGTAAAGTGTTACTTGCTAAAATTATCATTTTGCCTTGATTCAAATCCCTATTGATTTTTCTTTTTTTTTTTAAAAAAAAACTTATTTAAGAATTCTTATAAGGGTGGAGCTAAACACATCCCATTTTTTTCTCCTTACACCCATCTACTGAAAACATCCACTCACTTATTTTCTTATAGCCCCATCTTACTCAATACACCCCACTTCTTTCCAATTTTACCCTTTACCCCATTTTAAAAAAAAATCTAAACCCACCATTTACACCCCATTTCTATAGGAATTTCTCAAGTAAAAGAGCGGAGAAGCCAAAACCCCATTGCAAAATACCATTTCCAAGAATTGAGGGCCAAAATCAAGCTCATTTGCAAGTACGAACATGGAGAACTCAACAGCAATGGGCACATGTGAGTTCAATATCTTTTTCTGTATATTTTAAAGTTTTTCTTTAAATTAGGAATTGTATATGGATTGGTTGATGTTATAGTACAAAAATTGAGCAAATTTTTATGCAAAAAAAAAAAAATTGCCCAACTTTTTCACACATCAGAACAGATCTGAGGGTGTTCGGCCACGTTTTGCCAACTTGCTTGACTTTTTTTTTCAATAATTGTAGTAATTTGTTATGCATGCAAAAATAATATATATATATATATATATATATATAATATAATAATCACGTGTTAATCATATTAATTATTAATTTATGATAATAATTATTTATATTTAATAGTAATAATTATTTATCATAGTTATTTATTATATTAACAAATTTTATATTTATACTTACTATAAAAATATTAATTGGAACTCTGGAAATTATTGTAATCAATATTAATTAAATATAATAATTTTCGTATAATTTTTTACTTCAATTCTTGATTGTGTAATTAATTGACTGTTATTTCATGTTGCAGTGTTGACTTATGCAAGCCGAAGACCAATAGCTTCCAAAATAAGGTGCCTTGGACGAGATTCCAATGAAGAACAAAGACATCAGGCGATGATGACTTATGGTGTTTTAGTTTCTTAGGTACTTTCAAGCACTACACCAAAATAAGAAAATTGTCACAGCAAGAATTTTGGAGGAGTCACGGTTTTAAACCGTGACTCAAATTTTCGCTGATTGTTACGGCTTAGAACCGTGACCCTATGGAAATTAAAAACCTCCGCCCTAAATCAGATTAGGTCATTCGCACGCTCTCTTCTTCTCCAAATTCGGTGACCGCTATAATAGAAGGAAGTCGACTGCTGACCACCTTGTGACACCACCGGCAGCCGTGAACAACAACCCACACCCGCCACCCACCAGTTCGCACTCCATACCTGCGCATTCTTCTAGGTCGTAAAATTCTGCTTTTTCTCCATTTTATTGCACTTTAAACTTCTATTGAGGATTTGAAATTATTATTTTGTGATTTATTACTTTTTTTATTCGATACTGGTTTACAATTGTCGTAGTGATTTCTATCTATCTATTAATTGTTGCAGTGATTTCTACTCGACTTTTTTCTTCATTGCAAAACTTGGGCGGAAGGTAGCATCAGATTTATTCATGAATTTATTTATTTTCCAGAGTTGTTGTTTCTCGATGGTAATCAATCTTCCTATGAAATTAGGGTGTACTTGCACAGTGGACTAATAAGGACATCAGGTAAAATTAGCAAATAGTTAACCCTTTTTCAATCAATTATTGTCTTTCATCATTAATTGATTATTTGAATATTTGCATATGAGTAATTATTTAATGTAAACTGATAAAAAAGAACAAGAGGTACGATTACCATTGAACCGCAAAGGAAATAAATTCTTAACTGCTTTTGAGCTGCCAATATAGATATTTTGAGACATAGCTATGCAGATTAACGAAAATTGGATTCTTTTACATTGTTCCTTGTGGTTGATTAAGAGGAAGTTATAAGTCATCAATTGTAAGTAAAAAATATTATAGGTAATGAATTATATCTTCCACTTTGTTGATTTTGTGGCTAAGATGTATTTTATAGAATCTGAAATTTTTAGTAAGTTGTGAAAATGTGGAGTTTGAAGTGCCTTGTTTGTGTGTTGAATGATCTTGTGTGTTATAATTGAAGTATGTTATGATCTTGAGAGAAATAATGTGAAAATGGATGTTGTGGACGAGAAAAGAGCCAATGTGTTTGAAATTGCGAAAATCTTGAATGCCTTTCGTCGATGAAACCAATCACGCCTAAGTCAAATATTAGTTTCTTCCAAGTTATGTAGTTGTCAAGTCAAGTGCAAGCTTGATAGACATTGTGTCTCCCAATTTAACGTGTGACTGGTATGGGGACTTAGGAACTAGAGAGGATGAAGAATCCATTGATGGATATTGGATAGCAAGGGAGTTGGATAGCTTTTCTGAAAAGAGATGAAATTTCAATAAAGAAAAAGTGTGATCCTTACCTACTTGATTGGGCGCGTTGTCGCGGCGCGCCAAAGTTTAATTTTATTTCCTTACTCGGTTTCAAAACTACAAATTAATGTAGAAGTGGTAAGTAAGGGTCGAATCCAAGAGGAACAGTGCTTAATCTAGTTGTCTTTATCAATTAATATATGAAAGTGGGGGTTTTGAGAATTTTGAATGAAAATCAAATGACAAAAGATAAGATCAAATAAAACGATTGAAATAAATATCTAGTTCTCGGGTTCGGTTGTGTCAACCACTTGTGTTTATCTTTCCCATGCAACGTGTTACTATTCCTTCTTCAATTTATCAACTCTCAATTAACCAAGAAGCTCTGATTAACTAATTCTTCCTTAAGTGTATTAAGTAAAAAGTAAACTCTTTAACTTAACATCTAGCTATTGGATAACCCTAAACAAGCTCTTAGGATTTAATGCAAAGCTAGTATGAAATGAACGAGAAGAATGAGTTGAATTAGATGAATAATTTCACAAGCTCGAATTAATGCATCTAAGATGATTTGTTAATAAATATGCACGATATTCATTTGCTACTTTGGATTGGAATCTAATGACAATTACGGATCAAAAGTTTCAATCCTAGCAAGTAACTTGAATTTAAAGATTAATTGATTCAATTGGCCAAGGTGAATGCAATAATCAAATAAACTTAAAAACGGGTTTACAAGCATAACAAATCAACAAATTGAAGTAGAGGAATAGATAAAACGTTACTAAAGAGTTAGAAAAGATAACAACATGTTAGTTGAACATAACGTCCCCCTCGAACTAGATAGAAAAGTCTTAACTACTCATAATTGCGGGGTTTCATACTTTCTAGCGAGGTTTCGCCTTGTATCACCACCACTATATGATAGATTATGCACAATATAGTAAACAAGTAAATAAATACTAAGAAATAAATAGAGAAATAAAAGGGAAAAGAGAAACTTATCGAAGAAATGATCCGCTAATCATATTCACAGCCGAAGTATCGTTGATCGATTGAAGCCTTTATTTCTTCCGCCGGAATATGAAAAACTAAGATCTTTCAAGCTAAAACTAAGAACAAATGAAGAAGAGAATTTTATTGAAGAGAAAGTTGGAGAGAACTACTAGCTAATTCTCTTCCACTAAGTTGTGCATTTCCTTCCTTACAAATGCCTCTATTTATAGGCAAAATTTCACAAGAAAACATGATAAACAATTGTACAACTACTCTATTATGATTCCACTAATTGGTAACCACCAAATCATGATCTTAAATTGCTCCATTAGTTCAAATATTGTATCATGGTATAGGTAAGCATCTTGGCTGAATTGTGCAATTGGAATTTCCGTTTTTTGATATTTTAATAGAAAGTTATGAATTTTCTACAAAAACATGGCCCAAGAAATCCTCCATCCACATCACTCTCTGATTTGCCCATTTTTGACCATGATATAATCCGAATCATTTGAAGCAGTCAACATCAAAGTTGTAGCCCTCTGAGTGTCCTTTCCAAAAATATAAAGTGCAGGTAATTCCGAATTTTTTCGCAAAAGTTATGGTCAAATTACTAAACTGCGGCAGTAAATTCGAGCTGCTGATTTTTTACGCTTTGTCCTTTCTCTTCAAATGGCCATAACTTTCACTAGGAAACTCCGATTTGGGATCCGAAAAAAATGTAGAAATCCTCTTTTGATATTCTTTGATATTGGCACAAGAAAAATTGTAAAAACAACTTTCCATAAAATTGCATCGGAGGCCCTCCATCTTTGAATTTGCTTGCATTTCGGTCCCAAGTTCCGTTTTCGCTCCGTTTTTATCCATTTTGGGTCCTTTTGATTTCTTGTGACTCTAAACACACAATAAAAGGAAAACACATAAAAATAAACATATAATACTAATAAAACACACAAATACATAAAATAGAAGAGTTATTTAAGTGCTTTTCTAGCACTTATCATTGATATTATATCGTTTCAATGGTTAAATATTATGGTTAATCATATGGACAGTTTCCAATTCCTGTAATAAAGAAACACCTTTTGTTGTTGACTCAATTACAAAGCTATTTCAATAAATTTCTATCTCCCATTTGTTTTTTAGCCACTCAAGAATCTCAAGATTGATTATGAGCTATCTTGATTCTGATTATTTAATTTCAATAATTGAAGTAACATTGATTTCCACTTTCAACATTTTACGATGTTTATGGGTATTCTTTGTGCTAACCAATAAAGAAACACCTTTTGTAGTTTACTCAATTATAAAACTATTTCAATAAATTTCTATCTCTCCTTTGTTATTTCATTACTATCTGGCATGGAGTTGGACATTGTTGGCTGTTTTGTTGAATTTTTGTTGCTTTTCTATTTCCGTTTAGAGAGTGGGAAAATAGATCTTGAAAGTTGACTCCTCAAAAGTGATCAATGCGCCACATCAGTGGCCAGATGCAGTAGAGCAATGTGGCTGCAATCACTTCTATGTACGAGAACACAAGACTCGGGGTGTCCGGTGCTGAAGATACAGGCGATGCCGTGATGGCTCAGTGGCCCCAGTCAGCTGGTTTGCAGCATCTTGCCTCTCCAATGTCATCCAATGCTTTTGATCGTCGCCTACTCCCTAACATACTCAAGCAGGTGCTACCTTATTGCTGTTTGTTTAGTTGCCATCTTATCTTTTTTTTTCAATCTTTTTTAATTGATGGGCTGTGGTTTTGTTAAAATTGAATTATGTTAGCTCTTATGTTGAGTGAATGGGAATTTTGAAATTTTAGTTGCATCGACTGCAGCATTTTGGTGCATTTCAGCTTCAATTCACCCTTACTTTCACTCTCTGCCTATTACTCTGTTTATGTGGGTGGGTTTAGTGTCAATTTTGCTTCTCCATCTCTGTATGGGGTGGTGAGTGTTATCATTATATAATTATAATTTATAGTAATCAGTTTTATGAAAGCCAAAAAATTATCATAACGAAGCAAAAATTCAAGATTTTAAGATGGTTGTGTGACATAGCTAGTGACAGTACTAGGATAGATTACAAATGAGAGTATGGGGTGATACATAGAGATAAAATGATGCCTTGTTTAATCATTTCAAAACTTTTCACTTGCAACAGTGTCATAATCTAGCAGAGTATCTTAAAAACATTAAGAGGGAAAGAGTTCTTAATTGAGTGCATTGACGAAAGAATATTAATTAGTAGAGTGAGTTCTTGTTGTGACAGTTTTGATGATCGAGATGTAGTTCTCAACTTCTCATTTGCAATTTCATGTTTGCATTACCCGAATTTCCTAAATCATTATAATGTATTGTTCAATGTGCTCATTTATTGGATTCTTCAGATTTGTTGTAAATGCCAAGACTAAGCAACCTTATTTGTATTCCTCCAGGTCATTTAGCTGGATGATTTCTGAGTAGCTAGTAGCAGTAGTGTTCTGTAGCCTGGAACTCCCAATTGTGACTTTCTTTCAATTTGCTTATTTTATGCTTGTCCTTGAAAATGATGTGGCCATGTTTTTCTGTTAAATAAGAGTTAATTGTTTGCATTTAACGTCAACATATTTTCTTTAGTTTGGTGCAAATGAATCTCATAATCAAACAAACTATAGAGCTTTTTTTTTTTTTGAATTTGTTTCCCTTGTGGGTCACGGTTTTTAACCGTGACCCCAAGAACAATTTTATTTTTTTAATAAATTTGTTCCCCATGTGGGTCACGGTTTAAAACCGTGACCCCAAGCATTGGGGTCACGGTTTTAAGTGCTTGGGGTCACGGTTTTAAACCGTGACCCGCATGGGGTCACGTCCAAAATGGTCACGGAGAAAAACCATGACCAACAAGCTGAGTCACGGTTTTTTACCTTGACAAATCGCGAATTTTGGTGTAGTGAAGGTCTGAACTTTGTCTCAAAAAATATTTGTTAGTTCTAATTACATTTTGTTTTAGAAATTATTATATTTCATAGGAATGTTCGACAAAGAAGTGTTTTCGATTTTAACCAATTATCACAAACTAATGTTATTATCAGATGTATCAAAAAATACTAACTGTAATAAAATATATATGATCATTAGAACAAAAACATTAATGTCACTACATGCTAATATTTTAGCCTCATATATTTGCTTCTCCAATTGTCTAATTATTTTATTTTAAATTAAAATACTATTATTTGTGAGAAAAGTTCGATGAATATTAAGTATAAAACCAAATTAAATTTTTTAGTAGCTAATGGACCAAAACACCAATATAACACATCAAAAGAATAGTTAATAGCCATAATGTACATTAGTTATATTAGTGTTGCACTATTGTTAACACTGCAATACAAAATAATAGACAATTAATTACATAACCAAGAATTGAAGCAAAAAATTATATGAAAATTATTATATTTAATTAATAGTCGTTACAATAATTTTTTGAGTTACAATTATTATTTTTATAGTAAGTATAAATATAAAATCTATTGATATGGACAAATATCTATTATAAATAATGTCATTGAAAAAAAACTATTGTAAATAATTATCACTATTAAATATAAATGATTATTATCATAAAAAATAAGTAATATGATTAACACATTATTATTATTAAATATAAACAAATTTTATTATGAATAATAAATTACTAAATAAAAAATAAAATAAAAATAGAAATAAAAAAAGAAGAAAGAAAGTTGGCCAAACATGGCCTTGTGATGTTTGGCCATGCTTGGCCGAACATCCAAATTGGATGTTCGGCCAGGCTATGTCGAACATCCAATTGGATGTTCAAAGAACTAGGGCTAACCTCTTACGATTATGCACCATGTAATTGTGATTTCCCATAAGAAAAAATGATGAAAAATGACCAACAATGCGATGTAAATTATTAGAATTATTTACATTGTTGATGAACATCGATCTCTGATAGTCCATTGTGATGTCGTGAGAGATTTGTTGGAGATGGAAGGGACTTGAGATACAGAGCTATATGATGGGGTGTATTTAGATTTGAGAGAGGTGATCGATAAAGGGGTTGGGCTGTATTTAGCAGAGAGGGAGGGTGTGTTTAGTTGGTGGGGTATAAAATTAAAGGAAAAGGGTAGGGTGGCAATTATACATAAGGATATTTTTTAGAGAAAATATGGGTGGGTGTGAAAAGTATTTTTTGGGGTATGTTTAGCCGCCCCCTTCTTATAACTAGTTAAGATTATATTATTATTATTATAGTAATAAATTGGCATCACAAAATAATATGATTTTAATAATCCAATTAAATAAAGATTTTGAAAAATTAATTATCATTTTGTTTTAAATAATTCATATATTTTTGTCCATATATATTAAAAAAAATTTTGTTTAAGTAATGTCATACTGCTAGAGTTCAAATTTTTTATTTTCATAATTGTTGTCAGTTACATGGTAATTCAAAATGATAAGTCTGATCTAAAGAAATCACTATATTTATTCCCTCTAAGTAGTCATTCCCTATACTTTCGGCTCCTTATGTACATAAGGGATTGATTATATATCATGGACTGTAGCTAACATTATCCAAATTTATTTTATCTAATTAAATCATTTCTTTATCGATATTTTATTTTCATTTTTTTGGTTTCTTTTGTTTGAAAATGGACAATATCCTAGGTATTTTTGAGAAAATCTAATATTGTCAGTACTTTGTTAATTTGACTTGAGAAGTCGTTTCTGTTCCCAAAAATTCCTAAATAACACTATTAGAAAAATCGACTTAGACATCACTTCATTTACATCAGTTGCTTTGGTAGTTGATTTAAAATAAATTTTTAACATCAGTAACAAAAATAACGGTGTTAAACACGTTTTTAACATCGTATTTTTTAACAACTGATGTTAATTATATACTTTTAATTTTTTATTGTAAATTTTTAACATCAATTTTGTTAACAACCGATGTTAATAGTTAGTATTATTTATTTTCACTATTTCCCTACTTATCGTTCCTATCTTATAAGTCTCATCAGGATTTATATCATTCCTATCTTATAAGTCGCATCAGGATTTATACTGGTCATACAACCATGTCCAAAAACGACGTCGTTTCGTGATGTAGACTGAAAAACGACATAGTGGCTATGCAATCAGACCGGCCCATTTCTCCCGGATCTAAACCACGCTCCCTCACTTCCTTCATACACTTGCCCTACTTCTCATTCAAGATCTGCTAACAGTATCGCTCTCTACTCTCTCCTCTGTGTCTCTTAGCTTTTTCCGACCCTGCCGTCGCTGCCAGGTTCTCCGGTACTTCTCCTTCTTTGATGACGGGATAGCAAGGTACTATTTTTTGTCTCTCTAAACTCTTCAATTTTGTTTTCGTCGTGATTTTTTGCTCTCCAATTTCGTTTCCCACTTCATGTTTCACTCTCGTCTTCCATACGCCTACCTCTGGCGATGATCTGCTCACTTGGTCGCATAACAGTACTTCCCCAATTACCCGTTCATGTCTTTGTGTAAGTGTTGTTTCTTACGGTTCATTTCTCCGAATTTATTTTGCGTTTGTTTTCGTGATTCTTTTGATTTCTACACCAGTTGTGCTATGCATATTGGTTTATTGCGATTTCACACACTTGCCTCAGATTTGTTGGCATTTCTTCAGGTACATAAAATTTTAATTGCTTTTGCGCAGTGAATCCCTAACTTCTTGTACACATTTTGCGTAGGATTATTGTGTATCGCTTTTTTCTTCTGAATCAAATTATTTTGTTTGGAAAAGGAAATTAAAGTTTTACAACATCCTATTTTCTCTTTAGGAGATTGACAAATCGGCAAATTGATTTACCTTTTGTTTCTGAAATTGAACTCTTTGCTTATATCGCCTGAAACATGTTTAGCCTTTGGGAGATACTAGCATGAGTGATATGTTTATGTCTTTTATACCAGGTTAAGGTCAAGAGTTGGCCGAGTGGACATGAAGGGGCATCAATAAGTGGGTTTAATCTTTGTGAAGATATAAAATGTTTCAATGATTTGCTACTTATGATACGGGAAAAAATATTTTACCATGTGGTTTCCTTTTTAATGCCTTATTTTCCACTAAACCATGGAGATATAATGACTTCCAATTCTACCATTTCCCCACTGATTCACAGGAATACAAGTCTCAAGAAATCTACTGTTACTCATGAATTTACTATGATATAAATTTATTCCTTGCAGGTTTCAATTCTTTTCTCTGCACCATGCATATAGTTAAAGTATGTCATTCATGCAATAGCTACTCAGATGGTTAATGGAGACAGAGTTGGCTAATGGCTAATACTTGTTGTGCAAAACGAGAAATTACTACCCAGACATTAAAGGCGGTGGCTCTTTTCATTCAAAGTTGAAAATTTTCAGGGACATTTTTGTATATTATGCAGGTATATTTCCTTTCTCGAATTAGGTCTGACATGTTTTGGGATAATGGGATTTAAGATACTGTTTCAGCGAAAGATTTTTATGATGAAGAATTAACCTCATAAATGTTCAGAAGTTATCTATTTTTCTCGGAGATCTATTTTTTAGTCTTAGTTTGTTTTCAAACTAATCATTTTTTAAGTTTCACATCATTTTTTCTTGAATATTATTTTCATTTTAATCTTAAAAATAGGATATCAAGTATCAATTTGGTTTGTAATATCATGTTGTTCCTTAAGTTGGTCTCCTATTTTGTCTTTTTCTAATTATTTGGATAACCATCTCATGCTCTTGAGAGTTTTTCCATGCATTCAGATTACTGACTTGCTCATTAACATTACTAAGCAGGAGTGGAAACCAAAGGATCCAATGCTTAATGATGAAGAGAAATAAAATTTGTTACGTTAAAGAAGTACTGGTTGGATGCAGAACAGGTAAGTCTTCAAATACGCAAAATGTTACTACTTATGCTGGATCTGTTAGTCTCATAAGTTTGCACCGCTCATTATATTGATTCCTTTCTAAAAAAAATATTTTTAATGCCATTTTCTTTACTTCTCAACAATACATCCAAAGTCCTTTGTTCAGTAGCTTTGTTTTTCCTCTTAACATATGAGAATAGCGGATGCTATTGTGGATCTTGTGAGCAGTAGAACCATACTTGAGAAAAAGTAATTTGAAAGAAACTGAATGTAGAATTATTGTGGTAATTCAGGTAATTGCCACATTTTTGAAAAAAAATATTTTTAATACAGTCTTTGGTGGGGGCCGCTGAGTTTAGCTGCTAACTTAACTGCGAGTTAGTGTTCATATTTTTCCAAATATGTATGTTTAATTTTGTTACAATTGCATCATTCCTACAGTGGTCCTTCCAAATGATTTCTATTTTAGGAGGTTGGTTTTAAGAAAACTAAATGTCATTCTCTGTCCCTTTGCTTGAATAATACCGTTTATTGCTAGCAATAACATTTGTAAAGATTTTGAGGGTTAAGGTCCTTTCTCTTTGATCTCCCGTTGTGCAAAAGGAAAAATGAAAACTGCCAAAAAGTAGTTCAATTTAGGTCCATGGAAATTTGAGCTTCGCACCCATTTACACGAAATCTATATTTTGTACTATGATTCCAGCTGAGCTCCAATTTCATCAGATTCTTTGAAGTTCTCTACGTCAAAATGCATGTATGTAGCTTTCTATGTATGTGTTTCATGTTGTAAATAGTTATGAAAGAAATTGAAATATATTTTCCATCCTTCAATGCTCAGTATCTTAATGTTTGTTAATTAGGTCGCTCCTATCTGTTAACATATAAACCAATGATGACTTGCACCAATGATTGGACAAATCATGGATCAAAAAATTGCGGCCCGATATTATTCTACTATCAAGCTCATTATATGTAATTGCTTGTTTGAGTTTTGAGGCAACTTCATAACTCAAAAATAGTTTTGGGTTTGAATTTTAGAATGTCATCCACGTCCTTTTCATTTTCAGAAATAAATTTTAGAATGTTCCTATTTGATTTTATTTTATTCAGTGAGCATGAGGTCTCAATTTCAATTTTCGGCAAGGAATGGTCAAATGTTTAATCAAGCAAGTAGGAATGCATTGAGTGTATTTTTTTCCATGTCTAAGACTTTCTACGTGCTCGAATAGGTCAGGCAAACGTAATGATGAGATGCGTGTTGAAGTGGTCGACTACCTTCAAGCGTTGACGTAGATATTGTGGTTGAGAACATCATTGTTATTGTATGGTATTGGTTAATGAACCATTCTATATGACACTTGGTTATTAATGTATTAGTGTTAGATATTTTGTCTCTGGGATGACGACGGTGTCAATTGTAATTTTTAACAGATTGTATTACTGTTTAGTACTGGGATTTATGAATATTGGGTATTTAGATGTTTGTTGCAATTTTCTAGTACTCAAATTTTGGATTTTTGATAGATTTTCATAATGCTTTCGATAGCTATCACAGAAATAATGTATGAATGCGCTTGAGACATCAATTATATTCGTTTAACACCCAATCTTAACTCATGTGTAATGTAGTAATGACATCTGTTCTACTGATGCATTTAACATCAGCTAGAAAGCGACATGTTCTATTGTTAGGATGTCGGTTCTACTTATGTGTTTAACATCAGCTAAAACTTGATGTCTGTTGCTGTAAAGACATCGGTTTACATAATTAATGCGATTTCTATAATTATTTTAGACATTGGTTAAAAACCGATATCTATAGTTTTAGATCTTTAACATCACCCACTAAAGCATCGAATTTTTTTTAACATCAGTTAATAACAGATGTCTAAGTCACTTTTTCTATTAGTGCAATAATCATAAGTTACTTTGTAACGATTCTTCATCATGTATTTCCAAAAGTACATTAAGCCCAAATCTTGTTTTTATATATTTTTTTTTCTCAAAAGAGCCCAAATCTAATTTTATCAAGGACTCTAATCGTGTTTTAATTTTGCCTAGTTGGCTTGTTTTACTGGTTTAATTTCATGCGCCATGTCATTTTTCAGTCCGCCATGTGGAAAAATCCGTTAGTTTAAATGAGCGAAGTTCCTGATGGATATATGGGTAAGAAATTGTATAGATGAGTGAACAATCGATAGTATTTTAAAGATGAGTAAGCAAGTAATGAAAAGTAAAGCTTAATGAGCATTGGTGAATTTACTCATATTTTTTCCTACAATTAATGTAGTTTTCATGAATTGTGGCATTATAATTAAGGGCAGAAAAAGTTTTTGTTATGTGTGTGTATTTTAGTTAGATATTTCTTTGATTTTAAGAGTGAAAATCCTATTATTATTATTATTATTATTATTATTATTATTATTATTATTATTATTATTATTATTATTATTATGTTAAGTTCAATGCCACAATTTTGTTGTCTACAAAATTTTTACTATATTCATGGAAAAAGTTTAATGAGTGAATTTGCTTCTAGAAATGAATAAAAATTAACATGCTTATGACAAAACCCATGTAATCTAGTGGTATTTGGATCGGTTCCCCATCACTTAGGTTTAAGGTTCGATTCCCATCCCCTACCCTAAATTCCTGGTGTAATTCAAAAAAAATAAAATATAAAAATATAAAACGCCTATTATGGGTTAAAAGGAAAATAAATATGTCAAATGTCATAATTTTGTGAGTACATAATATTATTGAAATATAATTATTTTTTTTAATATGTTTATGAATTTTATGAAGGGATGGGTATGTTAATTAAGATTTAGAGAAAAAAAATTGAATGTGTCGTTCAAAAGTTAAGGGAAAATATTAACAATTTTGAAAAAGTCATCACATCAAAAGACTGAGTGATTGAAAATGATAATGGAGATAAATGACTTTTACAATAATGTTTGTCCAACAAGCTCTAAAACTTCGCATGTGACACTTAAATAACAATGATCAATTCCTATTGAAATATGACAAAGATATGAAAGAACCAAACATCGTATGTGGTTTACTAACAGCGGAGCCTCAAATGCAAAATGAGTCATATTTGCCGCACAAATCCGCTGGTCAAAACAGGGTCATTGAAAAGTGTATAAAAAAAACATAAATTATCCTTTCAAAACGAACAATGTATGCGAATTTTATGCCCAAAACAATGAAATCTAAATTCCGATAATCGTACAACAATTACACATTGTTACACAACCATTACACATCATTGCAGAACCATTAGACGTACACTTTGAATAATGCATTATACAACCATTACATACATTACACAACAATTACACTCATTCCACATTCTCCGTAATGGATGCCCAGGTTTTGTGTCATGCAATCGTACAGGTTTTTGCCGTGCAATCACATAGCAAAAAATATGTGCGATGGCTAGATTTACACTGTGGGGTTGCACTGAGAATCCAAGTGATCACACACATCGGATTTCTATAGAAAAATACGTGACCAGATAGAATTTTTGCAAATAAGTAGATTTTGCATCATTTTTTAATTTTCAAACATAAAAGTACAGTTTAGCCTAACTTCCTCACTAAAATACACATAATGCTACATTATTTCTTTCTATTTTCTTCTCTTATATTAATTTATTTTTATTTTTCTCTCTAATTTATAGCAGGTTATTAGCACAAGCAGTGACGATTTTGATCTTGCATGCATGCACTTTGCGACTGGTGGCTGAAGATGATCATTGGCGAGCTGGAGAAGTTCATCTTCATTTTCATGATTATGAATTTGATGGCCAATAAACTAGGAAATCAACATGGTTGGACATATTTTTAGAATGAAAATCAATCAAGGAGTAATTGGACGTGAAGGGAAAAGGGTCATAATAACATTAATGGATCCACTTCCTCTTTTGATTTTTTGAATCACTTGGTACAAGCGCGAGTACGTGATATTATACTAATTTTTTTCACCAGTTAAAATAAATTGGATTAAGAATGAATATACAGAAAATAGTAAATATTCAATTGAATGTACCATCGTATCATATACAAAGAGAAAAAAATCTTAGTTATCAAATTAGTATTAGTGATAGTCATTATGGTTTTATGTCTCATGATTTATAACTGGAACAAATATTAAGCCTAATAATGTAGTACGCAGAAAAAATAAGTAAAAAAATAGACAAAGGAATATAGGAAAAATCATCTTGTTTGTAGGTTACTTGATTTTTACTTATTAACATGATAAGTTTTCCCTCTTATCGTTTTATAGGGCATGAATCTATAGTCATACTTCAACGGATTAAATCAAACTATATAATTGCCATGCTTGGTATGGATACTTGGAGTTTGAAGGTGTACTTCAAAAGTTTTTGTTATTGCTAGATTGATTAATATATACATATTACATATTTTTCATCGAGGCAATTAAGCCCACAATTAAACGTTGTTTCATAGACCAATCAACTTCATACCTTTCATCTTAGGATTGTGTTTCCTTCTTTTTTTTGTGCAAAATTAAATAAATTAATACTTGAAAATAACGCTGACTATAGTTTATGATCGCTAAATTACACAACGTGATTATTCGTTAGATTTATAACTTGAACAAAGAAAATACATAATTGAGAAAAATAATTCATAATTCACAAATGAAAATGAAAATGAAAATGAAATTGAAAGTGTCATTTTTATACATAGAATTGATCGAGATTGCAATGTAAAATAATTATGACTTCATTGAATTTGTTTTTATAAAGTGGGGTTATTAATTTGAAAATAAAACAATTTTTAGAGACTATTGATAAGTTACAAATATAATTAAGATTTAATTTAATGAAGTAAATTAAATTGAGTTTTTTTAATCGAAAATGTAAAACTTAAAAACTAAAGCTTATACTCATACTCTTTTATGCATTTAACAAATTGTGCTTTCATAATTAGCTCTTTAAAGTAAACTCGTATTAAACTTCAAATTACCATTTTATTTACCATTCATATTGTTTGCTTTTTCTATTTAACTACAATGTCGATTTTTTTAAAAGAAAAATGTAAGCGCAAGAGCTCAAAAGAAAAAGAGAGAGAAAAAAGTAAAACGAAGATTTTTTTTCAATTCATGAATTAAGAAAAATTTAGAAATAGAAAAACATATATAATGATAAAATAGGAAAATCAAAAGTTTCCGATAGATCCACCCTTTTTATATATTATAGATATGGTTGGACATGAATAATATTCATTATTTCTTGTTATTAATGTAAAATTTACTCTTTATAAATTCGAATAGAGTGACAACTAATATCACTTGATTAAAAAGTTTGTGTTAATGGATCGGTACTTTTAATGTATACTCTTTTCTCTTAAGATACCGTGTTGCTAAACTCATATATATCGATCGACTCCCATGTGTGTATATATATATATATATATATATATTATTGTATAATATTATTTTCAATAAAATGCACTCTAGAATATATGTAAATTCTACAATGCCTTGCAATTATACAATCATAGTATTTGTTAGTTATTTATGAAGCAATCTTCATTTTGATAACTTTTCCCCCTCCCTTGTTCAACACTTAACCAACTAACGCCACCACTACACCTACTTTTTTTAGAATCCATTAATTTGGTTTCTCCTTCAACTTTAAGCTAAGGAAAGTTGCATATCAATCATTGTCTTGGTTGTTAAAACCCAACTTCTCCATTCCCAAATCTTCTTAAGATTCAAATTCTCATCTTTATTCTCTCCTTATCACTTTATCTAGTTATATTTCAAGATTATTAAGCGAGTATTTATAATCTTGAATAACAAAATTACACAAATACAAAGAATCAACGAGGCTAGAAATGAGTACCGCTAGATTTATCAAGTGTGTAACGGTCGGAGATGGTGCTGTAGGAAAGACATGTATGCTCATTTCCTACACTAGCAATACTTTCCCAACGGTACGATTTTAATTTGTCAAGTAATTTTCTCGTAACGCCTCTTTTTTTTTTTTCTTTTAGTTCAACTTTAATTTATTTTGCTGAAATTTTATTTCATTTTTATCTTGAATATTAATAACAAAGGTGACGAAATATGTGCATAAAAATTAACATTTTATGCATTTCTTATTTGGTAGGATTACGTACCAACTGTATTCGACAACTTCAGTGCAAATGTTGTTGTGGATGGTAGTACTGTTAACATTGGCCTGTGGGATACGGCAGGTGATTAATTAATAGAGTAACTCTTAACTGATATCTCTTTTGAATTTTTAATTTACATACTTATTCTGAATTTGTAGGGCAAGAGGATTATAACAGGCTAAGGCCTTTGAGTTACAGAGGAGCCGATGTATTTTTATTAGCTTTTTCTCTAATCAGCAAAGCCAGCTATGACAACATTTACAAAAAAGTTAGTTTGCTTTCCCCCCAAATTTTTGACATAAATTTCATTTCAGTCCTCCAGTAACTTTACAACATAATTTTCTGTTAATTGCAGTGGATACCTGAATTAAGACATTACTCTCCTAGTGTACCAATTGTACTTGTTGGAACCAAACTAGGTAAGACTAATTATTTATTTAATAATTAATCAAAATTTTATTTTGCAATAATTCGTGAATTATGGAAAATAACATTCTATCTCAGATTTACGCGATGACAAGCAATACTTGAGCGATCATCCCGGGGCGACCCCTATAACTACCGCACAGGTAAAGATATATATACATTTGCCCGTAAGAAAGAAAATGACCAAAAATGATTTCCAAGCAATTCAAAAAATAATAATTCTAGAGAACATTCTTAATTTACAATATTTTTAAGTCACTACAAGAAATTGAATCCTTAGGAGTGGTCTGTCGCCCCTATAGACTCATTTATATATATATCCTTTGGAGAATTGGAAGTGATATATTATTATGTCGCCCCTAAAGGTCTATGGGGATGAGGTTATAGAGGTGACAGGCTGTTCCTAAAGGTCTTATTTCTGGTAGTGACTGTCATATATATAAATTATATTTTCACTACAATGAGGAGGTGACCATGTGCTTTTATCGCTAAAACTTGTGAAACTTAAATACAGACATTTTTAATATCTGATCTTTTCCCATCAGGGTGAAGAATTGAAAAAGATGATTGGTGCCGTTACTTATATTGAATGCAGTGCCAAAACTCAACAGGTAAAATTTTATGCTAATTGAGATCATTAACTCTGTTCATAAACTGTGTTTATAAATAATTAAGGATATATATGAGATTAGTCAATTTTATTACTTAAAAATTTTACATTTTAGATTACAGTTAAGATGACAATGAATTATAGTCAGCTAAGTGTTATGTCATAATGACGTGAGGGATGCCCATTTATTTCACGCTGCACCTCTTTTTTTTTTTTTTTTTTGGAAAGAAGTCGCACCTCTTTTTGATTTTCCGAAATTTAATCCCGTTTCTTAATTGTTTTATTACAGAATGTGAAAGCTGTGTTTGATACAGCCATAAAGGTTGTTTTGCGACCTCCGAAAGTGAAGAAGAAGCCACGCAAATCAAGAAGATGCATATTTCTTTAAGTTTTATTAATTTTTCATTCACAATATAAAAAAGTACCAATTTTTTTTGCTTTAGTTTCAAAATACATTAATCATAAATTTTCAAATTACTGTAATACATAGAAATTAAGGGAAACAAGATGCCAGACCGACCACGTATTACGTAACTTTTCATTATTGAATTATCTTTAGAAATACCTGTGTACACGTACGCTTATGGAAAAAATAATTTAATAATCACTTTTTCTTATACGTAATCACAGCAACATGTTGGATCTGTTAAGCTGGCTGTTGGCTAGCATGCCCCCGCCAACTGACGTCCCTTGGCCGCGCCAAGAGACCCCTTGCATGTGCCAAATAATTTTTCATTCTCTCATAAAAAATTTCCTACTGAAAAAGCTCTACAACAACATGCACATAATATAGATAAGCCATAGATTTTGTGTATTTTTGTATTTATTAATAATTATTTTAATAAATGTCGTCATGACGGTCAACAATCAATGTCCGGCCGGCCGTTCTAGCTCAACGTGTTTGCTAGATCAGCCTTGCATGAAGCTTATTGTTAATGTTTTAACTTTTAAGTGTTGTGCCTTCATGTGTTCATTAAATTCTTAAAGCAAAATTTCACTGTTAAAGCTCAAGTGAATTAATTTCACGTTTATATTATTCGTCAACTAATGCTTTTAGAAATGAACCACGATGCACGATTTTAATGATGCTTTGAAGCTGAAATTTCTATTTACCAAGTTTATGTGTTGAAATTTCGAGTTTTTACATTTTAGGAGAGCCAGACCTCATGTTAGGAATGGAATTTTTGTCCATTCTTATACATTTTCATACATTCCCTTTGTAGAAACTAAGGGTATTGATGATAAAATACATTATATGACGATTATAAATAATGATAAAAATCCTACACAGCACATGGCAACCCTAATAAAGGAAACACAATATGACCCTAATAAAGAGATCTAAACCTAATATACTTTTAACACCGCCCGGTCAAACTCACGATGCTATCGAGAGTTTGCCAAAAATTTACAAAATACGAAACAACGAAAGTGATGTAAACATATTTCTTCATGCAAATCTTCCAAACTGAAATAATTAATACTGTAACTCTTGCTTTCTCTTGCACGAATTACACTTACCTTCCGTCAGGGTTAGAGTCATTTGGCACTCCCCTTCCACGTAAGGCTCATACACATTCATAAGTCCATGAGCTCGACTAACAATATGTCATCATCGTGGAAGCCAAAACATATTAATTCAAATAGCGCCACTAGTTGAATCCAACAAAACCAATTCCAAAAGGCAGACAAAGGAGACATATCAATTCCCGTGACCATCAGCGGGTCGTGGATTGGATTTGGGTCGGTGGCGACACGACCCAAGGTGGCCGATTTTTATTTTTATTTTTGTGCTCTTTCTAATTTCAAAAATAGAGTGTCCAAATTGTTACATTTATTGCATTGTCATAGATTTTGAGAAAGTAGCTATTGGGAGAAGAAATTAAACATTGTTCTTGTAGAATTACTTAATTAGACTCTTGAAATGTTAGTTGAGTCGAAAGGAGGTGATGCGTCCAAGTCACATTTTAGTTAGGCGGACCATGTGAGGTTTAACAAATTTACAAGAATTTTGTATTATTATTTTTTCTTTTATATTGTATTATTTCCTCATACGTACCTTTTTATTTCTGATCACACAATATTTACGTCTTTATTGTATATGGAGAAGTGTATATTCTACCAAAAAAATATTCGGGTTAACAAGTGGGTCAACAGGCAGACCCGCGCCGACCCGACTAGACCCAGACCCGGACCGGACCCGATTATTCGCTGGTCGAGTTCCGGTTAGGAAAATTCCCGCAGATCGGCTACGAAATCGACTGACCCAACCCGAACCCGACTCGTTGTCATCCCTAATTCCAAAGGAGTGATAATAGAAGAAGATGAGGGAGGACCATTTTCATATCAATTCCACAATCGACTGGACCAAATTCATAAGAGAATCACACAAAGAAAAGATAAACCAACTTTTGAGTTCAACTTTAGGTTCCTATGTGCTCCAAACAAAATAACCCATCAAAGAACAACAAATTATCCATCACAAGAGCCAAATTCTAAGAGAAAACCAATGCGAAACCATATTTTCAAAACTTCGGGCACTAAAATTATTAAATAAGAATTTTCTAAGGACTAATTCTGTAAAATTTTTTCATTTTTAATCATTCTGGAGCTTTTGAAATTTTATGGAACAAACTTAAACAAAGCTAAAACAACTAGGGACCAACTATGCAAATACCATAAAATATTTCAAAACAAACTGATTTTCATCATCGTTCTCATTGCTTACCTAACCTGCAATCCTAAAAAAAGAACTCGACACCACACCAATTGCCGACAGCCACCACTCTCAAAATACCATTCAATGAATTTGAAACACTATCAAAATTCCATTCAATGAATTTGAAACAATCCCTTCTCAGATTCCCTATCGTCGTCCTAATTCAAACTATAAACCATGCATCACTACCACTATTTTCCACCACTAACCTCCATCACCTTCAGCACCGATTTCCACCACCACCATCAAGGACCACCACCACCAACCACCATTAAGTACCAAACATTATCATCACCATCACCAAAACACCACAATATCTATCAACATACAAACACACTTAAACTACCACAACCAAAACTGAACCTATATAATCCCAAAATCACACGAAAATGAGAGAACATATGAGAATCTCGAACCTGCCTCCACAAACAATTCACACCCGAATGGAATATAACACAACCAAGCATATATACGAGTTGTAAAGATTGAGGCCAGTCAAGCTACGGTGGCTTGATAGTTTCCCGACGGCAGATGCATCGTCATGCACTATTGAGAGAAGATGGGAAGAGAAAAGCTAGGTGGCGCATTGTAAGTCATGTTGGCCGATAAACTTGATGAAGACAAGCCCACTTTGTTGTTTGTGGATAAGTCCAATTGGGTGTAATGTTTCACCCATTTTTTGAAGCCCAACTTTGAAGGAACGCAGCCCAAGTTATTAGTCATATTTGGATGCATTTTTCATCAGCTTGGATATATACCAGTGGATCAATTTTCAATAGGTAGGTTATCATTTTGGCTCTCAGTTGAACACCGAAATAGTCGGCTGCCTCTTTTACTCTCTAAATCAATAGATCTAGTTCTCTCATCTTCTTTTCTATCAATTAGTTGGTGTTGTCATTAGTTTGTGTTAGGAAGATCCTTGTTGTAGTGTAGATCTTTACTTGGTTTAGAGTTTTGCAATGTTTTCGTTGTGAAAACAAGTTGTAAATCAGGTTTTTTCCTCGATCTTTATTTTGAACATGTTTGTAAACTTTTATCTCATTTTTAATGAAAGTAATACGTTTTAAATAGTGTCAATCATTGCCCTACAGTGGTTTCAGAGCTTGTTTTGATAGTGGGGTTTTCAAATCTAGGATTTTTTGATTGAACTCTTAAAGATTTCTTGTTGCTTTTGTTGGACTAATCCAACATTTGACCAAAATCCAAAATCCCGTGGCGAGTGAATACTAACCGACGGTGACCAGAGGCGTTGTGCTACTATTCATACGAGATTTGTTCTTCATCTATTTGTTGACCTAGATATATCTAACCCTCTCTCTGTAGAATTTAGTATTCTACTGTTGTTATCCCGTATTTGCCTCCGTTGAAGCCTTTTTGTGGTTACCTCTTGTCTTCCCTTGTCTAAAGTTTCATTTGAGAGCTCTTGAAATGGTGGGGATGGTTGTTAACCCTAAAAGGTTGAGATAATCATAGAGATTCATGTAATATTTGTTATTACTTGTTTGTTTTTACCGTTGGGGAAATTTGAACTTTGGTAGTAATTTGTTTTCTACCTGAGATTGTTATCTTTGTGATATTATCTTTTTTCAGCGGCAATTTGTTTTAGGTTATACGCTCTTCTTGTGACTTTCTGTGCTTATTTGAATTTCTTTGTCTCCTTAATCAATGACTTCCACTAAGATTGAAGTTGTAGCCTGGAATGGATCAGGTGGCTTCAGCTTATAGGGTCAAAAGATTAAGGCTTTACTTGTCCAAAATAGATGTGCTGAGAGTTTAGATAGCTAGTTGGCACAACTGATAAACACAAACTGATTGCTGATGAATTGGCATGGAGTATTAGTTTCTTGCATCTTTCTAACAATGTACTTAGAAAGATAGGAGAAACTACAACTGCATATGAGATTTGGAATAAATTTGATGATCTTTATTTGACCAAAACTCTTCCAAACAAGGTTTTCATTTGAAAACAATTTTTCAGCTTCAAATTTGATGTTGGTCTTGAACTTGAAGAGAATGTTGATAGGTTCAACAAGATACCTATTGACTTCACTACTTGTGGTGAAACTCTTTCTGATGACCAGAAAGCAATTTGTTTGTTGAATTTCTTGAATGATAAATATAGAAATGTCAAAAATGCTTTAGAGTATGGTGGTCTGTCCTTAACTGTTGGCATCATTTATGCTGCCCTTAAAAACAGAGATCTTGAGCTTAAATTTGATCAAAGAGAGGCTTTTGTTGTTGAAAATAACTTTGCTAAAAACAATTTTCAAAAGAACAAAGAAATTGGTCCTTCTTATCAGGGTCAAACTTGTAACCTTAATAAGAAAAAGAACCACAATGCCTCTTCTTCTAATCAGAATAAAGCTAAGAACAAAGACGCCAAAGATAACGGTAAGGGTAAAAAGAAGGATATCACTTGCTATTATTGCAACAAGAAAGGTCATCACATTAAAGGTTGTTTTAAGAAAATACAAGATGGGGCCTTGGCTACTAGGTCTTAAGGTTGAGGCCAAAACTATAATACCGAGGCCAATGAGGCTCATGGTACTGTGTATATGGCTTCTACTGATATTCAGAATAAATGGGTGCTTGATTCTGGTTGTTCTTTTCATATGTGCCCTTCTGATGGCATGTTTTCTGAGTTATCTTATTCTGATTGTGGAACTATTAAATTGGGGAATGATTTTATGTGTAAAATTAGGGATGTTGGCAAAATTTCTTTGAAACTTGAAAATGATGCCATTTTAACCTTGAATCAAACCAGGTTTGTGCCTGATTTGAAAAGATATATGATTTCTTTAGGTTCTCTTGATGATGAAGGTTTTGAGGTTAGGGTCAATGCTGGATTTACTAGAGGTTTAAAAGATAATCACAAAATTTTTACTTCTCCAAATGTTAATGGAATTTATCTTTTTGGAGGAGAAACTGTTCATCTCTCATCTGTGCAAGGCTAGTAGCTTCTTTCAATGTTTTCAGTTTGAACATTCTTATGGCCTCCTATATTTCGAGTTTGAGACCCCCATAAAAGTGCCAAACAATGCTTGTTGTGTCCATCATTTCACTTTGTTGTCCAATTTCTAGAATTCCTTCTGGTAGTCCTGCAATGAGCCTTCTACTTTACCCTTGATAAGCCTCATCAAAGTTTTCACATTTAGTGGGACCAAATTGGGCCCACAACTCATCGTCAAATCAACCATGTAACCTCTCTTTCTTCATCTTTGTAAGCTCGGTGGAGCCATTGCCACCATTGGTTGGCTTCTCCTTCGATGTGGAATGACTTCAAAGGCACCTATTGTGCTTCCATGGTGCCTTGATATTCAAAAAAATGATTAAATCGATTGAACCACTCAGTCGGGTCAGCGCCATAATAATGAGGAAACTCAAGTTTTGCTACTTTGGATGACAACTCCTGTCATCCTTCCTCTGTGTGTTCTCGAAAATCATCGCTTGTGTTTTTAAAACGACCATTCAGATTATTGGCATTGCTAGACGATGCGTCCCTTGTTCGACAATTTGTCTATAGTTTTTTCCGTTTGTTGCAACTTCCTAACGAGGCCCAATTCTAGCAGACTCATTGGAGTGCTCCTAGCCCAGCTTCAAGTTGCTCGATCCTCTTCTTGTTGGTTTCCATTGTAGTATAGCTCTAATACCAATGATAGGTCACAGTCAAAGCTATAAAGAAATTTTTTTTTACTAAATAAGTACTCTACTTGGTGTGAGAATTGACCACAAAATTTTGATAGGGATAAGCTTGCTTTATTAATGATGATAACCGAGATTAAATACAAGACAAATCAACAACTATTCGTAATTCTCACACCTTATCCCAAAAAGCAAGGAAATACTGATAGCTAGTGATAACAAAGTTGTTAAAAATTATTTAAATTTATGAATAACTAGTTTTCCTACTCTCCACCAAGCTTGTAAACTTAATCCACATCCAATCATCTGAAAATCTTGTTAGCAAGGCTTATTTACGTGAAATACTACAGGTTCTTCGTGGGCACTCTTCTAGATCTTCTTCACTTATCAATGACTGAAGTGGGATGAAGTTTCGAACATGGTGAAGATGAGGGAGAGGGAGCTGAACATTCATAGAGATTATAGTTGTTTGGACTGTGAAAATTCAATGCAAACTTTGTTTTGTTGACAGGATTGTGAGACATAAATAATCTTATGATTAATAATACCAAGAGCTATAAAAATATTAGGCAACGCAAAAGATATGGAATCAGGAATAAACCCTATGCATGAAATACCAAGAAAGGATCTATCACCTAAAGAAACATCATCAATGTTGTTGTATGGTTTATGGTGAAGAGATTGGTGAGATTAGAGGGAAGATGGTGAGAGGCAAAAGAGTTGAAGAGCCATTGTCCGGAAAGTGGTTGGACTACAACATTGTTGACATGAGGCTTTGATGGACGAAGATCTGGAATAAGGAATAACACATGTTGACCTTATGCCTTGTTTTACAACACACCATTGAGTCTAGAGGTTCAATGACCTCTATCTAATGTCTACATCCTTGTTGAACATCCCTATTGGCCTTATTCCCCATTTAACCCTACAAAATTCCCCCAAAAATCTTTGCCTAGACTCACAATCTATCACCCTTTCTCAATGATAATTCCAAAGAGTTATTCTAAACTATATCTTACACAAAGAAGAGATTGAAAGCCCACATTGTTAATTATAAGAAAAAGGAGTAGAGAAATTAGAAATCGGTCGCGCAGTGTGACCCCGTCAAATGACCCCTCAAGGGTATTTAGAACAAGCAAAAATCAAGGGCAACCAGATTGTGCCGCATAGTCCCAGTTCTAACTTGAGTCTGGTGAGGTGACCGCCTCAGACCTAAAACCTATGGGAGCCTCCTTTTTTTTTTTTCAATTTCTTTTTGTTACATTGATATTATAAATTTAGAAATGTTGACTTCATTGTCAAAAATAGTTTTTGGTGCAATGCCAAATAACTAGTTATGATGGTGCAAGTGATGTGGGATCAATTTCTTTGAACCAATTAGGGACATTTTTATTTTTATTTTTTTAAAACTTTTTTTATTTAAAATTTTTCACAAGTCAGTTCAAAACAAAAATAATAAAATAAAATTGCATAACTATGACTACATAAAATTTTTACACAACTATATTCTTTAATATGATTTCTAACATTGTTAAATCTCTCATGTCAAATTGACCCAAAAAAAAAAGGAGAGGGTGAGAAAAATTAATTTTTCTCCGCATCTTAATATGTAATCCAATATTTAGAACTTCTTTTTATTTTCAACTAAATTTCTGGGTATGGTTTTCAACAAATCATTTTCTCAAACTTCATTTCCATGCAACCACAAATTCTTAAGAGTATATATATCCCTTGACTGAGTGAATACAATCGAATTAGTTTAAGGCATGAATAAAACATAAAAGATTTTTAAAAATAACAATAGCCTCTCTCCCTTAATGGTACATTGATCAAAGTTTGAGTTACCATTTTACTCATATGCTTTCCACCTTCTAATGAAAAATAATAGAAAATGTTCAAAGTGAACTATATGAACTTCATGACAATTATTTAAAAACAAAAAGACGACTTTTGCAAGTATCATATATGGGATGTCCTAAATTTGAGAGACGAAACAGTACTCGATGAACATTACATTTAAATTTCATTTTAAAATTGTGAATTCCAACTTGTGTGTGTAAAAGCGAAATTATCGAAAATTTGATTAGTATTTTTTGCTTCAATAGCAAAAAATAAGAAATATTACTTTTTTGCTATTACATCATAATGTAAACCAATGCATCATAGAGATTTTTTCTTTTTATTTTTCATTATTGTTGTATTTAATTTTTAGTTTTCATAAAGAACTTATGAATTTTAAAAATTATTAAAGTTTAAGGGGCCCATTTTAAAAAATTTGCTCAAGCTTCGAAAATCAGAGAACTGGCGTCGATGCCGCATGGGCTTCGGGATTCCAATCTGAGATATATACAAAGGCCGCTTATATAGAAAAGCCTGTTTAACTCCATTTCTTGTTGAGACACCACGTCAACAAGTTCTTCCAGAATGCAAAATCTCGTGGGACACATTTTTACACATTATGACCCGTTCTCCTACTCATTTTTATATATTTTTACACATTTTTACACAAAAATCTCGTGAGACCTACCTGTACTACACAAATCTCCATCATTCAATTCCACTTTTTCTCTCTCCTATATCACATCAAAACACATAAAAACGCATAAAAACACATACCCTAACACGCGCATAGTTCTTCGAGAATGCAAAATGTTATAGTCATTCTCGTAAAATGACTCATTTGAGATGCTTGTAGACAGTGGCAGAGCGAGGAATTTAATTGGACTGGGAGCCAAAAAATCCCAATCCAATTAATTGTAGCGTGAGATGTTGAAGGGGATCGCCTTCGCTTCTCGGGATTGGGAGAAATTCGTTATCTAATGCTATTGAAACAAAAAAGTTTACGCTAGTTTAATTTTAATAGGATTGCAAATTTCAAATATGTCCATTTTAATTAAACAAATCTTGACAACGAAGCGTAACTTAGGCGATAAGACATTTCACCTACAACCGTTAGGTCATGGGTCTGAGTCACGTGCGGGGTAGGTGGGGAACCACTGTTGATCCTCCTAGGATGTGTGGGTGGATATAAAATAAAATTAAATTAAATTAAAAAAAATTTAACCAAGTCGAAGTGTGTAACAAAGAAAAAAATAGACTATATATAATAAATATTTTCATAATTTCAAATCAATTATCTTAATTATTAACATAAAATATAAAAATATTTTCAAATTAAATGTCTAACAAACTAAAATAACTAATACTATTTGTCATAAAGATTAATTGGATAAAGATTTGTGTGTGAACATCATTGGATTAGTGCTGATGAGGTCCAAGCAATTATTTACAAATTGTTCACACACAATCACCCAATTACACGAAAGAAAGAGAAGGAAACAAAAAACGAAAAAAGAGAAAAAAGCAAGGAAAAAAAAGTAGGGGGTCAATGGGGTCCTAGGACCCCACAGGCCTGAATGTGGCTCCGCCAATGCTTGTAGAATCACTAGAACTGTAATTATTTTGCAGACATTCAATGATACTTGATGTTCTGATATCATTTTTTATATAGAAATAAAGGTTGTTCTAGTAATCCATTTTTGCTGAAAGAAAACAAGAACAATAAAAAAAATCGATCAATCTAAGAGTATTTTTAATGTAGCAATGTGTACGGTGCGCACATATACATGAGCGAAATAAATCCAGCATCAATTTTCCCTGCCGTCATCTCTACATTTCTCTTTTTCTCCACAATCTCTTTAACACTTTCTACCACTACACATTCTATTTTTTTTAATTATTTTTTTGAAAATGTGCCTGTCGCTCCACTCTCCTTTTTTTTTTTTTCTCTTTTTTTTCTGTCGCTTGCATTTGAAATATTCTAAGATTGATTTGTAACTGTTAGCTTGAAATCTTAACTTCTTTTAAATTAAATTATGAAATGCGTACTAATTAAGAGAATTTTTAAATAAAATATGCCACGTGGTGACCGCACCTGCAATATATTTATTTATTACTACCTCTGTCCCAAAATTATACCTCTTTTCTTATCTTCACATATTAAGAAAAATACAATTAATGGTATTGAAAAAGTACAACTCAAGATTATTTTCCTAATATGTCATCTCATTTATTAGATGTTTTATTTCAACTACTCTATTTTGATGATAAAAATGTATATTAAATGAGTGTATAAAAGATAAATAATATTTTAATCACCTCTTTAAAAAGAATGTGACCTATATTTTGGGACGGACGAAAAATAAATAGTGGACTATATATTTGGGACGGTGGTAGTATTTATTCTATTTGCATGTGTGGATACGTCTAAAAATAGTAGTAGTAAATTAGTTATTATTTATTTTTAATTTGAAAGAATAATTAATCAGTGATCTCTGTAGAAAAAGAACGTGAACCCCATTCTGAAATAAATCTCTCTCCCTGGAGGCCTTCCCTTGCTCCTGAATAATTGGAGCCAAGTATATGGTAATCTGCAACCAACCATCCATCCAGGCATTGATATGATATATCCTCTCTCTCCACAGCTGAAAATTACAAAGCTTTGAGAACGTTAATCCTAATAAAATAAATTGAAAGGATGGGAGCGTACAGAGCTGATGAGGATTATGATTACCTTTTCAAGGTTGTGCTTATAGGTGATTCCGGTGTCGGAAAATCCAATCTTCTCTCTCGATTTACGCGCAACGAGTTTAGCCAACAATCAAAATCCACCATCGGCGTCGAATTCGCTACCCGATCCATTCAAGTTGATGACAAGGTTGTCAAGGCTCAGATTTGGGATACTGCTGGCCAAGAAAGGTGCCTACGTATTCACAATATACATTTCTTTATCTTCTCTTGTTCTTTTCAATAATATATGCATTGAATGCATGATCCCAATATATATACATGGTTTCTGATGTTTCATTTCTGGGATGAGGTAGATCTAATAATTAATTGACACTTTTATTGCTGATAATATAACCCTAGGTATCGTGCCATCACGAGTGCCTATTACAGAGGAGCTGTTGGCGCTCTACTGGTTTATGATGTAACACGTCACGTAACATTTGAAAACGTGGAAAGATGGCTAAAGGAGCTTCGGGGTCACACGGACATGAACATCGTGATCATGCTGGTGGGAAACAAGGCCGACCTACGTCACCTACGTGCGGTCCCCACAGATGACGCCAAGGCGTTTGCAGAGAGGGAAAGCACGTTTTTCATGGAAACATCGGCTCTTGAAGCTTTGAATGTCGAAAAGGCCTTCACAGAAGTGTTGACTCAAATCTATCATGTAGTCAGCAAGAAGGCTCTTGACATAGGAGATGATCCTGCAGCTTTGCCCAAGGGACAAACCATTAATATTGGAACCAAAGACGATGTATCCGCCGTGAAGAAGACCGGTTGCTGCTCCGGCTAGACCTTGTTTAAATAACATTTTCAAGGCATCAAGAAACAAGTGTATGTACAACCAAGCCAATTTGAGTTGTAGTGGAGTTGTGTAAGGAAAATTTGACATAGATGATTCCTCTGTACTTAACTGCTCTTTTTCTTCTATTTCAGTTAATAGCTTCTTGCTCATCAAAATACCATCACACACCATGTACTAGAAATTACAGAAAATTAACATCTTATGTGAGCCCGAAATACAAGAAGCCTACACAAGCCTTTTTCGAACGTGCCCAAAATACAAGAAGCCTACACAAGCACTCATGATCCATTGTTAAAACGAAAATAAACTGAAACATGATTAAAAGTTATAGTTCTCAAGTTGATGTTTGTCTGCTGTGGTCATGATCTGCTTCAAACTTGAAAGATCACTACAACCCATATTCCATATGGCCAGAGACGTGTCACAGGTATAGGGGAGGATCTTATGTCCCAGCAATGATCAAAAGTGAAAGAAGGTAAAAGAGAATATGGCATCAGTACATCTGCGTTCTATGTTTTATTTGTATGAAGAACAAGCAAATAGAATCCAAAATGATCCATCAAAAATCGAACACCACGATGACCTGAAAAATAATAATAGCGTAACAGTCACTAACTAGTACGCGCACCAAGCACAAAAGTGGAAACCATTAAGGTTGTACCATAAAAATTAGCACTTACAAACCTCAACTACGAAGATGCCTGCTAGCCAAATCTATCCTTACCACAACTGCTTTAAAACCTTCCCTATAATTGGATGGCCGTGACAAAGGAAAAGATTGCACCAGGCTACAATGTCTTGCTATCTTCAATACGATATTACTTTACATGTGAAATCCATGCCCTTTGCCTAGGTTAACATTAATAAGATCAAATCATAGTCTACTAGATGTGCCTCACCATTCATTTCTTATTTTTCACCTTACTATCTGTGATAGATGCATGCATAATAAATAGCAGATCTCCTGTCCCAGCATTCCAACATTTTCTTCAATAATCATGAACAATAAGTAAGCATATCGAAATCCAGAGGCCACGCTTAAACTTGCTGGGCCCACACACTGGTATGTAAGTACAGCAAAACCTCACCAGGTTTATGTAAAGCAGATCTAAAACAAAATTTGCTTTGCTTTCCAAATGCACAAATTTCACATAAATCTAATTTTTGGATACATTCTTTTCCAAAATAACCTCCGTCTATTAAAAAGTTAAGTCCCTTAAAAGATACATTACCGATCATTTTATGTCATGACTCATATTTATCACTAGATTTCCAACAACAGGCGTAGCATTTAGCAAATAAATGTCATCAATCTTGGCCACAAATAAAATGACAGCCATTGGTATCATGAGTGATTAATTTTAAACTCCATATTTATAGAAGACCTATTGAAAGCCACACAAAAAGTTGAATAGTTTAGTCACTTTAGACTGTCGAAATTGACCGGCCATCAGTTGGATCGAAAGGACTAACTGATTGCTTCCTCCCTATGGCTGGTCAAATCTGCATTGTACCGCAATTCCCTCAGGAATCTACTTCAAATGAGAATCAAAATTGGCTGGTTCTACCAGCCCATTTTAAAGGTTGTTGCGACCAACAAATATACATGCATAGATTCTGTGAATGGATACAATGCAAGCATACAACCATCCTTTAGTAAAAGACTATCAGGTTGCAACTCATGAAAGTGCAAGCCCAAGCCAAACTAATTTGGTTGCCATTTTTAAGGCTCAATTCAGCTCGTGTCCCGCTAAAAGCAGTGAGCCACACTTTTAAGCCGGCCACAAGCCAAACCAAGCTGAACCTAGCCCAAACCAAATTGGCCGGCCCACCTCATTCATATCTGTATGGGCAGTCAAGAAGCCTGGACTGCAAAAATAGAAAATGGCAAAACATGAGGCTCAATGAGGAAATAAATTTTCTAGATTAAGAATTGGATTAATATTTACATGTGAAGCCTAATCAAGCGATATGGATTAGTTCCAAGCCACTTTATGATAGGAAAGGACCAGAGGGTTAGTAAAACGTTTTAGCAGTTTTAAAAAAATGTTTAGTAGGAACAATCTGGATTATAACATGGAACTTTTAGCACCTGTGATGTGATTCAGCTACCATTTTGTAATGATATTACTCGAAGTTATTTTACAAAGATTTATAATGCAAGCTATGAATGCGGTTGGCAAAGGTTAGGGTTGAAGCAGCAAGACGAAAATCAGTAGGAAAATTAACAACATCAAGGGGTTGGCATGGTTTGAAACACTGGACTGCCTCAACACAGGACTCACAAGTCACAACACAGAAGTACAAAACTGTTTCAAATGCCAAGTTCCAAATTTCTCTTCCAATTAACCAACGTAGTAAATTTCCTAACAATGGTTGACAATTTTAGTTTCACCATCAGTTTGGAGATGAAATGTAGTTTCAGAAGAGGTTTTCAAAAATAACCAACAAATACGACATCCATATCCGACACTGGAAACCACCCATGGAGGCAAACATGATTCTAAAAGACAACATAGCTATATGGAATGCATTAGCAGTCTTAAAAACATAAAATGAAATGTACTATTTTGGAAAATCTATCAACCACCAAAAATGGAATCATGACCTTTAGCAGTTATTAGACAGTGAACCAACTTTATTTAGTTAAAGTCCCCTATGAGCTTCTTTGGAGCAGCTCTTTCGAAAATTTGTTTTTCGCCAAAATTATTTTCAACCACAATTTAATTTTATCAACAAACTTTTTGTTTGTTTTTTAAACTTACTTTCACCACTCTGTTTAACTCTTTAACCACAGATTTAAAATCAGTTTCTCAAAATCTCTAACGAACAAATACTAAATAACCATCCAGCAAAAAATTTTATGTATCACATATGCCACTGGTATAACTACTAAGGGGAGCATTAGCAATTATATAGTCTTAAGTCTTAAGTCAAGGAAATTTATCCAAGTTCAATAAATTTTTTACAAAAGTAGCTTCAAATCATCACAAGTGAAGGATTTAGCCAATGTTAAAATTGAAATTTTTATGCACTTCTATGTGAAATAGGCGAGAGAATGAGTAAAGTTGAATGGTAGAGATTTGTATAGCACATGCAGGAGAATGAGTGAAGTTGAATGGTAGAGATTTGTGTAGTACATGCATGTCCCACGAGATATATGGATGTGATTGGTTTGACCAAACTCAAATGTAAAAGAGAATGCATTAAAATGCATAAAAATTTCAATCCTAGCATGCACTTAAAAACATGAATTTGGATGCCATGTACATGAAAATTTTAGTGAAAAGGAACCATGCTTAGGTACTATAACCTACAATGGATTCTATAAGGTAGAGTCAGAGAACCTTATCCATGAGCCTTTTTGTAGTTTTCGAAGTACACACATGAACTAAAATGTAAGAAGATTTTTCAAGAAATAAGTCTTCAGCCAATGCAGTAAAACTGAAATATGTAATGGATCAAATACTATTCTGACATCTTTTTGAGAAATCAGTACACACTATGGCTCTATTTTCTGTTCCTTGTATTTTAATTCGAACACGAACAATTTATCAATGCACTAAACAAGCTCAAAATTAGTCACAAGTGGGACAGTAAAATTGAAATCCACACAAACCCATTAGGATTATCTTTCATTGTTAACCGTGATCCATATCTGTACATGTGACATACATCTATTGACGAAGGGAAGGGAGAAAAAGAAAATGTTTGACAGATGGAACAAACTATTAAATACTACCTACATCAAACAAATACATAATACACAACCATGAGGAAACATGAGATGAAAGACTTCATATTCATGTTAAGGGATGTAGTTGTATTATGTTTTCAAAAGATTTGAGTAACAAAGAGGATAAAGTTGTCATGAGAAGGACACGGACTTATCTACTTGGGCTTTGAGTAAACTGAGCAGGCCAATTTATCATTCTGTGAAACCCAATTTATCCTTTTGCTTTAATTCCTCATGAACAGAAGGGGGTGAGGGCATTGTATCGAGTCTGATTTCACGTTTGTGAACTTGAAATCTCCTTCAACCTCCAATTCTTCTGCAATTTCTCCTCGACCCCCCTATTTCTTATTGTAATTCATCAATTCTTAATATCAATCATCGAATTTTCAGCTCTATTACATATCTCAACCCAATTTTGATCGTTTACAGTTACTTAATCGAATTTCCCATAATTTGAGTTCCCCACTCATCACAAGAGTCATATCTGTTCCATGAAAAAATTTAAAAATTTGAAAATTTGTTCACACTTTTTATTAATCATCATTATCTAACAAAAGCTTGCTGAGAACAGCTTCAAAGTGAAAAATATTCAGTTGTCAAACGTTATGAACTGTAGCCGAGGACCTTAGTTAATTATTGCCCCCATTACACCAAGATTAAAGCATACTCCAAAGATTGATCATTGAAGAAGAGGGCAAGATGTTAGTTTGCGAGAAATCGGGTTGAACCTTTATAAAATCCCAAATATGCTAGAAAAAGCTATGAAACAATCCAATGTTCTAACCAGGTAGCTCAGCCACCTCAATCAATACAAACAAAACCACGCATTTGCAAATTTCAGCACAAATCAACATTACTTGATATCTACAATTTTATTCTCAACAACAAAGCGAACAGTACAATATCTCCAGACAAACCACAAATTCATTGTTTCAGGGGAATAAAAAAGGGGAAAACAAGGGGAAAACAAACGGAAAAAACGAAAAAAGAGAAAGAGAGAAAGGGAGATTTCGAGACAGACCAGAAACTAAGCTACAATCATCGAGCTTGCTGAACCTCGGCATCTTGTTTATCAGCAGTACTAGAAGAAGAGGGTTCTTCGCCACTGTTGGAATTTGGTTTATCTGGTTTGAAGGAGGGGAGTGGATTCGAGCCTTTGATAATCCAACCGAGAGCGAAAAATGACACCCCAGCAAGTATAGCAGTGCCCCAAGCGTGAGAGTACCATTTACTATACTGCCTAATAGCGAATCGCCACTGATCTCTAAGCGTTGCCGCGTCGGGGTTCACCGACTCTGGGGGGTTCGGAAAGTGGTTTCCACCGGAATATCCGCCGCCAGAGCTCCCCGGAGGAGGGAGGTTTTTGTTGGGTTTAACCTCAGGTATTTGCTTATCGGCCATTTTTTGTTTGATTTCTGCTACTTCCGTTGCCGAGAGTAGAACGGTCTTGAAACTTGAAACAGAGGGACATGAAACAATACACACAGATTTCGGGTTATGGCTGTGGATGAAAGAATTACGGATGAAAGAGTTACTGATGGCAAAACAACCCGAAAAATCCGAAAATGGCGGGTACCCGAATCGAACGGATCGAAAAAATCCGAACCGACGGATCGGTGGGTCGGATATGGTTTTTGATAGTAAAACTCGACACGGATATGATTCGGATATGGATTTTAGCGTCATACCCGAACCCGAACCGAATACCCGAATATATATATTTTTCCTAAAAAAAATAAAATTAATAAAATGAAAAATTAATTTTCAAGTGTTGTGTTAGTGTGCATTCTAAATTCTACCAATGAGACTTAAGTATTAACTATATTTGTGAATTGTGAACATGTTGGTTAAAGTTCTATTTACAAAAAATAAAAATAAAAAAAATAAAAATTCGGGTAAACAGGGTACCCGTTCGGGTATAAAAGCCGACCCGAACGGATACCCGAACCGAACCGACCCGAATTATCCACGGTTCGGTTCGGGTATGGATTCGGGTTCGGCATCGTGGTTGGTTCGGGTATGGCCGACCCGACCCGAACCCAACCCGTTGCCATCACTAGAAAGAGTTTACTATTATTTTTTGTTTAAATTTTTTACCAGCGCTTAAAGTTTTTTTTTAACAATTGTATTTAATATTAATCACATTAAGCTAATTACTGCATCATAAAAAAAATTTCGACATTTATCGTTAAAGTGGTTGTAAAAAAACTTTAAAAATTTTCAAAATTAATCGTCAAAGTAGTAGCAAAAAATTTGAATTTTTAATAAGCCAATCACTTTATCATTAAAAAATTTCGAAATTAGTCGTCAAAGTGGTAGTAAAAATTTTGAATTTTTTAATAATTATATTCAACACTAACCAGATAAGCCACTTACTTTTTTACAATCCGTAAATCTTTCTTTTTTCTTTTTTTTTAATTATGCGGCGTTTGCTCCACTTCGAGTGAACACCAGTGGGGCGAACACCTATGTGGGTGTTCGCTCCATTTAAGTTGAACACCCAGTTGGGGTGTTCTCTCCAAGTAGAGCGAACAATTTTTTTTATTAGAAACGAGACTGGGGGTATATTAGTCTTTTTATTTTTTATTCTTTTAATGGGTGCATAAAGTAAATGGCCAGGTGTATTGAGCCATAGGTCTTCCAAATTACTCCCTTTAAGATCCATTTTACTAATACCATGCAATCCTTTTCTTTTGATAGGTATGTTCTGAAATCGTGGGACAAGTACTCACCACCTCGATCTGATCGAAGCGTCTTAATTCTCTTACGTAATTACTTATCCTCTTCTGCCTTAAACTCCTTGAACCTTTCAAGGGCCTCAGACTTGCGACCCATTAGGTAAATATAACTGCACCGGGAGTATTCATCAGTGAAAGTGATGAAGTACTAATACCCACCTCTAGCTTGGACATTCGTTGGTCCACATACATCAGAGTGCACTAATTTTAAAACTTCTTTGGCTCTATTCCTTTTTGAAGAAAATGATCTCTTTGTCTTTTTTCCGTCCAAACAAGATTCGCAAACTGGGTAGGATTCGACCTTTAAGTCTTCTCTAGCATTTGAATCCTATTAAGGTTAACATGACCAAGCCTAAGGTGCCAAAGATAGGTTTCATTAGCAGGAGATAACTTAATTGTGTTTGTTGGATGCAGTGCGATATAGTGAGTTGTTGGATGGCCCTTTTTTTGTTACAATGGGAAATCGGAGAAGGGAAGGAGCACATGGGCAGGGGTAGGAATCGAACCGGGGACCAAGGCCCGGCACGTGGGTGGCTTTATCACTCCACCACTTGTTCGTTCCTCTATTGGATGGCTTTAGAATGTATAAATCGTTATCAACATGTCCATGACAAAGCACAGTATTATTCAAGGATATTTCTACTGAAAATTTAAAAAATTTAACAGAATAACCTTGTCTAAACAATAAATAAACCGAAATCAAACTTCGGTAAATGTCTGGAACATAATAACAATTATTCAATACTAAATTCATTCTCAAAATAAAGATAAACTTCTCCAATGGCTTTCATAGATACTACTGCTCCTGTGCCAACTCGAAGAGTGTGATCCCCTTCATTGAGCTCCTTGGTTACTTAGAACCCCTGCAATGAATTGCAAATATGATTAGTGCCTCCAGAATCTACTATTCAAGTATTTGTAGAATCAACCATTGAGCAAGACTCAATAAAGTTAAACTCATCATTACCCTGCTTGCAAGCTAGGTAAACCAGACAGTTTCGATACCAGTGTCCCTTCTACTTATAATGAAAGCACTTTCCCTTGGACTTTCCATCTATCTTGGCCTTTTTAATCGATTCTGTTGTTGTCCCTTATTATTGAACCATCTTCCTCTTATTACCTCCTTTGTCTTTTGGCTTGGAGGATGATGGGCCGAAGGGGAGGATGGCCCCAAGATAAGTAACGGCATGAACCTCACTACCTTTGGCTTTCAAAACATTCTCAACATCTTGAAGCTCTTTCATGAGCTCGGTCAGTGACATATCCAGCTTGTTCATGTTATAATTAACCTTGAACTGATAGAATGTCTCAGGGAGAGTTTCTAAAGCCATGTCAACTTGAGTCTCCGACTTAACCTCGGCCCCTAAAACCTTAGTCACGTTAAACTAAGGGATCAATTCAAGCATATGATCTCTCATGGGAATCCCTGGTTTCATGCGTAAGTTCATGATATGCCTAATGGCAGATTAACGGGATTGACGTCCTTGATGCTTGAACATATCGTTAAAGCTTTCCATGATTTCAGCCACGTTTTCCACATTTTCATATTTCTGCGACAACACATTCGAGATGGACACCAAGAATGTAGTAGCGAGCCATCTCAATGGAATTCACCAACCTATCATAGGCAGCCTTCTATTCGGCCATCGACTCATCAGTAGGTTTTTTGAGACACTTTTTAGTTAGCACAAATTTGAGCTTCTCAATGGTGAGAAAAATCATTAAATTCCATTTGCAATCAACATAATTTTCTCCAATCAGTTTACTTTTAGACAAGATCAAGGACAGTGGGTTGTTTGACATTTTTCTGAAATTTAAACAATCCAAAACTAAAGTAACATGCCCATTTTCATTTTTATTTAATTAAAATTAACAAAAAAAAAATTAGGCCCATTTCTAAACCTAGCCCAACTTAAAGAAAAAGCCCAATTCTTCATGCATGTTCAAAAAGAAAAAAAAAACAGAGCCCATGTCTCTGTTGCCGATCGCCAAAATACCATTGGAAAAGTGCACGCTGGACATGGACCTGAGGCTGCGACTCCAACATTGGTCACCACCATCTCAACCGCGCATTGGTGCGTGAGATGGCAGCGACGCTATTGACGTCACTCACCTCAAAACCAGCAACGTCGATGTTACCGCTGCTGTTGTAATCAAGACAGCTCAGCAGCACCAAAGGTACTATCATGAACCGTCGATCGCGGAGGCAACACCCCTCGGTGCTTCCGCACACAATTGTCATTTCTAAATTTTTATTTTTATTTTTTGTGTTTTCTATAGGGTTTTCAAAAAAAAAAATAATAGCAGAGGTTCCTAGTGATTGTGAAGAAGGTGAAGTTCAGTCTTAAGCCAGAAAAATTGCATCAAAGGTCCCTTGTGTTTCATTCAGCACATTAGTGTCCTCGAATTACAAAAAAACATACAACAGTAGTGAAATTACAATATTTCTAATCTAGTCCAAATTATTGGAAATCAAAGGGGAAACCTAGAGACGTAATCCACCCCTTTGTTACATGGCTCGATTAATAAAATTACATTAAACACCATAAAATCGTTCAAATGAATTAAAACATCCAACAACAATTCATATATTATATTAATTAAATCCTACACCGCTCAACTAAAACATGCATACATTAATATTGTTTCAATATAATCACATAAAAAAAACACACAAAGTCCAGCTCTAATACCAATCTGTTGGAATAAACAGGGAATGCCCATTCATAAAAATTGATTTGTTGTGGCAAGAAATTCCCATTATCAGATTTTGTGAAATATTTGGTTTACTAATTAACAATATTAACCAATAACTTAAAAATGAGGATTGTAGAAATATACCTTTGAAAGCTTTCCAAAATTTCTACAATAGTTGTTGGTTGATTGCTTGCAAGTCCAGACCCCCAAGTCTTTCTTGATATTCTCCACGAACCACAAAGAACACAGTGCCCAATTTTCTCTTCTCGCTTTTTGGTAAACGAGAAAAACTAGAGAAAATGCTTCGGAAATCTTTTTCTATTTGTAACGTGTGTTTTTCTGTTCTACTTCCTCCTCTTAATAATAAGAAATCGGGCAGGATGGAAAAACTAGATATTCCCACAAAAATCTCTAGGAAAAGATTTTCTATTAATTTCAACTTAGATGAAGTGGTTAGAGTTAACCGAACGACTTCCTCACTAATTAAACGTTTACTTACACCCACCTGCACAGTGCACGAGTATATTACGTGTTTATAATTATCCTATCGTTACTAATAAAAAAATCACTGCATTCTTTTTAAGCAATAAATTGTAACACTTAGAATTTATCTCAATCTATAATATGAAGCCACCAAGGGGACTTGATCCGACTCTATTAAATTAAGCTCCAATAAATTCATTTTAATTTGGTCAACACTTGCCCAATTAAAACAATTTATTAATCACATTCTAAACCACTATAAGAATGTGATTGCAGTCTCAATTTAACTGGAATTTTTGAAGTCAATAATTCAACCCTTTGTATTACCTATCTTATGCAATACCCCCGTCGGTCAACTAAAATATTTGGAAAAAATAATTTGACCAAAATACCATTTTCCAATATTTATTAAGTCCTCAATCTCAACTTCTATTTTGACAGTAACATGTGATCAGATCACACAATTGATTTGATAGTCACTATCGAATTACTGAGCTGGGATTTAAACTGTATGTTAGAAGAACTTATGAGGTCATGACCACGCCTACTAAATAGGTGATGGATTCCATATTGCGAATATGTGTTCCTTGTTATTTCAGTTTAATTCCCAAAGCATCGAGATATCGATTAGTAATTTAATCTCACCCATTGGTACTTCAAAGAACTTCAAGTTGGTAATCAAAGTTCATTACTCGTGCGGGATTAAGGTATCTCATACGATAATCATGTGAAATTAATTCGCATGGTCAAATCCACAAATTGAATTTCGCGTGATCCAATCCAATATATACAAATATATATTCTTAATGTTATTACCAAGCCAAAGATAGACTTTAATAAAATTAAGACGGTGGATAATTTATTTATTGATCGTGGACAAGAAAATTTCGAATTGAGTTATAAATTTGATCTTTCTGTGTTTAATAAATAAACACTCGATTTATAATATCGAACAATTCGTGGGCACATGCAAGCTCACAAGTAGTTTATAAAATAAATTAGCAATCATTTATTTAATTTCAAATAAATGTCAAAACTACATAATATTTACTCGAATGGTATAACATATCTAACACTTGGTTCTCAGCATAGGCAGATTGGTTCGCCGTGTCTTTTGTGGCATAAGTTATCGATGGGCTATCGGAGATGCAACGTGGATGCTTCTCTCAACCTTTCATTCATTGTCGAACGTGGGTACTGGTATGGTTTTAAGAGATGATTCCAGTATAGTGCTGTACTGGACATGGAGCTCACTAATGTTATCCTTGAATTGGACGATAAATAGGTGGTGCTTGCTCTTTAATCCTATCCGGTGGATGTAATTGAATTTGGTTCTTTTGTTGAGAATTGTCATCATCTTTTTTACTTAGAGTCGAGTTTCCCAGTATGTCATGTTAAACAACAAGCGAATTTTGCTCAAGCGGCCCATTACATACTTGTTAGGCTATTTATCAATCTATTCCAAATTGTATTACTCATGTGATTGACATGATTTGTTTCGATCATTAATAGAGCTTAGATTCAAAACGGGGAAAAAAAATTTGATTTGATGCAAAAATTTATACTACTATGAATGGATGCTAAACTTTATGTTGCTCTTGCATTATTTTAATATAATAATTAATGAAAAAATTTGGGTTACACTGTTAAATTCTAGTCTAAAATCATAATTGTAACATGTGTATTTAAAGAAAGTGTAGAGAAGATGAAAATTGTTATTGGTTAGATTCATTATTCATAGCAAGTAGAAAAATGTTTTGTAGGATACCCTATTTGGACGTTTTATCTAATTCAGGACCATAAATTAGTTAAAAAAAAATTGCGACCAATCAAAATAAAATTGTAACTTTTTCTCTTGATTAGCCAAGGTGAAGTTCCTGGCAATCGGTGCTCTTCTATAGGTGAATTTCATTCCATACATTAATATCTTCGAAGCACCATGAGACTAATATAAATACTTGCACATTGAGTGAATTTGCCTCATACGTAATGTAATACAATAAAGATGACACACATTCCTATACAGATAACCATTAAATATTTTTTTACGAAAATGTAGTTTCATGAGTTATACTTGTTGTTGCTTGTTAGTTCTATGGTCCAAATTATATTCAGTAAGATACTGTGGTAGGATCCTAGTTGAAAAATGATGTTATTAGTGAAATTTTTGCCCTCCATATAGTGCCCACATAGGCACTGTTCAGTGACGTGTTGTCCAGGGTGCACCAATTATCTCGGTGATGCTATATCCTAGCTGGTGTGCCCACTACACACTTTACGACGAGTACCTCACGTTCAAGTGTTACCGCCCCTGTAGAGTGGTTAGTCTCAGTGTCTTACCATTCAGGCCATTTCCAATGGATGCTGTGAATTGGGAATAATGTGGAGAAGAGAGAGAGAAATGGCAGATGATTATTTCATTTAAAAGTGAATGGAAAGAAGTGTAGGGAAAAAGAGAATGAAAATTGAAAAAGAGGATAGAGGTATAAATAAATTTTAAAAAAATAATAAAGTAGTAATGAAAGAATTCTAGACGGGCGTCGATTTCTGAAAGTGGTACGGAATCCATAGAGAAAAAATGGGGTAAATGAGAGAAAAATGATTTAAAATAGAAAATTAGGAAAAAATTGGGACCCGCGTGCACTGTCCATGTTCCTATATCTCTCTAAAATTTAGAATGGAAATTGAAATATGCATTGGACATGGCCACAGAGAAAGATACGCAATCCTAGATAAAGAAGAATGACGTGATATCTCCTAAGGGATCAAGTCACAATCTTATCAAAGATCTAGGACAATTTGGAGTCCATACAATGAAAGAACTCCCTCTCAAGGTAACTGCGTCTATGCTCCAAATCCTATACGAAGGCAACATATAGTTAAACGATATGCAAATTTCTGTGCTCGAAATCTTGCATCTTTACATTCGCGCTACCACTTTATACTTGTAACCCCTTCCCTGTTACCTCACAGAGCACCGCCCACACAAGTTCTCTAACCCTAATTAAGTTGATCTTTCATTACACCTGTAGTGACTTGACCATCGAAGTGTCCTCGATTGTCGGCTCCCTTTTCTACGGTAACCTTGGCAGTCTAATTGTAACACCCCAATTGTTTATTAATTTCCCTACAAATTTAGAAATGTTTTAAAAAATTAGTATCGGATCGAAATCCTTTATTTAACATGTAGAAATTTATACATGGCTTTTTTTTAATCCGAAATTTATATATGACTTTCTGTGACTTTCTACTCTTTTTCGATAGTGTATTTACTTTTATGGGGCTTAGTGCTATTTTTTTAAAATCGAATAGGTAAGTTGCTGAAAATCAAGATTATTGTGCAAGCATTGAGCAATTACTACGCAATGTGGATAAAGATGACTACTATACACGTAGCAATCTAGACAGTTCTAAATATTTACGACCAATAGGATTTCGACATGGGGAGCATTAATGACCAAATATTATTTTATAAATAATAAAATTACGATTTTTCCCCTAGCTAAATCGGACCCTACTTTCATGATGAAGCTCTTAGAAAAGTCTTGTCAAATTTTAAATAATTTGCAAGCACACGAATCTATTGCAATATAGATTTAATGAGCGATGAGGTCGAACCCATAGGGATTGCGAAGTTAAAAAGTATAATTTAGTTGAAATTAACTCATACGCTAAACTAATTAAAAAGATTTGATTTTTATATTTTCAATTAACTAAAAAGAACACAAATAGTAGGAATCAAGTTAAATAATTGGAGCAAATATCAAGATAATTAAAATGACAAAGGTATTAAAATCCACCACTATTTAACAGCATAATGGTCTTTCTACTATTTAATCTCTAAATTCAAGTGACAAATCGAAATCAATCTATTGTCTACTTATAGATTTAGCAAATAAAGTTCAAACTAATTTATGCAAATATAGGTCCCTCTTCGCTTCAACCATTCAATTATCCAAGCATTCTTTGTATCATTAAAATTAAAGAAAACAAAGAATCAAACAAATCTTTTAACTATCATATAACCAAGCTTGGTGTAATTAAAATAAACATCCAATCATCAAACATACAAGGCATGAAAGATGAAAGAAATCTAATCTAATTAGCCAAAGAAGAACGGACCATAAACAATTCAATCGTTTAAACGAGATTAAAACCGCAAAAAGAATATTATTTGGCTAAAAACAGTTTCATCTAATCCCCATGGTCTAAGTAGATTAGAAGAACATAATAGAATAAAAATAACTAGAATAGGCAGAATCAGCCATCATTGATAAACGATTGAGTTATTGGATCGACAACCCGTTGATTTCTTGCACTCGATATTTGTCAAGTCCACTACCTTTTATCTCGGTCTTGTGTGCTTATTTTCTTTTTCCAAAGCCAACCGCCAATTTCCAGTTCTCCCTTTTTTCTTTTGATGCAGCCGAATGCCGCTCTTTTAATTCGTGCAGCAGCAATCCCCCTTAATCATCAATTGGTTTTTTAATGGGCTTTAGGCCCGTTAAGCCATTTTTCATATTTTTTAGTCAGTGATTTATCTCCAATTTCATTATTGCCCTACTAATATAATAATAAAAAACAAATATATCAGTTAATATAAAATGGTAAAAATAAGCTAACAAAATTAAGGTTGACAAGGGGCTAGCGACGGATGTCACCCGACCCCTATTTCTAGGGCTTTAGCAGTAACAAATATAACTTTTTGTAGCGAACTCGGAATTGAGATATGGAAGAGACACTGCACTGGGCTTGTAATGTTATTACCATCCCAACCATCCTATGTTAGATAGTCCAATGAATGTAAATGCAATGGCTTTAACTACAATACAACTCATACGATATGATAATGTGGATTACATATTTCTTCTGTTATTTACTTAATTATGTGATTACATGAATAAATATAATACAATACTTCTAGTGCATTGGACCGTGTGGAATCACCTTAATCTTTAGCAAATCCAAGATATTGGCAGGACAAATATAAAATGCACACACATTGATTCTGAATAATCTCTTAATTGCTGTAATTAAGTGTTATTTTCTGAATAATCTCACTACACTATATCTCGCAATTTGTCACGGTTTTAAACCGTGACAATTTGAATTTGTCACGGTTTAAGACCGTAACAAAAAACATCGTCGCAATTGGGTTGTCACGGTTTTAAACCATGACAAATTTGTCACGGTTTTAAACCATGACAAATTTGTCACGGTTTTAAACCATGACAAATTTGTCACGGTTTAAAACCTTGACAAATTGTGGCCGCGAATAGTAGCATAAAAAAATTTGTCACGGTTTAAAACCGTGACAAATTTGTTCGACCAGCAAACTTCAATTTGTAAATTAACTCGTAGCTTGGTACAACCAAGCCAATCTTCATCAATCACTCTCCTAAAACCACCATATCAATCACTACCATATCACAAATTCATCTATATACACACCAATCACTACCATCTTCATCAATCACAAATTAATCCATATACACACCAATTCACTACCATCTTCATCAATCACTACCATATCCATATATATACACACCATATCACAAATTCATCACATACAACGCATCACCAAATCGAGATATCTATTCACACCACCATCAAACAAAATGAAAACACCATTTCACAAATTCATTCGAATGTGTTCCAGATTCATCTATTACAAACCATAAGAAACATAACCATTCAAACCACATAAGAAACGTAAGCAAGTATCATGTTACAAGCCTCACCATTCAAACCACCATTTAAAACAACATTCACTAATTAAATACCATGACCAAACTAAAAACCATAAGAAACATCACTAAGTATCAAGCAAAGTACTAAAACACACGCAGAACCATTTCTCCGTAAGTTAACAAACATAGTTGATGATCAAAAGGAAAGAGCTACATCATCTCCTTCAACAAGTATGTCGGCCACGCAATAAACGAACCATTACCAATATCTGCCAAACACTCCGCACCTCCTTGTTTGCCAAGATACACAGGCTCATTCTCAAAGCCCGGATAGATATACTCGATATTTACCTTTGCTTCAGGGCATTTAAGTTTACGACTGTGAACAACAGTACCAGGCATGACGGACTCAAGTCTTACCATTGCAATATTATTTTCATTGCGCAAGTCTCTAAGAAAATAATACCCTTTGTGTGCCTACAATGGAGAGTAGTCCGCATTCATAGATCGGTGGATGAACCTTCTCCAATCGAGTACCTTTCTTGGAAGCCGTGGCCTACTACTGCTTAATGAACCTCCGGATTTGAACTGGTCGGCCCTTAACTAAGGTTTGTAACATGGTGCTCCGGTCCTTCATTTGAGAGATGATGGTTCAGAATGAACCATGGTCCTTGACTTCACGCCGAAGTCTACTAATCTCAGACACCACCGGCTGCGTGGCTTTAAACTTAGTCATTGACACCTTGGACCCCACTCCACGAGTATGCCCACTTTTGTCCCTCCCGAAAACTTGACTCAAGGGATCATTTTCGATATCTGTTGAGCTTTAATCTCTTCCTTGACTGTCCTGTAACTTAGCAATTTTGGCCTGCGAAAGAGTAAATAACATAATAGATCATGTTGTCATAATATTTCAATATAACATTTACATACACATACTCAAATTACAAATTTGAAAAGAGAACGGCTCCTGATTTTTTAAATTAGATTTTCATCCTTAAGTCAGTCGAGGAGTTTGTATTTTATAAGTTGGCTAATGTTGAGAACACGATTGCCACTATACTTTGTCTAAGTAGATACTAAATTGCCAAATCCTTTATAGAATTATCGCTAAACTTTGAATTGCCCGCAAACATCAAATGAAACTTTTCAAAATCTACTACACTATACTCTAATGACGTGAAAAACTTCAATGACACTAGAAATAATTATGAAGTGACATAGTAACTAAGAGTCTCAGATGACACAACTCAAAATTCCACCATTTACATTAATGAATCTAATCCTTTCAAATTGCAATTAAGGATAAATTGATTTAGGAATCTTTGAAATTTCAATCACAATTTTAGTGTGAACTTAGAACATTTAGCAAACTCTAGCGACCATATTTAGGACTTTTTGTTGCCACATATTTAGCTACAACCTAACCTCAAAAAATACATGATTTCTATTCTTTTTTTCCCATATATTCACGTAGAATGTAGTCACACATTAAACACATTAAACCAATATAACATCCATTTCACACCTCTTTTGATATTACTCATAGGTACATCAAAGAAACGTTCTCAAAATATCAAGTAGAATCGCACATTTTGATCTCACTCATTGATAAATCAAAGAACGCAAGCCAATAGTTAAAATAGCACTCACCACGCATAAAAAGATTTCATGTTATATGGCAGTTATTTAAAAGGTTTATCATGCAAAAAGTCATATTTTACGACTATATTTCTATATATTTTTGCACAAATGCCTCATGGTATTTTATTGGTTTTTGGACTACAAGTCCTATACTTAGACAATTGCTGGATTGTAATTTTTTGTTAGTATGCCATCAATTTGACATATTTTATTATACATCCTCACTTCCATAATAGAGCTCTATAAATATATTTTGTCGACATTCGATTCCATATTTTCTCATTAGACATGACTATTGAGATCTCTTTATTTTCACTAATTTCGAGTACTCGTTTCTCTTCTAGAGGTTTATAATGAATTATGTCATACATCTATATACTTTGTAGGAGTATTTGCCTCAATGAGACCATCATAATTATTTGCTCCAATTATCTTAGGAAATTTCGAGTAATAGCATCAAAATGACTAATCATGTGAGGGCATAATAATGATGCATCTTAATTATATTTACTAACTGCTCAGTTCCTACCATAAATAAAAAAATGCTACTCCACAAAAAAATCAATCGCCAAATATCACATAATTGTAGGCGTGTTTACCGCTAATTGAAACAAAAAAAAATTTTTAGTTCATTATTTTTAACCACCAATTTAATAAGTTTAGGGACTTTTTTATTTTTTTATGCTACATACTTTACTTTTTAACTACATATTTAAATACCATTTCTCTATCATATCTATCAAACATGCCCATATGTCATTTCCAATATACGTTTTTGAACTTTGTCAGGGAATAATTTAATTAATTGATTATCAAGATTTAGCCACTAGTGTTCTCCCTAATTTCTAATGCCGGCCACACGTCTATAATTTACGAATTGAAACATATATTTGGTTAACCTAGCTAGCTAAACCATAAGCTATAGATTAACAAGACGAGATATCCATCAGATTATAAGTAATTGTCGAGCATATATAGCTAAACCAACATATATACAAGTTCCACTTTCAATAAACGGGTTACTATCAGATTATAAGTTTAGAAATTTACTCACAGCAATTTTAGCGAACTCTTGGCGATATCCATCCTTTATTTTTCGAGCATGTAAGTAGAGATTGCTGGGAGTAGGAGGTTGATCCTCATCATCAGTACCTTGTAATCACTCCTACAAATCATCAGTAAAAGATTTAACTGTAAAATCGAAAATATAACATAGCCTGCTTAATGTCTACAATATTTTGATGCACAATATTCTTTAAGAGTGAATCAAGTCGAGATTGGTATAAAGTTCAAATTGGTCAAGTCATAGGAATACCATCCACTCTGCAGATACTTCGGCGTATGACTTAGAACCAAGGAAATGCACATCAATCTTCTTAGCCCTATTTGCTTTGCCTTGAGCCCTTTGTTTCAGCTTCTTCTCAGTAGACTCAATCTCAATAAATTGGTTCCATTCAGCGACCGGAACCAACTCATTTTCCGGAGGATTATCTTTGAATTTCAAGATTTCTTCGGGAGTTGTTGCATTCTCCCCGAAGGTACGGGCTCGGAGGTGATTCTTCCAACTCTTGTATTGTTCTCCTGCCTAAACCAGACAATAACATTTAAATCTAATCAAACAATAATATTGCATAAACATATAATATTTCAGCACTTCATTAATAACACCATATGTACTTCAATAAATAAAAAATGAGTTTGACAATTTTAGAATTGCGTGACGAAATATACGGTCCTTCTGAGCTGGATCAAGATCAAAATCAAGCAGGAGAGATTTCCATAGACTATCTTTCACCTCGGGAGGCACATGCCTCCAATCGTCATAGAGAAGCCCAACGTTACACCTCAATAGTGCTCGAATACAACCCGTTAGCAATTTCTTATTACCAACAGGATTTGCCAACAAGTCAAACTCAATCTCCTATTTACGTGTAATAGGCCTCGATGGATTGGCCATTACCTGTACATCAAATTAAAGGCTGGTGGCGGGTTACTAACATGAATCTAAATTAACGGTCACGTCAATATAAGTATAAATGGTTGAGTTAATACATTGTAACAATCATGATAATAACATGTTTAGGATCTAATATGCAAAATGACAAAACAAGAATTATATAAAATAAAAACAATTTGTGTAAATCTACATTTACAAGAATTACAATATTGTCCATATCAGAACAAGAACAATACATGTAGATCTACGCATCTAGATAATCTATTAAATCACACAAATTTGGATTGTCATCCAAAGCAGATTGGTAATCAGTAGGGGCTTCCAAAGCGTCTACTTGATCTGTTAATCGCTTCGGTGCATGAAGAACAACCGACCATTGACTGTTGTCAATACACTTTGAATAAAACACTTGCTTTATGTTTTGAAAAGCACAAACAAATGGTTCATCCTTCACGCTTCCCCTACTCTTCAATTTAGTCAGATCGACCATAACCATCTTCGTGGCAGGGTCCACCATACAAGCGTTTTTGTCCTCCACCCGTATCCAATCACAATCAAAAACCGTCTCTCTAAAGGTTGAATAATCTAGTTCGTATATATGTTGAATAACTCCATAGTACACCATCTCCACTTTCTTCGGATTTTTGTCCTTAGCACTGGATACACAAGTTGTAATTGCTTTAATTGCGATGCCGCCATTTTGATTCCGCATGCGATGTTGCTTACGATCATATTCAGAGAATACAAAACCTTTTACCCGATATCTATCAAATTGTTTGGTAACAAAACTAGGGCCTTTAGCAAGTTGGGCGAGCCTTGAGGTAACATCACCCATTCGTAACAGCTGACAGATGGAAACGAGATATTAGCATCATGTAATGGAATTTTTTTAATTGCTAGTTTAAAATTCGAAGTATAGCTTAAAAATATTACCTCGTTCGATACCCAAAGCCTGAAGTCCGAACTTGAATTTGAAATAGCTTTTCTTCTTTTGTCACGTGGAAAGGAATTGTACTTCCTACAATTCAGCAATTGGTCTAACATACTAATGTTATGTAATCGTAATGGAATTACAATATTCATTTGTTGAAGGTACTTTCACTGCAAACACTTACTCTCGCCATTCATCTACGTCTTCGTGAGTTTCAAAAACATAACGGGCGACCTGCTCGTACTGAAGATTTGAAAGCTTCACTTTCCTACCATTCCCCAAAGCCCCTTCATCAGCAAACTCGCCAAAATCATCAACAAAGCATTCACGATGAGGATTAAAACTACCAATACTAGGATTAGGCATACTCTCTCGGGAACAAAGAAGCTTCGTTCGTAATATGTGCCTCCGCAATTGATCCACCAATGTATCTACTATTCTTCACAAAGTCTTTGAAGGATTTCATAAGTCTCTCGAACGGATACATCCATCGATATCTGACAGGTCCACACATAAGAGCTTCATCGCATAAGTGTACCAACATGTGGATGCTAATATCAAAAAAGGATGGTGGGGAGTACTTCTCCAGCACACATATTGCTTCAAAAATCGTCGCTTTAGCTGCGACGATATGCTTTCGATTAACAACTTTTGCACACAAACGGTTAAAGCATAAACTTATCTGCATAATAGCCCTTCGAAGCTCCTTGTGTTTGGAAAAGCAATGCCTGAATAATAATGGGACCAATTGCATAATGATGTGCCAGTCATGCGACTTACATTGTCTCAGATCATGAACACTGAAATTCACAACCCTACGTAGATTAGAAGAGTATTCTGTAGGTGCCTTTAGATCATGTAATGTTTTAAGAAACACCTCCCTTTCGTCTTTTGTTAAGGTGAATGCTGCATCGGGCATTACAGTTTTACCGCCTTCAGGATCTTTTTGCAACCATAAGCTTTTCTTAATTTTCATTACCCAGAGATCCTCACGTGCCTTCTCACCATCCTTTGAATGTACTCCCTATAAGCAAGTGCTCACAATGTGCTCAATGATATTCTTTTCTGCATGCATGACATCAATCACATGTCTTACTGAATGAGATTTCCAATATGGCAAGTCGTACATTAGTGACCTTCGACCAGGGCTTTACTTTGTTAGGATCCTTCAGATCGACTCTATTTTTGCGTTTCAAGGCCAATACCTTTGGGTGTTTACCAGTCAGATTATGAGCAACACTTGCAGCTTTGATTTCAATTTGAGACCCTAATAGTTTCTTCGGAGCTGACCTTTCCTCGACACCATTGGGAATAAAATTACTCTTATCCCTCCTAAATTTGTGATCGCGCGGCAATCATCTACGATGGCTGTGGTAGCAAATTTTATGACTAACTGGTAACCAATCGGATCCGGTCTCCTCAGCACAGATGGGGCATCCAAAGTAACCATGAACATTGCAACCAGATAGAGTCCCGTAAGCTGGCAAGTCATGAATTGCCCATAATAACATAGCTTTCAGTATGAAATGCTCGTGCTTGTTCGAATCGAATGCTTGCACTCCTTCGAGCCATAACACATTCAACTCTTCAATCAACGGTGCTAGAAACACATCAATATTATTGCTTGGAGCTTTTAGGCCAGGGATTAATAGTGACAACATAGAAAACTCTTTTCGGATGCACAACGAGGGAGGGAGATTATACGGCACAAGGATCACCGGCCAAACACTTTGATTAGTACTTAAATTTCCAAATGGATTGAAACCATCAGTGGCTAATCCAAGCCGGACATTGCGAGATTCATTAGCAAACTCTGGGTATGCAACATCAGCAGTTTTCCAAATAGTAGAGTCAATAGGATGTCTCATGAGATTGGCCCCCCGCTCTGCTCGTGCATGCCAAGTCATAGCCTCTGATATCCACGGCACGGTGTAAAGTCGCTTCAACCTCGGCCCTAAGGGAAAGTATTTCAAAACTTTCTGCGATTCGTTGTGCATTCGTAAACCCTTTTTATTCGGATCCTTTTTCCCCACAAAACATTGTTCACTGCATACTGGACATTTGTCCTCAAATTCGTACTCTTTCCGATACAAAATGCAATCATACTTACAAGCATGAATTGACTTATAATTCATCCCTAACCCTTGTAAGCTACTCTTCATAGATGGATAACTTGTGGGCAGCAAATTATCTGCGGGGAGCAATTCCTTCATCCATAGTAGTATCACAGTCACACTATTTCCAGATAAACCAAACTGGCTTTTCACATTCTGCAAACCAATCATTGCAAACAAAGTAGTGTGATCCTTATTGCAATTGGGATACAAAGGTTTCGAAGCATCTAGTTTTAAACGAATATACTCTTGATCTTCATGGACATCGGCATGCTTTTCTTACCTACTGTCGAAACCCATACTTTCATTACATTCAAATTGATGAACGCCGAAGGCATCATCAATCAAGTTATCCACCATAAACCGTGCCGAATGGGACTCGTCCACATTTATATTTTCTCTTCTCGTCGGCTGATCTGGGACCGAAATAGAACCATTTTCTTCATGGTAGACCCAAATCCTATAGCTATTTTCCATACCCCACTTGATCAAGTGAAACTCAACATCTTCAACGGGAAATCGTTTACTGTTTCGGCAATGGGTGCAAGGACAATGTATAATATCGTCATAGATCTTACTTTGTGCAAACTTAATAAATTCCCTAACACCTTGTACATGCACACGACTGGTTCTAGGAAGCACGGTCATCCATTCTTTAGAAAGTGGTAAATCCATCGGAAGAGCTTCAAATAATTCACAAGTTAATGTGCCAAGTACACTAGATATGAAATTTTCATATAAAAAATACTTGGAGGGCATAGCCTTGATTATATTATAAGCAATTCCAACAAAACAATATATAGAATATCTTTTGTCACATAAAAATATGTGTATTTATAATGTCCTAGTACACCTTATCACTCCAACGCTAATTGGTAGGGGCCCTAACCCATCCGTTATTGATTTGCGATTTATGTCCGTTAAGCTATCAAAATATATTATATAGTCAAGTGAAACATCACATGTAAATTTTGATAGCATCTCCCCGTATTTTCCAAAGTGTATGATCGAATGATTTGTAGTGTACACCCGGAGAATAACGAGGAGACAGTATCAAAACCTTTACACTCAATATTATACTGACTGCATAATATATTTTGATAGCAGAACTCGTATAAATCACAAATCAATGACAAACTGTCCAATAAAGGGACAATTCAAAGATTAGCATATAAATCTCAAACTATCCAACTATTTGGAAATTTGTGAATTGTAAACTAATCTTCAAACGGGCAGTCTAAGCTCGATGATAAGTTCAATGACATACAAATAACATAAAATATTTGAAAATTAAATAAATAAGGAGACAACAAAAATTTAACTATATCAATGAGTAGTACACATTCACATAACCAAATAGCATCAATAGAATGATACTATTTTTAAAATTCGAAGTCTTACCTTACAAAGGAAAGAATAAAGTTTTCGGTGAAGAGTTGTAATTTAGATGTGAGGTTCACAATCTTCCAATGCCTGAACAAAGTATAAACAACAGGGAATGAACCTTGTACCATATGTAATTTGGCAAATTATATTGTGTCCAGAAATGGAAAAAACCACATATATATTAATTGAAAATACACCATATACATGAATCTAGAAAACTTAGATAAATGAATGAGCACTACCTTAAAGTTCGATGATCTTCCGTTCACTTTCTTATGATCTTAGACTTGATTACTTTCACTCAAATGCCATTTGACCTTCTTCATCAACCGGAAAACAAGAGAACAAAAATGATAAGAAAAAGATGAAGATAAATATGAACAAAAAAAAAGAGAGAACAAACATTAAGTGCTAATTTTCGACTAAAGTTAATTGATCATGTATTTTTTCTTTTTTTCTTCACTTTTCCAATTCTAAGAAAGTCACTTTTAATAATGTATTATGCCGTAACAAGTTTTAACAATGTCTCCCAAATAATTCTTCTTTAATTTTTTTTCACTCTTAGTTAATCGTGCATAATCTAATTAATTTTGTATTAGTACTTAATTTACCCTCAAAAATGTTTTAGTGTAATGTACTTTACTCCGCCTGTCTTCACAAAAATTTTAATTAGTACTTTGAGCATTGTGTATGTACAACTTCTTACCAGTATTTTAGTCACACTTTCCCAAAAGTTGGATAATGTAATTGATATTTATAGGTAACCAATACTACACCATATTACAAATAGATTTTTGTATTTTCCCTATGTTTATTCTTTACATTTTAACAATGTATAGTATCAAGATATACTTGTTCCCTTCAAAAACAACTTTTCACAACCAAACATCTCATAGCAAATTTCTTTTTCAACCAAACCTATTCTGTAAATATTATTGCCAAAAATTCATTAATCATCAAGGTGTGAAAATATAAATAAATGTATAGCTACAAAGAATTCATACAAAACCATTTCTAATGCCAAATTTGCATTCCATTCCAAAGCTAAAACAAAAGAGAATCATCATTACCTCACATTGTCAAAAAATTACGTTTGGAGATGCTCTAAGTTCAATGAATGAAAGGGAATGTTTCACACTCAATATACACAAAATATATACAAAAAATACTACATAACCAACAAATTATAGCATAATTTTTGACCAACGAAGCTATATGCCTAGATTTGTCAATAAAAAAAATTAATAATCAATGGGACCAACTTTAGCTACCTCCATCAAGTTCACTACAAGAGATTACCTTGAAATTCAGGCGGCGATTAAGCCGATACTTGAGCAAAAACCTTGATTTTAGCTCGAATTCAAGTTTTGGGACTGATTTTTGCAATTTTCATGGTGGATTTAGAGTAGAATTTTAGGTTTGAAATTGGGGATCTCGCATTTGCATTTGTCCAGCGTTGGCTACTGGTTTTGGCATGAGCTTCAGATTTTATTATTATTATTATTATTATTATTATTTTTATATAACTCGCCTATTGTCACAGTTATAAATCGTGACAAATCGCGAGTTAGTTGTCACGGTTTATAACCATGACAACTCGCGAGATGGTCACGGTTGTAAACCGTGACAATCCTTAAAAAAAAATTGTCACGGTTTTAAACCGTGACAATCAACGAGAATTTTAGTCACAATTTAAAACTGTGACAAATTGAAAATCTATTGAGTGACAAATTATACATTTTGGTGTAGTGTCTTTGTAATTGCTGCAATTAACTGTAATTTTCTTAAATTGAGTATGAATTCAATTTAGTTAGACACATAACAAAATTCAATTTCGCCAAAATTTATTCTGAATAATTGATTTTGAATAATCGTTGTAATTGCTGTCATTATTGTAATTCATAATTAATTACATAGGTTTTCCCTTTTATAATATATATATCCCACAGACATTTCCTTATCAGGTTCACTTGTCATAATTGAATATCTATTCCTAATTAATAACACACGTTGACATTTCATTATTAATAACACACGGTTTATATTTTCATGAAAAACACACGATCCATCTTTCCACGAATAACACACGGTCCATTTTCTAATTACAATATCACCCTAATTAATAATGCTTCTCTGACCCTTAAAAAAAATGAGCAGGAATGTGTGTACAAAACACACACTTGTGAATAAATATAATAAATGGACCAACTTAAATAAAATAGAAAGTTCAAGGACCAGGTTGTAAATTAATCAAATCAAACAATTAAAAACCGAAATTAAATCCTTAATCCTATGTGTGCGAGACATCATCAGGAAAACTGGAAAAGAGAGCTCTTGACTCCTCTGAACTCCGACCAGAGTCTTCCCGGCGACTGCCGGAATGTGTTCCCCCACCGATGGCAGCAATTGAGAGAGGGAGAGAGAAACGTGGCGAGAAAGAAGAGAGAGACAGGGTAATCGTAAGAGAGAGAGAGAGATCACGTAGGGTGAGACAGAGGCGATGGTGGAGGCGGTAATTGGTGGCGACGCCGGCAAAGGCAATCGGTAGGTTACTCTATGCTATTCCTCAATTTCAACTCCTCCTACACTCTTTGCTCTCGGTAATGTCACTAGCTATATATGCATAAACGAAAAAAAAACTGAAAGAGAGATGAGGGTGAGAGATTACTGAAATCTTGTGGGTAAATAGCTGTGAATTGCAAACGTGAATTGAGTGTTGTATGTACATGAGTTTTTAAAATCGTAATTAAGGTATGTCTTGGGAAGAAATTCTTTCCTCAATTGCAAAACCCTAAGTTAATTATGGAAAACTTCTAGTTGAACCCTAAAACATGAGTAACAAGAATTAGGATTAGGGTTCTTCTCAAATTTTTATTTAAGCAAATCAAACAACAAACTCGTATGTCGGTTTTACGCGTCCTCCGAGCCTAACTAATGGTGGTTTGGAATCCCCCTATATTTTTATTAATATATAAAAAATAATTACAAAATGGAGCATAAAACTGACATCCAAACAATGAACCACAATGAGTGTGGGAAAAACAGTAAATAAGGAGATACTATATCCCTAACAATAATTAATAAAAGAATAACAGAATAATAAGTAAGGAGGTACTACCTCCCTGTATAGAATAATGAAAAATGGAAAATCAGGCCATGAAAAGCGCAAAGCAGTGAACTACACCGTTGCTAAAGTCCCGGGGATAAGGGGGAATCTCAAAAATTAGGGTTAAGAATCAATGGGGGATAAACAAAAATTAGGGTTATTAATTTAGGGCTAGACGAGAATTGGGGAAAAGTTGGTTAAAACTAACTTTTCATGTTTAAATTTTTGGATTGCTACAACATCTCCTACTTAAAACAATTACATCCTCTAAATTTAACTTACTTGATAAGCGAGGTTTGGCTACATCTCAAAAATGTCTCTTTCTTTTTCCCACATGGCCTCTTCTAAATTTTGCTTAACCTACTGGACCTTTGCTAGAGGAACTTCCCTGTTTCTAAGGTCATGAAGTTTTCTCTCTAAAATACGCAGGGGCGTCTCTTCATACTTTAGATCTGGTCGAACGCCAACTGTCCAAATGTTCAACAGATGACTAGGATCATGAATATACTTTCTTAACAGAGAAACGTGAAATACATCATGTATTGATGAAACTTATACGGGAAAAGCCAAACGATAAGCCACGTTCCCAATGCGCTCTAGTATCTCGAATGGACTAAAGAATCTAGGTTTCAATTTTCCTCTCTTCCTAAAGTGGAAAACTCCTCTCATTGGAGTTACTTTAAGAAACACTTTATCACCGGTTTGAAATTTTAACTTTTTCCTTCTTCGATTAGCATAACTCTTCTATCTATCCCTGGCAGCTTTAATTCTCGATCGGATGCGATCTATCGCTTCTACCATCTTCTCAATAGTTCTAGTCCCAACATCTTTCTTTTTCCAACTTCATCCCAATAAACGAGTGATCGGCAGCGATGACCGTACAGTGCTTCATAAGGGGCCATATCGATGGTGGCTTGAAAGCTATTGTTATATGCGAATTCCACCAACAGAAAATGGTTTCCCAACTGCCGCCCAAGTCAAGTACACATTAGCTCAACATATCTTCCATGGTTAGAATAGTTCGCTCAGATTTTCCGTCGGTCTAAGGATGATAAGCTGTAGTAAATGTTAATTTAGTACCCATTGTTGTCTGGAGGCTCTTCCAAAATATTGAGTGAACCTCGGGTCTCTATCTGAAACTATCGATACTAACACACCACGTAGTCGGACAATTTCTCTAGTATAAAGGTGTACCAATTGGTCAATATTGAACGTCATTCGGATGGGCAAAAAATGCACTAACTTTGTAAGTCGATGCATGATCACCCACATAGCGCCATGCCCCTTTGCTGTCTTTGGAAGACTGGCGACGAATTCTATAGAAATCTTTCCCCACTTCTATTTTGGTATCTCTAACGGATAAAAAGCCTTGATGGTCTTTGATGATGTTTTGCCTTCACCTACTGGTAAACCATACACCTAGCGACAAATCTGGCAACACTTCCTTTTATATTCGTCCACGGAAAGTACTATACAAATCTCAATACACTTTGGTTCCGCCAGGATTAGCCGCATCAACGGCAGAATGAGCTTTAGTCATTATCTCATATCTGATGTGTTCATCCTTGGGCACACAAAGGCGACCCTTTAACATGAGTGCCTCATTAGTTGAAACATCAAAACCAACCCTCTTCCCAGTACCAACTTCAGGTTTAATCTTCTCCAAAAATGGATCGTTCTTCTATGCGGTAATAATTCTGTCTCCCAGGTCTAGCTTAACTATCAAAGTTGCTAATCTGGTCGGCATTCGAGTTGATAGAGAAATAACCTCAATCCTTAAATTCTCAAAATCTCGTACTAACTGATCTGGTATGGAGCTTAATGCTAACAATGCTAGCTTCACCCAAATGGCAAAGTATAGTACATTCGTAATCTTTTGCTAGCTCTAACCACTGTCGTTTCTTCATGTTAAGCTCCTTCTGAGTGAAGGAGTATTTGAGGATCTTGTGATCTATGTAGATCTCACATTTACTTCCATACAGATAGTGACACCAAATTTTTAAAGCATTCACTACTGCTACAAGCTCCAAACCATGGGTCGGGTAGTTCTGCTCGTACTGCTTCCATTGCTTGGAATTATAAGCAATGACTCTCTCTTTCTGCATAAGTACACAACCTAATCCATGTTTTGATGAATCACAGAAAATAATGAACCCATCTGAGCCATCAGGGATAGTCAAAATGGGGGTAATCACTAGACTGTTCTTCAATTCCTAAAAACTCTGCTCACACTTCTCTGTCCAATTGAACTTCACTCCTTTCCAAGTCAATTGTGTCAGAGGTCCTGCTATCTTAGAGAAACCTTCTATAAATCACCAATAATATCCAGCTAATCCAAGAAAGCTTCTTACCTCACCAACATTAGTAGGTCCTGACCAGTTAGTAATTGTTTCCACCTTGGAAGAGTCCATTTCAATTCCCTTAGCTGTCACAATGTGGCCTAGGAAAATGACTCGTTCCAGCCAAAATTTGTACTTCTTGAATTTGGCATACAGTTTTTCTCTTCTTAAAGAGCCTAACACTGTCCTCAGATGCTCCTCGTATCGTTGATAGTCCTCTGAATAGATTAGTATGTTATCAATGAAAACAATGACAAACTTATCCAAGAACTCGTGAAAGATTCTTTTCATTAAGTCCATGACCATCGCTAGGGCATTGGTTAAGCCAAAAGGCAATACCATATATTCATAATGCCTACAACGTGTCTGGAAAGCCATTTTCGGTATATCTCTGGACTTAATCTTCAACTTGTGATAGCCTAACCTCAAGTTGATCTTTGAGAAAATAGTTGTTCCCTTCAGCTGATCGAATAGGTCTTTAATCCTTGGAGAGGATACTTGTTCTTTATCGTCAACTTGTTTAGTTCACGATAATCTACACATATCCTCATATTCCCATCCTTCATCTTTACGAATAGTACTAGGGCTCCCCACGAGGATACACTCGGTCACATAAACCCCTTCTCAAGGAGCTATTCCAGTTGAACCTTCAACTCTTGCAACTCCTTGGGTGCCATCTTGTACAAAGCCTTGGAGATAGCAGGTAGGAATGGCCTTGGGCACCAAGTTGATGCCAAATTCCACTTGCCTCTGAGGTGAAATTCCTGGTAAATCCTCTGGAAACACATCGGGATAGTCTCATGCTACGAGTATTTGATCCAAGCTCAACTCTCCAGTGGATTGACCTTGCAGAGTAACCAAAAATCTCATGTAACCTTCCTTGGACAATAGTTTCCTTGCCTTGATGGTCGAGATGAGACGGGGGATTGCCCAGATCTTAGATCCATAAAACTTGAATTCTTCTTCTCCATTTCTATAGAAGGTAACCTCCTTCTCGTGGCACATAATGGTGGCATGGTTGCTACTTAACCAATACATGCCCAATATAATATTAAAGTCTTTTATCTTAATCACATATAAGTCCGCTCTCAAAACTAGGCCATCAAAATCTATCTGTATAGAGTTACCTATCACATCAATATCAATCGTTCCTCCTGATGGTAAACTAACCTCAAGGAAAACATCGGTTTTCTCTTTCCGTAATTCCCCGTCTAGTTAGACAAGGATCAAATATAAAGGAATGCATAGCACCATAATCTATTAAACATATACAGGAATGCAAGAGACGGATAGCACACTTGAAATCATATCATTATCCTGCCTAGAATCCTTGGGGGTGATTGCAAACACCCTAACCTTTCCTTTCTTTGCTTCCTCAGCCGGCTTAGCTGGATTATTTCTCATGATTGATGTAGAGTGACACTTTGACACCACATAGCTCGGTTGGCCATATCTATAGTACACTCCCTTGCCCCAAATGCATTCTCCACGATGGTCCTTATTGCACTTAGGACATGGTTGAGTGGTTCCTGAACCCTATCCTCCTACTGACCTATTGTTAGGTCTCTTGTCAAGAGCATTACCCCTACTTGGTTTGTTGTCATGCCACTTCTCCTTCCCTGGTCCTTTGGGTAACTTTGCTCCTCAGGCTCATCATCAGCAAAACATATGGCTTGATCTTTCTTCGCTACCTCTCGATAGGTTGACAACACATGTCCAGTTACGATTCTACGAGTGTCCTTTCGTAAACCGTGCTCGAAATGTCGGGCCTTCTTTGTTTTTGGTGCCAACTAGGTACGGGGATACTGAGAAAGTTTTTTTCTCTCATATACAATGATCTCAATGTTATCCTGGACGAGACGCAAGAATTTTTCCTCCTTTTTGCCTTGTAACCCTTGAGAAAAGAATGTTTCTGATCTGTTCCTTGAAGTCAGCCCATGTTAGGGCTGTCCGTTCAGCTTCGTTTTAGACTGCATGGCTGAGGCCCACCACTGAGCAGCTAGACCAAGCAACATAAACTTGGCACACGCTACCTTCTTATTCTCCAGACATTCAATGTGTTCAAAATATTCTCAATCTGTCGCTACTATTCCTCAACTGTATGCGAGCCCTTCCCACCATCGAAGGTAGGAAGGTTGTACCTTCGGAATTGCTCAATAGTTGGCACAGCCAGTGCCGGCGGTGCTTGTCTTAGCGCTTGTAGAATATCAAATAGCTCTCTAATAATGTCAATTTGTCGTGCCATTACCTCGACAGGACAGAAATTGGTTTATTGCGTTTTAATAATAAACATTTAATATTGAGATAAAGGAAGTCATCTTAATTAGGAAGTAGAGGATAGCATCAATAAACAAAAAAAAATTTATTGAAAATCTCAAATTCCTCGATGAGGGAATATAGATAAGGCGGATAAAGCAACTCAAAGTAATAGTGAATGACCAGCTATTGACAAAATTTCTCTACTAATCCATTTATCTGGTCCCTTAATCATTATCAATAACACAAGACTCTGCCTCTGAGACTTCTTCCTATGGTTCCTCTTCAGGTTCCAATTCAATTTCTCATACTTGGGTTCTACTTGCGCTTCTTCTTGGGGTTCGTATTCAGGTTTCTCTTGCGATTCATATTCAGGCTCCTCTTGAGGTTCCTTCTCTAGGTCCTCCTCTGGCTCTTGTTGGCGTTCAAGCTCAGGCCAAGCTATCCCTTGTTCTCGGTATACCAGCCAAAACTGCACAAGTGTCTCACAGAACATGTCATAGTTAACTGCTCCCCCCGTAGCACGCCAAGTGTGGTAGAGAATCTTATTAGCAACTCCTTGACTAATAGGACCCAGGGTGTCTATCAAGTGGTCATTGGAACATACGTCATTTGTCTCGAATCCCCATCCTATAGCACATTTCCGAGCCTCATGGACATGCTCTACCTAATCATAGATATTCCCATGCTGTGGGGCCATGAGAGTTTGGTAATCCAATATAGCATTACGGGCAAAGTCGGTAATAGTCTTATTATTTCCAGCCATGTCCTAATCTAATTGCAAGTGGTTCAGTTAGTTGGGATTTTCTTAAATTTCTTAGCTAAATATTGAGGACATAAAAAGATATATTATGCTCAAACTCAATTCTAGTCGGATAGAAAATCTTCTCGAAGTTCTCGTAAAATATTCTAGGTCTCCAAGTATCCGAAAATAAAAAGAAAATAAATAACTCCGAATCTCTTTCATTACCTTGGAGTTGGCGGAACGGATGATGGCGGGTGGAATCTCTTATTCTGAAAGTGTCGGTAAAACATTTTTCTTCTTTGAAAGGGATTTTGGTGCAAATAGTCCCAAAAAACTAGCCATATTGCAAATTTAGTCCCAAATAATAAAAGGTAGCGCAAATGGTCCCAAAAAAAACTTTGGTGCGCAAATGGTTCATTTGGATGGAATCAGTCCATTTAACCGCCAGTTAAAGTCAACCGTTGAAAACTTGGGTGCGGATTTGGTCCATTTCACTTGAAATGAATTGCACAAAAGTCCTAACTTTAGATATTGTTACAATCAAGTGGCAAAGTTTTAAAAATATGTACTTTAATCCCAAATTTAGGTAAATTGTATAATTTTATATTTTATTTTTTCTATGGATGCTTATTTGGTTCGTAATTAATTTTATTGAATTAATTTGATACCGATTAAATGGTTTTTATCAAAAATTTTCAACACAATAGCATTTGTTCGTATTAATAAAATATCACAACTTTCGAAAATTTTCTTTAGCATTAGTGCGTGTTAGTGTATGTGTAAAAATGGATTTTTATGGATTTTAATGTGATCTAGGAGAGAGAATGAGTGGAGTTGACTGGTAGAGATTTGTGTAGTACAGCTAGGTCCCACGAGATATATGGATGTGAAATAGGAGAGAGAATGAGTGGATTGAAAAGAATGTGTAAAAATTTATAAAAACTTGTAGGCTAACGGGCACTTAGAGACGCGTACATTTTGATTTTATATTCCTAATAAAATTTTATATAGGTACAATAATTATATTTATTATTATCTATTGGTTAAAATCAAAATGTACGCATCCCTAATGCTAAAGAAAATTTTCGAAAGTTATGATATTATATTAATACGAACAAATGCTACTGTGTTGAAAATTTTTGATAAAAACTATTTAATCGGTATCAAATTAATTCAATAAAATTAATTACAGACCAAATAAGCATCCATAGAAAAAATAAAATATAAAATTATACAATTTAACTAAATTTGGGACTAAAGTATATATTTTTCAAACTTTGGGACTTAATTGGAATAATATTTAAAGTTAGGACCTTTTGTGCAATTTATTTCAAATGAAATGGGCGAAATGAGTACCCAAGTTTTCAACAGTTGACTTTGACTAACGGTTAAACGGACGGATTCCATCCAAATGGACTATTTGAGCGCCAAAGTTTTTTTTGGACCATTTGTGCTACCTTTTATTATTTGGGACTAAATTTGCAATATGGCTAGTTTTTTGGGACTATTTGCACCAAATTCCCTTTTTGAAAAAAATTTTACCAGTCTACAGAAAGGTAAACCCATTCTGATACCAAGCTGTAACGCCCCGAGTTCTAAATACCTAGAACGTCACGTCATCTTTCTAAACTAATTTTTGAAAAGCAAAAGAAAAAGCAACAATAATAAACGGAAATCTAAGTTTTGCTAAATATTATTTAATAATCAAATGTTGACATTTGAAACTTTGAAATAAACTGATACGGAAATAAATTAATGAAATAACAAAAACAAATAGTTTACGATCTCAACATAAAATAATGAAAATAAGTAATCTTAGATGAGCTCTCAATAAACTCTTTATTAGTCCAGCGCCCAATGCCACGCCATCAACTCGTCAATCTGCAAATGTTTCGTTAAAGAAAAATATGAGTATTTCATAGAAATACTCAGTAGATCTTGAGCATAATAATAATTATGTATTACATATATATATATATATATATACATATATATATATATATATATATATATATATATATATATATATATATGTATGTATGATCATGTAATCCAAGTAAAAAAATTTCATGAACGAGTAATAAATACAAGTTTAAGAGTAGTCTCATGTATTTAAGCAAGTAATTCTCATTTATCATGTGCTTGAATAAGGAAGTAATTCTCTTATACTTGAAGTAAAGCAAGTAACTCATGGAAGTACGCATCACATGCAAGCACATAATAAGAATTAATCATCTATGCCAAATTTTGAAGAATAAAAATGTTTGTAGATAGAGATCTACTTTAATCTGAGAGTTTGAGCTGTAAAATTATAAATCTCTAGGGTTGTCGCATCTCCTCTAATCCTAAAATAATTAAAATAACTCTAATTAGGCTCTTGGGTAAATAAAGTCTCAAAAATAAAGGCAAATATTAAAAGTGGGGTTTAAATCGATTAAATATGAAAATTAGGGATTTAAATCGGTAAATTTGAAAAGTTGGGGCTAATTTGCAAAAATGAGAAAGTTCTAGGGACTAATTCACAAGCCAAATGGTATTTGAAGGGTCAAATCTTCAATTGACCGTGCCTGAAAACTATTGGACTTGATTGAAAATGAATCAAAACTTCGGGATCTCTTGCGTAAATAAAATATGGGGACTAACTTGAAAGTCAAACTATAGTTATGAGGTTTGACTGCGGTTGATCAGACTTTAAAAATCGTCGGACTAAATTGAAATAAAATCAAACCCATGGATCTTCTTGAATAAATATAATAAATGGACCAATTTAAATAAAATAGAAAGTTTAGGGAACATGTTGTAAATTAATCAAATCAAACAATTAAAGACCCAAATTAAATCCCTAATCCCATGTGTAATAGACATCATTGGGAAAGCTTGAAAAGAGAGGTCTCGGCTCCATTCAACTCTGGTCAGAGTCTTGCCGGCGACTGCCAGAATGTGTGCCACCACCAACGGCGGCGATTGTGAGAGGGAGAGAGTGACACGGACAAAGAGAAGAGACAGAAAGGGTAATCACGAGAGAGAGAGAGAGAGAGAGGATGAGATCGAGGCGATGGTGGAGGGTGTGATAGGTGGCAACGTCGGCGAAGGCAATCTCTACACCCCCCACTATGTTCCTCAATTTCAACTCTTCCTGCACTTTTTTCTCTCGATAATGTCACTAGCTATGTATCCATAAACAAAAAAAAAAAAATTTGAAAGAGAGATGAGGGTGATAGATCATTGAAAGCTTGTGGTTAAATTGCTGTGAAATACAAATGTGAATTGAGTGTTGTATATATAGGAGTTTTTAAAATCGTAATTAAGGTATGTCTTGGGAAGAACTTCTTTCTTAAATTACAAAATCCTAAGTTAACTATGGAAAACTTCAAAGTTGAACCCTAAAACATGAGTAACAAGAATTAAGTTAATTAAGGTTCTTCCCAATTTTTTTAGCAAATCACCAGTTAGGCCCATACGTCAGTTTTACGAGTCCGCAGAACCCAGCTGGCGGCGGTTTGGAATCCCCTTGCCTGTTTATTAATAGCAGAAAAATAAGTACAAATGGAAAGGGGCATATACCTGACTTCCAAACAATGAAAGACAAAGAGGACGCGAGAAGCAGTAAATGAAGAGATGTTATCTCCCTAACAATAATAATAAAAGAATAACTGAATAATAAATAAGGAGGTACTACCGCCCTATACAGAATAATGAAGGAATGGAAAAATAAGGCTAAGACCATGCTCAAAGTTGTGAGCCATACCCTCGCTAAAGCCCATGGACCGAAGGAAATCCATAACGATCCATCTGCAGGAGAGCTGTAGCCGGAGCAAGCAACTGATGCGACTCATACTCAGGGTGCCACTGCTGCAATAAACCCTCAGAAGCGAGTGCGTCGACAGCCTGATTGCCCTCACGAAATATATGTGACACCAAATCCCTATCTGTGGTAAGGAGTAGACGAATACGTCGAACAATAACCTATAGGCACCATGGGCTGCCTCCCCGAACAATACAATGAACAGCAACATACAAGTCTGCCTCCACCCAAACTATACCAACACCGAGAAAACGTGCAAGCAACAGTCTGTCGAGAACGGCATGGAGCTCGACTTCAAAAATAGCACAATCACCAAAGAATAAGGAAAAGGCCCAAACATAGTGCCCAAGGTGGTCCCGGATCACCCCACTCCTGCTAGCTCGACCATCAACACACAACCATCAGTGTTGACCTTAAAAGATCCCACAGATGGCCTACGCTAAAATGCCAGAACTGGAAGGGGTGGAGGTAGAGAAACAATAGTAATGCCAAATAGGGCAGTTAAATCGTGATTACCTCGCTAATAAGAGGGACTAAACACCCCAGAGATATGCATGAGGGAGATAACCTGATAGACACGCCAAATGATCGGTCGAGGATCAACAAGAATGCCCCAATACTTCCCATAATTACATGCCATCCACAGGTGCCAGAAGATGAAAATGGGCACAATGATACGAATGTGACTCGTTTGACAAACTAACCTAAATGTCGCCAGCCCTAAAACCGATGCTAAATACTATCAGAGGTTGGAGAAGGGATATGAAAAATGGACGAGAAATGCTGCCAAACTTAAGATGCAGCCCACTGATCCGGAAATCTACCCACAGATCTTCTGTACCAACTCATCAAACAAGAAGAATCGACGTGCGCCTTTATACAAGGGGACACCAAGATAAGTGACAGGAAGTTAGCTGTGCACAAAACCTATAAAAGTTTGCCATCTATGAGGCTTGCCCCTATTCACCAACTGGCCAGAAGCCCCCTCATAATGCTCAATGCAATCTAACAACTAGTGAATGCTCCGCTTAGGAGCATTGGCGAATATGATGATATCATCGGCAAAGAAGAGATATGAGACAACAGTGGGGCCCCCATGAATGAACTATGTACAAAGGTGTTGCTGAAATCGATGAGTAAGCAAGTGGGAGAAGTAATTAGCAACAATAACAAACAACGCAGAGGAGATAGGATTGCCTTGCCATAGTCCCTAAGACGAAGGAAAGAAATCAGTAGACCTATTGATCAGGACCGAAAAGTGACACCGAGAGATACAGCGGCGGATCCTGTCAACCTACAACTGGTCAAACCTAAACTGCTGCATTACCGAGAGCAAGAAATCCAAATTCATCCAATTGTAGGCCTTAGCCATGTCAAGCTTGAGGATAACATTGTCCCCTCTAACCAGCCTGTTAAGGCGATAAACCATCTCTTGGGCCAACAAAACATTATCCCCAATCAAATGCCCTAGCACAAAAGCACTCTTTTGGGGCGAGATAATACGGGCCAGAAGCTCACTGACGAAGGTGCTCAACAGCTTCTTGATGATCTTGTTGAATATCGTGCAGAGGCTAATCGACCGAAAGGTCGTCCAAGCACAAGCCTCGTCCCTGGGAAAGCCGACCCCCTCAAAGAAATCAATAACGGCCTGGTAGACGTCCACCGATATAAGATCCCACCACTGCTGGTAGAGAAACGACGTAAACCCATCAGGCCCCGCCACACTATCCCCATTAATACTAAATCCAGCCTCCCTAACCTCATCAATAGTAGGCACTAGATTCAACTAGGCATTATCTTCAGTGAAGATGAGGCAAGGAATATTACCAGGTTGAGATAACTACCGTAAGGTCCTCGAGAGGACAAGAACCCCTTAAAGAACTCCATTGCAGAACTCTTGATACACTGCTGATCAGACAGCACAACCCCATCAGACGTACAAATGCAATGACTACCAGACCGAGTGCGATGTCCCTGCACCAAAGAGGGAAAATATCTACTATTTCGGCCCCCAGCCAACCAACGAGCATTGGACTTCTATCTCCAGAAACCCTCCTCAATCAAAAAAATACAATTCAGATCAGCCTAAGCCCAATGTAACTGCTAACGATGAACGGGGGAAGGATCCGTGTCAAAAACAAGCTCAGTCTCATCAATTGACAACTCAGCATCCCGAACCCTATCAAAAATATTTCCCAAAATATGTTGATTCTGCCAAGTAAGTCTCTATCACAACTGAAAAAATTTCTCCCACAAAGCAACCATACTCGTGTGACGGGAGGGATATGAGCACTTCTGAGAGACAGGAGTCGAAATCATGGTACTGGGCCCAAACATTAAGAAATCGGAACGGCCGGGCCCAACTACGAAAAAGCCGCCCACTGGGCTAGCAATGGTGCATGATCAAGGCAATGCCTATTCAAGTGACAAATAGACAATTGGTGGAAGAAACCAGCGGCGTCGGGATTCATCCTGTCCAGACGCTTCCACACCCCATTATTAGACCAAGTGTAAGGCTCCCCAACAAAGGCAACGTTAGAGGGACCACAATCCAACATCATATTGCAGAAATCTAAAATGCCCATATCTCTCGTACTGAAGCCAGTCCGCTCACTCTAGTTGCAATGACATTAAAGTCACCCCAACCAACCAGGGCTAATCCATGTCAACAAAAATACCATGCAAACCGGCCTACAACAGCCTCCGCTGAACATAATCATACGAGGCGTAAATGGGCGTAAGGTAAAAAGGCTTCTTGAATTGAAGGTCCTGAACACGAAGGTGAAGGAACTGGGGATGATCAAGCAAAATATCAACAGTAGTACCTTCTCATCAGTGTTGGCGAACAGGCTCAGAGACAACCACTCCCCCCGTCTCCGTTCTTCTCATTTTTTTAACCAAAGCACCAACTCGACTGGTCCGTCGGTTTTACGTGTCTGTCGAGCCTAGCTGGTGGGGTTTTGGAATCCCCCTACCTATTTATTAATATATAGAAAATAATTACAAAAGGAGGGGCATAGCCCGAACCTCCAAACAATAGAACACAATAAGTGTGCGAAAAACAATAAATGGGGAGATACTATCTCCCTAATAATAATGAATAAAAGAATAACAGAACAACAAATAAGGCGGTACTACCTCCCTGTACAGAATAATTAAAAATGGAAAATAAAACTATACCCTAGCTAAAATCCATGGACCGACAAAAATCCATGACGGTCCATCTGTAGGAGAGCACTAGCAGGGGAAGGCAACTGATGTGAGTCATACTCTGTGTAGCGCTGCTATAGGAGCCCCACTGAAGCGAGTGCGTCGGCAACCTGGTTGCCTTCGCGAAAGATATGTGAGACCAAGTCCTGGTCTGTGTGGAGGAGCTGGCGAATATGTCGGATAATCACCTATAGGTACCATGGATTGCCTCCCTGAACAATACAATTGACTGCAACTAACGAATCTGCCTCCACCCAAATTGTACCTCCCAGAGAGCGTGCAAGTAACAATTCGTCCAGAATGGCACGAAGCTCGGCCTCCAAAATTGCGCAGTCGCCATAGAATGAGGAAAAGGCCCGAACGCAGTTCCCAAGATGGTCCCGAATCACCCCAGCCCCGCTAGCTCGACCATCAACTTCACAGGCGTCAGTGCTGACCTTAAAAGATCCCACAGACGGCCTATGCCAGAACACCAACACTGGAATAGGGGAGGTGGAGCAATAATAGTGACTCCAACTAGGGCGGCCAAGTCATGATCACCCCGCCAATGAGAGGAACTTAATAGCCCAGCGATGTATATCAGGGAGAGAGCCCGATGGACACGCTAAATGATCTGTCGAGAATCCATAAGAAAGCCCCGATACTTCGCATCATTGCGTGCCGTCCATAGGTTCCAAAAAGACGAAAATGGGCACGATGATACAAATGTGACCCCGCCTGACAAATTGACCTGAGTGTCACCAGCGTTGAACTCGATGCCAGATACCATCAGAGGTGGGAGACGGGATATGAAAGATAGATGAGAAATGCTGCCAAGCGCGAGAAGCAGCCCCACTGCTAATAAAGACCCGTTCTTCTCAATTTTTTTTTTAAGCAAAGCACCAACTAGACTCGTACGTCAGTTTTACGCGTCCGCCGAGCCTAGCCAATGGGGGTTTGGAATCTCCCTACCTTTTTATTAAAAAATAAAATAAGAACAATAGGAGGGGGCATAAACCTGACCTCCAAAAATGAAAAGGAATGTGCGAAAAGCAGTAAATGAGGAGATACTATCTCCCTGACAATAAGGAATAAAAGAAGATAAGCAATAAATGAGGAGATACTATCTCCTTTACAAAATGTGAAGAAGTGGAGACAAAATAAAAGAAAAATAAAAATGGAAACCTACAAGTGCCTCCAAGTATCTGAACTGTGAAGAATCCCCAACAGTTCAGACAAAGTCCGGCCATTGTGGATGAGAATATGAAGAAGTAACAGACCTAGAGTGACTGGGTGTCTGCATACGTGAGGTGGCAGCGGCCTAGAACTTGGGCCCGCGGGCCCGAGATTTCTGACGTTTGCGAATTACCAACTCAAACTGAGCTTCGTACTCAACCTTACTGGAATTATCAATGTCCTTCTCAAGGCGGCCAATCTCCTCATCAGAGTGACGCCGGTGAGGACCAGGCAGATGGATCTTCGGCAATGTAGATTGGGAAGTAGCTTGGGATGGGACGGATGCTTCGGCGTTATACTGGCACTCAGGCAGAGGAGAGGCGACGGTCACAGTCGGCGCCACGGAAGGGATGACTAGTCCCACCAAAGGAGAGGCAGCGATCAAAACACCATCGGGACAAGGATTCACCGGGGGAGCGTGGTCCCTGACAGAGGAGACACCATCCGAGATAGCGACCCCGGGAGCAACCTGACGATCTGTAAGAGGAGCTCGACCAACAAAGCTCGTCTCTGCATCAAAACCAATATCAGAGCCAGAGTCAACAGAATGAACCTGAATCGGAGAGCTAACCAACGGAGGCACTGGGGCGGTCGAGATCGGTGCCGTAACAGGTGGAGCATCTGAAAGAACAAGTGGAGAAAGAGCCCACAAGAGCGATCGGTGAGTGCGGAACTATACATGAGGGGGAATAGGCCTCCACTGACGGGCCAGCTCAGAGACAATTGCAGGCCCCTTCTCCGGCTGAGAACGTGGACCGAGAATGGTACCAGAAGTAGCAAGCGGAATAGTAGTGGCCGGGGGACCGGAGGACTCAGGGGGTAGTACCGGGGAAGCACCAACGGTACACAGTGAGGGGGAGTGTCCCAGTCACCGACATGTAGAACAAAAGGAAGAGAGGTGCTCGTAAATAATGTCGCTGGCAGAAGCTACGCCCCGGCCCACGGTCATCCCAAACACGCTCGGGGAGCTTATGCTCCAAATGCACCTCTACACAAACTCTAGCCTCGCTGGGGCGCAATAAATCGGCAGTGGCCTCACCAATGTGCGGAGGCTAGCCCACAACCTTAGCTAAGGAATACAATACGTCCTTAGCACGAAAATGAACGGGCAACAGCGGGAAGGAGATCCATACGGGCACAATAAGTGTCTCCTTCCCAGGGTGAAAGTCTGCAGTCCAGTTCAAAACCTTCATCTCACAACCACTAATGAACCAACGCGGCCGGGAGAATAGACGTGTATAATCCACCTCATGGGTAAGATGTATCAATATATGCACACCATCAATCAAACCAATCGTATGGGAACCAACAAACCCAAACTGATCAAAAGCAGTATGTATAGCAAGCATAGGGGGCTTCCACCGAGCGAACTTACCCACCAAAGTATAACGGAACGGGGCAGCCAACCGAGACTCCTCATCAGCCAAAATAGAAATGGCTGGCTCACCACGATGCATGTGGGGTTGTCAAGATGCAATAGTGGACGGGTTGGAAGCATCAAACACCGAATCAAAGGATTTTTGCTTCGCCCGTTCCTCGATCGACAAAATGGGCCTATTAGCAATGGCAGATGCATATGTACGACCTGTGGGAACGCCTGTCTGAGTCTCCTGAGGGTATGGCAAAGAGCGGGACATCGTCGGGAGGGCTGGAAAAGGCCCGGAAGGCCGCGCGCCGACGCGTCAGCGCGTGGTGGTCGCAGACCTGCACCTTGGGATTCGCCTCATCATGGGGAGCAATTGTTTCAACAGGACCAAAGTCTAATTCCGCTCCTAAAGTTGTCAATAGTGGGTTCAAAGTTCGGTTTTCACCCAAATCTGGGCCTTTTTTATCTGGGTTTGATTTTACAAATTGGCTTTCATGGTTAGGTGAGACATCATGAGAGCAACCCACAGCTGTAATTTGAGCAATTAATGTGGAGGATTTTGGGAGCAATTGATGATTCAAGTTTCGGTTGGCATATGAAATTGGGGCTTTTTGATTCGAAGTAGATTGTCCAAATTGACTTTCATGGATAGGAGGCGCATGAGGAGAGGATGTGGCAGCTGCAATTTGAGCACTCGAAGTGGAGTAATTGGGGAGAATTTCATGGAGAGGCTGAATATGAAGATTTTCGAAATTTGTTGTGATTGTGGGAAATCAGGGAATACCCATGCCAAATTGAGCTGGGGGATTTGAAATAGAGGTAGAAACGCTACTTTGGCTGGGAGGAATTGGATTGGAAGTGCTCGGATTGGTCGTGGTGATGTTTGGGGCCGTTTGGGACGAGTTTTAGGGGTTTTGGGGTCGGTTTCAGCCGTTTCCGGCGGCGGAGAGGGTGGGGCTATGGTGGGGGAGGTCGCCGGTGGCCGAGGAGGTGGTGGGTCATGGCCGAAGGCGGCCGGATTCATCGATTGCGGTGAATTCGCCAATTTTCCTAGAGAGAAGCTAGAGCGGTTAGGGTTGATGATTTGGGATTTAGCCGTTCTTCTCAATTTTGGGGGGCTGAATCTCGAAAATTAGGGTTAAAAATCAATAAGGGATAAACTAAAATTTGGGTTAATAATTTAGGGCTAGACAAGAATTTGGGAAAAGTTGGTTAAAACTAACTTTTCATGTTAAAATTTTTGGATCGCTGCACGTGGGGCTGAGAGGAAACACAGGCACCTGATTTAGACAGGACTAACACCTCCACTCTTATTGCAAGCCAAAGTTCTTTTTTCCTACTGGTCGGAAAGGATGGCTTTAGCACAACAACTCAACTCATTAACATGATGCCTACCCCAGTTCTGAACATGAAAACACCATATGAGCTACTACATCACAAACCACCAGACTACTTCTCATTGAAAATGTTTGGTTGTGCTTGCTTTCCAATGTGTTTTCCTAGGTTGTGCAAGCAATCAAAAAGGTTATAAGTGTTTGAGTTCAAGTGGTAAAATCTACATATGTTTTCAACAAGAATGAGTTCCACTATCACTCATCCTTCCTAAATAGAACCTCCACTCAAAACAGCCCTGATATTATCATCACTTCTTTACCTTACCATCAAATTTCCATTCCTTTGAAAATTCTATAGAAACACCCTTAACTTCTTCTTGTGTTGCCTCTATTCAAGCTTCCCCTACAGCGCAACCAAACTCTATTGTGAGAACTTGCTCTACCTAAAGAAATGGTGAGGGATATAGTAATCAAGTTGATGGACATCGGGTTGATGAAGGTGAAAGCTCTATACAATTAAACACTAATGTTAATCAACAGATGAGTGAAGAAAGTGAGGATACCAATGAGAGGAGCCAGATGAATGATAGAAATGATGAAGATGATAGAGAGGTGCAATAGAACGCAACTTCTTCTTAGGAGGCCAGAACTTTAGCTCTTTTTTATCACATGATTACAAGGTCTAAAGTAGGTATTTACAAACCTAAAGCCTACTTGGCTTATTGTAAGAGCTTAGATAGCGAACCTTTTAATTATAATGAGACTGCTAGTAATGAAAAATGGAGAAAGGCAATGTTAGAAGAATATAATGCACTGATGAAGAATAAGACATCGTCACCAATTCCTCGTTCTAAACACCAAAAGTTGATTGGAAAAAAGTGGGCATACAGACTGAAACTAGACCAGGAAGGCAAAACGCAAAAATACAAGGTAACACTAATTGCCAAGAGGTATCTACAAAAAGCTAGGACAGATTATAGAGAGACTTTTAACCCAATTTTTAAGTCGTCTACACTGAAAGTCATTTTCAATCTTCTTGTTACAAGAGAGTGGCCCATGAAGAAAATAGACATAAATAATGCCTTCTTGGATGGAAAGCTATCTGAGACAGTTTACCTGAGGCAACAAGAGGGATTCATAGATAGTGAGAAGCCTCATTATGTGTGTAAATTAGAAAAGGCACTGTATGGGATTAAACAAGCCCCCAGGGCATAATATGAGGAGCTTAAAAGAGTTTTGTTAAGCTAAAAATTGAAGCAGTCTAAGGATGATAATTCCTTGTTCTTTTTTATGAGTCCCACCTTGTATTTATGGGTAATGACATTAAGCGATCGAGTTCAACAAAAAGCTTGCTATCAAGGATATGGGTGGTTTGTGTCGATTCCTAGGTTTAAAAGCTAAGAGAGATAGTTGTGGATTACATTTGACTCAAAAAAGATACCTAAAAGAGTTGTTACATCGACATCGCTTTCAAAGCCTGAAACCTTGCCCTGCACCCCTAGTTGTAGGAAATCAGTTGTCAAAGCATGAAGAAGTTGAACTTTCCGATCCTAAAATTTATAGGAGTGCCATTGGTGCCCTTCAATACTTGGCACTCACAAGACCCAACATATAGTTCAAAGTACACATGCTGAGCCAGTATCTGTAATGTCCTAGAAAACCCATTGGAAGGCAGTAAAAAGGTCATTTAGGTATCTCAATGGAACACCCAGGCTGGGACTAATTTTCTAGAATACTGACCCTTTTAGGTTTGCAGACTCAGATTGCACCTCTCTTCGATGATAGAAAATAAACAGCTGGTTAATGTATATATCTTGGTGACAATTTAGTAGCTTGGTTGTCAAAGCAACACAATGTAGTCTCTAAGTCAAGTGCCATGTCTAAGTATAAGGTGTTAGCTCAAACAGCATCTGAGATTACTTGGATAGGGTCCCTCTCTAAACAGATTCCAGTTGGAGTACAAAGAATTCGAAGTGACAGTCAAAGTGCTAGTGCAATTGCCTCTAGTCCCATGTTCCATGCTAGAACGAAACATATAGAATTGGATGTACATTTTGTTCGAGATCAAGTATTGGAGAAGAAGTTAGAAATCCACTATAAGCCCACTAGTGATCAAACTGCAGACTTATTGACTAAAGCTCTCCCACATTCCAGATTCTGCTACTTGAGGGAGAGACTTGGAATTACTGATGCATGTTCCAGCTTGCAAGGGGGTGTAAAAATGAAACCGAGTTGAACCAAACACACCCTTACTGAGCCAAATGATAATGCTGCCATTGCAACAAACTTGCTAAGCCTGAGAATACACCAACATAACACCATCACCCTTGTTCTCCATCATGGGTCCAAATCAACGGATACTCCTCTTCTCAAGTAGTTTGTTTAATTTGGAATAAGGTTTTTGTTTGTTAGATAAGTTCCCTTCAATTGTATGTAAACACCATCTCAGTTGAGCAGAATTGTATTGTAAATCATATTCTAATATAAGTAAATCCCAATTTTAAACTTTCCTTAACTCATATTTTATGGTAACCAGCACTCCAAATACATTTTACAAAGTAACTTGGATCCCGGAAGTCAACAGGCAAAAGAAACTTATCTCTAGTAATAAGCAGACCAATATTCTACGAACCTCCAAGTGCCATCTTTCTTGTAATAGAAGGGACTGAGGGGATCGGGCCAACGAATTGTTGATTGGTTGGATGATGCATCCTTACTACTAATGAATTCATCAAACCAAACACGAACCTTTTTTTGCCTTTTTTTCTGTGACTAGCAGAACCTGCTTTGATATTTAAAATATCTTATTTCGAAACACCTCGTTTTATTTATATTTATATATCTTATAAATGTATAACAAGGAGGAAGGAACCAGCAACGAAGACTGGGCTGACAATACTGAGGTACAATAGCCTGCGGCCCTAGTAGTAACTAAAGACTGTTTGATGTAGTAAACTTGCTTAATGTAAATCTAGGAGCATCATAATGCCATTACTTGCGAGCTTCCAACTTCTTCAGCTCTTTGGCATTTTTCTCCTCTTCTCGCTTTTTAGCAGCTTCTGCTCTCTGTTGTCTTATGAGGGCCAGTCGCTCTAAAAGGTTTAAATTCACAATCACTAAATGGGTCAGTCCCGCATTTCACCTTTTGAAAGAAGCAAATGTGTGACGTTTAAAAAAGAAACTTGTAGAGGAGAGTCAAATGCGTTACCTAAATCTTTCTTCGCCTGGTCTGTCTTTCCTTGTTCTTGCAGCCTCATGTACCGCTCATGTGCTTTCTGCTTTTCAATCTCCTCTCTGAAGAAAATGATGGAACAAAGATTAAGTAGTGAACGCCAACAGTACAGAATATTCAGCTTTGAAAAGTGTCGACTCGAAGCAACCAACACATTTGAAGTGGCAACCGCGAAAATCTTTTTTTTTTTTTTTTTTCCGTCAAAGACAAATTTATGTTTCAAACAATTCCTCTAAACCATGCCATGTTACGATGCACTTTTTAATCCATTTTTACTCATTCTTTCTAAATTTGAATTTGATCAAACCAATCACATTCACATATCTTGTAAGACCTATAGTGGGATTTATATGTAGTACACAAATCTCCACAATTCAACTCCACTCATTCTTTGTCCTACTTCACATAAAAAAATCATAAAAAATCCAATCCTAACATGGGCTATATCACTGTTTGACGTTCATGCACATTACATCATAAAATGGAGCAATATTCCTGCAAATGATACTCAAGAATGCATAAACAAAAATATCTACAATAACCAACAAATCGGTGTCGGGCAAAAAACGCTGGTCAGCTCTAAGAAGAGCAACACACTACTGCAAGGTAAAATGCAAATAGAAGCTTGCAAGAAAGAGTTGTTACATCTTACAAAAATATAAACCTTGACATAAAGAAGGCTGGATGAGGGTAAGCAGCTGTAAATAATATAAACTTGTGGGGCAAACATTCAAAAAATACTTTTTCAGTCATTTCCAATCACATCCAATGCCAAGCAATAAGTATGAAACAGACAAACCTTTCACGCCTCGACAGCTCGTTTGTTTTCTCCATCTGTCAAAAACATACGCCATTCAATAGACGGAAAAAGATGAATAAATAAACTGCAAGCTAGTAAGAAATAATTCATGTATCTTACATCGATATCTCGTGCTTTCAAGTTCTTCGGCTTTGCCAAATTTGGATTTTCAACCTGGATGACACCCTGTGTGCCTTTCTTCTTCTGCACTCAGGATTAACAGAAAAAAGTGTACCCAGATGTGTCAGAAGCACTACAAAGAAAATTGATTTATGAAATAGAAAAAATGCAGAGGATGAACTTGAGCAATATTTTACTAACTTCGGATAAAGATTCATCATCAGACTCTTCTTCTGATTCTTCTTCAGATCTCTCCTCTTCTTCCAGCTCAGCTTCTTCCTGATAATACATGGTGGTATAAATTAAAGGCAATGGAAAATGACGTGAATGATGTGGCTGCAATCAGTGGCCAATATGGTGACAAACATAAGGTTCACCAATATCCATCACAGTTACAGAAATTAACTAATGAAGTTTTATAGCGTGCAGACTAGACATCGGGAAACAAATAGGGCCACTTTCAAAAATAAATTTTCAGAAAATTATAATATATCAATAGATGCAGCATGGTAATTTAAAACGTCGACATTAAACAATGGCATGTCGACATTAAACAATAGTACACGAAAGGATTCCAGGTGCAAAATTGAAGGAAAAAAGTTACCTTCCTAAAGGTTCGAGGACGAGAAGCAGAGGTACCAGCAACTGAATTATCCACGAAAAGGAAATTTTTAGTCGAGGAGAAAGTAAAACACATTAATTCCAAGCCAAACAGTAAAACTAAACAAGCCCTCCCCTTCAACCCTCTTTCAACCACCAGTGGTGGTACAAATCACCTTAACCTCTTTTTTTTTTTGGGGGGGCAGGCGGGGTTGTGTTAATGGCCATTCTACTTTTTGGGATAACAAGGCATTATCTAAAATAAATCAAAGTCAATTTAAAATCTTGATACATTGGTAATTTAAGGAAATTAGGAAAAGAAGTATCAAATATTAAGGTTTATTTTCTTCAATAGGAAAGCAGAAAGAATATTCCTTAACAACACAAGCTAATCTAATTGTGCTTAAATAGCCATTTTAATCAACAAATAGTTTATATAAGCCAAATATCAAAATTAGTTCACACTAAAAATAAGAACTCAAAAATTCTCAAGGAAAAGTAACATAAGAGTTTAGTTAACACGTTAAAATGTATCCAATTGCATGTAACTTTGAGCTAGGGCCAGCAGTCACAGTTCATTTTCCATGAGAAAGGTTACAAATTCCAAACTGCAACGGACAGCTAGTTAACTTTTAGATAAACATTGCTTCTCTTGTAGTTTTTCAACTTCAGCATATTTAAACTTCACATTTCTTTTTTCTTTTTACATGAAAATATTTTCCTCCATTCTTAAAAATCATGTTTATGAGATTTCAGTTGACCTCCACCTTTCTGTAATTCCATTATCATTTGAAAAATATCAACAGACCAAATTTGATTTAATCAATTAATTTAGAGTTAATTATCTCCCTGGGATTTCTTTTCACCACACTAGCACGGCAACAGTCCAAGTTTGCTTACAATTGTCATTATATGCACTGGTTGGATAACTATCTGAACTTTGAACCAAGCTCGGCTCACAATTGCAACAATAAAATTAAACCCAAGGGGAATATTTCCAATCTAAACTTTAATGCGTGGATCATACGCTGAGACCAGAGGAAGGAGAAAATTTTAAAAACACGAGAAACTTCCATGGACATAAATAAAACAATCTCAATCTGCAAAATTTAAGCAAAATTCAATATTGAAGAACCAAAATCCCCCAAAAATTCATATGCCTACACTCACTCAAAAAGATCCTAATTCAATTCAATCTCGAAACGTACCAGGAAAGTGGGAAACAGCTAGGTATCTACACATATGAGTATATGCCGACAATTATAAACAGAAACAAGAAATGAAACATACTCATCTGCTCAGGAGTAGAGAACTGGCGACGGCCAGTGGGCTTTCCCTTGAACTTTCCTCTTCCCATTTCAGTGAGAAAAATTGCCGATTTCAAGAAGGTAGAAGATTACCCAAAAAAAAAAATAAAAATCAATCCTATTTGAGCTCCTTTATCTTTCAGAAAAGGGACACCCTAATGAGAAAATGAAAATAACTGAAACGAGTGCGTGTATCAGCGTCAAATGTAAGGAGAGCGAATCCTTTTTCGAGTGCTCCGTGATGTTGTTATAAAATAGAAATATAAAATATTATATGATAATTAATGTAAAGTATTTAAGTTTGCACTCCATCGTTTCTAAAAGGCGCCGCTTGTGCCGCCAGCCGCTTGCGCTGGCGCTGACTAAAACGCCGCCTACGAAAGCGCTTGAAACGACTGGTCAACTTAAATGACCGCCATGCTGCATTCATTATAACGACGCTGCTCATTTTAGTTGTTACAATATTTCTTAAATTTAATCTAAAAATATTAGCTTACAAGATCACATCTCTTTTTCAGACTTCGATATATTATTTTTTATTAACTATCAAAATATTAATTTGGATGAAGATGATATTTAATTGAATTTCGGTAATTCCTAATTTCGAACATTCAATATTCATGTTTTATTTTAGTTGAATTGGTCATGTTTGTATTTTTCTTTTTATTTTTTGTTAAAGTCAACTATCTCCTTATGTTCATTTCAAATTCAATTGCACGCGATTGTTACTAAATAGAAAATAGTAAGCAATATTTTAGTTTTGAATATTTTAAGGACTATGTTTTTATTGGAAAAATTTTAGAAAATATGTAATAGTTAATGTATGTTGATTTGTGTATGAAATTTTGTAAATATACATTTTTATACTTATTTATCACTCTAGAATAAAAAAAAAAAATTGAAAACGCCTTTTGACGCCTAGGCCTCGCCTAGGCACGCCTAGGCCTCGCCTAGGCACGCCTAGGCCTCCAAGGCTTGAGGCTCGGCCTTGCCACCTCGTCACGCCTCACGCCTTTTAGAACCTTGGGTACCTCACATTAGAAATAAAAATATTATTGAATAAAATTGTATAGCAATCAAACTAAAACAATTATAACATAAAATATATTAAATGGAAATACAAATGAATAGGTAGAGTTGTTATGAATATTTTATAACAAATGAGGCACTCGAGGGAATAAATATTATTATTCTATTGATGTGAATGACTATTATGCCCCTGATGAAATTATGTAATTACGATTGTACCATTCGAAATTTTCCTATAAATAGAGTTTCAGTTATTAATGAAATTCATTCTTGTGAATTCCTTAGAATTCATTCTCTCTAAACTCTCTCTATTATTTCTATACTTTTATAACACGTTATCAGCACGAGTCTCTAACCCTTTGAGTAATATGAAAGAAGTATGCTCTACAGTTGCATCTTATAGATGATCTTCTGTATCAGAAACTGGATTATTACAATTTGAAATACTCAATTTTCTATAAAATCTCTCTCTGTCTCATTCTCTCTCTAAAGCAGACAAGCACACCACAGCCTCCGTTATAAAATACCTACTCCTACAGAGCAGTCACAATACCAATGTCAATTAGGGGAATTTTCCAAGCCAAACACGACGAATACTAGTTTCAAAAATTAAGTGACAAAATGGAAGCAAAAGGACGGAGAGGTATATATTATATATATTATATTATTATTTTATAATATAATAATATATTAAACTATAACATTCGTTTTATCGAGATATAAGGAGCATATTTTATCAAAATCAAATTTTCTCGACTCCATTATACTCGATTTAACGAGATCTTCGATTTGACACCAATATTGATAAGGTAAACTTTCAAAATTTACAAATCAAGACTCAACTTTTGAAAAAGTTACAAAAGGGTCCTTGAACTTGTGAATATTTACGTATTAGTGCTTATAATGTCAAAACTTTATAAAGAGACATGTGCAAATACACGCACTTGTTAGCAAGATCGCCACAAGAACCGGTAGCGTTGGCGAAATGAGTATGTATTAATGTTTTATAAAGAAATATGTGTAGCGCCACGCACTGCTTAGGCGCATCGCCAAGAATCGGTAGCGGTTGGCAACAGCAGATATTTCGATTTACGGCCGTTTACTTTGACGATAATTATATTTTGAAGAAATAGTTAGAACAAATTTTCTTCTATAGATATTTAATTCTTGCACTTTATTTATTGCAATTTAAATACTGCAATACCTCCTACCTGATGATGGGTTCAACCATCACTAAACGTAAGATTTTATATATTTATGCATTTTATATGCTAAGTGAAGAGTAATACCTTCTACTAAGCAGAATCTACTCCTGAAGAAGTAGTTAAATGTTATGCAATTTAATTCTCGCGATTTAAATTCCGTAAATTTATATTTATTACAATAATTCCCATAAGGTAGGTTCGACCACCTATTGGAGGAAATTTAATTTCTGCAATTTAAATTTACGCTCTTTAAATTTCTCGTGATATATTTCAATGTGGTGAGTTATATTACACGATTGGTATGAATATTTTCAATGTGGTGGGATATACCACACGTTTAGAATACTTATTACAAATATGGTTGGATTAAACCCCACAATTGGATAACTGATTTATATATATTCGATATGAATATTCTATTGACATTAAAAAAGGGATTTGAGCAAGTGATGCCAGAATTTACCGTTGTATGTATTGATGAAACGAAATTGCTCAAAGAATCCCATTGTGATAAAAGAGAAAGAAAATATACCATGGTGAAAAATCTCATTATGAGATTAGTATATTGTGATATGATGAGAAATGCTCTTAAAGAAGCATTTAATAAAGGAATATTCACTTTCCACGTCTATTGAATATTGATGGAGAAAATTGAGTAAGTGATACCTGAAGTTACCGTTGGATAAATAAAATGCTCAATAGATCCCATGTTGATAAATCAAAGAAAATATATCGCATGGAGAGATTATATGAAGTAATCTCATCGATAATATGAGATTGTATTAATATGAGTAGGAGTGGGCATAAAAACCGGAACCGGACGGGTAGAACCGGAACCGAAAGAACCGGAACCGAACGGTTCTTTAAAAAAAAATTAGGAACCGGAACCGAACCGGAACCGAAATGAAAAGATTGAAAAGCGAACGAGTCCTTTCTAAAAACCGGAACCGGAACCGGAATTGAAAAAATATAGCACTATTTTTTCCTGTTGCTGCTGCTGCTTATGAGCAAAGAAATGCCGCCGTTGCCGGCCAGAATTCTAAGCAAAGAAGAAGAAAGAAATTTAACTAAGCAGCAGATTTTTTTGTTACATTTTTTTTTTGGGTTACATTTATGTTCGAATTAAAATTTTTATTTTTTTCTAGTATTTTTCGAGTAATAAAAAATGTATCATAAAATAACTGGAACCGGAAGGAACCGGAACCGGACGGGTACTTCATTTGAAAAGAACCGAACGGTTCCAATTTTCAAGGAACAGGAATTTACTGTTCGGTTCCGGGTAATGAACTACCCGAAACCGAACCCGAAACGCCCACCCCTAAATATGAGAATAAAATGCTCTTGAAGAAGTATAATCAATAGATTTCTGTATTTGAATAAAGCCAATATGATATTATTATTATTACTCCAGAAGAAGTACAAAACAGCCGAAGTGGAACATATTGAGAATATCAAAGATGGCAATAAACACTCGAAAATATAGAAATGCGAAAAGAAAATACATATTGAACCCATAAATGAGGGATGCGTCTCCAGAGTATAAATACTCCGTAACTCTGCCACCCCGAACATTCGGGTTCATAATGAAAGATCCAAAGGATCTCTTTTTCGCTTGACACCGATGGTCTGTGACCGATGGGTTTTAGCTTCCACAGATTTTTGAACATATGATTGAATCTTGATGAGTAGATCAAAGAATCGTATTAGCATAAACAAGTATATTTCTCGCTGAACGAGAAATAAATTTATGTTCTACGCCCTGATCTAGAAATGCTAGCAAACCATCAAAGAAATAATTAATATTCAACAAACCTATGGGTTTGTTATGAAAGTTCCACTGTGCAAATGACGCTATATTGAATATTTCCTCCCAGTGTTATAGCGCTGGAAGAATAATAAAAGCATCACTATTGCTCATCATGTACATCGATGTCGTGGATGGATTGTGTTTGTAGCATCAATCCAAATTGGACTAATGACATTTCTAACTCCAATTCGACATCGCTTCCAATTCGATGAAAAGGTATTACACTTGACACTCTTATCCCCATGATTGTGCGCCATCATAAGACTCCTTAATAGTTTGTTATTAGTCCCTCCATATAGTATATTGATATTTTGTTTTCCTAACTCCCTTACAAGTTGGTATGCCATATCCACATATTGGATATGACCTACTAGTCCTGGAGCCACCAAGAACACATATGGTTTTAATCATGAGGTAAAGGTGACTTGTATGAGATGATTCTAAAATCTCCATATCCATCTCTACTCCTATCTCTCTTTTGCACTATACTTTTAATGTATGAACATGAGAGATATATGAATCCTCTATTTAAAGAAAAATTTTCAAACCAATAATTGATTGTACTATTTACTTTTTGACAAATATGAAAGAGAAAAAAGAGTAAAAATTTTAGTGAAATGACATATACTGTTGGTGATTGAAAAATAATATATATATACATATATATATCTTAAAAATTAAAAAACAATATTTACAATTACAAGAAAAACATTGATCTTCATTATTACACCGAACTTCCTTATATTAATATGAGAAAATTATTATACTAAGTTTTTCTACTAAATTTACAAAATGTGATCTTCTAAAGTAAGTTTTTAAGACTATAACGTGATTGTTCATCTTTGAATTTGGCCCATAAGGCCATCAATTCACCTTGTACATGTCCACTAGGATGTGTCTCAAGAGCCTGTTGAATATCATCCAAAGGCTCTTTACTCAATCCATCCTTAATGAATGCTATTTTATCTTCTCGGCTTACGGACAAATACCCCATGCATTTACATCGAGTATCACATGTCCACCGAGCACACTTGTAGCATCCTCCTAATCTTTTTGCTCTCTGTTTCTTTGAAAAACTACTTTTACCCATATCATGCATGTATTTAGAAGGAATCGAAACCTCACCAGATAATCGAACCTTTGCTTCAATCAACCATCGGATATCTTGTGGGATACCCTTATTCATTAGCATCCTCAACCTTTCAAGCCTACTTCGATAAATCCTTTTTAGGATTTTGATCGGTAGTGATGGATAGTATTTTCGAAGATTTGAGAGCAAATTATCCATTATTATATATGGACCATTATTATGGTGAATACTGTAAGTGCCCGGATAATTTATAAACGCGTATGAGGTAAGGCTCTGCGTTGGAACAAGATTTAAACATGAAGCGTATGTGCTAAGATTCCACGCTGAACAAGGATGTGTAATAATGCTACCGAAACATGATGGAATATGTCATGAGCTATACATATGATGAAAGTAATAAATCATGTTGAGCACTATATAGATACTAGTGAAATGGATATAAGAATTCACTGAACTAAAATTTCAATAATACTGCTTGCAGAAGCCTGACCGACCATCCCGTTTAAATAATTATTGAAATCAATATTTCAAGTGAAGAATTAAAAGAATTCTTCAATGATTGTTCTCGATAAATGATGAAATCATTACTAGCCAATATTGGGAATAAATCCCAAATATATCCGAATAAAGGATGAGAAATATGGGCCCACTCATCCTCCATGTGGACTACTAGATATTATGATATGGATCCACTAGATAGTCACATGTGTATATGATTCGTAATTTGAAATTTCTTAAATATTTGCTCACTGTATGAGCATGATTTCCAGATTTAATGATAAAGCTAGTAAATATATATCCCAATACTTGAATAAATCCCTGAAGGATTGAGTATGCGCATACAAGTGGGATATTATGTAGCAAAATATTTAAAGTCCTCCAATAAATTACCAATATCGAGAATAGAATGCAAACTATATAAATTCTCATATTAAAATTTGAATGATGAGAACATATATGAGTTTTAGTGTTCTAAATTTTCTTAGCATGAGGGGGAGTATTAAAGGTTGAAAATGATATGTGAAAAACATTATACTATATCCTCACAATTAAAATATGAACTTGAAGTTCAAGGATGCATGAAAGATTATGAACAATCGCATATATCAGGTAGGATGCTTTGATAAGTTAATATTGTTAGAAATGTTGATATTATAAGAGTTCCTCAATCATATATATCAAAGCAAATTGTAAAAGATGGTCTTAATAACGGAGGCATATACTCTTGAAGAGTATATAGACATAACTATATTGTGTAATCCTACAAGAGGATTGATAATGAGATATCTCGATAAGTTATGTCGATATGGGGAAAGAAATAAGATTGAAAGTGTCGACACAATATGAATAGATAGCGTTACATACTATCAATAATAGTGAGGATATTAAAATCCATCGAAAATGCCAATGTTGAAATATATGCCCTTATGATTAAAGTGTTCATACACGGGTTTAATAAGAAATGAGAATGAAACTCTTGAAGAGGTTTCAAATGTATTATTGTATCAGTGCATGCAACGGCTCAAAATATCTACATTGATATTGTTGAGAAATTCATATGTCGTACTCTTTTCTTTGATTGATGTTTTTGTCCCAAAAGGGTTTTTCTCAAACAAGGTTTTTAATGAGACAAATCTCAATAATATGAAATCTCCGTAAGAGATTTAGGTATATATCTCGATATATTGAGAAAATGAGATCAAGTCAAGCTGATTGCATATATGCAATCAATATAACATGATATTGTATAACATCTAAAATTTCATTCACGTGGAGATGAATGAAGAGTATCAACCAATGTATATGATACTCATACAAATCTATGAAAGATTTTGAAATGCTTGCAGCATACTTGTATAAAATACGCGTTGCACTCTTTTTCCCTTGACTGAGGTTTTATCCCATTAGGTTTTCCTAGCAAGGCTTTTAATGAGGCAACATTAAAGGCGTATTCACATGAATAATGTACTCTTTTTCCTTCATTAGGATTTTTCCCACTGGGTTTTTCCTAATAAGGTTTTTAACGAGGCATATTCATGGTGTATTGAGGACAACAAGAGAAATCGACACAGTGTATCTATTGGATCAAGTTATAATAGAAATAATGCTTTAGATCCAAACAATGATGATATTGAAATCCTTTACCAGAAGTAAGGATATCCGTCCTCAAGATATGAAATCAGATGGAGTAGCTGTACTCTTTTTCCTTCGATCAAGTTTTTTTCCACTGGGTTTTCTTGACAAGGTTTTAACGAGGCAGCACGTGAATACTCCTATACCACTGATAGACATCAGGGGGAGCAATGTTTTGATGAAGCAGTATATAACCACTCCAAGCTATCCTACAATCAATTTGGAAGTTTTTCCATTGGATTTTTCTCCAAACAAGTTTAGAAGACAATTTCACAAATAGTCATTCAAGGGGGAGTGTTATGAATATTTTATAACAAATGAGGCACTCGAGGGAATAAATATTATTATTCTATTGATGTGAATGACTATTATGCCCCTGATGAAATTATGTAATTACGATTGTACCATTCGAAATTTTCCTATAAATAGGGCTTCAGTTATTAATGAAATTCATTCCTGTGAATTCCTTAGAATTCATTCTCTCTAAACTCTCTCTATTATTTCTATACTTTTATAACAAGAGTAATATTTTCATGACAATTTATCATCGATTTTCTAAAGCTTCGCCATAGGTCTGGCTCAATTGTTGCGTGGATATGTGTGCACTACAAAAGGTCCAAAAACATAATAAAATTTACTAATTGACTCAGTCAACTCAAGGGCAAAAAAGGGAGGGAAAAGTTAAAGATACTGACACCTTGATATTGTAAAATCATATCTGCGGAATGCATTTGATGCAGTTCGTACCTTTGAGCAACAATCTAAAGATGAATAACATGTACCGATATACCTTTATTCTTGGGGATATCACCAAGAATCTCCGCGATGAGCATCCAAACGAAGAAGAAGCAGAAAGACAGGTTCAAAATCATTTCAAGAAATAGATTATTAAAAAATAAAAATAAAAAGCTAAACTGCAATATAAACAATACAAATAGAGGATAAGCAAGTTATAATTTCGATGCAAATTTGAACTCCTCCAAACAAAATTTGAATAGCAGTGTAAGCAATACAAATTTGAACCACTTCATAATAAATTGACAAATGCAGTTCAAATGTAAAATAGATGATAATTGATGGAAAAAAAGAATAATAAAAACAGAGAGCAACTCAGCCAGCGATGGCAACAGAAATGGAGTAGTATTGAAAATTCACTGACTTCAGCCAAGAAATACAAATGAAAACACAGCGGCAATGATATGACCAAATAAAGTATTTATCATATATCTTTTACGAGCGAGCAACATTTTTAATTGATAGTAATTAAAAATGAATACCAATAAAAAATTAAGGAAGGGAGACAAAGCTACCTGTTTGCAACGTACGATATCTGGATATGCTTTCTACTAAATCAGCAGTATATTACAGAAACAAAAAAAAAAGAAAAAATAAAAACAAAATCAAACGAAATTCGAGGAAATAATAGCAAATAATGGAATTCACCAGACAAATGAATGAATACCTCACAAAGTGTGTTGTGCGATGAAAGCTCTAAGTAGCCAAACATTAATATTTATATGGATCGTTCAATGCATACAATAGTAAGAGAAGAATCCCATCGACAGTAGAATTATAATGATGGAATGAAAATCTTAATTCCATAATTACATCGGAACCGATCAATACATACAATAGTATGAGAACAATTCTATTGTAAATAGAATTAAAATGATGGAATGAAAATCTCAATTCCATAAATATTTATGATTGAATCATTTTTTTTTTATCAAAGCACCAACTAGACTCGTACGTCTGTTTTACGCGTCCGCAGAGCCTAGCTGGTGGGAGTTTAGAATCTCCCTACCATTTATGATAAATAGAAATAATGAAAAATACAAGGAATGAGAGGGACATAGACTTGACCTCCAGGAAATGAAATACAGTGAGTATACGAAAAGCAATAAATGAGGAGATACTATCTCCATAACAGGCATGTACGAGAAAACACTAATGATAAATAAGGAGGTACTACCTCCGTGTACAAAAAGAATAACAAATGAAAGAATAAGTGACAATAAAAAATCACTAGAGTCCCTGAACAGAGGGGAAACCATAGTGATCCATCGATAGAAGAGCTCGAGATAGAGTAGGCATCTGGTGAGCCTCATACTTAGTGTAGTGCTGCTGCAATAAGCCCTCCGAAGCAAGCGCGTCGGCAACCTTGTTGCCTTCCCGAAAAATGTGAGAGACAACCTCCCTATCCGTCCGGAGAAGCTATCGAATACGCCGTAGAAGATCCTGAAGATACCACAGACCACCTCCCCGAACAATGCACTTAATAGCAATTTGGGAATTTGCCTCAACCCAAAGTGCGTTGAGGCCAAGAGAATGGGTTAACAACAGTCCATCCAAAACGACAAGGAGCTCGTCCTCCAAAATAGCATAATCACCATAGAAAGACGAGAAAGCCCAAACACAGTGTCCAAGATGGTTGCGAATGACCCCACCCCTACTAGCTCGACCATCCACTACACAGTCATCTGTGTTCACCTTATGGGAACCCATAAACAGCCTACGACAAAACACTAGCACAGGAAGGGGGGAGGGGGAACAGCAATAGAAACACCACACCTGAAAGCGAGATCAACATCTCCCTGCCACTGATGTAAGATAAAACCCCAGCGACATGCAACAGGGAGATAGTCCGATAGACTCGCCAAATAACCCGCCTAGCATCAACGGGGATGCCCTGGTGCTTCGCATCATTATGCCCCATCCACAGATGCTAAAAAATGAAAATAGGCATGATGATGTGAATGTGACCCCACCTGACAAGCTGCTCTTAATAGTGCCAACGCTGAGCACGGCGTCAGATACTATCAGAACTAAGAGCGGGAATATGAAAAATAGAGGGAAAATGCTACCAAACTCGAGACGCAACCCTACTGCTAGCAAAAACATGCTGAAGCGTCTCCTCATCGGAGCAACACTGGCAACATGAAGGCATCTGCACATGAATCCGCTGCCTAAGCACATAGTGAATTGGCGCGAGGCTCTGCAATAGCCTCCAATGAAAGAACAACACCATCACAGGTATAGCAGGGCACACAAGTCCTGAAACGTCGGCCATCAACACGCTTCCATATCAACTCCCAGGTAGAATGAGCAGTAAAGCAGCCATTAGAGGTATCACTTCACATCAACCTATCGGGGGACCCAATAGCCAACGGAATCAAAGAAATCCAAAGAGCACAGTTAGGAGGCACCATTTGCAGTAATTGGCCGAAGTCCCAACCCGTATCGTCAAAGAAATCATGCACCCTGGCTGATGAGGGAGCATAAGCCAGCAACAGATCAATAAGCTGAGTATCCCCCATCCCGAGCTAGAAAAAAAATTAGGGCTAGGAGGATTTCTAGTTAGAACATGAATTAGGGATGCAATGATTATACGAAAAACTTAAGAAATCTAATTAGCGGCAATTTGGCTGTGGTTTCCCAGCGATTTGAGATTTGAACTGGATAAACCAAAATCAAAATTGAAGATCTGACTTATGCGGGATTCATTCCCCTTTTTTTCCTTTTTTAAACACAGTGGAAGTAGCTGGCTTCTCCCTTTTTCCGAGATTCTTATTGGCTGTGGTAGTTTGAGTGGGAAAAGAATTAAAAATGATGAAAAATACTTTTGGTAACATGTGTTTTCTATATTATAGATTTAATCAAATCCCAAAAAAATGAGGAATGGAGGGAAATGCCAGTAAAAAATTAATTATTTAATTAAGAGAAAGAAAAAGAAAGAGTTGGAAAACATTCTCATATCTTTTTATATATAAAAATTCTTCCACTAGTCTGTATAAAAACATATAGTTTCTAACCCAAAATGTGAATTTATTTATTTTAATTTTTGGATCGACGTATGAGGAAAGAAAAAAGTACCATATATAAATAAGGCACTATACAGATTTCCGTGTGTTTTCGAAATGATAAATAAAAATTGAATCCCAAATTAAATGTCAATTCATTTTTATCATACTTATAGTATACGAAATTATTTATATTGTAATGTCTATATATATATATATATATATATATATATATATATATATATATATAAAGAATCTAAACTAAGATAATTTTGAAAATTGAAAAGAGATCTCAAATAAGAATACTCAATAGATGCATGGAATGTCGTGTCATATTGCCATGTATATGAGACATAAGAATTTATATAAGAATACCATCTTATAAGAGTTTTGGATATAATGTAATATTATAAAATTTATTATTACGGAATTTTTTTGGATATATAATAGTAATATTTTTAGATTCAAACTTTATAGTAACAGAGTTGGCAATAGATAAGTGAGAATGAATTGTTTGTTACACATTTTAATTTTTCCATTTGAATTTAAGATTTGCAGATGAATTTTCAATTTAATTTCAAATGACCTTTAAAAGCTTTAGATTTAAATTACTTTGGTTTTCGTGTTTTGACTCTTGATTTAAATGTGATTGGAGAGATTCAATTGAAGGATAGTATTTAAACACAGAGAGAGAGAGAGAGAGAGAGAAGACTGAGAAACACATCGACTAAGATTTTGAAGATCTTAATGGTGTGTTGTCTTTGCTCTTTTCAGGCTGTTTTCTATTTTCTATTTTTGAAAATGTTGAAAATGCATTCTATTCATTATTTTTGAAAATATGTGTTCAAATACATTTTCAAGATTTGTATAGAAAACTCAAAAACATCTTTTTAATTTTTTTTGGCATTTTCTATTTAATATCGCAAACAAGGAAAATGCATTTTTGGATTTTAAACATTATATTTATTACATTTGAGTCACAAATTTTTATTTTTGTACATTTTAGTCCTAGCCACAAATGACCACCACCACCGGCAAAAAGTCAAAATACCAGATCTGATGGTCAAACCACCAGATTTGGTGGTTTGGCCACAAAACAAGGTGGTCCAACCATCATTAATGGTGGTTCGAAGCACCTCAGAGGTGGTCGCAAACCACTAGCAGATGGTTCGCAACCACTTGCTGGTGGTGCGAACCGCCATTTTCATGTTGGTTCGCACCACCCTCAGTCGCCGCCGACTGTAAGAGGGGGGAGAGAGAGTTTGGGTGGTGGGGTTGGGTGGGTGATGAAGAGGGGGACTTTTTTGTTAAGTTGAAAAGTTTAGGAATCTTTTTGTAATTTTTAATACACTAATTATTATATTTCTAAAAGTATAAACCAAACACTTTTCTATTTTCTCTTTTCAAAAATAATTTTTCAAAACAATAAACCACATGCAATTTCAATTTTTTCAAAACACCAATGGAAAACAGAAAGCACCAAAATATTTTTGATAATGAAAACAGAAAATATAAAACAAACAGAACGTCCCCTAAGCTTTGCTTCACCTTTTCGTTGGGGCTTTTGTGTTACCTTTGTGTCTTTTACAACCCGCTTTCTTTGTATTTTATTATAATTTAATTTTTAATTGTGATAAGTAAAAATTTTATTTTAATTTTAAAAAACAAAAAATAAAAAGTTTCATTTTCGAAGGGACTAATAATATTATTTTATACAGTAATAATAATAATTTAATTTTTTTGTATTAAAAGCTATATTATTTAGAGTAATACAGATAATATTATGTTTATCAGAATTAATTACACAAAGTGTAACCTTTGAATGTTGTTGGTTGAAAGGTTACATGTGATCTATATAAATTTATGCGAAATAATAATAGCACTGTTTAAAGTAAAAAGGATTTTAGTATTACATCAAAAAAATTATTCTTCAAGGCACATTCATATTTTATATTTATTTTCCAAAGTAATATATACATGGAAATTTCATGTTCCTTAGATTAGTTGGAATCTATGATTGATAAAAGCAACACACTACATTAACAGCAAAAAAAACCAAAAATATTCAATTTAGTAAAAATATATTAAAATATAGGGAAATTGACGCATTTGGTCCAAAAAAAATGTCTGAATATGCATTTGGTCTGTTTTAAAAAAAGATAGCACATTTAGTCCAAAACAATTTTACACATTTGGTCCATTTGGATGGAATCCATCCACTAAATCGTTAGTTAAAGTCAACTTTTGAAAAATCGGATGCCCCTTTTTTCCATTTAACTTGAGATAAATTGCACAAAAGGTCCTACCATTTAAATATTATTACAATCAACTCCCAAAATTTGAAAAATATATACTTTAGTCCCAAATTTGATTCCTCAGCCCCAAATTTAGTTAACGGTAGAATTTTACATTTTATTTTTCCTATACGTGCTTATTTGGCCGGTAATTAATTTTATCGAATTAATTTGATACTGATTAAATACTATCAAATAAAAAAAGAGTACTATGAATTAAAAATAAATAAAAATATACCGAATACAAAGAATTAATAAAAAATATAAAAATCCACCCAACCCCTGGCCCACCCCCAAAAACACCACCCCCCAAAAAATAAAAATTTTATTCGGTATATTTTTTACAGTTATATATTCATAAAATTTTATTTATGTACAATAGTTATACTTATTATTAATAATTGCTACTTAAAATAAAAATGTTAGTGTATCTAATGCTAAAAAAAATTTTTGAAAGAGCACTGACAGTGGTGGTGATTTCGAGGAGTGGGTTTTTTATTTTTGATTTTTTGATTTTATTTTTTATAATTAATTCTTTGTATTCAGTATATTTTTTGGAGTAATATATTCCTAAGAAAATTTTATATAGATACAATAATTATATTTACTATTAACTATTGGTTAAAATCACAATATGCAACTCTCTAATGCTAAAGAAAATTTTCGAAAGTTGTAATATTATATTAATATTAACAAATGCTACTACATTGAAAATTTTTGATAAAAACTATTTACTCACTGTCAAAAAAATTCAATAAAATTAATTACGGATAAAATAAGCACCCATAGAAAAAATAAAGTATACAATTGTAAAATTTAACTAAATTTGGAACTAAAGTATATATTTTTCAAACTTTGGGACTTGATTGCAATAATATCTAAAGGTTATGATCTTTTTTGTAATTTATCTTAAGTCAAATGGATCAAACGCCCACCCAAATTTTCAAACGTTAACTTTGATTAACGGTTTAACTAGCGGATTCTATCTAAATGGACCAAACACGCGCCAAATATTTTTTTGGAACAAATGCTTTGGAACAAATGCTCTACCTTTTTTTTTTAAAACGGACCAAATGGCACTCAAACAAGTTTTTTTGGACCAAGTGCATCAATTTCTTTAAAATAAATTTTTTTTGCGCAATTTTTAATTATAAAAATAGGTATTTTATGTTTAAATCTTTTACATGAGTTCATATATGTATATATCAATGTTTAACGTACAAGATACGAATAATTTTTTCAAATAGATATGTATATGTTATAATCATAGTATTGAAAAATTATTCAGAGTTTAAATTAATGTTCACAAAAAACTTAAGTTTTTATTTGTGCATTAAGTAATAGTATATAATTAGTTAGGGCTGAACAACCAAACCGTAAAACCGCAAATCTGAACCGAAACTGCTTTTTCGAATCCGTGGTTTGGATCCATGTGGATCCGGTCAACGATTTGGTTTTGAACCAATCAACCACTGAAAAGTGGTTTGGTTTAGGTTTGAAAATTGCTAAACCGTTTCAAACCGCTAAACCGCAAAAAAAAAAAAATAATAAAAAAAAATCGACCAAATTACACTAAAAGTCGACAATTATACAATATACATTTCATTTTACATTTTAAATATATACACTTAGCCACTTACAGTTCATATACAACTGTCCATTAATCCAAATCCCAATTACTTAAAAAAAATTCGAACGTGTCGACGGAAAGGCTAAGAGCAAGCCACGTCGGTGCAATAAAAAGGAGAAGAACCGATTGCAATAATTAACAACGAAGGAGAAACATCGGGACCAATCTGCAATTTTCGGAAATCTTCCCCCCAAATTGAACCGGATGCCCTAACTCCAATCAAAACTCACGCTTGCAGCCTTGCACTCTCCTCTCTGGCCGAATTCGGCTCCTCCACCGGCGTCCACCACCGTGGTCCTTCGTCTCGTCAGCAACCGCTTCGTTCACTCTCACGCACGATCGAAGTTCCACGAATTCTTAGGTACAACGTTCGAACCTACAAAGCTCTTCAAGAATTTCAATTTTTAAACTTTTCTTGATCTTACAGAGTGCTTGTTCGAGTTTCTCCATTTGGTTGCTCTTCAAGATGATGGACACAATATACCAGTTGTCATGCTTGATTTTGTTCAGATCAAGTTCACCGTTTTGTCGTTCATTTTCAGTTGAAAATGCTTGGTTTTTTTTCGCATCTCCAAGGATGTTTTTCGCTTTTGTAAATTGCAGTTGGGCATGTATAGCAAGATAGGTATATACCAAAAGTTAATATTAATCGCTTTAATCTCTTTCTCTGTCACCTAAATGTTGAAAATCATCTCTTTCTTCACACATTCGCTGAATAATTTGTCAGTAAATTGAAAACTATAAGTCTAGAAACCTCAATGATCGTTGTCAAGATTTGTGAATGAATCTTTGACATACTACTTTGGTGGAAATTAAATGCAAGTAGGTATAAGATTGTATCTCAAATTGCGAAGATATGGTAGTAGCAATTCAAATATCCACGCTGCCTCCGAGTCGGCATTCTTTACTAGTGGTCGGATTCTTGATTCATTTAGGAGTTCGTTGAGAGCAAAAATGGTTGAAGCGGTGATTTGCTCTAAAAATTGGTTGCATAGTAGCAAGGAGCCTATAGTGATTCACCAATACTTGGATGAAGTAGAGGCATTAGATGACTCCGAGAAAGCTATAGAAGGTATTATAATATTTGGTTTGCTACTCATTTTTTTATTGATGATTAGTTTATATCATTTAATTACAATTAATGGATAAATTTATAATATTTTTATGTTTGTGCAGATAATGAATCATGTATTACAACTGAAGATGTAAGGCCGATTGACATTGATTGAGTCATTGAGATGTTATTTTGTACTAATGTAATTGAACTTTGGTTAAGTGTATTTTGATATGTAGTCTATTCCTGAAAAATTTTTGACCAACATTGATTTTGATGTCTACATGTTATGGTGAAATTTTAGACTAATATTGTAGAATTTTTGTTGTAATATATATTTAGTTTTACATTTCTTGACTTTTATTTATATTGATGCATATGTTATATCGATAAATTTTAGATTAATATTTATTTTAAATTGGAATAGTATTTGCTTGTTTTGCTTTATATTTCTTAAACCGTGGTTTTAAACCGAACCAAACCGAAAAAAGTGGTTTGGTTTGGTTTGGTTTGGAAAGTGAAGTGGTTTGGTTTGGTTTGAGATTTTTCCAATCCGCTTTAAGTGGTTTGGTTTGAAAATTTGTCGGAAACCGCCCAAACCGAACCGTGTTCACCCCTATAATTAGTGGCTGCAAGTTCAGTAATATTATTTCATTTCTAATGCAATATGTAATTTGTAATGTTTTTAATTAAAGCTAGTTAATTTTGGTATAACTTCGTCTTCTTGTTTTTTTTATTGCATTTTTTATTTGTAGAATATATGGATCTTGGAGATCCAAGTTGTGAATATCAATTTTGTGAGGCTTTGTTCTGGAAGCAACACAAGTCATGAGGTCTTTATTCTAAGAATGTCTTTGTTATACTTTAATTTTTAGAGAAAGCAGTATCCACTAATTGTGTCGCGGGCTATGACAATTAATAAGAGTCAAGAACAATTGCTTTCAGACATAGGACTTCTATTAAAAAATAGGTGTTTAGTCATGATTGGTTGTACGTCATGGTTTTCAGAATTACAAGTCACGCGAGATTGAAAATATAGTTATATAATAGACACGGCAACACAACTGACTTGACAATGAATATTATTTTCAAAAAAGTGATTTCAAATTGATTGTTGTATTCTCTATTATTTATTTGATTTAGATGTATTTCCTCACAATAACTATATCTATACTAAAAGAGAAGTAAACGCTTCATTTTCCCGACCAAATTGCATTTATGATGTAGATTGTTTTTTTATTTTTTTTCTGATTCTTATGTAGCACATAGCATTGCACATCGAGAAGTGCAATGCCGTGTGCATTTAATATTGTGCATTGCATATTCATGCATAGCACAATATGCAATGCACAATATGGAATGGATTTTTAAAAAAATTTTTTATTTAATACAATTCTTTTTAAATTTTTTACTATTTTATTTAATGCAAGTTTTTTTATTTAATGCAATTCTTTTTTATTTTAATTTATATTCGAATTTCTTTTTCAATATTTTAAATTGAGCAAATTGATTATGAAAAATTAAATATTACTAAATTTAAATTTAAATTATTATGTATTAATTAATTAATCTATTACTATATTAAAGTAAAAGTGATTTTGCTCTTTCCCGCTCAAACACTTTGATTTTATACATTTTTTATTTAATGACTACACGACTGCATTTATTGCAGGCGTGTAGCATATTTGACGAAGAGGGCCAATCGGCCTCTTGGTCATAGCATATGGTAGGGGTCAACCCCGAGGGGTGACAAACGAGTTGGCCAGTTGATGAGCTCGTGTGTTCAGCTCGGTTTCCCTTGTCGAAGTTTAGGTTCGACTCATAAAAATACGAGCTTAAACTTGGACCGAGCCAAAAAATCTGAAAATGGACAACTCGTGTTCGGGTTGTCGAGTTTGTTGATCGGCTCATAGAGAAGCCCAACGAGCTGGCTTGTGAGCCAACGTGTGAGCTGGCTCGTGTTCGGCTCGTGGATAGTGGTCCACGCACCGAACACAAGCCAGCTCGCAAGTTGGCTCTCAAGTTGGCTCGCGATCTGGCTCAATAGTTCAATTTTCAACAATTCTCAATACATAAAATTATATATCCTACTTCAATTATTATTTTCTCACTTCAAATTTCAAGACATACAATTAGATATCTTCCTACTAAATTATGTTAGTTTTCTCAATTATCCATTTATATCTTACTTCAATTTTCACATATTCATTTTCTTCTCCAATTCTATAATGGATACTTACAATTTTCTCATTGCCAATCGTTTAGCCAATTTGTTAATGCTAGAAATCTTGATGATGTTCCAGTTGCTGACAATTTGGAGGAGCTTGAAAATGAAATTGATTTTTAAAATTTTATTGAATATTAACGAAATTGTAAATTGCTCGATCTCTTTCTCTCACTCTCTTTCTTTTAAAAAAAATATATCTTCTTCTATCATTCTAATAAATAATAATCAATTAATCAAATTTTAAAAAAATTGAAAAAAAAAAGTCTACGAGTTTTTCATGGATAGCTCGGTTCATTTAACAAACGAGCTCAAGAATTGGATCACGAGCCGAGACGAGCTCGGCAACAAGCCAAATCCGAGCTCCTTTTTGACGAGCCAACACATTCGACTTGGCTCATTTACCATCCCTATCAACCCATGGCCAGGCGCATTAATTTATTTTTTTCATTTTTCGTTTTTTGGAGTTATTTCTTTTTCTTTTCTACTTTCGTTTCGTTTTAAGTGAAGACGAATCCCACATCGAAAATTTATAAAATGACGTAGAATTTCACATCTATAAAAGGAAATTAAGTTCCTTGATGTAGCAATGATTTGGGCTTGAGCAACCGGCCCATATATGCACGTATTATAAAATTTTTCGAAAATATTTCAATATTACTGTATTTCTACATTTCTTTTCCTTTTCTTTTTTTGCCCTTTCTTTCTAAGTGAGATGATTTGGGCCTTATCAATCGAGCCCATACGCACAAATATTAAAATGTTGTGTGTTCATTTGAAAATATGGCAAAATAAATTTCGCAAGTGTACGGGTTGAACAAGTAGTAAAATAAATTTTTGAGTTCAAGTATCGATCCCACAGAGATTTGATTTAACTACCAACTTTATCAATTTTGTACTCTATTTGAAAAAACGAATTGAAAGTCGTTTTTCTTTTTCAACAAATATTAAAATTTACTGATTAAATATATAAACTAAATAAAATATAAATTACAAGAATTAAATGTTTGGGAGATTTAAATAGGCGACAAGGGGAATTAAAACAGTTGGGACTCACAATTTCGTCAACTTTGATTCCTCTAATACAAGTAATTGGATCCAGTAGTGATCTTCTTATTATTAACAATCGAATTTACTAATTCAATGATTTACCTCTCTCGAAGATAAATAAATCTATTCTATTAGATCAATTTATTTACTTCGAAATAAATTCGTTATTAACCTTTTAGAATACATTCACGAAATAAATTCAAATAGGTTACGTCGAAATTTCACCTCAAGATCGCACTAACCACAAGTTTATCTTTAAATCTTGTCCAAATTAATGTCCTATGTTGTTTAATCTAATTTGTGCTTTCATTTCTCAAACCCGACACAAACCAATTTATAATTTATCAATTGATCAAAAAGATAAATTTATGAGTTCAATAATATAAAATTAATGACAAGTTAATCACATATTATTAAATCCAAACACGTAAGAGTTCACAAAGTGGATTCATTGCTCGTCCCAAGTATGCAAACTTAGCCACACATGAATTTAATAACAAAAATTATAGTAAAGAAAATGCAGAGATAGATGTGTTCCCTTCAGTGTTTCCTCCCTTCCTTTGCTAGCCAAAAATCTCTGATAATTTTTCTCTCCTCACTCGTATTTCTCCTAGAACTCTTTGCCAAGTTATATCCCCATTCGTATTCTGTCCTCCAATCACTTATATCAATCCTCGTTCAAAACCTCCTTACTTCAAGTCAAAAAGAGAAAGTTGTGTAATGATAATGTCTCATTTCTTTTCTCTTTTCCTTTAGTGATTATGTCTCCACTAACATGTTTTGTGCTACATTTTCAATGAATGGATTCAAACGGCGAAATGGCAAGCTAGAGATGCTATTACGAGGATAAAACATGCACAATTACCAGGTGGTCCTTCATCTTCAAGAAGTTTGACCCTTGGTCATTTTTACCAATTTTTCGCCTCTATGTTACTCCTAAGACCAAAAGTAAACAAACACAAGTAAAAATATACAAAAATACAATATAAACACACTAGATATCGGGAATTAAAACATTAAAAATACAACCTATTAAATACCCACACACTTAAGCTTATTGTTTGTCCTGAACAACAAAAAGTTAAAGACACACACAAAAGCAATCAAAAATAAATAATCACCAATCAAACATAATAGAACACTCAAAATAACTTAACATACATAAATACAAGTATAAAACTATAATCAACTCACGACTCATACTGCACAAAAAAGTTTTGGGCTCGTCCATTACTAATCTTCATTTCCCATTATCGTTTAGATCCAAAAATTATGTGGTGAGCAACCCGACCCTCAACAGTCCAATATATCCTTACTCTCTCATGGTCATGCCTAACTTATTTTCTCTCAATCAACATGTGATCATCCCAAAAGTTGCTCTCAATCACTCTTTCCTTTTTCAACACGTATTTTAGGCGAATTTTATCGATAGGATCAATAGTATAGCAATGTGACGACTCTCCCTAAATTTGAGTGCTCCAACGAACAAGTTACTCCGAAGTAATTCCAACCAACTAGAGTTCCAAATCCATGATGCTCACTTTTAATATTTTCTCACCAATTTTTTTTTTATTTAGAATGTAAATATGCAATGCAATGCCCCAAACAATCATGCTTTCTCAATGACCCATGTAGCGGGCTTTAGGCCGGCGACTCCCAAGCTCGTCACTCAAGGCATCGGGTGTTGAAATACCCCTAAGAACTTATTCACTCGAGTCAATGAGGCAAGAGAATAGAGGTACAATGAAATGAATGCAATTTTTTTTAATTGATATGGATTGGATTTCTAGTAAATGGTCATGACCTTCTTTCTACTTGCTAATCAAAGACACCCCATGCAAATCAACATACACGAAATCATCACGGTACTAAACTTATCCTCTACCGGTTAATTCACCACTCATCTCACAATGGTAAAGTGATTCAAAATGAAAGTGGGTGGAAGAATTAGAGCACACTTCTCTATCTAAATAACCAACTTCTAAATCCAACAACAACGAGTCATGAAATCCAATGGATAAGCAATTGTGAAGTGAGTTCTAGCAGTATACTTCGTGAGTTAAAGACAATTTAAACTTGAGAAAAAGAAAATTTTGAAAAATTTTGCACAAAACAATCAAACATATAACTAACATAACTAAAACACATGCACACAACACTAGACATGTAACAAAAAACCTATCAAACAACGAACTTGCAAACCAACACACTTTGAGAACTACGACTAATTCTACAAACCAAGAGTATAAAATTACGGGACTAAGCGATAAGCCCCGTAATCAACAACTATTTTCGCTAAGGCAAAAGGATAAAGTAGCTTTTTTTTCACATAAAGAAGATGCGTCTCAAGTGTCTACAACTCCTTACTCTGCCATCTCAAAAGAAAAAAAAATTATCAAATGATTTATAACAACACAAAATTCTACCCCCAAACTAAAACTGACATTGTCCTCAATGTTCAATATGGAAAATGAGAGATATCACCTGTTTGTTGCTTTGTAGAATCACGCCGAAAGGCTGCTGCAAAGAAAAACCAAATGATAGCATTCCACATCTATAATCTCAACTATAAATTGACTTCATTGGGTCTCTATTGAGTTTGTTGGAAGTTTGTCTCCAGTTAATTAAATGGTGCATTGAATCTAATGGTGGTACAAAAGCATGTAATTTCTCGAATAATTCCTCAATTGAGGACGAAATCAAAAGCATGTTCATTGAAACGGGAGAAATTAGCCTTGCTATAGGTGCAAAATCTAGAAATGCTAATAAACCATCAAAATAATTGTGCACATTTAAAAGATCAATGAGTTTATTATGCAAGTTCAACTGGGATGCAGAGGACATTGAAAATTTGTTCCAACATTTCTGAACCTCCAAGAAGTGCAGTGGATGCATCTGAATATGCTATCACGAGTGATGTGCGCTCATACAATAATTTAGCATGTACCTCAATACCGACTGTGCTTCCGTAGATTTGTGATAAAGGAGGTAGAGTGACATCTATTGTTTTGGATCCTCGTGCTCGAGCAACAGTAACAGCACATCCTAGTAGTTCACAGAGTCCTCCTTCATAGACGATGTTGATTTTAAGATCCCAGAGTTTTCTTCCCAATTCAACTGCTACAGTAATGTGCTCTGGCTGTGTTCCCATATTGGTGCCACCAAAAGATGCAAATGGTTTTCAATCGTACATTAGAAGGTCCTGCTGAGCTGGGAGTGGCTGCCATAATAACTCGACTTTGGCAAATAAAGCTAATAATTGAAACAAACAAACAAAAAGTCAAAAGTAACAATATAAACAAGGAGTTGTGATTGTGGCTCACATCTTCCTCTAGTTTTATGCCCAAAAACGGCTACAGCACCATCGATGAGTTGGGGATACGCTCCCCATCCAATTTTCTTAAAAACTGGCAAACATGGTCTTTTAAAGTCAGATTCCCAAGACTATAGCATTCTCTTTCTTTCTTGAACTGAGTACATAAACCGAGAAGTTCATGTTGCACAGTTCCAAAGGATATGTCTTAAGAGTCAGTAGGATATCCTCCAACGACTCCTTACTCAAGCCATCCTTAATGAAAGTTATCTTATCTTCCCGATTTTTTTGACGTAAATCAAAGTGAATGATAACCTGTATCACATGTTCATCTGGCAGACTTATAGAAAACATTCATTCTTTTTGCTCTTAGTTTCTTTGCAAAGCTACTTTTACCTAAACCTAACAAATGTTTGCTATAAATGGATGGAACTCCCCTCCCCCTATTTGGACCTTGGCCTCAATTAACCAATGAATATCTGCAGGCATCTCGTAATGCATTAACACTCTCAACCACTATATCCTATAGTGGTAGATTATTTTCAAATCATTCAAGGGAAAGGATGAGTAATATTTTCACAAATGTAAAACTACAGTGTCTACGTTTAGTGGAAGAAATTTAAGAAATAAAAGAAAAGAAGTACAAAGATTTGAATTACACACTCAACAAAAAGAGGTATGAAGATTTGAATTACACACTCAGCAATCACAAGTAGAAGATATATATACAAACACTGTTCCGTATTAGGCTAAAGTATCGGAGAAGACAAAGAAATTTACCTAACACAATTGTAAGAGAGGAGATATTGAGAGAGAAAACAAAGGCAGTTTGTAAAGTGGTGTGGGGAAATGAAGAATTGCATCAAGTTTAAAGGCTAAGTTGACATACTGTACCAACCACTAACCAGACAAAGGCAATGAGCTGTCAGCGGCATCCGAGGGAAAAGGAGTCGATGTGGTTCTTGAGGAAATGCATTTACCTTTGTCCCTGCTTCAGCCCCTTTGTTTCTTTTTTGCCCTTTTGACCATTTTTACAACAGTCTTCTGCATTAGGTAATAATTAGAAATAGACCAATGCTAAAAGAAGCAATTATTCCATAGTTATCATTATTCTCCCATATCTGACCATCCGTACAACCTAAATTTAACACTGGAAGATCTGTCGTTTTCATCAAAATAATTGCACTAAAAAAATACAATGATTAAGCTAAAAAAATAGAATGAGGAAATAAAATAGAATTTAAGAAAAAAAACCACATTTGAACATATTCACATTTTAAATAAAAAATAAAACAAACATAAAATTAAACAAGCATAAAATTAAAAAGGTTAAGAGGAAGGAAATTGGGTTGCCTTCCAAAAATCACTTGTTTATAATACGAACCTGACTATAATGATCAATCTATCTCTGTGATGGCGAGAACTAACTTTTCTTTCTAAAAGTCGATTTCAAAATAGTGCTTGAGATGTTGACCATTAACTTTGAAGGTCCTTTTGGTAGGGTAAGAGAATTTGATAGCGCCACATGGGTCACTTGTGAAATCGTGAATGGCCCTGATCGTCTTGATTGGAGCTTTCTCGGGAATAGCTTAGAATTGTAGAGTAAAACTTGGTCTCCTACCCTAAATTCTCACTGTTGGATGTGACGATCATGCCATTTCTTGGTACGTTCTTTGCAGGTTGTTGCATTCTCATATGCACCTAACCGAAACTCATCCAATTCATTGAGTTCCAAGCACTTTTTTCTCATGTTGCTTTCATATCCATGTTCAACTGTTTCACTACCCAGTATGCCTTGTGTTCTAATTCAACAAGTAGATGACAAGATTTTCCAAACACTAATTGGTAAGGAGAGATACCAATAGGTGTTTTGAAGGCAATGCGGTATGCCCACAGTGCATCATCCAATTTATTTGACCAATCAGTGCGGGACGAGTTAACATTGGTTTCAATAATCCTCTTCAGTTGTCTATTCAATATCTCAACTTGTCTGCTTGTTTGTGGATGATAAGGAGTGGCCATTCGATGGTGGACTCCATATTTAGCCAGAACATAATTGAAAAGTCTGTTGTTGAAGTGTGTACCACCATCACTGATTATAGCATGAGGTGCTCCAAATCTCGTGAAAACGTTCTTCCTAAAAAACTCCACCACCACCTTGGCATCGTTAGTTGGTGAAGCACGGGCTTCAACCCATTTTGACACGTAATCATCTGTCACCAAGATGTAGTGGTTGTTGTAGGAAGATGGGAATGGTCCCATAAAATCAATGCCCTAAATATCAAAGATGTCAACCACCAAAATGTTGTTCAGGGACATCTCTTGTCGTGAAGAAATGTTTCCAGTGCGTTTGGCAACGGTCACACGCTTTCACAAATGAAAATGTGTCTTTGAATAAAGTAGGCCAGTAGAATCCGCTCGATAGCACTTTAGCAGTTGTTTTGGTGGGTGCCAGATGTCCACCATAAGGTGATGAATACACACGTTCTAGAATGACTCTCATTTCATCATCAAGCATGCATCTTTTGATGATTTGATCGAGTCCTCTCCTTTACAAAAATGATTCTTCCCAATAGTAGTGACGAAGGTCGTGGAAGAACTTTTTCTTCCGTTGATAGGAAAATTCAAGTGGAATGACGCCCCCAATTAAGTAGTTGACATAATCGGCAAACCAAGGAGTTTTTTCAATTGGAAACAGTTGCTCGTCGGGAAAGTTCTCATTGATTTCACCATCTGTGGGCGCCACACTCTGCTGAAGTCTTGACAAACGATCTGCCGCTTGATTTTCTGTTCCTTTCCTATCTTGAATTTCAATGTCGAACTCCTATAGAAGCAATACCCATCGAATGAGCCTCGGCTTGGCACCTTTTTTTTCCAAACAAGTACTTTAAAGTAGAATGATTTATGTAAACCACAACTTTCGATCCAATGAGGTATGCTCAGAATTTGTCAAAAGCATATACGATTGCAAGTAGCTCCTTTTCCGTAGTGGCATAGTTTACCTAGGCTGTGTTGAGAGTCTTGCTTGCATAGTAAATCACTCTGAAAACTTTGTCCTTCCTTTGCCCTAGAGCTGCCCCCATAGCATAATCATTGGCATCACATATAATTTCAAAAGGCAAGTTCCAATCCGGTGCAATGATTACAGGTGCTGAGATTAACTTGGCCTTAAGGGTATTAAAGGCTACAAGACATTCCTCAAACAAATGGAAAGGCACATCCTTTTCCGAAAGCTTGCACAATGGTTTCGTGATGGCGGAAAAATATTTGATGAACCGTCTATAGAAACCTGCATGTCCAAGAAAACTACGAGTGTCTTTGACAAATGTGGGTGGAGGTAGTTTCTCAATTACTTGCACTTTAGCTCTGTCAACTTCAATCCCTATTTCTGATATACGATGGCCCAAGAAAATCCCTTCATTTATCATGAAGTGGCATTTCTCCTAGTTAAGTACGAGGTTTGTCTCTTCACATCGTTGCAACACTAAACTCAAATGATGGACACACTCGTCAAAAGATGACCCGAAAACTGAGAAGTCATCCATGAACACCTCTATAAACCGCTCCACCATATCTGAGAAGATTCCCATCATGTGTCATTGAAATGTTGCCGGTGCATTACACAACCCAAATGGCATTCTCCTGTATGCAAACGTTCCATATGGACAAGTGAATGTCGTCTTATCCTGATCAGTGGGTGCAATGGGGATTCGATTGTATCCTGAATATCCATCAAGAAAGCAGTAGTGTGAATACCCTACAAATCGTTCCAACATCTAATCAATGAACGGGAAGGGAAAATGATCTTTCTTTGTTGCGTTGTTGAGCTTCCTATAGTTGATGCACACCCTCCAACCAGTGACTGGTCTCGTTGAGGTTACTTCGTTGTTTTCATTTTTCACTACAGCTATCCCTAATTTCTTTGGTACTACATGGATAGGACTCACCCATGCACTGTCAGATATGGGGTAAATGATCCCTGCATCTAAGAGTTCAACAATTTCCGCTCTCATCACTTCCTTTAAAGTAGGGTTCAACCTTCCTTGTTTCTCAATAGATGTTTTGGAGTCTTCCTCTAGCAAGATTTTGTGCATACATATTGAGGGACTTATCCCTTTTATGTAAGCAATTGTCCATGCTAGTGCAGGCTCATGTGCTCTCAAAACTCGAAGCAATTTTTCTTTCTCTAACTCTGTCAAGTTATTAGAGATAATCATTGGAAAAGTTGAAGAATCTCCGAAATATATGTATTTGACATGAGTGGGTAAAGGTTTCAACTCAAGAATATGGGGAGATTCAATAGGTGGCAAGAACTTTTTGGGAACTTCACCCAAAGGCTTTTAAACCTAGTTTCTTCGGTAAGTCATAGTGGGTAATGCTTCCAAGTTCAGGGCCATCTGAGCTCGTACTTCATTATCCGTTGTTGTATCCTCTTATCGTAGAATACAAGCCTTAAAAGGCTCCACAGGTAGATCTTCTTCAAAAGTTTCTTTCACTGCTTGATCAATGACACCGATTTTGAAAAACATCTATGGAAGAAGAGGAAGGATGTTTTAATTCCTTTAAGACATTAAAAGTTACTTCCTCTTTATCCACCCTTGGCGTCAGTGTGCCTTCGCAGACATCAACAAGGCTCCTCCAGTTAGTAAAAATGGCCTTCTGAAAATCAATGGAATTTATTTATCTTCTCCTATGTCCAAAATGATGAAATCCACCGGATAAATGAATTTATCGACCTTGACCAACACATTCTCGATAATTCTTCTAGGATATGTTATAGATTGATCTGCCAATTGGAAAGTCACAGTGGTAGGTGTGCATTCTCCCAATCCAAGCTTCCTACATACAGATAGGGGCATGAGATTGATACTGGCACCAAGGTCACATAAGGCGAATCTAGAGTAGAATGACCAAATGGTGCAGGGAATGTTGAAACTCCTTGGATCTTTCAGCTTGGGAGGTAGCTTCTTTTGAAGAATAGCGCTACACTCCTCGGTGAGCATCACTGTCTCATGTTCTTCCAGCTTTCTTTTGTTAGAAAGAATTTCTTTCATGAATTTTGAGTAGCTGGGCATCTGTGCTAAAGTATCTGCAAAAGGAATGTGGATGTGTAGTTTCTTGAAGATTCCAAGAAATTTCCCAAATTGTTTATCCAGTTTGTTCTTTTGCAGCCTTTGAGGGAATGGAATAGGAAGCACATATGCTTTCATAGGCTTTGGAATCCCTTTTTCGAATTTGGATTTTTCAAAAGATGTCTCATCAGTACTAGTCTCCTTCGTTTCTTCCTTTTTTTCATCGGCTTCATTGGTCACATTATACACTGTTCTCTTCACTTGTCTCTCTGGAAGTTGTAGACCACTTCTTGTTGTAATGGGGTTGACCTGTCTAGGATTTGCCTCTGTATCACTTGGCAATTTACCAGGCGCTCGCCCTGCAACTGCTGATGCTAGTTGCCCTATTTGAGTCTCCAAATTTTTTATTGCCGCGTTTTGATTTTGGAGAGTATGGTCGGTTTTCTACATAAAATTGCTGTTGACCTCCATGTACTTCGCGAACACATCTTCTAGCGAGTTCTTCTTTTCCTATGGCTGGCGGAATCCAGGTGGTCTCGTCGGTGCTTGATTGTCTTTCCATGAAATTTTTTAATGTTGTCGCCACCCTAGATTGTAAGTGGGAGCATAAGGCCCAAATTGTTGAATTTGATACTTTTAAACAAACATAGCTTGCCCATCAGTGGGCCCATTTGAGTGCGTAACAAGACATTCTATAGTGGCGTGATTTGCGCAGCAAATTTCGCACCCTCTAGATGATTGAGCCATATTGGCTGTTGGAACTATCAAACCTTCAATTTTTTTTTGACAAAACTCCAACTTGATCAGATAGAGCAGTGATAGCATCTATTCCATGAACTCCAGCATGTCTAGGCACTGCACGATCTGAAGACCATTGGTGACTGTTTGCAGCCATTTTCTTCAGAATTGATGATGCTTCATTGAAAGTCTTGTTCATCAGTGATCCTCCTACCTCTGAGTCAACGTGCTTTTTATTCTCGTTTCCTAACCCATTATAGAATATTTGTACTATATGCCACTCCAGTATCCCGTGATTCGGGTAATGTATCAATAGATCATTGAAACGGTCCCATCCTTTAAAAATAGATTCCCCATGGCGTTGGCTAAAAGAGGAAATTTGTGCCGTAATTTTCAGCATTCGACCTCGTGTAAAGAATTTTTCCAAAAATTTTTGGCATAAACTATCCTAACTAGTAACGGAGTTGGCAGGTGAAGCATAAAACCACATTTTTGCTTTTCCTATCAATGAAAATGGAAAAAGTTTCATTTTTATCGCATCTGGTGGCACTCCGTTAATTTTAAACATGCCACAAATTTCTAAAAATTTTCCGATATGTTCATGTGGGTCTTCGTCAGGTAGGCCATGGAATTGAACGGTTTGTTGAACTAATTGAATAGTTCCTAGTTTGATCTCAAAGTTGTTTGCAGGAATCGCCGGAGGAACTAAAAAAGTGAAATTATCCCCAATTGTGGGAATAATATAGTCCTTCAAAGGACGATCGGCAATTATCCTTCGATCATCTATTTCATCAGCCATTTTTCGTTCCAATCTTATAGCACGCAATCTGTATCTAAAAGTTCGTCTGATTTCTGAGTCAAGGGGAATTAATGGACTGCACTTCCTACTATGCATGCAAATCTAATAAAAATAAATAAATAAAATAAATGAGAATAAAAGTTCAAATTAAAGCAAAAATTGATTGGTATTGATATTAAATCTAAGTCCCCGACAACGGCGCCAAAAACTTGTTTGTTTGAAAATGTGCCAAAACAAATTCCGCAAGTGTACGGGTCGAATAAGTAGTAAAATGAATTTTTGAGTCCAAGTATCGATCCCACAGAGACTTGATTTAACTACCAACTTTATCAAATTTGTATTCTATTTGAAAGAACGAATTGAAAGTCGTTTTTGTTTTTCAACAAACATTAAAATTTACTAATTAAATATATAAACTAAATAAAATATAAATTACAAGAATTAAAACACACGAGACTCACAATTTCACCGACTTTGATTCCTCTAACACACATAGTTGGATTCAATAGTGAGCTTCTTATTATTAACAATCGAATTTACTAATTCAATTATTTACCTCTCTCAAAGATAAATAAATCTATTATATTCGGCCAATTTATTTACTTCTAAATAATTGCGTTATCAACCTTTTAGAATGCATTCACACACTAAATTTAAATAGGTTACATCGAAACTTCACCTCAAGATCACCCCAGCCACAAGTTTATCTCTAAATCTTGTCCAAATTAGTGTCCTATGTTGTTTAATCTTATTTGTGTTTTCATTTCTCAAATCCGAGACAAACCAATTTAGAATTTATCGATTGATCAAAAAGATAAATTTATGAGTTCAACAACATAAAATTAACAAGTCAATCACGTATTATTAAATCCAATTACGTAATGCTAGAGTTCACAAAGAGGATTCATTGCTTGTCCCAAGTATACAAACTTAGCTACACATGAATTTAATAACAAAAATTATAGTAAAGAAAATGTAGAGATACATGACCCGGCTCATTGAGTTTGAAATAGATGTGCTCCCTTCAGTGTTTCCTCCATTCCTTCGCTCTCCAAAACTCTGTGATAATTTTTACTCTCACTCGTATTTCTCCTAAAACTCTCTGCCAAGTTATATCCCCATTCGTATTCTGTCCTCCAATTCCTGATATCAATCCTCATTCAAAACCTCCTTACTTCGAGTCCAAAAGAGAAATTTGTGTAACGATAACGTCTCATTTCTTTTCTCTTTTCCTTTAATGATTATGTCTCCACTAACATGTTTTGTGCTACATTTTCAATAGAATGGTTTCAAACGGCAAAATGGCATGTTGGAGATGCTATTAGGAAGATAAAACATACACAATTGCCAGGTAGTCCTTCATCTTCAAGAAGCTTGATCCTTGGTCATTTTTACCATTTTTTGGCCTCTTTACTCCTAATACAAAAAGTAAACAAGCACAAGTAAAGATATACAAAAACACAATATAAACATACTAGATATCGAGAATTAAAACACTAAACATACAACCTATCATTGTGTGAAAATATTTCAATATTATTTTATTTGCACTTTTCTTTTTGTTCATTTATGGGGTTTTTCAAATCTTTTTGTATTTATTCGTTTTTTCTTTTACTTCTTCATTCCTCATTTCTTTCTTTCTCAGTGGGAGAAGATTTCCACATCGAAAGTTATGAAATGATGAGGGATTTCCATCTGTAAAAGGAGGTTGAGTTCCTTCATGCGAAAATAATTTGGGCCTGAGCAATCGGGGCCATAAATGCATGTATTAAAAAGTTTTTTGAAAATTTTTAAATTTAATTTAATTAAATTAATTAATTTATTATTATTATTACTATTACTATTATTATTAGTACTTTATTCTTTTTTTCCATTTTCTTTCTAAGTGGGGGAAGAGTCCCATATCGAAAGTTGATCAAATAAATAGGGATTTTCTCATCTACAAAAAGAGAATAAAAAAATTATCATATTATTATTAAAACATTGGAATTACATTTTTTTGGAAATTTTGCTAAAAAATATTTTATATTCACAATTCAGTTAAAATATCAAAATTTAATTATTAATACCTTTTGTTTGAGAATTACCAACTTGCTTCTTTTAAAAAAATTTTTTGCTTCTCTAAAATTAAGTTATTATTTATATTGGATATTTTTAAAAATTATATATTATATACATTTGTAAGAACATGTTCTTAATTATTGACATTGACTTTAATTTATTTTCATCGTAAAGATTAAATTGGATGAAATTTTCAATTTTTGGTAGATAAGCTTCTTATCTATTTGAAAGAATAAAGTATTAGAAAAAATTTTTATTTAAAAATTTCATAGCTATTTTTTTAATTTGACCGCACAAGATTTTGATCTTAATTGTGGCTTTTATTTAAGTAAATCTCTGTGCTTTCTTAATTTATTATAATGATTTAATTTTAAATTGATTAAAATAATAATTTTTTATAATTTTAACTAATTCTATAGTTGAAGTTAGTAATGCCAATATATATATATATATATATATATATATATATATATATATATGAAGAAATTGTTTGGCTAAGGTAACGTTAGGGTTTTTTAAATAAACCTTGAGGAAAGATTGCAATTATCATGGATTTTCGGATATTTAATTTTTAAATAAAATTACTAGCTTAATATTTAGAAATTGGAAAAAATTTTACTAATGATTTTCATTATGCATCACATACGTACGTCATTGTTTTTAATGTTGGCTAATAACTAGTATATTTTTCAACATTGTGATTTAACGATTTTAATTGTTCTCGCATGTTTGCTTTTTCTTGAAGAGGCCGATATTTAGCCTTCGGTAGTTGTATGATGCAGCATCAAGATTCACGAGTCGCAATGGATTTAAACTAGTAATATGTGATAAAGATGGGAACCTAACAAATAATCAATAGTAAACCTTGTACATAAGGAAGTGCTTTGAAAATTTATGAACAATTGAGTGAAATATTAACATATACTCTCTCCATCTAATTATATAATCTACTTTAGTGTTTCAGAAGGATTAAGAATGTTATGAGAAATTTAATTTTTGTGAATTGTGTTGCTAAATTATCGTTCTTTAATGACTAATTTTTAGATTAATAGTTACAACTATAGCATTAATTAAGGGATGTTTGTAAAATATAAAATACACATCGTAATATTGAAATAATACTATATTTGTGACAAACAAATTAGGAAAGTTGGAACATATAAATGGGAGAGTAATTTCTTTTTGTCTTGACTTTTGTTATTTATATTCTTATATGGTCTTCCATAATCACGACGAAATGTCTTTATCCAGTGGTAGATCCCCGTGCATCGCACAGGGTAATGCACTAGTTATTCCACATGTTCAAATATATTTGCATCTAATGAGCATTACGTTATAATTGTTTTATATCTATTGGCCTACAATATTACTTTACGTATTCAAATATATTTATATCTAATACATACGTGCTATGTTATAAATATTTTATACTAATTGTCCAACAATATTACTGTAACATTTCAATTATATTTGTATCTAATGCGTGTTACATTATAAGATTTTGATTTTTCTATCTATAAGACGTGTATTTAGAATGTTGTCATCCCGTCCATCGCATGGGCGGAGTACTAGCTATATATATATATATATATATATATATGAAAGAAAATGAAATAATAAAATTTGGTTATGCTCACATAGTCCGACACAATAAGTGAAAGAAACGAAATGATCCTAGAAAATATAGTACACAAAAACTATTACCACAAATAATAATAATAATAATAATAATAATAATAATAATAATAATAATAATAATAATGAACAACTACACACTTTCATCAATTAGCACCCGCTGAAAATTGCTCATCTTAGTATCCTGATCATCTCGCGAAGCTATAAACCACTTCCAAGCAATGTAGACAGTAAAGGCCAGTTCAGCTTGTCATCTGCCATGGCCAACATCACAAAACAATAATATGAGAAACCATTCAAAAGTGTAGCATATTGGAAGGAAAACCTTACAGCTGTTGGGAAGTTGATTTAAATAATTAAATCATTTTAAGAATGGTTGATGGGCATGGCCCATTAATGTGATTAATGATAAAATTGAGGGCATGTTATATTTTATCGCGGGCAACGTGAAGTGATGATTTATATAATTGGTGTGTGGCTCGACATCTATATATTATATAAAGTAAGGTTTAATTTACAGTTATTTAATTGAAAAACAGTTAATCAGACAGCATTACTGTTACAAATACTTAAGCTAGTGAATATTTAACAAGTGTCAACTTATTACAGTTAAAAATTCCCTGTGACATGTTCTACTTAATTTTAAAACAAAATTTCCACACAGACCCTGCAACGTGTTTTTTTTTTTTTCGGAATATGACTGCGAGGCAAATATTTATAACTACGCCAATTTTTTCCTCTTTAACTTATTTGCTGCTTCTTGGCACAACAATTGCTAATTTTATGAAGACGAATTTCTATATGCCCAACAACTAACCATTTTTATCGGCTCACATTCCTCCAAATGTGGAAAAGAAAAAATTATATAATTAATTTGTCTTACAATAATTACAGGAACCACGATACAATACATACTACAAAAAGCATGCAAATATATATATATATATATATATATGTGTGTGTGTGTGTGTGTGTGTGTATATATCGAGAGAAGTTACCATCTGCCCAATATTATAATTGTGGGGCAGCTTTCCTGTAACACTCTATATATATATATATATATATATATATATATGTATATGGAGAGAATAATGACTTTGCATGAACCTTAAACGTGGAGTCCAGATCAGTAACTGAATTTAATATGTTCCCATATTTTAACAACACTTAAAAAACCAAAATTCATCATTCTCATTCTTCTCCCACTTGGAAAAATACTGTTCCCGACAAACAATTCTGCACAACACATTTACAGTAGAAACTTCAACATACCATTATTTTGCCATGGCTCATCAAACACAGCTTTTAAGTGTCGTATCACCAAACCGCTATGACTGGAGAATCAAAGTCCGATGTGTTCGAAAATGGAGGGTACTAGGGAAAAGCTTGGAATTTGTGTTTTCAGATGAGGAGGTTTAAATCAACTGTCCGTCATTCACAAATTTTTCCTACATTTAAAATTTAAGATTTCATCCACTATACTGTTTTATAGGGTAAACGCATTCAAGCTACAGCTAAAGGCAAGGAAATCGACAAAACTGAAAAGAAGATTGTTGAAAAAGGCATTTATATGCTAATGAACTTTGACGTCACTGAAAATGCAGGAAAATATCGACCCACGTGCCACAGCTACAGACTAAACTTCTGCCCAACAACTTTTGTGGCAGATTTGAGTTCAATTGATTTCCCATTCCATATGTACGATTTCAAAACAGTTTCGGAAATCGAAACCGAAGCATACGGAGGGGAGAATACCGCATTATTCGGTAAGGATTATACCAAAATTATATTACCAAATCTTTGTTAACACATGTTCAAACCTTTCCTAGATTTCCTAGGCAAAATCATACACGTTAAAGAGAAAATCAAATGGACTTCTACGAAAACAAGATCTGACATTATTATGAGAGATGCCAAGTAAGTTAAAGCAATGTCAGTTTCCGTGTTTGTTTTACATTTGAAAATAGTTAACTATGCATATTTCACACCTGCAGTAAGAAGAACGTAGAATGCACATTTTGGGAAGATTGTGCAGAGGTAGTTGAAGATTACCTCAGTATCAATGAAAACAGGAAAAAAAATGTAGTGCTGCTCATGCAAATGGTAAAAGCAAAACTATTCAATGGTAAGTGTAATCTAATTTTACTTGACAAATGCTCTGTCTTAAGGATAGTACTCACTCTTTATCAATATAGGGAGATACACAATATCAAACACATATGACGCTACAAAAATCATACTAAATGAGGATATTCCAGAAATTCTCGACTTCAAGAGAAAGTAAGTGCCTATGTTGCTACATTCTAGCTGCCATACAAATACACAACCTGTAATAATTATGTTTCCTATACTGTTTTATTTTCCAGTTTAAACATTATAGAGGACCGTAGCTGCCATGAAATCACTATGGCCAATGATAATGTTGAAATTGCTATAGAAGATGACCTAGCCCATCTAGACACTGAAATATGCGACATAGTTAATCTTACTTTGATAGAGAAGGTTTGCTTTGCACACCAACATACTGTGGATGACATTAACAAAGTCTTATAAGAACTGAATATGCCATGTTACCAATTTTTTGATGATTCGTGTTTTCTACATTCTAGGAAAAAGATGTGTGGGTCTCAGGACACATTACATCTATACAGTCAGAGAAAGACTGGTAATACTTGGCATATAGAACTTGTGTTAAAAAGGTTCAGAAGCAAGCTGATGGATACTGGTGCGAAACTAACAAAAAGTTTGAAAAAAATCCAATCCCAAGGTTCAGGGTACGGGTCACAGTTGCTGATACAACAAAAGATGCTACCCTTCTGCTTTGGGACAGGGAAGTTAGACAACTCACAAATGAAACATCAGCCAACTTGAGATGCAGAGTGGGAATGGTATGGCTCATCTAATTTAATTTTACAGTTCAACTATATGTCTTTTAACAACCAATGTTAAATACATTCCGAGGACGAATACCAAGACTCAAAGAGGAAATCGACAGACAACACAAGCTGCCCCGATGAAATCCTAGACATAGTGGGAAAAGTCTGCATCTTCAAACTCAAAATCACTAACGAAAACGTTAATGGAAGGGACAGGCTTTACTCCGTTAAAAGACTATCAGAGGACAAGGGGTTAATCACAAAATACAAAGTAGCAAACCATGTAGTATACCCAGTAAGTGTCATATTCAACATGTTTATAGTTTTTCACATCCATGTTCTAATCACCATATTATTTTCTAAACAACATGAAGTGATAGATTTGGAGTTGCTAACCGACCTTACTGAGTCTGCCGGCAATGGACCTAGCATACCACTAGCAAGTTCAAGCTCAAGGGGCACTGATGATGGCACAGTTTCAACCCAGCAATCATACTCCAACAAGTTCAAGAAAGTAAAAATTGAGAGAGACTAATGTTCCAACCCATCCTAATGTGTTGTTTTAGTGTTTACCACCTTCAGAATAGTTCAGTAAACATGATTCATTGTTATTTTCTATAGACTCGGTAACTCACAGTAGTGAATATAATTCACTGTGATTACCTGGCTCCCACATTAGCTTTTAAAATTCAAGTGCAATATTTGTGAATAGTTGTTTCAATTTTCTGCTTTAAAATGTGAATTTAAACAGTTCGTGAATCACATGCATGTCAACTGAATGAAAAATAATGAAGTCCGTAATCATTACAAAATTTCAGGAAGGTCCAAATAAAAATTGTAGGTAGATAATTTACAAAGTTTGTAGAGTTCAAAACAAGATGACTAAGAAATAACAAAATTAAAGATTTTTTAAGTACTCTCTCAAAAAGAAATAAAATAAAATAATTTAATAATACTAATAATAATAATAATAATAATAATAATAATAATAATAATAATACTCAATTACTTAAATTAGTTTAAAATGTAGATAAGTCCTAAACTAAATAGACTCAACACATTTGTACTAACCATCATAATATTAATGTACTTAAACTATTTCAATAATATTATGTAGAGGAATAATTACATCTACATGCAAAGTATAAACTACAGCTCAGTAAATTATTTAGCATAATTTGTAGATGTAATCATTAGAAAATTTCAGGAAAGCCAGAATAAAAATTGTAGTTAGATAATTTACAAAAAGTTTATAGAGTTCAAAACAAGATAACTAAAAAATAACAAAATTAAAGATTTTTCAAGTACTCTTCGAAAAAGAAATGAAATACAATAAAATAATAATAATAATAATAATACTCAATTACTGAAATTAGTTTAAAATGTAGATAAGTCTTAAAACTAAATAGATTCAACACATTTTTACTAACCATTATACTATTTATGTAGTTTAATTATTTCAATAATAATATGTAAAGGACTAATGACGTCTACATGCCGAGTATAAACTACAACTCAGTAAATTATTCAGCATAATTTGTAGCTGCAGACGAAAATAGGTATGGGTACATGTATTTTTTTTCAAAAAACCAGATTATTGTCAATAACTTTTTGCGTACAAAGCTTTTGGCATCAAATAACAGACCATTACCACAAAATTATTGCAGTATGATTTTGGATCCATGTAATCATATGAAACTGGCAGGTAACTACCCACATTGACTCAAGCTAAGCAGTTTCATATACCCTTTAACAGTCCAGACAAATCATTTAACCAGGCAACCATTACTCAGAATTACTAATAGACTAACAAACGCAACTCAAACTAAACAGCCCAAACTCAAGAAATCAAGCGTGGAAAATGCACTTGGGAGTTCAACAAGCCAAACAAAGTTGTGACTCTTAATAGATTCAGGTAACCATTCTTGACAATTTTTTTTATTGTTAACATTGTTGCTTACATTAGACATTTAATATGTTCTTATCAACTGATGGGATTACCAGAATTGAATGCACTCCTAACAAGTAACGGAAAAAGAAGAACGTCAACAGAAATTAAGAGTCAATTGGGACAGGGACAATCTTCAAAATCCAGTAAAGCTAACACAAAGCAGAAGGTAAATATAGACAATGCACAAATATTGTATCATAGTTTAGAAATTCATGGTCCAATAAATATATTGTTATCTAATATATTAATTACTGTCTTCATTAGAATTGAACAACAACACACAAACAATGCAACGCAGAAGGCTAAATTCAGAAACTCAAAATCAAATCTATACTACATATAAAAGTATGAATGGGAGGAGAAAACGTTGCCAAATCTATGAGATGGAACTGAATGAGAAAACGCTAGCGCGTTTCATCGAAAGCGACGCCAGACCGGACACCGGTGTAGTGATAAATTGGCAAGGGTGCAAAGCTAGGGCGCACTCGGCTTATCGCTGGCCACTGGCGCCCGAGTGGCGGTAATAGGCAAGGGTTCTCGCTCATGGACTGGCTGGTAAGAAGTTAGTCCAGAAAGATATGTTCTGCTTAGTTTCTTGAACATAGGATCTTTGGACCGTAGACTAGCGTAGATCTGAGAGGTGATGAATAGGAGAAAAGTTGATATTTTATGTCTACAGAGACTAAATGGGTAGGAGAAAAGCCAGAGGTAGTGCCTCGGGATATAAATTATGGTATACCGGTATGGATAGGAACATGAACGGGAAGGCTGCTGTTTCTAAGGATTTGGTAAAAGACGTGGTCCAAGTGAGGCGAATGGAGATAGGATTTTTACCGATTAAAATGGTAGTAGGAGACTAGATTATAAATATATTTAGTGTATAATACGCACCGCAAATAGGCTTGATGATGCTACTAAGAAGAAATTCTCGAAGATTTAGATGAGGAAGTGCAATACAGATACCTATTGAGAGAAATTATTTATCGGGTGGGGACCTTAATGGACATGTAGGTAAGAGCCTGGATGGATTTGATAGTGTGCATGGGGTTATGGATTTGGGGATAGGAATATCATGGAGATATTATTTTAGATTTTGCCACATGGCGATGATTTAAGGGTAGTGAATACTTGGTTTGATAAAAGGGAAACTCATTTGGTGACATATAGGAGTGGGACATGTGTCATCTCGATTGACTATTTCTTGACTCAAAACGCAGATAAAAATATTTGTAAGGATTGCAAAGTTATTCCTGAGAGAGTGTTACACGCAACATAGGCTCCTAGTCTTGGATATTCGCTTTAAAGGAGGTGCGAAGAGAATGGTGAAAGCCGAGGAGCCAAGAATTAGGTGGTGGAGGTTAAAGGGGGTCAATTGCTCGCTTTAAAGATAGGTTGCTAAGGAGGTCGATTGGGACAAGAAGGAAAATGCTAATACAAAGATGGGAGTCGATATCACATGGTGTAAAGAGGGTGGCTACAGAGATACTGGGTGTCAAAGCGAGTGCACTCCTCGGAAAGGAATCTTGGTGGTGGACCGAGGAAGTAAAGGTAGCGGTTCAGAAGAGGAGAGTTATAGAGAGCTTACGTAAATGTGGATAGTCGTGTATGATAGGTATAAAGATGCTAAAAGACAAGCGAAGAAAGTCATATGAGATGCTCGAGCCAAGGTCCATGAAGAGTTATATCGGAAACTCGATACAAAAGAGGGAGAAAATGCCATTTTTAACATTGCTAAAATGAGGGAGAGAAAGAGTAGAGATTTGAATGGTGTAAGGTGTATTAAGGATATGGATGGGAATGTGTTGGTAAAAGACTCGTGGAGATTAAACAATCTGTGGAGAAATTATTTTGATAAACTGCTTAATGGGGATAATACTAGCGCTTTGGTGATATTACATACCTCCTTTACATGATACCAACCGGTTTTCCCAAGGATTAGTGAAGTATGCGTTAGAGAGGCTTTAAGAAGAATGAAAGTTAAGAAGGCTGCTGGTCCTGATGGTATACCAATTGAGGTTTGAAGTGTATGGGGAGTTGGGTATAAGGTGGATAACCAAACTCTTAACAAGATCTCGGCGAGGCCAAATGCCTGAGGAATGGAGGAAAAGTACTATGATACCATTATATAAGAATAAGGGTGATATCCAAGACTGCCCAATTATAGAGGAATAAAACTTATGAAGTCATACTATGAAGTTATGGGAGAGAGTAATTGAGCGTAGGTCGAGACGATTGTCCCTATTTCAGATAATCAATTCGGTTTATGCCGTCGATCGACCTACGTACAATTCACCCATTGCATAATTAATGGAGAAGTATAGGGTTAGCAAAAAGATTTACATATGGTTTTTATCGATCTTGAAAAAGCTTATGATAGAGCAACCTAGGGATGTGCTCCTGGTGGGTTCTCGATAAAGAAGAATGTACCTCTTAAGTACATAAATATAGTCAAGGATATGTACGAGGGAGTTGTTACTAATATTAGACAAAGTATGGGATGACTATAGCTTTCCAATTACGATAGATTACATCGTGGCTCTACACTCAACCCTTTTTGTTTGCTATAGTTATGGATGAGCTTACGAGACATATTCAAAATGAGGTACCATGGTGTATGTTATTTTGCCGACGATATAGTCTTAGTGGATGAAACCAGTAAGGTATAAATGATCAGCTAGAACTATGGAGACATACTTTAGAGGCTCGTGGTTTTCAAGCAAGGCATCAAAAATGTAATATATGGAGTGTTTGTTTAGTGGTAAGTTTAGAGTGGATCCTCTTGTGGTGAAATTAGGTAGTGAGGTAGTACCGTTTAGATAGCTGCTATTTAGGATCCGTGGTTCAAACCAATGTCACATAAAAGGTGATGTAAATCACAGGATTAATGTTGGATGGATGAAGTGGAGAGGTGCTTTCCGGGATTTTATGTGATCGCATTTATGCCTTTAAAATTAAAAGGGAAAATTTATAGAATGTTTGGTAGACCGCATTACTATATGGCAATGAGTGTTGGGCGCTAAGAAGGTAGATGAACACAAATTGAATGTTGCGTAAATGCGTATACGAGGTGGATGCGTGGTAAGACTAGGAAGGATAAAATTACCAATGAAGATATTCGTGGTAGATTAGAGTCGCCTGATTGAGGATAAGATGAGGGAGAACCGATTGAGATGGTTTGGACACATACCGCGAGACCGAGAATGCACCCGTGAGAAAGAGTGAGAGTATTAGGGTAGGACATATAAGGAAAGGTAGAGGAAGACCGCTACAAACGTGATGCAAGTCATTCTGCATGCATATGCTTATTATACAGTAGATGAGCAACTAGCTTTGGATAGGAAGGCGTGGTATAGCAAAACTCATACCTACGATCCGACGTGAAGTTCTCATATGGTTCCATACACCAATTCCCTATCCTCAGAGGGAATAAGGCTTAGTTTGTTGTTGTTGTTGTATACCCCTAATAGATTTTTATAATTCTTTGTTTGTCCTTTATTAATTATTTTCTTATCATTCTTTAATTGTCATTATTTATTATTAATAAGTTTTTATAGTTCTTTCATATTCCTTCATAAGTATTCCTTCATTTTGATTCTATTATTTGTTTTTACATAAGATGTGAGTTTCTTATTATTGAGTATTTGGATTTTGGATATTGATTTGGGTTTGGTTAGACATTGGGTTTCGATTGAAGAATTTTCCTTCTTGAATTTACCGATTGCGTCTATTTACAAATTGAAAAGTCATGTTACTGAGTTCCTCTCCTAATTGCTCATCAAGGTATTGTATGTTTTGAATTTATTATAATTACATTTTTTATACTACCTGTGAGATATAGCCCCGCAACTAAATGAATCCCTTATATTATATTAGTTATTCCTTATTCACATTATTGTTCTCTTCAAATTAAATTTGGTTTACTCACTTTTGTATTGGATGTGTGGTTGAGAATTTGAAAAAAATATAAATAAATTGTCAAATCAATATGGTGGTTGAAAAGGATGGCTAGATTAGAGGGAGAGAAAAATAGATTTAAATTGATGAAATTTAAGATATATAGAGCAAGATAAGGCTTTTGAGAAAAACTCTTTTCCTTTTTGAATTATTTTTGTTACTTCATGTTATTATGCTTTATGAATATATAATTATTCCAAGCACATTACAATGTAAAAAGAAAAAATGGTTGACACATTACTGTTTTAATTCAATTACATCAATAAAATGAATATTTTTTTTTGGTAAAATTGTAATAAGATTTGAATTATATTATATTATCATTGTATCATTAAAAAATTATATAATATTATTCACACAAGTATCTTACAATTACATATACTCTTTATAGAACCTCATCTACATAAATAAATAATTTAAAATCACGTGCAACGCACGTGTTTGTAAACTAGTACTACTAAATGCTCGGGTGTATTCATCAAACAAACAAGTCTTGACTCAAATGACAGGACTCTATGAGATTCCAGTCGCCGGATTATGTTCCAGTTTAGTGCTACCTATACGAGTTCAACACTTCGAACATGGGTCGACATCAGGTTCACTTTCAACATTCCTAACTAACTGTTTTCCCATTACATTTCTACATATTGAAATACTAACTATTTTCCCATTATGACTTAATTATGAGATTACTACCAGTGTTCATTTATAAATAAATACTTCTCCAAACAAACACAGCCATGAAACAACTTTAAATTTGAAATAAATATAGCAAAATTAATCAAAGAACGAGTGAGCGGTGTAAGATTACCTTAAAAGTGGAAGCCCTTGATGATAAGGTAGGCATTTTTCTGGCTGGATTAGGCATTGTAGATGGGGGTCTTCTCAAAATTACAAATAAATCCTAATCTATGAACTTACATACATGACCAACTACAGAATGGAACAAAAAATTAAATTACAACACCATATTTTCCTAAATCTATGAATTATATCGCTTTTGCATCAAATATGATATTGAAAAAATAAAAAATAAAAAAAGAGAAAAATTTATATACCCCAATGTATAAAGGAACATTCGCATGCATTTCTCCAAGGAATTATGAGATCTATACCAAATTTAAAAAAAATAAGAGAATAATCAATATAAGCTGTGAAGGCCCAAAAAAAAAAAACAAAAAAGAGGGTAGCACTTCAACTGCATTTCACATACGTATATTACACATACATACTAAAAACAAAACTAATCTAACAATGGATAATGCACTTTCGTACAACCCAAACAAAGAATCGTTAACAAATCTTAATTATAATAACTACTGAAAAAACTGATAGAAATAAGTTTTTTAATTTCTTATGAACGTAGATCATAAAACTCATAGAAAAAATAATGTAAGGCAAAAACAAAATGGCAGATCTGGAAAGAGACCTTGCCAATGCATCATGGTTTTGTAGCAGGAACGATTTGAATAGAAATCTGACATACAAACGGTGGTAAACGGTGCCAGAAAAATGATCATATGCTTGGCATTTTTTTCCCAACATAATGTGTGTTTAAAAGAATACGTATTGATATTGATATGATCAAGATCTGGTGTTACACAGCATTGTTTGCTAAATGGACCAAAATGTTTTCTATTTAATCATATCAAAATCTACATTATTGCTGGGAAAAAAATGCTAAAACGCGGTAAATAAAAATTAAAAAATCGTACACCACACTGAAATTTTCAGCTACGATGATATTCATAGCTGTATGTGGATTTGCACTACATATTTGTAAAATCTCAAGAAAAAGAAAATATTAAACCTCAGAATTTCACCTTCCCAACACATTCCAATCGCAAGAAAAAGAACATATTAAACCAAAAAAAATGCAACAGAAATTTCGTAAGAAAATATTAAACCGAAAAAAATGCAACAAAAATTTCGTACCATAATCATATTCATAGCTCTGTGTTGATCTGGAAAACACAAAATTTCACCTTTGCAACTAATCAAATCACAAGGGAAAAAATATTAAAAGGCAAACACGCAACAAGCACCAAATGTTTCAGATCTACTTATATCCCATCCGTTTCTGGATCATAACCAGTTTTTCTTTGTTTCATGATACAGATCTGAAACAAATACCACGATGGAAGAATCATAAACCTTAAAATGGAAAAAAAGAAAATAATTTCACTCTGATCTGAACAAACAATACACTGGTGAAATTAGATCGAAACCAAAGCTAAAAGTAAAAACATAAAATCGAAAAAAAATCAATAAAAAATCGTAGAAATATCTTTACTGGAGAGAAAACGCATAAAATATTTCACCAAATTGTTGGATGGAACGAAAATGATGAAGTTTTTTGACCGGGAAAAATTCGGAGTGTGGGTGTAGCCCTGAAAGTATAGTGTATAGGACGAGAGAAATGAGGAGCTTTGTTTGAGCCCATTTCGTGTCTGAGAGAGAGAGAGAGTGTGTGAGCAACGAGAGAGTGATCGGCTGATAATAAGAAATTAGGGTTAGACGTTTATATATAGGTGTTCTTCCCTCGGTATACTTCTAGGGCTTGGGCTTTGATGGGTTTCCCAAATACATGTTGGGCCCATTTATATAATGGAAAACTGGAGTGGATTGTAGTTAAATCAAGTTAACTGTTGCAGATGTTTTTAGTGAAAAATTTAACAGTGATTAAGAAAATGTTAAATGATTTAAAGAAACGTTGTGCTATCTTTAAAAAACAATTCCGTTTACCTTTCGGGAAAGGAATATGTGATGTATGAGTTGGATCGTTTCTTGCAGTTAAGAAAAAGAACCAATCTTTCTTTTTAATAGGGTTTTTTAAAAAGAATAAGAGTAATTTTCTTCCATATCTGTGAAGATGCATTTCTAATAATTAGATTGTGAAAATATTGCAAAATGTGACCCTATAATATGAAGCATTTCATCCATTAGCATGGATAGGTTTTTATTTTTTCAACCACCACAATTAATTCAATTTCTTTATTTACAGTATGAAATTATTTTATTTTCTAATATACTCCTATTTAATATATCGATTAGATGTGAGACTTGTAATTCTAGCTCTTCGCTTTAGTAAATCTCAAGTTCCAGCTCCGACACCACCAAAAAAAAAAAACAAAGAAAAAAAAACCCACACACACCCCAATATAATGTGCAAGGAAATTTTATTAACTATTTCATGTAAAAGCATATTTTGAGAAATGTGCAAGGAAATTTTATTTTTCCAATATAATTATTTCCAATTTGTAATTGGTGTGAAAATGTTATTTTCCAATATATTTATTTTCAATTTTTAAAAATTAACTATCACCTATTTGAGTCTTTCTATTTGAAAAACAAGTTCATAGAATACATATATATGATATAACTCTGCTTTTATTTGATATTTAATTAATATAAAATTAAATAAATGCATTGATATAAATGAAAAGATGCTAAGTGAAAGTGAAATGTAGTAGTATTTACATTATTACAAATAAATTGAAAATTTATTTGCTAAAAAATTAATATAAAAATTGGAAATCTTTATTAAAAACAATAGCTGGCACTTCCCCAGTTACTTTTAAGTAAATACATTCTCGAAATTACCTTACATACAAAGATATGAGGCAACCCAGGCCCAGTAGTCCAAGTCTAAGTTGGAATTGCCAGGTTAAAAATTTGAGAGATGATTAGTTAGAAAACTAACTTTGATGTTTTACATTTACCTATAACAAATGGAGATATGAATTAAGTTTCAATAATCAAGATTTATACTATATTTTTTAATTGTAAAAATTAAAAATAGATTAGCTAATCCAAAAATTAACTTTGCTTACTTAATGATACATTTAATTTGTAACTTTTCCCTTATTAAAAATTAATTTTGATAACCTAATCAAAATTAAACATTAATATCAATGATTTATCTCTTTTTTCACATTTAAATAATTTATTTATTCAACGGGTACTATGTAGCTGTTTCACCTATATTTTTAAGTATATTGTTAACGTTAGAGTTCAAGAATATGGTTTTTGTCACCACTTCTCCATACTCATATTTTTTATTTATCGTGATTTTATGGAATGCACTGGTTTATTCCTAAAAAATTATTAATACTTAATCGTTAACAAAATTATTAATATCAAATTTACACGTACTATTGTAATTTACATATTTCAACAAATTGTTTATGTGTTTTGTATGTAGTAACATGTTTAATACATGCCATTGAACTGCTTTATACCAACGACAATTTAAATATTATATTACTGATATAATTGTATGTGGTAAAATATAGAGTATATGGATTTCAAAGATCCTTCGTATGAATGTTCATTTTGTCAGGCAATATTTTGGTATAACGAAAGAAAGAACAAGGGTGCCAAGAATACTTCAAACCCGCATTATAGTAAGTGTTGCATCAATGGCAAAGTTGAGGTTCCCTTGATTGAGGAGCCTCCTGTTGTTTTACAAGAATTGTTATATGGCAATAGTGAGAAGACCAAACACTTTGTTGACAATATTCGGGCATACAATATGATGTTTTCATTTACATCGATGGGAGGCGAGATAGATAAACGTTTCAATGATGGAAAAGGCCCTCCTGTGTTCAATTACATGGTCAGAATTACCATTTGCTTGGAAGTTTATTGCCCGTAACAGAAATGACCCGAAGTTTGCTCAATTGTATATTTATGATACTGACCATGAAATATCAAACAGGATGCAAGCCATTTGGTATGATTATGACCGATAATTAATTCTGCCTTTATTGTTATTCAATTTCAGAATTATATTTAATCTATCTTTTATTTTAATATGTAGTGGCTCTTCCAATGATTGGAATTTGGATGAAGAAATCGTGTTAGATATAAAAGATATTTTAGATGAGCATAATTTGTTGGTCCAGTCATTTCGCATGGTGAGAGAAACACAACGTGGAGGGACAAATGGTAACATCAGATTGCGGTTGATAGGGAACCGCAATCGTGACGGTAGACAATATAGTATGCCGGAAAAGAATGAGGTTGCCGATTTGATTGTTAACGATTTCGAGAATCTGGTTGGCAATAGGGATATTATTGTAGAGACTCGATCTGGACAATTACGACGAATACATGAATTACATGTGTTGTACTTACCCCTTCAATATCCATTGCTTTTTGTATACGGTCGAGATGGATATAGAGATGATGTTCTTTATTCTGCACGTCTACTGGGTCAGGATCGCAGTCGAAAAAGGGTTACACTGAGAGAATGGTTCGCCTACAGATTGCATGAAAGAGAATGTGAATCACGAAATATTATATTCGCTAGAAAGTTGTTTCAACAATTTGTGGTAGATGGATATAGTATGGTTGAATCTCAACGATTAGCTTATATATGGTTTTATCAAAAAGATTTGAGAAGTGAAATGTATAAAGGATTAAATGATGCGTTGTGTAAAGGCGAAAGTGATCCATCTTCTACAGGGAAGAGAATAGTTCTAGCAGCTTCGTTTACTGGTGGTGCACGATACATGATACAATGCCATCAAGATGCAATGGCTATATGTAGATGGGTTGGATATCCCGATCTTTTCATCACATTCACGTGCAATCCGAAGTGGCTGGAAATCACTCGCTTTGTTGAATCCAAGGGACTGCGTCCAAAAGATCGACCTGATATTGTGTGCAGAATATTCAAAATGAAATTGGACCGTATGATAAAAGATATAAACGATGACGAATTATTTGGCAAGGTTCGAGCAGGTTACTTATTATTAATAGCTTCTTAGCGCTTATATAAATATATATATATATATATATATATGTATATATATATATATATAGATTCATATTATATATGTGTGTGTTTTTGTGCAATGTCATTTCAACAAATATTTATGACATCCCTAATACTTTTTTTGTGTTCATTATTAGTTGTGCATACCATCGAGTTCCAGAAACGGGGTTTACCGCATGCACACATTTTGGTATTCATGTCTCAAAATGCTAAGTTTGCTACACCCGAAAGCATCGATAACATCATATCTGCTAAGATACCTGATGAAACTACTGGCCCAGAGTATTACACTGCTGTTCGTGAATTCATGATTCACGGTCCATGTGGAAACTTGAGGCCAAATTCACCTTACATGTCAAATGATCGTTGCACCAAAAAGTATCCTAAACATTTTGTACAGCTTACAAATGTGGCTGATGATGGATTTCCTATTTACAGACGTCGAGATGATGGGAGAACTGTGAGAAAAAATGGAATTGATCTGGATAATAGATTTGTTGTCCCCCACAATCGATGTCTCCTTCTGAGGTATCGTGCTCACATCAATATGGAGTGGTGCAATTAGTCAAGATCAATCAAGTATCTATTCAAATATCTAAGTAAAGGATGTGATAGAATTACTGCTAACTTTTATAAATCAGTGGGTAATGGAATAGATAAAGATAATATTGATGAAATCAAGATGTATTATGATTGCCGTTATTTATCTCCATGTGAAGCTATTTAGAGAATGTTCTGCTATGATATTCATTATAGAACTCCATCTGTTGAAAGGTTATTCAATCACCTTCCGGATGAACAACAAGTAATGTATGCAGAAACTGATCGTTTAGAGAATGTTGTCAATTGACGCACGGCTAAACAAACCATGTTCATTGCTTGGATGGATGCAAATAGGAGGTACGAGAGTGCAAAGTTACTAACCTATGAGGAATTTCCTAATCATTTTACGTGGAATGAAGGAGAAAGGGAATGGCGTCCAAGAAATCAAGGTTAGAGCATTGGCCGAATACAGTATATAGCTCCCAGTCATGGTGAGTTGTATTTCTTGCGTGTTTTAGTTAATAAAGTACGTGGTCCTACGTGTTATGAGCATATTAGAACGTGTAATGGCGTCGCATATCCCACGTTTAGAGAAGCTTGCTATGCAAGGGGTTTATTGGATGATGATAGAGAGTATGTTGAAGGAATTGTAGAGGCTAGCCACTGGGGGACTGGACCTCAAATTAGAGGTTTATTTGCTACTTATTCATGTCAGTCATTGTGTCAACCCTCATCAGTGTGGGATAGATGTTGGAAGTACATGGAAGACGATATAGTTCATAGACGCAAGACTACGTCAGGTATTATTCATTTTGAATAACATATAAAATTATTATTAATTTATTTTTAAAATATTCATTCCTTACTGGTTGTACAAAATTCATTTTGTTATCATTGATAAATTTAGGTTTCCCGTTGTCCGAAGAAGAAACAAAAAATGCCATATTGTTAGATGTTGAGAGAATTTTGAATAGAAGAGGTAAGACTCTCAGAGAATTCCCGTATATACCATTCCCTGAAGATGTGGATGCAACACTAAGTGATAATAGATTGATAGCTGAAGAGATAGCATATGAAATGAGTAAAATGTTTGCTGAGTATATAAGATCAGTACAATTGATGACAGATGAACAAAAAAATGTATACGACACGATAATGGGAGCAGTAGATAATAATACCGGTGGTGTGTTCTTCGTGTATGGATACGGGGTACTGGTAAAACATTTATTTGGAAGACGCTATCTGCTACCATCCGATCAAGAGGAGACATCATGTTGAACGTTGCTTCTAGCAGTATAGCCTCTCTTCTTCTGCCGGGAGGTAGAACGGCACATTCACGATTCCCAATTCCTCTCAACCCTACAGAGGAGTCAACATGCCATATAAGTTAAGGCAGTCCACTAGATGAGTTGATATGTAAGGCGAAACTCATTATATGGGATGAGACACCTATGATGCATCGTTATTGTTTTGAAGCATTGGATAGGACGATGAAAGATTTGTTGCGCTTCGACAATCACGAAGTACAGAGCAGCCTTTTGGAGGTAAAACAATTGTCTTTGGGGGGGATTTTCTGCAGATTTTACCAGTTATTCTAGGGGGTACTAGACAGGACATCGTGCTTGCTACTTTGAATTCTTCGCATTTATGGAGCTATTGTAAAGTCATGAAATTGACTAAAAATATGAGACTTCGAAATGCTGCAAATGATAATGATGCTTTAGAGTTGGAAGCCTTCTCGAATTGGATGTGCAATATTGGAGATGGTACGATTGGTGATGATAATGATGGTGAGGCCACTATAGACGGATGACACGTTGATAGACGTGAGTAATGACATGGTACAATCTATCGTCGAAAGCACTTATCCATCCTTTGCTGAAAAGTATGGAGATGGTTCGTACTTACAAGAGAGAGCTATTCTTGCCCCGACGATTGATGAAGTACAAATGGTGAATGATTATATGGTTTCTAAGAATCTATCAGACGAGAGTGTGTATTTGAGTGCTGATTTAGTGTGCAATTCCAATGAATTTGGCAGTTTATTTGCAGAAATCCACTCAGCAGACTTCTTGAATGGGATAAGATGTTCTGGTGTACCAAACCATGAGCTGAAATTGAAAGTTGGAACTCTGGTGATGTTGTTGAAGAATATAGATCACAGTATGGGTTTGTGCAACGGGACGAGATTGATTGTTACAAGACTTGCGCATCACGTTTTGGAAGCTTCGATCCTCTCTGGAAGTAATGCTGGTGAAAAAGTTTTCATCCCGAGGATGTCGTTGACTCCATAAGACATGAGGTAGCCTTTTCAATTAAAGAGAAGACAATTCCCATTGATTGTCTCTTGCGATGACTATTAATAAGAGTCAGCGACAATCACTGTCAGGTGTTGGTCTCTTCTTGAGAAAACCAATTTTTAGTCATGGCCAATTGTATGCGGCTATTTCTCGAGTTACCAGTTGTTCGGGATTGAAGGTACTTTTGTGTGACAAAGAAGGCAAACCGACTAATCGGGCTACGAATATTGTATTTAAGAAGTTTTCCAAAATTTGTGATGCACTATTAAAATATATTTATTGAAGTTTTTGAATTTCAAGTACATTTATCATTGTTCTATTCAACGAGTTAATGAGGATTCTTTGTTATCGTATATTTTATATTGGTGTGTTAGTTATTTGCTTCTCCGTAAATAATTTAATCGTATAGGATTCAGATTTTGGGAAAAAAAACAATTTGTGTACGAATTTAACACATTTATTGAAATTTATTTATGATATTTAATTCCAACTTCATCGATCAATCTTCAACAACATTTACTTACGAACTTTATTTACATGTACTTTTTTCTATTAACCTAAACAGTTTAACTCCCATGCAACGCACGGGTGCGAAAACTAGTACAAGTGTAAGAGGAGGACATGGTCAAGTGGCTACATTTTTGGTGAAGAATTAAGGGGAGTGAGGCGTGCGGCTCCAATCAAAACAGAGACGTAGAAAAAGAAAATTGGAGCTGTGTGAGGAAGAGAGAGAGAGAGAGAGAGAAAAAAATAAAAATGTTTGTTTCTTTTTCTTGTCTAATTTTTGTGTGGGGAGGTTGAGTAGGTGAAAAAAATTGTAGAGTGTTTATTTCTTCATCAATAAAGGAATTCTCCTGTCGTGGTTATCGGTGATCAGCTGAGTCATGTCAATTATTGTGTTATTTATCTTTATATTGTTTGTGTGGGTTATTTTTTGCTGCGCAATATTTTTTCTTTTGTGGGGGAAATCTTTTTTATTTCCCAACACTGGTATTAGAGCTAATGGTTCACGTTTGAAAGTATGGCCAAATTTGAGGTGGAGTGTTTTGACGGGGAAAAATAACTTCAATATTTGGTGGAGTACTGTGGAGGATCTTTTTGTGCAACAAGGACTTTATAAGGCGTTGAAGAGCAAGAGGCCAGAAGGGACAAAAGATGCAGATTATGAAGAATTGCAGGCAAAGATGGTTAGCACCATTTGGTTGGCTCTTGCATCCAAGGTAAAGTATAGCCTTTTGAATGAAAACTCGCCTTCTAAATGGTGGAAAACATTAGAAGATCTGTATATGTCTAAGTCCCTAACGAATAGACTGTATTTGAAAAAAAAAACTATATGAGTTGAAAATGAAAGAAAGTGATGATATAAGAGACAATCTATATTATATATATAAAAACGATCTTTTTTTTACCATATTTTCCCTCCCAAACATCACTTTTTTTCCCGCCCATGAAATTGCATTCTATGAGCCACACGCGCACAATCCGACCCGGCCCATTAAACTCGGAACCCCTCTTGCTCTTTAATTCCGACCCGTTCCCTCACAGGCAATCCCTAATTCATTTCACGCGCCCATCTCCAACCTTCCATCTCCAACCTTGTATCCTCCAATCACCAAAATCTCGCCTAAATTGGAAGATATCGACGGATCCCTTCCGTAATTATCCCAACCCCGAGTTCCTTCTGCTCTACGCTTCCATTCGACACACGTAATGCTTCCCAATCCACGCGGTTGTGCCTTAATCCGATTTCCATTCATGGAAAATATCTTTTTTTTCCGGTTTTTATTGCGGTGCCATACATGGCAACACTCCTTCCCGCTTACAATTCTTGCACTTCGGGGGAAATTATAGCCTTCTGTATAAATACTCGAGTCCCGAACCCAATTCCTCAACATAGTCTGAATTCACGAGGTAATGGCGTTTGTTGTTGGTTACTGTAGCAATTCTAGATTTTTGATGATGTGGTGTTAATATTCTGCTATTGATTTGGCCCCCTTTGTTTTTTATGTTTTCCAGGGGTAATAATCTTGGCGGCAATTCGTGAGGTAATGACTTTTGTTGTTAGTTACTTTATTGTTAATTAATTTACGGGTAATGACTTTTGTTGTTGGTGAATTTACAGTAGCAAGATTTAGAATAAAGTTGGCTAACCCATTTCCGTGTATTACTCCCCTTTTATCCTATTCTTTGAAACATTTGGGAGGTGGCTATAATAAAGTTGGACCCAAGATAATACCAGCATGCAGATTAGCAGAGAGCTTAATACATAGAATAATCTCTGAAAGCTTGCATTTGTATCTCATAATCATCTCAAGCTTGCATTTACTTATCACAGACATGTAACTCAATAATTATCATAAAGCAAACAAACAATATCAACAAGTAGTATCTCGTCAAGTGTAATTGCAATTCAGACTTGTATAGTCTTCAGAAAATTAAAGAAAACCCTATCAATCAGGGGAAATTACCTACTGTTATTTAGATTACTTTAGTCCTTTTTAGTTCCTTTTTTTTGTTTTAATTTATTCATTTGTATACTTTTCCCTCTTATCGACACTTTCATATTCGAATTTTTTCATAGATTTCTCTCAATGTCTCCTGAACCTGCTAAGCTACGAAAGGTTGATGGTGAAATTCCTAGGAAGGATGCTTTCCTTGTGCGTGTTATTCGGCTATGGACTGTGCCATCAAGGGATGATCCCGAAAGTATTCGATCTATTGAAATGGTACTCCAAGACGATGAGGTAAGGAGATTGAACAATTTTATTAAAAATTTTATTGGCTAGCATTGTGACATATCATGTGTTTGTTTTCTTCAATTGGATTATTATTATTATTATTATTATTATTATTATTATTATTATTATTATTATTATTATTATTATTATTATTATTATTTGCAGAAAATACGTATTCAAGCAAGTGTTGATCCCAATCTATGGGACCAAAAACTTAAAGATAAAATTACTGAGCATGGACTCTATGGCATGAAGAATTTTCGTGTAATGCCAAACAATGTTCAGTTTAGGCCGCCCCCCACCCTTACAGGCTATTTTTCCATGAAAGAACCAAAGTGAGTCCCTATGATCTGTATAAGTTTGGAGACTTCCCGCGAATGCTCTATGATACGAAGACAGTTTCTGAAATACTGAGTATCCTTGAAAATACTGAACCTGATTTGATTGGTGAGCTCGTTTGCCTAATTCTCTATTTTATTCTTGGACCTACCGATTTTGTATTTTAAAACTATTTGCTGTTTTTATTTCGTTCTTGGTTTATCGAGGATTTTTGTTTTGTAGATTTTATTGGAATGTTGGACCCAAAGGAAAGGCTGAGGGATGGGAAAGAGGACTGCTACAGCATCTAATAATCTTGCATTCCACTTGAAAGATTTGGAGTAAGCATATAATTATTTAGTTATTTTGATGTTGCAGTAGGACTTTCTTTGCATCGTATTGTTATTAATATTTTTTTATTTTTGATTTCGTATAGGATGAATCAAATTTATTGCACTTTATGGGAAGGGTATGCTGATGCTGCTGCTGCCAAAATTCCTACAAAAAGGAATCTACCTATCGTCGTTTTACTACAGTTCTGCCGTATAAAGAGAGATATACATCATTATTTCATTATTTCTTTTTGAGAAATGTGTATTTTGTGTTTCATTTCGATTCGATTGTGTTTTTTTTAAGATAAAGGAGTTACCTTGGCAACCTCATTCCATGTGTTGAAGGTGCTCATAGACGATCATATATCGGAGATTGAAGAGTTTCGTAATAGGTAACCAATATATGGTTTAAAATTTATTTGTTATATATTAGCCGTCATTTCTTTAAGTTGCTATTACTTCATCAACTTTTCAACTTCTCGGTAGTGCAACGTACCATTTCCCAAGGCAGTTCTTCCAACTCTAAGGGCAGTTATGGTCCAATCATGAAGTTGTCCAAGCTGTACAATGCACAAGAGGTATTCGTTTGTGTTAACCATGCTTATTTGTTTGTAATATTGCTTCATGCTCATTTGTTTGTAATATTGCTTTTAATTTTTACTTCAAATTCAAATTCTCAAATAGAGTTGCATTATATATTTTGAAAAATTATATTGATCTTTTTTTCCTTTTTTCCAGTCCAATGGATATTGCTTTTCCGGGGTGATAACAACTGTGCTTTCTAAGTTGGGATGGTCCTATGCTGCCTGTCCTAATCTTAGATGCTTGAAGAAAATGGAACGGGATGGAGATGAGTATGTTTGTCGATCTTGTGGTAGGAGATTGCCCGAGCCCGTGTACAGGTACTGTGTAAGGCTCGAGGTTGAGAATAATGGTAGTGTTGTTACTGTTTCACTGTGGGACGATGAATGCCAGCGTCTTTTTGGCAAGACGGCTAATGAATTACGGAGCCAAGTAAATGAGGTTCTTTACTCTATGCATCCAAGTTTGAATTTTTTTAAAAAAAAATTTAATTTTTTTTGGTGTTATACATGTTTGTTCAAATAATTATTTAATATCTACTTGTGGATTAATGGGCAGGAGAGTTGCCCAAGAGAAATCTTGGATCTTGAAAAGAAGAATTTTCTTTTCAAGATAGATAGCTCCATTCCGAGCATAAAGTCAAAGGGTGGAAGGATATACTCCTGTAGCAATCTCTGTGATGACCAGGACATGATTTCTAGCATGACACAAGGAGATGGGGATGAATCGGAGGTATTTTTTATTCTTTGAAATATGCCTTTTATTTTAAAATTTTCTTTTTTCTTGCTGATTTTCATGCTTTTGTGCATCATGTTATTGATTTTCAAACGAATGCTTTAAAATACTCTTTTTGTATCAATTCATTTGCGTCTCTTTTAATCTCTGTTTTGCGGCTTTTATTTAGTTTCCTTTTAAGTTCTTCCAACTAAGTTCTACCAACTAAATTCTTGCTACCTGTCTAGATTTCTATGTGGAGCTCTATAGCTTAAGAAGTGACAAAGAATGCTATAATGTATGGTCTTCTAATCTGAAAGATATTATTTTTCTTCTTCTATGATTAACCTGAACGGGAATGTTCTTCTTTTTCTTCACCGAGTGTTCTGCATTAACCATCTGTGTTTCACTGTTTCATATCCTCTTCTTCCCTTTCACTCGAGAGGGACACCATCTGGTTGTTAGATTAATTTTTTACCTGATCATATTTTAGGGCAGCGATTCTGATGATGATCTTGATCTATTGTTTAGCAAAGGAGATGCCAACGACTCAAGTGTGGTATGTATCAACTTTCCTCTTTGCGCTTTTAACCCAATAATTGTTCACAAGTATTAGTAGAGATTTCCTGAATTCTAAGCATCAACATTCTGATATATTCACAAATGTGCAGCAAAATCTTGAAGCTGATAAAGAGGATTCCAATACACCTTTGTCGAAGCGTCCCCTTAATGAGGATGATGATCGTAATGGTGACACCCCGTCGACTCAGAATTCAAGCAACAAGAGGATGAAGAATATCAAGATTGAGAAGGCGTAGATGTGGTCATTCCATATAGTCTCTTTCCCTCCAACCAGTTTCTTTGCTTTTCGTGAATAAGTGACAGGTGCTTTTCATCAATAGATGTGGTCGTTATTATTTGAGAAGTTTGTTAGATTTGAATTGTTTTGGTGTTGCTACAGTTTGATTTTGGGATGGGTGTTTAATTATTGATTTGTTTTTCGCCTTGGATACTTACAGATGTGGAATAATATAACTTTATTGGGATCTAGCATACTCTCTAAGACTTGGTTTTTTTGCATATTGAACCGTGAAGTATTTGCATGTTATGCAATATTATTTCATTTGGATCTTTCCTATGTGTGAGTGTGGACCGTAACTGAATCCACATCACTTATTGTCTGTTAGCATTATTTATCATACTTGAGCAGCTCCTTTTTTTTTAGGCAGCAGTTGTGTGACATTTAGGGCATTGTTTAGGTTCCAGTTATGTGCAATAGTTGTTTGCAGCAGTGGGATTAATTTGGCACGAGAATGTTGATCATGTTTCATGTTCTTCTCCAGTTTCACGTTGCCTTGACAATACCAACTGCATACTTTGTACTTTGTTTTTCCTACACAATATTTTCCGCCTCCACGGACCATTCCCCATTTACTTCTGATTACACCCAAAAACAAGAAAGATGGAAAAAGGACGGAAAAAAGAGCAAGCTCTCTCTCCCCCTCATCAAGTTCATCCTTGGCTATCCCTCTGCACACACGATGCTAGAATTCATTATTCTTCTCTTCTTCTCACACTATTGAAGGGTATTAAAAGATAAGAAGAAAAGACAATCAATGTATTTTTTAAATTATATCGTTTATTTGTTAAATCAATTAATTTCTAATACAATTACTTTTGTTTTTAATCAATTAATATAGTTTTCACTATTGAATGTAGTCCACATTAAAAATAAAATAAAAAAAGTTGGAAACATAATTGACTGGAATGATTCTACATTCTTTACATTATTAATATATTTTTTGAATTATATCATTTATTGGTTAAATCAATTAATTTCTAATACAATTACTTTTGTTTTTTCCCTTCCTCTTTATTTTCATTTTTTTTCTTTTTGGTTGTCATTAAATTTTCATACTATTCAATTGAGTTCACGTATTTTTCAAAATTGTAAATGTAGATTCCTGGATTGACTTTACCTTCTTTTCACTAATAATAATATTATTTTTAATTGTATTGTTTATTTGTTAAGCCAATAAATTTTTAATTCAATTACTTTGGAAAATGTATCATACAAAATCAATTGGAATGCGATTATGAAGAATTCAATGGATTAGCTATAAATTGTTTAAAAATTTGTTCTCTTTTTAGGATAAAATTTTATTCCTTCCTCTTTAGTTTTATTTTTTTTTCTTTTGGCTACCAATAATTACTTATACCATTGAAATGAGTCCACATATTTTTTACGATTGTAAATGTAGATGCGTGGAATGATTTTACCTTCTCTCCAGAATTAATATTTCTTTTTAGATTATATCGTTTATTTGCTACCCCAATGAATTCATAATATTTTAACTAATTTTATCATTTATTTTTTTTAAATTATATATTTGTTTAACATTAATTCGAGTCCACCTCTTTTGTAAAATCGTTAAGATGACAAACAAAAGAATTGTAATTTTTAATTGACTTTACCTTTTTTTTCACCAATAATTATATTATTTTTAATTGTATTGTTTATGTTTATTTGTTAAGCCAATAAATTTTTAATTCAATTATTTTTGAAAATATATCGTATAAAATCAATTGGAATGCGGTTCAGAAGAATTCAATGGATTAGCTATAAATTGTTGAAAATTTTGTTCTCTTTTTAGGCAAAAATTTTTTCATTTCCTCTTTTTTTTTTTTTTCTTTTGGCTGCCAATAATTACTCATACCATTAAATTAAGTCCACATATTTTTTACAATTGTGAATGTAGATTTGTGGAGTGATTTTACCTTCTCTCCAGAATTAATATTTCTTTTTAGATTATATCGTTTATTTGCTACCACAATTAATCTATAGCATTTTAACTAATTTTATATTTTATTTTTGTTTAAAATTATATATTTGTTTACCATTAATTCGAGTCCACATCTTTTATAAAATCGTGAAGATGACGAACCAAAGAAGTTTAATGTTTATTGTGAAAAAACGTGTAACATCCTTCTTTTAAGTGTATCATGTTTGTTGATTCCAATCAACTCTTAATAAATTATTATTGGATGCATAAATATGGAAAATAAGAAAGATGAGATTTATAATGATATGAATTGTTTTCATTGCCAAATTCATATCACCAAAGCCTATTAGCATTAAGCCCAAGTCGTCCTCTTCATCCTAAACTTGCTCGTGAGTTTTGTTTCACTCTTACTCAGCCAGAACGTGCAGATAAGAGCGACTGGAGAAACAAATTAATCATTCATCTCTGATCATCGTTTACGTCTTTCTTCACTTTTAATAATCCCAAATCACCCCAAGCTCGATCAGGTAAATGCTCTGCCCAGTTTTGTTTTGCCCAATTTTTGTCGATTTTTGTTTTGCCAAGTTTTGATTGAATTTTGTTCTGTACTGTTTTGTTGCACGGAGTTTTGATCGAGTATTGTTTTGCCGAGTTTTACTCAGAGGTTTTCTTCACGTTGTACTTCTTACCAGAAAGTTATTAAAGGATTGGAAGATCTGATTTTCTTGCTCCTCATTTTTAGTACTATATTATTTTGAGCTTTTGGTAATTAAGTGCTTTTATTCAAATTTAATACTATGTTATTATAAATTGGAATAATTATTGTGGTTCTGTAGTAATTTTGTTTATAATTGCAACCAATATGTTTGCGTTGAAAAACCAGCTCTATACATTTATAATTAATGTTTTCTTTTTTGTGCTTTCTTTTTGGTGCTATTAGGAGGAAGCTATATATATTTCTAATTTATATTTCGATGAAGAGGTTGACAAGGTCGACGACTATTTCAAATGGAAAGGGGAGGCCTCTTGACGAAAATGGTAGTACAAAGTCTTGCCATCTGTATTATTAGTTGGGTTACAATCATGGGTTACAATCATATTATTTTACTAATTCACATATTATGACAGCTACAATTGAATCGCAGTCAAAGAAATCACGCTCATCTGGAATAGATAATTCTCATAATGTTACTTGAAGTGTTGGTTTATTTGATCGTTCGTCATCTTCAGGCATTAGAACGCCAATGTCTGACATTACTAATGGTATGTAAGTTTTTTGTAATGGTATCTATCTCCTATATATTATTTTTTTATTTTTTAAATTAATTATGTAATAATGCACCAAAAATAATGGTTTGCCGATACCAATTATGCAATTGATAGTAAGTTTTTTTTAAAAAATAAATTTAGTTTTATATTGTTTATTTATTTGCAACTGTTTATGGGTTTCTTATATTGTTCATTAATTTTTGCAAGTATTTTTGGCAATTAGTTACGCGAGTATTGCAACCAAACGTTACCGGTGCACAGCGAGATTGTGACGTATCTTGTGCCAGAACTGATGGCTCCGGTCCAAGCAATGAAGTTAGACCGACTGATCAGATTCCTCCATCTAATCTCCGTGAGTATTATTAAAAAAGTATTTATTATTTAAAGCTTAATGTTTTGCCTTCGAAATTGTATGTTGGTCCTTTTTTTTTTTTAAAAAAGCATAATTCTTCAAAATGCTATTTGTTTGTAATATTGCTTTTAATTAAACTTTAATGTCGTATAAAGTTACGACTTTTTCATTTTCCATCGAATGTTATATTTGTTTACCTCATTCTCATATTGTTTTAGGTCTTTACAATTGTCCATTTAATTTTTTTTGTTCACAGTGTTGTTTATTGAAAAATGTCAGGTGCAATGACGAAGTTGACACGGTCGGCGACTATTTCAAATGGGAAGGCGAGGCCTTTGGATGAAAATGGTATTACATATTACTAACATCTCTGTGATTACTTGGGTTACATTTATATCATTTAACTAATTCACGTATTCCGACAGTTGCAATTGAATCACAGTCAAAGAAAGCACGTTCATCTGCCATAGACAATTCTCGAAATGTCACTCGCATTGTGGGTTTATTTGATCGTTCATCAAATTTGAGCAGTAGGGCGCCAATGTCTGATATTAGTAATGGTATGTTCGTAGTTAATAATATTTAAATTTACATTTACATTTTGATTCTTCGTATCCTTCAAATTCCATTATTTAGTGTTTGCGATATATCATAGTTATTTTTGAGAGATTTATCTGACTATCTAATGTATCTATCTCCTATATATTATTTTGTTTTGTTTTCTCAATTAATTACGTGATAATGATCAAAAGATAATGGTTTGCGGATACCAATTATGCAATTGATAGTAAGTTTTTTTTAAAAACCTATTTAGTTTTATATTTTTTATTTATTTCCGACTGTTTATCGATTTCTTGTATTGTTCATTAATTTTTGCAATATTTTTTGCAATTAGTTACGCGAGTATTGGAACCAAACGTTACCGGTGCACAGCGAGATTGTGACGTATCTCGTGCCAGAACTGATTGTCCCGGTCGAAGAAATGAAGTTAGCCTGACTGATCAAATTCCTTCATCTAATCTCCGTGAGTATTATTAAAAAAGTATTGATTATTTAAAGTTTAATGTTTTGGCTTCGAAATTGTACGTTGGTCCTTTTTTTTTTAAAAAAAGAAAGCATAATTCTTCAAAATGCTATTTAAATGTAATATTGTTTTTAATTAAACTTTAATGTCGTATAAAGTTACGACTTTTTCATTTTCCACCAAATGTTATATTTGTTTACCTCATTCTCATATTGTTTTAGGTCTTTACAATTGTCCATTTAATTTTTTTTGTTCACCGTGTTGTTTATTGAAAAATGTCAGGTGCAATGACGAAGTTGACACGGTCGACGACTATTTCAAATGGGAAGGCGAGGCCTTTGGATGAAAATGGTATTACATATTATTGCCATCTCTGTGATTACTTGGGTTACACTTATCTCATTTAACTAATTCATGTATTCCGATAGTTGCAATTGAATCACAGTCAAAGAAAACACGTTCATCTGCCATAGACAATTCTCGAAATGTCACTCGCATTGTGGGTTTATTTGATCGTTCATCAAATTTGAGCAGTAGGGCGCCAATGTCTGATATTAGTAATGGTATGTTCGTAATTAATAATATTTAAATTTACATTTACATTTTGATTCTTCGGATCCTTCAAATTCCATTATTTAGTGTTTGCGATATATGATACTTATTTTTGAGAATTTTATCTGACCATCTAATGTATCTATCTCCTATATATTATTTTTTTGTTTTTTTCCATTAATTACGTAATAATGTACAAACAATAATGATTTGTGGATACCAATTATGAAACTAATAGTAAGTTTTTTTTTTTACAAAAAACCTATTTAGTTTTATATTGTTTATTAATTTATAATTGTTTATGGATTTCTTGTATTGTCCTTTAAATTTTGCAAGTATTTCAATTAGCTATGCGAGTATTGGAACCAAACGTTATCGGTGCACAACGAGATTGTGACGTATCTCGTGCCAGAACTGATGGCTTCGGTCCAATCAATGAAGTTAGCCAGACTGATCAAATTTCTCTATCTAATCTTAGTGAGTATTATTAAAAAAAGTATTGATTATTTAAAGTTTAATGTTTGGCTTTGAAGAAAAAAAATAAAGAAAGGATAATTCTTCAAAATGCTATTTGTCCATTTTATAGAGTTCAATAAGGATCGTTTAATAGTGTTATGTTTTATATGCTCCTTTTTGTGCCAAAATACTAGTGTTTTACTTCTTTTGTTGATGATTTAATAACAAATTCATGCCAACATGTCGATCAATAAAGGTTTCGTGAATAATAGTATGATTCATAACCCAGGAAATAATGCTATTCAGTGTGTGGTTCACAACTCGACCGGTTGTAGAGAGAGTCATTGTGGAGTTGATGACGCGGGCCCCAGTAATTTGCATGGCAACAATGATGAAGATGATCCGTATAATGAATGTAAGTATTTATATGTAAAAATTATTACTTTTGTTAACTATAACCCTTTGATGGAGTCATTACATTCGTCCATTTTGTGTTTTATATTTTTTTTTATCATGTTCTGATCCTCTCGACATCGATCAACATTATTAATATTATTTATTTTTTATATTTAGTTGGCAAATTTGCCGAATTATCTGGCGATTCTTCCGGTGATGATATTGATTATGATTTGTCAGATGGTATGTAAGGTCCAGAGAATGATGATTTTTTTGGTTGTGTTGGCATCGTATGACGATGATTAATTATTATCTTTGGTTTTTTTCCAGTTGATGACATCGAGTGCACCGATTTTTCGAAAGCAGGTAATTCTTGAACGTGTCATTTTTTTATTTCGTACAATTCTCGACTGTTGGTTATATGTTTAGATTAAATGATTTGTACGGATTGCTTGTGATTAGTTGGATCCCATGTGCCAATTTGTGATTGTGTATTTTTATCTTCCATAATTTTGACTATATAAGAAATTATTTTATTGACAAAGGATCTTTGCAGAATATGTTGATATTGGAGATCCTGTACACTCATGCAAGCACTGCGGTGCTATTTTCTGGTACGCCAAGAGAAACAAGACCGAATCTACCAAAAACAATCCGATATTTACCATGTGTTGCAATCAAGGAAATGTCATTCTTCCCGCGATGAAGGACCCTCCCCAAGTCCTGAGGGATTTGATTTTTGGAGACGATAACAGGAGCAGACATTTTGTTGATAATATCCGATCCTACAACTCTATGTTTTCATTCACGTCGATGGGTGGAAAAATTGATAAAGGGATAAACAAGGGTCGAGCGCCACCTATATTTAGGCTGAATGGCCAGAATCATCATAGCATTGGCTGTTTGCTTCCTCATGAAGGTGATAAACCGAAGTTCCTACAGATGTACATACATGATCCTCACAACGAGATCGTGAATAGAATTGAGGCTATCAGGTAGTTTGCGATGATGCATACATTTTTTTTATCTTTTCATTTTGTTCTCATTTTTAAATCTTAAATTGTTGGGAAATATAATACGGCTTTTTAACAATAGATTGTCCATTTGTTTATACAACAGGGCTGATGGTGTACAAAATTTGCATTTTGATATTGTCTCTGACATGCTCGACGAACATAATGTATTTGCTAAAGTATTCAGGATGGCGAGGGACAGGCTGAATGAAAGGAATTGTGCTGATGTTAGGATTAAACTTATTGGTAAGAGAGCGGGAAATGGAAGGCAATATGACCTTCCAAGAATAAACGAAGTTGCAGCACTGATCAGGAATGACATAAGGGAAGATCGAGTCGAGCGTGATGTAATTGTCCAGACGAAGGGTGGAGCCCTCAAACGCATGAATCATCTAAATCCTTCGTTTCTCCCACTCCAGTACCCATTGCTCTATCCCTTTGGGCAGGATGGATACAGGGAGGATGTGGTGTTGACCCGTGCTCTAGATCCTTCTCATAGGGGCAGAGAGCATGTCACTATGAGTCAATATTTCGCCTACAGGGTACAAGAACGAGTGAATGAGTCTCCATATATTCTGCGATGTAGGAGGTTGTTTCAGCAATTCTTGGTCGACGGCTATACTATGATTGAGGCGGCTCGCATGATTTATATCCGAACACACCAGCCGGAACTGAGGTCTGAGTTATATAGTTGTTTAGCCGATGCTGCCGATCGTGGGGAGACCAATCCGGCAAGATTGGGGAAGCTCGTGGTGTTGCCCAATACCTTTATAGGGAGTCCCCGTTATATGACGGCGAACTACCAAGATGCCATGGCCATATGTAGGTGGGCTGGATATCCGGAGTTGTTTATCACTTTTACATGTAATCCTAATTGGCCTGAGATCACCCGTTTCATGGAGGGCAGAGGGCTCCGACCCCAGGACAGACCTGATATTATATGTAGAGTGTTCAAGATCAAGCTAGACCAGCTTATTAATGATATTAAGAAAAACCACATCTTCGGCAAACCCAAAGCAGGTATTTTTTTTCTTTTTGTTTGTGTTGTTCTAGAATTTTGTCTCATTGGCTCTGTTCAAAAAAAAATCATTCATCCTTCTGTTTTTGTATTTCCCATGAACTAAAATTATTTATGTTGCCATGTTGCAGTAATATATACCGTGGAGTTCCAGAAGCGTGGGCTGCCACATGCGCACATTGTATTGTTCATGGAACAGAAAGGCAAGCACCCTGATCCGGTAGATATTGATCGAATAATATCTGCCGAAATTCCGGACGTGGAGACTCAACCGGAATATTATAATCTTGTGAAGGATCTCATGATGCATGGCCCATGTGGTGTCGCGAATAAAAATTCTCCGTGTATGGATAAGGGTAAGTGTACAAAGCACTTCCCTAAGAATTTTGTCACCGAAACCAGCATCGATAAGAATGGATTCCCAGTATATAGGCGTAGAGACGATGGAAGGACCGTCAACAAGGGAGGGATATTCCTCGACAACAGATATGTGATCCCTCACAACCCGTACTTGCTATTTAAATATGGGGCGCATATCAATGTCGAGTGGTGTAGCCAGACTAGTGCAATAAAATACCTGTTCAAGTATATAACCAAGGGACATGATCGGATTACCATTGCATTTGCTAGAAATGCTGATTCTTCTTTCACTGATTCGCACGATGAGATTTATAGCTATTACGACTGTCGCTACGTCTCGGCCTGTGAGGCAGCTTGGAGGATGTTTGCATATAAAATTGCTTATAGGGATGTCTCGGTAGAGCGCTTGAGCTTTCATCTCCCGGGCCAACAGAACATTGTCTATCATGAAAATGATGAGATTGGTGATGTCGTGAGGCGGTCGTCTGTGAAGGATAGCAAGTTTCTTGCATGGTTTAAGGCAAACCAGAAGTATCCTGAAGCTAGAGAACTCACCTATGTAGAGATCCCTACTAAGTTCACATGGAAGCCGGAGAAGCATGAGTGGGTTCCTAGGAAGCAAGGGACTGCTGTTGGTAGATTGTATTTCGTTCGGCCTGGTACAGGGGAAAGGTACAATCTATTCAATTTTATTTATTTTATTTATTCATTGTTGCGCGTTTCTTATCATGCGTTGGATGATATCATAATGCATTCTATGGTTTATTATTTTCCAGGTCCAATTTTTGTGACTTTTTTATTGGTTTAGGTACTATCTACGTACTTTGTTGAATCATGTTCGTGGTCCATTATGTCTTCGAGACGTAAGGACGGTTGAAGGGAATGTTCATAACTCTTTTAAAGATGCATGCTATGCTCGAGGACTTTTGGACGATGACAAGGAATACGTTGATGCAATAGTTGAGGCGAGTCATTGGGCTTCTGAGTATTCGTTGCGGAATTTATTTCTCACTCTATTGGTGTCGGATTGTTTGGATAGGCCGGAGGCCCTGTGGGAGAAGTGCTGGGAATATTTGTCTAAGGACATTGAGTACAATCACCAGAAGAGTTTCAACAACCCAGGTATTCATGTGTACAATGTTGTTCCTTTGTTGCCGCGTAGGTAAATAATGTACACTCGTATATATTTTATTTGTTTTGCTTTCGTACTTTGTCATTTTTCCTTAGTTTCCCAAATTGGCTTAATCCTGTAAGTTTTGTTGCAGATCTTCGATTGACCAAGGAACAAATAAAGAATTATGCTTTGGCTGAGATTGAAAAGTTGCTTCGCCAGCGGGGGAAAAGCCTGCGGGATTACGATTCCATGCCTTTTCCAGATGGTTCTTATTTTTCTAATCCGGACAACGTTCTAACACTGGGCGAATTGAATTATGATAAGAATGCATTGGCAGAAGAACATTCTAGGTTATTGTCTGATTTGACTGATGAACAGTGTGGTGTTTATGACACAATAATGGATGCAGTTGATGGCGATGAGGGCGGCGTTTTCTTTTTGTACGGTCACGGTGGTACGGGGAAAACGTTCTTATGGAGGACACTATCGGCTGCGATCAGGTCTCGTGGAGAGATAGTGCTTAATGTAGTATCCAGTGCTATAGCTTCTCTTCTTCTTCCTGGAGGGCGGACCGCGCATTCTAGGTTTGCTATTTCGTTGAATGTGGAGGAGGACTCGACATGTAACATCAAACAGGGAAGTCATTTGGCAGAACTTATAGAAATGACTCGGTTGATAATTTGGGATGAGGCTCCCATGATGAATAAACATTGCTTTGAAGCCTTGGATCGTAGCATGAAGGATATTGCCAGGTTTAGTAACCCGCAGGGCAGCCGTCAACCATTTGGTGGCAAAACCGTTGTGTTTGGGGGGGATTTCAGGCAAATTCTTCCGGTTATACCAAAGGGAACTAGACAAGAGATAGTGAACGCATCCCTTAATTCCTCCCATCTGTGGGATCATTGCAAGGTGTTGAGACTTACAAGGAATATGAGACTGCGTAATCTCCCCGGTAATGAACAGTCGGATGAACTTCGGAGGTTTTCTGAATGGATTCTAAGCATTGGAGACGGAGAGCTTGGGGGGCCGAATGATGGCGAGGCGACCATCGAAATCCCCAATGATCTCGTGGTTCATCATTCGTCGGATTCTCGTTAAATGTATCGTGGATAGCACCTATCCCAACTTTCTGGTAGAAGGGCGCTCCCCGTCATACTTGAATGGAAGAGCCATACTTGCACCCACCCTTGAAGATGTTGGGCTGGTGAACGACTACATGGTGGGCTTGAATTTGTCCGAGATGAAGACGTATTACAGTTCCGATTCAACTTGTAAGTCTGATGACTCTGACTGTGATTTGCTTAATGCGATTCACACCCCCGAATTTTTGAATGGGATTAAATGTTCTGGTGTGCCGAGTCATATTTTGAAGTTGAAGGTTGGTGTTCCGGTGATGTTGATGCGTAACATTGATCATTCTGCTGGCCTATGTAATGGCACTCGGCTTATAGTCACCAGACTTGGTGCTCATGTGATAGAGGCGAGGATTTTATCGGGGGTTAATGCTGGCAAAGAGTTTCTAATCCCCCCGGTTGAGTCTGACTCCGTCTGATATCATACTCCCATTTACTTTTCAGAGGAGACAGTTTCCTTTGATGGTTTGCTATGCGATGACCATCAACAAGAGTCAAGGACAGACTCTCACCAATGTTGGGGTCTATCTGAGGAAGCCAGTATTCACTCATGGCCAACTCTATGTTGCTGTGTCGAGGGTCACCAATAGAAAGGGACTGAAGTTTGTGATATGTGATGACAATGGACTTCCAACTAACACAACCACAAATGTTGTGTACAAAGAGGTTTTCAGTAATTTATAGCACAGATCATCTTAAGCATGTTAGGTACGTTATTTATGTTATTATTATTCTTCTTTTTACACAAACCCTCTATCCGCTCTATCATTTTATTTATACAATATTGGTTATGTGTTATTATATTCGTAGATATATTATGTCCCTGTTGAGATACTTTCTGGAGGTGTATAAATTGATGATATGATGCCCTTATCAATGAGTAGCATTGTGCTCGGACTGAGGTACGTAGGCTTGCTTTACTATTGAAATTTCAACCATCAATAGCGAGTTAATTAGATTGATTCTGTCTAACTTTTAATAATATATCTTCATATGTGTACATGTTTGTCATATAACGCCACGAGCATTTGGGTATAATTGAAGTCGGAAAGGTTTGTCCCATATAAGAATGTATGTTATTGTCGTATTGCGATGCATTTGACAGTTAACTTGAAATTATTGTTCTTGGAGAATGTGAGTGTCCAGATTTACATTTAAGTGACTTCATTCTTGTATTTATAGTGTTGTTTTTTCATTGTGTTTATCATTGAGGCGATGAGGAGAGTTCTAAATCAAATCTTGTGGTTGCTGAATATTTGTTTCTTGTATAGTTTGTATGAAGGATTTCTACGATATGCATGGGAAACTCTGCCGACTTTTTATACAATTCTCTCATCACTTATATTAATGTTTAAGTTTGGTGAGCTCACGAGTGCATCGTTTATTATTTTGGGATGCTGTATATCCAGCCCTCTAATTGTTAATACATTAGTCTCCCGTGCAACGCACGGCTGAAAAAGTCTAGTTTAAGTAAATTTAATAAGTGCGTGACGGACTTATTAAATGTTGATGCGGAAATTAAGGACAAAGATAAGACGATAATTTTGTTGTCTTCCTAGTCTAAGTTATAAGAAACATTGGTGACCACACTATTAGTTGGCAAGACCACTTTAATGGTGAATGAGGTTTTGATTGCTTTGTTAGAGACTACCCAAATTAACAAGCCAGCTGATATTGATCAACGTGAGCGAGTGCTTTTGACAATTAGTGAAGAAAGAGGTGGTAGAGGTCAATCACGAGGAAGTGATTCTGGTCAAAGAGATCATTCTCAATCTCTTTCAAGGAGAGATATCGAGTGCTATTATTGCCACAAGAAGGAACACATTAAAAGGGATTGTGAGGAGTTGACAAGGCATCTTAAGATGAAGAGAAAAGGTAAAGAGGTTGTAGAGGTTGTCGATTCTACTAATCTGGTGGAACATAATCTAGTTATTAGAGATGATGTGCTATGCTTTGTTGACTACGACAATCATATTAACAATTGGTTCTTGGACTCCTGATGTTTTTAGCACATGTGTCCGAATAGAGATTGGTTTGAAGATTGTAAGGCATGTGGTGAGTGATAAGTGCTAGAAAAGCACTTAAATAACTATTCTATTTTACGTGTTTGTGTGTTTTATTAGTGTTATATGTTCCGTTTAATGTGTTTTTCCTTTATTGTGGTGTTTATGGTCACAAAGAATAAAAAGGAGTCAAAATGGATGAAAATCGAATGAAAACGGAAACTCGGGACCAAAATGCAAGCGAATCAAAGATGGATGGCATTCGATGCAATTTTATGAAAAGTTATTTTTATAATTTTTCTTGTGCAAATAATTAATAACATCAAAAGAGGATTCCCAAACTTCTTCCGAATCCCAAATCGGAGTTTCCTAGTTAATGTTATGGCCGTTTGAAGAAAAATGACTAAAAGTGTAAAAAAATCAGCAACTCGGATTTACTGGTGTAGTTTAGTAATTTGACCATAACGTGAGCTACAAAAACTGAATTGACCCGATTCTTGTTCCTGTGGAACGTAGACTCAAAGGGCTCCAACTTTAGTGTTCATGACTTCAGATGATTCGGACATTATGGTGGTCAAAAATGGGTAAAACCGTGACTATTCTGAATGGAGGATTCCTTGGGCCATGATTTGGTAGAAAATTCATAACTTTCTATTAAAATATCCAAAAGAGGAAATTCCAATTGCATAATTCAGCCAAGATGCTTACCTACACCATGATGAAATTCCATTATCATGATTTGGTGGATACAATTTAATAAACCCATGATGGTACATGAGTGTAATTTTTTATTGTATTTTCTTATGAAATTTTGCCCATAAATAGAGGCATTTGTAAGGAAGGAAGACACACCTTTGAAGAGAGAATTAGCTTGTGATTCTCTCCAACTTTCTCTTCAATAAAAATTCTCTTCATCTATTGTTCTTAGTTCTAGTTTGAAAGCTCTTAGTTTCTCATATTCCGGCGGAAGTAAAAACCTAAATTTAGGTTCGAATAATCAATCGACGATACTTCGGCCGTGAATATGATTATCGGAGCATTTCTTCGCTAGTTTTTCTCTTTATTTTATTTTTCATGTTTGAGAAAGATAATTTCTCATATATTGTGGAGGTGATACAAGGCGAACACTCGCTAAAAAGTATTTATCCCACATATATGAGTGATTAAACTTCTCTATTTATTTCTTAGTATTTATTTACTAGTTTTCTATATTTTTGTATATTATTTGTGATAGTGAAGTATAATCTATTATATTGTGGAGGTGATACAAGGCGAACATTCGCTAAAAAGTATGAAACCCACAAATATGAGTAGTTAGACTTCACTATCTAGTTCGAGGGGGACGTTATTTTCAATTAACTTGTTATTATCTTTTCTAACTCTTTAGTAACGTTTTATCTATTTCTCTACTTCAATTTGTTGGTTTGTTATGCTTGTAAACCCGTTTTTGAGTTTATGTGATTATTGCATTCACTTTGGCCAATTGAATCAATTAATCTGTAAATTCAAGTTACATGTTAGGATTGGAACTCTTGATCAGTAATTGTCATTAGATTCCAATCCAAAGTAGCAAATGAATATCGTGCATATTTATTAACAAATCAACTTAGATGCATTAATTCGAGCTTGTGAAATTATTCATCTAATTCAACTCATTCTTCTCGTTCATTTCACACTAGCATTACATTAAATCCTAAGAACTTGTTTAGGGTTATCCAATAGCTAGATGTTAAGTTAAAGAGCTCACTTTAATTTAATACACTTAAGGAAGAATTCGTTAATCAGAGCGTATTGATTAATCGGAGTTGATAAATTTGAGAAGGAATAGTAACACGTTGCATGGGAAAGATAAACACGAGTTGTTTACACAACCGAACCCGAGAACTAGATATTTATTTCAACTGTTTCATTTTATCTCTTTTATTTTGTCATCTTATTTTCAAATTTCATTCAACTTCACAAAACCCCCCTTTTATATTAATTGATAAAATCAACTAGATTTAATCACCGTTCCTCTTGGGTTCGACCCTTACTTACTACTTCTACATTAATTTGTAGTTTTGAAACCGAGTAAGGAAATAAAATTAAACTTTGGCGTGCTGCGACAAACGCGACCAAGTTTTTGGCGCCGTTGCCGGGGAACGGTTAACTAATTTAGTTGTTTTTATTAATTAAATAAAAAAAATCTTCACTTGTATGCATAATACTCGATCCACTAATCGAATTCTTGAAAATTTTGACCCAGAAATCGAGAAATCCATTCGAAGACGAAGAAGACAAGCAAAAGAAGAACAAGAAATGGCTGATAACAACAATGAAAGAACTCTTAAAGAAATGGCAACTCCTGAAGTTACTCAACAACCATTGTGTATCACATTTCCAACCGTAGAAGAAGGTAAAACTTTCGAGCTTAAATCCGGTTTGATACATCTTCTACCATCTTTTCATGGACGATCCGGCGAAGATCCGTATCGACACTTGAAGGAGTTTCATGTGGTGTGTGATAGTATGAAACCCCCAGGCATCACTGAAGAGCAAATCAAGCTCAGAGCTTTTCCATTTTCACTAAAAGATGCCGCCACAGATTGGTTATATACTTTACCACCGGGATCAGTCACAACATGGAATCGAATGAAGCAACTTTTCCTTGAAAAATACTTCCCCGCTTCAAAGACCTCAAACATTAGGAAAGATATCTCTGGAGTACGCCAAAACAATGGAGAAACTCTTTATGAGTATTGGGAGCATTTCAAAAAGCTCATTGCAAGCTGCCCGCATCACCAAATCAGTGAAAACCTCATAGTGCAATACTTCTATGAAGGTTTATGTCAATCAAATAGAAACATGGTTGATGCTGCTAGTGGAGGAGCTCTGATGAACAAAACCCCTGCTGAAGCAAGAACATTGATTTCAAACATGGCTGAAACACTCAACAATTCAGTACAGACCGGGAAATGAACATTCGAAGAGTAAATGAGGTACGTAACTCCAATGTTGAAAACCAACTCTCTGAACTAACCCATCTTCTCAAACAAATTGTTGTAGGGAACAATCCACAAATCAAGGCATGTGGCATCTGCACAAATCTAGGACATCCTACAGATGCTTGTCCTGTTCTGCAAGTGGATAATAATGAACAAGTGAACTCAGCAAGCAATTTTCCATTCCCAAGGCAACAGTACAATCCATACTCAAACACCTATAATCCAGGATGGCGAGATCACCCCAATCTGAGTTATGGAACCAACAAGCCTCCAGGTTTCTCCCCTCAAGGGCAGTTTCAACATCAAGGAAATTTCCAACCCCAAGGACAATTTCAACAAAAGCCTTAATCATCAGGTATGTCTCTCGAGGATATGGTGAAAACATTAGCAACTAACACTGTGAAATTTCAACAGGATTCCAAGGCAAGCATTCAAAACTTGGAAAATCAAATGAGTCAGTTGGCGACTGCCATCAATCGACTGGAAGTACAATCTGCAGGAAAGCTACCATCCCAACCTGATGTAAATCCAAAGAATGTTAATGCCATAACCTTAATGAGTGGAAAAGAGATCGAAAACCCTCACAAAGAAGTTCCCACACATGAAGATAAAGAAGAAAAGCTTGAAAAGGAGGTATGTCCTAACCCCTCTGTCGTTACTAAAGTGATCCCTCCCCCTTTTCCGAGTAGATTAGCAAAAATTAATAAAGAAGAAAAGGAAACAGAAATATTGAACACATTTAGGAGAGTATAAATCAATATTCCTTTGTTAGATGCAATCAAACAAGTACCGCGTTATGCCAAATTCTTGAAAGAACTTTGCACTAACAAGAAGAAATTGAGGGGAAACGAAAAGGTAATAATGGGGGAAATGGTTTCAGCTTTGTTTCAAAGGAAACTACCTCCAAAATGCAAAGACCCAGGTATGTTCACAATTCCATGTACAATTGGTAACACTAAGTTAGATCGCGCTTTAATAGATTTAGGAGCACCGATTAATGTTATGCCACGATCAACCTATGCTTCCTTAAAATTGGCTAAGCTAACTGAAACAACTGTTATCATTCAACTTGCTGATCGATCTAATGCTTATCCAGATGGAGTAGTTGAAGACGTATTGGTACAAGTAGGTGGTCCTGTATTCCCACCGATTTCTATGTTTTAGACATGAATGATGATCACTCCCCTAACTCCACACCGTATTGCTAGGAAGACCATTTTTGTGGACTTCCCAAACAATTATTGATGTGAGAAATGGGATCCTAACAATGGAATTTGACAAGGAAAGGGTGCAATTTAACATCTATGATGCAATGAAACATCCTAGTGACATTTGTACAGTTTATGCTATTAACACCATGACTCCTATTGTAGAAAGAGTTTTTGAGCTTAATTGCAAAGATGAGTTAGAGATGGTACTTTGTGAATCACTGGAATATATTGAAGATAAATAGATAGAGCTGACCGCCGAATTGAAAAACACAGTCGCAGCATTGAATTCATTGATGACCAATCCACAAAGGTATAATGACAAAACCATTCAGTTAAAAGAACCTCCTAACAAATTGTTACCTTCAATTGTGCAGGCACCAGAATTGGAAATGAAACCTCTGCCGAGCCACTTAAAGTACACTTATCTTGGAGATGGCAAAACACTCCCTGTGATAGTTTCGTCAAGGTTAACTGTGGTGGAGGAGGAAAAACTGGTTCGAGTCTTGCGTGATCACAAAACAACAATTGGATGGACTATTGCAGATATCAAGGGCATAAGTCCATCAGTCTGCATGCACAGAATATTACTTGAAGAAGGAGCACAACCGTCAAGACATGCCCAAAGGAGATTGAACCCACCAATGATGGAAGTTGTGAAGAAAGAGATTCAAGCTATTAGGAGCGTGTATGATCTATCCCATTTCGCACAAGAATGGTGGATTAGTCCAGTTCAAGTAGTACCAAAGAAATCCGGAATTACTGAATCGAAAATAAAGAGGGAGAACTTGTGCCAACAAGAGTGCAAACTGGATACCGGGTATGTATTGAGTATCGGAAGGTAGATGCTAAAACCCGAAAAGATCATTTTCCCCTTCCTTTTATTGATCAAATGCTTGAGAAGTTGGCTGGACATACACATTACTGCTTTCTTGATGGTTTTTCAGGATACTTTCAAATTGCAATAGCCCCAGAAGATCAAGAGAAAACCACATTTACATGTCCATTTGGAACATATGCCTACAGGCGTATGCCTTTCGGATTGTGTAATGCCCCTGCAACTTTTCAACATTGTATGATGAGTATTTTCTTAGATTACATTGGTAAAATCATTGAAGTATTCATGGATGACTTCAGTGTATGGGGAGACACTTTTGATGCATGCTTGGACAATTTGACACTGATTTTAAAACGATGCACTGATACTAACCTCGTTCTTAATTGGGAAAAATGTCATTTCATGGTTGAACAAGGGATAGTGTTAGGTCATGTAGTGTCAGAAAGAGGAATAGAAGTTGATAAAGCTAAGGTAGATATTATTTCTGCATTACCTTACCCCACCAGTTTGCAGAAATTCGATCTTTTCTTGGACATGCAGGATTCTATCGTACGTTTATAAAGGACTTCTCAAAGATTGTGATAAGTGCAATTAATGCACTTATTTAGGCCTCTTAAACTATATGTTTTTCTCATTTTCAATTAATTTCACATCTAATTTAGCGATATTTGGTTCTATTTTAGGGAAAACCGGGAATTGAAGAAAATATTATAACTTTGGACAAAAAGGGACACAAATCAAAGTTGGAAGAACTCAATTGGAAGAAATAAAAGTTGGGGGAGGTGAAGAAAAAATCAAATGGGAGCCAAATTGAAGAAATCAAAAGCTTGTGGACTCAATTGATCAAAGTTGGAAGTTCAGGACTTGCCCTGCAATTAAACTTTGGGGACTAAATTGGAAGATGGCAGAAGTTGAAATCTGTTATAACCATGCGGTCGCACGCTAATCGCATGCCTTTGAAATTTATAACCATGCGATCGCACGCGCGATAGCATGGTTATATCGGGCAGATTTTCGGAAAACTTTCCGAAACTGAATTGGACCTGGTTTTCTTGGGCTTTCTTGCATCTATTAATACAGAACTTGACCTATTTCGGGGAAGAACATCAGAGAGGAGCAGAGAGCGAAAATTAGAGCACAAAACTTGGAGAAACTTGGAGAAGAAGCCACAATTGAAGATTCAAGTTCAAGAACACAACCTGATTCGGTGATGGCGTTCTCTTCTCATTTTTCTTCTGATTTTTATAACATGATAGGCTAAACTTTTCATAGCATTAGGGTAGAGATGAAGCTTTGATTTTGGTTTGAATCCGGATTGTTAATTTGATGTTTTGTTAATTCTTATACTAAGATGAACGTTCGGTTTTGAGTTTTCAATATAATTATGCTTTCTTTTACAACTTGTGGCCAAAGTTGATCTGTGATCTATTTATTGTATTGAGAAATCGTGAATAGATTAGACTTTTGTTGAAAACCACAAAGTCCGATAGGGGATGAGAATACTCCTATGCTTTGTGCGATGTTTTTATGCAATTCTTGCGTTGTAATGCATTTTTATGGCGTTGTTATCATAGAGATATAGTTAACACGTCATATAAATAGGTTGAATTCTACTTGAGAAAGATTATTCAACAAATTTTGTGAATTGAATCGTCAAAACTAACTTTCATTATCAATTTGATAATCTGGAAGATAACTAAATGAAAAGTGGATTCGAAACCTTAATGCTAGTTCTCCCATATTTGATTTAAAACCATAAAAAAATCATTCCTTTAATTTGTTCCAATTTAATTCTTAATTTTAATTTTAGATTTAGCAATTTAATTTAATAATTTAATTTTTGCAAGATTAGGAAATTAATTGATCTCAACTTATTTATTTCGGTTAAGGCTAGTTAGAGTAAACGTGGGAATAAATCAGTCCTCGTGGGTACGACATCCGGACTTTAAAAGTCCACTTTATTACTTATACGATCCGTACACTTGCGGTGTGGATTGACAACAACAAGTTTTTGGTGCCGTTGCCGGGGACTGTAATTATTTTCTCTTTTAGTTTAGCTAGCACTAATTCAAACTTTAATTTATGTTTATCTTTTTATCGTTCGATTCATACAATTTTTTCTTAATTTATTTCAGAAAATACCAAAAATAGTGAGATCCAATGGCAAGGGTTGACTTTTGATCAGATGCTTGTACGGGACTTCAAGCTAAGGCAACAACAAATGAGCGATGAAGGAATTGATGAGGACCATATGTTGGTGGGAGATTTTATGATAGGAGAGCGGCTAAGGGTTTTAAGAGCGAATGTGACATTAATGAGTTCGCCCTAGATAACTTGCCCACCGCAATGTTCTTTCGCAGACCAACATTTGGGATGGATGATCTACCGGTTGGGTTATTTCAACCCAGAAAATCGCTGAAGATATAATTGAAGAGTTATCCCAACATGAAGAAATCTTTGTTGAAGAAGCTGTTGTTGAGATGCCACACAATCTCACTGAGGATATTGAGCTCAAAGAAATTCCAATTGAAGAAGAGCATTTAGAGACTGAGATTGAGGTTTGCAAGGGGGATTTCGAAATCAATGATGATGTCAAAGTTGATTTTGTGATAAGGATAGAAGAAACAATTGAAGTCTACGTATTGAAATTTCAAGCAGACGATGAAGTTCAACCATTTGTTGATGTGAGGAGTCACCTGTATTTTTGGAGCACATATAATGATTGGTGCAAGTTCAATAAGCATCAGCAAAGTCAAGGCTCCAAAGCTTTCTTTCGAATACCCTGAAGTGCTCCCTAAAGTCGAGCTTTAGACTCTAAACGGAGCACTTGGTGGGAGGCAACCCATCCCCGTATCCTTTCTTTAAGTTTCATTGTTATTTTTAAGTTTAACTTTAAGTTTAGAGTCAAGATCTGCATTTTAGTTTGCATTTTCACATCTTTAGTTGTTTTTCATGTAGTTTCATACTTTAGAACTAAAAAAAAAAAAAAAAAAATCCACAAAAACTGTCAAACCCCGTGGTTCATTGATTTTCAAGTTCAAACCAGTTGCAAAATATCATCTCAAATCATTATCGTCAAGCCCCAGTCCCAGAATTAAAAAAAAAAAAAAAGCTTGTTGGTAAACCATGCGATCGCATGCATTACCAGTTCTGTTCACCCCTCTCATTTTTCTTCTAAATTTGATAGAATTGCATCAATAGTTGATATGTGGTTGCTTTTGATACGTACTCTATGTAGTGGAGGGTCTGTTCCATCTTTGTATAGTATTGCACGATTTTTTTTTGCGGGCCCCACATTCATTGAGTCAATTAATTGAGCTTCTTTGGTCTTATGCAATTCTATATAGTTTGGGGGTGCTTTTATATGTACTACTTGCTCTCTTATTATATTTGGAAACTGATGGTTGGACCGTCTAGAGTTAGCACACGGGATTCAGCATGATCAGATGTTCTCTCTACCTCACGAGACACCGTAGGGGAGTATCTGCCTCCTTTGATCTTTATTCTCGCTTTTACTATACTTTTCTCTCTTTGAACTTACATGTTGTATATTGGGGGCAATGTACTCTATTTTGTTGGGGGTGGGGGAACTTTTGTGTACTTTTTATTATTGTTGACTTCTGTGCTTATGTGGTGAAAGATTGAAGTTTTACTTCAAATCTTTATATATATTGGATGCCTGTTTGCTCTTTATTTTAACACTCTTTCACCCGGTTTTTGTTCGTATACAGTTGCTAAAAAAAAAAAATCTGTTTTGTCTTTGTTTTTTCTTTTATTTGTTTTGGTCGAGTTGTGTACCGCCGATGATGATAAGGCGCCTAAATTTTTCTAATGAACTCATAGTTGGATTTGAAATATCACTTGAAATTTTTCAAAATTTTCTATTCACTTATCTGTGCCCGATTAACTGAAAAAGAGCACATAGTCATTGTTTAACTCTTGTTCTTGCTGACTTATCACCTAGATGTTGTGTTCCTTTAGGACTACCTTTGAGCCCCAATATTACACTTAGGACCAGGTAGTTCTCCCAACCACTATTTTAGTATCCAACTAGCCCAAATGGTCTAGTTTGGGGGTGGTAAGATGTAGTGACTCTATGTTGGAGGGGATTGCTACTGGAAATCTTGATACTTCCGCTTTAAGTTGAAGGATTTTCCGCTGGCGAGTTTATACTGGCACTATCATATGTTAAGTATCGAATTTTGGATTTAGATGATGGTTTAGTAGATGAGAGGGACCGCAGGAAAAAGCTGCCTACCCTAGAGAGTGAGAGTCGTCACTGAGTAATCTGGTGCTTTTCATAACCAATGTTTAGAGGACGATCTACCGGTGAAGAAGGCTACCTCTAGGAAATAGAGCGAGAGCTACTCGGGGTAAAAGTTGAAAAGAAAAATTGCACAAAAAAAAGGGAAAAGAAAAAGAAAAAAACAAAAAACAAAGTGAGTGAAGAGAGCAATTATTAGTGAAGGAGCAAGTAAAAAGAAAATCCACTGAATAAAATTATAAAGGTGCTAGGAAAGAACTCAAAGGCTGGGAATTTGGAAACTTGAGGTCGAAGTGGATGGACTGATAGTTGTAATACTTTTCAACATTTAGTCACTCTTCTTGACGTCTTGTGTGGAAAAAAATGCATAATATATTTTGTAGAAATCACAAGCTAGAAACACCTCGGGAATTGAGAGAAAAGCATCAGGAGTGATTCATGAGCGAGGTGAGGATATTCAACCACTTGGGAGTACAGGCATGGTTTTGTGTTGAACATTCTGTGGTGATACTTGAACAAGCACTTGAGTTAGGCGATGACTAGCACACACACACTAGATAGTCAAGCATTTGGGTAAGTGAATTTCTTTTTGGTGATTGTTTTATTTGTCCAACTTGAGTTTTAACTATCATTTCGTTTGCCTGAGGCATATGGTACACAGTTTGACCGCGAGTCCTGTTCATAGTTGGTGATTAGCTACTTTGTTGGTTTTCTTTCTTTAAGTTTAGTTTTATTGTTCGAGGACGAACAATTGTTCTAGTTTGGGGGTGTTTGATAAGTGCAATTAATGCACTTATTTAGGCCTCTTAAACTATATGTTTTTCTTATTTTCAATTAATTTCGCATCTAATTTAGCGATATTTGGTTCTATTTTAGGGAAAACCGGGAATTGAAGAAAATATTACAACTTTGGACAAAAAGGGACACAAATCAAAGTTGGAAGAACTCAATTGGAAGAAATAAAAGTTGGGGGAGGTGAAGAAAAAATCAAATGGGAGCCAAATTGAAGAAATCAAAAGCTTGTGGACTCAATTGATCAAAGTTGGAAGTTCAGGACTTGCCCTGCAATTAAACTTTGGCGACTAAATTGGAAGATGGCGAAGTTGAAATTGCATTATAACCATGCGGTCGCACGCTGATCGCATGCCTTTGAAATTTATAACCATGCGATCGCACGCGAGATAGCATGGTTATATCGGGCCGATTTTCGTAAAACTTTCCGAAACTGAATTGGACCTGGTTTTCTTGGGCTTTCTTGCATCTATTAATACAGAACTTGACCTATTTCGGGGAAGAACATCAGAGAGGAGCAGAGAGCGAAAATTAGAGCACAAAACTTGGAGAAACTTGGAGAAGAAGCCACAATTGAAGATTCAAGTTCAAGAACACAACCTGATTCGGTGATGGCGTTCTCTTCTCGTTTTTCTTCTGATTTTTATAACATGATAGGCTAAACTTTTCATAGCATTAGGGTAGAGATGAAGCTTTGATTTTGGTTTGAATCCGGATTGTTAATTTGATGTTTTGTTAATTCTTATACTAAGATGAACGTTCGGTTTTGAGTTTTCAATATAATTATGCTTTCTTTTACAACTTGTGGCCAAAGTTGATCTGTGATCTATTTATTGTATTGAGAAATCGTGAATAGATTAGACTTTTGTTGAAAACCACAAAGTCCGATAGGGGATGAGAATACCCCTATGCTTTGTGCGATGTTTTTATGCAATTCTTGCGTTGTAATGCATTTTTATGGCGTTGTTATCATAGAGATATAGTTAACACGTCATATAAATAGGTTGAATTCTACTTGAGAAAGATTATTCAACAAATTTTGTGAATTGAATCGTCAAAACTAACTTTCATTGTCAATTTGATAATCTGGAAGATAACTAAATGAAAAGTGGATTCGAAACCTTAATGCTAGTTGTTAGCTTATTTTTAAGCTAATATGTTGTCATTTCTATTTTTCCTGCATGATAAATTGTTATTTGATTAGATTTTATTTAATAAATTTTTATCATGCTAAATTGGACTTTTTATCACATGTAGAATGTTATGGGAATTGTAGTTGAATTATTTTACCATGTGATTTATTATAACTTGGAGTTGTGGTCCGAAAAGGACTTCACATGGAAACACACGTCTAAAGGACTTTGCTTTGGCTCCAAGTTTGTCCAAATTCAATGTACCTTATACTATGGTAAGAATTCTATTCCATATTAACTTGGTACATGATAAGGTAAGATTTTATTTGATATTATTTTATTACCTTATTTATTTTTATCCTACAACTAATAAGATCTTATCTTTCTTGTAGGATTAGGTGTTTTAAGGAAACTAGGTTACTTGCATGACAAGACAACCAAGTAATATTAATACACCACAAGTAGGAGGATTAAGGTGACACGTTTTTGGAGCAAAAATCGTCCCCCATCATATATTGAAAAACGTGCCCCTCCTCCAAGTTCTTGACTTCTTCAAGTTAATCTCTTGATTAAGTTTATGAACGCCAACCCTTGATCAACATAGATCGACTCAAATCTCGGAGGAGTCCAACCACTAATAGAAGAGCCCACGAGGAGATCAACACGGGATGTGCGGATCACATTTGGGATCGCGGTTACAACAAGCTCTTGAAGAGCAGCGGAGGTTGGCTCGCATTACATGCTTGGAGAGAGTAATGTGGAGTGTTTCTCGCTATTATCCTTGATGTTGGTTAATTTATGCGTAAATTACCCTTTAGCTTTGTTGTAAAGATTTAAACGCTTGAAGTTAGTGGATTGGTTTTGCTCGTGGCTTACGAGCACGTGGTTTTTTCCCAATTGGGTTTCCACGTTAAAAATCTGTGTTTCTTTTTACTGCTTCGCATCGCATCGCTTATTTCAGATTCACGACCTAGACGCATCTGGATTACGCAGACGCATCTAGGTTTCAGCAATTTGCAGACACAGTTGATATTAAACAGTAAACTGTTACGAGTTGAATCTGAGTAACAGAACACAGCACAGACTCATCTCGTCACTAAAATCAGATCATTTAGACAACTACAAACTTTCACTAGTTCTCCCATATTTGATTTAAAACCATAAAAAAAATCATTCCTTTAATTTGTTCCAATTTAATTCTTAATTTTAATTTTAGATTTAGCAATTTAATTTAATAATTTAATTTTTGCAAGATTAGGAAATTAATTGATCTCAACTTATTTATTTCGGTTAAGGCTAGTTAGAGTAAACGTGGGAATAAATCAGTCCTCGTGGGTACGACATCCGGACTTCAAAAGTCCACTTTATTACTTATACGATCCGTACACTTGCGGTGTTGATTGACAACAACAGATTGCATCACCACTATGCAATCTCTTGCAAAAGGAAGTGCAGTTTGAATTCAATGATAAATGTAAGAAGACATTCAATGAACTCAAGGAACGACTCACAACACCACCAATCATTCAACCACCCGGCTGGAACCTTCCGTTTGAAATCATGTGTGATGCTAGTGACTATGCTGTGGGAGCAATTTTAGGGCAAAGAGTTGGAAGAGCTGCACATGTGATCTACTACGCTTCGCGAACATTGAATCAAGCCCAAGCAAACTACACCACAACTGAGAAAGAACTTTTATCTATAGTTTTTGCTTTAGAAAAGTTTCAATCATATCTCTTAGGAACTAAAGTAATTGTTTTCACAGATCATGCAGCTCTACGATACTTGGTCACAAAGAAGGATGCAAAACCTAGACTCATTCGTTGGATCCTCCTACTTCAAGAATTCAATTTGGAAGTCAAAGATAAATCAGGGGCAGCAAATGTTGTGGCAGACCACCTTAGCAGGATTGTAAGAACAGAAAATGAAACACCATTGCAAGAAGCCTTTCCAGATGAAAGTCTATTTGTTGCTGAGGTAAACTCTCCCTGGTTTGCTGATTTGGTTAACTATCTCGCATCTAGGTTAATCCCTGCAGGCTTATCCAAGGCGAAACGAGATAAGTTAAAGAGTGATGCCAAATACTACATATGGGATGACCCATATTTGTGGAAAAGGTGTTCAGATCAAATTATTCGGAGGTGTGTGCCAGAGTAAGAATTTCAATCCATTCTCACATTTTGCCATTCATATGCTTGTGGAGGACATTTTGGACCACGGAGAACGGCTCAGAAGATATTAGAAAGTGGATTCTACTGGTCAACACTGTTCAAAGATGCTTATATCTTCTGCAAATCCTTTGACAAGTGTCAACGATCGAGTAACTTGTCCCAACGAAACCAAATGCCTCAAACTCCTATCATAGTTTGCGAAATTTTTGATGTATGGGGCATTGATTTTATGGGACCCTTTCCAAATTCATTTGGCCACTTTTATATCTTACTAGTAGTTGACTATGTTTCTAAATAGGTAGAACCACACGAACTAACGATGCTAAAGTAGTTGCAGAATTCTTCAAGTCTAACATCTTTAGCAGGTTTGGGATTCCAAGAGCCATGATTAGTGACAGGGGTACTCACTTTTGCAACCGGACCATTGAATCTTTGTTAAGAAAATATGGAGTTCTACATCGCATATCAACTGCATATCACCCCCAGCGAATGGACAAGCAGAGCTCTCAAACAGGGAAGTGAAGTCAATTCTTGAGAAGACAGTCAATCCTAATCGAAAGGACTGGAGCAACCGACTCGATGACGCTCTTTGGGCATATCAGACAGCTTACAAAACACCGATTGGAATGTCACCATACCGATTAGTGTTTGGAAAGCCATGTCATCTACCAGTTGAAATAGAGCACAAAGCTTATTGGGCAATCAAACAATGTAATATGGATTGGGGAACAGTAGGAGATCACAGGAAGCTTCAATTGCAAGAATTGGAAGAAATTCGGAATGAAGCTTATGAAAATGCAGTGATCTACAAGAATAAAACGAAAGCATTCCATGATCAACAGATCTCCAGAAAAGAGTTTAGTATTGGACAAAAAGTGCTACTTTTCTATTCCAAACTAAAACTCTTCCCGGGTAAGCTTCGCTCTAGATGGGTTGGGCCATTTGTTGTTACTGAAATTTTTCCTCATGGTGCAGTTGAGATCAAAAGTTTGAAAATGAATAAGATATTCAAAGTGAATGGGCACCGTCTCAAGCCATACTACGAAGGATTCTCTACGACCAACATGGAAGTAATTACATTAGAGAGTCAGAGCTAATCATGCCATCACTAAGTCGAGCGAACGACTATAAACAAAAGTGCTCTTGGGAGGTAACCCAAGCATTTTCTCTCATTTTATCTTTCTTTTGAAATTTTCGTTGTTTTTGTTTTTATTTCTCTGTTTTTTTTTATCTAACGTACTAAGGAAGATGTTGCCTTATAACTGTAGAAGGAAAATGCCTAACCATTGAGCAGCAACTTTTTGAGCGTGATCACTAGCACCCATCCGAAGATGTAAAACTACGTCTCATTCATTTGAGAAGTGTATGCGAGTTGGGACGTTACTGCTCTAAACGTTCTCCCATTTGTTGGTTCTTGTGGGGCTGTTCTTTATTGAATGGTAAACATACCTATGTGTCATGTGGCGTTATGGAGGACCTTTTCATTAAGGTTGGTTGTCAAACTGTTTTGTAGAGAGTATGCTGATTCAGATAGTTTCCATGCGAATCAGACTTGATGGAATCATGTCATTAATTTGATGTGAATACTACTGCAAGATGTTCAGAGGGCTGTAACCTCCCATAGTCGCTTTGTATATAATTCTCTTCTTCAAAAAAAAAATAAAAATTCAGATGTTGTTTTTCTTGTTCTGTACATATGTTGATTGCAGGTCGTTTGCTCTTGGATTGTCGAAGTGTTCCTAAGAAGTGCTACATTGTGCAACCACCATCCCGATTGGCATGACTCATTGCTTACCATAGGGGAGTTTCTATTTCTTCTCTTTTTCATGCTTTCTATATTTCTACATTGGGGACAATGTAGAATTTAAGTGTGGGGGAGTGAAATATTGTGGTCTGCGTGTGATTTTTTTTTATTTGTGTCGACGATTTTGCATGAGATAGAAACTTTTGAATATGATTGAACTTAATTTGCGTGACTTAGCTGAAACTACAAGATCTCGAAAAAAAATGTGTTCTGTTCTTCTCCAAGCACAACTGGCAAATTTATCTGAGCACATTTATAGGTAATTTACTATCATTCTCTTGAACGCAAATTGAAGGTTGAAAATGTTGATTTTTTTAATTTCTCTAGACCATAGTAAACTAACTTTTTCTTTTCTTTTTTCTATCCATTCCCCATGCTCAAAGTAACCTGGAAACATCAATTGTTAGCAAGGTGGAGTTATAATCGCATAGTATCTGTTTTTTGTGAATATGTCTTTTATTGATAGAGTTTGAAAAGTTTGGAAACAGCACTGACCTATGCTGAGAATGAATTTTACTTTTATATTCGAAATAAGGAGAGGGACCACAGGAAATAGCTACCTGCCTCGGAGAGTGAAAGATCGTCACCTCGAATAGGTGAAGAAGGCTACCTCCAATGAAAGGGGTTAGTGTGAAAGCTACTTGTGGGGTAAAAGCTGAAAAGAAAATTGCAAAACTCTTCTTCTTCTTCTTATTCTTCATCAAAACAAAAAACATAAAAGAAAAAGAAATGTGATAGCTACCCAAGTGTGAAGTGAGATAAATAAATTTCCTCAGTGGTTTGAAGTGCTCAATCTAACACTTTTTAAATTGAAGACATATTTGTAATAAAACACCTGCCATGCCCTTTTTTTTTCTTTGCAGTGCTAACGGTTGATGATTTTTGGTGAATAGAGTAATTTTTAGGATCCATGGGAATCATTGTAAAATAAGAGTGGGATCACGAGAGATGAAAGGAAATATTTGACCATTTTGGGTCAGGATTTGGATAGAACATCGTAAGCTTTCATTTGGTTCCAGTTAGTGATGGGATGATAACCTCAATTGCACACAATCACAACCCATTGTGTATTTGAGAAGAAGTGAAATTTTTCATGGTTCGGGAGAATGTTTAATAAGCAAGTCACTATCTGTAGTTGGATTTCACCGTTTAAAGTCGTTTATCTCATGTAAAATCATTGTGTTGTTTAGTGTCATATGGTTGTTGTTCGAGGGCGAACAACAGTCTAAGTGTGGGGGAGTTTGATAAGTGCTAGAAAAACACTTAAATAACTCTTCTATTTTACGTGTTTGTGTGTTTTATTAGTGTTATATGTTCCGTTTAATGTGTTTTTCCTTTATTGTGGTGTTTAGGGTCACAAAGAATCAAAAGGAGTCAAAATGGATGAAAATCGAATGAAAACGGAAACTCGGGACCAAAATGCAAGCGAATCAAAGATGGAGGGCCTCCGATGCAATTTTATGAAAAGTTATTTTTATAATTTTTCTTGTGCTAATAATTAAGAACATCAAAAGAGGACTCCAAAACTTCTTCCGAATCCCAAATCGAAGTTTCCTAGTTAAAGTTATGGCCGTTTGAAGAAAAATGACTAAAAGTGTAAAAAATTCAGCAACTTATATTTACTAGCGCAGTTCAGTAATTGGACCATAACGTGAGCTACAAAAATCGAATTGACCCGATTCTTGTTCCTGTGGAAAGTAGACGCAGAGTGCTACAACTTTGGTGTTCATGACTTCAGATGATTCGGATATTATGGTGGTCAAAAATGAGTAAAACCGTGACTATTCTGAATGGAGGATTCCTTGGGCCACGTTTTGGTAGAAAATTCATAACTTTCTATTAAAATATCCAAAAGAGGAAATTCCAATTGGATAATTCAGCCAAGATGCTTACCTACACCATGATGAATTTCCATTATCATGATTTGGTGGATACAATTTAATAAACCCATGATGGTGCATGAGTATAATTTTTTATTGTATTTTCTTATGAAATTTTGCCTATAAATAGAGACATTTGTAAGGAAGGAAGACACACCTTTGAAGAGAGAATTAGCTTGTGATTCTCTCCAACTTTCTCTTCAATAAAAATTCTCTTCATCTATTGTTCTTAGTTCTAGCTTGAAAGGTCTTAGTTTCTCATATTCCGACGGAAGTAAAAACCTAAATTTAGGTTCGAATAATCAATCGATGATACTTCGGCCGTGAATATGATTAGCGGAGCATTTCTTCACTAGTTTTTCTCTTTATTTTATTTTTCATGTTTGAGAAAGATAATTTCTCATATATTGTGGAGGTCATACAAGGCGAACACTCGCTAAAAAGTATTTATCCCACATATATGAGTGATTAAACTTCTCTATTTATTTCTTAGTATTTATTTACTAGTTTTCTATATTTTTGTATATTATTTGTGATAGTGAAGTATAATCTATTATATTGTAGAGGTGATACAAGGCGAACACTCGCTAAAAAGTATGAAACCCACAAATATGAGTAGTTAGACTTCACTATCTAGTTCGGGGGGGACGTTGTGTTCAATTAACATGTTATTATCTTTTCTAACTCTTTAGTAACGTTTTATCTATTTCTCCACTTCAATTTGTTGGTTTGTTATGCTTGTAAACCCGTTTTTGAGTTTATATGATTATTGCATTCACTTTGGCCAATTGAATCAATTAATCTGTAAATTCAAGTTACATGCTAGGATTGGAACTCTTGATCCGTAATTGTCATTAGATTCCAATCCAAACTAGCAAATGAATATCGTGCATATTTATTAACAAATCAACTTAGATACATTAATTCGAGCTTGTGAAATTATTCATCTAATTCAACTCATTCTTCTCGTTCATTTCACACTAGCATTGCATTAAATCCTAAGAACTTGTTTAGGGTTATCTAATAGTTAGATGTTAAGTTAAAGAGCTCACTTTAATTTAATACACTTAAGGAAGAATTCGTTAATCAGAGCGTATTGATTAATCGGAGTTGATAAATTTGAGAAGGAATAGTAACACGTTGCATGGGAAAGATAAACACGAGTTGTTTACACAACCGAACCCGAGAACTAGATATTTATTTCAACTGTTTCATTTTATCTCTTTTATTTTGTCATCTTATTTTCAAATTTCATTCAACTTCACAAAACCCCCCTTTTATATTAATTGATAAAATCAACTAGATTTAATCACCGTTCCTCTTAGGTTCGACCCTTACTTACCACTTCTACATTAATTTGTAGTTTTGAAACCGAGTAAGGAAATAAAATTAAACTTTGGCGTGTTGCGACATACGCTACCAGTGAGCGTCATGTGTTTCCGGCTGATGATCAGAAACTTGGAGTCTAGGGATCAGGTACAGTAAAGGTAAAAATATTTGATGGAGTTGTGACACAAATAAGTGGTGTTTTACACGTGCCAAGATTGAAGAGGAGTTTAATATCTTTAGGCGCACTAGACACACTAGGTTATGAGTATGCTTCAAGAGGGAAAGTAATGATCGTAAGAAGAATTTCAGTGCAAATAATGAGAGCTGAGAAAATTGGCAATTTGTGCAAGTTGATAGGAAAGACTGTTTTAGGTAGAGCTACCAGATTGGAGTCGTACCGAGTGTAGTCTTCTACTATTGTTAAGAGTTCCGATTTTGCCAAGAGAAGTTCTGTAAGGCGTCAAAGATAAAGGTCAAGTTCAACAAGTTTTTGAATTCTTTTCACTTTTACTCAGTCCGATGAGAAGAATGTGGCACCTACCAGTAAAGGGTTGCATATTGGTGATGTGATGGTGATTTAATTATTTTATCAAGGGCAACGTGAAGTGATGATTTATATAATTGGTGTGTGGCTGGACATATAAGTGTGAGAGAAGGATGTGGTCAAGCGGCTACATTTTTGGTAAAGAATTAAAGGGAGTTGGGCGTGCGTGCGGCTACAATCAAAATCGAGAAGAAGAAAAAGAAAATTGGAGCCATGTGAGGAGAAAAAATAGAGAAAGTGTGAGGAAAAATTAGAGAGAGAAAAGAAAATTGTTTGTTTCTTTTTCTTGGTTAATTTTTATGTGGAGAAGTTGCGTGGGTAAACAAAAATTGTAGAGTGTTTATTTCTTCGTCAATAAATTAAGGCATTCTTCTCCCGTGGTTGTCGACGGTTAGCTTAGCCATATTAATTATTGTGTGGTTTATTTTTACATTATTTGTGTTGGTTATTTTTCAGTGCACAAATTTTTTCTGTAGCGGAAATTTCTTTTATTTCCCAAAAACAGTAACAATGGTTGTCATACTATTTATCTTCATTGTGGTGTGAGCATTCATAATCGTAAATCATCTATTTATAATTAGAATGCCGAATGGATACAACTTTTATCAAATTTTATCACTTTTTACCACTTTTTTCCACTTTTTTCTCTCTCCTAAATCAATCACATCCACATATCTCATCACATTCATAAATCTCAACCACTCACCTCCACTCATTCTCTCTCTTCTTTCACATTAAAATCCATTAAAAATCATTAAAAGTTACTCCCATTCACCCTTTAGATGTGCATATTGTTTTGTCTTTTCAATTTGAATTTTATTTTGAATTTGTGTCACACATTGAAATCCTCTCATGCAATGGAATTTGCAAAGTTGCAAGAGCATTCATTGTTTTAACTTAGAAAAATAAAATAAGATAAGCAAATGACTCACCTAGGTAAATGATAAATAATAGGAATAGCAAATTAGGCCCGACCAACGTGTTGTATGCATTATAGCATTTTCAGGTTGAAAAAATTTGTGGTATTTATGTGGGAAAAACAAGTGGGTCCCATGACAAAGACTTCATCTTTTACATAGATAAAGATAAAGATTTTTTTAGAGCAATATAACGGTTCAAACTATTTTTGCTAGGATTTATCCTTAGTTACGTAGACGGACTCGATTAGCAATACTAACTCTAGTTTTTGTATCCAAAAGATGTATTTGATAACTACTTGTTTAATAACAAAATAAAGAAATAACATATTCTAAGGTTAAATTTAAAAAAGTTATTGATTCTTGTTAAATAATTAAAAAATCCATATTAATTGACTTTTCAATAAATTAAAATTGTGGTCATAATAAAAGGTAAACTTAAAAAAATAAAATCCAATCCCCCCATCCCAAATGTATAGTCCGCGTTGCCTTTTTAGGGTGTCCCAAATATATAATTTTGCTTCGATCTTTGGTACTTTTTTTTTGGTTCATTTACAAATATACTCCCAACTAATTCTTGAAAATATAAAATGCGATTCTTCTTTTAAATTAGCGAGCGATAAAATTAGTGAGCGATTGTCATATGTTAAAAATTAAACTTTCCACGTGTTTGGAAAGAGGGGAAAAGAATACATGATTAAAATTTAATTTTCATTTAGAGTGTTCACTTGCACATGTTTGTACACATTATCAAACAACTTTAAGAAATTTTATCCTTTCATAACCCCTAAACTGTTTTCCTCATCTTCTATCATATTCATATGAACAAGAGCATGAGAAACAATCATTGGAGTTGATCGAAGCTTCTAAAGAAAGAATACACGATCAAAATTAAATTAGCATCAATGAAGAATGGGAGACTGATATTAGATTTTTAAGAGCCACCAACATACGAAGGCTATACGTCGGGTGCTCAAGAAATTCGCCTTATGGTGATTAAGAAGTTGAAAATTTTTGTACTAAAACTTTTCGTGAATCACGGGACGATAGAAAGTAGAGAATTGGGCAACAATACAGAGGCAAAGAAATAGTGATAATAAATTTCACCTCAGAGGAGTTATTTTTTTCATTTCAGCAGCAATTGTGTTTTATTAGTGCTTTTGACCTTCTTGGTTTGGTTTTTTGTTTTTCATTTTTTTGGGCACATGGTTATGAAAGGTTTGGGAATTCTTGTCTCTATATTTTGTTCCTTCTTGTTATCCATCATCTGAAAATATCTATTTTTTGTGCTTTAATTTTATATGTAGTATGGAGGTTTGTTTTAATGAAAGTTAATCGTGGTGTTGCCTTAAGATTTTACATGAAATGTATAGTGCCTTTAGAACTGGGAAACAAAAAGGAAAAAAACAACAAAAAATGCACTTGAGATTCCAATGCTTTTTGTTGAAATGTAACAGATCAAATATGTATAAAATAATCTATTTAACGTTACGAAATTGACTTTTGCATTCATCTTTGTTGATGCAAATGGCACCAAATTTTGGCTTTGTACGTTGTCATTTGCCATAGAGAAGTGAAATTGTAGGAAAGGTTAACTATTATGTAGGGTCTGAAGAGAGAATTCAGCATAATGAAATTCACGTAGGATTTGAAAAAAGAATTCAGCATAATGAAAATTTCAAGGGAAATGATTAATGAGCTTTTTTTTTCCTTTTTAATTGAAGAGACCATTAATTACAAATACGAAAATTAGAACATCAAATTCATTCGTTCCACGTTACAAGAATAGGAAAAGGGAAAACTAATTTTGCTTCTCAAACATTGGACATTATTCGAAGTTGTAATCATTGCGTAAAAGCTTCCTTTGCCATCTCCAAGACTTTAGATTCGAACTCAATACAATTTGGTAGTTTTCCATTCCTCAACAATTTATGTTTATCTCTATGTGGAATTTTGTATTCATTACTACCCGAATGTTTCATAACTTCCACCATGCAAAATTACAGTGAAAAGAAGATATTATTTTAACTTTTCATTAGGGAATTTTTTGAAAGCATTCTCAATCGCCAGACTGAACTCTTCAACTATTGATGAAGCATGTTGGTGCTGAAGTAAATCAATAGCCCGAAAACCCAACATCTAAGACATTCATATCGGGACTATTTTGAGGTTGACAACATAAACATATATTGAATCCATCTTTCTCTGCCACTTCTACAAATTCAGGATCATTTATATCCAAATGTTACCTCGCATTGTCTTGTTAGACATAGATGCTCCTAGAGCTTGAACTTGGGCATTTTTCTTTGATTGAAGGGATTGCCATTTTAATGATGCGTTTCCGAATGACATCTTTGTTACCTGAAAAAATACACATCATTTCTCTGGTCCCAGTTGCACGATTTTTACAGTTCTACTTGGCTTGTTTGTGTATGATAAATGGCTATATTCCAATCTTCCCATCGAATACTTCCCCCTATAGTAGCATCAACTGGTGGATGACCAAAGGAAAAAACATTATCTTTGAGATGTACCTTTTACATGTGCATGTTCGTAAGGGCTCACATGCATTAGGGTGGAGATAATACTTTTGAGAAGGCTACTGGTGGAAGGAAGACGGGTTATGACATGTGGCCCCTCAACTTTTGGTAGAAGTATTTTTTTATTTTTTTATTTGACTTACCAAAAACGAAAAAAGGAAAATTCTGTTTACATTACACACGTGCCACCACATCCACATTTATGTCACAGAAACATCTTACACTAAACTCCAAGTCCCAAACGCTAACCTAGGTAAAGAGTTACAAACATCTCAACGCAAGCCTCAAGAATCAGTCTCTATGTGTCCACCTCAATTTTGGACTTTAACACTTTGCCATGTTGCCTCATTTAGTGTTCTGACTTTTGAGGTATGTGAATAAAATAAGGTTATTTGGAACTATAAAATATTATGTAATTATAGAATATTATCAAAATACGAAAACAAAGATAGAGTATTTAGAATAAAATATCTACTTTTTTTGTTGAAGACTTCAAGTGTGCCCCCTCAACTTCAAGTGGCTAGCTCCACAACTAGAGAAGGCTTAGACATATAAGACCACTTTTCATCAATATGACTTTTATCACACTTATGAATAAAAATAAGCTTTGTTTAATTTGTACATTCGTCTACCATTGACAACTTTGCCTTTTTGCTCTCTTCCGTCAAATAAGGTTTAACCAGATTTAAGTGTGACCAAATACTTCCATCTTGAACTCTCCTTTTACAATTGATTTTCACAAACCCAAAGAGTTGGCTAACGATCTAATATTTGTCCAACGACAGATAGGGATTTCCTTCATTTAATTTTTCGATGTCTATGCATACTTTCTCTCAGTGTCTTCTATTCAAGAGATTTTTAGGAACAAAAGTATTTTTCTTCACTGCAAATTCTAGAGATCGATTTTTTGCATATGGAAAACAAATTTGCGACCTGTGTGATCACTTCTTTTGGCAACTTTCCATCTTGTCGTTTAAGAGGTAGTGATTCGAACACTGCCATCTTTTTATTGCCAGTCAACTTTGTCTTCGTCATTAATGGACGATGCCAACCTTTGCTAGATGAGAATGACTGTTGGTATCCAAACTACTCTCACATTCTTCATGAATTTGGATAAGATCAATTTGCTCACCGTTGTCCAAAGCCTTCTCAGGACCTTCATGAATTCGATTGAGATCAATTTGCACATTGTATGGCATGAGATGAGAATGATCATTTCTGTCTCGATCAGCCTTGCATTCTCTAGTTACTTTATTGACATCAACTTGCACATGATAGAGTGGAGAACGAGAATAGCTTTCGTTAGAAGAGTTGGTGTTTTCAGACGATGCATTTGGATCGATTGAAGGACTCAATGATTGAGTACCATTGTTCAATATATTTGTATTCATGATATTAAAGTGCAAATGATTACAAATTTATAAACCTACTCTATTATTAAGAAAGATTAAGAAAACATCAATTAATATTGTTAGAAAAGTAACATATAAGAGTATTTTCCTAATATATCTTTTAATTTACTAATTGTTATACTTTAATAATTGTATTTTATTGATAACAACGCATATTAAATATGGATATGTAAAGAACTTAATAAATCAACTACTCCATTTAAGGAAAGTGATATATCTGTGTCGGACGAAGGGAGTATTAAAAAATATTGAAAACCGTGTTTATTGTGTTAATTGAAACAAATGGTGCACAGCATTTAGTTTTCGCTATGGTTCAAATGTTTGTATCCACCGGAACTCATGTTCAAATGTTTGTATCGACATAGTAGAATTAAACGCCTTCGCGGTCATGACAAATTTATCCCAAGAGGTGGAAATGTTCTATCTTTCAATAACATTTGTTTAAACATTTTAAATCTCATCCTTTCACAACTGAAAAGTTAAGGATGGCAAGTAGAATTGCTTTAGAGATTTTTTTTTTTTTACTTATTTTATTTTATTTTATTTTATTTATTTATTTTTTATTTTTTTGATATTTTGTTTTGGAAAACACAAAGTAGATTTGCATTTTAGAGTGCTAAATGAATTCTATTCAATTTTGCTAATACTCATAGCATTTGATTACATAATGGATCTGTCTTCCAAAATACGGCCATATTCAACAAGCCGTGTGATCGTTGCCATACATAGGCAATCAAACGAAGTAGAAATGGATGTGCGTATCCGTTATGGGGCGAGCGGGAAGGAAGTGTACTTCGATCCATGGTGCGCTCACATTATGCAAAATGACCGTGCCAAATTCGCGGATTGCTGTGGATAATAACTTCTCAATTGATCTCTTATTATGCATACGTTGACCCCCTCAAGGATAAAGCCTTAATTCCCCAGGCAAGCATGAAACACGGGGTTGCATGGGAACAAGCATACCATTAGAGAAGGGTATAGTGAACATCTCCTAGAACGGTTATCTGACTAGTTAATACCCATACCCTAGAGATGGTTATCAACAAAACAAATGTTGACGCGCGTCACAATCATGTGAGACTATGTTGCAACCATACATAGCGGCAGTTGAAAAAGGTTCCCAGTCAAGACTTATAAATACTATGCTAAATGGGTAGCAAATGGACAGAATATTTTTAACCTTTCTGTTTTTTTTTCCTTTTCCTTTTCCTTCTAGCAACAATTTTTACACATTTATTGATTCCTACACCAAAGGTGAAATGAGAGATCAGCCCTATCTTTGGTTTTTTTTGCTTCTTGCATATTCCACTGCATACTGAGTTTTAGTCTATTGAAGATAATCTAGATCACATTGGACCATTTGGGACCATCTATGGGAAATGTCAACAAAAAAAGGTTTGCGTTTGTAGATTTGATATCCATCAACCATGTCTCAGAATGTATCACAAACAAGGAGAAATCCACCTCGAAAAGGCTGAGGTAAGCAAACTGAAGATCCTAGTAACACACTGGATCTTGTATATGTCACTCAAGGGCAATTTGAAGGATTGCAAGTCAAAGTGAAAACTTTGATTGATTTGATAACTTGAGAAAGGAAAAATGAAGTTCACAAAAGAAGAGAAGTGGAGGATGAAAGTGCTCGGCAAGAAGAAGAATGCCCGAGCAGTCCAAGAGTTATCATGAAACGAAAAACGAGTCAATTCCTGCCACATTAGTGGTATATAATCGTGTTTTTGAAGATAGATTGGCAGCAATGGATTGTAAGTTAGATGAAGCCCTAAAGAAGAAGCAACCACGACCTGTCCTAATAAGTGACCATCCGTTTTCAGCCGAAATTATTGTTGTACCCCTGCACCCCCTTTCAAGACCCCTAGAATTGAGAAGTATGATGGGACCACTGACCCTATTGATCACTTGAGAACTTTTCAGGACCTGGTAAGGTTGCATGCAATACCCGATTCTATCGGCTGTCGTACTTTTCTGCCTATACTTCGTAAGGAAGCATGAGACTGGTATGACACCATATAGCACAGTCAATCACTTCGGTCACAGATTTTGCGACCAAGTTTGCTGCTTTTTCGCAATAGCACCAGACAAAAGAAGACTACTATTGGTCTAATGCAAATCGTACAAGGGAAGGATGAGACATTACAGGTGTATATCACACGGTTTAATAGGGCCTCATTGAGAGTGAAAGGTTTACAGATGCCTTATGTCATAGCGGCTATGATCAATGGTCTCAGAAATGTAAGGTTCAAGGCATTGTTGTCTAAACGATCCCTGAAGAGTATGATCGAGCTTCTTCAGCGTAGTGAAAAGTATATAGGTTGTGGGGAGACCTTGTGAGAAACAAAAGGCCTTCAAGATGTCTCAAATTGGTAAAATAACAAATGATAATGGCTCATCCAAAGAAGAGAATGAGGAACGACCAAAGAGCCTTGGCCCCTATGCCAAGCAGTCATACTAAAACCTTAGCCCTCTTGCTAAGCATTCATACTAAAGCCTTAGCCCTATGCTAAATATTCACAATAAAGCCTTAGCATTCATGCTGAGCATTTGCAATAAAGCCTTAGCCCGCACTGAACATTCGCATTGAGCCCTTAGCTCCCATGCTATGCTTTGGCAATGAAGCCTTAGCCTTTGGATAAATGCCTCCAGGAACGGTTAATTTAAACATTACTCGTTCAAGCCCAAATTAACTCAATTTTGCAAGGGCATATAATAGGTATATAATGGATAGCCACTTTGAGACATTTCGAGCACTTCATTTTTTACTTCACCTTGGAATGTATGTGCATTTTCATCGAGTTAATTTGAGCTGCAACACTCGACATTTAGGAAATTACATTCTCATCAAGTTAGTTGTGTCTATGGCCATATTCGGAGAAAGGGTTTCATTAATAAGACCGATAGTGAATTTGTGGCCATAGGAATATTATATGATCATGTTAGCAATTACAATTACAAGTGTCCACGCAAGTGCAGTGTGTAACACTGTTCATATAGTTATCGCAGTGTAATGTAAGGATTAATTGGGTAAGGACTGAAATAGGAACACTTATAAGAAATCCATCAAGCTTCATAAGTTGCATCGTCAATTGATTCAATTGATATCCCAAGGAAAAACTTTGATACAATAAAAAATTAAAACATTCAACAAAATTCATAAGAGAACAAAACCATGTTGAGCGTCTTTCAATTACAATCGTCATCTCTACTGTCTTCATCTTCGACGTCATCTTTAGCATCATCATCTTCATTCCCATCAAGTCCCATCAAGGTACTTGAAGCCTTCGAAGCTAGACATGTCTACATTAGGATAAGTTGAGTTTACCTAGTCATGAACTCTCTAGTAAGCCGCAATCATAGATTTTGCACCATACAAGCCCATCATCACCTTGTACTGGTCCGAGCTCTTGTATTCCTTAGTCGCTAGCCCTTTGGCTTTTTTATTTCTTCTTTTGACCATACAGCCTTTAGCTCGACTTCTTGGTCCTTGGCGTTCTTCTCCAAATTCTTATGAGATCTTTGCAAGCTCTTAATCTCATCTATGGCTGATTTATATAGAGATAGCATTGAGGATTCAAGTGATAGGGCTTGCAAGGGAAGGTCTTAGAATTAAGGTGAAAGATAAATAAAAACTACAATGTGGAATTCGTCTTTTACCCATTGCATATCAATAGCAAAACCTTTGGGGAGAGCATTGAAGCTTTTCTTCGATGCGGCCTCTTTGAAACAAAGGTAAACACAAGCCTCAACAACTCGGATGTCATATCCTTAATGGGCACTACCCGACGGGATTCATGCGAGATTGTCTCAGGGATGACCGTGCTCCCTGATTCATGAGTTGGAGTATAAGGTCGTTCGGTAGAGGGACTAGTTTAGGTACACTTTGATCGAGACGTACCGACATTGGAGGTTGTACGCTTTTTGGACTTTCCATCCACCTTCCTTAAAGCAGACACAATGTTATGCATATCGAAATCCATAGGATATACAATAATGATTGAGATAACTTAGTAAAAGAAAGCATACGAATGATCAAAGATTAAGAGAATATGATCGTCACCAATCGAGCAATTAAGGTCATACTCTATCAGTGGCCTCTCTATGACAATATCCCTTAAATCTTTCCCCAGGGGGCCGTGGTCAATCAATGCGTCCATGTCTTTTTTTCTCATTCTCATTATGCACGACCTCATTGTTAAAATTTTCACACATGGGCACAATAGGGTTCCAGGTCGTGTTCATTTGGAAGCCCGTGCCTTTTTCTTTGGTTTCAATGAAGAAGTGCCTGTCTTTCCATTGAGGGTTCAACGATACAGGCAGCATAGGGATGATATCGTTAGAATTGAATTCAGCCATGGTGTTTTAATGATCGTTGGCTTTCATTTCAAACAAGTGGTGTAATAAACGAACGGCAGGGGTCACATTACACTCATAACCAAGTATCACGAAATATGCTAACTTATGCCAAGAATTAAGGACAATCTGTGCTGGACTTAGCCCTACATACATCAAGAAATCAACGAAAAGGCGATGGCGGGGAAAACGAAGGGCACCCTTCACGGAATGATAATAGTGCAACCGCACGATCGGGGTTATGGAATGAAAGCTCGTTTCCACGAGGGGTCCTATAGTAATAATCACCAAAAATTATAAGCTTCTTCAAATGGTTAGTAAGGGCCACTTCGTCGAGAGTGCTAGGCTTAGTGGGGACCGTAAATGCCTCATCCACCACTCTATGCGTCCTTTTAGTCCGAGCCATATTCTTCTCGTGCTAAACTTTGGAGTGATCGCTCGAAGTATTTCTCAAAATTGGTTAAGAAGTCACATTCAGGAGAAGAATCGCTAGGTAAGGGTATGGGTGATGATACAATAGTCGCTTCCTCCTTTTCGTCCAAAATTATTACATTAGCCATAAAGAGCGCTTAACACAAAAGAAAGATAGTGTCTCTAAGCTTCTCCCACTAAATGTTCGCATTCGTTGAAAATTAATCCTAATTGGTAGAATGCGATCAACAAAGATTAGAATAATTCAGGGAATAGGAGGATCATCTGTTAGGAGAGAGAGGATTGGGAAGGCGCAGAGTGAGTCGAATTAACACATTTCATCGGAGAACACCACCGGAAGAGTGGCTGGCATCAGAGAGAGCGTGGAGATGGGACGGGAGGAAAGAAGGGTGAAAATGAACCCTCTCACCCTTATCATATTGATGTGTCTCAAAATTGGAAAAGATGGAATTAATGGCCCTTTGGACATGTACCCATGGGGAAAAAGGTCCCTTGAAAATCAACGATGCATGGACTATGGAGAGTAAACATTAAAAAAATATATGTATGTATATAATAAGAATAAACAAAGATAATGATAATTTTCTGTTTATGTGTAAATGTATCTGCAAGGGTAGGTACTGTGGAATATGAAGAAAGTTTTGAAAACTACATTTTGTGGCTAGAAGTCATTACGATTCCATCCTCGAAGTTTGAGTATGGAAAGACGTGGCTTACGTCATAGTGTCATATGTCACATCGGATGGATCGTGAAGGAATGCTTTACAGAACGCGATTTCCACATTTTCCCCTCATACCCACATAGGTTGAGGGTCATCTTTTTGGGGGACTAAATGACACCATAACGGATTTGGCTTTCTAAATAAGCCGTATTCAACCTGCAATGTGGTTGTTCCCACACATAGGGCTCCCAATCAAACGAAGTACAAATGCATGTGCGTGTTCGTTATGGGATAAGTCGGAGGGGCGTAAGTCGGTCCATGAGGGGCTCGCATCATACAAAGCGATCGTGCCAAATCTATAGGTTGATGTGGATGATAACTTCTTGATTGAGCTCGTATTATGCATAAGTTGATCTTTTCCAGGCTAAAGCCGTAATTTCCCGGGCAACCATGAAACACAGGCTTGCATGGGAATGGGCGTATTATTAGAGGAGGGGTAAAAAATGTAATAAAAACTGAAAAGCTCATGAGCTTATTGGAAAAGCTAGTCAACGAAGTTTTTCAAATAAGTTCAAGCTTTTTAGGTAAGCTCCTTCAACCAAACGTGGCTTATTTAATTAGTAGAAGCTTATAAGCTTCTGAATAAGCTATAGGCTAGTTTATTTGGCTTACCAAGCATATCTTTAATCCTTGTACAACACTAAACTTGATTATACATTTGCGATGGAGGGAGTATTATTAATTAGGGGTCTAATATTTAGTTCCACTTCCACGTTAGATAACCATTAGAAAGCATATAATTAGATAATTATAAATTTAATCTTATTTTGAAAGCAAGACGAAAAGAGATTCGTTTATTATTTAAATAAAAACTTCTATAAGGGAAAAGGTGAATGAAAGAGATGGTGAATCACAAGGCAAGAACGCAGTTCAAGGCGTTGAATGGTGTGAAGTAAAAACCTATATTACTCATAGATAGAACATGCATTTATAGTATACAACACTTGTGTAACCCTAATCCATCTAATACTAGAGTGGGCCAAATAATACAGTAGGCCCAATACGAGGATAATTAATAACAGTATACAACAACAAGATGGGCTGCGTGTGGGCTGCCCTAGAGCTGTTTCTATCCTAATATGCCCTCCGCAAGACGGAGGTGGGAGAACTCCGATCTTGGAACGTAATAGAAAATGTCGTGGAGTGGGCAACGGTTTGGTAAGAGCATCTACGAGCTGATCGCCGAATGAAACATGTGTAACTCGCAGCTCTGCTGGACAAAGTGGAAATCAATTGCCAAGTGTTTCATTTTGGAATGAAACACAGGGTTGGCTGCAATGTACGCAGTGCTCACATTGTCGCAGTAGATAATTGGAGTAGATGGTAGACGAATCCCAACCTCCCCAAGAAGAGAGATCAACCACTGGATTTCTGCGGTAGTGGAGGCAACAGAGCGATATTCAGCTTCAATGGAGGATCGGGCGATAGGAGCTTTTTTTTTTGAGCTCCAAGAAATGGGTGTAGCCCTAAGGTAGACAATATATGCACCAGTGGAAGAACGATCCTCAAGATTACCACCCCAATTTGCATCTGAAAAAGCATGTATAGAAAGAGGAAAAGTCTTGCGAATATGTGTAACGCCCCGAATTTGAAGAACTCGGAACGCTAGTTCTTTCTTTAAAACTAACCATTTTTTTGTAATATAAATAAATGCGGAAAGATAACAAATAGCTAAAATGCGGAAATTTATTTAAATTAATAAAATCAAAAGAGTGTCTCACGATAGTTTCAACACTGTCCTCAAAAACATCCAATTAAAGTACTAGTAAATTCAAAACATTCAATAGCCATTACTTCAACAGTTAAAAGTACTCAATTGTCAATGTAATTAAAACGAATTTATTTAAAGGTCCCTAAGAGATTCCCACGCCTCGCCAAGCCTCTGGCTCCTTAATCTGCAATTTGTTCATTTGATAAGGAAAATCGTGAGTATTTTAAATACTTAGTAGATCCCGCGCAACACAATTAATATATATTACAAAATAAATGCACATAATCATCATTGTCATAAAATACGAACAGGTATAAAATACAAGTTCGTTCATCATCCCTCTTAATCGTGCGCGTCATCATAGTGATTAATAGCACGTCATTGTAATATATTAGGTCAAAGACCTATCGTCATAATGCTATTAAATCACGTCGTAATTAGGCAAAGAGCCTATCGTCATAGTGCCGAGGAAGCACGTCAAAAGTAGGCTAAAAAGCCTATCATCACATAACATTTAAATGCAGCATTTATAATAATATTAATTGCAATTGCGCACATTTAAAAGAAACTTTTTAGAAAAGGGATCTACCTTAACCTTTAGCCGAGTATTGAGCTTACTAACGGTGAGAAATCAGTCCTCTAGCTGTCCGTACACCTCGTCTAGTCAATAACGAGTTTAATTTATGTTAATATTCTTAAATATTAAGTATCTATAAGTAATATAGAAGTTTGTGGACCAAAATGGAAAGAATATAAAACTTTGGGGGTCAATTTGAAAGAGTTAGATAGTTTGAGGACCTATTGTGCAATAAAAGTAAACTAAAAATATTTTTGATTCAATTATAGGGTTTTTAAATCATGGGGGACTAATATGCAATTAAAGTTTGGGGTTAGATTAAATAGGAAAAAGAAATTGAAGGATTAAAAGTGAAATAAAAGTTTAGGGGTCAAATTGCAACAATTGAAAGTTAGGGACTTGAAATTAAATAAAATTTGAGGGCTCATTTAAATAAAATAAATAAAATAGGGGGTTAAAGCTGTAAATAATATTTAGGGATTAAATTGTATCAATTAAAAGTTGTGGACTTGAAAATTAAATAATCTATAGGGTCCAACTTAAACTAATTATCAAAATAGAGGGACTAAAGTGTGAATTCCGATTTTTACATATGGGTTGGGCCGGATCCGGGTCATCTTCATCATTCTTACCCGCTCTCCCTCTCGGCTCTTTCTCTCGCACTCACGCTCTCGGGTCCCTCCCTTTTCCGGCGACTCGCCGGCGATTTGGCAGGCAAAAATGGAGTCGAAGGTGGAGCCGAAGGTGGTGAGTCTAGTGGTGGTCTTTGATTGGAAAATGGTTGAGTATTTAGGGAGAAATCAAGGCTTGAACACTTAGGTGAAAATTTGGGTATTTTCAAAATTGGTTCGATTTGCTAACTATTTTCAAAATCAAACTATACTACGATGTTCTAGGGACATAGATGAAGGTGTAGGTGTGATTTTTGTGAATTAAGGTCGAGTTTTGGGTGTCGTTGATGTTCGGCCGAGCTTGTTTGTGCGTGTTTGTGTATGTATCGTGTATGTAGATGCGTGTGTGGGTGTGTTTTTGGGTCGAGGTGAAGATGATGATGGTGTTCTCGGGGTGGTGAAGGTGGTGGCGCCGCGGTGGTGAGGTGGTGGCCGGCGGTTGTGTATGCGTGTATAGTGTATGTACGTATATTGTGTATGTACATTGCTACTTTGTGTGAAAAATCAAGTGACAACACAAATAGATGATTAATACTTACAACAATAAAATTTAGAAATTGAAATATGAACAAAGTGGCAAGAAATATTACCTCTTGAAGTTTGATTAGTTGGATAAGAATGGATAGATTGATCTTGAGGTTGACAATGGAGAAGAATGTGGCTAGGGTTTAAGCATACTCAAAAAGTGTATATAAGGGTAAAATTTAGAATAGCATTTGCAAATGGGCCTCTAGACGGGTTTCAAATTGGATTGGACCGTATTGGACTTTAAATTTGGGTTTTAGCAGTTAAAAAAAAAATCTTCGGGGACTAAAATAAATAAATTTCAAGGCTTGGTCCTCAAAAGTATATTTTGAAAATAAATAAATTTTTATAAAAAATTAAATATAACAATAAATAATATGAATTTCGACTAGACGAGCGTACACTATTTGAATTTTATAAGTAAGGTCGTAGTGACACGTTCTAAATTTTATTTAATTAAGTATATTTTATTTAAGAAGAATTTTCCGGTCACTACAACCTTACCCTCTTAAAATAATTTCGTCCTTCAAATTTAAACTTATTTAAAACATAAACTTACTTGATCTACAAGGTTTGGGTATTGGGATAGGATCTCTTCTTCTCTCTCCCATGTTGCCTCATTCTTTCCATGACTACCCCATTGAACCTTAACTAGGGGAACTCTTCGATTCCTCAAGGCATGGACCTTCCGATCTATGATCGTCACGGGTGTCTCTAAGTATGACAAATCCTTCTTAATATCCAAAGACTGAAAGCTCACCACGTGGCTTGGATCATGGACATACTTCCTTAACTGTGAGACGTGAAATACATTATGCACCGATGAAAGCTCGGGTGGCAAAGCCAAGCGATAAGCTACTGCCCCAACTTCTTCTAGTATCTCGAATGGTCCAACGAACCGTGGTCTCAACTTCTATTTCTTCCCAAAGCGTATGGTGCCCTTCATGGGTGACACCTTGAGAAATACTTTCTCTCCAATCTCAAACTTCAAGTCCTTTCTCCTCTTATCGGCGTAGTTCTTCTGTCTATCTTGAGCGGCCTTGATCCTCACTCTGATCTTCTCTATAGCTTCCACAGTTTTCTCCACCATTTCTGGTCCCAACATCTTCCTCTCTCCAACATCATCCCAATATATCGACGATCGACACCGCCGCCCATACAATGCCTCATAAGGCGCCATCCCAATCGTGGCCTGGAAACTGTTGTTGTAGGCAAACTCTACAAGTGGCAAATGAGTTTCCCAACCTCCGGCTAAGTCCAAAACACATGCTCTCAACATATCCTCCAATATCTGAATAGTACGCTCAGATTGACCATCCATCTGGGGATGGTAAGCAGTACTGAATCTGAGCTTCGTCCCCATCGCCGTCTGTAAGCTCTCCCAAAATCTTGAGGTGAACCTCGGATCTCGATCTTAAACAATGGACACAGGTACCCCATGTAGTCGAACAATCTCTCTAACATATAACTGTGCCAACTGGTCGATGCTGAGAGTCATCCTAACTGGTAGAAAGTGTGCAGATTTCGTGAGTCGATCCACAATCACCCATGCGGCATCATGTCCTCTCGAGGATCTCGGTAGAGCCGTCACAAAATCCATGGCAATCTTCTCGTTTGAAAACAACATTATCTTTACGATTTGTACTCAAGTGACCGTTCTACTTAACTGAAAATATCAATCTCCTTTCGATCATAACATATTGTGCTCCTCATAGCAAAGCCTTAATAACATCGCATACGTTATCACTTAGATAATAATAATCGAGTATGTACCTCATAGTTAGTCCGTAGTAACTGAAAGGAACTCGTTATCATCTATGTAAATTCGTTTGAATTACAAATAGTACAACCCAAAGAAATTTGGCAACAATATCATAATCGTAACCCCTTCTTTTTCTTCCAAAAATTTTCAAGTCTCGAATTCAAAACCATTACGACTCTGGTCATGTTCCAACTATATATGAGCCACAAATATTTTCTCTGAATATATCCTCCACTATAAAAATCCCTTAAAATGTGATCGTCACCCAATCCAATAGTTATCGCTCGATAGGAATGGAATTAATTTTGTTGAAAATAGATGGAACATTCATTAATTTGAACTCGGGAGTCTAAATAGAAAACGAAATTTTTGTCAAATCCTTTCTTCACAAGAATTGTTTGTTTAGTTTATAGAGATAGGTTGATTACAAATATAGGTCGAAATCCCAAAAAAAAAAATCAACACTTTAACACATTTCCCTTGCATAACAAGCCAAATGTTGAAAAAGTAAAAGTTTTAAAATTTTCTTTCCATTCTTCTCGCAATGAGAAATATCTTTTGAATCGCAACAGCATTAAAAGAGGAACATTCCATCCTCAATCGAAGGCTAAAGAAAATTTCATGTTAACTTTTATATTTCAATAAAAGTTTATTTTGTTGGCATTTTTATTTTTCCACATTTATAATTAAATTAATTGAATATTTTATTTGGTTGATTTGATTATAATTGGATTTTTCATGGACTTATTATCACATTATAATGTTAGTTTATCTTTGTTTAAAATAGCACATGTGATAATTCCTTATTTTAATTAAATAAGTGAGAGTCCAAGTGGGACACAGAACCTAGCACACGTCTCAGGATGGCTTCCACGCTCACGTTACGATCATATGATTTGGTAAGATACTTTCCATATTATATTGATACATGATAAGGTAAGATCTTTTTCCATATTTGATTATTACTCTTATTTGATTTATCCTACAATTAATGGTAATCTTATTCCTTGTAGGATTTGGTGGTTTTATGGTAACTTGGAGACTTGGCTAACAAGTAAGACAAGTTGTATTAAAACACCAACAATTGAAGGAACACGTTTGAACACGTTTGGAGCATTGAAATTGGCCCCTACCTTTCTCAAGCGTGTCTCTTCTCCCATCCGTGCATGGCTTTTTCGATCATCAATTGATCAATCCCATGCACACCAACCTTGATTATTAATTGATCTTGGTTCAAATCTCCTGGAGGAGTCCTCCAACCAATAGATCTGCCCACAACTTGAAGAGATCAACACGAGGTGTAGATTCGTTGCGAGGAACGCGATTTACAAGGAATCAGCGAAGAGAGATCGGATGTCCGCTCGCATTACATGCTAAGGAAGATCGAACAGGAGTTCTATCATTTATTTCTTAGATGTTGCAATTAATTATGCGTAATTATTGCCTTTGATTTCCTTGTAAAGTTTTAAACTGATTGGAGCGTGGTTGGTAGGTTTGCTCGTGGCTTACCGAGCACGTGGTTTTCACCCGGTTGGGTTTCCGTTAAAATTACGTGTTTTTACTATTTCGCATCGCGCTTCTTGCTTATTTAGTATTCACCACCCGACGCATCTGGCTTTACGTGACGCATCTAGGTTTGACAATTTGCGCATACGTGATATTAACAAAGAAATGTTACGGTTCATCTGAGTAACGAACACGGCCCGCACTCATCTGGTCACTAAAATCGTATCATTTAGACAACTACAAACTTTCAATTGGTATCGAGCGGTTCACTTTTACAAAGTGAGATCTAGTTGTCTAAATGGAGTCGTCGACTACTCTTAGACCCCTATTCTCAATAGATCTAACTATCCCTATTGGAAAATTAGGATGGAAATTTTTATTCAATCCATTGATGAGCGTTGTTGGACTACCACCCTTGATGGATACATCGCACCCATCGCCATCAATTAATGGAGTTGTATCTGCTAAACCCGTATACTTTTACTAATCTACAACGTTCTGCTTTGCTTCTTTTAATTCTAAAGCCCTAAATGCTATTGTTTCTCATGTGGATGCAGATCAATTCAAGTTGATTTCCTAGTTGGAAACGGCTAAAGAAGCTTGGGATGCCCTAAAGATTGCGAATGAAGGTACCCTTCTTTGTCAAATCATCTAGATTATGATGATTACACATGAATTTGAAGTTCTCATCATGGATGAAAGAGGACTTTAGAAGCTTTTATGCAAGGCTAAGTGACCTCACAAATTCAGCGTAATCCCTCGGTCAAGGATTCACCGAGGAAGCGATCGTGAAGAAAATACTCGATCTCTACGACCGCCTCGAAGCAAAGGTAATCGCAATTGAAGAAAGCAAGGATCTTTCATCTATGAGAGTTGATGAACTTGTAGGTAACCTTATGACCTTTGAGATGTATCTGGCCGACGAAGAATAATAAGAAATCGGAATTGCGTTTAAGGCAAAGCGTGTGGATCCGTGATGAATCGGCGATTCAGTGAGGATCCAGGCGAATGCAAAATCTGTGAGATGATGAGACAATGATTGACCTTATAAAGAAGTTCAAAAGTACCTCAAAAACAACTCAAACTCTTCCAAAAGAAAGAATAAAAAGCGATAAAGTAGGAGTGTGAAGGATATGGGCACAATGCACTTGAATGCTAAACACGCCTGAAAAAGCCCAAAAAATATTACTTGGCGCGATGAAGAGCGGATGCATCGATTCGACTCGGACAAAGGCAGATCGAAAATCGGGTAATTACTTTCCTTGCTTTCGAGAATCATCTGGTCTTTGATTCTTTAAATTTGCCTTCTAGTGTTAACGCCAGATGCATCGACCCGAGATCCGAGGGGGTCAAAGAAAAGCTTCAAAATGCGGAGGAACACGGATAGATCTATTGGAGACCATGCTTGAGTTCAATAGACAATCATTTGCTCAATCTCAAAAAGAAAAAAGATGATGAGATTGCCAAACCGAGAGACGAGCTAACCAAAACTCAAGAGAAGAACAAGGAATCTCAAATTGAGAAGAATTACGATATTGCCAAACTCGAGGAGATGAGCTTGCTAAAGCTCATGGTAAAAGATCAAACAACTTGTTCTTGGCACACCAGTTAGATGAAATTCTCGGCTATGGAAGACCATCCGATGATAAATTAGGTCTTGCTCACGAAGGAAAGGAAAAGGCCCAATCGCAAGTGATCATGTTGTCTTTGTGAAACAAAGTGGTAAAGGAGATGATAAACCAAGCGGCAACAAGAGATAGCAAGCAGTGAAGCTATTACGCCTCCGGTTATATCTGGCAAAGATCTCAAGAGCGACCAGGATGCATCTAACCCCTCCTGTAGTAAACTTACTACGCCCGCACCACTTGGGATCGAGATACATCCGGACCGAAGCGAATAAGACTAGCGCTTATGCCCAAAAACAAACTCAAATCGAAGGAAGGATCAAATCGACTCATGCTCATGAGATAACACTGGAGTTGTCCATTACACCCAGTGCTACCTAACAAAAGCGTATCTAGGACATGTCTCTGAGGAACCTACTCCAAATACATCCGGCACATCAAGAGTCGAGCAGATACATCGAGCGGATCGGGATCCGTAATCAAAAGCGAGGACCATCTATCAATTCTCGAAACCGAGAGGTCCTATTGGAAAAGAAGAAGAAGTTTACTCAAACTCGAATGAGAGCCGAAGCTCCAGGTAAGTACTCTTCTTCCTCATGCATGCCTTTCACTATGGTAAATTTAATCATGATAAATTTGTTACTTCACATTCCTTGAGCATGACTAAGTCTTATCATGATATGTATAATCCCCATGAATCTACACCTAGTTCTAGGTCCTTTACGCCTAGTAATAATGCAAGATCATACAAAATGAAGGGTAAAGGTAAAAATAGAAATAGTGGTCAATATTGTTGGGTTAGAGGACATAAGAAGTCCACATTGTCCTAAATTTTCCAAAAGCATACCAAACAAGTGTTCTAATAGGAAAAATTCCACCTCCACAACCAAATTGAAAGGGAAACAAGTATGGATTAGGAAAGTTGATTTGAAAGCTTATGAAAATAAGTTTGTTCCTTTTGAGCTTGTTTATCCCATTGATCCCACTTCTTTCACAAAATGAGATCCTCTTTATCATTTACTTTTTGTGTGCTTTAATTGCATTTTTCAAAAAAAAATTGTTTTGCAATTTCCTTTCGCAATTGTTTTTCACTTAATACATGCATATAGGAAGATTCTCATTCTTGTGGGTTGTAGATCGCTTGGCTACTGCAGATGAATCTGAGTGTTGTGAGCTAAAAGCGAAGCCAGGCATCCGTGTCTGACGTTAACATGCCTCGGTTAATCAACTGACACACTTCGGACAATCCAATGGAATAAGTCACTCATCAATGCTATAAGGTTTGTTTACGATTGAGGCTCTATATCGAGTGTAGACCTACGTTCAAAATCTTGCTTTTAGCATTGCACGCGATTCGATTGTCCAAGGGCAGGGTCAGTGGAAAAGAAAGCTGTCAATCCAAGCCAAGTCCATACCCCTCTTTCAAAACAAAAAATGAAAATGAAAATGAGCTTAAATTGAAAGAAAAAGGGGAGCAGTGAAAAAGATAACTTCCGGGATTGAGCGTAGCTATTTCCACCTCCAAAAGACAATGCCATTTTATTGAAAAAGTCGGCAAGCGGACTTGAGAATTTGCACTTTTATAGATTTTGAACGGTCCAGCTTGCGCTCTGGTGAAAAGCCAATAAGTTAGGGCAACCATAAGGTATTTGATGGTGATGCATGATTGACCAAAGGTGTTTGATTCACACACACACATCATAATTGACTTATATTAATGCATAGTGAATCAGACACCCAGAGTGCATCTGTCGCGATGGAAGCCTGGCGATTCGGATAAGTCTCTGGTACTAGATGCATCTCGCTCTTAAATTTCTGGAAAATTTTCAATTTCTCATGCATTTTTGTTCTACGGCGTATACACCGATTTGACTTCCCTATTTTACCAAAAAAGGGGAGTAGTAGGGTAGGTATGTCATCCCTCTTTCTTCCGCTTTGGGAGAGTGGTATAAATCATTTTTACGTATGAATTTATTTGGTGTTAATTCATTGATTTGCTTTATGTGTTATTTCTCTTAATTCATTATCTAGTTTCGTGCTTAAATTGAGGGGGAGGATAACACACTTAGGGGGAGAAAACCTTGTATCTATGAACTTTAATTCTATATTTATCGATGACAAGTGTTTTGGAAAAATAGAAAAAGCCAAAGGGGGAGATTGTTAACTTTATATTTCAATAAAAGTTTATTTTGTTGGCATTTTTATTTTTCCACATTTATAATTAAATTAATTGAATATTTTATTTGGTTGATTTGATTATAATTGGATTTTTCATGGACTTATTATCACATTATAATGTTAGTTTATCTTTGTTTAAAATAGCACATGTGATAATTCCTTATTTTAATTAAATAAGAGAGTCCAAGTGGGACACGAACCCTAGCACACGTCTAGGATGGCTTCGTCACGTTGGCGTATCATATGATTTGGTAAGATACTTTCCATATTATATTGATACATGATAAGGTAAGATCTTTTTCCATATTTGATTATTACCTTATTTGATTTATCCTACAATTAATGGTAATCTTATTCCTTGTAGGATTTGGTGGTTTATGGTAACTTGGAGACTTGGCCAACAAGTAAGACAAGTTGTATTAAACACCAACAATTGAAGGAACACGTTTGAACACGCGTTTGGAGCATTGAAATTGGCCCTACCTTTCTCAAGAAAGCGTGTCTCCTTCTCCCATCCGCGCATGGCTTTTTCGATCATCAATTGATCAATCCCATGCACACCAACCTGATTATTAATTGATCTTGGTTCAAATTCCTCAGGAGGAGTCCTCCAACCAATAGATCTGCCCACAACTTGAAGAGATCAACACGGAGGTGTAGATTCGCTATGAGAACGCGTTACAAGGAATCACCAAGAGAGAGGCGGGATGTCCGCCGTCGCATTACATGCTAAGGAAGATCGAGCAGGGAGTTCTATCATTTATTTCTTAGATGTTGCAATTAATTATGCGTAATTATTGCCTTTGATTTCCCTTGTAAAGTTTTAAACTGATTGGACGTGGTTGGTAGGTTTTGCTCGTAGGCGACGAGCACGTGGTTTTCACCCAGTTGGGTTTCCACGTTAAAATTCTGTGTTTTTACTATTTCTGTACTGCTTACTGTTTATTTCCGTATTCACGACCCAGACGCATCTGGCTTACGTAGACGCATCTAGGTTTCAGCAATTTGCAGACACAGTTGATATTAAACAGTAAAATGTTACGAGTTAAATCTGAGTAACAGAACACAGCACAGACTCATCTGGTCACTAAAATCAGATCATTTAGACAACTACAAACTTTCATTTCATAATGTTGCATTAACTTATGCTCAAAGCGTTCTTGCTTACCAAACAAGTAAGTCAAATAAAAGTATGATCTAGCACAACCTTATAATAATAATAATACTTCCAATGTTAACCACGTTTTCGAAATCGATTTCTATTTCTTTCGCAACAAGAAATGTATTTTGAATCAAATGCAACTTAAGAAAATTCAAAAATAACTGGTCAATCAAACTGGAAAGGATGGTGAAAGTTGACTGAAAACTTGATAAGTAATTTCATGAGTTTGCATAAAAACAATATTTTCGTTTGGATCATGTATGGGTCGAATGTCCTAAAAACGACTCTCTCATCAATACATCAAGTACAATCCTCAAACGTTAAGATCCCCATGTCGATCAGAATCCCTTTAATAGATCAATATGTCATCAATAAACACGATGACGAAATTGTCCGAATACTGACGAAAAGCTCAATTCATTAAATCCATGAACACTATAGGTTCATTCATGAGACCAAAGGGAATCACTGTAAACACGTAGCCCCTATCGTGTCCTGAATACTGTCTTTGGTATATCTGTTGGCTTGACCTTCAACTGGTGTTACCCTGATTTCAAATCAATCTTCTAGAAAAACGAAGCACCCTTCAAGCGATCAAACAAATCGTCAATCTTTGGGTAGAGGTACTTATTCTTTATTGTCAACTTGTAGAGTTCTCTATAATCAATGCACATCCTCATATTGTCATCCTTCTCCTTTAACAAATACATGTGCTCCCCATGGAGACACACTTAGTTGGATGAAACCTTTCTCAGACAATTCCTCCAACCGTACAACCTTTGACCTCACATTTCAAATCCTCAAATCCCGAAAATCCAAATAGATTTTAAAATCAATCACACTCTCAAAATCGCGCTACATCCTTAAAATCAAAATCATCACACAATCACATTTTATATAGTTAATCCTCTAAATCCAAGTCTGTTATCCTCAAAACTCATTTCATAAAAATTATATATGAATTCTTCAAAATCTCTCCCAACCTCAATCTAGCAAAATTCGTCAAACTTTGTCATTAGAAGTTCCCAACATAATATATATATATAAACATGCCACCCAAATTTCAGAATAAATACATCTTGTAGTCACCTATCGGTCAATAGATGCATCTAACTTCAATTCATACGATCTAAACTTCTTCACCACTAATCAACTTTTCAAATCTGATAATAAAATAAGTTTAAATCGAGAATCCTAACATTTATTGGTAATCCCGTAACAGGATAACCTCAGTACATAACTTTCACCACTTATCCTCAATTTATAACCTTTGATCTCAAATGATTTTCATTGAGGAGACTATAACATGCAAGTATAGAACTCACAAACTTCACTTGGAGTATAAAATAGCATATTCACGACCTAAAATATAGCGATCAGATAAAATCTTCTATTACGTTAAAACTTCATAACAATGCAATCCAATAATCTCATCTCGAGTGCACAAAAATCAAATCAACAATGTCCATGATCAATTAATATCACACACTAACTTGCATTCGTCAGTATCCTTACTCATCTTGTCCTTCATCCTTTACACTCAAGAATTTCGGAATATCTAGCATAGCACGGGTCTAATTCCATCTTAATCATATCCATCATTCCATTGCAACCCTATTTTAACCAATGACATTGAATAAAAGCCCCATTAAAATCACAATCCATGATAACCTTATCTCAATGCATTACACTGACTTGGTGTCCCAATTACCACCAGCAATTACAAGAGAGAACAACAATACCCATACACAATAGTCAATGAATCCTTATAATCATGAATTCAATTTCGAGGACTAGAAATATTACAAAATATAATTTCATTCATGCTTTACTCACCAGATGAACGTTTCACCTTAAGCTCAAACTCGGTCTCTTATTCTCTATCAAAAACGTACTTTACTCTTTCTTTTCTGGATATGAAATCTCTCAATTCAGATACAACTACTTGCAAAATATTCAAATGCCGTATCAACTTTTAATTCTCGTAAAATCCTTCAAAGAGGCTCTCTTGACTTTAAACAGATACAAACATTCACATAACTTTTAACATTGTATCTATCATAGACTTTTTCTTGAAGTGATTCCGGCATTCGTAAATACTCTTTCTCATTATATTTGAAAAATTTCTTGAAACTTTCTTCTTTCACTCTGTGTCAAAACATAGTTTCTCAAAAGAACTTCGAAACTCAGTAAGTCAATCTTTGAAATCTAAAAACTTTCTTTCTTTACCTCGGAGTCGGCGGAGAGACGATGGTCGTGGTAGCTCTTAGGACATAAAACTTTTAAATCTTGAAAAGTTTCTTTCGAAAAAAAATTATTTAAACAATTTTCAAGTCTACAGAACGGTAGACCCGCTCTGATACCAAGCTGTAACGCCCCGAATTCGAAGAACTCGGAACGCTAGTTCTTTCTTTAAAACTAACCATTTTTTTGTAATATAAATAAATGCGGAAAGATAACAAATAGCTAAAATGCGGAAATTTATTTAAATTAATAAAATCAAAAGAGTGTCTCACGATAGTTTCAACACTGTCCTCAAAAACATCCAATTAAAGTACTAGTAAATTCAAAACATTCAATAGCCATTACTTCAACAGTTAAAAGTACTCAATTGTCAATGTAATTAAAACGAATTTATTTAAAGGTCCCTAAGAGATTCCCACGCCTCGCCAAGCCTCCGACTCCTTAATCTGCAATTTGTTCATTTGATAGGGAAAATCGTGAGTATTTTAAATACTTAGTAGATCCCGCGCACCACAATTAATATATATTACAAAATAAATGCACATAATCATCATTGTCATAAAATACGAACAGGTATAAAATACAAGTTCGTTCATCATCCCTCTTAATCGTGCGCGTCATCATAGTGATTAATAGCACGTCATTGTAATATATTAGGTCAAAGACCTATCGTCATAATGCTATTAAATCACGTCGTAATTAGGCAAAGAGCCTATCGTCATAGTGCCGAGGAAGCACGTCAAAAGTAGGCTAAAAAGCCTATCATCACATAACATTTACATGCAGCATTTATAATAATATTAATTGCAATTGCGCACATTTAAAAGAAACTTTTTAGAAAAGGGATCTACCTTAACCTTTAGCCAAGTATTGAGCTTACTAACGGTGAGAAATCAGTCCTCTAGCTGTCCGTACGCCTCGTCTAGTCAATAACGAGTTTAATTTATGTTAATATTCTTAAATATTAAGTATCTATAAGTAATATAGAAGTTTGTGGACCAAAATGGAAAGAATATAAAACTTTGGGGGTCAATTTGAAAGAGTTGGATAGTTTGAGGACCTATTGTGCAATAAAAGTAAACTAAAAATATTTTTGATTCAATTATAGGGTTTTTCAATCATGGGGGACTAATATGCAATTAAAGTTTGGGGTTAGATTAAATAGGAAAAAGAAATTGAAGGATTAAAAGTGAAATAAAAGTTTAGGGGTCAAATTGCAACAATTGAAAGTTAGGGACTTGAAATTAAATAAAATTTGAGGGCTCATTTAAATAAAATAAATAAAATAGGGGGTTAAAGCTGTAAATAATATTTAGGAATTAAATTGTATCAATTAAAAGTTGTGGACTTGAAAATTAAATAATCTATAGGGTCCAACTTAAACTAATTATCAAAATAAAGGGACTAAAGTGTGAATTCCGATTTTTACATATAGGTTGGGCCGGATCCGGGTCATCTTCATCATTCTTACCCGCTCTCCCTCTCGGCTCTTTCTCTTGCACTCACACTCTCGGGTCCCTTCCTTTTAAGCTGACTTCATGGCGCGATTTAGCGAGCAAAAATGGAGTCGAAGGTGGAGTCGAAGGTGGTGAGTCTAGTGGTGGTCTTTGATTGGAAAATGGTTGAGTATTTAGGGAGAAATCAAGGCTTGAACACTTAGGTGAAAATTTGGGTATTTTCAAAATTGGTTCGATTTGCTAACTATTTTCAAAATCAAACTATACTACGATGTTCTAGGGACATAGATGAAGGTGTAGGTGTGATTTTTGTGAATTAAGGTCGAGTTTTGGGTGTCGTTGATGTTCGGCCGAGCTTGTTTGTGCGTGTTTGTGTATGTATCGTGTATGTAGATGCGTGTGTGGGTGTGTGTTTTGGGTCGAGGTGAAGATGATGATGGTGTTCTCGGGGTGGTGAAGGTGGTGGCGCTGGTGGTGAGGTGGTGGCGGGTTGTGTATGCGTGTATAGTGTATGTCATTATATTGTGTATGTACATTGCTATTTTTGTGAAAAATCAAGTGACAACACAAATAGATGATTAATACTTATAACAATAAAATTTAGAAATTGAAATATGAACAAAGTGGCAAGAAATATTACCTCTTGAAGTTTGATTAGTTGGATAAGAATGGATAGATTGATCTTGAGGTTGACAATGGAGAAGAATGTGGCTAGGGTTTAAGCATACTCAAAAAGTGTATATATAAGGGTAAAATTTAGAATAGCATTTGCAAATGGGCCTCTAGACGGGTTTCAAATTGGATTGGATCGTATTGGACTTTAAATTTGGTTTTTAGCAGTTAAAAAAAAATCTTCGGGGAATAAAATAAATAAATTTCAAGGCTTGGTCCTCAAAAGTATATTTTGAAAATAAATAAATTTTTATAAATAATTAAATATAACAATAAATAATATGAATTTCGACTAGACGAGCGTACACTATTTGAATTTTATAAGTAAGGTCGTAGTGACACGTTCTAAATTTTATTTAATTAAGTATATTTTATTTAAGAAGAATTTTCCGGTCACTACAATATGTAAGCCAAAATCAATTATACCACACAAATATCGTAAAACTCTTTTAAGTGCTGACCAATAAGTAGTGGTTGGTGTGTGCATATGTTGAGAATGTTTGTTAACACGAAAATAAATATCAGGTCGAGTGAGAGAAAGACACTACAAACCACCAAGTAGAGACCTGTATTCGAGTTCATTGTCAAGTTTGTCACTATCACCAGGTTGTGAGCGAAAATTGGAAGATAGGGGAGTGTGGGCTGGTTTGGCGGATAACATATTGGCTTTTATGAGAGGAGCCAAAATGTATTTGTGCTGGGTAAGCACAAGCGCAGTGGATCGATGATGAACCTCAATGCCCAATAAGTAGGTAACAATGTCAAGATCCTTAAGGGAAAACTTAACGGAGAGATGATGTATAAGGTTCTTGAGTGCTGTGGAACAATTACTCGTGAGGATAATATCATCAACATACACAAGAACGAGGATAATGGTGCTGCTATCAGAGTATATGAACAGAGAGTAACGGAAGGTGTGAACGCAAGTTGTTGAAGAGAATTTCGAAGGGCCTGGTACCAAATGCGAGGGGCTTGTTTGAGGCCATAAATAGACTGCTACAACTTACACAGATGATCAGGATGGGAAGGACTACGAAAGCCTGGGAGTTGATACATGTAGACGGTTTCTTCCAAGTGCCCATGCAAGAAAGCATTGCTAATATCTAATTGACAAAGTTCCCACCCAAAATTAACGACAAGAATGAGGACCAAGAGTACAGCAGTAGGCTTGATAACCGAACTATCAGTGTCAGTATAGTCCAATAAATACCTTTGTTGAAAACCACGAGCAACTAACCTGGCCTTATACCAGTCAATGGATCGATCTAGGTTTCTTTTGACTTGGAACAGCCACTTTGAACCAATGACATTCTAACCGGGAAATGCTGGTACTAATGTCCACGTGCAACTACGCATAAGAGCAGCATACTCCTCGTGCATTGCTTGTGACCAATGAGGATCAGCTAGAGCTTGTTTAAGGGTAGTGGGTTAACGGTCAGGTGTTTGCGCAACAAAGGGAGATTGGGCTTGTTGAGCTTAAGCACAGATGATCATGTGATGTTGGTGAGGTGGAGGGTGAGAGGATCCCTTTGGTGTCTCGGCTAAGGTGGAGGGGTTGGTGTTGGGTGCGGCCGTTGACTAGGAGGAGGAGAGGAGTGTAGGGGCTCCATGTGTTGAGTGGAAGATGGTGTTAGAAGAGACATGGGTTCAGTTTGGCACATGATGGCAGAGAGATGATGCACAGGTCGATTGTGAGAGGAGGACGAATTGTCAAAATGGGAGGTCACCGTGGGGCTGTGTGAGGATGTGATAAGAGAAGAATGCAAAGAATTGACAAATGAGGATGTACCAGAATGACCAAAGGAGGAAGAAACCGGTGGTGTATGTGGTGTTGGCGCAATCGTAGTAGAGTCCACGTTGGAGGGAGTGACTGGAGAGAGGACAAGAGGTACAAAGGTTGGCATATCCACAGATGGTGGAGGACCGTCACTTCACATGGAGCCTAAAGAAACTTTAAATGGAAAATGATCTTCAACAAACGTTACATGGCGTGATGTGAAAATCTTATTGGCTTCACAATGAAAGCAATAATATGCACTCTGACTGTTTGAGTAGCCAAGAAAAACACAACGCCGAGATCAGGAGTCTAGTTTGTGAGTAGCGTATGGTTGAAGCCAGGGGAAATATAGACAGCCGAAAACCCATAATTTGCCAAAGTTTGGCGACTTGTGAAAAAGTTTTTGATATGCAGATATATAGCCCATATTGACTTTAGGCATGCGGTCAATTAGATAAACCCCTGCATGAAAAGCGTAAGGCCAAAATTTATGTGGAATAGACGAATGGCGCATAAGACTTAGACCAGTTTCAACTATGTATCTATGGCATCTCTCCGCGAAACCATTGTGCTCAAGTGTGTTTGGAGGTATTGTAAGATGAGAAATACCATTGGTGGATAAAAAATTGGACATCCCGAGGAATTCACCACCATTGTCTATGTAAAGACTTTTTATTTTGGTGTTTAAAGAATTTTCAATGAGTGCTTTGAACTTAACAAAGACATCTTTAACATCAGATTTTCTTTGTAAATTATACAGCCAAATATAGCAAGTAAAGTGATCAACAAGAACAAGATAATACTTAAATCCTTCATTAGAAATAACCTGAGAGGTCCAAACATCACCAAAAATTAAATCTAATGGATGTGAACTAGTTAAACTGGACTAAGAAAATGGCAACTTATGACTTTTCATTGTGAGACATGATTCACAATGAAAAGAACGTGGTAAATTAGACAAATAAAAATTGCTTGAACGAATTAAATGATTAAAAATTTTAATAGAAAGATGACCTAAATGCTGGTGGAGTAAATCAGCAGTGACAGCTTGTGTGAAGAACGCCAACTTTGACTGGAACGCTTGCTTAGGCCACACATACACTTCGTTGCTAGTTTCCCCTTGTAATATTGGTTTCCCCATTTGGACATCCTTTACATAAAAGGTAAACGGTAAAAATTCAATGGAAACTTGATTTTGAGCACAGAATTGAGAGGCTGATACTAAATTCTTGGACATTTTAGGAACACAAAGAACATTCCATAAAGTAAAATCAGCATTTGGAGTAGGTAAAGTTTTTGTGCCCGTGTGTGTGATAGTGAGACCTATACCATCGCCAATTTGAATACCATCAAGACCAAAGTAGTCGGAGTGGAGAGACAAATTGTTAAGGTCTGTCGTAACGTGGTGAGAGGCTCCTAAGTCAAGTAACCAATCTCCAATTCCAGCAGGATTGGTTGTGACAACGTGTGCACTGGGATTTTGGTAGAAAGGCCGAAACTGATTCTGTGGTTTGGGAGCAAAGCAAGGGGGTGGGTTTGATTTTGTGGGCTGTTATAGCTCATATTTTGAGCATATTGATTGAGTGTGGGGAAAAACTTGGCAAAGTGTCCTTGTTCACGCCAAAGCTGACATTTACCAAGATAAGATTTTGGTATGAAATTAGGTGAGAAGCCATGAGAATTTTGCGGAGAAAGATGGTTATTTTGGGTACTAGTGTTTCCGCTAGTATAGTTGCAGCTGGGGGTATGGCCTTTGTTGTTGGTGTGGCTTTTGTGTGTAGGATTGGCAGTGGCGGGCGAAGAGAGTGGTGAGGAGAGGAGATCATTTTTTAGCTAATTTTCAGTGGTCACAAGCATCTCTTGTAGATCATCAAGGCTGATAGATGTATCTCTTGTGTTTATAGCATCAGCGATGCTCTTATACTCGGGTCCCAAACCATTGAGCACATGTAGAGTAACCTCATCTTCATCGGGGGCAACGTCTAACAATGCAAGTGTATCAATAAGACGACGCACTTCTAGCATGTAGTTGGCGATAGAAGTATCACCCTTATGTAAGCGAGTCAATTTACCCTTTAGTCCCATGATGCGTGACCTAGATGGTTTTGCATAATTGCATTGGAGAATAAGCCAAGCGTCTCTGGATGTCTTGGCAGTAACAACCATGGACACTAAGGCTGGCGTGATCAAGCTTATTATGGCGTTGAGCAGCAGTTTGTCTTGCCTAAGCCATAGGGAATAAGCTGGGTTAGGTATCTTTGTAGTACCTTCGAGAATTGTAGTTGGAGGACATGGCAAGCTTCCATCAACATAGCCATAGATGTCATATCCAATGAGCAAGCTCTCAATCTACGCGAGCTAAACCTGGTAATTGTCAGCAGTGAGTTTAATTGGCAATTGGGAATGGCTATTAATCATGATGGGCATCGGATTTTGGGAAGAGTTGGCGACGGTGGTGTTGCAGCCGCGGAAGAGGAGATGGATGAGGCTTCAGTCGACATTGATCAATCGTGAGCAAAGGCTCTGATACCATATAAGGGAAAACATGAACGAAGGAGATAGTGAATCACAAGGCAATAACGCAGTTCAAGGCGTTGAATGGTGTGCAGTAAAAACCTATATTACTCATAGATAGGACATGTATTTAAAGTATACAACACTTGTGTAACCCTAATCCATCTAATACTAGAGTTGGGAAAATAATACAGTAGGCCCAATACGAGAATAATGAATAACAGTATACAACAACAAGATGGGCTGCGTGTAGGCTGCCCTACAACCGTTTCTGCCCTAATAAGTTCATGAATAATATTTCAAAATGGAAGATTAAAAAATCAAGGCATGCCTTACTTGTATCAGATTGGTGATTGATTTGTTCTAGAAGACAAATTAATTATGTAAATATTGTTGTAGCATATAAAATGCTCAACTTATTGGATTATGCACAACCTTTTGCAGAAGATACTTCAATGGACAATGAAGATTTCATACATGATAAACGGGACCTTGCTAGCAAATTTCCGATTTGTTGAAGTACATTTGGTTAATATTTTCTTGATGAAATATATTGTTATGAAACGGTCTTGTACTTTTAACAAAGTACAACACTCAATAAGGGTATTTTTAAAAGATATTTAAAAAAAAAGAGAAGTAATTTTTGAATATATGATTGAAAAAGTTAAAAAAGCATAAAAAAAAAATCGCCAAATCAATTAAACAAGTTGTTGGAAATGATAATCAGAAAAATAATTTTTATTTTATACTCTTACAAAAGAACCCTAAAACGGATGACAAATTATTATATGGTATAGGAAGCTCATGGCACATTCCGATTCAAGATTAGGATAATAACAAGATTTTACCTTTTCCGTTTTTCTTAATTTTATTTTATTCAAGAAATAGCTCGAATACATTTTACATGTGCATTTTTTAATGTCAAATAACAATGTAAATATAGAATTATTCATATATTTTCATTTTACAAGAACCCATTCCTATGAGAGAAAATCAACTAATTATGAAGATACAATATATGAAGAAAAGAAATAAAAAGTATATCCATTCTTATAGATCACCATACAAGAATGTTACAAATGTGCAGGAGACATTATTATCACCATTTGTACATAGCATTTATGTATATATACAAATTCAATCTTAACTTTACTAACCCCCACCCAGAAAATAAAAGGAAGTAATTAAAAAAGACGAAAAACTTAATAGACGCGAGGCTCCAAATGGCTAAAATGCTAACTAAAAAGGACTGAGGAAGCAACCAAATAATGGTGGAGCAAATTGAAGTTTCGAGTAGGCGAACACCTAGTTCAACCATTTTAAAGCTACTAACACTTGAATGTTACGTTGTGACCCTTCGAATTGGCTCTTTTCAGTTATTTGTTGGAATACATTGGATATTTGAATGGCGACAAAGATGACACGCTTCGTTGGAAAACTGATGAAGGAATCTCTAGGATTCCTTTTACAGGGTTTTTAACATCGCGAAAATCATCTGATGACATTCCCTCTTTATTGTTATCTTTATCATTTGTACATGCCATAGAATCACTCTTACCACCTTGTGTATGATGATCATGTTCATCATTGGACGAATCCTCTTCAAACACACCACGAAAAGAATGATTGTTTTGAGTGTCTTCTTGAACATTGGGAAATAGGGGTCGGTCTTCGTGGGGATCCTTCAAACCTTTGGCCTTCAAGGGAATGTCAAAGTCATTATCATCGTAGTCGTCTAGCCTATAATCCATTGTAAAATTAATGTCATCAACTTCATCATGAAGGACTTTTTGATCTTTATGGCTTTCCTTCTTTAATTTGGGTCATTTGAACCATCCTTCAGCGAAAGAAGGAAGAGAATTCAAACTCTTGAGAAATGAGGTGACTTTTTTGGGAGAATTTGCATTCGCCAACTTCTTCTCATTGGCCGCGAACAATCCCATCACGATAGCGCTCGTGATAAACAATTGACAGATTGCGCATTTGATTTGTTCATGTCTCTCAAAAGACGAAGCCTCGGCCAAGCCGATCATGCACTTGATCCCAAGAACTTTACGTGCCAAATCTGCTAATTCCCATCTCTTGTACTTAGAGTCTTTGAGAATCTTTGCAGCTAGATACCCAATATCCACTTTGCTTTTAGTTAGCCCTAATTCCTCAAATGGGAACAGGTCTTTTTTCTCAGGAATCCCAAAGCCCACAAAATGGACTCTTTCATCGGTGAGAAATCTACGGATTGGCACTAGTAGTGGCTTGCCGACGTCAACCCGGAGGATGACACAACCAACTCCAAAACACAATAGCATCAATAAGATTGCATGGTCACGCGGATGGGGCATAACATTGAGGCCAACGATAGGCGGAGTAGGCCAAATCTTTCCATTGGGGAAGAGAAAATCCATGGTGCACAATGACACAAAATCCTTTGTTTTGAAGGTTATGCCTTCAAGTTTAACGTCAAAGCAATTGGTTCTCAAGTACACAGTCCCTGGCATGCTGAGACAGCCGGTGAATCCTGTAGCTGTGTTTCCGGAAATATGAAGGAAAAATGTTGTATTCAAAACATAAAAATCGATTGGGAAATGGTACAAAGGCTGTTGTTGTTGCCGTTGTTATTATTACAGTAGTTGTTACATCAGATGATGAAATAATGACAAATGAAATATGAACCAGATTTGCAGGTTGATAGATTTTTGTTGATCTTGACTTGGGCACAAGGTAACAAAGTAAATGAAATATGAACTAGATTTGCAGGTTGATAGATTTTTGTTGATCTTGACTTGGGCACAAGGAAAAAGTATTTTCCTAATTGGAAATGTAGCGATACAAAAATTCTCACCGGAAAGGTTCGTTTACCGGATTTTTCCCCAAATCTCGTCTAGCCCAAAAATTCTTAACCCTAATTTTGATTTATCCCTAAATTCTAAGCCCTAATTTGGATCTAATTCGAACCCTAATTTTGTGTTTTGCAGCCCCCAAAATTCAAGAACACGACATATCCCATCTCCCACCTCTGACAGTATCTGGCACCGTGTTCAGTGCTGGCGACATTCAGGTCAGTTTGTCAGGCGGGGCCACATTCGCATCATCGTGCCCATTTTCGTCTCTTGGCACTTGTGGACGGCGCGTACTGATGCGAAGTATCGGGGCATTCCGGTCGATTCTCGACAGATCATTTGCCGTGTCTATTGGGCTCTGTCCCTCATGCACATCGCTGGGGTTTTCCGTCCTTCTCATTGTCGCGGCGATCATGACCTCGCCCCCCTTTTCGGAGTCACTATTGCCCCCTCACCTCCTCCCCTTCCAGTGTTGGCGTTCTGGCGTCAGCCGTCTGTGGGATCTGTTAAGGTTAACACGGACGGCTGTGTGGTTGATGGTAGAGCTGGCGGGGGTGGGGTGATCCGGGACCATCTTGGGCTCTGCGTTCGGGCCTTTTCTTCCTCCTACGGTGACTGCGCTATTTTGGAGGCAGAGCTCCGTGCCATCCTTGATGGCCTGTTGCTTGCGCGCTCTTTTGTAGTCGACACAGTTTTGGTGGAGGCTGATTCGTCCGTAGCTATACATTGTATTGTTCGTGGAGGCGGTCCGTGGTACTTACAGGTGATTATCCGGCATATTCGGCAGCTCCTCCGCACAGATCGGGACCTTGTCTCGCATATCTACAGTGAGGGCAACTAGGTTGCTGACGCACTTGCTTCAGTGGGACTACTACAGCAGCACTATACAGAGTACGACTCACTTCGGTTGCCTGCTCGGGCTCAAGCTCTCTTATAGATGGATCGTCAGGGATTTCCGTCGGGCCGCGTCCTTTAGTGAGGGTACCCGTTTCTCTTTATTTTTTATTTTCTACTTGTTCATTCTTTTGTACAAGGAGGTAGTACCTCCTTATTTATCATTCTGTTATTCTTTTATTCCTTATTGTCAGGGAGATAGTATCTCCTCATTTACTGCTTTTCGCACATTTCTTTTCATTATTTGGAGGTCAGGTTTATGCCCCCCTCCTATTGTTATTATTTTATTTATTAATAAAAAGGTAGGGGGATTCCAAACCCCCACTAGCTAGGTTCGGGGGACGCGTAAAACCGACGTACGAGTCTAGTAGGTACTTTGCTTAAAAAAAAAAAAATTCAAGAACACGAACCCTAATTCTTGTCACACAAGATTTACCATAATTAACTTAGGGTTTCGTATTTTAGGAATGAATTTCTCTCCAAGACATGCCTTAATTAAACCCTCTTACTACCCCTATATAAACACACTCGATTCACGTTTCAATTCACAACCTACAAAACTCACCCTGTAATTTTCTTCACCCGAACTTTCTCTCTCAATCGTCTCCCTCTCGAGTTCTCCATTTCGTCACTCCTTCTCCTTTCTCGACGTTTCTCTTTTGGCGGCGAGCCGACAACAATTCATCGGCAATGAACGGCGGCCATCGTCGAGGAAAACGAGAAGCCGTTGTCGAGCCTCGCTTTTTTCTTCATCCTACTGTAATTCTCGTAGAGATGAGGAAGAAGTCTGAAAATCTGGTTTTATTATTTTATTTACCCCCCAAGTCCCCAAGCTTTCTTAGTTTATTTAAATTGGTCCATTTCTTTATTTATTTCCTTAGCCAAAAGGTTTTCAGTTCCTTCAATTTGGTCCCATGATTTTAAGATCTGGCTCAACTGCAGTCAAGACCCGTGACTTTATTTATTTCAAAAGTCCTGAAGTTTTAAATTATGTCCAATTTAGTCCAATAGTTTTCAAAAGCGGTCAATTGTAGATTTGACCCGTCAACTATCGTTTGACTTCCAAATTAGCCCCTAAATTTCTCCATTTTTGCAAATTAGTCCCCAACTTTTCAAATTTAGCGATTTTAATCCCTAGACTTCTTATTTATTCGATTTCAACCCTATTTTAAGAAATTCTTTTACTTTTGAGATACTATTTACCCAAGAGACTTATTAGAGTTCATTTTTATTATTTTTAGGGCTAGACAAGGCGCAACAACCTAGCAATTTGCAGAATTAAGGCTCAAACTCACGATTTAAGGTAGATCTCTATCTACAAATATTTTATTTTTTCAAAATGTGCATAGATAATTTATTCTTATTATGCGTTTACATGTGATGCGTATTTTCATGAAACTATTTGCTATTTATAGTATATAATTTTCTTGATCAAGCCCGGACATGAGAATTATTATTGCTTTAATGCAATCAGATGAAGAGAATTTATTGCTTAAATGCATGAGACTAGACTTGAACTCGTATTTATTACTTGTTCATAAGAATTACTTGGATTACATGACCACGTGTATTATATGTAATATTGAATTGTTATCTTGCGCGAGATCTGCTGAGTATTTCTATGAAATACTCACGTTTTCCTTAAATCTAGCATTTGCAGGTTGAGGGGTTGTTGGCGTGGCGATTGGTGATGGATCTATATGAAAAATTTTAAGTTCTTTTGTTCATTTAATTTGAGACTCAACTATTCACGTTATTTACAAGTTTGAATATTCTGAGATGTTATGTTTCCTTTTAAAAATCGCGATTGGTTAATTTCAATTTAAATAATATTTCGCACAAGTGGGTTTCCTGTTTATTGCCGTTGCTTGATTTTTCAAAAGTTAGTTTAAAATAATGATGTGGCGTTCCGAGTATTTAGAACTCGGAGCGTTGCGGCTTTGGTATCAGAGAAGGTCTACGTTTCTGTAGACTTGTTAAAAAAAATTCTTTTCAAAAAAAAATATATTTTAGCGACATTTTAAAGAGATTCCACCCGCCATCGCCCGCTCCGCCAACTCCAAGGTAACTGGAAAGATTCATAGTTATTTATTTACTTATTACTTTCGGATACTTGAGACTTAGAAATTTTATGAGAACTTTGAGAATATTTTGGTATCCGAATAGAGAAGAACGAGTTTGAGCATAATTTTTAATAAATATTTTTCTTTACGTCCTCAAATTTAACTAAGAGAAACATTATAACCCCAACTAACTGGACCTTGTGTAATTGGACTAGGATATGGCTGGGAATAATAGGACAATTGCTGACTACGCCCGTAATGCTATTTTGGACCACCAAAACCTCAGGGCTCCACTATATCGAGATACTTATGATTGGGTAGATCATGTGCGCAAGATTCGCCAATGCGCCATCAGATGGGGATTGGAGACAGATGATGTACAATCCATTAACCACTTGATTGACACCCTAAACCCTCCTAACCGAGAGGTGGCTAATAAGATCCTCTATGAGACATGGCGTGTCACGAACGGAGTTGTTAATTACGACGCATTCTGTGAGGTATTGGTACACTTTTGGCCCATGTACCGAGATCAAGGAGTAGCCCAGCCTCAACCTGAACCCCGGCTAGAACCGGAAGAGGATCCAGAAGAGGACCCAGAGGAGGATCCACAAGAGGAGCCTAAGTACGAGCCCCAAGAGGAGCCCGAGTATGAACCTCAAGGGGAACCACTAGTAGAACCCCAAGGAGAGGATATTGAAATGGAACTTGAAGAGGACCAAGAAGAGAATGAAGAGGAAGAACAAGGGGAAGTCTCAGGATTAGAGTCTTGTATTACGGACGATGATTGAGGGAGTAGATGGGCTAGTAGAGGAATTTTTTTAGTAGTTGGTCATTCATTTTCTACTTCAAGTTATTTTACCGCTTTATCTATGTACCCTCATTGAGGAAATTGAGATTTATCAATACAATTTCTTTCTTTGAAATTGTCCTCTGCTTCCTAACTGAGATAATTTCCTCTACCTCTATATTGAATGACTATTATGCAAACGCAATAAACCAACTTCTGTCTTGTTAAGGTGATGGCACGACAATCCGATATTATCAGAGAACTATTGGCTACTGTGCAAGCGCTACGGCAAGCACCGCCAGCACCAGCAGTGCCAATGGTGGAGCAATTTCGAAGGTACAAACCTCCTACCTTCGACGGTAGTAAGGGTCCCCTCGTAGTTGAGGAATGGCTGCGACAGATCGAGAACATTTTTGAGCACATTGAATGCCAAGAGGATAAGAAGGTAGCATGTGCCAAGTTTATGCTGCTTGGTCCAGCTGTTCAGTGGTGGGCATCGACAATGTAGTCCAAAACCGAAGACCAACAGGCAGCAGTAACCTGGGCTGATTTCAAAGAGCAGATCAGAGAAACGTTCTTTCTTCAAGGGTTACGAGATAAGAAGGAGGCCGAATTCTTGCGTCTCGTCCAAGGTGACATGGAGATTGTTGCCTATGAGCGAAAATTTGAGGAACTTTCTCAGTATGCTCCACACCTGGTGGACACCGAACACAAGAACGCCTGATGTTTTGAACGCGGTCTGCGAAAGGACATTCGTAGGATCGTGACGGGCCATAAGTTACCCATTTATCGGGAGGTGGTGAAGAAGGCTCAAGCCATATGCTTCGCGGATGACGAGCCTGAGGAGAAAACTTACCAAAAGGATCAGGGGAAAAGGAAGTGGCATGACTACAAACAGAATAAGAGTACTGCTCCCAACAAGAAGCCCAACAGTGGATCAACCGTAGGACAGGCTTCGAGAACCATCCCACCTTGTTCTAAGTGCAGAAAGAACCACCGTGGAGAATGTTTGTGGGGCAAGGGAGTGTGCTACAGATGCGGCCAGCCTGGCCATATGATATCAGAATGTCGCTCCGCTTCAACCTGGAGCAATATCCCACTAAGGCCGGCTGAACAAGCCAAGAAAGGCAAAGCTAGGGCGTTTGCTATTACCCGAGAGGATGCTAGCCCAGATAACGACGTGATTTCAGGTATGCTATCCATCTTTGGCATTCCTGTATATGTTTTAATAGATTCTGGAGCTACGCATTCCTTTATATCTGATGCCTGTGTAACTAGATTGGAATTAGGAAAAGAGAAAACCGATACTGTCCTTGAGGTTAGCTTGCCATCAGGAGGAACAATTGATACTAATACGATGATTAGAGCTGTCCAGATAGGCTTTGATGGGTTAGTTTTGGGAGCGAACTTATATGTGATAAAGATGAAAGACTTTGATATCATATTAGGGATGGATTGGTTAAGTGGTAATCATGCGACCATCGTGTGCCATGAGAAGGAGGTCATTTTCGCAGAAATGGAGAAGAAGAATTCAACTTCTACGGGTCCAAGATTAGGGCGATTGCCCGTCTCATCTCGGCGATCAAGATAGAGAAGTTGCTATCCAAGGAAGGTTACCAAGGATTTTTGGTCAATCTCCAAGGGCAACCGACGGCGGAACTAAACTCGGATCTTGTGCCTGTTGTGCGAGAGTACCTTGATGTGTTCCCGGAAGACCTACCAGGAATTCCACCAGAGAGGCAGGTGGAATTTAGCATTGACCTTATACCTGGGGCAACTCCTATCTCCAAAGCCCCGTATCGGATGGCACCTAAGGAATTGCAAGAGTTGAAAGTCCAACTGGAAGAGATTCTCGAGAAGGGATTTATCCAACCGAGTGTATCTCCGTGGGGAGCCCCAGTGCTATTCGTAAAGAAGAAGGATGGGAGCATTAGGATGCGTATAGAGTATTGTGAACTGAACAAGTTGATGATAAAGAGTAAGTACCCTCTTACGAGGATTGAAGACCTATTCGATCAGTTGAAGGAAGCAAGCTATTTTCTCAAGATCGACTTGAGGTCAAGTTATCACCAGCTGAAGATTAATCCGATGGATATATCGAAGACGGCGTTCCGAACACGCTATGGGCATTATGAATTTACGGTGATGCCCTTCGGCTTAACCAATGCCCCAGCGGTGTTCATGGACTTAATGAATAGAGTCTTTCACGAGTTCTTGGATAAGTTCGTCATCGTTTTCATAGATGACATACTAATCTACTCGAGGGACCCACAACAGCACGAAGAACATTTGAGGATGGCATTGAGTACCCTGAGGAGGGAGAAGCTTTACGCCAAATTCAAAAAGTGTGAATTTTGGCTCAAACAAGTTGGTTTCCTAGGCCACATTGTGACAGCCAAGGGAATCGAAGTGGACTCTTCCAAAGTCGAGACTGTGGCTAATTGGACTAGACCTGCTGACGTTGGTGACGTGAGAAGTTTTCTAGGATTGGCTGGATACTACCGGCGATTCATAGAAGGTTTCTCAAAGATAGCAGGACCTTTAACACAATTAACCAGGAAGGGCGTGAAATTCAATTGGACGGAGAAGTGTGAGCAGAGCTTCCAGGAATTGAAGAACAGGCTAGTAACTGCCCCGGTTCTGACCATCCCTGACGGCTCAGATGGGTTTGTCATTGATTATGATGCATCAAAACACGGATTGGGTTGTGTACTTATGCAGAAAGGAAAAGGCGTGGCTTATGCGTCCAGGCAACTAAAGCAGTATGAGTAGAATTACCCGACCCATGATCTGGAGCTCGCAGCAGTAGTGCACGTTCTAAAGATTTGGCATCACTATCTGTATGGAAGTAAGTGAGATCTACACCGACCACAAGAGCCTCAAATACTTCTTCACCCAGAAGGAGCTGAACATGAGGCAACGACGGTGGTTAGAGCTGGTAAAAGATTACGACTGCACAGGACAGAAAAAGCAGAAAGAGCACGGGACAGTTGTTAGCATTAGGCTACATGGTACGAGATTTTGAAAATTTGAGGATTGAAGTTATCGCTCCGTCGACTCGAACGCCAGCTAGACTAGCAACCTTGGCAGTTCAGCAAGACTTGAGGAATCGAATTATCATGGCACAGAAGGACGACCCATTCCTATAGAAGATTAGATCTAAAGTTGGTACTGGGAAGAGGATTGGTTTTGAGGTTTCAATGAATGAAGCGCTCATGTTCAAAGGCCGCCTTTGTGTGCCGAAGGACGATCAGATCAGAGATGAGATAATGACTGAAGCTCATTCAGCCCTTTATGCGGCTCATCCTGGCGGAACCAAAATGTACAGAGATTTGCGTAGTACGTTTTGGTGGAGAAATATGAAAGGAAGTATCGCCAGATTTGTCGCTAGGTGTATGGTTTGCCAGCAGGTGAAGGCAGAGCATCAAAGGCCATCAGGGCTTTTGAATATGCTAGAGATACCAGAATGGAAGTGGGAGAAGATCGCTATGGATTTCGTCGTAAGTCTTTCGAAGACGAGTAAAGGGTATGATGCTATTTGGGTCATTATTGATCGACTAACAAAATCCGCACATTTTCTGCCCATTCGTACGACTTTTAGTATGGATCAGCTGGCACAATTATATATCAGAGAGATCGTCCGACTCCACGGAGTACCAGTGACCATAGTAACTGACAGAGATCCGAGGTATACATCAAGATTTTGGAAGAGCCTTCAGACAGCAATGGGTACTAAGTTAACATTTAGTACAACTTATCATCCTCATACCGACGGACAGTCTGAGCGAACTATTCAGACCTTAGAGGATATGTTGAGGTCATGCGTGCTTGACTTGGGTGGCAACTGGGAAACCTATCTTCCATTGGTGGAGTTCCCATACAACAATAGCTTTCAACCCACTATTGGTATGGCTCCTTATGAAGCACTGTACGACTGTCGATGTCGTTCGCCTGTCTATTGGGACGAAGTTGGAGAGAGGAAAATGTTGGGACCAGAACTCCTTGAAAGGACAGTAGAAGCTATTGAACGGATAAGATCTAAGATCAAAACTACTCAGGACAGACAGAAAAGTTATGCTGATAGAAGAAGGAAGGATTTAGAGTTTCAGCCTGGCGAAAAGGTATTTCTTAAGATCGCCCGAATGAGAGGAGTTTTCCGTTTTGGAAAGAAGGGAAAATTGAAGCCTAGATTCATCAGCCCATTCGAAATATTAGAGAAAGTTGGGAATGTGGCTTATCGTCTGGCCCTACCTCCAGAACTTTCAGCAGTGCATAATGTATTCCACATTTCCTTATTAAGAAAGTATGTACATGATCCTAGTCATGTGGTGAACGTTCAGTCAATTGACGTCTGACCAGACTTGACATATGAGGAGGCCCCAGTACGCATCTTAGAGAGGAAAGTCCAAATCCTCAGAAATAAAGAAGTTCCACTAGTTAAGGTCCAGTGGGGTAAGCATAGTTCAGAAGAGGCCACCTGCGAAAAAGAAAGAGATATTTTAGAGAAGTACCCAGACCTCATTAATCAAATAACTTAAATTTCGAGGATGAAATTATTTTAAGTACGAGAGGTTGTAGCGATACAAAAATTCTCACCGGAAAAGTTCGTTTAACGAATTTTTCCCCAAATCTCGTCTAGCCCTAAAATTTTTAACCCTAATTTTGATTTATCCCTAAATTCTAAGCCCTAATTCGGATCTAATTCGAACCCTAATTTCGTGTTTTGCAGCCCCCAAAATTCAAGAACACGAACCCTAATTCTTGTCACACAAGATTTACCATAATTAACTTAGGGTTTCGTATTTTAGGAATGAATTTCTCTCCAAGACATGCCTTAATTAAACCCTCTTACTACCCCTATATAAACACACTCGATTCACGTTTCAATTCACAACCTACAAAACTCACCCTGTAATTTTCTTCACCCGAACTTTCTCTCTCAGTCGTCTCCCTCTCGAGTTCTCCATTTCGTCACTCCTTCTCCTTTCTCGACGTTTCTCTTTTGGCGGTGAGCCGACAACAATTCATCGGCAATGAACGGCGGCCATCGTCGAGGAAAACGAGAAGCCGTTGTCGTGCCTCGCTTCTTTTCTTCATTAGACTGTAATTCTCGTAGAGATGAGGAAGAAGTCTGAAAATCTGGTTTTATTATTTTTTTTACCCCCCAAGTCCCCAAGCTTTCTTAGTTTATTTAAATTGGTCCATTTCTTTATTTACTTCCTTAGCCAAAAGGCTTTCAGTTCCTTCAATTTTGGTCCCATGATTTTGAGATCTGGTCGGCTGCAGTCAAGACACGTGACTTTTAGTTGACTTGCAACTGAGTCTTTATATTTTATTTATTTCACAAGTCCTGAAGTTTTAAATTATTTCCGATTTAGTCCAATAGTTTTCAAAAGCGGTCAATTGCAGATTTGACCCGTCAACTATCGTTTGACTTCCAAATTAGCCCCTAAATTCTCCATTTTTGCAAATTAGTCCCCTAGCGATTTTAATCCCTAGACTTCTTATTTATTCGATTTCAACCCTATTTTAAGAAATTCTTTTACTTTTGAGACACTATTTACCCAAGAGACTTATTAGAGTTCATTTTTATTATTTTTAGGATTAAACAAGGCGCGACAACCTAGCAATTTGCAGAATTAAGGCTCAAACTCACGATTTAAGGTAGATCTCTATCTACAAATATTTTATTTTTTCAAAATGCGCATAGATAATTTATTCTTATTATTTGTTTCCATGAGGTGCGTATTTCCATGAAACTATTTGCTATTTATAGTATATAATTTTCTTGATCAAGCCCGGACATGAGAATTATTATTGCTTTAATGCAATCAGATGAAGAGAATTTCTTGCTTAAATGCGTGAGACTAGACTTGAACTCGTATTTATTACTTGTTCATGAGAATTACTTGGATTATATGACCACGTGTGTTATATGTAATATTGAATTGTTATCTTACGCGAGATCTGCTGAGTATTTCTATGAAACACTCACGTTTTCCTTAAATCAAACATTTGCAGGCTGAGGGGTTGCTGGCGTGGCGATTGATGATGGATCTATATGAAAAATTTTAAGTTCTTTTGTTCATTTAATTTGAGACTCAACTATTCATGTTATTTACAAGTTTGAATATTCTAAGATGTTATGTTTCCTCTTAAAAATCACGATTGGTTAATTTCAATTTAAATAATATTCCGCACCAGTGGGTTTTCTGTTTATTGCCGTTGCTTGATTTTTCAAAAGTTAGTTTAAAATAATGACGTGGCGTTCCGAGTATTTAGAACTCGGGGCGTTACAGGAAACAAGTTCTATACAGGTGCAATTTGAGAAAAAGTAGCGAAACTAATGGTTCTTCAATAATGGATAGCCGCCATTAGTGTTTCCTCGATCGATATATAGAAGTATAGAACCACTGGTTTCAAACCAGTGTGACAATTTTAATAAATTTGTGCTGCTCCACCAATTACGAGGTTTAAGATAAAGTTTTTGACTCCTATAAGATAGTGATATGTCTTAATTTTCCAGAAACATCAACAAATAATTTATTTAATGGTTAATAAAACATTGTGCTGCTTATCTTATTTTAGTACTGGTCTACGAAAAATTGGACCCTCAAGACAGCTCAATCGTCTCTATAGCTTCGTACTTATAAAGTAATAGCAACGACTACTCGTGTTTGTAGAGTAATAGTAGCAATATCACTATTATTGCTTTACAGGCACGAGGTTATTGGGACAACTAAGCCGCCCCCTAACAATAAAAAAATATATAACAATCTATTTGAACAATAGTTTAAATTAAAAAAACCTAAATTATATCGTGGTTAATCCAAATTTTGAAAAATTTCTTTGAAGGTCATGTTTATTGTTGAACTAGCTTTTTCACCCCTATGTTGTACAGGATACTATTTTTTTTTTTAACAAATAGCCGTTTTGATAAAATGTTAATAATATGTGAATAGTATCACCAAAAATGAACCATATAGTCGTCAGAGCACTAAACTTAAACAACAATATAAGTAATAAAAAATTCCTTAAAAATAATATAAGCAATAAAAGAATTTTATAAAAATTTTGAAGAGTTTCCCATGTATTTCTTACAAATCCATCCTATAAATATCCAAGGAACAACTCACCAAAACACAAATATCTTAATTTGCAATTTTCCTGAAAACCTCAACAATAAAGGCAATTCAAAAATAACAAGCATCAATTATCGTCAACAATAGCAACATAAAACGCCTAGTACAAACGACTCCCTGGTTTCAAAGAAACAGTGAATGGACTTAATTCTAGTAAATATAAATGTAAAATAATATCAAAATAACCACACTAACAAACTCTACTAGCTGTCTCAAAGCTTGTGATTTTTTTTCTTTAAAATTATTCTACATTCCATTATATGCACTTAAAAATTTCGGGAGACATTAATTATATACCCATGGATGCACGATATTGACAATAAATAAGTAAATGATGATTTTTAAAATTTGACTGTGAAATATAATCAACATACATATATTTGTAGAAATGGCAATGTAATGGGTGCCCTCGAACCCCAACACGCCGTTAAGAAACACTTATCCTCGTCCCTGACCTACACTAGCACATTTAATAGAGGTTGAACAAGGATGATAGAAGAATTGCAATAGGATGGGAATTCCCATTCCCCCTACACGACCCATCGTAATTATTTAATTGGAAACTTTTATTTATACATTTTCAATAATGTATTAATGACATCTAATTTTTTTAATAAACACCTTTTATAAATACTAAACACATATATTAACATATTTTGTATAAATTCACCAATTTAACATATTCAATATATTAACATTTTTTTAACTCATCAACTTAGATGTTTATTTTAAATAATTTCAATTATATAGAATTTTTAATGTTGTTGATAAAAAAATCTTCTAGATTTTATGTTATCTTGATCAAATATTAAATGATTCGATATCAAATTTAAATTAATTTGGATAAGATAAGTAAATTGATATATATATATATATATATATATATGATTATATGATTAGAATTAAAATGGAAGACTTAATCGATGATCTTCAAAAATTAATGCATAAGCAAAGCTAACAAAAATCGGTGCAAAATAAATAACTTAAAGAAGTTAGGATACATAATATTTATTTAGGAGATAGAATCCTAAATAAATATTTAACATAGTCTGCCAATTAAAAAATTCTGATTAACTTGTATGATTCGAATAATTGATTGATTTGATGGCCAATTTTTTATTAAATACGCAATTTAGGTATTTATTTACTCGTTAGTATATTTAATCTTTATTGAGTAAATATATAATTTACATATTTATTTTCTTACCACTGAAATTAGACCATGGGACGTGATTTTAGGGAGGTCAAAAATTACATAGCCATGGAACATTATTTGTGTTTGGGTAACCTTAAAAATCTACTAATAAGTCCATAAGACTAACGAATTACATTAGCATGTTTAAAAAATAAAATTAAAACATAAAGAAAAAGAAACGTCAATTTATGTTTAATGGGCCAATATATGAGACATATTTTCATTTTTCATAGCCAACTAGCTAGGTGAATGTATAGAAAACTAGTCTAAAGAAAGGGAAAACAATCTCAAACTCTCAATGAATCTTCTAGGCTCAATATAAAAGGAGTGAAATCAAACTCTCACACCATAAAAATTGTCTTCCCTTACTATCTCCTCGTTTCACTTCATATCATCTACTAAACTTAACGTTTCGGTTGCACCACTAGTCATTGATACCCTTCCTTGATAGCCGTATAATGTCTTTTCCCCTTCACAAGTTGACTATGAACAACTCTATGGCCTTGTTCTATACGACTATACAATACAATTTCAAAAAAATAAAAATTTTCTCTCCTCCTTTTCAACCACACATACAATTACTTTTATTTTTTAATTCATTATTTCCCATTTTTAATCCACAATGTACACGCAATTCGACTAAACAAAACTTACACCAAATTTGTTGTAAATCAAACACACCCTAAAACTCTACATTCTCATTTTTTGGACAAACATGAATCGCTTTGGTAAGCTTAGGTATTTTATGGATAGTTCAACTGTTTTGTCAGATCCTCAATGCTCGAAAGACATTTGATAACTAATTGCTTAGCAGAAAATAAAAATAAAATTTGTATTGTAACATAGATTAAAAAAAAAAAAAGAAAGTTCGTTCAAAAAAAAAGAAAGAAAGTTATTTGCACGTTAAATATTAAAATTAAAAGATCAATGTTAAAGAACTTATTTAGAACTTTTTTTAAAAAGTTAAAATTATATTATCATAATAATCAATAAACTTAACAAATACTTGTTATAAAATAATATGGTTTATTGATTCAATTTAATTGAATTAAAAAAATGTTATTTCACCTTAAATAATTAAAGTAAATATCCATATTGAGAAAATTATTTAAAAAATTTTTAAAACTGATTAAACTTATGTTGTCATAGTGCTCAGTAAAATTAATAAACTCTTATCATGAAATAATTATAATTTAACAATCTAGTTTAATCAGACCAAACGTTAAATCGCTATAATATTATACGTTATACATCATTTCTTAAATTTTATTCTGATACTTCAATTTATATATATAATAATATTTTATTTCTTTCAAATAGATAAGAACCTTATTGATACGGACCTCGTTGGTCTCGATGCCGACGCAACCCAATCCAGATTGGATTAGATCCCAGAAAAGCCAATCACTGGTCACGATCGAGAACCTGACGACCTTCTACTCACGAAGTGACAACAATAGGCTAAAACCTATCACCTTCGACTGTGCGCAGTAGACAACCGCCAGGGGTGAACGCCACAAGAGTTGATCACGCTCTTGATAAGTTCGATTTGTTCAAAAGAACAACAAGAGAAGATAAATCCTCTCAACAAGCATAAAGCTCTCAAATATCATATTCACCAAGTTGTGTTCTTACAATGAGGGGGTTTTGTACATATACAAGTCTCAATTGGAAATAATGATAAAATAATAAAATATCCAAAAAGTAGACACAAAAATGACTAAGTCGGCCAAAATTACGGTAGTAAGGTCCGAGTTCTGGTAGTAAATTCCAAAGTTACGGCCGTAAGCCCTAAAAGTACGGCCGTAATAAACTCTCTGCCTCAAAACCGTCAAAACTGGATTCTTGCGTTACGGCCGTATGTATGAATGTTACGGCCGTATATCCTTCGCTATGGCCGTATCATGAAATGATACGGGCATAATTAGCTCTCTGCATATTTTGGGCCAAAAAGTGGAAATTGCCGATACGGCCGTAAGTATAATCAGTACGGCCGTAAAATTTATGATACGGCCATATTTGTACAAGGTGCGGCCGTATTTTACTCTCTGTAAAATACTGTTCTTCAACCCCATGGGTTACGGCCGTAAAGTTATGGGGTCACGGCCGTAACTTTGGTCTGCCTTGTCCCTTTGATCTCTAACATCTCCAACCTGTAATTGGAGGACTTCTTTCAACTTCTGAACTCTCGTGGACTGGTCCAAGTGTGGAAATGACCTATTCTGGACTTGTTGACATACGTTTTCGACCCAGGTCATCAAGGCTCGCCCCATTCTTTTGGCTCGACTTCGTGAATCGGTCCAATCGGCCAATGGGGTGGTTCGTCCGACGTGGAGGCATCCGGTTCGTGATCATCCCCCTTCTTCAGGTTGATTCGTCCCACGAATCGGTTCGTGATCAAACGGAACAAGATCAGAGACATTAAATGTAGCAGACACATTATACTCACTTGGCAGATCGAGTTTGTAGGCGTTGTTGTTGATTCGTTCAACTACTTGAAAAGGCCTATCACTTCGGGGTAGCAATTTCGAGCGGCGTAGTTGCGGGAATCTCTCTTTTCAAGGTGGAGCCAAACCCAATCTCGGTTCAAAAATCATTTCCTTTCGCCCTTTGTTCACCCTAGTCGAGACTTGTTGATTTCTTTTTTCGATCCGTAGCTTTACCTTGTCATGCATGGATCGAACAAGCTCGCTTTTTGTTTGCCATCCAAGCTAACCCTTTCACTCACGTAGAGGAATCAAATCTAATGGGGTTAGCGGATTGAAACCATAAACTACTTCAAAAGGCGAATAAGCGTGAGAAGAATGTTTTGCATGATTATAAGCAAATTCAAGATGTGGTAAACATTCTTCCCATGTCTTAATATTCGACGAATGATAGCCCGAAGTAATTGTGACAACGCACGGTTTACTACTTCGCTTGACCATCGGTTTGGGGATGACTCGTGGTTGAAAATAGCGCTTTGGTACCTAGTTTTCCCCACAAAGTTTTCCGTAAGTAGCTAAGGAATTTGACGTCTCTATCTGACACAATTGTCTTCGGCACTCCATGTAGCCGAACTATTTCACGAAAGAACAAGTCGGCAATATGACTTGCATCATCGATTTTGTGACAGGGTATAAAATGAGCCATTTTACTAAACCGATCAACTACCACAAAAATCGAATCTCGTCCATTTCTAAATCTAGGTAACCCCAAGATGAAATCCATAGATATATCTTCCCATGGCGATTGAGGTACGGGAAGGGGAGTGTAAAGCCCTTGGGGAACTACCTTGGATTTGGCCTTTCTACAAGTAATGCAATTCATGCAAATTTTCTCTACGTCTCGTTTCATCTTAGGCCAATAGAAATGATCACGCAAGAATTCAAATGTCTTTTCTACGCCGAAATGTCCCATGGGGCTTCCTCCATGAGCCTCCCTCACTAACAACTCTCGTATAGAACTAGAAGGAACACAAAGTTTGCCCTCTCGAAATAAGAACCCCTCTAGCCTATAGAACTTCTCAAATCCATTCTTTTCACAAGCAACATAGATACTACTAAAGTCCGGGTCTTTCTCATATAATTGTTTCATTAATTCAAAACCCAACAATTTAGTATCTAGAGTGGTAAGTAAGGTATACCTGCGTGATAAAGCATCTGCAACAATGTTTTCTTTACCTTGTTTGTACTTGATCACGTAGGGAAATGTCTCAATAAATTCCATCCACTTAGCATGTAGCTTGTTTAAGTTGGCTTGGCTTCTGAGATGTCTTAGTGATTGGTGGTCGGTGTGGATCACAAATTCCTTCTACCAAAGATAGTGTTGCCAATTCTCTAGTGTACGAACCAATGCATAGAGCTCCTTGTCATCGTGAGGGTAATTGAGGGTGGCACCACTCAATTTCGCTAAAGTATGCAATTGGCCTTCGCTCTCGCATCAACACAAACACCAATACCTATGCCCGACGCATCACATTCAATCTCAAAAGCTTTGTTAAAGTCGGAAGAGAAAGTACGGGCGAAGAACACGCTTTTTCTTTAATCATTTGAAAAGCTCGTTCTTGCTCTTTCTCCCATTTAAAACCAACTGCTTTTCTTGATTACTTGATTAATGGTGCAGCTAGTGTATCAAATTAGGCACAAATCGACGATAGAAGCTAGCTAAACCATGAAAACTACGAACATCGGCTATGCTAGATGGATTAGGCCAATCTTGGATTGCTCGAACCTTTTCTTCATCAACTTCTACTCCCTTGGCACTAACCACATAACCAAGAAAAACAATCCTTTCAAGACAGAAATGACTTTTAGTAGGGTTTGGAAACAGCTTTTCTTTCCTTAGAACTTCTAAAACAAGTCTAAGGTGCTTTGCATGATCAAAGGAGCTCCCTACTATAAATCAAAATGTCGTCAAAGTACACCACTACAAATTTACCAATGAACGCGCGTAACACGTGATTCATTAGTCTCATGAATGTACTTGGTGCATTTGTCAACCCAAACGGCATAACTAACCATTCATATAACCCTTGTTTGATTTTAAACGCCGTTTTCCATTCGTCACCCTCTTTCATTCGAATTTGGTGATAACCGCTTTTTAAATCAATTTTGCTAAAGATACTAGCACCATATAGTTCATCAAGCATGTCATCAAGTCTAGGTATAGGGTGGCGATATTTTACCGTAATGTTGTTGACAAAGATGACACCAACACACATTCTCCACGAGCCATCTTTCTTGGGCACGAGCAAGACTGCACAAAGACATGGACTTAGACTCTCCCTGATATACACTCGAATCGAGCAAGTCCTCCACTTGGCGTTGCAACTCCTTTGTTTCCTCGGGGTTACTACGGTAAGCGGGGCGATTGGGAATAGCGGCTCCGGGAACTAGGTCAATTTGATGCTCAATGCCTCGAATTGGTGGCAATCCACTTGGTAATTCTTCTGGAAGGATATCATGGAATTCCTGCAAGAGAGAAACAATAGAATTGGGGAGGGAGTCAAGGTTAGAATTGAGCACTCGCCCACTCTCCTTGTAGACTAACACAAGCACTTGTTGGTCCTCCGAAAGAGCCCTCACAATGTCTCTCAGCCTTGCAAAGAAACACTCTTTCTTTTTTGTCTCATGCTCACTCTTCTCTCCTTTTACTCTCTCTTCAATTTTTCCACTCGACTCTCGTCTCTCCTTTTCCTTCTCATCAGCTTCTTGTTTGAGCTTGACTTGATCCTCATACACTTGTTGCGGTGTCAAAGGAGCAAGCACAATTGGTTTCCCATTGAACTTGAAGCTATATCTATTCCGATATCCATCATGTGTCACTCGTCTATCAAATTGCCACGGTCGGCCTAGCAATATGTGTGTAGCTTGCATGGGTACGACATCATATACCACTTCATCGTCATACGTGCCAATCAAGATAGGGATCTTCACTTGCTTGGTAACCCGAACCTCGCCTGTGTCACTAAACCATTGTAACCGATACGGTCTCGGGTGTTTCATCAATGGAAGCCCAACCCTATCGACGAACAGATAACTAGCAACATTGGAACAACTCCCCGTCAATAATCAAACTGCATGGTTTGCCCTGCACTAGGCACCGAGTGTGGAAGATGTTCTCCTGCTGAGGAGTCGCGTCATCCACTTTAGCCTTGGTGCTAAGCGCTCGCCGTGTAACTAAAGTCTCGGGGATAGTCATCACATATTGATCATCCGAGTCCTCCTTCTCCTCCTCCACACTTGGAGGGACTTCTTCCTCATCCTCCGTCTCAATCTCACCATTGTCCCTAACCACCATTGTGCGGCGATTGGGGCACTCCGAGGCTATGTGACCTCGTCCTTGACATTTGAAACATTGGATATCTCGATTTCGGGGTGGTGGTGCGCCCATTGGCCTTTTCCCTTTATCCTCCCCCACCGGAGAGGACTTAGGTGGCTCACTCCGCCCTTTCCAAGCCGGCTTTGGAGTTGTAGTCTTGTCACTACTCCATTTCGGTTTCCCAAAGCTATTACTTCCCCCGGCTTGAGGTTTGTTGAAACTCTTCTTCTTCAGTTGCATCTCAACTTTGGCGGCTTTATGAACCAACTCTTGTATATCGGCATAATCATGTAACTCAACAAGATTGGTAATCTCTCGATTCAATCCGCTTAGAAACCATGCCATGGTAGCCTCCTCTTCTTCACCTATATCGGCCCTAGTCATAAGAGACTCCATCTCTTGATAATACTCTTCCACGCTTCGTCCCCCTTGAGTTAACGTTTGTAACTTGTTATACAAACTCCGATAATAGTAGGTAGGAACGAACCGCTTTCTCATAATATCACTTTAGCACAATAATTAAATCATATTATTTATCTAATTTTCACAAATAAAAAATCAAAAATGTACTTTCTACACGACACTAGATGGGAAATGCAAATTATCTAACTACAATTCTACTGTTAGGAGGTGATAGTGCATGTCTCTTAATTCTAATCTATGATAAACTCATCAGAAGAGTATGATGCATTCCATCAATATAGTAAGGGGTCGACGACGTTTTGCATTTGAAGTATTGTCATGGAAGATAATTTTTTTCCAAAATGAGCTCAATCTCTCATACAATGGAGCTGCTAAAAAAATAAATAAAATAAAGCTAGCCTTAGCATGCGCCGATGATGGATGGCAACTAATCGTCGGATCCACCGCCGAGGCATGCTGCAATGTGATATGAAACAATATAAATTTCTGGACTAAAATGATTTTATAAAAATTTTGAGAAGGTTTGCTCAATAAATAGGTCTAACCAACCTAAAAATATTTAATGTAATAAAACCATCTGTAGAAATCATAGGAAAGGAAATAGTTATACTTGGTCAATAAATAAAATCTCTAACCACTATAATAGGAAGATAAAACATTTTCAGTACATTTCACTCAAACATATTGATAAGTGCTAGAAAAGCACTTAAATAACTCTTCTATTTTACATATTTGTGTGTTTTATTAGTATTATATGTTTATTTTTATGTGTTTTCCTTTTATTGTGTGTTTAGAGTCACATGAAATCAAAAGGAGCAAAAATGGATAAAAACGGAGCGAAAACGGAACTTGGGACCGAAACGCAAGCAAATTCAAAGATGGAGGACCTCCGATGCAATTTTATGAAAAGTTGTTTTTACAATTTTTATTGTGCCAATATCAAAGAATATCAAAAGTGGATTTCCACATTTTTGTCGGATCTCAAATCGAAGTTTCCTAGTGAAAGTTATCGCCATTTGAAGAGAAAGGACAAAGCGTAAAAAATCAGCAGTTCGAATTTACTACCGCAGTTCAGTAATTTGACCATAACTATTGCTACAAAATTTGGATTCACCTGCTCTTTATATTGTTGGAAAGGACACTCCGAGGGCTACAACTTTGATGTTGACCTCTTCAAATGATTCGGATCATATCATGGTTAAAAATGGGCAAAACCGAGAGTGATGTGAATGGAGGATTTCTTGGGCCATGTTTTGGTAGAAAATTCATAACTTTCTATTCAAATATCAAAAAAAAGGAAATTCCAATTGCACAATTCAGCCAAGATGCTTACCTATACCATGATACAATATTTGAACTAATTGAGCAATTTAAGAACATGATTTGGTGGTTACCAATTAGTGGAATCATAATCGAGTAGTTGTACAATTTTTTTATTATGTTTTCTTGTGAAATTTTGCCTATAAATAGAGGCATTTGTAAGGAAGGAAATGCACAACTTAGTGGAAGAGAATTCGCTAGTATTTCTCTCCAACTTTCTCTTCAATAAAATTCTCTTCTTCATTTGTTCGTAGTTTTAGCTTGAAAGATCTTAGTTTTTCATATTCCGGCGGAAGAAATAAAGACTTCAATCGATCAACGATACTTCGGCTGTGAATATGATTAGCGGATCATTTCTTCAATAAGTTTCTCTTTTCCCTTTTATTTCTCTATTTATTTACTTGTTTTCTATATTTTGCGTATAATCTATCATATAGTGGTGGTGATACAAAGCGAACACTAGCTAAAACGTATGAAACCCCGCAAATATGAGTAGTTAGACTTTTCTATCTAGTTCGAGGGGGAAGTTGTGTTCAACTAACATGTGGTTATCTTTTCTAACTCTTTAATACCGTTTTATCTATTCCTCTACTTCAATTTGTTGATTTGTTATGCTTGTAAACCCGTTTTTGAGTTTATTTGATTATTGCATTCACTTTGGCCAATTGAATCAATCAATCTTTAAATTCAAGTTACTTGCTAGGATTGGAACTTTTGATCCGTAATTATCACTAGATTCCAATCCAAAGTAGCAAATGAATATCGTGCATATTTATTAACAAATCAACTTAGATGTATTAATTCGAGTTTGTGAAATTCTTCATCTAATTCAACTCATTCTTCTCGTTCATTTCACACTAGGTTTGCATTAAATCCTAAGAATTTGTTTAGGGTTATCCAATAGCTAGATGTTAAGTTAAAGAACTCACTTTAATTTAATACACTTAAGGAAGAATTCGTTAATCAGTGCTTCTTGGTTAATTGAGAGTTGATAAATTGAAGAAGGAATAGTAACACGTTGCATGGGAAAGATAAATATAAGTTGTTGACACAACCGAACCCGAGAACTAGATATTTTGTACAATTGTTTTATTTCAATCTTTTATTTTGACGTCGATTTTCTATTTTTATTCAAATATCACAAAACCCCCTTTTTCTATATTAATTGATAAAATCAACTAGATTAAGCACTTCCTCTTGGGTTGACGCTTACTTACCACTTCTACATTAATTTGTAGTTTTGAAACCGAGTAAGGAAATAAAATAAATTTTATGCATCGCGACAACACGCCCAAGTTTTTGGCGCCGTTGCCGGGGAACGGTTAACCAATTTAGTTTCTTTTATTAATTAATTTTTTTTAAAAAAAATATTTCACTTGTATGCATAATACTCGATCTACTAATCGAATTCTTGAAAATTTCGATCCGGAAATCGAGAAATCCATTCGAAGATGAACAAGACAAGCAAAACAAGAACAAGAAATTGCTGATAACAACAATGAAAGAACTCTTAAACAAATGACAACTCCTGAAGTTATTCAACAACCATTGTGTATAACTTTTCCAACCGTAGAAGAAGGTAAAACTTTCGAGCTGAAATCCGGTTTGATACATCTCCTACCATCTTTTCATGGACGATCCGGCGAAGATCCGTATCGACACTTGAAAGAGTTTCATGTGGTGTGTGATAGCATGAAACCCCCAGGCATCACTGAAGAGCAAATCAAGCTCATAGCTTTTCCATTTTCACTAAAAGATGCCGCCACAGATTGGTTATACACTTTACCACCAGGTTCACACAACATGGAATCAAATGAAGCAACTTTTCCTAAAGTACTTCCCACCTTCAAAGGCAAAGAAATATCGTGAAAGATATCTCTCGAGTATGCCAAAACAATGGAGAAACTCTTTATGAGTATTGGGAGTGTTTCAAAAAGCTCATTGCAAGCTGCCCGCATCACCAAATCAGTGAAAACCTCCTAGTGCAATACTTCTATGAAGGTTTATGTCAATCAGACAGAAACATGGTTGATGCTGCTAGTGGAGGAGCTCCGATGAACAAAACCCCTACTAAAGCAAGAACATTGATTTCAAACATGGCTGAGAACACTCAACAATTCAGTACAGACCGGGAAACGAACATTTGAAGAGTAAATGAGGTAAGTAACTCCAATGTTGAAAACCAACTCTCTGAACTAACCTATTTTCTCAAACAAATTTTTGTAGGAAACAATCCACAAGTCAAAGCATGTGGCATATGCACAAACCTAGGACATCCTACAGATGCTTGTCCTGTTCTACAAGTGGATAGCAATGAACAAGTGAATTCAGCAACAGTACAATCCATACTCAAACACCTATAATCCAGGATGGCGAGATCACCCCAATCTGAGTTATGGAACCAACAAAACCCCAGGATTCTTCCCTAACAAACGTCAAGGCCAATTCCAGCAACAAGGGAATTTTCAACCCCAAGGGCAATTTCAACAAAACCTCAACAATCGTGTATGTCTCTCGAGGATATGGTGAAAACATTAGCAACTAACACTGTGAAATTTCAACAGGATTCCAAATCGAGCATTCAAAACTTGGAAAACCAGATAAGTCAATTGGCAACTGCCATCAATCGCCTAGAAGCACAATCTGCAGGAAAGCTACCATCTCAACCTGAGGTAAATCCAAAGAATGTCAGTGCTATAACCTTAAGGAGTGGAAAAGAGATCGAAAACCCTCACAAAGAAGTTCCCACACATGAAGATAAAGAAGAAAAGCTTGAAAAGGAGGTATGTCCTAACCCCTCTGTCATTACTAAAGTGATCCCTCCTCCTTTTCCGAGTAGATTAGCGAAAACCAACAAAGATGACAAGGAAAAAGAAATTTTGGACACATTTAGGAGAATAGAAATCAACATTTCATTGTTAGATGCAATCAAGCAAATCCCACGCTATGCTAAGTTTTTAAAAGATCTTTGCACTAATAAGAGGAAATTGAAAGGAAATGAAATAATCAAAATGGGAGAAACCGCTTCAAAGAAGATTCCGTAATAGTTGCCTCCAAAATGCAAAGACCCGGGTATGTTCACTGTCCCTTGCACCATAGGCAATCACCACATTGACAAAACACTAATAGATTTAGGAGCATCCATAAATGTCATGCCTAGATCCTTATATGCTTCACTTCATTTAGGAAAACTGAAAGAAACTCACATAATTGTGCAACTAGCTGATCGTACCAATGCATACCCGGATGGAGTGATAGAAGATGTGCTAGTCAAAATAAATGGTTTAGTTTTCCCTGCTGATTTTTACGTGCTTGATATGGCTGATGAACATTCACCTCACCTTACACCTATCATATTCGGACGTCCATTTCTTTACACTTCTCGCACTAAAATTGATGTCTATGAGGGTACACTATCCATGGAATTTGATGAGGAAAAAGCGAACTTTAATATTTTTAATGGTTCATTGCTCCCTAATAACGCTTGTTCTGTCTTTGCAATTAATTCGACTAACCCTTTTGTGCAAGAAATGTGTAAATTGAATTGCAAAGCTAGCATGCCACATAAAATGGAGTCAAAGCACAATTACCTCATCTCAAAGAAGGAAGCCATCGGAACGGAGAACCAAAAGATTGGACAAGAATTCAAGGTGGACCGTCAAGAAATCAAAACATTTGGAAGATACTATCAAAGACAAAATGGAGCTGCAATGGATTTGAAAAACCCTACTTGACAAATGGGAACTGTGTCGAGCTAACGACTTTAAACAAAAGCGCTCTTGGGAGGCAACCCAAGCATTTTTTTCTCATTTTTAGTTTTCTTTTGGTATTTTTATTATTTTTGTTTTTTTTTCTCCGTTTTTTATCTAACGTACTAAGGAAGATGTTGCCTTGTAACTGCAGAAGGAAGATAACCGGAGATTCAATTATTTGGAAAGAGACATGATGGCGCACAAATCGGTGATTAGCAATAGTTATTGATAACGTGTGGGGATTAATTATTGATAATGGACAATTTGTCAATGCGTCTTCTCGGATACTCCTCCCATCGTACTCTTTCCAGCACACTCTACATGCATGGTTGTCGGTTGAAACAGTGCTCATTTAACTATAAATCCAGATCATTCTCCACTTGAAACCACAACCACAATTTCAATTACTCTGTGAGTGTTTCTTTTCTAGCAGTCATTAGGTAATTTTCTTCTCTTCTTGATTTTTTTTCTTATTCTTCCTCTTTTCTTCTTATTTGTTTTTCTTATAGCATGGATGTGTGTGATAGTTTTGTATATATATGTCTTTTCCTTATATTAATTGATTATGTAATTCAAATTTTCTTATTTTTTTTCCTTCTTCAATATCTGTGAAAATATGGGAGAGTGTGATAATCTACTATGCTTATTGATTTTGATGGTTTTAATCTTATTTCTTCAGTGTTTCTTTTTCTTTCGTGTGTTACGTAGCTAAAAAAAATGGATAACAAATTTTCTCAAATCCACAAATATTACCCGTCACTACCTTTGAATGCTTTGAAAGAGATTTACTATTCTAGAGTAGGACGGTTAAAAATATTGATGGAAAAGGAAATGCCTGAGGATATCCGTTGGTTGATTGAAGCAAAGGTCCGATTAGGAGGTGAAATGCCAGCTTTAAGTACTAAATATGCACCAGGGTAAGGCAAAAGTAATTTTGCCAAGAAACGAAGAGCAAAAAGAATGAATGTGTGCTATAAATGTGCTAGATGGCCTTATAAATGCACTCGATGGACCTGCAAATCAGGTAATAGTTCCATTGATTTGTGTCCACAAATCGAGAAGATAAAATACATTTCATTAAGGATGGCATGAGTAAGGAGTCTTTGGATGATATCCATCAAACTCTTGATACGCATCCTAGTGGAATGGTGCAAATCGAACTTCTCAATCTGTAGAGTGAATTTAAAAAGGAACGAGAACAATATAGTCTTGGGAATCTGACTTTAAAAGACCCTGTTTGCCTGTCTATAAGAAAACTGGATGGGAAGCTTATCCCCGACTCACAGAAGGCGTTTAAGCCGTTTCTGGACGTAAAACCAGAGGAAGATGTGAGCCACAATCACAACTACGTGTACATATTGTTATTTTTTAAATTTTTTTTGTGTTCTTGTGTCAGTTTTTAGTGTGCAAAATCGACAACCTATGGAGGCTACTACTTCTATCGAAACTGGGAGTTCAAAGAGGACATTGAGGCTCATAAGTCTCTTTGGTGGAATCAATCTGGGACAACCAACGCTTCTAGCACCGTGAGTAGAAGCCGAACGCATTTTTGGAGATCGAAAGGGCAAGATAATATACGGAGGAGGTTACCGTGGACTGATAGGGTGTGTCGTTCAATCTGCGTACGTAAGAGGATCAATAGTGATTGGCATTACTGTGCCACCTTTAAAACAGGTGTATGGTAAAACCATCGGCTTTGAGGTAAAGGCTAAATCGTTGTTTGAACGCTTAACACTGATGATAATGCATTCAGATGCTTTTATTGTATTACCAGGGGGTTTTGAAACTTTGGAACAGATCTTTTGCATAATTTCTTGGGCCACGTTGAATCTACACTCTAAGCCAATTGGTCTTTTAAACATTCAAAACCATTTCAATGGTTTATTGGCATTTTCGAATTTTTAGCTCATCAAAAGGTGATTTCTCCTAATACTTTAAAATTGATTTTTATTACACTATCAATTGAGGAATTATTGGAGAAATTAGAATCTTATGTACCACAAATGCATGGAGAAGTGCCTGTCATCAATTGGCCAGAGGAATTAAGCGAAAGAAAAAGAGATTTGAATGAATTGGATTTAGAGTTAAGGTTATGAATGTGGAATAGCTAACTTCAGATGGTAGAATACGGATTTAACTCTGGAAACACATCTGTGTTACGCTCTGGAATAAACAAAAAAAAAAAAAAACAATTCCTTGGATACTGGTTTATGTATCCCGCCCAAAGGCGTTAAACTGGTCTTTTTCAGTAGACCTTAAAGAACTGTATTTTCTTCTATTAACCTTCTTCTTTCAAGTCTTTGCAGATACCTCAAAGTGCAATCAATTTTCATTTCTTTCTATGGCATCCCCTCTACGTATTGTTGCTCTTCTACAAGTACTGACTCTTTCTCTATGCCTCTTAATATCAAGATCTCGATTGTTCGACTTGTTGACAAGTATGAGCTGCTCCTTTGGAACGCCATAGCTTTGGGCGAGGTCATCCCGATCTGCTGCAAACGACGTGCTAAGCGCCTTAAAACTTGCTTTAAATGTGGAAAGCTATTAGAGGGACCTCATTGTACTCAAGTCAAACTTATTCACAATATAGACATGTTGTTTTCTTCAAGGATGAACCAATTAGGTGGAAAAGTCTATCAGAGAAACAAATTTCAATTAGTGAGAGAGTTTGATAATTTGTTGGAACAACGACAACGTCTGTTGGAAACCAAACTCGATGGCCTAACCATTGAGCAGAGAACTTTTGAGCATAATCATTAGCACCCATCCGAAGATGTAAAACTACGTCTCATTCGTTTGAGAAGTGTTTGAGTTGGACGTTCTGCTCTAAACGTTCTCTCATTTGTTGGTTCTTGTGGGGCTGTTCTTTATTGAATGGTAAACATACCTATGTGTCATGTGGCGATATAGAGGACCTTTTCATTAAGGTTGGTTGTCAAACTGTTTTGTAGAGAGTATGCTAATTCAGATAGTTTCCATGCGGATCAGACTTGATGGAATCATATCATTAATTTGATATGAATACTACTGCAAGATGTTCAGAGGGTTGTCAACTCCCAAAGTCGCTTTGTATATAAATTTCTCTTCATTTGTTTAAAAAAAAAAAAAACCAAAATATTTTCAGCTGTTGTTTTTCTTGTTACTCAGAAATATGTTGATTGCGTGTCTCTTGCTCTTGGATTGTCAAGTATTCCTCGAAGTGCTACATTGTGCAACCACCATCCCCAAATCGGCACGACTCATTGCTTACCATAGGGGAGTTTCTATTTCTTCTCTTTTTCATGCTTTCTATATTTCTACATTGGGGACAATGTAGAATTTAAGTGTGGGGGAGTGGCATATTGTGGTTTGCGTGTGATTTTTTTTTATTTGTGTCGACGATTTTGCATGAGATAGCAACTTTTGAATATGATTGAACTTAATTTATGTGACTTAGCTGAAACTACAAGATCTCGAAAAAAAAATGTGTTCTGTTCTTCTCCAAGCACAGCTGGTAAATTTATCTGAGCACATTTATAGGTAATTTACTATCATTCTCTGGAACACAAATTGAAGGTTGAAAATGTTGATTTTTTTATTCTTCTAGACCATAGTAAACTAACTTTTTCTTTTCTTTTTTCTATCCATTCGTCCTGCTCAAAGTAACCTGGAAACATCGATTGTTAGTAAGGTGGAGTTATAATCGCATGGTATCTGTTTTTTGTGAATGTGTCTTTTATTGATAGAGTTTAAAAAGTTTGGAAAAAGCATTGACCTATCTGAGAATGAATTTTACTTTTATGTTCAAAATAAGGAGAGGGACCACAGGAAAGAGCTACCTACCTCAGACTGTGAAGCCGTCACCTCGAATGGGTGAAGAAGGCTGCCTCCAATGAAAGGGGTTTAGTGTGAAAGCTACCTGTGGGGTAAAAGCTTAAAAGAAAATTGCAAAACTCTTCTTCTTCTTCTTTTTCTTCTTCATAAAAAAAAAATCGCGAGAAATGTGATAGCTACCCAAGTGTGAAGTTAGATAAATAAATTTCCTCAGTGGTTTGAAGTGCTCAATCTAAACACTCTTTAAATTGAAGACATATTTGCGATAAAACACCTGCCATGCCTTTTTTTTTTCTTTGCAGTGCCAACAGTTGATGATTTTTGGTGAACAGAGTAATTTTTAAGATCCATGGGAATCATTGTAAAATAAGAGTGGGATCATGAGAGATGAATGGAAATATTTGACTATTTCGGGTCAGGATTTGGATAGATCATCGTAAGCTTTCATTTGGTTTCAGTTAGTGATGGGATGATAACCTCAATTGCACACACTCACAAGCAATTGTGTATTTGAGAAGAATTGAAATTTTTATGGTTCGGGAGAATATTTATTAAGCAAGTCATTATCTGTAGTTGGATTTCAATGTTTAAAGTTGTTTATCTCATGTAAAATCAGTGTTTTTTTTGGTATCATATCGGTTGTTGTTCGAGGGCGAACAATAATCTAAGTGCGGGGGAGTTTGATAAGTGCCAGAAAAGCACTTAAATAACTATTCTATTTTACGTATTTGTGTGTTTTATTAGTATTATATGTTTATTTTTATGTGTTTTCCTTTTATTTGTATTTAGAGTCACAAGAAATCAAAAAGAGCCAAAATGGATAAAAATGGAGCGAAAACGGAACTTGAGACCGAAATGCAAGCAAATTCAAAGAGGGAGGGCCTCTGATGCAATTTTATGAAAAGTTGTTTTTACAATTTTTCTTGTGCCAATATCAAAGAATATCAAAATAGAATTTCCACATTTTTTTCGGATCCCAAATCGGAGTTTCCTAGTGAAAATTATGGCCATTTGAAGAGAAAGGACAAAGCGTAAAAAATCAGCAGCTCGAATTTACTGCCGCAGTTCAGTAATTTGACCATAACGTTTGCTACAAAATTTGGATTCACCTGCACTTTATATTGTTGGAAAGGAAACTAAGAGTGCTACAACTTTGATGTTGACCTCTTCAAATGATTCGGACCATATCATGGTCAAAAATGGGCAAAACCGAGAGTGATGTGAATGGAGGATTTCTTGGGCCATGTTTTGGTAGAAAATTCATAACTTTCTATTAAAATATAAGAAAAAAGGAAATTCCAATTGCACAATTCAGCCAAGATGCTTACCTATACCATGATACAATATTTGAACTAATGGAGCAATTTAAGATCATGATTTGGTGGTTACCAATTAGTGGAATCATAATGGAGTAGTTGTACAATTTTTTTATTATGTTTTCTTGTGAAATTTTGCCTATAAATAGAGGGATTTGTAAGGAAGGAAATGTACAACTTAGTGGAAGAGAATTAGCTAGTAGTTCTCTCCAACTTTCTCTTCAATAAAATTCTCTTCTTCATTTGTTCTTAGTTTTAGCTTGAAAGATCTTAGTTTTTCATATTCCGGAGGAAGAAATAAAGGCTTCAATCGATCAACGATACTTCGGCTGTGAATATGATTAGCGGATCATTTCTTCGATAAGTTTCTCTTTTCCCTTGTATTTCTCTATTTATCTCTTAGCATTTATTTATTTGTTTTCTATATTTTGCGTATAATCTATCATATAGTGGTGGTGATACAAAGCGAACACTCGCTAAAAAGTATGAAACCCCGCAAATATGAGTAGTTAGACTTTTCTATCTAGTTCGAGGGGGAAGTTGTGTTCAACTAACATGTGGTTATCTTTTCTAACTCTTTAGTAACGTTTTATCTATTCCTCTACTTCAATTTGTTGATTTGTTATTCTTGTAAACCCGTTTTTGAGTTTATTTGATTATTGCATTCACTTTGGTTAATTGAATCAATCAATCTTTAAATTCAAGTTACTTGCTAGGATTGGAACTTTTGATCTGTAATTATCACTAGATTACAATCCAAAGTAGCAAATGAATATCGTGCATATTTATTAACAAATCAACTTAGACGTATTAATTCGAGTATGTGAAATTCTTCATCTAATTCAACTCATTCTTCTCGTTCATTTCACACTAGCTTTGCATTAAATCCTAAGAATTTGTTTAGGGTTATCCAATAGCTAGATGTTAAGTTAAAGAACTCACTTTAATTTAATACACTTAAGGAAGAATTCGTTGATCAGAGCTTCTTGGTTAATTGAGAGTTGATAAATTGAAGAAGGAATAGTTACACGTTGCATGGGAAAGATAAATATAAGTTGTTGACACAACCGAACCCGAGAACTAGATATTTTGTACAATTGTTTTATTTCAATCTTTTATTTTGACGTTCGATTTTCTATTTTTATTAAAATATCACAAAACCCCCCTTTTTCTATATTAATTGATAAAATCAACTAGATTAAGCACCGTTCCTCTTGGGTTGGACGCTTACTTACCACTTCTACATTAATTTGTAGTTTTGAAACCGAGTAAGGAAATAAAATAAATTTTGGCGTACTGTGACAACACGCCCACATATGCTGAATGAAAACATGCGCGTACTATCTAGTTAACATGGTGTTTGGCTCATAACTCCACAAGCAATCCAACAATGCTCAAGCATGATCATTCGTATAAGAAAATGTTAGAAAATATATGAGTTGGCAACCCAATGAGTGGATAGGTTCGCAAATACTTATATATAATTTCTTATGCTATAATTTCTGAATACGTGTTAACTTGATGATACATAGATACAATTCAAAGGTTGAGAATTCAGAATAAGCACTACAAACATATTTATGAGTTTGAACTGGCTTTAAATCCTAAAATTGCTTATTCTAAAATGCTGGTAATTATGCTAAAACCATATAAATTCTTGATAATAACATTGCTAAAAATACTTTAAACTGTAGTCTAAAAATTAAAGTCTAGATCATATAATGATTTCTAAACGGTGTATATTAAACTTTAAAGCGAAATCTATATAGATACCAAAAATCACACCAAAAATACCAATGAGTAGTAACACGCTCGCGCAAAGCAATTTCGATGCACAAGGCGAACTTACTCAAAAGCTGAATTAATAACTGAATAACTAGCCATATACGCGCAAAACAAACCCCAAAGGCAAAGCACCCCTGTACACTGCCCCAAGCCACTGCGTGTAGAAAGTGGGTCCAAAGATCTATACACAACATGGTCATACACTGTGGGACAAATCCCAATAATATAGAGAGGGCAAAATCACTAGTTCTGGTCATACACCGTGGAACATATTACAATGGTGTAGAGCAGGTAAACTAACATAGGTACTTGTTGGGGTTTTAAAATAATTACAATAGTAACACAATTAATTGAATTCAACCTTTCAAGCATACTCATATGTATAGAAAACAGAAATCATGATTTTCTTGAAGTTGAGAAGTCATGTTCATGTTGTAGGCCTGCCCGATCATCCTATCACAACCTGGAATAACAACAATATTCTAATTAATATCATAGCATTCTAATTCCAAATAAGGAGCATACATCAACAAGAGTTTTTCAAATCAAATCCCCTACTGTGGCCTATATTCAACAATCTGAACAGTTGCCTCTTTTCTAGTTTACCTTATAGCACAATTAAATCTCAATCTATGCTTTCATCTATCTTTAATGCGTAGGACTAAGAAATTCTATAATGCCTTGAGTTTTAAGAACCCAGAATATTAGTTCTTTCTATAAAATATTTTATTTTTATAATAATAATAATAATAATAATAATAATAATAATAAATAATGAGGAAAAATAACAAATAATTAAGATGGGAAAATTCTTTTAAAATAGCAAATACTTTAGAGTATCTTACATCTGTTCAATCTCTAATAATTCAAATCATCCAAAATAACCTACTAAGTAAACATTCAAAATGCATATTTCAGTAGTCCAAAAGTACTCAGAATAACAATGAAAATAAAGCTTTTTTTTTAATGAACCCTAAGGCGCTCCCACACCTTGCCACGCCTCCAACTCCTCAATCTGTAATTTGTTAAAATGAAAGGCATGAGCATTTCAAGAAATACTCAGTAGACTCTACACAAGTTAATCAATCTATACAACTATATAACGCAAATAGATATGCAATTTTGTAATGCAATACCTGAAGGTAAGTTTGCCCCAAAAGGTAACTCTAGGCTCAAAGGCAACTTTGGGCACGAATGCAAGTAATTTGCCCGAAGGCAACTTTGGGCTCGAAGAAAAGTCTATTACATACTAAAAGCATTCATATAGTACAGATTATTAAATAAAGATGCGTGATAAGTAAAAATGAGTATTGAACCTACCTTAAATCTTTCTCGAGTTTGAGCATAATTCGTGCTGAGAATTCAGTCTTCTAGCTATTCGTATACCCTGTCTAGTTAATAAGGAATTTAATTTATGTCAACACACTTAAATATTAAGTATTTATAGATAGTATTGAACTTATGGACCAAAATTGAAAGAATATAAAAGTTTGAGGGTCGATTTGAAAGAATTGAATAGTTAGTTTGAGGACCTAATATGCAATGAAATTGAATTCAAGGCACTTTGCACTAGATTATAAGACTTTTAAAACATGGAGGGCTTAGATGAAATTAAAATTTGGGGGTTAACTTAAATAAAGGAGTTAAATTGAAGGATTCAGGTTGAAATAAAACTTTACGGGTCAAATTGTGAAAATTGAAAGTTAAGGACTTAGCATTCAATAAACCTTAAGGGCTTACTTAAATAAAATAAATAAAGTGGTGGCCTAATTGAAAAAATGGTTTACCGGTTAAATTATAAAAACTAAAAGTTGAGGATTTTACAATTAAATAAACTATAGGGAGTAACTTTAAGGGAATAATAAAGCTCAAGGAGTATATTGGCATTTCCCAAATTGAATTATTAAATTGGGATTAAAATCCTGAAATTACTTCTAACAAAAAAAAAAAAATCCCGAAATTACATTCCGGCTTCTCGTTCAGCTATAGCTCAACGCAAAAAGCGGGAAAAAATAAGAAAATTTGGGCTGTGGTTCAAGCGGTGAAAGTAGCAGCTGTCATGATGGTGCTCGTGGTGGTGCCTATCGAAAGAATTGATGGAAATTTTGGGGGAAAAGCTGATGGCTATGGGTTCAAGAATGAGATTGTAATTTTCTTCAATTGCTCGCTCTCCTCTTCTCTTTCTTCTTTCTCTTGTTTCTAAGGTAATTAGGGAGGTGTGGTGATGGTGCAGTTAGAGGTTTGGTGTACGGCTGTGGATTGAACCATGAGTTGTACGTGTTCTGCTGTGTGTTTGTATGTATGCGTGTGTTGTGTTTATAAGCTGAGCTTTGTTTCAGTAGCTTGCTGGTTTTGATGTGGTGGGTCATGGTGACACTCGGTAATGGTTGAAGAAAACAACTACTGCTGTGGTTGTGTGTGTTCAAGTGTGGGACGTAGCTATGAAAGTGATGTTGCTGTAAAGGGATTGCTGTGACGTGGTGAAGAGAAGTATAGGAAAAATACAGTTAAAACTTGAAATTTCTTGTGAAATGAAAACATAGTAATCACCATGAGAAAGTGCCATGAAATCAAATGAAAATGCAAGTGAAACTTTTGTGTGTGATTGAATCTTAAAACAAGAGATTAGAAATAGAGTTTTAAAATGAAGAAAGGTTGAGCATTTACCTTCTAATATAATTGCTTGACGTTGAATGAGATGGAGGAATGAAATGAAGATGATGATGAATCCATTATAGATTGTCTTGATAGAGTTGATGAAGGATGGAATAGAGGATGGAACTTGTACGATCTTGATTTAGGGTTTAAAGATGATAGGTATAGGCTTAGCCAAAATATTTAAAGGGGACGAATTATGGTAAGAAGGCTATGGTGAATTTTTTTTATTGGATGAGAAATGAAAATGGACCTTAAATGGGCTTCTAATTGGACCAGACTGCAAACTAGGTTCTAAATGAATAAAATAAAAACCTTTGGGGACTAGAATGAACAAATTTGAAAGTTCAGTCCTCAAATGTAAATTTGAAAAATAAATAAACTTTTATAAATTATTTTATTATGATAATAAATATAATAATAAATAATATAACATTCGACTAGACAAGTGTACACTATTAAATTCTATAGGTGGAGTCGTAGCGACACGTTTGGGGAATTTTTATTTAATTAAATATTTTTACTTAAAAATTTGGGGTCGCTACAATCTTACTCTCTTAAAGTAATTTTATCCTCAAAATTTAAACTTACTTGATCTATAAGGTTTGGGCATTTGGATAGAATTTCTTCCTCTTTTTCCCATATTGCCTTATCCTTACTATGACTACCCCATCAAACCTTGACTAGTGGAACTCTTCTATTTCTCAAAACGTGAACCTTTCGATTTGTGATGATCACGGGTGTCTCTTGATATGATAAATCCTTTTTAATATCTAATGATTGAAAGTTCACCACATGACTTGGATCGTAGACATTCTTTCCCAACTATGAGACATGAAATACATTGTGCACAGATGACAGCTCAAGTGGCAAAGCCAAACAATAAGCTACCTTCCCAACTTCTTCCAATATCTCAAACGGTCCAACGAATCGTGGTCTGAACTTTCCTTTCTTGCCAAAATGTAAGGTACCCTTCATTGGAGACACTTTAAGAAACATTTTCTTTCCAACCTCAAATTTCAACGTCCTTTCTTCTTGATCGGCATAGCTCTTTTGTCTATCTTGTACTGTCTTGATCCTTGCTTTGATCTTCTCTATAACCTCAACAATTTTCTCTACCATTTTTGGTTCTAACATCTTTGTCTCCCCGACTTCATCCCAATAGATTGGCGATCGACATTGTCGACGCTTCATAAGGTGCCATCCTAATTGTAGCTTGGAAGCTATTGTTGTAAGCAAACTCTACCAATGGCAAATGAGTTTCCCAACTCCCAGCTAGGTTCAAAACACCTATTCTCAGCATATCCTCCAATATCTGAATGGTACGCTCAGATGGTCCATTTGTTTAGGGATGATAAGCTATACTGAAGTTAAGCTTGGTGCCCATAGCCATCTATAAACTCTATCAAAGTCTCGAGGTAAACCTCGAATCTCGACTTGAAATAGTAGATACAAGTATCCCCATTGAGTTGAACAATCTTTCTAACATGCAATTGTGCCAATCGATCAACATTGTAAGCCATCAAACTAGTCGTCAGTCGGTCCACAATAGTCCATAACCCTTCACTGATCTTGGTAAACCTATCACGAAATCCGTGGTGATCTTCTCCTTTGAATATAACATTATCTTTGTGACTTGTACTAGAGTGAACATTTCCACTCAACTAAAACTATCAATTTCCTTTCAATCATATCATATTATACTCCTAATCGCAAGGCCTTAATAATATCGCATATGTTATCACTTAGATAACAATACCCGACTACATACCCCACAATTAGTCAGTAATAGTCAAAAGGACCTTGTACTCATCTATGAAAATTTTTAAATTACAAAATTGTACAACCCAAAGTAAATTGGAAATAAGAGTCCTTGCATTGATCATACTTTCTTCACACTATTAATTTTTTTGCTTTAGGCTATTTACTTTTTATGTCAATATGTTCGTGGTGAAAATTAATTATAATTCTTTTGTGTGGTCGATAAAAATTTTTAATTCACATAATTCGTCACAATTGCAAAAGTCTAATAAACTTTCTAATTTTTTTGCAGTAGATTAATTTGTAATGCAATTATTATTATTCAGAAGCGTAAAATAAATTAAAATATGAATTGACAGGCTTTGATGCATTATTTGCGATAAATCATTAAAATAATCATCATTTCTTCATACTGATAGCTTTTTTGTATCATTAATTTTTTATACCTTTTTGATAAAGCTCATTTATTTCATATAATCGCAATATTTTTCCATACTTATATTATTTGGAAGTTGCTTAAGTCCTTGATTTTAATTGTACTTTATATTTTATGGACCAGGTGAAGGAGTCGAATCAAGTTGAAACTAATTTTATAAGTTTTGAAGAAACAGTGAAGATCAATGGGAAAACAACTAGCAGAGCATCGAGCTTAAAGCGTGATCACGCCTTGCCAATATGATTTTCCCATAAAAAAACATAGGAGCGAGACTCCTTGGAAGCGAAGAGCTGGTGGACTGATAGAAGACAACAACAACAACAACAACAAACTAAGCCTTATTCCCTACAGATAGGGGTCGGCTGTATGGAACCATATGAGAACTACGTCGGATCGTGGGTATGAGTTTTGCTATACCACGCCTTCCTATCCAAAGCTAGTTGCCCATCTACCTGTTTAATAAGCATATCTGTACGAATGACTTGCATCCACGTTTGTAACGGTCTTCCTCTACCTTTCCTTATATTTCCTACCCTAATACTCTCACTCTTTCTCACGGGTGCATTCTCAGGTCTCCGCAGTATGTGTCCAAACCATCTCAATCGGTTCTCCCTCATCTTATCCTCAATCGGGGCGACGCCTAATCTACCACGAATATCTTCACTGATAGAAGACCATATTTAATTATTCCTACTCCAAAAAAGAATAGGAATATTTTATAGGGGCCTTTGATGCAATTAATTTTTATTTCGTAGGGAAAAATTAAAGATTTCTATTAGAATTAGGAAACTAGAATCCTTCCTTTTTATTTTCTCTTTTATTATTTTCTAGATAATTTTTATATCTGGATTGGGCCCAACACAACAAGAAACCCATGTTATTTCTTGGCCAGAAGACACGATTCATTGATTCTACATACTACACGTTTCTCTCCATCATCTTCAACCTTAGGATTTTTCTTCATATTCTACGTGAATTGCTAATTTCCTATTCCAGTTCAAGGTTAATTGAAGATTGATTCTACAGCAATTGTGAGATCTAATCTATTTTTATATTGTTATTTTATTTAATTTCTCTATTTATATATTTTCTTTGCTTGATTGAGATTATTGTTTTGATTAGTTATACAAAGTGCACGTTGTGTGATTGTCAAAGCAATAGATCGCCAATTAGGATCCTAAATCCGTAATTGTTTAGTTGTTGTAATGTCAGTGGAAAACAACATAATTGATTAGGTTAAAGTTTTCAATTCATGATTGTGAACATATATAATCTAGTTTAAACAGATCATCGTACGAATTTGTTAGTTAGAATTGGCCTCTCTAGAAATTAATGCTGGTGATAAATTAAATCCTACGGTCGTACCTAGGGTTGTTTATTGATTAGAGAAATAGCCAACGATCGTACCTTGGTTATCGAACAAGTAAGGAGAGATAGGTTGTTAGATCGTACCAACAACCATAACCAATTTAGAGAAAGCGTAGAAGAATTCATCTTTGCATCAATGATCAATTCTATGAATCAATTCTGAGATTATTCCTTGGACTAGATATTTGCGTTATTCGATTACTCCTAATTTTACTTTCTTTGCCATTGTTTTAATTTTAATTATTTTAATCTCAATATTCAAAACCCCCATTTTTATTTTATTTAGTTTTATTTTAAAAGAATAAATCTTACCAATCCCTGTGGATACGATCTTGCTCACTGCTACTACAAATTATATTTTTAGAGCAACTATTTTATTATTTGTTGGATTCGACAACCACCAAATTTTTGGCGCCGTTGCTGGGGATTGGTGTCAAATAGATTTGTTCTTTTATTTTTTTACTTTATTTTATTCGTTTCAAAATTTTTTTTGTTTTTCATTTTTATTTTTTATCCCATCATGGCTACCTACCCACAATAGTTTGGAGTCTACCAAGATACATCTTTCAAAATGGAAAATGAGGTAAGTGTGTCTTCCCTTGAGAATCAAATAGCCAATCTAATGTCTATCGTTCAACAATTGGCTATAGGGCAGATGTAACAATTGCAAGCTTGTGGGATTTGTGCGGCAGTTGATCACCAAACTGACATATGCCCTACACATAGAGGTTATTCTTATGACTTCGCCAATGAAAATGGAGGATATCCATGCCAACCACAATTAAGTTATGATCCTTATTCGGACACCTACAATCTAAAGTGGATGGATCATTATAATTTTTGTTATAATGCAAACTCACAATCTCAGCACCTCCAATCTGTACCATATATCTTACAGCAACAACCTTCACCAAGCTCAGGTATGTCTCTAGAAGAAATTGTTAAATCAATTGCAGCTAATACAGAACAATTTTGACAGGACGGTCAACAATTTCAACAAGAAATGAGGACAGGCACAAAAAAATTAGAGACTCAGATGAGTCAACGGGAAACCACCTTCAATAAGCTTGAATCTCAAGAGTTGGAAAGCCTGGCGTAATAAATCAATGCATTGTAGACAAAGAAGTTGAAGAAGAACCAGTTCTTCCTCAAACTCAAACTGACCAGCCTATAGAACTTGACAATGAACAACTAAATGCTTTCGTAACAAATACTCCTTTTGTTCTAGATTGACTATGTCCAAGGAAGAGGAGGAAGAGAAGAAAATCCTTGAAACAGTTCCCAAAGTTGAGGTAAATATTCCATTACTTGATGCAACAAAAGAAGTACCCCAATATGCAAAGTTTCTCAAGCAATTGTGCACCAACCCGGAAAAGTCGAAAGGTAATGTACATGATGGTACTCTCACAATGGACTTTGACTATGTAATTGGTAATTTTAATAATTATTGTCCCCATGAGAGTTTTAGCATTCACAAAGAAAATGCACAAGTCTTTTATGGTCAAAAGATTTCCAAGAAACATTTCTCTATTGATAAGAAAGTTATACCTTATCACTTTGAAGTAATAGTGTTTCATGGAAAAATGCGTTTTAGTGGGGTAGGACCTTTTATTGTCACTAATATGTTTCTTTATCGTGCAGTTGAATACATGTTTTAGATGCTGGAAAAACTTCTAATGTTAATGGTCATCATTTTAAACTGTTCTGTGAAGATTTTTGTGCTTCTTATGTTGACCAAATCAGTTCAAACTTCCCAATATAGACCAATCAAGTGATGACAATGTATAGCCAAAGACATTAAAGAAAGGCGCTATTGGGAGGCAGCCCAAGTTTTATCGTTTTTCTCTTTTTTTTTTTCAAATTTATTTTATTTTCCTTTTTTATGATTTTATTTTTAATTTAGAAGTGATGTTAATTTGTTGTTACTTTTCTTGGGCATGAGACATATTTTTCTTGTCATAGGTGTAGTGAAAATCTATAGAAAATCTACCTACATAAAACATGCCCACTCCTTATTCTTAAGCCTCTTCGGATGAAAAAAAAGGGTGATTGTTGCAAGAAGAGCCCACTATATAGGACTTGGCCACACTTTACCCCTGAATCTTTTCAGATGAAAATTGTGATGCTTAATTTTTTTTAGCGAAGTCCTCTACTTTACTTTTGACTATTTTTTTAATACTTAAACTTTTCTTACATTGAGGACAATGTTTGGTTTAAGTTTGAGGGAGAGTCTCGATATTCTTAAATGTTCATTTTAGTTGCACTTTGTTAACGGTAGGACTGTGATCCGTACCCTTGGGCCTGGTGGTACCAAGACTTGCAATGAACCCCCATTTATCCCTGAATGCGGGGTTCGAGTCTTGGGAAGGGCAAAAAGCCTCAGTTCCAGGCTGAGCGTAAAATCATGAGTTGGATGTGTACGGATCACAATCCTACCGTCAACACACTTCATTTTCATTTTAATTCTAATATCATATTAGTTGCATTTTAACATTATTTTTGCATTTTGATTTTATATGCTTTAAAAAAACACAAAAAAATTTTGAAAAACAAAAAAATAAAAAAAAAATGAAAATTCTCTTTCGAATTTTGGATTCTATTGATGTTCTTCCCTATGCGATTTAGATTATTGTACTTCATTGAAATGAATTGAGATACAATAGGGCATTAGCATGAGTAGATGAGTTCTTATTGACTGCACTATAATTGATTGCTCTTAGAGGTGGATTGAATGAAGAATGTGTGGGATTTGATGCACAATATCCCTAATTTTGTGAGCTTTTGAGCCTAAGAGCATTTACAACATTTTATATATCATGCTCCATTCTTTGATTGTGTGATTATCATGCTTAGTCGATTTTCTTCTAGACCTTGCTTTGTCATGCATGTTGGTATGCCACGTTGATAATTGGATGCATCTAAAAAGTGAGGGAACCTAGGTAAATCCAAATTTAGCTTTCGAAAAGAGCCTACCCTTGAAATTACCCTTAGAGAGCCAACTTTGTGCCTTCTAACCTTTTATTGGAAATTAACCACATTACAAGCCTTGAAAATCCATTTCTTTGTTAATTTCCCCTCTTTTGAACCTTAAGTTGAAGGAATACTTTAACTTTTTCATATGTAGCTTCAACTAATTTTGGAGATGTTGAGATATGACGATCAACAAAAGGTTCATAGTGCAATTCTCACCCTTCTCTAGAAGTGAGAATAAAGTGTTCAAGTATGCTCTACATGACTTTTTGATTTGGCAAGTGCCCGTTCAGCTCGGATGGGCCTGCCTAACTCGGCCAAGTGCCCAGGTCTGCCGAACCATGGAGACCCGTTCCATCGTTACGGTTTGACAGATGATCCGAGGTCAGCTTGGCCATGTTGTGTGACCGGTGCCGCTCGCTACAGTAGCCGACAACAAGGGCGATCCACTTGTCATCTGACACCCTAACACCCTGACACCACCTGCAACCGACAGAGCATCTTTTCCCCATTAATGCATGGGCGGCTGCTTACAAGTTCCGAGGTCAACTCCTTAAATGCGTAACGGCTTGCAAGTGCAACAGGTGCAATCATCATGTCTACTCTAGCACCGGTACAACCACCTCATGATGACCTACTACTCTCTCCTACATTTTGCACTATAAATAGAACACTTAGTGATCATTTAGACACGAAAATCCTCTGTAATTCGGGACTAGCTCGAGCTCGGCTATAAACACTTGTTTACATTCTTTACTTCTTCGGTTACTACTAACCAGGTTCTAACAGTCACCTCGGTTGATACTTAATTGGTCATTACTGATTTCGGCATCAACAATTGGCGCTAGAAGGAGGGCCTCCCCCTTTCATTTCAGCAACACATCCCAGCTCTACCACAGATATTCCTTCCTCGCAACATGAGTAACAGTCGCACATTTGCCTCCACGGACGGGAGCACATCCGACCCTAGTACGGAATATGTCCTCCGACCGAGCCGGAACCCCCCACGGACCCAGGGCACCACACCACTGGGGAAGGTCATCCCGGCCCAGATCCGAAAGCGACTTGAGGACCTCACTCAGGCCGTAGCCACACTCCAGCGCAACCCCGGCAAGCGTGCTGCTGAGTCCAGCGTCATATCCCCTACGCGGGGATGCTCAGGTCGGCATCGCGCCCGACGCCGCCTAAACTTCAGTCGTTCGCCAGCACCGACGACACGAACCACAATACCCCTGGACACCCCGATCCTGTCGGAGCCCAGGTCATCCGAAATGACATGTAGCGTGTTCGACAGGCTCGGCCCCCGCGGCAATCGGAAGCGGCCAGCCGAAGGATAAGGAGAGAATGCGGACGGCCCGCCCCCGTAGTTCGAGCTTGAACTCCTACGGAAAAGGGTCGCCGAGCTGGAGGCAAAGTAGATAGCCCGCAACCCCTCGGCCAGGACAGAGAAGGCCTCCCCGCTAGGCCTAAAGATCTAGGCTGAGCCCATGCCCACCAAATTGAAGTTGCCTTAGCAAGGGAACTATGACGGAGTTAGCGATCCGACGGGCCACGTTGATAGGTACGCCGCCTTCATGGACTTACACGGGGTGAGTGATGAGCTCATGTGCAAGGCCTTCCCGCTGACGTTAGGGGACAAGGCCATGAAGTGGTTTAAGAAGCTCCCGCCACATTCCGTAAAGATGTAGGATGACCTCGCGACCAGGTTCCAAGCAGCTTTTATGGGGTCCCGGTTGAGGTCGACCCAAAAACAGAGGCTAGTAGATGTCAAGCAGGGGAGAGACGAGTCGCTGAAGGGCTACGTAGAGCGGTTCAACAACCAGTACATAGAGATTGGTAGTGCGTCGGATGAAACCGCCCTGGTGGCCGCCCTCGGTGGCCTCAGGTGCAGGTCCAAGTTCTGGTGGTCGGTCCATGAGCACAGTCCGAAGACATACCATGAATTCCTAAGTTGCGCAAAGTGCCATATTGGGGCTGAGAAGGCCTCCGAGGAGCCATAAGCGAAGCCTCAGGACCTGCGACCCGACGAAGGCAAGGAGAGAGATGCCAGCTCTGTCCAGGCGCCGCGCGCTCAGCAGCAACCGGGGCGAGGGCGTGAGACAGCCCGACCGCCCCCTCAGAGGTTCAAGACCTTCCACGTCCTCAACACCAGCCTGGAAGGTGTACTGATGCACGTGAAGGATCGGGGGGTCCTACCACCCCTTACCCCGATGAGGGCCCCCACCTCGAGCTAGAACTAAGAGAAGTACTGCCGGCATCACAGGTCAGCTGGGCATGATACCGATGACTGTCGAGACCTGAAGAATGAGGTTGAGGGCGTGATTCGGCGCGGACAGTTGCGCGAATTTGTGGCCCCACCACCCGTCCACAGCCGACCTCAGCAGGGAGCTCCTAGCCAATCTCAACCCCCATCAGGGTCTAGGAACGAGGTCCACACGCTGGTCATGGGCAGCCAGCACTTCGTCGGGTCACAAAACCAGCGGAAGAGGTTGGCGAAAGAGGCCTGCACTGACTACCAGTACTCCGCATAGAGGACCAAAACCAGCTCCACTCCGCCCGAACCTCAGGAAGAGATCACCTTTATGGAGGCCAACACAGCCCACGCCCGCCATCCTCAACAGGACGCCTTTGTCATCAGTATGGTCCTCAACGGTACACACGTCTACCGGAAGCTCGTCAACAATGGGAGCGGGGTTAACTTTCTATACCTCCGGACCTTGGTCCACAAGGGCCTCGACGAGCGGCACCTGAGCCTGTTCGCCCTTGGCCCTGTGGTGGGAATGACCGGCCATGCAATCGAGCCCGTCGGGCAAATATCGATGATGGTAGAACTAGGGGAGAAGCCATGCCTACGGGCCGTCATGGCCACCTTCATCGTGGTAGACCGCCCAAGCAATTATAACGCCCTCCTAGGTCGGCCCCTCCTGTACGAGCTCAGGGCCTCGACCTCCATCTACCACTGCGCCATGAAGTTCCCCACGCCAGCAGGGGTAGCGATAATATGTGGAGACCAGTCCGCAGCTCGCCGGTGCGACGTCACTCAACCCGCTGTCCGCGAACGGCCGGGGGGGTTGACCGTCGCCATGGCCGTGCTCGACGACCCTCGTAGCCGACCTGAGAACCGAAGTGCACAGCCGATGGAAGAACGAGACACCGCCGAGCACCCGGAAAGGGTCCTGAGGATTGGGAAGGGACTAGCTGAGCCCACGTGCTCTGCCTTGGTCGAGTTCCTCCGCAGCAGTTCCGACGTTTTTGCTTGGGAGCCCTTGCTTATGGTCGGCATAGTCGTGTCCATCGCTTGTCACCGGCTGAACATCGACCCCGCGGTGAGGCCTCGGCAACAGCGAAGGCGCCCGCTGCTGAACCAAGAGCGCTACGAGGCCTTGGCAAAGGAGGTTGATAAGCTGCTTCAGATAGGTTTCATCAGGGAGGCCAAGTATCCTAACTGGGTCGCCAACCTAGTCCTTGTGAAGAAGAGCAACGGTAGCTGGAGAGTCTGCATAGATTTTACTAACCTCAACAAGGCCAGCCCCAATGACTTGTTCTTCCTGCCTCGAATAGATCAGATGGTAGACGCCACGGTTGGGCACGAGCTCCTCAGTATGATGGACGCTTACTCGGGCCATAACCAGATCCCTATGTATCCCCAGATCAGGAGCCACACGGCCTTCATAACGGACCGAGGCCTCTACTGTTATCAGGTCATGCCCTCCGGGTTGAAGAATGCTGAGACAACCTACCAGGCCCTGGTCAACAAGATGTTTGCCTCCCAGATCGGGATTACCATGGAAGTGTACGTTGACGACATGCTGGTGAAGAGTGTGAGGACAGCTGACCACATCCAGCACCTGGGAAGCATGTTCCAGGTCCTGAGGAAGTCTCGGATGAAGCTGAACCCGGCAAAATGTGCTTTCGGGGTTGAGTCCAGAAAATTCCTCCGCTACGTGGTGAGCTCAAGAGGCATTGAGGCGAACCCAGAGAAGATTCGGGCCGTGCTAGACCTATGACCTCCCACCAGGGTTAAAGAGGTCTAGAGTCTCACCGGCCGGATCGCGGCCCTGAACCGATTTGTGTCCAAGGCCACGGATAGGTGCCGCCCCTTTCTCGAGGCCCCGAAGAAAGGGAAGGACTTCGGATGGACCCCCGAGTGCTAGGAAGCTTTCGAGGAGCTCAAGACACACCTGGCCCAACCTCTTTTCCTGTCGAAGCCCAAGCCAGAAGATGTCCTCTCCATTTACGTCGCCGTCTCCGAACATGCCGCGAGTTCAGTCCCGACTCGTGTCAAGGGGGACATCCAGTACCCGGTCTATTACACGAGCCAGTCCTTCGTTGACCCTCAGAAGCGTTACGCGCCGATGGAGAAGTTAGCCCTTGCGCTCGTCACCAGTTCCAGGAAGCTTCGACTCTACTTCCTCGAGCACCCCATCGAAGTGGTGACTAATTACCCCTTGCGGCAGGTGCTCCAGAAGCTGGACTCATCAGGTCGGCTAGTCAAGTGGGCAGTGGATCTCGGACAGTTTGACATCTCCTACCGACCTCGGCTCGCAGTCAAGGGTCAAGCCCTGGCAGATTTCATAGCCTAGTTCAGTCCCCCGTTGGCGAGTCCAAGTACCAAAGTCGAGCCCTGGACGCTCTATGTAGATGCCTCGTCGACGGACGTACAATCCGGAGCTGGGCTCGTGCTTCTGAGTCCCTCTTTGGAATCTTTCTGCTAGTCCTAGCGGTTCTCGTTTCCGGCCTCCAACAAAGAAGCTGAATACGAGGCCCTGATCGCGGCCTTAGGTACATCCGGGCGATGGATGTCTCCCACCTCCAAGTCCGAAGCGACTCCCAGCTCGTCGTCAACCAACTCAATGGTACCTACCTTGCTAAGGACGAGCGGATGACCAGCTACGCCGACCTTGCTACCACCGAAATGGAAAATTTTGAGGAGGTCATCCTCCGACAGCTCCCCCGGACTCAGAACAACCTGGCTGATGCCCTGGCATGCCTCGCTACCAGTGAAGGGATAGAGGAGTTGGAGTTTGTACCGATCAACCGACTGATGAGGTCGGCCATAGCCCAGCACTCCCATGTGGCCACGGTGGACCTAGGCCCCCTTTCATGGATGGATGAAATTTTCTCCCTTTTGAAGGATGGTAGGGCCCCGGAGGACCCCAGGCTGGCCAGACAGTTGCGGATCAGGGCCACTCGCTACACTATCATCGACAACATGCTCTACAAACATAGCTTCTCTGGCCCTCTGTTACGATGCTTGGCGAGAGAAGCGGCGGCCTTTTTACTTGACGAGGTCCACTCCGGAACGTGTGGAAACAACTCTGGTAGTTAGGCCCCGCCACACAAGGTCCTGAGGCAAGGTTACTTCTGGCTAACCCTCAAGAAAGATTCTATCGCCTACGTCAGGCGTTGCGACAAGGGCCAGCGCCATGCCCAGGTCGGCGGGGCCTCTGCAGCTGAACTAACTCATGTGCTCAGTCTATGGCCCTTTTGCAAATGGAGAATTGACCTTATCGAACCTATGCCAACCGGTCGGGGAGGAGTGAAATATGCGATAGTTGCTGTGGACTACTTCACCAAGTGGGCGAAGGCTGAGGCCCTGGCTCGGATTACAGAACAGAAAACAACTGACTTTCTTTGGAAGGCAATCATATGCCGATTCGGAATACCTCAGTCCATCGTAACCTACAATGGCTTACAATTCGACAACCGTCGGTTGAGGTCCTTCTGCGAGGAACTGGGAATCAAGAAGTACTACTCCACTCGAACCAACCCCCAGTCCAACGGCCAGGTAGAAGCCGTGAATAAGATCATCAAGCACACGCCCAAGACCCGATTGGAAGAACTGAATGGAGGATGGGTGATACGGACCTCGTTGGTTTCAATGCCAACGCAACCCAATCCAGATTGGATTAGACCCCAGAAAAGCCAATCACTGGTCACGATCGAGAACCTGACGACCTTCTACGCACGAAGTGACAACAATGGGCTAAAACCCATCACCTTCAACTGTGCGTAGTAGACAACCGGCAGGGGTGAACGCCACAAGAGTTGATCACGCTCTTGATAAGTTCGATTTGTTCAAAAGAATAAGAAGAGAATTGAATCTCTCAAGAACAAGCTTAAAGCTCTCTCTTTTCATATGAACCAAAATTATCTTACAAATGGCTTGTTTTGTTCATATACAAGCCCCAAAACTGAAATAATAATAAAATAATGAAAATATCCGAAAATATCTAAAAATTAACCCTAGGTTGGCTAAAATTACGGCCGTAATTATAGTATTTACGGCCGTAAATCCTGGGGTACGGCCGCATGACTCAAAAGTACGGCCGTTATAAGCTCTCTGCCTCAAAACTGCCCAAACTTGATTCTTGAGTTACGGCCGTATGGACAATGGTTACGGCCGTAAGTCTTGCGTTACGGCCGTATGCTGAGTAAGTACGGCCGTAATTAACTCTCTGCATAATTTGGCCCAAAAGCTGGAAACTGAGGGTACGGCCGTAATGATCAACGTTACGGCCATAACACGGCTGATACGGCCATATGTCCAAGTGGTACGGCCGTATTTAAATCTCTGTAAATCTCTGGTCTTCAGCTTCCTAGGTTACGGCCGTATGGATTTAGGTTACGGCCGTAATGGCTGCATTACGGCCGTAATTAATTCAGTTACGGCCGTAAATGTCATCTGCACGGCATTCTTGAGTCCCAAGGTCCCCGACTCGTAATTGGAGGATTTCTTTTGGCTCGGGAACTCCTGTGGACCATTCCAAGGCTGGAGATGACCTGCTAGGGACATGTTGACACACTTCTTCGACCTAGGTCATCAAAGCTCGTCCCATTTTCTTAGCTCGGCTTCGCGTGAGTGGCCCGTGCGGCACGTGGGGTGGTTCGGTCGACGTGGAGCTTTCCGGGTCCGTATCATCCCCTCCCTCTTCAGGTTGATTCGTCCACGAATCGGTTCCTGCATCAAACCGAACAAGATCAGAGACGTTAAATGTAGCAGACACATTATACTTACTTGGAAGATCGAGTTTGTAGGCGTTGTTGTTGATTCGTTCAACTACTTGAAACGGCCCATCGCCTCGTGGTAACAATTTTGATCGGCGTGGTTGAGGGAATCTTTCCTTTCGGAGGTGTAGCCAAGCCCAATCTCCCGGCTCAAAGATCACTTCTTTTCGCCCTTTGTTCACCCTAGTCGATACTAGTTGGTTCTTTTTCTCGATCTGCAGTTTTAACTTTTCGTGTATGGACCGAACAAGCTCGTCTTTGTGTTTACCATTCAAGCTAACCCTTTCACTTACAGGTAAAGGAATCAAATCTAACGGGGTTAGCGGATTAAAACCATAAACCACTTCAAAAGGCGAAAAATCAGTTGAAGCATGTTTAGCATGATTATAAGCAAATTGAGAATGTGGTAAACATTCCTCCCACGTCCTAATATTCCGACTAATGATAGCCCGCAGTAATTGTGACAACGTACGGTTTACTACTTCAGTTTGACCGTCAGTTTGGGGATGACTCGTGATTGAAAAAAGCAGTTTGGTACCTAGTTTTCCCCACAAGGTCTTCCAGAAGCAGCTAAGGAATTTGACATCTCTATCTGACACAATTGTCTTCGGCACTCCATGTAGCCGAACTATCTCTCACGAAAGAACAAGTCGGCAATATGACTTCCATCATCGGTTTTGAGACAGGGTATAAAATGAGCCATTTTACTAAACCGATCAACTACCATAAAAACCGAATCTCTCCCATTTCTAGACCTAGGTAACCCCAAGATGAAATCCATAGATATATCTTCCCATGGTGATTGAGGTATGGGAAGGGGAGTGTAAAGTCCTTGAGGTAATAACTTGGATTTGGCCTTTCTACATGTTATGCAATTTATGCAAACTCTCTCCACATCTCGTTTCATTTTAGGCCAATAGAAATGGTCATGCAAGACATCAAATGTCTTTTCTACACCGAAATGTCCCATGAGGCTTCCTCCATGAGCCTCTCTCACTAACAACTCTCGTATAGAACTAGAAGGAACACAAAGTTTGCTCTCTCGAAATAAGTACCCCTCTAGCCTATAGAACTTCTCAAATCCACTCTTTTCACAAGCAACATAGATACTACTAAAGTCCGGGTCTTTCTCATATAATTCCTTCATTAATTCAAAACCCAACAATTTAGTATCTAGAGTGGTGAGTAAGGTATACCTGCGCGATAAAGCATCTGCAACAATGTTTTCTTTTCCTTGCTTGTACTTGATCACGTAGGGAAATGTCTCAATGAACTCCATCCACTTAGCATGTCGCTTGTTCAACTTGCCTTGGCTTTTGAAATGCCTTAGCCATTGGTGGTCGATGTGGATCACAAACTCCTTCGGCCAGAGATAGTGTTGCCAATTCTCTAGCGTTCGAACCAATGCATAGAGCTCCTTGTCATACGTAGGATAATTGAGGGTGGCACCACAAAATTTCTCGCTAAAGTATGCAATTGGCCTTCGTTCCTGCATCAACACAGCACCAATACCTATGCCCGACGCATCACATTCAATCTCAAAAGCTTTGTTAAAGTCGGGAAGAGCAAGCACGGGTGAAGAACACAGTTTTTCTTTAATTTTTTGAAAAGCTCGTTCTTGCTCCTTTTCCCATTTAAAACCAACGGTTTTCTTGATTACTTCAGTTAATGGTGCAGCAAGTGTACTAATGTTAGGCACAAATCGATGGTAGAAACTAGCTAAACCATGAAAACTACGAACATTAGCTATGCTAGATGGAGTAGGCCATTCTTTAATTGCCATAACTTTTTCTTCATCAACCTCTACACCATTGGCACTAACCACATAACCAAGAAACACAATTTTTCCAAGACAAAATTGACTTTTAGTAGGATTGGCAAACAATTTTTCTTTCCTTAGCGCTTCCAAAACAAGCCTAAGGTGTCTCACATGATCATTGAGCCCCCTACTATAAATCAAGATGTCATCGAAGTACACCACTACAAATTTACCAATGAAAGCACGTAACACATGATTCATTAGTCTCATAAATGTACTTGGTGCATTCGTCAAACCAAACGGCATAACTAACCATTCATATAGACCCTGTTTGGTTTTGAAAGCCGTTTTCCATTCGTCACCCTCTTTCATTCGGATTGGTGATAATCGCTTTTCAAATCAATTTTGCTAAACATACTAGCACCATAAAGTTCATCAAGCATGTCATCAAGTCTAGGTATAGGGTGGCGATATTTTACCGTAATGTTGTTGACAGCTCGGCAGTCAACACACATTCTCCACGATCCGTCTTTCTTGGGCACAAGCAGCACGGGTACGGCGCATGGACTTAAGCTTTCCCAGATATACCCTCGACCGAGCAAGTCCTCCACTTGGCATTGCAACTCCTTTGTTTCCTCGGGGTTGCTACGATAGGCGGGGCGGTTTGGAATAGAGGCTCCGGGGACTAAGTCAATTTGGTGCTCGATCCCGCGAATGGGTGGCAACCCGCTTGGCAACTCTTCGGGAAGGATATCCTTGTATTCCTGCAAAAGAGAAATAATAGAATTGGGGAGGGAGTCAAGGTTAGAATTGAGCACTCGACCACTCTCCTTATACACTAACAAGATCACTTGTTGGTCCGCCGAAAGAGCCCTCACAATTTCTCTCGGGCTTGCAAAGAAGCACTCTTTCTTTTTCTCTTTATGCTCACTCTTCTCTCCTTTTACTCTCTCTTCTTTTTTCCCACTCAACTCTCGTTTCTCCTTTCCCTTCTCATCAACTTCCTTTTTGAGTTTGACTTGATCCTCATACACTTGTTGCGGTGTCAAAGGAGCAAGTACAATGGGTTTCCCATTGAACTTGAAGCTGTATCTATTTCAATATCCATCATGTGTCACTTGTCTATCAAATTGCCACGGTCGGCCTAGCAATATGTGTGTAGCTTGCATGGATACTACATCACATACCACTTCATCCTCATATGTTCCAATCAAGATAGGGATCTTCACTTGCTTGGTAACCGGAACCTCGCCTGTATCACTAAACCATTGTAATCAATACGGTCTCGGGTGTTTGATCAATGGAAGTCCAACCCTATTAACGAACATATAACTAGCAACATTCGAACAACTTCCCCCGTCAATAATCAAACTACATGGTTTACCTTGCACTAGGCACCGAGTGTGAAAGATATTATCTCGTTGAGAGGTCACTCCATCCACCTTCGCCTTCGTGCTAAGAGCTCGCCGTGTAACTAAAGTCTCTGGGATAGTCATCACATATTGCTCATCCGAATCTTCCTTCTCCTCCTCCACAATAGGAGGGTTTTCTTCCTCATCCTCCGTTTCAATTTCCCCATGCTCCCGCACCACCATTGTTCGGCGATTAGGGCACTCCGAGGCAATGTGTCATCGTCCTTGACATTTGAAATATTGGATTTCTCGATTCCGAAGGGGTGGGTCACCCATCGGCCTTTTCCCTTTATCTTCCCCCACCGGAGAAGACTTAGGTGGTTCACTCCGCCCTTTCCAAGCCGACTTTGGAGTTGTAGTCTTGTCACTACTCCATTTCGGTTTCCCAAAACTACTACTTCCCCCGGTTTGAGGTTTAATGAAACTCTTCTTCTTCAATTGCATCTCAACCTTGGCGGCTTTATGTACCAATTCTTGAATATCGGCATAATCGTGCAACTCAACAAGATTGGTAATTTCTCGATTCAACCCACTTAGAAACCGTTCCATAGTAGCCTCTTCTTCTTCTCCTATATCGGCTCTAGTCATCAGAGACTCCATCTCCTGATAATACTCTTCAACGCTTCGTCCCCCTTGAGTTAATGTTTGCAATTTATTGTACAAACCTCGATAGTAATATGTAGGAACGAATCGCTTTCTCATTATCGTTCTCAACTCATTCCAAGTACTCACCGGAGCTTCCAAATTTCTTCGCCTAGCCGTAGTAGTTTGTTTCCACCAACTAAGAGCATATCCCGTGAATTCTTTCACTAGAAGTGGAACTTTCTTCTCTTCCGGGATTCTATGAAATTGGAACACCAACTCTACCCGACTTTCCCAATCCAGGTAAGCATCCGGATCGGCTTTACCTTGGAATGAAGGCACTTCAACCTTCACATTCTTCACATCACTTTCCTCCTCTCGTGGTCTCTCATTACCTCGACCTCCTCGACCGCCTCTACCTCTACCACCTCTATATATCACCTCATAATCATCCTCATCACCTTCTTCAAACTCCGGTCTACGAACATTCAACCTAGCTACCGACGGCTCAACATCCTCTCGTAACTGTTGACTCAACCGACGCTCCATTGTGGTCATAGAAGCCTGAAGAACCGACTGGATATCATCCAAGGTGGCAGCTCTAGATCCTTGTCCCTCGACTGAACCTGTATCAGACATTGTGTGCAAGTGTGTACAAGCCTTGTAGTGTCCTCTCAAGAATATCACTCATGTATATCACTCAACACTCTCTCACTCAACACTCAATAATGCACTCACACTCTTTTGTTCAATCGAACTCAACGAACTTGATCAAGGTAAGATCTTCTTGTTAGTTCACCAAAACAATGCCAAAGCAGTTGCTCAACCAGATTACAACTCAATGACACAGCACTATACTAGAATAATGCAAACTAAATTACAACTCAAAGTAAACCCTAGCACGTAAGACAATGTGGATCAACCCCTAGACAATGCAACAACAATACGATACTAAGTGTCGCCAATGGATTGACTACCACTCGTTCAACACAACATTAGAGCCATTGCTTTTTTTTGGTTTTTGTTTTTTTTTTTTTTGAATTTCGGCTCTCTCTTTTTTTTTTTTTTGCTTTTTTTTTCACCACAACACTTATAATCTCAATACCAATACAATACTAGAAATTGGAGGAATTCTAAGCACAAAAGCAATTTGCACCAAGAACACACACTAAAATCCTACAAATTTAAAGTTCAAACTTCAAGATTCTAATCCGATAACAATCACAAACCTAACAATCTAAGACTTAATGACAAAGGACTTATACTATAAAAACATAAAACAAAGGGAGAGAGAGACCAGATGACTAGAATCTGTGCTCTAATACCAACTGATACGGACCTCGTTGGTGTCAATGCCAACGCAATCCAATCCAGATTGGATTAGACCCCAGAAAAGCCAATCACTGGTCACGATCGAGAACCTGACGACCTTCTACTCACGAAGTGACAACAAATAGGCTAAAACCCATCACCTTCAATTGTGCATAGTAGACAACCGGCAGGGGTGAACGCCACGAGAGTTGATCACGCTCCTGATAAGTTCGATTTGTTCAAAAGAACAAAAAGAGAATTGAATCTCTCAAGAACAATCTTAAAGCTCTCTCTTTTCATATGAACCAAAATTATCTTACAAATGGCTTGTTTTGTTCATATACAAGCCCCAAAACTGAAACAATAATAAAATAATGAAAATATCCGAAAATATCTAAAAATTAACCTTAGGTCGGCTAAAATTACGGCCGTAATTATAGTAGTTATGGCCGTAAATCCTGGGGTACGGCCGTATGACTCAAAAGTACGGCCGTTATAAGCTCTCTGCCCCAAAACTGCCCAAACTTGATTCTTCAGTTACGGCCGTAAGTCTTGCGTTACGGCCGTATGCTGAGTAAGTACGGCCGTAATTAACTCTCTGCATAATTTGGCCCAAAAGCTGGCAACTGAGGGTACGGCCATAATGATCAACGTTACGGCCGTAACACGGCTGATACGGCAGTATGTCCAAATGGTATGGCCGTATTTAACTCTCTGTAAATCTCTGGTCTTTAGCTTCCTAGGTTACGGTTGTATGGATTTAGGTTACGACCGTAATGGCTGCGTTACGGCCGTAATTAATTCGGTTGCGGCCGTAAATGTCATCTGCATGGCATTCTTGAGTCGCAACGTCCCCGACTCGTAATTGGAGGATTTCTTTTGGCCCGGGAACTCCTGTGGACCATTCCAAGGCTGGAGATGACCTGGTAGGGACATGTTGACACACTTCTTTGACCCAGGTCATCAAAGCTCGTCCCATTTTCTTGGCTCGGCTTCGCGTGAGCGTCCCGTGGGGCACGTCGGGTGGTTTGGTCGACGTGGAGCTTTCTGGGTTCGTATCAATGGGCGGATGAGCTCCCGGCCGTCCTATGGTCCTACCGGACAACATGCTGGACCAGTACGGGGGAAATCCCCTTCGCATTGGCATACGGGGTCGACGTTGTAATACCTGCCAAGGTCGAGTTACCCTCCTTCCGAACTCGGTACTTCTCCGAGCACACAAATGACCAGGAACTTATGCTCGAGGTCGACTTTCTAGAAGAGAAGCGAATTGACGTTGACCTACGCACTGAGTTATACAAGCGCCGCAGTGCTCAGTACTTCAACCAGAAGGTCAAGAAGCGAAGCTTCTAGGTCAGAGACCTGGTACTCAGAAAGGTCTTCCTCGCTACCCGAGATCAGGCCGCATGAGCCCTAGCCGAGAAGTGGGAGGGACCCTTCATAGCCCTCAAAGGCCTCTGCAATGGCTCTTACTGTCTCGGGATGGCCGAAGGAGTTGAGCTCCCCCACCCCTGGAACATTGAGCACTTGAAAAAATATTTCCAGTAGCTATCGAGTTGTAAATATTGTAAATCAGTTGTAATATCTACCCCTAGCAATGAATGAAAACTTTTATTTACACTCGGTTGTTCTGTTATTGAGTCGACTTAGGTCCACCATGGTGGACACACCCCCAGCATTGCCGACCTACGAGGTCAGGCCTGGGGACAGATCCACTAAGGTGGCATCCAATCAAACAATAGGTCCACCACGGCAGACCCACCCCCAACATCGCCGACCTACGAGGTAAGGCCTGGGGACAGATCCACTAAGGTGGCATCCGATCAAACAATAGGTCCACCACGGTGGACCCACCCCCAACATCGCCGACCTACGAGGTAAGGCCTGGGGATAGATGCAATCAAACAATAGATCCACCATGGTGGACCCACCCCTAACATCGCCGACCTACGAGGTCAGACCTGGGGACAGATCAACTAAGGTGGCATCCAAACAAAATAAAATTAAAATGTACCAGGTCCACCACGGTGGACCCACTCCCTGACCTAGCCGACCTAAGTTGTCCGGCCTGGGGACAGATGCACTAAGGTGGCATCCAAACAAAATAAAATTAAAATGTACTAGGTCCACCACGGTGGACCCATTCCCTGACCTAGCCGACCTTCGAGGACCGGCTGGGGACAGATCCATCCCGGTGGCAACCGCATGTGAACAAATTAACCGTGTTAAGTTCTTATGGTCAGCCGTGCTGGACCCATTTTAGTTTAACCGACCTACGACGTCGTGTGTCACATTTGTACGTGATGAGTGACCACTTGAAACAAGTTGCATGGCAAAAGAAATGAGTAGAATTGAACTCGAACGTCATAAGTAAGCCAAGTTAATAAATCGACTGCTTACATCGACCCCAATGGGCCCACCCCCTGATGTAGCCGACCTTCGAGGTACGGTCTGGGAACGGACCCACCGGGGAAGCACCTAGCTTATTCAAAAGTTACATCATTGATTCCCCTATGACCCAAGCGCGGGGACGACCTAATGAGGTGTCCGGACTTCGAGTACCGGTGGGACAAAGCAAAGCATGCACACACATACATCATGAGCTAATCGAAAAGATAAATTGCATGAAAACAGAAGAGAATAACCGAACTCGGTAGGAATTTAAATTACCTTACAACAAAAAGCTCAGATCGGAATTACCGAGCTCAGCAGTGTCAATACATTACAATAGAAAAAAATAGCAGAATAAACAAAAGGAGCCTCGATCATGGGCCGCCCTCGGCCTCCTTCTCCGGTAGGCCGTACTCCGCCCTTAGCCGATTTACCTCCTCAACCAAGAAGCCGACATCCCAGTCCGGCCTCTTCTCTGTGATGTCCCCAATAATGTCCTCGGCGGTGCCGATGAAGGTCAAGTTGAGTTCGGTAGTATACTCCTGAAACTGCTTGAACTCCTCGATGACTTTATGTCTCACTGGACCGCACTAGGTAGCCTGGGAGCCTTTTGCTCCCTCGAGCTCAGCTCGAAGGGACTCCACCTCCGTGATGTGAGCCCACTTGGCGTCCTCGAGCTCTTTCGCCACCTCCCTGGCCTTTCCGCTGGGCCTCCTAGAGGTCGAACCAGGCCTGGCTCGCGTTGGCCTTTGCCTCCACCAAGGTGGAGTCGCTCTCCATCAGGATCCCCTACAGCTTTCGCACGGAAGCCCTCGACTGCTCCCCAGAACGGATAAGGTGGATCAGAGCACGATTGTAGTGGACGGCCGCATTGAGAGTGTTGTCCTGGGCATCCATCTTGGAGAGGTATTGCTCCTGGGCTAGGGTCTAGGACCTCTCAACGGCGAAGCTGGCGTTGACCTCAGAGATCTGTAGTACCGAAGAACTCTACGACCGGACTGGGGAGTTGGAACGGTAGAAATCCCGGAGCAGCTTCGGGAGGGCGCCCTTACTCCCCGCATAGGTGGCCTCCCTGGACTCCGAGGTTCCGAGGGAGGGCAGATCCCCCATCTGAAGACCGAGGTCGGCACGATCAGGCTCGGCTGGCCCAGCACTCGTCATCAGTCCTTTCCCCGCGCCGTGCTTGGGTGGGTGGGCCGACGGACTGGGTGGCTGACGAGCTAGGTTTGGAGGCCGAAGGCTGTGAGCCCTGCACCTCGACACGAGGCCTCTTGGCAGCTGGGGCTGCGGGCTGACGTCCCTTCAATGCTGTCAAGAAGAGGATTGCGCTGCGAAGGATAGGACAGAGGAGTTATTGATGGACTGGGTAACATAAAAGCACGGGGATTACAAGGTCGGCGGAATACCTGATGGGGAAGGCGTCTGTGTGGACGAGCTCGGGAAAGCTGAGCTCCGAACAAATTCTCGTCTGTGATAAGAGTACGCCAATCACGATCTGAGATCGGCCTGCAGGCAGCTACTCGCCTGCTCCAATCCTCCGACGGCCCCGCCTCTTGGTAATCTGCAGAAAGTAATGGGTTGGTTTAGTTCGAAACCAGTTCGGAGGCCACTTACCGATCGTGTGGTAGCTCACGGGGATTGCGACCTCCCCCTCCTGGTCGTCAGTACTGGTTAGGCACCCCTCAGCCCAAAACCAGTTTTGTTTACAGCCCTTAACGGAGTCTGGAAGCCCCGTAACCAACGCACTACCGAGTTCGGTTTCACCGAGCTATAGTACCATCCCGAGCTCTGCCCATCCGATTCGAAGTTATAGAGGTGGTTGAACTCCCACACTGATAACTTCCCCAGACCAGCCCGGTGCCATAGCACAAGCATCCCTATCAGAGTCCTCAAAGTGTTGGGAGTGAGCTGAGTGGGAGCGACACCCCAGGCCTTCAAGAATCCCTTCACTGCCCTCGGGAACGGCAGCCTCACGCCGGACTCGAGCATCGCGTGGTTCACCGCTACCAGTCCTGACGGGGGGTTATCAGCTCGTTCGTGGCCCTCGGGCACCTTGAATCTCACCCGAGGTGAGACCTGGTACTGAGCATGCCACGCACTGAGCGCCCCCTCGGTTACCACGGACTGAATCTTAGAACAACCCTAGGGCCTCGACACAGCGTGGTTAGCGCTCTTCTTTCTCCGCCTCCTGATGAAGCTCGGCAGGGACACCTCAGTACTCGACTGGCCGGAAGGTCCAGGCGTGGAACTCGGGTCTACGAACTCAGGTCTCGCCCTGATGGTCCGCAATGGCTAGACATCCAGTACCTCCTCAATGCTGGGCGAGTTCTCCCTGTGCGGGGAGGGGAGGGCTCCGGAGATTGGACCCCGTGATCGTAGTCGCATACTTCCTCGGAGCTCGACGACATCGAGTTTGTAGTTGAATTTTTTAAAAAAGAAAGAAGTATGGTAAAGTGGTGAGTTCATGGGCGTACCTGTACCTAGGTCGGTAGCGGACTGGTTGGTAGCACGGTCGGCGGGGTAGGCTTTACCCCGAGAGAAAAGATTTGACAAGTATGGAGAGTAGAAAAGTGGAATCCGAGGAAATGAAGGGGTATATATGGGCACAGGTGGTGGAAGTTGAGAAGACATGACCTCCCTCAACGGGCAGCCAACACGTGTTCGAAATTCACGCCCTCGTGCCACGCGCATGCCAGGCCAGGCCGATGGAGCGTGAACCCCGACCTAGGTCGACATTCACGCTGGGGACAATTGTTGGCACCCTGGTGACGTGGCACGGACTCAGCCCAGGTCATCCGCACAGTATAGACCCCCCCGCTGACGTGCAGGGGCACCGGGTCGGCTGATGACGTGGCTAGTGTCCCAGTTCGGATTGACACTGGAATTTACCTCACTGGAGAATAGGTGGTTGGTCCCAGTTCAGCTCGGATGGGCCTGCCTAACTCGGCCAAGTGCTCAGGTTGGCCGAACCATGGAGAGTCATTCCATCGTTACAGTTTGACAGATGATCCGAGGTGAGCTCGGCAATGTTGTGTGACCAGTCCCGCTCGCTACTGTAGCCGACAACAAGGACGATCCACATGTCATCTGACACCCTGACACCCTGACACCACCTGCAACCGACATAGCATCTGTTCCCCATTAATGCATGGGCGGCTGCTTACAAGTTCCGAGGTCAACTCCTTAAATGCGTGACGGCTTGTAGGTGTAACAGGTGCAATCATCATGTCTACTCTAGCACCGGTACAGCCGCTTCATGATGACCTACTACTCCCTCCTACATTTTGCACTATAAATAGAACACTTAGTGATCATTTAAACACGAAAATCCTCTGTAATCCGGGACTAGCTCGAGCTCGGCTATAAACACTTGTTTACATTCTTTACTTCTTCGGTTACTACTTACCAGGTCCTAACACTCACCTCAGTTGATACTTAATTGATCCTTACCGATTTCGGCATCAACAAAAGAGATGAGGAAAAGAAAGAAAAAGAAAAAAAAATTGAGAAAAAAAATTTTGAAAAGAAGAAAATAGAGAGAAAGAAAAAAGAAAGAGAAAAAAAGTAGAGTATGCAAGTGAAAGGAAGAAGCGTGAATTGTGATTGTTAAATAATTGGTTCCAATGCGTTAGATGAAGTTTGTGGAGTTTATTTTTGAGTTAAGTTCTTGTGGATAAGTTGTGCAATTCATTCGATGAAATAACCAAAATAAATCCTTCTTATCCCACCTTACCCAAGCCACATTGCAACCCTATTTAAGATCCTTATTTGCATTCAAATCATCAGTGGTGCCGATGTGATACACTAGCAAGCATATGGTAAGGATCTTCTATGTATTGACTTGAGAGTTTATTCCGGCAACCCTAGAGACTTTGAGTGTATTGAGCAAATTTTATGTGAGGGTGTTAAATCCCACTACATTTGGATTTCAAGAAATTATTAAAGTAATTGATTATTTGTGTTGGTTGGTGGGAATTTACTCTATTTTATGTTGGTTTTTGATTGCGTCGAAATCTAAATCTTTGAGGCACGATGGTTTGAATTGTTGTATGCTCAAGGGCAAGCATTGTTTAAGTGTGGGGGAATTTGATAAAGCTCATTTATTTCATATAATTGCAATATTTTTCTATACTTATATTATTTGGAAGTTGCTTAAATCCTTGATTTTAATTGTATTTTATATTTTATGGACCAGGTGAAGGAGTCCAATCAAGTTGAAATTAATTTTACAAGTTTTGAAGAAATAGTGAAGATCAATGGGAAAACAACTAGAAGAGCATTGAGCTTAAAGCGTGATCACGCCTTGCCAATATGATTTTCCCATTAAAAAACGTAGGAACAAGACTCCTTGGAAGCGAAGAGTTGGTGGACTGATAGAAGACCCTATTTAATTATTCATACTCCAAAAAGAATAGGAATATTTTATAGGGGCCTTTGATGCAATTAATTTTTTTCATAGGGAAAAATTATAGATTTCTATTAGAATTAGGAAACTAGAATCCTTCCTTTTTATTTTCTCTTTTATTATTTCCTAGATAATATTTAGATCTAGATCGGGCCCAAGACAACAAGAAACCCATGTTATTTCTTGGCTAGAAGACACGATTCATTGATTCTACATACTACACGTTTCCCTCCATCATCTTCAACCTTAGGATTTTTCTTCGTCTTCTACATGAATTGCTAATTTTCTATTCCAGTTCAAAGTTAATTGAAGATTGATTCTACAACAATTGTGAGATCTAATCTATTCTTATATTGTTATTCTATTTAATTTCTCTATTTATATATTTTCTTTGCTAGATTTTGATTATTGTTTTGATTAGTTATACAACGTGCACGTTGTGTGATTGTCAAAGCGATAGATCGCTAATTAGGATCCTAAATCCGTAATTGTTTAGGTGTTGCAATGTCAGTGGCAAACAACATAATTGATTAGGTTAAAGTTTTCAATTCATGATTGTGAAAATATATAATCTAGTTTAATCAGATCATCGTATGAATTTGTTAGTTAGAATTGGCCTCTCTAGAAATTAATGCCATTGATAAATTAAATCCTACAGTTGTACATAGGGTTGTTTATTGATTAGAGAAATAATCAACGGTCGTACCTTGGTTATCGAACAAGTAAGGAGAGATAGGTTGTTAGGTCGTACCAACAACCATAACCAATTTCGAGAAAGCGTAGAAGAATTCATCTTTGCATCAATGATCAATTCTATGAATCAATTCTGAGATTATTCCTTGGACTGGATATTTGCGTTATTCGATTGCTCCTAATTTTACTTTCTTTGCCATTGTTTTAATTTTAATTATTTTAATCTCAATATTCAAAACCCCCATTTTTATTTTATTTAGTTTTATCTTAAAAGAATAAATCTTATCAATCCCTGTGGATACGACCTTGCTCACTGCTACTACAAATTATATTTTTAGAGCAAGTATTTTATTATTTGTTGGATTTGACACCCACCACTTTTGGTTGAGTCCACACAATTTTTAACATTGCCAAGGTGATTGGTTAATTGATTGTAATTTCTTCGCGGTTTTTATTTTTTTCTGTGAAACGTTTATTTTTTGTACCAAAATGTTCACATGTTAACTTAGTAAATTAGTACCCCCATTAATCTAATTGAAACCTCAATCATCAATCAATGTTATTAGTTACGCAACATTGAAGTAGAAAAGTTAACAGTATGAATTGTGTTTTTATTCTAATTATATCATAATGAATTGTTAAATGAATGTATATGGGGAAAAAAAAAAGAAATGAGAGATTTAAAACTAAAAGTATATATTTATTGAGCTAAATTATCAAATATTAGATTTAAAATTTTAATTATGTTATGAGGACTTACACCATCATCTTTGTAATGGACCGATTTGGAATGAGATAAATTACATTGTATTTTATTATTTTTATTTTTCTAATTCACATAGAGTTATTAAATTTTAAAGTATGAATCAAATTATAAGGTAGAGAAATAGGCTTTTAGTTGATTTTTTTTTTTTTGAAAATTGGCTTTTAGTTGATTATAAGTTGTTCTCATATTCTAATTCTTACGATAATACAATATTCAATCAATTTATATAGAAAAAAATAGATGTTGAAAAATTTGTCCCATGTACAACATACGGGTGAAATAGCTAGGATTTGAATAGGAATGGTATGTTGCAGCCTCGAGGGTGACACATATAAAGGGTTTAGAGTTTGTCATATATGATGATAATGGTTGTCTAACTACCACGATCACAAATGTCTCTTATAAAAAAGTGTTTAAACTGATAATTTCATGATTATTAATCGCATCAGGTATATTATTCACTTTATTTGGTTTTTTACACAAACCCTTTATGTCATTCGTAGTTTGATATGTGAAGTGAATAATTGTATTTATATATTATTGTATTTGTGCTCTTATATTTATTCAGGTATAATCTCCCCGTTACAAATTTGGTGGAGTTATACAAATTAATTATATATATAGCATTTATGAATTAGTGGCACTATGCTTCGGAAAGGTAACTCAACGTATTTAGTGATGAAAAATACACTTTTAGTGAGTTTTATTCATTATTTGAAATATGATGTTATTTCTAATATTTTTGTAGGTTTCTTATCCTAAAGCGCAAGTGTTTGTGTAAAAGTAATGTTAGAGATGTTCCACTTATCTAAGAATTTATTTATTGTCTTAGTACAATTCAATTGTATAATAGTACAAATTTTTATATTCTATGTGACAATTATAGATGTGACTTATATTTGAGTGCATACATCCTTTTTGTCCAAACATAAAGATATTTCCATTTTTTGTCTTATATGTTGTTGTTGACTATTATTGATGGTGTTATATTTGGATTGCTTTAATTGTTGATGTCTTTAAGAGTATTGTAAATTAAGTTTGTGTTTTTCGGTGAGTTTTGCCCCAGTTGTTTGTAGGATGAATTGGTAAAAAATAGAGGGAACTCTATCGAAATTTTCCAAGAATTATTTTATTAGCTATATTAATTAACTTTATTGCTGCTACTCATTATTATTATTATTATTGAGGTCTTATGATAATACGCACTGGTGAAATAGCTAGTTTATGATAAATTAAATGTAGTGGCTTCGAATTTTCTTAAATAAAAATATTTAATTAAATAAAATCCCGAACGTCTCACTACGACTTCACCTATAAAATTTAATAGCGTACGCTTGTCTAGTCGAATTTTATATTATTCATTATTATATTTAATTATTATAAGAAAATAATTTATAAAATTTATTTATTTTCCAAATTTACTTTTGAGGACCAAAACTTTTAAATTTATTCATTTCAATGCCAAATCTTAATTTATATTTCGTTTGAGCCAAACTCTAGTTAGAATCCCGTTTGTAGGCCCATTTATGTTTTAACCTAATAGAAATACCCTAACCAAGTTTTTACCCTACAGTACCCTTTATGTAGTTATGTTCAGGTGCCCAATGTGGGCATCTTATAGTACCTACAGTCCGGAAAAAAATCATGGGGCCCCGGGTGAAGCCCCCTATCATCAAGGGGCAGTTATGTATTATTCATTTAATTTAACGTAGCTATCAAAAAAATTTTTAAATATTTTCTATGATGATGTGGCGCCCAATGAGGGCGCCACATGACATTGATTTGGTACCCACGGGTACCAGATCAAATGCGACCCTTTATATACTTCTTGTTGGAATTATTCCAAACCCTAACCCCATCAATATCCTTATTTTTCTCTATTATCATCATCAACCCCATTCCATCGATTCTCATGAACACATCAAGTAAGAACAACAAGAAGTTTTTATAGGTAATTTCTCAACCTTTCGTTTTTAAATCTTTATTCCAATTATTATGTCATAAATTCAACCACACGCAAGTTCTTAATCAATTTCTTGTAATTTTTCCTCTTTATTTCTATTGTAGTTAGAATAACACATCAGACAAGTTTTAATGAATGGTTACACCATCACAACCACATCACCACCATACCACCACCACCAGGAGCCATCGCAGAACACACATAAACACACCAAAAGTGCATACACTACTAGAAAAAGTGACTTAGACATCACTCCATTTACATTAGTTGCTTTGGCAGTTGATGTAAAATAAATTTTTAATATCAGTCGTAAAAATAGAGATATTATATGTATTTTTAACATCGAATTTTTTAACAACTGATGTGAATTATATACTTTCAAATTTTTATTATAAATTTTTAACATGTCCGGTTTTGTCCGTCACTTGGTGGATCCAAAAATAAGTAAATAACATGTCCGTGTTTCCTCAGGTCTTTACGCCATTTTTTCCCTTCCGTCTTGAAGCTCCTCTTTGTCTCACGCCCCTCTCTCCCGGAAAACCCTTATTTGGAGCTGTTAATTGAGTCGAAGAAGAACAAAAAGGGGAAATTCAACGACAAGCACAAGAACTCTGCGGAGCTTGATTTTGGAGACGCTAAGCCATATCTCCTCTCCTACTATAGTGACCAAATTCTCGAAATCTTTGTCAGCGACACTAGGACTTCAGAGGACCTACACCCGTTCGCCGTCTACCGCTATCGTGCTTTGATTCACTACTTCGAGGGGTTTATTTTTCTGATGTTCTATAAGTCCTTCTCCTTTACTTAAAATAATGTTGCTGATTTCACCTTCTTCGATTGTGCAGCTTCGTAGTTGAAGGATTGGCTTCTTGCGTTCATGGTCTCTCCGTTTCCCTTCTTCCAGTGGATTTTGCACCGACGTATAAAGCAGCTACTCTTCGAGGTTCTGATATATATATATATATATATATATATATATATATATATATTCGGTAAACATCAGAGAAATAAGGATAAAATGAGTTTTTATGGAATGGTTGCAACAAATCAGGTTTTCATCATTTCTTGAAATTATTTTAATTTATATTTCAAAATCAAAGGGTTTTATTTTAATTATTCGCAAATAAATGTAACTATGTTTGAAAACATATGATCCAAGAGCTGATCAAAGGTGTGAAAGATTGTATTTCCTTGGCTCAGGTTTATTTGCTTTTCCCAATAGAAATTGTTAATTTTTTGCCTTAAATTTTTGAAGTATGGTTTAAGTTATTGGTCATGTTCTTGTTATGGGGTTTGAGAAAGTGAGAATTGTGGGTTGTGTTTTGCTTGGTTTTCTTTTGGGCTTGAGCAAATTCTTCAAAAAACAAATTTATTTGGGCAGGCAATCAATAGGTTGTCTTTTGATTTTAATATGATCGAAATGGAAAGTAATTGATATAATACTATGTTGTACGATTTCATTCTGGATGAATATGAATAATTTTTATGCCTACGTAAATCTCAGATTGACTTGCCTGGGGTTCTGGTAGGAGGGATCTGATTGTTTTGGTTTTCTCGCTGGTCGCAATCCTCTTCCGAGATTAAAGTCAATAAGGCAAGGTATGTTTGCTCTCGCTTTTCTATTTTCCTTCTACGTTACAGATATGAATGGCATAACTTTAATCATCTGTGTTGGTATTGTATTGCTTTTGATTGTGTATGCCTGATCTCGTTGAAGCTTACAATCTTGCTAAATGCACCAAAAACAAAACTGAATTTATGTGGGCATCAGTGGAGAAAACAAGTCCTTGTGCGAATCATGCTGAGACTGGGGCTTGGTTTTGAATCTTTGAATTGATTTATTAGAAAAGATGCATCAAATTTGCTGAATCATCATGTTGCCAAAGGAATTCTAGGGAATTGTCTTGAGTTACAATGTACATGATAGATGTTGATGCGATTGAATTTGGCTGGTCAAAAGAGTAGAGGTTCATTTAGCTGTCCATCACTTTATTGCCATATCTCTTTGGTGTACTGATATACTCTGATTATAGTCAGTGAATTAAAATTTGAAGTATCACAAGACAAAGGGTGCTAAAGTGTTGTTTATGAATTGTCTTGTTCACAAAAGAGGCAGAAAACAAATCTTTGATGAAAAATCTTCATGTATGTGAAACATGGATTTTAGATGAGACGTCGTTGAAGACAGACCTATTGTGCTGTCTTTGGTGACGGGATCGTGTCAATTATTGATGTTATTTTGAGAAGTACCCCGGTAAATGTACTCATTCAGGAGGAAACCACAACAACTTTGACTCTAGGTGGCAATATGCTTCCAATGGGCACCAGTATCCAAATGTCATATGGTGGCCTCCTTAGTAGTATATTGTTGAGAAATTTAGCTTTCTCAACTTATGCATATTGTGATCCACTGAGAAAATTAAATAGTAACAACTTATGCATAAGTATGGTTTAAGTTATTGGTCGTGTTCTTGTTATGGGGTTTGAGAAAGTGAGAATTGTGGGTTGTATTTTACTTGGTTTTCTTTTGGGCTTGAGCAAATTCTTCGAAAAACAAATTTATTTCCAGACAAATTTTTAGCTTACACTCGATCGAGTATGCACCAAATGAAATTTTGGGGGTCAATTCTTTCAAGAAAAATGAGGCAAATTAATGGTGTACTGCAGTGATTAGGAAACTGAAAGAAACCTATCCTTTAAGCTTAAAAGTCACACTGCAATTAGTAAGATTCTTGCCTTCCTCTCTGATTTGTCTTTAGTCTCAAGATCCTAATTTTTTCACCTTATGCGAAATCTAAATATTCGATTCTTGCCTTCCTCTTTGGATTGTTCGATTTGCGGGTTGAAGCTTTAGTAGTGAAGTTGTTTGAAAAAGAAGGAGAGCTAATTTAAGAGAAGTTTGAAGTGTACAAACTGGCAAACTTTCTTAAGCAGGTAGGATGCTATCACATAATTTTTTTATCTTTTCGCAGGTTATACTTACTATTTAATTTTCTCAATGGATCACAATATGCATAAGTTGTTACTTAAAAATGACCGTATGATTGTTACTTCGTTTGCCTTGTTTTCCGAAAATTGAATCGAATTTTGTGTTCCGGGCTTGGAAGACTTGACATTTGTTGCTACCCCTTTATTTGTCTAACCATGTTAAGACTTGACATCAAATGCTTGTCATATACAACTACAGAAAGGTTCAAATGTCAGAGCATATTTGTTCTCTGCTTATAGCTTTTGGCGGCTACATAAAGCATTGAGCAACTTTTACTGTTTACTATCTGCTGGCTTGTCACTATCCATAAGCACATGTTTTTGACTCTCTTCCTCTAGGTACACGCTGAAATCTATTTCAGTGACCGTCCCGTTCTTAGAGCTTGCAATTCAAAACCAGTGCTTGAAAATCATTTGAAAGTGACTGAACGAAAAGTTTTTACACGCTTGAAGAAAGAGACAATTCCAAGTATTCAAACAATAACCCATTCCTTAAGTTTCATTTTTGTCCTCGTAATGGCACGCCATATGTTTATACTTCATACATGTTCCATAATGCAGTGACAATTTGGTACTGAAAGGCCCTGTTTTTGTTGGATAAGTTTGGAATATTATTAATGTGCTTGTCATAGAAGTATCTCTATTGATTAAGTCCATCCTTCCATCTGTGAATCATAAAATTCAAATCACACTTTTTGCAGACACAGCTGACAGAATTTCGGTCATACGAAGGGCAGGATATGTACACCGGAGAAAGAGTTGTCCCCATCAAGGTTTGAAAAGACTTAGACTTGTGATTTATGTTGCCTCACCCTTGAGAACAATTCATGTTCCTTTAATGCATTTATTTGTGACAGTTCTCTGTTTCCTTTTGGCTGGTAAATTAGTAAAAAGTGGCGGTGCTGATTTTGTTCTATTATTTATGTGTTTTGATCCAGCTTGACCTTCGTGTTAACAATACTCTCATCAAGGACCACTTTTTGTGAATCTGACCTGGGGATGAAACTAGATGAATCTGACCTGGGGATGAATCTAGATGAGAGATGAATCATCTTCTTGTACTTTCTTTTGCCTATTCTATTAAATTAGATTATTTGCTCCAATAACATCAATTATTGTATGTGTTTTCTTCTTAGTTTTATCAATCTATTGCATAGCTTTAGTTAGAGTCATGGATCTTTACAGATGTCTTTATATTCTAACCATTAATTAATATTGACCTTCGTTTCCAGTAGCTTGCTTCTGGAAGCAATTAGAAAGTAATTGCTTCATGCTGCTTAGTTTATATTGTACTATATATTAAAATGCAGATGGAGAGAGCTTTACATTGAAAGAAAGATGATGGGAAAAAGAGGTATAGAAAAATGTATACAGGAGAGCAGAAAGAAAAGGCAGGATGTCAATTGGCATAAGATGTCATCGTTCTCACACAAGTTTTGTTTAGTTTGGAAGTTAAAAAATATTGTACTTATCAGCTTGTATGAGTGTATTGTTAACATTTTTATGTAAAGCTTGCCATACGATGTCAATTGTAATTTTTAATAGATTGTATTACTGTTTAGTACTGGGATTTGTGAATATTGGGTATTTAGATATTTGTTGCAATTTTCTAGTACTCAAATTTTGAATTTTTGATAGGTTTTCATAATGCTTTAGATAGCTATCACAGAAATGATGTATGAATGCGCTTGAGACATTAGTTCTATTCGTCTAACGCCCAATCTTAACTAATGTCTAATGTAGTAATGGCATCTGTTCTACTGATGCATTTAACATCAGTTAGAAAGTGACATGTTCTATTGTTAGGATGTCGGTTCTACTTATGTGTTTAACATCAGCTAAAACTTGATGTCTGCTGCTGTAAAGACATCGGTTTACATAATTAATTCGATTTCTATAATCATTTTAGACATCGGTTAAAAACCGATATCTATAGTTTCAGATCTTTAACATCACCCACTAACACATCGGATTTTTTTTTAACATCAGTTAATAACAGATGTCTAAGTCACTTTTTCTAGTAGTGATATATACATGCATATATACATACGTGCCATAAGATATGGCATATACATGCATCACCCACTTTCAAATTGAACTTCACAACCTAAAAATTGCACCTACACCTTCCTCGTACCTCCAAAGAACATCATAGAACCAATTAATTTTGAAAATGATTAGAGATTAGATCGAATTTTGAAAATCCTCCAACATTTCCACAACCTTCAACCACCAAATTCAAGCTAACTCACCATTATTTCTTCAATCAAAAAGCACCAAGAGCACCACCATTGCGGCCACTAGCTTCGTGGTGACCTCCGCCGCTGCTACCGCCACGGAATTGGCGGCCAATGTCTTTCTTTTTCCACCTTCAACTTCAGCCGCGAGTAAAGAAACGTGAGCGAGAGAAAGAGAGCCGAGTGAAATTAAGCCCATTCTCATGATTTAATTAGGAATTTACAGTTCAAGTCCCTGAATTTTTGGATTCCTTTTAAGTTGGTCCTCATATTTTATTTAATTTATAAATTCTTAACTTTCAATTGTTATAATAGGCTTCATGCCTACTTATGACGTACTTCCTCGGCACTATGACGATAGGCTCTAAGCCTACTTATGACGTGTTTAATAGCACCATGATGATAGGCTTTTAGCCTAATAAATAATAACGACGTGCTTTTAAATACTATGGTGACATGCATGATTAAGATGGATGATGAACGAACCTGTATTACATACGTGTTCGTATTTTATGATGAATGATGATTATGTGCATTGAATTTGTAATATATATTCGTTGTTGTGAGGGGGTTGACTGAGTATTTAAATACTCACGTTTTCTCTTTCAAATAAACAAATTGAAAATTAGGGAATCGGAGGCACAGCGAGGCATGGAAGTTCTTTAAGGTTAATTGATTAAAGTAATTTTATTTCTGTTATTATTCTCAGTACTTTAAAACTATTGAAGTATGTATTTTAAGTGTTTTGAACTATTTAGCATTTTATGTTGAATGTTTTGAGTTATAAGAGATCAAACCTATATAAGATACTCTAACTGTGTTTGCTATTTTAAAAGAATTTCGGCATCTTAATTATTTATTATTTTTCCTCATTTATTATTACTATTTTAAAAATTAAAAAAATAAAATAAAATAAAATATTTCAAAGAAAGAACTAACATTCTGGGTTTTTAGATGAATTATAAATAATGTAAAATACCAATTTATAAGGATCTACAATGAATGATAGGACAAGATTGCACTGAGAACCACGTATTTTATTCAAACAATAGACTGAAAACTTTAAAATATGTGTTTTGAGGCTTTAAACGACCTCAAATGGGCTTGAAACATGAGGTCACAACGATAATAGTGAATGTCTTCGCTCTCGTCGCGACGATTTTGGAATGGGGTCATCGGCTGAAAACGGACATCGTATGTGAAAGTTATGGCCGTTTAAAGTTTAAACAATAAAAAAAGTATTTACCACTTTGGGTGGCGGTTCTCCACTTGGGAACCGCCACCAAAGGTTTTAAAAATAAAAATAAAAAAATTTAAAAGATTTCAATGGCGGTTGTGGATTTGAAATTGCCACCCGAAGTTTTTTTTTTAAAAAAAGGTGGCGGTTGTTTTTAAAACAACTGCCACCGTTTTTTTTTGTGGCGTTTGTCAAACCACCAACCTAACCCCAAAGAAACCGCTACCCTTTGTCCTTTTCATAAGCAAAAAGCTTCTTCAGCGTCGGCTTATCCCAATGACCCATTTGCAATAAAACCGAAAAGGTTAGAGAAGTTAAAACCAACAATTGCAAGTGCCCCTCACAGTAATTGAGAATCAGATTAAAAGTATAAGGTGTCAAACTACTCCAATATCCTACTTCTCACGCGAAAATTTCAAATCCGGTACATAAGTATGTTTATCTGAAGCCACCTATTCTCAATTAAGGAGAAATAAATATGTAAGTGTCATACATGAGCAAAGTTGAATCTTTCCCTTACCCATCGTAGATCTTTATTTGTACACTGCAACACACTAAATTAATTGTTAGCATTAAATATACAATACAATCGAAATTTTCATGCTTAAAAAAACCATGTTAAACCAAACAAGATGGCCATAAGAAGAGATGGATCTATGATGATGATAATAAATAAATAAAAGAACAAAACTCCACACGGCCATGTTATAAGTCAAAATAAATAGATGTAAATATAAAAAATTATAGCAAACAAAAATTCAATTGCACACTGTTGAAGAATTATTGGTAAATTATCAAAGAAATAACTCCAAGGCACGTTACGTCGCTATCTTTTAAGAGACGTTTCTCCCCTTTTCCAATGTCACTTCGGGCTCAAGAAAATCTCTGTCAGGATACAATGGAGTTCTTCGTTTGATTCAAACAGTGACGCGTTTGAGCAAACCGAAGAGAAAACTCGGAAAGAAAACTGATGAAACCAATGCAGAATGTATGTTGGGAAGGGACGCACCTCTTCAAATGGATAGAGGTGTCTTTCAAACGAAGCAGTGTGTCTGGTAAGTGTACAGACACAACTTTTCGAATGAACAACCCTTTACTCAGCAATTGAAATTTCCGTTTAACTTTCGAGGGCATTGCCCAAGAGCCCCCACTAGGGGCTGCCCTCTTGACCCCCGTTGTGGAGTGGCAAACAAACGTCGAAGCGGCAAGTCATTTGCAACAAGACTGAATTAAAATAAATTTGAGAAAATATCTAACAATCCTCCTTTATTTTTTCAAAATTTATTTTGATGCAAGAAAATGATGAATGTCTTATGGCTACATCACCTAGTGTGATTGCCTACGTACCCTTTCAGGATTAATCCACCGTAGTTCTTTGTAATGCAAATGCACATGCAAATGTAAAGGCACCATCGTAGGAAAATCGTACCTAAATGAAAGTAGCTTTTGACTTTGAACTTTCACTTAGTGTAAGCAACTCAAAGTTTAGTCTAGGTGCTATCTTGAACCAAGGACCCATACATCACTTAACCGAGTCACCACACATACTATCCCATAAACGAGTTTCTCTTTTTTTTTTCCAACGCGTTAATGGCCGTGCGTCATATCCCGAATTTCATGAGTGCTTCTAGAGACGGTCTAAATCTCATGGAAAGCGGCCTGACTTCCTCACTCATATAGGTAAGTTCGTATAAAGTAATTCGGCGATTCACTTTCTCTCACATTAAAACTTATTAAGGAATAACATCCAACCTCTATCATGTAGAAGGCTTCATACACTAGGGATTTTATGAATGGGACCTAACTAAGGAACCCCGTGCCTCACATGAGTTAGACTTGGATTTGTTTGCACCCTTTGAACTTTGATCATATTTCAGAACATAAGTAGGGTTCCCATTCACGTTAACTCAATTTACGTAGACCTTAATCCTATTCATCTTGATGTTTTTGCAATCATTTCTCTCTCCAATCCTTTCGTCAAAGGATCTGCTAGATTGTTCTTTTACTCTACATAGTGAACTGTTATTATTCCGTGCTTAAGCAATCCTCTTAGTGACTGATGTCTAAGGCTGAGATGTCATTGCTTGCCATTGTAAGTTTTGCTAGCTGCTTTATATAGAGTAGCCTTACTATCACAATAAATCATCATCGCTGGTGATGGATTCTTCCACAAAGGAATGTCAATCAATAAGTTTCTCAACCATTCAGCCTCTCTAGATGCATCAACCAAAGCAATAAATTCTGCCAACATAGTCAATTCTGATACACAGCTTTGTTTCTTAGAACACCAAGATACAATTGCTCCTCCCAAAGTAAAAATCCATCCGGTGGTGGATTTAGAATTTGACTCTACATTATTCCAACTAGCATCGCTCTATCCCTCAAGTACAACGAGGTAACCTTGATAATGTAATCCATAGTTAATTGTTCCCTTTAGATACCTTAGAACTCTTGAAACCTCATTCCAATGTTCTTTTCCTGGATTACTCGTGAATCCACATAATATACGAACTGCATATGCAATATCAGGTCTAGTGCAATGCATAGCATACATAAGACTTCCAATCACACTAGCATATTGTAGTTGATTGTAAGACCTACCAGTATTTTTCATTAACTTGATACTAGGATCTAATGGACTAGACGCGGGGTTGCGCTCCATGTGACCATATCTTTTAAGGATCGTTTCAATATAATGAGATTGATTTAATGAGATAACTCCATTATTCCTCATTATTTTAATCCCATAAGATCACATTTGCATCACCCATATCCTTCATATCAAAGTTAGATTCTAGTAACAATTTAATCTCTTTTATTGATTCTAGGTTAGGACCAAAAATAAGCATATCACCTACATACAAGAAAATTAGAACATAGGCTCCATTGCTATATGTGGAATAGATACACTTATCCGCTTCATTAACCTTGAAACCATTAGACAACATTACTTTATTAAAATTTTCATGCCATTGCATTGGGGCTTGTTTGAAACCATAAAGAGATTTGATCAATTTGCAAACTTTCTTCTCTTGTCCCGGTAAAACGAAACCCTCTGGTTGTTCCATATATACCTCTTCCTCTAAATCACCATTTAGGAAAGCGGTTTTCACATCCATTTAGTGAACAACTAAGTTGTGAATAGCTGCTAGGGACAACAACACACGGAAAGATGATATCCTTGCCACTGAAGCATAAGTATCGAAGTAATCTATGCCACGACGTTGTTTATACCCTTTTGCTACTAAACGAGCTTTGTATTTATTTATCGAGCCATCTGAATTTAATTTCTTCTTAAAGATCCACTTGGAACCTATCGGTTTGGAACCCTTAGGTAAGTCAACCAATTCCTATGTTTTGGTTTGACATAATGGACCTCATTTCCTCATTGATTGCTTCTTTCCAAAAGACAGCATCTCTAGAAGAAATGGCCTCCGAATATGAGACAGGGTCATTACTATTTCCATCCATTGTTAACTTAGTTTGGTGTGTAATAGTGCTCACGTCACCTTCAAGTAGATCAGTCACAAATTCAGGACCAAACGTTTTCTTTTCTTTGCCCTTACTTCGCCTAGGTTCTTTATCTAATGAGTCATCAAGAGGTTCTTCACGAGCTCTCTTGGAAGAACTAGGAGTAGGAGTAGGATTATTTCCAATTATCACCGGGGAAGACTTACACATATCTTCAAAAAATTCAATATCAATTGACTCGATAATGTCATAGGATTCTAATTTTAGAAATCTGCAGGCAATACTATTTCTTCCATACCCTATAAATACACATTTATAAGTTTTGTTTCCCAATTTAGTCATCTCCGGATTTGGTTTCCTCACATATGCAAGGCAACCCCATACCTTAAGACAGCTAATGTTAGGCTTCCGATTAAACCATAGTTCATACGGGGTCTTATTAATTCTTTTCATAGGAACCCTATTTAGAATATAACACGCACTTAAAAGTGGTTCACCCCACCAGTGATCTGGTAATCCGAAACTAATAAGCATGCAGTTTACACTAGTACAAAAAGGGGATTGGGTGGCGGTTGTTTTAGACTTAGGGTGGCGTTTTTTTGATCGCCACCCAAACCAGCGACACCCGAAGTCGTCGAAAGGGTGGCGGTTGAAAAAACGCTACTCAAAATAGACTTAGGGTGGCGGTTGTTAAAAACAACCGCCACCCTTTATTATTTTTAAAAAGGACAACGGGTGGCGGTTGTTGGACACAACCGCCACCGAAAATCGGCTAGGGTGGCGGTTGTTTCCAACAACTGCCACCCTTTGTCCTTTTTTCTAAAAAAAAAAGCACTTTGGGTGGCGGTTTTGGTGCAAAACCGCCACCCAAAGTCCATGGTTTTTTTTTTTTTAGATCTGAGCTATGAAAAACACACGAAATAATTTTTATTCAAAACCAATTGCATTCAATTACAACAAAATGAACAATCTAAGAAGGAAAACACAAAACTATAAGATGAAAAGTTAAAAATTGCGTTTTGAGGCCTTAGACGACCTCGATCGGCCTGAAACATGGGGTCACAAAGCAATAGCAATGAGTGTCGTAGATCTCGTCGCGGCGATTCCGGACTTTACTAGTGGGTAAAACGGACATCGTATGCAAAAGTTATGACCATTTAAAGTTTACATGCTCAAAAACTCGAAAAAATGTATATTAACAATTATACAAAAATAAACGAGATTTACATGACCAAAAGATCAAAGAAGCTTACCTTACTTAAATTATGGCACCAATTTGTGAAGAAACTGATTTCAAACCATGAATATTTGAAGAAATTTCGAAAAATTTTCAAAAGAAGGAAAACTCAGAAGCGGGAATACCAGATCTGATGAGTTGGTGGAATATTTAAAGGGAAAGGGTGGCGGTTGTAACAAAAACCGCCACCCAAAAGTATTTTAATAATAAAAAACGGGTGGCGGTTGTTAGCTTACAACCGCCACCCTATGTATTAATTTTTTTTTTTTTACTCGTTTAGGGTGGCGGTTGTTAACACAACCGCCACCCGTTGTACTAATTTTTTTTTTTTTTTTACGTTGGTTAAGGGTAGCGGTTGTTAACACAACCGCCACCCGAAACCTACTTAGGGTGGCGGTTTTTTTACACAACCGCCACCCGTTGTTTTTTTTTTTTTTTAAACGTTGGTTTAGGGTGGCGGATTTTTGCTATAACCGCCACCCTTCTTAATTTCGAGCATCAAGGGTGGCGGTTTCAATGAAAACGCCACCTAATGGGGCGTCACCTAATGTCACTTGTGTACTAGTGTTACCATGTCAATTAAAGTCCTATTTTTCCTTTCTCCTACTCCATTTGATTCTGGTGAATATGGTGGAGTAAATTCATGAATTATACCATTATCTTCACAGAATTTCGATAATTTTGGCACTTGGTATTCACCTCCCCTATCGAAATGTAGGACTTTAATTTTCCGATTCAATTGATTTTCTACTTCAGGTTTATAGATTAGGAATTTGCTTAACACTTCATCCTTACTTTTTACTAAATATACAAAAGCATATTTTCAGAAATTATCTATAAATGTTACGAAATATTTATTTCCACCACGCGACATTTTACTATGTAAATTAGATATGTCGGAATGTATAAGACCAAGTAATTCAGTTGATCACATAGTAACAGATTTATGTGACTTGCAAGTTATCTTTCTTTGAACACATATTACACATTTTTTAACATTATTGAAGTGACACTTAGAGATAATTCCTAAGTTATACATGTTTCTTATAGACTTATGATTAATTTGTCCTAATCTTGCATGCCATAAAGATAAGGAATCGACAACATAAGCAAAGTTATTATTTATTAGATTCATCTTGAACATGCCATTACAAGAGTACCCTTTTCCAACAAACACATTGTTCTTAGACAGAATAAGGTTATCTGATTCAATTACAAGTTTGAAGCCTGCCTTATTAATGCGATCGCCGGAAATTAGGTTTTTAGTCATTTCTGGTATATGAAAAACTTCTGTCAAAGTCAAGTTCTTTCCTGAAGTGAACTTCAATTCCACCGTTCCAATACCGATGACTTTGGCATGAACATCATTGCCCATTGCGACCTCCCTTCCATCAGTGCATTCTTGGTAGGTTTTGAACTAAGACTTATCATTGCATATGTGGGTTGTTGCACCCGTATCATACCACCATCCTCCTTCAACACTAACAGAGTTGGCCTCCCTTGTCATAGCAACAAAGTTTGAATCGTCATTATTATTAGTCACGTTAATGCGATCCACCTTTGCCTTGCCTTTCTTTTTTTCCTCTCTTATTCGATGGTGGCAATTTTGTGCAATGTGACCAGGTTTCTTGCAGTAGAAGCACTCACCCTTGAACTTCTTTTTCAAAGATTCTGGCATGAACTTTTTTGGTAACGAGTTCTTTCGCTTCTTGTTGCCCTTCTGGTTTCCTTGAACCAGGTTTGCTTTTGACTCTTCCTGATCATCCTTTTCCCTATTACGAGAATCTTCCTCAATACCCAGATGACGCATGAGGGATTCAACAATGTGTTTAGTTTCATCATGTTTCAGTTTCTTTTTATATCCATTCCAAGAATAAGGCAATTTCGAAATTATGACTCCAACTTGAAATACTGTGGAGCATTTTTCATATCAGTTACAAGTAATTGTAATTCATGTACTTGAGAAAGAATAGACTTACTATCGGTCATTTTGAAGTCGAGATATTTACTGATCAAGAATTTCTGGTTGCTTGCTTCTTCAATGTGATACTTATTTCCCAATGCTATCCAAAATTCTTTAGCCGTTGCCATGGTTCTGTGTGCGCTGTAAACGTTGTCTGATAACGCATTTAGAATGTGACCACGAAATAGGAAATCATCATCTTTGTGTTTCTTCCTTTGCTCTGCCAGTTCTTGTTTGCATTCATCATCGGAGTCCGTATCTCCATCTTCTGGAATTGGTTCGAGATCATCGCTAAGTATGTAGCATAGTTTAATTGCTGTTAAGAAAAATAGTATCTTTTTTTGCCAGCGTGTGAAATTGTATCCATCAAATCGATCGAGGCGAACCAAATCTTGATTCATCACTTGAATGGACGGTGCCACGGATTCATTCAATATTAAATCTTTGAACCAAGACATCTCTTAAAACTGTTGAAGAATTATGGGTAAATTATCAAAGAAATAGCTCCAAGGCATGTTACATCGCTATCTTTTAAGAGATGTTTCTCCCCATTTTCCAACGTCACTTCGGGCTCGAGAAAATCTCTGTCAAGATACAATGGAGTTCTTCATTTGATTCAAACAGTGACGCGTTTGATCAAACCGAAGAGAAAACTCGGAAACAAAACTGATGAAACCAATGTAGAATGTATGAATGCGTGATGTTATGAATTCGGATTATTTCAAATGACCAGAAACGAAGGATATATATAAGCGTAGTTATGCCTGTTGGGAAGGGACGCACCTCTTCAAATGGATAGAGGTGCCTTTCAAACGAAGCAGTGTGTCTGGTAGGTGTACAGACACAACTTTTAGAATGAACAACCCTTCACTCAGCAATTGAAATTTTCGTTTACCTTTCGGGGGCGTTGTCCCCAAGTCCCCACGAAGGGCGTTGCCCCCTCGACCCCCGTTGCGGAGTGGCAAACAAGTGTTGAAGCGGCAAGTCATTTGCAACAAGACCGAATTAAAATAAATTTGAGAAAATATCTAACACACACTATGGCCACTATCTTCTTATCCATCAGTGCAATCAATCGACAATCTGAAGCTAGGGTGGAGAGAAGCTACTAATGAACTTATCAAATTGCCATATCCAAAAAATTAAAAATTTCTTATCCTCTTGTTTGCCTTGAGAGGAAGAAAAGCTACTAATGAACTTATCAAATTTCCACTATCTCCTGTTCAAGCTTTCATCGTTGAATTAAACGGAAAGATAGTACACAACCAAAAATTTAAGGGAAAGCAATATAAACCAGCCACACCATTTATGCAAACATATAAACAAAACTTAAAGGTATATTGAATATATTAATATTACTTACAGTCTCAATAAAGCCAGATTTCAATTAGGATCAACAAAATAACATCGACTAGTTTTAATAAATATTTATTGACATCCCTACCCACTCCAAAACTAGAAAACTTTAGCTTCCTCAAAACTCAATCCAATCCCCCCAAATTTGCCAAACCATCTAAACCCACCCATCCGTTCAAAAGATTATATTGTCTAGAAAGTTGAATTAGTACCAACATCATGTGAATTGAATCCCAAAAAGGCCGCATAAAAGATACATAATCAATTAACGATGAATCAAATTAATGATGCAATCTCAACATATAAATTTGCCTTCGATTGCATTCTACAAATCAATCTAAAACACAAAAAAAAACCTCAAATCCCATACAAATTAAATTACATACATTCAATTACGCCAAAACAATAAATAATGCAAAGGCCAAATGGAATCCTACGATAAGAAAATGTACCATAGGGGCTAGTTAATGTGGGCTTCTCTTGATCTTCGGGGCCAATAGCTACCTGATTATAGCCAAAGTAACCGTTAAGAAAGCAGCAGTGTGAATATCCTACTAATCTTTCTAGCATCTGATCAATGAATAGCAGTAGGAAGTGATCCTTTCTAATGGCTACGTTGAGTTTGCGGTAATCAATGGAAACTCTCTACCCTGTGACTACCTAAGTTGGGATCAACTCGTTATTCTCATTCTGCTCCACTGCAATACCCCATTTCTTCGAGACAACTTGGATTGGTTCACCCAAACACTTTTTTTTTTACCACCTCCTTCATATTTTGATTCAATTGGTGTTGACCATTGACTGTTAGTTTGTAGTTATCCTCCATTATGATCTTATGCACACAGATGGTGGGTAATGTTTGCTATAGTCCATCCGATGACTGCTTCCTGCGCTCTAACTACTCAGAGTAACTTCTCTTCTTCAAGCTCACTAAAAGAGGAAGAAATGATAATCGGGAGTGTAGATGACTCTCAAGATAGGCATACCACAAATAAAAAGGCAATGGCTTAAGCTCAAGCATGAGTGGTTTCTCTATAGATAATGGTTATGGTAGAGATCTAACTCCTAAACCCTCACAATGATTAAGCCTTTCCTGTGCTTTCCTCTGGTTATTGACACTTATGCCTTTCCTATGCTTCAAAATATCTTTTACATTCCTCAATCTCCTCATGACTTAAAGAATTTATGGAATTGGAGTGGACAAAAGTCATTTCCAAGGGATCAATCGGATAATCCAGCTGAAATTTGGCATTGACTGCCTAATCGACCTCATCAATCATGAAACAAAAGTCTGATTGAGCAGGATACTTCATAGCCTTGAGCACATTAAAAGTGATGTGCTCATCATTCACTAGGAGACAAAGTTGTCTCTTTGCTACATTAATGAGATCTCCTCCTCATCCCAAGATGAGTGGTCTATTTCCATCTTTCTCAATATCAACTATAATAAAGTTTCAAGGAAGATGAATTTCTCCACTTCCACTTGATAATTCCTGGGTGCTTAATGGATCGACCTGTAAGCTATAAAGAGATTGAGGTAGCCTTTGGTTCCCCCAAACCTAATTTCCTGCACAAAGAAAATGACATCAAATTAATACTTGCACCTTAATGACAAAGAGTGTTATAAAAATATAAATCACCAATAGTGCAAGGAATAGTGAAACTTTCTAGATCTTTCAATTTGGGTGGGAGCTTGTTGAAGGATAGCGCTGCATTCTTATGTTAGCATCACAGACTCATTCTCCTCAAGCTTCCTCTTGTTTGTCAAAATGTCCTTCGTGAACTTTGGATAATTGGGCATCTGAGCTAGTGCTCCTGCAAATGGAATGTTGATATGCAGTTTCCTAAAAACTTCAAGAAAATGAGTAAACTACTTATCCAACTTGATCTTTTGAAGCCTATCTAGGAATGAGATAGGAGGCACATAGGGTGTAACTAGTATCACTGTCTTTTCTGATAAATTGCCCATACTTTCCTTGACTTGTGGTCTAATTGGCAACATTCGTTCCTCTTACTCTACTAACTCAATCACTTCCAATTCTTTCTCCTTCGAATGCCTTTTGACATGAATTTTAGGGAATTGCATCCCATTTCTCATAGCAATTGCCTGAACTTATTCCCTTGGACTCACCTCTGTGTTGCTAGGCAAAGTGCCTGGCAGTCTGCCCGAGATGGTGATAGCCAACTGCCCAACCTGTGTTTCCAATTTCTAATATATGCCTATTCGTTTTGAAGAGCGGTGTCGGTTTTCTTCATAAATTGATCAGTACAATCCATGTATTTCTCCGTCCTTTCCATAAACGGACCTAAAGCCTTTTCAATTGAACTCTTATTTTCTATTTCTGGTGCTGTGGTCCTTCAAATTCTCCATTATTTTTATTCTTTCCAAGAGACGTTTGGATGACCACGCCAAGCCTGATCATAGGTGTTGGAATATATGTTATTCATTTGGCGATGTCCTCCCTAAAATAAATCAACCTGAGCAAGCTGCTGTGCTAGAATCAAGCACTCACTAGTGCTATGGTTAGCTCCACACTGCCCACAAATGGTTGACTGATGTGAACTTTTTCTATATGGTTACGTGTATTAAGATTAAATCTAAACTCATTATAATTATAAATATTTTGTCATTGTAATGCATAACAACAAGTAAGGCCTATTCTGCCACAAGGATTGAAATTATCTATTTAGTCCCCTAAAATAGATTTTGGGGGGGGGGGGGCGTTTGTTTTGTTTGATAAAACATACAAATGTAAATTTGAAGAATATAGATAAATAAAATGTGATTAAGGAATTAGTATCCACTCTACACAACATATAACAATTTATAAACAAAGTCATTTCATTTATCAAACTCGATCGTAATAACATTCGAAAAGCACACAAGCTAGACTAAGCAATAATTGTACTTATTTAGTGGTTGGATAAAAAAAAAAAAAGCTCTTTACCTAATTTCTGTCCAATTAAAAAACTAGAATAAGTTCACTAAATTTGATTATTGGACCATAGAATCTGAACAATAGGTTACTCTAGGTAACAAACACATAAGCTTGATTTGTTGAACCTAGGCTACATTTCACATGCAAAGGCTAAATTGCAGTTGTCACTAGTCATTTAGAAAACTTAACGATAACGTATTAAAACTCCAAATGTAACATTAATCATTCTAACTCCATTACCTACTAGGCCATTTAAGTAACAAAGAGAGAATAATATGGAAGTGAATCAATGAAATATAGACACAATTAAGTTTGATAAACTAAATGAGCTTTTATTTGAAAATCAACTATCCATGTCCAAAGCTTCAACATAATTCCTCAATCAACTGTTAAATTAGCTAGACATATTGCAAAATAACATCAATTACATAAAGAAAAGAGAAATCCTTAGGAGTGAAACATGAATCTTCTTCAGTGATCACTTATGTGGTTGGAAAATGGCTTCCTCTCCAAGCTATTTAAATTCTAAGAAAAACTATTATGCACTCGATACTAAGAAGTAGTGCTAAGAGAGTATTCTTCACTAAGAGAGGTGTGTTGAAGAGGCTAATTCCCTTGCCCTTTTATAGGCGCCAAAAGAATCTCCACTCTTGCATTCTCTTAGCACCAACTTCACTTTCACATTGCCTTTTAACTAATTTCAACACTAAATATGCATTTGGGTCCTCCAGCACCCTATAGCACATTGCTTTGTCGTTTAAGTGCATCTTGACTGACCGAAATTGGATCTATGCATACCATGTTATGGCCTTTGCACCTAAAGGTAGCATTGGATGCTTTAGATACTGGAACTCCTATCTTCAAACCAAATTTTGGTCTATATTAACATCGAATTAAAATTCAAGGCCTGAAATAATATCTGTAGAGAATCGAGTTATCTTTCCAGGTATTCTTCAATCAGGTCATTCTGATATCCAGAGCTCAAGTTATGGTCAAAATACTACAAGAATGTCATTGAGTAAGAGTTGTTGATTTTGTCATGAAATGTGAAAGAAACATCATATAAAGTACTCATACAAAATGTGTACATATCCTGTTTTGTTACTTCTTATCTTTTTGCTCCAAGATATACATTTTATAAAATTGAATGACATGAGTAAATATATGAACAAATTTTAATACAATAAACACGAAAACGTTAAAACACAAGGGGAAAAGAATACAAAATATATGTTAATTAATCATACATCAAATTCCCCTACACTTAATCTTTGCTAGTCCTCTAGCAAAGAAAATCTTTAATATGAAGGAAACGACCAATGAAGAATCATTAACCTTTCAAAACTCATAAAATGTCACTCTCAAACTACTTGCAATCAGTTAGCAAGCATTTCCAATGAAAAATGACATGAACTAAACTGGTAGACTCTCTTAGGTAGGATCACTCTTCTCTCATGTGTTTGAAGGGTATGTGTTTCGCTCAAAATTCTTTCCAACGAAACTGTCCTGCCATAGGCTTGCAGTTATTCACATTCTCCACTACTAAGTACACATGCACGACACAAATCATGTATAAGGACTTTTCACGGTTGTAATGGGGCTCGAAACTAAGGTAGGAAACATTTTGGGACTACTCAATAGCCATAGAGAATAGTAGATCACAAAATAATCAATGTACTTCAAATATATAAATCATATGAATCCAATTGCTCCTTAAAACATCTTCTCGAATTTAGCTCTTAAGCTCCCAACCCAAAAACAAAGGTATCCATGAAGAAGAGATCATTCCAAAGACATTTTACTTATATGAATGTGAATGATCTTTCGCACTAACTCCCATTTATTTATGTACATGAACAATACCCTTTTTCTATTTTTTTTTTTTTTTCTTTTTATGGATGGCTTCTGACTCCAAACCAAAACGTGAAGGATCCTTTTTCTATTGACTGGGCTAAATAAAAATGTACTCTAAAGAATCTGAGGATTATAACAAGTCCAACAAATCAAGGGCAAAAAATTACTGGACTAAGTGAGAAGTCCTACAATCAGCAATTGTTTTCACTAAAGTAACCATATTGTGTTGTTGTTATTATTATTATTATTATTATTATTATTATTATTATTATTATTATTATTATTATTATTATTATTATTATTATTATTTTGCATACCCATTCTAACAGCAGTGATATACAATGCTCCACTAGTCTTTAGGTTGGGTAAAGATTTTATTTTATGGCTTGAGGGCTTGTATTATGGGTTTATAATAATAGAAAAATTGTCAATAAAGCTTAACATGAATAACAAAGGGAACTTATTCACAACGTAGGCTATTTGGCTAGCTGTGGCTAAAAGTAAAAAATAAAGATTGCCTTAATCATGTTCATATTACATGCCTGTGTTAGTGTAACCTTAAAGAGACAAAAGGCAAGTTCTAGAGGCACAAATCCATGGAAGAATATCACACATAAAAGAAAATTGCAAGACAAATATATTGTTCTAAAAGCTCAAAGAAATCTCACAAGCTAAAATATCTGCCACTCAGTCACATTACTTCCAAGAGAAATAACAATAGTAGATAATTTACAAGCAACAACACTACTTTTCAATTTTTTTTATTTTTTGAAAAAATATTTATGCATATCCAGTGTTGAAAAACTACTCCGTACTTTTTCATCAAGAAAAAAAGATATCTAATGACTTTACAACAACATAAATTCCTCGCCCCCAAATTGAAATTAATATTGTCTTCAATGTTATTAAACAAGGGTGAATCAAAGATATCATCTGATGGTCGCATAACTGTGATCGCACTGAAATCCTGAAATGCAAAATGACGCAAAAAATGCTGTGGACAAACTCAAAATTTAACTATTCCACATTTACAATTTCAACTCTAAATCTAACTCAATTAGTTCCCTTTTACGCTTGATACAATTTTGTGACTAGTTGATTTGGGGAAATTCTGGATCTATCTGTGGCACATAAGCTTATAATTTTTCCAACAATTACTCAATTAAGGGTGCAGTCAAAAACATTTTTCATTAAAATAGGACAAATAAACTTTTGTGCAATGGAAAAATTCAAAAATGCCAATAAACCACCGAAATAGTGCTAAACATTTAAAAGACAAATTAGTTTAGTATGCAGTTTCATCTGAGCCCAAGAGATTACATTAAATATTTATTCCAATGTTTTGAAACCTCTTTGTAATGTAGTCAATGCATCAAAATGCGTTATCATGTGTTCTATGCATTTATACATCGAGTGCGTTTGTACCTTAAGTCTTATTGCGCTTCCATATGCTTGTTTCAAAGGTATCAGGGTGACACCTACAGTTCCGATTCCTTGTATTTGAGCAACTTTAGCGGTACATCCCACCAGTCTATAAAGACCTCCTCCATCTGCTAAGTTACTTTTTTTATCACAAAGTATACTTCTCAAATTGATTGCTGCAGTTATATGGTCAGGTTGTGTCCCAAGATTGGATCCATCAAAGACACAAATGGGTTTCAATTGTTTTGTTGAGGGTCCTTCTATATTGGCAGTAGTAGCTGAACATTGGATTCAACTGTGCACACAAGAAATAAAACTAAAACAAATCATACTGAAATATCTAACAAATAATATGTACAAGCAATTGTGATTGTGGCTCACATCTTCCTTTGGTTTTATGTCAAGAAATGACTTAAACACCTTCTATGAGTTTGGGATATGCATCCCATCCAGTTTTCTTAAAAATTGGCACATAAGGTCTTCCAAAGTCAGATGCCCAATACTGTAACGTTCTCGTTCATTTTTTAATTTAGTCCATAAACTAAGAAGTTCATGTTGCACAACTCAACAAGGATGCATCTCAAAAGTGTGATGGAAATCATCCAAAGACTCCTTGCTCAGCTCATCTTTAATGAAAGAAATTTTATCTTATTGATTTATAGACGTAAATCTAAGTAAATGACATCGTGCATTATAGGTCCATCTAGTACATTTATAACATACAACCATTGTTTTTCCTCTTCATTTCTTTGCATAACTACTTCTGCTTAACCTTGTAAAATATTTATAGTAGTGATAAGTGCAATTTAGGCACTTATTTAGGTCTCTTAAACTATGCGTTTTTCTTATTTTTAATTAATTTCGCGTTTAATTTAGTGTGCTTTGTGTCTCTTTTAGTGTAAAATCGGGAGTTGAAGAAAATATTACAATTTTGGGCTAAAAAGGACACAAATCAAAGTTTGAAGGATTCAATTGGAAGAATTGAAAGTGGGAAGGTGAAGAGAAATCAAATGGGAGCTAAGTTGAAGAAATAAAAAGTTTTTGGACTCAATTGATCAAATTTGGAAGTTTAGGACTTGCCCTGCAATTAAACCTTGAGGACTAAAATGGAATCGGGCAAAAGTTGAATCAGGTATAGCCATGCGATTGCATGCGCGACCGTATGCCTTTGCAAACCTATAACCATGCGATCGCACGTGTGGTAGCATGGTTATATCAGTTAGATTTTCGAAAAACTTTCCGAAATTGAATTGGACTCCAATACTTGGGCTTTCTTGTATCTTTTAATGCCGATTTTCGACCTAAAAATTGAAGAAGGTGGGAGAACAGAGAGGGGATGAAAATTGGAGCAATCAACTTGGAGAAAATTGGAGGAAAAGCCAAGAATTGAAGATTCAAATTCCAGAACATAATATTAATTCGGGCATGGCTTTCTCCTCTCCTTTTTCTTCTGTTCTTTACAGCATGTTAGGCTAAACTTTTCATAGCATTAGGGTAAAGATGAAACTTTGAGTTTAGTTTGAATCCAAATTGTGAATTTGATGATTTGTTAATTCTTATGCTCATACGAATGTCCAGTTTCTAGGTTTCAATACAATTGTACTTTCTTTTACAACTTGTGGCCAAAGTTGATGCGTGATCTATTTATTGAATTGAGAATTCGTGAATAAATTAGACTCTTATTGAAAACCACAAAGTATGATAGGGGATGAGAATACCCCTATGCTTTGTGCGATGTTTTATGCAATTATTGTGTCTTTAATGCATTTTTATGTCGTTGTTATCATAGAGATATAGTTAACACATCATATAAATAGGTTAAATTCTACTTGAGCAAGATTAGTCAACAAATTTTGTGAATTGAATCGTCAAAACTAACTTTCGTTGTTAATAATCCGGGGGAAAACTAATTGAAAATTGGATTTGAAACCTTAATGCTAGTTTTTCCATATTGAATTTAACCCATAAAAATTCATTCTTTTAATTTGTTCCAATTTAGTTCGTAATCTTTAGTTTTAGATTTTGCAATTTAATTTAGCAATTCAATTTTTGCATATCTAGGAATTAATTGATCTCAACTTATTCGTTTCGGTTAAGGTTAGTTAGAGTGAACGTGGTAATAACTCAGTCCTCGTGGGTACGACATCCGGACCCTAAAAGTCCTCTTTATTACTTAGGCAACCCATACACTAGCGGTGTGGGATCTATCTCAACAAGTTTTTGGCATCGTTGTCGGGGACTATATTTATTTTACCGTTTAGTCTAGTTGACACTAATTCGAGCTTTATTTTTTTTAATTTAGTTTTATTTCATTTTTCATTCACAGTTTCTCTTATTCTCTCTCAGGTTTATGCGAAGTGCGAGGCTCAGTCAATCTCTCAAACTTGATCCAGAGATCAAGTGTACCTTTCGTCAAAGATGTAGAGAAGCTAGACAAACAGAAAAACAAAAAATAAAAAAAAAAAAAAGGAAAGCAATGGCAACCAATGATGAAATTCAACGTATCAATAATGGTGGATCCCGAGCAGATGAGGCTTTGGACGAAGACAACATGCTAGTTGATGATTTCATGACACACAAATCATCCAAAGCTAATCCAGTATTGTGTAACCTCCATTTGGGCAGAACAACTTTCAGCTAAAGACAGACGTGATCTACCTCTTCCATAATGGGCACCAATTTTATGGGTTGGCAGATGAGAACCCTCATACACATGTCTCTCGTTTCTTAGAGATGTGTGAACACTTAAAATATCAGGGCATCTCAGATGACGCAATTAGACCAAGGTTGTTCCCTCGTACTTTGCACGATAAGGCTCTCGAATGGCTTGATTCTCAACCTATCGCAAGCATCACCACATGGAATGACCTAGCTCAAAAATTCTATACCAAGTTCTTTCCTCCGGTCAAGGTTGTCAAGTTGAAGCACGATATATCTATTTTTTAGCAACATGACTCGGAGTCATTTGATGAAGCATGGCAGAGATTTAAGGGCTTGCTTAGGAAGTGCCCGCATCATGGGATCAGCAATGGACAGCAAGTACAGTACTTTTATGCGGGGTTACTTCCTTCATGTAAAAGTTTGGTAGATTCGTCGTCAAATGGATCACTCCACACCAAGACAATCGCTAAAGCACTTGAGCTATTCAAAATGATTGCAAACAGTATGACGATGTGGGCGTCCGATAGAAGAAATTATAGCAGAGCATCAGGAGTCTATGAAGTTGATAATTTCACTGCTCTGGCAGCAAAAATTGATGCATTGGCTCACAAGGTGGAGAATATTGTGAAGATAGGCAGCTCAAAAGCACCTCCGCCGCCCACTTGCAAGGAGTGTAGAGCTAACCATAGCACTAATGAGTGCCCTATTATCGCTCATCGCACTGCTCAAGTTGACTATGTTCAAGGAGGTCAACAGCAACCCAACAACCCATTTTCCAACACTTATAACCAAGGTTGGCGTAATCACCCAAATTTTGGTTGGAGAGATAATCAGAACAACAGAGGATTCCAAGGACCACACTACCAGCAACCGGAAAAGAAAAGCTCAATTGAAGAGGCTTTGGGTCGATTTACGGAGAGAACTGAGAAATACATGGATTGCACTGATCAATTTATGAAAAAAACCAATACCGCCCTCCAAAATCAGCAAGCTTTTATTCGTAATCTGGAAACACAAGTTGGGCAATTGCCTAGCACTATCTCTGGCCGGCCACAAGGCACTTTGCCTAGCGATATAGAGGTGAACCCAAGAGAACCAGTAGAAGCTATCACTACTAGGAGTGGGTTGCAGCTTCCCGAGATTCATGTCAAAAGGCCTTTAAAAGAATAAGAAAAAATAGTAATTGAGGAAATAGAGTCAGAAGAGGAACAAAAGGTACCACCTGAGTCACAAGTCGAAGAAAATGTGGGCAACTCATTAGAAAAGACAGCAGTGCCAATGAAACCCTATGTGCCTCCTCTACCATTCCTACAACGGCTTCAAAAGCACAAGCTAGATAAGCAGTTTGCCCGATTTCTTGAAGTTTTCAAAAAACTGCATATCAACATCCCATTTGCAGAGGCCTTAACTCAAATGCCTAGCTATGCAAAGTTTATGAGGGAAATTTTGACAAATAAGAGAAAGCTTGAAGAAAATGAGACAGGGATGCTAACAGAAGAATGCAGTGCTATCCTCCAAAACAAGGTCCGACCCAAACTAAAAGATCCAGGGAGTTTTATTATACCTTGCACTATTGGAGATTCATATTTTGATAAAGCTCTTTTTGACTTAGGTGCAAGTATTAATTTAATGCCATTCTCTGTTTGCAGGAAACTAGGTTTGGGAGAGCCAAAACCAACTTCAGTCTCTTTCCAGCTTGCAGGTCTCTCCATTAAGCACCCAAGAGGAATTATTGAGGATATTCTCGTAAAAGTGGAGCAGTTCATTTTCCCTGCAGATTTTGTTATACTAGACATGGAGGAAGATCGGAATATGCCATTTATCTTGGGTCGGCCATTCCTAGCAACTGGAGGAGCAATTATTGATGTGGCCAAAGGACAACTTCATCTCTGGGTAAATGATGAGCACATCACCTTCAATGTGTTCAGGGCTATTAAGTATCCAACTTAATCAGATTCGTGTTTTATGGTGGATGAGGTTGATCAGGCCGTTAGTGCCAAATTTCAGCTAGATTATCCTATTGATCCCTTGGAGGCATCTCTTGTCCATTCCAGTTCCATAAACTTTCTCAGTCATGAAGAGATTGAAGAATGCAAGAAGTACTTGGAAGCATAGGAACTGTATAAATATCGATTTCATCGTGAGAGTCTAGGAGTTGGACCTCCACCCCAGCCACCATCTAAAGATAGCCACCTACGCTTAAACTCAAGCCATTACCTTCACACTTGCGGCATGCCTATCTTGGGGATTCATCTACGCTACATGTTATCATTTCTATCTCTTTAAGTAAGCTTGAAGAAGAAAAGTTACTGCGAGTACTTAGAGAGCAAAAAGCAGCCATTGGATGGACTATAGCAGACATTAAGGAAATCAGTCCCACAATTTGTATGCATAAAATCTTAATGGAGGATAACTACAAACCTACAGTTGATGGTCAACGCCTCTTGAACACCCCAATATGAAGGTGGTGGTAAGAAAAGAGGTATTGAAGCTTCTAAATGTAGGGATCATCTATTCGATCTCAGACAGCGCTTGGGTGAGCCCAGTTCAAGTTGTGCCGAAGAAAGGGGCCATTACAGTGGAGCAGAATGAAAATAATGAGTTGATCCCAATTCGAACAGCCACGGGGTCGAGAGTTTGCATTGACTACTGCAAACTCAACCCAGCTACTAGAAATGATCACTTTCCATTGCCATTCATTGACCAGATGTTGGAAAGACTAGCCAGGTATTCACACTAGTGCTTTCTTGAAGGTTACTCTGGCTATAATCAAATACTTATCACCCCTGACAATAAAGAGAAGACCACTTTTACTTGTCCCTATGGTGCATTTGCCTACCGTAGGATGCCATTTTGCCTGTGCAATGCACCTGCCACATTTTAACGTTTTATGATGTCTATCTTCTCTGATATGGCTGAGAAATTCATTGAGATTTTCATGGATGAGTTCTCTGTATTCGGATCCTGCTTTGATGAATGTTTGAAACATTTAGAGCTTGTTCTACAGCGATGCTAAGAAACGAATTTGGTGCTCAATTGGGAGAAATGCCATTTCATGGTGCAAGAGGGTATTGTATTACGCCAACGAATCTCAGCTGATGGTATTGATGTGGATAAGGCCAAAATTCAAGTGATTGAGAAATTACCACCCCCAACTTCAGTAAAAGGGGTTCGCAGTTTTCTAGGTCACGCAGCTTCTATCGGTGCTTTATCCAGGATTTCTCTAAGATCACCAAACAATTGTGCAATCTTTTAGTCAAAGATGTTCCATTTGTTTTCTCGGAGGAGTGCTTACTGGCTTTCAATGCTTTAAAAGAGAAATTAAGTTCAGTACCAGTAATTGTAGCTCTAGATTGGAGTTTTCCATTTGACCTCATGTGCGACGCTAGCGACTATACAGTTGGAGCAGCATTGGGACAACGGAAGGATAGAATCTTTCAAGTCATATATTACACTAGCAAAACTCTGACAGATGCTCAATTAAATTATGCAACAACGGAGAAGGAGCTCCTAGCTGTTGTCTTTGCATTTGACAAATTCCGATCCTATCTCATTAGATCAAAGGTGATTGTACACACTGACCACGCTGCGTTGAAGTATTTAATGGAGAAGAAGGATGAAAAGCCTAGGTTGATCAGATGGGTGCTTCTACTTCAAGAGTTTGATTTGGATATCAGAGATAAGAAAGGGAGTGAAAATGTGATTACTGACCACTTATCTCGACTTGAGCAACGGAAAGAAGATGAGGAAGTGGGGATCAATGAGTTTTTTCTAGATGAGCAAATTTTCACTATTGATTCCACACCATGGTACGCCGACTATGTTAATTATTTGGCTAGATCAATTCTACCACCAGAGTTTTCAAGTCATCAAAAGAAGAAATTCTTTGCCGACTTGAAGCATTACTTTTGGGAGGATCCAGTTTTCTATCGACGTGGACCTGATCAAATAATTCGCCGGTGTGTACCAAAGGAAGAAATCCCATATATTCTCGAGTTCTGCCACTCATCTGCATATGGAGAGCATTTTGGTCCTTTAAAAACCCCAGCTAAGATTCTACAATCAGGTTTTTATTGGCCCGCTCTTTTTAGAGATGCTTATCGATTTGTGAAGATGTGTGATCGATGCCAAAGGACAGGAAATCTCTCGAGAAGGGATGAAATGCCACTTAAAAGCATTCTTCAAGTTGGGCTTTTCGATGTTTGGGGAATCGACTTCATGGGTCCGTTCCCGTCTTCATTCTCAAATCAGTATATCTTGGTAGAAGTGGACTATGTCTCAAAATGGGTGGAAGCAGCTGCCCTACCCACCAATGATGGTCGTGTGGTGGTGGAATTTCTCAAAAAGCATATTTTCACCAAATATGGTACTCCGCGTGCTATTATAAGTGATGGGGGTAAGCACTTTTGCAATAAGTAGTTCGAATATCATTTGGCTAAGTACAATGTTCGACACCATATTGCTACCCCATATCATCCTTAGATGAGCGGGCAGGTGGAAATATCAAATCGAAAGTTGCAGCGGACTCTTAAGGTGACAGTGAGCAATTCTCGAAAAGATTGGTCGAAAAAGTTGGATGATGCACTATGGGCTTACAGGATAGCTTTTAAGACCCCTATAGGCATTTCAGCATATCGCCTAGTATTTGGAAAGGCATCCCATTTTCCTGTGGAGTTGGAGCACAAAGCATATTGGGAAATAAAGAAGTTGAACTTTTATTTGAAAGCTACGGTGAGAAACGGCTTTTTCAAGTTGAATGAGATGAAAGAATTCCGCTTGGATGCCTATGAGAATGCTAAGTTGTATAAAGAGAGACCAAAAAGTGGCACGACCAGCATATTCAGTTGAAAAAGTTTGTGGTGGGGCAACAAGTTTTCCTATTCAATTCTAGACTTGAGCTTTTGCAAGAAAACTTCGCTTCAGGTGGTCGGGGACCCTTCACGGTGACCGAAGTTTTCTCCCAAATGGAGCAGAGGTACATCACGAGAGTAAGGGTGCTTGGGCAACAGTTAAAACCATATTGGGGCGGGGATTTTCCAAAAGAAATCTGGGTTGCCTACCATTCAACACCATCATGATCAACCGTACCAAAGTCGAGCTTCAGACTCTAAATGGAGCGTTTGGTGGGAAGCAACCCATCCGGTATCTTTTCCTCAAGTTTTATTTTCATTTTTGAGTTTAGCTTTAAGATTAGACTCAAGTTTTTCATGTTAGTTTGCATGTTCACATCTCTAGTTATTTTTCATGTAGTTTCATATTTTGAGAGTTAAAAATCCACAAAAATTTTCAAAACCCCGTGTTAATTGATTTTCGAGTTCAAAACAGTCGAAAAATATCATTTGAAATCATTAGTATCCTGCCACAGGTCAGATCATCTAAAAAAAGAGAACTGATAAACCATACGACCACGCACGCGGTCGCATCCCTTTACAGGTTGTTAAATGGGGACAGGGATGCATGCAACCGCATACGCGGTCGCATGCATTACCAGTTCTTTTTAAGCCCATGCGACCGCGCATGGCAGTGACGAGCCCCTAAAATCTGAGTTTTTAAAACATAGAAGCGACCATTTCTTTCCCCAAATTTGGAACAAACCCTAATCCTTCTTTTCCCTAACATTTAACCATCCAATTAACACCCAATTTTTAAGAATTCCCAACATTCCCTCTCGGATTTAACCCGTTTTTGAAGTCAATTCCCACCAAAATTGGTTCGTGTCGAGTACGTAGGCTCAAGTTCCACCGTACGCTTAATCCCTTATCCTCATTATCAATTTCGTGATCTTCAGTCGAAAATCGAAACCCAGGTATGTAATTTTCGCACCCATTTGCAATCATGTGTTGTTACTTACTGTCAGTTCAAAAATTAGGGCACAATTGAAATTTCTTGTTCTAATTCTTCTCAAGAATGGATGAATATTAACATTGGACTCCTAATCTCGATTGAAATGTGTTTAACTTGTGTTGCTACTGAGTCCATTGTATGATTGAATGCATTACTGTCATTCATGAAACTAAATTTGCTTCTTTGTTCATTCATAGTTCGTTTTTATGGTTCAAAATTCACAATTTTCTTAAGGAATCTGACGACTATGGGCTCTAGGATATGGTTTGGTGGATGAATTTAGGCTTTGGTATTTGAAGTTGGTAGCTGCATTGCTTGTAATATGTTGAAAATCCCTCAACAACTACTGCGCACGCCAAGTGTTTGATAAAATATTTCAACAAAATTTTGAGCTTATTCATATATTTCTGCTTCATGGCATGATTGTACGTCATTAAATGATAACTTTGGCATAAAATTTCCTTTGATTGCATGAACTAAGCATTGAATTCGGCCTAAGCAAGGTTGGTGCAGTGACTCGAGTCATGGCCTGACGCCACCTGAGTCATTGCTTGACGTCACTCGAGTCATGGCCTGACGCCACCTGAGTGACTGCCTGACGTCACTCAAGTCATGGCCTAATACCACCTGAGTCACTACCTGACGCCACTTGAGTAATGGCCTGACATCGCGAGCTGTGTCACTTTCACTTCACTAACTTCATCACCCTCATTTTTTATTCCAAACTTAACAGAATTGCATCAATTTTTGATATGTGGATGCTTTTGACGAGTGCTTTTATGTAATGACCACGAATTTCCTTAAATTAAAATATTTAATTAAAGTAGAATCTCAAACGTATCACTACAACTTTACGTATAGAATTAAGCAGCGTAAGCTCATCTAGTTAAATTTTTCAATATTTACTACTATATTAAATTATTTAAAATAATAATAATAATTTATAAAACATTTATTTATTTTCAATTTACATTTGAGGACCAAACTTTAGAAATTATTTGTTTTAATCCCTAAAAAAATTTAGTTTCTTATTCAATCATAACTTTATATATATTTTAAACCCAATTATAGGCCCGTTTAAGGTCCAATTGTACTTCTTATGCTATAAGAAAGCCCATTTGGAGGAGTAACCTAGTTTTTTTTGCCTTATTTATACAAGTAAAGGTTGATTTTAGAAACCCTAGCCTCACTACTTTCCCCTCTTTTCACAATTGGTATCTTCAAGTTCATCCCACTCATTCTCATTCAACAAATCAAACTTCAAGTGGTAAGATTTCTTGATATTTTCATTTATATCTCCATTTTTATTTTGCCGTTCTAAGTTTTAATCACGCACAAGTTCTTAATCATCTACTTGTATTTTTCACTTGATTTTCTACACAAAAACACGATAAATACATGTACACATACATCACCGCCACCATCATCGGTCGACCACCGCCGCACCACCGCCGTTCACCACTGTTTCACCACCACAACACCACCACAAAGTCACCATCCTCTTCATTTGGCCAAGAACACACACACCCGCACGCCTATACATACAAGATACATATACGCCATAGCAAAAGCTCGGCCAAAACATCAACCACGCTCAAAACTCAACTTCAAAACACAAAAATCATACCTACACCTTCCTCTACCTCTATAGAACACCATAGAATCGTTTAATTTCGAAAATTTTTGAAGATTTGATCGAATTTTCAAAATACCCAAAATTTTCCTTTAGTGTTCTAGCTTCAATTTCTTCCCAAATACTCAATATCTCTCCAATCAAAAACCACCACTAGCTTCACCACTTTCAACTCCACCTTCGCCGCCATTTTCGCGGGCCGAAAACCGCCGGAAGTCGCCAAAAAAGAGAGAAAACCGAGAAGAGAGAAAGCTGAGAGAACGAGCGTGAGAGAGAAGAGAGAGTCGGGTTAGGATGATGATGATCCGATTACTTGGCCCAAATCCATTTTAAATCCAGAAATTGCCAAGTTAGTCCCCGAGCTATTGGATCCTATTTAAGTTGGTCCTTCAGATTTTATTTAATTTGCAAATCCCCAACTTTTAATTGCTACAATTTAATCCCTAAATATTATTTACAGATTTAATCCCCCATTTTATTTATTTTATTTAAATGAGCCCTCAAATTTTATTTAAATTCAAGTTCCTAACTTTCAATTGTTGCAATTTGGCCCCTAAACTTTTATTTCACTTTTAATCCCTTAATTTCCTATTCCTATTTAAGTTAGCCCTAAAACTTTAATTTCATATTAGTCAATCGTGTTTTAAAACTCTTATAATTGAGCCCAAAATATTTTTAGTTCACTTTTATTGCATAATAGGCCCTCAAACTATTAAATTCTTTCAAATTGACCCCCAAAGTTTCATATTCTTTCTATTTTGGACCACAAACTTCTATATTACTTATAGATACTTTATATTTAAGAATATTAACATAAATTAAACTCATTATTTACTAGACGAGGCGTACCAACAGCTAGAGGATTGATTTTCACCGCTTAGTATACTCAAAACTCGAGAAATACTTCAGGTAGGCTCAAAAGACTCATTTTTACTTATCGCGCAAATATTGTTAATTACCTGTACTATATAAGTGCTTTTAGTGTATAATAGACTTGCCTTCGGGCCTAGACTTGCCTTCGGGCTCAGAGTTGCCTTCGGGCAAATTACTTGCCTTCTGGCCGAAAGCTACCTTCGGGCCCAGAGTTACCTTCGGCTATTATATTATCGATTTTATATGACTATTTGCCTTATATATATTTGTATGGACAATTAATTTGCGCTAAGCTTACTGAGTATTATTTAAATACTCACGCCTTTCATTCTTTTACAGATTGAGGAGTTCGGAAGCGTGACGAGACATGGGAGTTCTATTTAGGCTTATTAAATAAGTGACTTCACTTCCGTTGTTATTTTGGTAAACCGACGTATAGGATTATGTCGTTTTCAAACATTTGAACTATTTAGTAACTTGTGTTAGATGTTTTGAACGTCTGGTGATCAAATAATTTTAAAACACTTTAGATAGTTGATATATCAAATGAATTTCCGCTTTTAATTATTTGTTATATTTCTGCATTTAAAAAAAAAGGTTTTAGAAAAAGGAACTAACGTTTTGAGTTCCTCGAACTCGGGGCGTTACAGCTTGGTATCAGAGTGGGTCTACGTTTCTGTAGACTTGCACATTTTTGAACTATTTTCAAAACAAATTTTGCAAAATTTAAGGGTTTTAAGTCCTAAGAGCTACCATGATCGTCGTCACTTCGCCGACTCCGAGGTAAAGTGTTTATTCACGAAGATTTTATGTTTATTTTCTTGATACATGAGATGAAATATTTTATATAAGATAGAGATGAAAAACTTGTATTTGGATAGAGAGAAAAGAAGCTGAGTTTGAGCTTAAGCGTGAAAATCTCCAAGTGGTTAATAACTTATAACTTTAAATGTATCGCATGATATTTCTAGTCCTCGCAATTTACTTCATGATTTTCAAGCATTGACTATTGTGTATGGGTATTGTTGTTCTCTCTTGCCTATATTGAATGGTGATTTGTAATTGCTGGTCATTGGGACTTTAGTTTGATGTTATGCATTGAGATGGGAGTTGTAATGGATTTGCAAATGTGACGTGGTGTTGTATTGTGTGGTTTGATTGCTTAGGAAGATGGTTCGACCACGTAGGGCTACTCCACCTGGGACTAATCCTAATCAGATTGACCCAGCTACGTTCATGAGGAATTTCATGCAGTGCGTCCAGAATTTAGCATAAGCTCCTCCCACACTTGCTCCAGTTGCCCCTACTGTATCACCGATTGTGCAGTTTAGGAAGTACAGTCCACCCATATTCGACGGTGAGAGCGGTCCTCTAGCTATTGAGGAGTGGATTCAGGAGATTGAGAGGATTTTCAGACACATCTCATGCCCTGATGATCAGAAGGTGTTATGTGTTGAGTTTATGTTGAAGGGCAATGTTGGGCATTGGTGGGCATCAGACACTCGGACTAGGAGTGTCGAGCAACAAAGGGCCTTCACTTGGGAGCAGTTTAAGGAGGGATTGAGGAAGAGGTACTTTCCACGGGCCCTTCGTGACAAGAAGGAAAGGGAGTTCTTGGATCTGAAGCAGGGCGACATGGATATTATTGACTATGAGAGGAAGTTTGAGGAGTTATCTCGATTTGCGGCTCAGTTTGTTGGTTCGAAGGAGAAGAAGGCACGCCGCTTTGAGATGGGCCTATACCCCAAGATACGCCAGATTGTTAGTGTTCTTGAGCTCCCCACTTATTGGGAAGTTGTTAGCAAAGCTCAAACTGTGGCCTATATTATGGAGGAAGCAAATGACAAAGAGAATCAAAATGGCCAAAAGTTCCAAGGAAAGAGGAAGTGGCAAGGCCCAAGTCAGAATCAGAATAAGAACAAGAATCAGATGTCCAACAAGAAGCCCAGCTATGGACTGACCAAGGGTCAGACTTCGGGAGATGTTCCTCAGTGCCCTAAGCTCAAGAAGAATCATAGAGGAGAATTTCTTTGGGCCACGAGAGTTTGCTATAGATGTGGTCAGCCGGGCCATATGGCACCAGATTGTCGCTCCAAGTCAACCAAGAGTGATGCACCGTCGAAGCAGATTGAGCAAGCAAGGAAGGGGAAGGCTAGAGTTTTTGCCATGGATGACGCGGGAGATGTAGATGTGATTACAGGTATATCACTTACTATAGTGCTCCCTAATATGTCATCATTAATTACCTATCACTCTTCCCTAAATGTGTGTTCTTAATACGATCACAGGTGTGTTATCTGTATTTCGTATTCCTATTTATGTGTTGTGTTATTTCGATGAGGGATTTTGATGTTATCTTGGGCATGGACTGGTTGAGTGCCAACCACGCCGCCATCATGTGCCATGAGAAAGAAGTTTTTTTTCAAAAGGATGGGGAAGAAGTGTTTAGATTCTATGGGTCGATGATTAAGGCGCTTCCTCGCCTTGTCTCGGCTCTACAAGCGGAAAAGCTATTGGCGAAGGGAAAGAGTATGGGATATCTTGTTAGCCTTCGAGGCGAATCTATAGATGGAGTTGTATTGGATTCGGTACCTATTGTGTGTGAATATAAAGATGTTTTTCCCGATGATTTGCCAAGTGTCCCACCCATAGGCAAGTGGAATTTGCTATCGATCTAGTACCGAGAGCTGCCCCTGTGTCTAAAGCCCCTTACCGGATGGCACCAAAGGAGTTGCAAGAGTTGAAAGTTCAATTGGAAGAATTGCTTGAGAAAGGTTTTATCCGGTTGAGTGTGTCTCCGTGGGGAGAACCTATTTTGTTCTTTAATAAGAAGGATGGGAGTATGAGGATGTGCATTGATTATAGCGAGCTCAACAAGTTGACGATAAAGAATAAGTACCCCCTACCAAGAATTGAAGATTTGTTTCATCAATGGAAGGGTGCTTCGGTTTTCTCGAAGATTGATCTGAAGTTGGGATACCACCAGTTGAAGATCAAATCGACAAATATACCGAAGACAGCATTTAGGACACGATATGGGCATTACGAGTTTACAGTGATGCCTTTCGGTCTTACAAATGCACCGGCAGTGTTCATGGATTTGATGAATCGAGTCTTTCATCAGTATTTGGATAAATTTGTCATTGTGTTTATGGATGACATTTTGATCTATTCCAGCGATTCTGATCAGCATGGAGAACATTTGAGGATCGTTCTTGACGTATTGAGGAGAGAGAGGCTATATGCAAAGTTCGAGAAGTGTGAATTTTGGCTCGAAAAAGTTCGATTTTTGGGTCATATTGTGACGGCCAAGGGCATTGAAGTTGATCTTTCCAAAGTTGAAGCTGTGATGAATTGGTCTACTCCTACAAATGTTCAAAAAGTGAGGAGTTTTCTTGGGTTAGCCGGATACTATCGACGATTCATTGAGGGTTTCTCCAAGATTGCGGGTCCCATGACTCAGTTGACTAAGAAGGGTGTTAAGTTCCATTGGACCGATCAGTGTGAAAAAAGTTTTGAGGAATTGAAGAGTCGATTGATTACGGCACCGATGTTGACTATACCTGATGGTACTGAAGGTTTTGTCATTTATAGTGATGCTTCTAAGCAAGGATTGGGATGTGTATTGATGCAGAAAGGGAGAGTGATTGCCTACGCGTTGAGACAGCTGAAGCCACATGAACAGAATTATCTGACGCATGATTTGGAACTTGCAGCAGTAGTACATGCTCTGAAGATTTGGTGTCATTACTTGTATGGGAGTAAGTGCGAGATTTACACAGATCACAAGAGCCTCAAGTACTTCTTCACTCAGAAAGAGTTGAATATGAGGCAGCGTCGTTGGCTAGAGCTTGTGAAAGACCATGATTATACCATTCTCTATCATCCAGGTAAGGCTAATAAGGTGGCAGATGCACTGAGTAGGAAGAGTGTTGGACAGTTATCTGCATTGGGTACTATGCAAGATCAAATCATTCGAGATTTGCAGAATTTGAAGATCGAAGTACGAGCTCTGCCGAGTTGGCGATCGAGTAAGCTAGCAACCTTAATTGTCCAACCAGACTTGAGAAGTCGAATTGTAATAGCCCAAAGGAAGGATAAGTTTCTTGAAAAGATCAGTTGAAGGTTGGGGACTGGTAAGAGGATAGGCTTTGAGATTTCTTTAGATGGAGCACTTATATTTAGAGGGCGCTTATGTATGTCGAAAGATGAGCAGATAAGAGATGAGATTATGACAGAAGCTTACTTGACTCCTTATGTAGCACATCCTGGTGGAACGAAGATGTATCGTGACCTACGGGATACCTTTTGGTGGAGGAATATGAAAGGTTGCATTGCTAGATTTGTGCCTAGATGCTTAGTCTGTTAGCAAGTTAAAACCGGAACATCGAAGCCTTCGGGATTGTTGAATCCCTTGGAGATACCAGAGTGGAAGTGGGAGAAGACTGCTATCGATTTCGTGACGGCTCTACCGAGATCCTCGAGAGGACATGATGCGGTATGGGTGATTGTGGATAGACTTACAAAATCTACACACTTTCTACCAGCTAGGATGACTCTCAGCGTCGACCAGTTGGCACAGTTATATGTTAGAGAGATTGTTCGACTTCATGGGAGACCTGTGTCTATTGTTTCAGATCGAGATCCGAGATTTACCTCGAGATTTTGGGAGAGCTTACAGACGGCTATGGGGATGAAGCTCAGATTCAGTACCGCCTATCATCCCCAAACAAATGGCCAATATGAGCGTACCATTCAAATCTTGGAGGATATGTTGAGAGCATGTGTTTTAGACTTAGCCGGGAGTTGGGAAACTCGTTTGCCACTTGTAGAGTTTGCCTACAACAACAGTTTTCAGACTACGATTGGGATGGCGCCTTATGAGGCATTGTATGGGCGACGGTGTCGATCACCAATCTATTGGGATAAAGTTGGAAAGAGGAAGATGTTGGGACCAGAAATGGTAGAGAAAACTGTTGAGGCTATAGAGAAGATCAGAGTGAGGATCAAGGCCGCTCAAGATAGACAGAAGAGCTACGTCGATAAGAGGAGAAAGGACTTGAAGTTTGAGATTGGAGAGAAAGTATTTCTCAAGGTGTCTCCAATGAAGGGCACCATACGTTTTGGGAAGAAAAGGAAGTTGAGACCACGTTTCGTTGGACCGTCCGAGATACTAGAAGAAGTTAGGACAGTAGCTCATCGCTTGGCTTTGCCGCCCGAGCTTTCATCAGTGCATAATGTATTTCATATCTCACAGTTGAGGAAGTATGTCCATGATCCGAGTCATGTGGTGAACTTTCAATCTTTGAATATTCAGAAGGATTTGTCATATCAAGAGACGCCCATGACGATCATAGATCGAAAAGTCCATGTCTTGAGGAATAGAAAAGTTCCCCTAGTTAAGATTCAATGGGTTAGTCATGGCAAGGATGATGAAACATGGGAGAAACAAGAAGAAATCCTATCCATATACCCAAACATTATCGATCAAGTAAGTTTATATTTCAAGTAAGTTTAAGTTTCGAGGACGAAATTATTTTTAAGAGGGTAAGGTTGTAGTAACCACGAATTTCCTTAAATTAAAATATTTAATTAAAGTAGAATCTCAAACGTATCGCTACAACTTTACGTATAGAATTAAACAGCGTACGCTCGTCTAGTTAAATTTTTCATTATTTACTACTATATTAAATTATTTAAAATAATAATAATAATAATTTATAAAACATTTATTTATTTTCAATTTACATTTGAGGACCAAACTTTAGAAATTATTCGTTTTAATCCCTATAAAAATTTAGTTTCTTATTCAATCATAACTTTATATATATTTTAAACCCAATTATAGGCCGGTTTAAGGTCCAATTTTACTTCTTATGCTATAAGAAATCCTATTTGGAGGAGTAACCTAGTTTTCTTACCCTATTTATACAAGTTAAGGTTGATTTTAGAAACCCTAACCTCACTGCTTTCTCTTCTTTTCACAATTGGTATCTTCAAGTTCATCCCACTCATTCTCATTCAACAAATCAAACTTCAAGTGGTAAGATTTCTTGATATTTTCATTTATATCTCCATTTTTATTTTTTTGTTCAAAGTTCTAATCACACACAAGTTCTTAATCATCTACTTGTATTTTTCACTTGATTTTCTACACAAAAACACGATAAATACACGTATACATATATCACCACCACCATCATCGGTCGACCACCGCCGCACCACCGCCGTTCACCACTGTTTCACCACCACAACACCACCACAAAGTCACCATCCTCTTCATTTGGCCAAGAACACACACACGCACACTCCTATACATACAAGATACATATACGCCATAGCAAAAGCTCGGCCAAAACATCAACCACGCCCAAAACTCAACTTCAAAACACAAAAATCACACCTACACCTTCCTCTACCTCTATAGAACACCATAGAATCGTTTAATTTCGAAAAGTTTTGAAGATTTGATCGAATTTTCAAAATACCCAAATTTTTCCTTTAGTGTTCTAGCTTCAATTTCTTCCCAAATACTCAATATCTCTCCAATCAAAAACCACCACTAGCTTCACCACTTTCAACTCCACCTTAGCCATTTTCGTCAATAAAACCACTAAGTCGCCAAAAAAGAGAGAAAACCGAGAAGAGAGAAAGCCGAGAGAACGAGCGTGAGAGAGAAGAGAAAGTTGGGTTAGGATGATGATGATCCGATTACTTGGCCCAAATCCATTTTAAATCCCGAAATTGCAAGTTAGTCCGTAAGCTATTGGATCCTATTTAAGTTGGTCCTTGAGATTTTATTTAATTTGCAAATCCCCAACTTTTAATTGTTACAATTTAATCCCTAAATATTATTTACAGATTTAATCCCCCATTTTATTTATTTTATTTAAATGAGCCCTCAAATTTTATTTAAATGCAAGTTCCTAACTTTCAATTGTTGCAATTTGGCCCCTAAACTTTTATTTCACTTTTAATCCCTTAAGTTCCTATTCCTATTTAAGTTAGCCCTTAAACTTTAATTGCATATTAGTCCATCATATTTTAAAACTCTTATAGTTGAGCCCAAAATATTTTTAGTTCACTTTTATTGCATAATAGGCCCTCAAACTATTAAATTCTTTCAAATTGACCCTCAAAGTTTTATATTCTTTCTATTTTGGACCACAAACTTCTATATTACTTATAGATACTTTATATTTAAGAATATTAACATAAATTAAACTCGTTATTGACTAGACGAGGCGTACCAACAGCTAGAGGACTAATTTTCACCTCTTAGTATACTCAAAACTCAAGAGATACTTCAGGTAGGCTGAAAAGACTCATTTTTACTTATCACACAATTATTGTTAATTATCTGTACTATATAAGTGCTTTCAGTGTGTAATAGAATTGCCTTCGGGCCTAGACTTGCCGTCGGGCCCAGAGTTGCCTTCTGGCAAATTACTTGCCTTCGAGCCTAGAGCTGCCTTCGGGTATTATATTATAGAGTTTACATGGCTATTTGCCTTATATATATTTGTATAGATGATTAATTTGCGCCGAGCCTATTGAGTATTATTTAAATACTCACGCCTTTCATTCTTTTACAAATTGAGGAGTTCAGAGTCGTGACGAGACATGGGAGTTCTATTTAGGCTTATTAAATAAGAGACTTCACTTCCATTGTTTTTTTGGTAAACCGATGTATGGGATTATGTCGTTTTCAAACTTTTGAACTATTTAGTATCTTGTGTTAGATGTTTTGAACGTTTGGTGATCAAATAATTTTAAAACACTTTAGACGGTTGATATATCAAATGAATTTCCGCTTTTAATTATTTGTTATATTTCCGCATTTAAAAAAAGGTTTTAGAAAAAGGAACTAACATTTCGAGTTCCTCGAACTCGGGGCGTTACATTTTATATAGTGTGGGTCTATTCTCTCTTTGCATCTTTTTGCATTCTTTTTGCGGCCCCACCTTCATTTAGTCAATTATTTGAACTTCTTTTGTCTTATGCAATTTTATTTAGTTTGGTAGTGCTTTTATAGGAACTACTTGCTATATCATTCTTGTGGGAAATTAATTGTGGACTTTTCTTAATGCAGGCATAATGGTTCGTACAAAGAATCCAGGCGGGCATGGTGTGTCTCAGGAGAGTAGAGCACTAGATAGTGCTAGCATTGAGATTCCACCTAGTCGTGGTAAGAAGGAAGAGCAGACACTGAAGAAATTGTTGAAGAAAAATGACTGCTACATAGCCGAGCAAGAGGTCACACTTGGTGATTTTCGGGATACGGTGATTGAAAGATTAATCACCAAAGCTGGATGGGAGAAGGTAGCTAGACCTTCTCAGTGCTACAATGATTTGGTATGCGATTTCTATGCTAACTTCAATGACAAGATTGACATTCCCGGCACATCCCACTATCAGGAGACTTGGATCCGGGGTCAGCGGGTCACATTCAGCCTAGCGATCATTGATACAGCACTTGGCCTCACACATGATGATGTTGAGCCAGTGCCACTAGATGAGGATATTGCTGATGTGGCATGATTTCTATATGGCTCAAAGGACGCATGGCCATGCCCCACCTGTTTCATTTATGCTGATCTCCCAGACATCTTGAGGGTGCTCTATATTTTTATCTGCAATAACATCGAGCCGACCATACATCTTACTACACTCACTGAGAATAGAGCTCGATTGTTGTGTCACTTAGCGAGGAAGAGGAAGATTGATCTTGGGAGCCTCATCTATAGGCTTGCGGTCGACTTTTGATCAGACAGTGGCCGAACGCTCATCTTTCAGTGCCTTATCTCGAGCATCTACCTTAACAATCAGATCCCATTACATTCTCGGGAGTATCCAGTGGAGCCCGCTAAAGCCCCCTGCAAGGATCAACATCAAGACGTAGCAGAGCTCCCACCCGCACGAAGGAGGTAAGAAGTCTAACACGAAGACACACCGCCTCCTCCAGCAGATCATCACACAGTTTGAGGGCCACAATCAGAGGTTCGATACGCTTCAGGCCTCTATGCTTCGCATTGAGGAGGGACAGGCCAGTCTTAGCCAGCGTTTGGATCGCCTGGAGTCAGCACAGGGGATCCAGGATGATCAAATGTTCTCTCCGCCTCATGGGACTCAGTAGGGGAGTATCTACCTCTTTTGTCTTTTAGATGTATTTTTCATTGTATTTTTCTCTCTTTGAACTTAACTGTGTACATTGGGGGCAATGTACTCTATTTTGTTGGGGGTGGGGGTACTTTTGCGTACTTATGTTGTTGTTTGCTTACCTGATGAAAGATTGAAGTTGTAGTTCAAATCTTTGGCTCCATGAGATGCCCTTCCGCTATTCTATTGATTCTTTTTCCCGTTTTTTCTACTATGCATTTTATTGCTTTTCTAGTGTTGCTTTTCTAGTGGGTAAGATTAAAAAATAAATAAATAAATTGTTTTGTGTTTTATTTGCTTTGGTCAAGTTGTGTCTCGCCAATGATGACAAAGTGCCTAATTTTTTCTGATGAACTGATAGTTGGATTTGAAACATCATTTGAAAATCTTCAAAATTTTCCTATCACTTATCTGTGCCCGATGCACTGAAAAAAAAGCACATAGTCATTGTTTAACTCTCGTTCTTGTTAATTTATCACCTAGATGCTATGTTCCCTTAGGATAGCCTATGATTGACCTAATTCTACACTTAGAATCAGGTAGTTCTCCCCAACAATTATTTTAGGATCAAACTGGTCAAAAGGCCTAGTTTGGGGGTGGTAGGATTAGTGACTCTGTGTTGGAAGAATTGTTGTTTGATATCTTTTTACTTGAGTTGAAGGAACTTTAGCTAGAAAGTCTATACCAGCATTGACTAATGCTATCTTTCTCCCGGTAAAAAAAAAATATAAAAAAAAAAGGAATTTTATTTATTTATTTACTTTTTCTGCCCTATTCTCTTGCCTCATTGACCCGAGTGATTAAATCTGAGGGGCATTTTAAAACCTGGTACCTTAAGTGACGAGCTCGGGAGTCATCGACCTAAAGCTTGCTACACGGGTCATTGAGAAAGCATTATTGTTGGGGTACTGCATTGCATTTTATTTAGTTAGTAAAAGGGGGAAAAAAGATAAGAAAATCCGGGAATTGTTGAGATTGATAGGGGTTTGGAGTGTTAGGAAGAAACTTGAAGGCAAGAGATCTAAAGACTTGGGGGATGGATTATTGCAATTCCTTTAACATTTAGTCATTCTTCTTGACAGCATGTGTGGAAAAATGCATAGGAAAAATATTTAGAGACCACGAGTTGAAACACGCTGGGAAGTGAGAGAAAAGCACCAAGAATGATTTCACGAGTGAGGTAAAGATATTTGACCACTTGGGAATTTGTCATGGTTTTAAATTGAGTGATCAATGCTGATACTATGGCAAGCACTTGAGTTAAGTGATGATTATCGAACACACACAATGGATAGTCGAGCACTCGGGTAAGTGAATTTCTTTTTGGTGACTGTTTTGTTTGTTCAACTTGAATTTTCACTATCATTTCGTTTGCCTGAGGTGTTTGGTACAGGGCTTGACCATAAGTCCTTTTTGTGTTTGGTGTTTAGTTAATTTGTTTATTTTCTTTCTTCAAAGTTTAGCTTTACTGTTCGAGGACGAACAATTGTTCTAGGGTGTTTGATTGCAATTTATGCACTTATGTAGGTCTCATAAACTATGCATTTCTCTTATTTTTAATTAATTTCGTGTTTAATTTAGTGTGATTTGTTTCTATTTCAGTGTAAAATCGGGAGTTGAAGAAAATATTACAATTTTGGGCAAAAAGGACACAAATCAAAGTTTGAAGGATTCAATTGGAAGAAATGAAAGTGGGAAGGTAAGAGAAATCAAATGGGAGCTAAGTTGAAGAAATCAAAAGTTCGTGGACTCAATTGATCAAATATGGAAGTTTGGGACTTGCCCTGCAATTAAACCTTGGGGACTAAAATGGAATCGGGTAAAAGTTGAATTAAGTATAACCATGCGGTCACATTGGCAGTAGCATGCCTTTGCAAACCTATAACCATGCGATCGCACGTGCGGTAGCATGGTTATATCGGGCAGATTTTGGAAAACTTTCCGAAATTAAATTGGGCTCCAATACTTGGGGTTTTTTGTATCTTTTAATACCGATTTTCGATCTAAAAATTGGAGAAGGTGGGAGAACAGAGAGGGTAAAAAATTGGAGCAATCAACTTGGAGAAAATTGGAGGAAAAGCCAAGAATTAAAGATTCAAATTCAAGAACATAATATTAATTCGGTTATGGCTTTCTCCTCTCATTTTTCTTCTGTTCTTTACAGCATGTTAGGTTAAACTTTTCATAGCATTAGGGTAGAGATGAAACTTTGATTTTAGTTTGAATCCGGATTGTGAATTTGATGATTTGTTAATTCTTATGCTCATATAAACGTCCGGTTTGAGTTTTCAATACAATTGTGCTTTCTTTTACAACTTGTGGCCAAAGTTGATGCTTGGTCTATTTATTAAATTGAGAAGTTGTGAATAGATTAGACTCTTATTGAAAACCACAAAATCTAATAGGGAATGAGAATACCCCCATGCTTTGTGCGATGTTTTATACATTTCTTGTGTCTTTCATGCGTTTTTACGTCGTTGCTATCATAGAGATATAGTTAACACATCATATAAATAAGTTGAATTCTACTTGAGAAAAATTAGTCAACAAATTTTGTGAATTGAATCGTCAAAACTAACTTTTGTTGTCAAATTAATAATCCGGGAGAAAACTAATTGAAAAGTGGGTTCAAAACCTTAATGCTAGTTTTTCCATATTTAATTTAACCCATAAAAATTCATTCTATTAATTTGTTCCAATTTAGTTCGTAATCTTTAGTTTTAAATTTCGCAATTTAATTTAGTAATTCAATTCGTGCACATCTAGGAATTAATTGATCTCAGCTTATTCATTTCGGTTAAGGTTAGTTACAGTGAATGTGGGAATAATTCAGTCCTCGTAGATACGGCATTCGAACTCTGAATGTCTTCTTTATTACTTACGCGACCCGTATACATGCGGTGTAGGATCTATCTCAACATGTAGATGGCTAGAATTTTCCCTCCTAATCAAACCTTTGGTTTAATTAACCAACGAACATCCTCAGGCACCCCTTTATACATTAACATGCTCAGTCGAGTATTAAATCTTTTTTAAATCATTCAAGTGAAAATATAGGTAGTATTTGCAAGGTTTTAAGATTGCAGTATCCATTTTTAACATAAAATATTGAAGAACAAGAAGAAGAATAGTAGGGGTATGTGAAAAACACTTTCAATAAAAACAAGCAGAAGAAATATGTACAGGAAAGATTCACAGTCGTCCCTATAAGGAAAAATTATTAGAATGGTTGAAGATGAAAAAGAACAAGATTACCTCAATTATGAGAAGGGAGATACTCACTGAGAGGGAAGAAAATAAAGTTCTTTTCAAGTGTGGTTTGGACTCAAAGATCGTAATGGCGTATTTAAAACCAAGCAGGAGAACTATTCTAACTAACAAATATGGAGGCCAGCTGTTTCTCTATGCTCAAAATAAAGCAGTGTCATCTCCTGTTTTCTTTTTTTTTTACTTTTTTATTTTTTATTTTTTATTTTTTTCACCACCTTTCAAGAAGGTGACCGGTTAAGAGAAAAATAAAGAGAAAAGATAGGAAAAGAAAAGAAAAAGGGGAAAAAGAAAAGGAAAAAAAAAATTTGATGGGTCACCTCCCATCCCGCGCTTGGTTTAATGCCCTCAGCCAGACATTTATCTCTATTTAGTCATCATAATATGAGGGTTCATGAAGAGAAATCTCTTCCAGATTTTGCGAATTAAGGGTGTGTTCGATTGGAAAGCCGGAATTTGGTTGGAAAGAGAATGATTTCCAAGTAAATGAATTCCACGGAAAATGTTTTCTAGAGAAAATGGAAAAAAATTGTAGTGGTAGGTGTTTGATTGTATTAATTTGTAAGTTGGAAAATCGTGTTGTTTTCCTTGTTTTTGTGTTTTATTTCATGAAATTTGATCATTTTCCTTGTCTTTTTGGTTAGAGCAAATTGTCCACTCGAAAACAGAAAAGAAAAAAGAAGGCAAACTCTTCCGAGAAAACAAAAAACCTCCTCTTTCCCAAGGAAAACCTTTTCCCTCAAAACACGAAAAACTTGGTCATGTGACCAAAATATAGAAAAAGCTTTCCAAGCAAAAGTTGTGCAATCATATAGACCAAAAGATGGAAAAGGGAAGGAAAGGTTTGTGTTTTCCTGGCAAATAGGTGCAATCAAATACACCCATGGTTCATAGTAGGGTTTCAACCTATAACTATTCACCTTGAATTCTTTGTCAGTTTTAAGGCTTTTATTTCAATTGCACAATAAGGAAACACATTAGGAAAAATAAATGGACCAATCCAACAAGAACGCAATTTACCTAGAAACAGTTTAAGGTGTGAATGGTGTGACAAAACTTTTTGTCCAACAGTAAAGTCCTTTCTTCTTATCATCTGGTCATGAAATGCCTTAATTTTTCCTAGTAAATTTTTTATCTTTCATAACTGTCATTTCTTCGTTTCTCAAGTTCATTCAATTGAAATTTTCTCTGTTGCCCTGCTGTTGTCATTTCCATATTGCATTGCTTGATTGCCCAATAGGCTTCATGCCCAAGCTCAACTGAAAGATGACATGGTTTTCTATATACAACCCTATATCGTGACATACCAATTGATGTTTTATATGCCGCTTGATATGCCCATAGGGAAAGGCGAAAACTCCAATCTTTTCTATTTGGATTAACAGTCTTTTCAAAAATTGATTTGATTTCCCTATTGGATACTTCTGCTTGTCCATTTGTTTGCGGATGGTATACTGTAGAAACTTTATGAGTAACATTGTATCTTTTCAATGAGGTTCAAAAGAAGCGATCACTAAAGTGTGTTCTTCCATCACTGATAAGTGCTCGTGGTGTTCTAAATCTTGCAAAAATGTTAGTCTTGACAAAATTCACTACAACTTTGGAATCATTAGTTCTAGTAGCAATTGGTTCCACACATATTTGAAACATAATCAACCACAAGTGGTATATATATATATAGATATATATAGAGATATATATATATATATATATATATCCACAAGATGAAGGAAAAGGTCCTACGAAATCAATCTCCCAAACATCAAGAATTTCTATAATAAGTATCGATGTCTATGGCATTTGATTACGAGCACCTAGATTACTTGTATTTTGACATTGATCACATTCTGTTCAAAAAAGATAGGCATCCTTTAAGAGAGTTGGCCAATATAAACCACTTTCCAACACTTTCAAAGCCATCCTTTTTGCTCCAAAGTGTCCTTCACATGTATATGAATGATAAAAAGTTAGAATAGAATGAATTTCGGATTCAAGTACTTATCAATTGATCTGGACAATTCTTCCATATATATGGCTCATCCCACACATAATATTAGCCATCTTCTTGAGCTTATACTTCTTATTTGTGCTATAGTTCTTTAGAATCTGTTGGCTGGCCAAATAGTTGACAATGCGGCAAACCAAGCAATCTCAATTTTTTTCCAAGCAATTGTTCATCCAGAATATTTTCTTGTACTGGAGCAATTGCTCATCATATTTGAGTCGATTGAGATGTCACACTGCAAAATTTCCACTTCCTTTTTTGTCGTTTATCTCCAAATCAAAATCTCGTAAAAAAAGAATCCACCCTATCAATCTAGCCTTTGCATCTTTCTTTGTTACTGGTACCTAAGAGCTGCGTGATAAAAAAAATACAGTTACTTTGGTGCTAATTAGAAATGAAAAAAATTTCTCCAAAGCAAAGATAACTGCTAAAACCTCCATTTTAGTTGTGGAGTAGTTGAGTTGAGCATCGTTAAGAGTCCTCAATGTATAATAAATTATATGAGGAGTCTTTCCAATTCTTCGACCCAAGACTGATCCTATTGCATAATCACTTGCATCACATAATAATTCAAAACGATAGTTCCAATCAGGAGTTGAATGATTGGGGTTGATGTCAAGTGTTCTTCTAGTACTTCAAATACCTTCTTGCACTCCTCATCAAAGTAAAATGCTACATCTTTTTGTAGAAAATTGCAAAGAGGTAATCTTGGAGAAATTCTTGATAAATCTTGGATAAAAACTTGTATGACCAAGAAATGAACTAACCTCTCTCACGATTGTGGGAGGTTGCAAAGAGCGGAATAAGTCTATCTTAGATTTATCAACCTCTATACCTTTAGATGAAATAACATAACCTAGCACTATACCATAGTCTACCATGAAATAACATTTTTCCCAATTCAGCATTAGGATAGTTCAATACATCTTTTTAGCGCAAGAGTAAGATTGTTGAGGCAGTTGTCAAAAGTGTTTCCATATACACCGAAATCATCCATAAAGACTTCTATAATCTCCCAATGTAATCTGAAAATATACTTATCATGCATATTTGAAAAGTTACAGGAGCATTACAAAGTTCGAATCCAATACAACTGTAAGCAAACATACCAAATGGGTAAGTGAATGTAGTCTTCTCTTGATCCTTTGGCGCTATCACAATCTGGTTATAACCTGAATAATCATCAAGGAAACAATAGTGAGAATGTCCTGCTGATCTTTCTAGAATTTCCTACTGATCTTTCTAGAATTTGATCAATAAAGGGCCAAAGAAAATGATCTTTTCGAATTGCACTATTAAGTTTTCTGTAATCCATAGAAACCCTCGAACCCGGTTGGACATGAGTTAGAACTAGTTCATCTTTTCGTATTGCACTATTAAGTTTTCTGTAATCAATAGAAACCCTCGAACCCGGTTGGACACGAGTTGGAACTAGTTAATTCTCTTCATTCTTCACTACTATAACTCCAAACTTCTTTAGAAGAACCTAGACTACATCTACCCATTTGCTATCAGAGATAGTGTAAATTACACCAACTTTGAGAAGTTTTAAAACTTCATTTTTCACTACTTCCATCATGGTTGGATTGAATCCCATGTTGGTTTAACTACATCTTCCAATAGAATTTGATGAATGCGCCTAGAAGGGCCAATTTCTCTTATATCAACTATTGTCCATCCAATAGCGGTTTTGTCATCTTTCGATGCTTGAATCAGTTTCTCTTCTTGGATCTTTGTAAGTTTACTTGAAATGATGACAGGTAAGGTGTTATCCTTTCCTATGTAAACATAGTTTAAATTCTCTAGAAGAGGTTTGGGCTCTAATGTAGAGGCCTATACTACAAAAGGTAAAATTTTATCATCTATTATAGATAAATCAAGATAGAAAGCATCATTAATTCATGTAACTTTGGATTCAAGAGCGGTCAAAATTTCTTTCTCTTGTTGATCATTTGACAAATTGGGCTCATCACTCTTTGACACTGTTTAGAATTTATCATGACTAGAAGTCACAGATGTTTCCTGCACAAGTTGATCACTTAGATCAATGGAAAAACAAGCATTTAAGTAACTTGGATGCCTCATAGCTTCAAAAATATTAATGCGGACAACTTCTCTAGTGAACTCCATGCTTAATGTGCCTTTGTGTACATCTATCTGTGTTTTGGCAGTTTTCATGAATGGTCTCCCCAACGAAAGTGGTGTTGATTTCATAGTCACTTTTTCTTTCATGTCTATCACATAAAAATCAGCATGGAATACAAGTTTGTTGACCTGTACCAGAACACCTTCAACAACTTTCTTTGGAAGGGCAATCAATATATCAGCCAGTTGAATGATAACACCAGTTCTTCAAGTGGCCCTAGATTTAGTGAGTTGTATATAGAATATTGTATAACATTTATTAATGCTCCTAGATCTAGCACAATTTTTTCAAATCAGGTGTTTCCAATTGTGCGCAGAATAGTAAAATTACCTAGATCTTTGCATTTTGGGGAAAGTTTTCTTTGTACAACTGCTGACATACGTTCCCCCACACTTACTACTTTATTTCCTTGCAACTTCCTCTTTGTTCTACATAATTCTTTTAGGAATTTTGCATACCGTGGCACTTGCTTGATGGCATCCAAAAGTGGTGTGTTGACTTTCACTTTTCTAAAGGTTTGAAGAATTTCCTTCCTATGTTCATCTTTCTTTGATCTAGCAAACCTGCTAAGAAAGGGCATAGGAAGCAGACAAATAGGAACGGAGAGTTTCAATGTTACCTTTGGAGTCAATTTCAACTCAACTGGTGTAGTTGTATCCTCATTTTTCATGGGTGTGACTTCTTCTGGACTGTCCGTAGTTTCTTTGGGCTTTCCAGTATTCTCTTCAAGTTGTTTTTCACTTCTCAACATCACAATAGGTGCATTTTCCTTTAGATTCATTGGTTGAAAGGGATGGTTTATTGATCTTTGACCTTCTAACCTTCCCACAAAGTTAGCTAATTGGCTCACTTGTGTCTCTAAACTTTTGATGGATGTCCTTATTTCGTATTGAAATTGCATAGATGCCAAGGACTTAACCATGTCTTCAAGAGACATCTCCTAGTTGGATTGCTAGCGGAGCTAAAACTGTTGTGACTGTCTTTGTTGATTGATCCCAGGGGGTGCTTCATTGTCGGATTTATAGCTAGGATTTGTTGATTCCTTCCATAACTGAAATTAGGATGATCTCTCCATCCTGGGTTGTAAGTGTTGGAATAGGGATTATACCTTTGTCTTTGTTGTGCTACGTGCCACCTAATGCACAAATGAGGTTAAACTAGACACGTGTTGTTGGACTTTTGATGTGTTGACCTAATTTACCTTTTTTACTAGTGTTTACTATTGCTAAACTATTGTGAGTTGGCTGCCATAGTTGTTATAAGAGTCCAAGCAACATTTGGAGTCTTGTCTATGAAGGCACCCCCATCAGCTACATCAAGCATAGTTCTCTCCGTCAGAAGTAATCCTTCATAGAAATATTGGATAAGTAATTGCTCACTAAATGTATGGTACGGATAGCTAGCACATTACTTTTTAAACCTTTCCCAATATTCGTAGAGACATTCTCTTTGGGATTGTGGGATATCACATATTTCTTTTCTGATATTTGTGGTCGTAGATGCAAGAAAATATTTTTCAAGAAAAATTTTCTGCATGCCATCCCAAGTGATGATAGATCCTAAGGGGTGGTAGTATAGTCATTCCTTCGCACTACTATTACTCATAATGGAAAAGCTCGCAATTTTATTTGCTCTTCAGTGATCAAGATGGTTTCATGCTTGAGCAGACTACATGAAACTCTTTTAAATGTTTATTGGGATCTTCCCCAGGGAATCCATGGAATTTGGGTAGTAAATGGATCATTCTGATTTTAGCTAGAGAGCTGCATCTATTGTGGGGTATTCAATGCACAAAGGTTGTTGTTGTAATAATGCCACAATGGTGTAACGAGCTCTTTGAGTGTACTATTTGGATTTGCCATTTCTTTTTCAACAATCTCTCTTAGGGTAACTTCTAATTTGGGATCCTTGAGATCGTTTCCAAATTCACTTTAAGGAGTTACAAGTTGATTGGTAGAGACTTGCCTGTTAGATTCTTCTTTCTTTTCTCTATGTCTTAAGTTATAATTGGATTCAACATGCTTTTTGCGCATTAAGAATCTGGAACATAAAAAAAAATTAAAACCAAAATCAAAAGAATGCAAATATATAAAGCAACTAATGACGCAATCCTTCGCAATGGCGCCAAAATTTGAGGTGAAATTTTCCAATATAGTTAAGTGCATCAATATTAAATCTAAACTTATTGTACCTATAAATATTTTTTCATTGTAATATATAATAACAAGTAAGGGTAATTCTTTCACATGGATTGAGATTGTCGATTTAGTTGCCTAAAATAGATTTGGGAGGTTTATTTTTTCCTGATGAAGCATACAAAATATAAATTTCAAGAATGCAGATAAATAAAAGATGATTAAGAAATTAGTATCCACTCTACACAATAGATAACAATTTATAAGCAAAGTCATTTCATCTATAAAACTCTATTGTAATAACCCTCGAAAAGCACACAAACTCCGCTAAGCGGTAATTGTTCTTATTTAATCATTGGATAAAACACGCTCTTTACCCGAACTCTGTCTAATTAACAAACTAGAATAAGCTCTCTAAATTTGATTAATGGACTATTGAATTTGAACAATCAGTTACTCTAGGTAACAAACTCATAAGCTCGATTTGTTAAACCTATGCTAGATTTCACATGCAAAGGCTAAATTACATTTGCCACTAATCATTTAGAAAACTTAAAGATAACATATTAAAATTCCAAATGTAACACTCTAACTCCATTACTTTTAGGCTATTTAAGTAGCAAAGAAAGAATAATAAGGAAGTGAATCAATGAAATGTAGACACAATTAAGTTTGATAGACTAAATGAACTTTTATTTGAAAATCAGTTATCCACATCTAGAGCTTCAACATAATTCTTCAATCAACTATTAAATTAGCTAGACATATTGCCAAATAACATCAATAACATAAAGAGAAGAGAAATGCTTCGGAGTGAAAGATGAGACTTCTTCAATGATCGCCGACATGGTTGGAAAATGGCTTCCTCTCCAAGCTATTTAACTTCTAAGAAAAACTATTATGTACTCTATACTAAGAATTAGTACTAAAAGTATTCTTGAGTGAGAAAGGTATCTTCAAGAAGCTAATCTTCTTGCCCTTTCATAGGCATCAAAAGCACCTCTATTACTGTATTCACTTAGAACTCACTTCACTTTCACACCACTTTTACATGACTTTTGACCGATTTCTCTACTAAAAATGCTTCTAGTCCTCCACCAAGCTATAACACATTACTTTTTTGTATAAATGCATCTTTAATGACCTTAATTTGATCTTTGTAGGCCAAGTTATGGCCTTTCCACCTAAAGGTGGCATTGGATGCCTTGGACGCCTTGGACGTCAAAAAGGCTACATTCAAACCCAATTTTGGTCCATTCAAACACCGAATTAGAGTTCAAAGCCAGAAATAGCATTTGTAGAGAATTGAGTTAGCTTTCTAGCCCTAATTGAATCAAGTCATTTTGATATCCAGAAGTCAGGTTATGGCTAAAATACCGTAGACATATTAGTGAATCCGATTTGTTATATTTTTTGGATTGTCCTAAAATGTGAAAGATACATAATATAAATACTCATACAAAATGTATACATATATATATTTTTTTATTTCTTGTCTTTTTACTCCAAGATATGTATTTTGTAAAATTGAATCACATGAGCAAATATATTGGGATTTTTCAATACAATAAATGCAAAAACATAAAAACACAAGGTAAAACTAATACAAAATGAACGACACATCATAGGGAAATAGCCTTAGTCTGATTACATCATCCAAAATACCCTGATATGGAAAGTTGTGCACATTTTTAGAAATCGGAATGCCCTGATGAGGGTTTTCATTTGCTCGCCTATAGAAGTCATGCCCGTTTTGGAAGAGTTGGATCACATTAGTCTTCAGCTGAAAGTTGGGTTGACCAAACGGAGGATACTTGATGCTAGATTGGTTCTAAATGATTTGTGGTTTCATAAAATCACCAAGTAGCATGTTGTTCTCGACAACTTCTTCGGCTACACGGTTAGCATCATTGTTAATGAGTGAAATGTTTTCATTAGCTACCATTTATTCCCTTTTTTGGTCTTTTTCCTTGTCAAATTTTCTAGATTCTCTGTGTCTTTGATGAAAAGTAGGCTCGATCTCTGTGTCTAATTCGAGGCGTTGATCGAGCCTTGCACTTCGCGTAAACCTAAGAGGAGTAAGAGAAATTGTGAACGAAAACCTAGTAAGAAAAAAAATAAGCAAGTTAAGTTCAAATTAGTGCTAGCTAAATTAAACTGTAAAATAAATACAGTCCCCAGCAATAGTGTCAAAAACTTATTTTGACCAAAACCTACCACAAATGTATGAGTCGAATGAGTAATAAAGTGCACTTTAGAGTCTAGATATCATACCTCGGAGGACGATCCTATTTTCCCATTTAATAGACCCAACCTTAATCGAAATGAATAATTTTCAAATCAATTACGGAAATTAAAATGCTAAACTAAATTGCAACCTTAAAAAAAACTGAAAATCATGAATTAAACTAGAATAGATTGAAAGAGTGGTTTTTGTGGTTAGAGTCAAATATGGGAAAGGCTAGCATTAAAGTTTTGAATCTGCTTTTCAATTAGTTTTCACCCGGATTATTGATCTGACAATAAAAGTTGGTTTTGACAATAGAATTCACAAATATGTTGAATAATCTTTCTCAAATAGAATTCAACATATCCCTACTACATGTTAACTATATCTCTATACCAATAACGATATAAAGATTCATTTAATTACAAGAATTGAATTAAAATATCGCACAAAGCATAGAGGTATTCTCATCCCCTATCGAACTTGGTGGTTTTCAATAATGGTCTCATCTATCCTAGATTTCTCAATACAAAGAATGGATCACAAATTAACTTTGGCCACAAGTTGTAAAAGCAAGAACAATAATATTGAAAACTCAAAACCAAATGGTCATCTTAGCATAAAAATTAACAGAACATCAAAACAATAATCTGAAGTCAAACTAAGATCTAAGTTTCATCTCAACCCTATTGCTACAAAGAGTTTAGCCTAGCATATTACAATTCAAATTTAAAAAAAAAATAAGAAAAAGAAGCCATAACCGAGTAATAGAAGTTGAAAGCTTGATTCCAATCTTCAATTATTCAATAAAATCCTTGTAGAAAGCTCCAATTTTGAGGTGTTTAAAGTTCAGATCCTCTTTTTGGTAGCTTTCCCTCTTTATATTGTTCTCGAAAGGTCCCTAGAAGCCCTTAATTTTGTGCACAATAAGTCTCCAAAAAGTTAGCAAAAACTTGAGTTATAGTCAAACTAGGAAATTTTCACGTGACACAGTTATGGCCATAACCTTAATTCTTTAATTTTTGCATCTCTTGCTGCCAAAGGAGATATTGCTATACCCTGATTTTCTCACGGTCGTAACTTGAATGCTGTGAATTTTGTGCTTAAACTGATCTTTCGAGTTACAGCTATGACTCGACTAACTTACGATCGTAACTCAGCTTTTGGTTCTTTTCTTCCTTTCTTCACAAGTGGAGGTCACGACCGTAACTTAGTAGGTTACGACCGTAAATAATTTGCAAGAGAAGGCCTCTAACTTTCAAAGTTGCTCAATTTGATCCCCAAATTTCCAATTGTTGATCTTTTCCATCCCTTTTTCACTTCTTCTGGCTTTTTTCACTTCTCTTGATCTTCCGTCTCTTCCATTTGAGTCCTCCATTCTTAATTTTAGCTACTCTTTTGCCCATTTTTGCTCTCCTTCCTTCAATTTTCATTTCTACCTAAAATATCAATGAAGTAGCTCGAATTAAACACGAACTTAGCAAGAAACAAGACAAACACGAGATTTAGGGACCTAAATAAGTGCATAAGTTGCTCTTATCATACACCATATAGACAAAGCCAGCACCTCCGACCTTTGTTAGATCAAGGCAATTCCTCCGTCGTAGGTTGTTCCTGAAATGAAGTACACAAATTGAGGCAATTCTAGTACAAATCGAGTATCTAGTAGATCATCGGAGTAGTTTGTGGAATCTAAGGTGCCTGGTTTTGAATTAGAGATTGAAAAATTGTTGGGCTTGGAATGGGGTAGAATTAAGAAGAGAATTAGCAAAAAAGATGAGACGAAGATTAAAATTACAGACTAATTACGTATCCTCCAAGAAAGATTATGACAAAACGCGTTAATTACATGCATGTATAGCTTGAAATACTATAAATGACTAGTATATCAATGTGACAGTGATTTCGACCACAGGATTGATAGAGTTTTTGAAAAGCATGTGCAAAAGAATACGGAAGAAATGGAAAAGAAGAAGCATCAGGGATGAACACAGAATGACTGACATATGGACATATATTAGTTTTTTTTAGTTAGCATGAGAGAAAACCTTTCTTAGGTTGGTGATTAATTAAAAAATAAAAAACGAAAGATCTGCAAGGTAGGTAAACATGTGCAGTTTGGAATTAAAAATAATTTTAAAAAACTTTTAAAAAATGAGTTGCAAAGGCGGAAAAAAAAAACATACACACACACACACACACACACACACACACACACACACACACACACACACACATATATATATATATATATATGACTTAATGGGTGATTGGCATTTTTTTAATGGTTTTTAATATAAATGAGGAGAGAGAATGAGTGGAATTTAATGGTGGAGATTTGTGGGTGTGACGTAATGTGTGGATGTGATTGATTTAGAGTAAAGAAAGAATATATAAAAAAGTGGAAAAAAGTGAAATTCATGGATCTTATTTAGGCATATATATAAATTTTTTTAACAATTTAGATAAATAATTTAAAATTCACTTACTGGCACAATTTGACTTTTAAAAAAAAATGTTGTTGACATATGATAAATTCACCATCTTGGTAAAAAAACCAAATATGTTGTTGAAATATGACTTAATCCCAAGGCTCTCTGCTTAACAATATATAACATCATAGAAGCTATCAAATATGAAATATCGCACAACTTTCACTTATCAACTAAGTAACATTACCCCATCTAACCTCAAAGAATTATATTACGGTTACATTACATTTTTTCGTTTTAATGATTATCTAACTTGCAGCTATCATTTTCTTTGGCACTTCTTCATGACATAGTCAGCAAATAACCATTTTGTCCATCTTTGAATGTTACAAACCAAACTTAAATTGCTACCCAAAGAAAATACCCAAGAAGATGTTAAACCAATCTCGACAAGACAAAGAAATTTTGAGGTGTTAACCGTTCCATACACTGAGTATGATTACATTCACAATTTGGAGGAGCTAAATGTGTTTTTCAAAACTTGATATTGATTTGGATGTTCCTTTTCAAGGATATTATGGTCATTTTCCAAAATGTTGTCCATATTTTTATTTTAGTTTTCAGAGTGCATGGCTAAAAAGGAAAATTAAGTGTGGTGTTATTATAAAAATCATCTTTTAATTTGGGTATATATAAAAGATGGTATGATTCACAAAAATTGTAAGGTCAATATACTCCTTCCGTACCAACTATGTAGGCCTTTTTTTTCATACGGATTAAGCCTCGCATTGGAAATGTAAATAATAGAAATGATTTTCCACTTTACCCTTATTAATAAGTGAAAAAATTATTAGAACTATAAAAGATTTTAAAGTGTGCGAAATAAATAAGGGTATAATAATAAATGAAAACAAAATGATTTATATAATTGGAACATCAAAAAAGGAATAAAGGCTTATATAATTGGGATAGAGGGAGCAATTCCCAAAAAATAACTACCATATCGTGAAATACATTTTTTAATTAAATGAAGAACACAACAAAAATTGGAAAAAATAAAAAAATCGTATGCAATTATTTAGAGCTGTCGTGTGGAATATCATTTTTAAGAATTAGAGCATCTCCATTCCAATGTGAATATTAAAGAATGATGTGGATGAGAGAGATAGATGGAAGAAGATTATTTTAATTGAAGGAAAAGAAAGAAGTGTAGAGAAAAAGAGAGAGAAAAGTTAAAAAGTATGAGAGATATAGAAACATATATATATGTGTGTGTGTGTGTGTGTGTGAAAAGAGCATTTTTTCCAGTCTAAACACACCATTTTCCTTAATTTTTTATTTATTTTTATTCAACATCATCAATTATTTCTGCCTATTGAATTTTCCTAATATAATCTTTTATCTACTAGCTTTTCACCCGTGTGTTTCATGGGAGACTAATTTTTCAATAAATAGCGATTTCGATAAATGTTAATAGTATGATATTAGTACCACTAAAATAAATTAAATATCGGTCAGAGTACTAAACTTAATTCATATAAAATAATGAAAGAATTTTATTAAAATTTCGATAAAGTTTTCCCTATATTGCACAAGAGACCATTTGTTATAGAGATTGTGTTCATATACATGTAAAATAAAATAATATTAAATTAAATATTATAGTTATCAAAATAATCATACTAAAAAAACTCTACCACCATTATTCGTAGAACTTATAGTTTTTTATTTAAAATTATTTTACATTCGATTATATTCAATTATAAATTTGGGAGATATAATTATACACTCGTGCGATACATGATATTAACAATAAATATGTGAATAATGATTTTTAAAATTTTATTGTGAAATATTATGAATATACAAATAGATGTATTATGGAGTGAAAATGTAGTGGGTAGAAAACACTTGTTCTCGTCCCAGGTACAATTCAACAGACCCTAACGTCCCATTCCTCTCCTTGTGGAAAACACTTATTCTCGTCCACACCACAATCTCATTTAATCAAGGTAGCACGAATATCATATCAGAATGGTAACAAGATGGGGACTCACTATTCCCCATCCCCACCCCATCTAAAAAATTCTCATCCACGGTCACGCTCAATTGTGATCGTATAATTGAAAAATTTTATGTGTACTTTTTTCTGGATATATTAATGACATCTAATGTTTTTCAATAAACATCTTCTAAATATACTAAATACGCATATTAACATATTCGATATAAACTTATCAATTTAATATATCCGGTCAGTATATTAACATATTTTTGAAACTCTCCAGTTTAAATAGACGATTTAATCGATGAACTTTAAAACTTAAATAAAATCTAAACTGATAATAATCGATACAAAATAAATAATTTAAAATTTTTATTATAAAATCTTAGGTCTATACATAAATAACACATGTTTTTGAAAAACAAATCTTAAGATCTTAGGAATTGTGAAAAATAAAAAATAAAGTCAAATATGCTTACTTATGATAAATTTATATGAACATCATATTTGTAGTTTGACTAGTTTTCAATCTTTATTGTCAAATATTATTTTAAATATGATGTGATTTGTAATATTTTAAATTGTAACATGTAACCATACATTATCGAAAATTAATTTTTCAAAAAATACCAACATGAGAAAAAAATTATCCAACTCTAATATCACTAATTATTGGTCAAATTGCAACCAACTACAACTAAAAAGAACCATTATAGATAATACAAAAACATATGAGAATCAAAAGGATAAACATATTTTGATAAAATGATGCTAGTGAAAAAGTAAGTGGAGTTAATTAAGCACCAATGATAAATCGATTCACTCTACAATAAAATATAACACCGTAATTCTAGAAATCCAAAAAACTTATCAATGTTGTCGTTTGTTTATTTTAAAATACAAGAAAAGAAAAGTTAATTTCGGAAACACATATTTCTTTCCCACAGCAATCTAATTAATTTTAATCATTTTTTATTTTTTAAATTAATTATATTTTTCACCTTTTAGCAATTTAATTAATTATGACTAATTTTCATCCAGTGAAATTGTGTCAATTTTTGTAGAATGAAAATGTGTCCAGTTAAATCTTAGAGATATAATTAATTTTAATTAATTGTCACATAATTAATTATAATAATATTTAATAGAGATTCAATTTTAATATAAATAATGATTAGTTAATTTGTTTGTTAGGGATTGATTATTAATTAATAAAAAATAAAAGGATAAAAAAGGGCTTAGTTTTACGAGGAAAAACTAATTAATTTAATTTAAAAAATAGGATGAAAATTCAGTACTTTTCTTTATACGTAGATATAGATATATAGAATAATCTATATCTATATTATACATATATATATATAAGGAAGTTTTTTTCTTATTATATTTTTTTATTGCCTTAAATCTATTTTCCCATTTAAAACCAACTCTCTTTTTATTTTTTCGCTTTCCTAATCCGTATCCAAGTCCTTTAATAATAATAAATTAATATTAATGTATATAGATTTTATTTGATTATATCTACCACACTTTACCCATCTCATAATATCTAAATACTTTCTTTCATTCTATCCTTTTTAAAAAAATTTTGTAACTATAAATCAAAAAAATAAATCGTGATTCCATTTTATTTGGCTTAATGAGAGCACTAAAACAAGTATACTATCAATATATAAATTTTTATTTTTTAGAAAATAAAAATTTACCGCAAATATATAAATCAGCGTCCAACTTAAACTTAAATTGATATTAATATAGATTAATGACTAATGACGTAGTGGGATTAAAAAAAATTGACAGTTTGTTATGAAACTTAATTGATGTTTGTGCATAAAATTCAAATATAACGAGATGCATAAATTGTTTTAGCTTTTAATTTTATTCCGTATTTGATTTACCTTCAGAGTGAATTAAATAAAAACTAATGCTTAACTTTGTTTTATCTCGCAAATATATGTTAAAGTTATCTTTATTTTAAGTTTAAAAATGAATAATTTTTTCCAAATAAATATTTAATTTAAAAAAAATAATAGTTTATGTATTATGGTACTTAAGTAGAAGTTCTCGTGTAATTACACAAAACAGAGTCAAGTTCTTTTAAAATTTATATGAATGATATGAAGAATAAAGAAAAGAAAAGATATATTAATATGGTACTTAAATTGAAACTCTCGAGTAATTACACAAAATAGACTCAATTTATATAGAAATAATTTTTTAAAGTAGAAATTCTCATTGCATTTATTTTTAAGTTAAATCAAGCACAAAATAAAACCAATTATGCTAAAACAACTTATACATGAAATCAATCCAATTATATTTTTATAATTTATACATAAATTAAATCTCATTGTATTTGTACTTTTACATAGAAACGTCAATAACAAATTCCAAATTTAATTTTTTGCCTCATTAACTTATATTATTATTAGTTGTAATTTTGTTAGCCTCGGAAAACATTATATATTTGCGATAAATTTCAATTTTTTTTTTGGTCAAGAAATTTCATTTGTTTCTTTCAAATATTCAATTTATAGGTTTATGTATTGAACAATATAAGTGCGTTCCAAGAATTAGAATGAATTTTTGATAGATCATTTTGTTAAGATTTAATTTTTATGCGATGCAAAATTATCATTCATTGAATTTTTACACAAAAATTAAAATTAAGGTATAACGGTATAATTAAAAATAAGATCAGATCCATTACTTAATATTAGAAATAATCAATTATTTTTATAAATAACTAGCTAAGAAATAAAAATTAATTAAAATTAACAATCCCCCTAAGATTTAATTTTCATGCAATAAAAAATCACACTCATTAAAGCCTTACACAAAAATTAAAAGAAACTTATTGGTAGTGGGCGAGTTTGAGACACCACCCAACCACTATAATCCCAAATCTATACCTAAAAATTTAAAAATAAGGTTTGACACATCAATTAATTTTAGAAATAATCAATTATTTTTATAAATAATTAGCTAAGAAACAAAAATTAATTAAAATTCATAATTTCGCTAAGATTTAATTTTTGTCTGATAAAATCATCCTCGCTCGGCCAAGATTAAATGAGGATAGGCCTGGAACGAGAATAAATGTTTCCTAGTGGGGTAAGAACGCGCTGTCAGGGTCTATCTAACTATACCCACGATATTGTCATTTTTACAATATGTCTCTATGTTGATTATATTTCACAATCAAAATTTAAAATCTTTATTTACATTTTAATTGTTAATAACATACATCACAACGATATATAATTAATATCACTCAAAATTTATAATTGCATATATAATAGAATGCAAAATAATTTTAAAGAAAAAACCATAAGCTCTACAAATGTCAGTAGAGTTATTTTAGTATGATTATTTTGATAACTATAATATTTAATGTTATTTAATTTTGAATTTATATCAGTAGATTAATCGTGTAATGAACAAATTGTGATATATTATCACAATCCATGTCACGAATTGTTATCCCCATGCAAAGCACGCTAATTAAATTACTATTCTTGGGAGAATAGTAAATTAAGTTGTGTGGATTTTCGTGAGTTGTCCTTTGCATGTTTGTAGGATTAATTAGTACAAAATATAAGGGAAACTCTGTCTAAATTTTTATAGAACTATTTCATTAGTTGTAATCTTTTTTGACTAACTTTTATTAACCTTTTTTTCTTTCACCATTTTCAACCTTTCATACAATTACTTGACATTTTCTTATATATTTCTCAAATTTTGAACCACACATTTGATATGTCGTTAGAGTAAATCAATATACATCAACAACATCTTCTATAAAATAAGCCCTAAGTTTATTGTTGTAATACATTCTTTACGTTAATTATTTTTTCAGATTTTACGTTAATATTACTAACATCTATTAATACCATTTTTCGTTGCAAATTTTGTCCCCCGTGCAATGCAAGAATGAAACAACTAGTTCAAAAATAATTGATATATTAACAAAGAGAGACCACTTTTTGAAGGAATTTTCCCGTTCATTTTTTAGCATTTTTATATATATTTTTTGGTGGGCTTTTTTCCTTCCTATGAAACTTTCCCTCTATTGACTGATTTTTTTAATCAAGTTTTCATTTTTTATTTCTTTTCTTTTTTCTTTCCTAATCCATATTAAATTCCTTAATAGTTATCATTAATGGTTACAATAATAATAATAATAATAAGAATAATGATGATGATGATGATGATGATGATAGTAAAACACCCTCTAGATAGATAGATAGATATAGATATATATATATATATATATATATATATCATATACATATACATATATATACAGACACACAAATATATACACAGAGTTTTTTAATCAACATAATCAATTTTCTGGCGCAGACATAGGAGATTTTGTTTTAAATTTTTTAGTAATATTATTTTTTTTAATTTGAAGAATTAGATTTGACCAATTAATTATTCTGAAAATAATAAATTACTTTTTATAAATAATTACAGAAGAAATGAAAATTACTTAAAATTAACAAGATTGTTGAGATTTAATTTTAGTATGATACAAAATTACCATCTCTATATTAATAAAGAGAAACCGCTTTTGGAGATAATTTTTCCACTCATTTTTTAGCCTTTTCATACATAGCTTTTGGTGCGCTTTTTCCTTCCTATGAGACTTTCCCTCTATTGGTTGATTTTTTTAATCAAGATCGATCGTTTTTGTTTTTCTTTCCTAAGCCACATTAAATTCCTTAACGGTTATTATTAATAGCCACGAATCTTATTAAATCTATAATAATAATGCACCCTCTAGATATATATACATACATAGAGAAATTTTTTAATTATTTTTGAGTTAACATAAACGATTTTCCTACCTAGACGTAGGAGATTTTGTTTTAACTTTTTTAGTAATATTTTTTTAAAATTAAAGAATTAGATTTGACCAATTAATTATTTTAGAAGTAATAAATTACTTTTTGTAAATAATTAGCTAAGAAATGAAAATTACTTCAAATTAACAAGGTCACTAAGATTTAATTTTAGTATGATACAAAATTACCATTTATATATTAATAAAGAAAGACCGATTGTGAAGGAAAATTTTCCTCTAATTTTATAGCCTTTTGATATATAGATTTTGGTGGGCTTTTTCCTTCCTATGAAACTTTCCCTCTATTAGTTGATTTTTTTAATCAGGATCTAATTTTTTTTTTCATTTTTCTTTCCTAATGCATATTAAATTCCTTAGTGGTTCTCATTAGTGGCAACGAATCTATATATATATATAAAGAGTCTTTTTCCCGCTTAAATACATCCTCAATTTTTCCCGCCTATTAAATTTACCTAATATAATCTTCTATTTATATATAGAATAATTTATATATATATATATATATATATATATATAGAAAATGATGATTTTTTCTTATTATATATTTTTTTTGTCTTAAATTCGTCTTCTCATTTTAAAAAAGCTCTCTTTTTATTTTTTAATTTTTATTTTCTAATCCATATCCAACTTTCTTTATTTTTCCCTCCATAATATATTAATATTAATGTATATAGATTTTATTTCATTATTTCTATAATACTTTATCCAATCTCATAACGTCTAAATACTCTCTCTATCATTTTCTCTCCTTTTTTTGTTATTTTCTACATATAAAAGAAATTATGATTCTATTTTACTCGACTTGATGAGAGCTTTAAAATAAGCATACTATTAATATATAAATTTTTATTTTTTGAAAACTTAAAATTTACCACAAATAGATAAATTAGTGTCCAACCTAAATATAAATTGATAATTTTGAAGACACTTAATTGATGTTTGTGCATAAAATTCAAATACAATGAGATGTATAAATTGTTTTAACTTTTAATTCTATTCCATGTTTGATTTACTTTGAAAATAAATTAAATGAAAAATAATGTTTCAATTTGTTTATCTCAAGAATATATCGTAAAGCTAGCTTTATTTTATATTTAAAACTAAATAATTTTTTCCTAATAAATATTTAATTTGCCAAAATAATAATTTATATATTGATATAGTACTTAAATACAATTTCTCGTGTAATTACACAAAATCGACAAATATTATATATTTGTGATAAATTTCAATTTTGTTTTGAATCAGTAAATTTTAATTTTTTTTTCTTTCAAATCTTCAATTTATAAGTTTATGTGTTGAACAATATAAGGGTCTTCTAGGAATTAGAATGAATTTTTGACTGATCTTTTTTTCATAATTCTAATATTTTAAAAAATAAAAGTATTTAAAATTAACAATTTCCACTAAGATTTATTTTTTATGCCATACAAAGTAAATTACCATTGATTAAATTTTTATACAAAAATTCAAATAAAGGTTTAACATTGAAATCAAAAAATAAGATCAGACCCATTACTTAATTTTAGAAATAATTAATTAATTTATAAATAACTAGCCAAGAAACAAAAATTAATTAAAACAAAGACTCAATTTTTTTGCGATACAAAATTACGATTCATTAACGTTTTACATAAAAATAAAAAGAAACTTATGGGTAGTCGGCCCGAGTTTGAGACAAAATCCCACCACTACGATTCCAAATTTATACTAAAAAATTTAAAAATTAGGTTGGACCCAATAATTAATTTCAGAAAGAATCAATCATTTTTATAAATAATTAGCTAAGGAACGAAAATTAATTAAAATTGCCAATTTCTGTAAGATTTAATTGTTGTGTGATGAAAAATTACAATTCATTAAATTTTTATATAAAATTAAAATAAATGTGTAACATAAAAATCTAAAATTTAGCTTGGACCCTTTAATAAATTTTAGAACTAATTTATTATTTTTAAAAATAATAATTAGCTAATAAATTAAAATTAATTAAAATTAGCGATTTCGCTAAGATTTAATTTTAGTGGGATAAAAAATTAAAATTCATTTAGTGCTTACATAAAAATTAAAAGAATCGAGCAACATCAATTTTGTTTAATTAATCATTCAATTGTAACATTACTTTTTAATTAATTGAATCTATATCTATATCTTTTAAATTTTAGGATATCTTTTTAATTATAATATATTTTTAAAATTAAATCCATATAATTCTTAGAATTATGGCTATGAATCAAATTATTTTGAAAATAATTAAATTTTTAGAAATAATTAAATTAAATAAAAATTAACTATAATTATTTAAGCAATAATTAATTAAAACAATAAATTCCATGGCTAATATTTTGCTGTACACGTGTTCAGTGGACAAAGATTGATAAAAAAAAATAATTAATTACATTCTTAAAGGGGGGAATATAATTGATTTTAAAAAAATCATTAAATTGATGATGGTTTTCCTTAAAAAAATGAAAACAAAATCTTTTAAATTGTAATATATCTTTTAAATTACAAGATTTTGTCAAAATTAGATTCATATAATTTTTAAAAGCTTAAATATTAACATAGTTATTTTCATAAATAATTAGTTAAAATTAAAATCAATTAAAACGAATTCTATTACGATTAATTAAAATTAATAATACTGTTATTATTTAATTGGACTTGGTTTCAATGGAAGAAAATTGATATGGTTTCGTTGGACGAAAATTAATTAATTTTATTGTTAAAAAGGAAAAATAGCATTAATTAAAAAATAAATAATAATTAAAATTAATTAGATTACCGTGGTTAACTAGATTTTTCCTAAAAAATGAAAGACATCTTTTGAAATGGAAAATATCTTTTTAATTATAAAATATCTTTAAAATTAGACTTATACAATTCTTAAAACTGTGATTAAAAACAAATTATTGAGAAATAATAAATTATTTTTATAAAGAATTAGCTAAAAATAAGAATTAATTAGAATTAAGTATGTTACAATTAATTATATTTCTTAGATTTAATTGGATATATTTTCATTTGATGAAAATTGAGAGAGTTTTATTAGACGAAAATTAATCAAAATTAATTAAATTACTAAAAGTGGGAAACATAATTATTTCAAAAAATGAAAACTTATTAAAATTAATTATATTTGCTATGGGGAAGAAAAATACGTTTACAAAATTAATTTATCTTTTTACGTATTTTAAAATAAAATTAAGTTCAGGTCTATAAGATTTTGGATTCTTAGAATTGGGTTGTTACATTTTATTGTAAAGTAAGTCGACTGATCATTAGTCCCTAGCTAATTAACTTTATTTACCTTTTCAGTATCATTTTTTTTCAAAACATGCTTTTCTTTTAATTCTCATATATTTTTTATATTTTTTATGATATTTCTTTTGAGTTACAGTTGATGGCAAAACATTCATATTTCTTTTTGTATAGTTACGGTGTTTCAAAGGATCTGCTCATTTTTTTTAAAATTAACAATCTCCAAAAATAAGTTTTCAAATAGTATTATTTTTTATTTTGGCACTACTCGAACCAATAATTATATAATAATTCTTTGGTTCAATATGTCGCTTTCGCTAGGGAATAAATTTAAGAATTCTTACTTGGTTATCAACTCAATCAATTATTGGAATTATATGACTCAATTAGAATATTTTAACTGGCTTTCGACTATGTTAAATATTTATCTAAGTTTCTGCCTCCTAAATAAATATTAAAAATCCTACCTACTTTAAATTATTTATTTTATATTGAATTTTGCCAATTGATATTTTTTTAATTTATATTGAATTATTTATTTTTTTAATTTTAAATATCATTAAATAGATTGTATGTTTTAAGTATTAATCATATATATTTCAATTTATTTGTCTCATCCAAATTAATTTAAATGTTATGTCAAATCATTCAATATTTAATATGCCGAATATATTAAATTAGTAATTTTATACCTAATATGTTAATACACGTGTTTAGTATATTTAGAATGTATTTATTGAAGAAATAAAATGTTGAAATAAAAGTCCTCAATTAAACTATCACGATGGGGCGTGGACGGGGATGATAATTTTCTAGCGGGGCATGGACGGGGAATGGAAGTTTGTAATTCTCATGTCATCCTCGCTCGCCCTAGAGTAAATACGGATGGGCTGGAATGAGGATAAGTGTTGAGGTCTGTCGGACATTACTCACTACATTATTATTTTTATAATATATCTATATTGATTATATTTCATAATTAAAACTTAAAAATCATTATTTACATATTAATTGTTAATAACGTACATCATACTGATGTATAATTAATATCTCCCAAAATTTATAATTGCATATAATAAAATGTAAAACAATTTTAAAGAAAAAACAATGAGCTATACTAATGTTGGTAGTGTTATTTTGATAACTATAATATTTAATGTTATTTTATTTTGGATTTATATTAGTGAATTAATATTGCAATGAGCAAAAAATTATATATTATCACAATCACTGCTATAAATTATCATCCTGCAAAGCACGAGTGTAAATACTAATAAAGTTACTATTCTATGGAAAATAATAAATTAAGTTGTGTGGATTTTTATAAGTTGTTTCTTACATATTTGCATGATGGATTAGTACGAAATATAGAAAAAACTCTTTCGAAATTTTTATAGAATTGTTTGAAGTTAAATTATTTAAGTTTATCGTTGTAACTCATTCTTTATTTTAATTATTTTTTTAGATTTTATGTTAATGTTATTAACATCTACCATTATCGTTATCAATTGAAAATTTTGTCTCCCGTGCAACGCACGGGTGAAACAGATAGTTTTATTAAATCTATCTATCTATATAATAATAATAATAATAATAATAATAATAATAATAATAATAATACATCCTCTAGATATACACACATATATGGAGAGAGAGTTTTTAATCATTTTTTAATTAACATAATCGATTTTCCAGCATAGGGGTGGGTGATTTTGTTTTAACTTTTTTAGTAATATTATCTTTTTAAATAAAAAAATTAGCTTTCACCAACTAATTATTCTGGAAATAATAAATTACTTTTATAAATAATAAGCTTAGAAATGAAAATTTCTTAAAATTAACAATTAAGTTCGTTATGATTTAATGTTAGTATGATACAAAATTACCACCGATTAAATTTTTAGACAAAAATTAAAAGAAACTTGTACCGTTAAAATACAAAAATTAAATTGGACCATCAAGTAATTTTAGACATAATTAACTATTAGTTTATTTTCACAAAACCCCCCAATCTTTCCATTTTATAACAATTTCAACCCCATTCTTTTTTTCAATGTGGAACCACCAATTCTTTAAATTAAGTGCCACACCCCCACTGACAGATTCCATCCAATTCAACCGTTAAATTGATTTTTTTGTCTTTTTGTGCACTAAAGTTTGGGAGTAAAACTTGAAACCACATTTTATTTCATAATTATATATCATTTTAAACTTCACAAATTTTAACAATGTCCATTTTGGTCCTAATCTTTTAAAACTTCACAATTTTAATTTTAAATTTTTGCAATTTAGTCCGAAATTTTTTAATTTCACAATTTCAACATTATTTTTGGAAAATTGGTGGAAATGATCCATAAATTTTGCGATTGCTTCGAAATCAATATGAAAAAAAAGGTAGCGTGATATTAATGTCATCGAATTAATTAATTTGATACTAATTTATTTTGTTTATAATTAATTTTATCGAAATTATTTGACATTGATTAAATAATTTTATCAAACATTTTCAATATAGTAGAAGTTGATCGGATTAATATCATAATTTTTCATGCAAATTATTTAGGATTACACACATGCACATTTTGATTTTGACTAACGGATAATAATAAATGTAATCTATAAAATTTTAGCATAATATATCACTATAAAAAATAGCCCCACTGTAGAAAGATAATAAAATATAATTAAAACACTCTTAAAAAAGAATCAAAAATAAACAAAAATCCAACCCCCAGGCCACACCAAACCCAACCTCTAACAAAATACAGCAATACCCACCCCACCAGCAACAGTCTAAGGGGCTTTTCCCTGATTTTTGTCACCTACTAATGAAGTTGCCGATAGGCGACAATTTGCTTGTTGCACCATTAGCTGGTAGAGCCAGTTGATTGCTAACTAGCAAATTAGGAGGAAAGACCCTCGATTTGCTGGCATAACCAGCAATGTCAAGCCTATGGGCTTTTCCCTAGTTGCTGACGACAATGTCGCCGTCATGTTTAGGGTTTTTAATTTTAATTAATTTTAATTTATTTTATTTTATTATTTCTTTATATTGGGTATAGTTTTTACAACAATAAATTTCTACTAAAATTTTATGTAGATAAAATAATTACATTTATTATTAACTATTAGTTAAAATCAAAATAGACGCCCCTTTGATGCTAACGAAACATGTGAGAAATTATGATATTAATGCGAAGAAATATTATTCTATTGAAAATTGTTGATAAAATTATTTAATAGGTGTCATATAAATTTGATAAAATCAATTATAGACAAAGTTAAATTAGTATCAAATTAATTAATTCAATGAAATTAATATCACACTACCTTTTTTATTTCGTACCAATTTCGCAGCAAATGCAAAATTTATGGACCATTTCCACCAATTTTTCAAAAATAATGTCGAAGTTGCGAAATAAAAAAAATTAGTATTAAATTGAAAAAAATTAAAGTTAAAATTGTGCAGTTTAAAAAGATTTAGCACTAAATTACATATTGTTAAAATTTTTGAAGTTTAAAAAGATTTAAAATTATAAAATAAAATGTTCTTTGAAGTTTTACTCCCAAACTTTCGTGCAGAAAAGAGCAAAAAAGCCAATTTATCGATTGAATTCGATGGAATCTGCCTGGGGGAGAGTCTAATGACACTTAATTTAAATATTGTGGGGGTTTCACATTAAAAAAATAGGGCTTGGAATTGTTACAAACTCGAAAGATTTGGGGTTTTGTGAAAATAACCCTTAATTATTTCTACAAATAAATAACCGAGAAATAAAAATTAATTAAAATTAGGAATTTCATTAGGATTTAATGTTGGTGTGATACAAAATTAAAACTATTTAAATCCGTACATAATAAAAATTGAAAGAAACGTGCAACATTAAAATAAAAAAAAAAAGATTGGACCCTTTAATTAATTTTAGATATAATTAATTATTTTAAAATAAAACTAATTAAAAATATTAAAATTAATTAAAACTAAAAATGTCAGTTAAAATTTAATTTTTGTGTGATAACAAATTATATAAATAATTAATCAAACCTACTGTATTGTTAAACAGCAAATAACTACTTAAACTACTAGATATTTACAGGATGCAATTGTCCGAAATACAAGCAAAACTCTGTCGAAATTCTTACAAAATTTGAATATAGATTACCTAAATCGCATTATGTTTTGGATTGTGGTGAGTATTTTCTAATATTTTCAATACTATTAATATTATTCAATTTATATTTATGGCAATCACGTATTAATAGATATGCCTTTCCATGCAACACACGGGGTTGCTGCTAGTAATAAAATAATAGTAGAGGATGTGAAGTTGGATGTAGGAATGTAGAAGTGGTATGAAAATTGATGAAGAAAAAGTGAGAAAATGAGAAAAAAAAAAATGTGCGACCATAAAATTTTTTGGTGTCACTATCTCTCTTCCATGTGGGAGGTTTGCTTGACATTTGCAATGGAGACGCTCTTACGATTGATTGGTGGAAAGTATGAAACGGTCGGTATTTGCACTCGGTGGCATGTTGAACGTCACCGTCTCCATCTGCAGTGAGTCCCGTTCGGAATGATGAGTCGAACAAGTCGCATATGGCAATCTTTTCTATTTTGACTATGCTCTGTTTCTCCCGCATTTATATACAACTACTTTTTGTTCAGTTTTCTCCAAGATAACCGCCACCTTTTCCAAAACTACTTCAACTCTTTCTTCTGGAAATATTTGACGGAGAGGAGAGTCACTTTCTCCAAAATACTTAACTCTTCGTCTAGAAATGTTTGAAGAAGAGAAATTGGTCTTTTGAATGGCGATTTACTTGATTGTCGATTTTCCGGATTCTACTTATTGATTTATTATACATTAATTCACATTTACAAGAATGTCAACTTTTATAGATGCGAGACCAATTTACACTTGGTAAAATATCAATTTCGTTGTCATTATGTTCTTACCTATAATGATTTCGTTGCGGAATATAACGAGCTTAAAGTGGTTGTGGGGGTATTTTATCATATCGTTCTTAAAAACTTGATATTTCTATAAATTATAATTATGATTGATTATCCTGCAATTTAAATTTAAAACCCTGGCACTCCGTGCCGTGTCGAACGTCATAGACTCCGTCTGCAGTGGGTCCCGTTCCGAATGATGACTCGAACAATTTGCATATGGCGATCTTTTCTATTTTGACTATGCTCTGTTTCTCCCGCATTTATATAGACCTTTTTGTTGAGATTTCTCTAACATAACCGCCACTTTTTAAAAATACTCAACTCTTCTTCTGGAGAGGAGAAACTGGTGTTTCGGATGGCGGGAGCAACTCTCGAAATGACGCCAACATGGGCAGTCGCAATTGTTTGTTTCTGTGTAATAGCAGTTTCTATACTTATTGAACACTGTCTTCATCTCCTAGCTAAGGTACCCGTACCGTTCAGCAATCAATAGTCATTTTATGGGTACAGATCGAAGCATCTTATACATGTTTTCAATTTGTGCAGTGTTTGAGAAGGAAATATCTCATTCGCGCTCTTAATAAAATCAAATCAGGTACAACCTTTACCATCGTTATGGCAAGGGTTTTAGGTTTCTTTTAATCAAATCAGATGATGAAAGGCAATGTTAACTAAAGAAAACAAATAATATGTGTAGATTTGATGCTTCTGGGCTTCGTTTCGTTGTTTTTGACCATCTGCGAAAGGCCAATTTCAAATATCTGTGTCCCCAAGGGCGCGGCTCATTCTTTTCTTCCTTGCCATAGCGTAACGGGTGAGGAAGAAGAGGAATCCAAATGTGAACAACAGGTACTTGATCATTTTGGAACTTAAAATTTTGGGAAAAATGAATGAACTCGATGCAGTTGATTAATTTGTAAGCCGAGATTTTAATTGAATTTCAGGGGAAATTATCTTTGATTTCGAGACTGGGAATCCAACAACTTCGAATGTTGATTTTCTTTATTGCTTTCTTCCATGTTTTGTCCTAGTTTTCTCAATTTCAGTCTTGGGATAGCTAAGGTGAGTGTTTTCAATTTATTTTCTCTCCTTTCCATTTTTCTTCATGCTCAACTAATTTTCATTCCTTGTTGGATGTTGACTGAATTTAATTAATGTAGTTGAGAAATTTCGTTGGGTTTTTGGACCTTTGATTAAGACAGCTTCTCTTGAATTTTCAGATGAGAATATGGGAACATTGGGAGGCAGAAACAAGGACATGGGACTATGAATTTTCAAAGGGTAATTTAAAAATCGATCAATCTCATTAATTAATTAACTAAAATCGGTTGATATACATGCAGGTTTAATTATCTAATTTGATTATTTACCAATGGATATATATATATATACTTCTTGTTATATATGTTTCTACCTTACATGGATAATGATTACGCTGTATAGATCACCGGAGGTTTCAGCTCGTTCATCAAGGAAGACGACATCTTAAATTTTGGAGCGAACAGCCTCTCCTTCGTTGGCCGGTTAGTTCTTCATTAATATACTTTCCGTGCTGTTGATCGTCTGATATTAAACAGGATGTTTGTGCCAGGCTTTTTTTCTCCGTCAATTCTTCGGCTCTGTTTACAAAGTGGATTATTTCACTCTTCGTCATGGATTTGTCATGGTAGGATACCAATACTCATACCAGTTCAACCTGAAATTTTCCTTGTGATATATTTGACTCATGCATATTCCTTTTTTAGGCCCATTTTGCCCAACAAAGTAATTTTAGCTTCCAAAAGTATATCACAAGAGCATTGGAAAAGGATTTTGGCGTCGTCGTCAGCATCAGGTGATTCTATGGCGAATTCTTCATTACATAATGACTCCTTATGAATTTTCAAGTATATAACTACATAATATTGCAGGCTTTGGATATGGATCTTCTCTGTGCTCTTCATATTCTTTAATGCATATGGTAATACAGTACACTCTAAACACCAATGTATGGGATTACATTCAATTCTTGCGATTTAATTTGCTGACTGTGTTTTCGTACTTTCCGGATGGTGCAGCATTTCGGAACTATTTTTGGCTCCCCTGGATTCCGCTAGTGGTAAAAAAATATTAACTGTGTAATGAAAAAACATTAATTGTTGGGCGGGGGTGGCGGTCGCCCCCCGACGCGACCCGAAACTCCATTGGTCACCCCTGCGAAATTGGGTCCAAAGATTCTTTTCTTTGATGTTTTGTATTGAATTTTTTTTCTTCCCCGCGAACGGAAATTTCTGGCTCCGCCACTCTTAAGTAATTAACTAACTAAATGCATGAATTATTCACATCATGCAGATGTTACTGGTTGTTGGAACTAAGCTACAGGCTATCATTAATAAAATGTGCAGCGGTAAGTCTCGAGTTGTTCGACCGAGATCGAGTGATCACTTCTTCTGGTTTGACAGGCCGAAATTACTGCTCCACCTCATGCACTTTATCTTATTTCAGGTATTAATTAGTAGTCGTATTAGTTATTACAGGTACGAAGAAAATCTATATGTTTATGAAGCTAACAATGATTGTATATCCAGTTCATGTCTATTGTACATTTTCCAAGCAACACTTGTTTGTTTCACCTTACTACTGATACTTGAATATATACCTTGTTTGGTAATGCAGAACTCATTTCAATTGGCGTTCTTTGCGTGGTCTTGGGTAAGCATAGTAAAATTATTGTTTTCATCTTAAGCTTTCTACCGCACAGCATATGAAGAGTCATTATGAATTGCGCACGTTTTATTAACAGTACAGATTTGGACTGCCATCGTGCTTCCACCGCCAACCTGAAGATATTGTCATAAAACTCGCAGTAGGTGTAGTGGTCAACTTTCTCGGTGGTTATGTGACTCTGCCTCTATATGCATTAATTACTCAGGTCCGGACCATATTCTTTTCAGTAATGCTATTCGATTGTCCGTTTTTATTTAAAATTATTCTATATTTTATTATATTTAATTACAAATTCATGAAATATAATTATATACCCATGCGATATATGGTATTAATAATAAATATATGAATAATGATTTTTATAATTTTAGAGTGAAATATTAACAATATATATACAGATAGATATATTATGAAGTGAAAATATAGTGGGTACAATTCGACAGGCCCTAACACTCCATTCTTCTCCCATTAAGAAACATTTATCCTCCTCCGCGTCATAACCTCATTTAATCGAGGTATAGCGAATATCAGATAAGAATTGCAACAGGATGGAAACTGTAGCTATCACAAATTTTCACAAATAAAATTTAAATATCTTACAGTGCGTCGCTGCGCCATTACTCAATTTATTTAAAAACGTCGCCGACCGTCTACATTAATATGTTTTCTTAAATAAATTTCTAGGGGAAATTTAAAATATTATTGAAATTATTATTATTAATCATAAACCTCATTATCATTCTTATTATTATTATTATTATATTATATTATTGTTATCATTATTACTATTTAACCAAATCCTTCAAAAAAAACGTGGGGAAATATTTGATTTCAGCATAATCTTCGTCCTCATGTCAATTAATCAACGAGATATCTTACTTGAATTTAAATGGGATCTCAATGACATGTTAAATTTTTAAACAGGAATCATCTTCAACTTCATCTCCTTTTCAAAATTTATATGGAAGCTGGACATCATCTATCTTCATCCTTATTTCAAACAACAAAATCACCATTTAAATGTCAAATGAAGATCCAGACAGTGCCGGTCCTGACAATTTTAACACCCGAGGCAAACTTTAAAAATAAAAAAAATTTCGCCCCACTGTTTTTTTAGTTTCAATGAATTTGTAATATTTTTCCTAAACTTTTTAAATGTTCAATTTAAAAACTTAAATTGGTACCCCAGTTTCTCTTAGTTTTAGTAAATATTTTTCCAGCACCTAAGGCGTTGGCCTGCTTCGCCTTGAAGCAGGACCGGCTCTGGATCCAGACATCCCTATAAATTCACACCAAAACTGCAGCTACTCCTCACCCATTCTACAATCTGCAAGTATCACCTTCAAGTGATTCAAAGCCTTCAAAACTAGTCACGGTCAAAAAAAAAAAAAAAAAAAAAAAGAACAACCCGAGGCGAAACATTGACCCCAGCAACAAGTTGAGCAATCGGTAAAACATCTCCTCCTTTCACCTTCGTCTATTCCGAACACCACCTCCACCATCCTCAATCGCCACGCCACCACCAGCCACCGACACACTTAGTGGCAACAGTCCCAAGTTCAGGCACACACACAAACTCACGCACGCAGCCACACACACAATCGAGCACACAGGCACATGAAACTCCTCCACTGCTCCGTCGATTGGCGTCACTGCTACTGCTGGGCCTAGTGAGTCCACCGGCGTGGCTCGGGTGCACCTCGCAAACCCATCTCTTTTTTTTATATAATACTAAACATACATAGTACTTGCCATAATATATGACATATTAAAAGTAAAAGTCTTATAATACCCTTAATTATATAATATTGTATAAGAAAGAGTAAGGATAATATAATTATTTTATATAATTATGTTACTCTTTATACAACTCTCTATATCCCTATAGTATGATGCTTTTTTCCCCTCAACCAGTCCAAACAGCAATAGCAGATTTGCATTCTGAATTTGGGTCTGTAATCTTGACTTTTAACTGCCATTTTGCATCCTAGGTCCCCCAACTTCTCTAATATTTTTAATTTGGTCCCTATTTCTATAATTTACACTAGTGACCCTCAAAATCTTACCTCTTGCACGAATTTACCCCCAAAGTTTTATTCCATTGCACAAATAATCCGTAACTACTCATTTTCTTTTTAAAATAGCCCCAATCTTTTCAAAAGTATTTATTTTAGCCCCTATAGTTTTATATCTAATTTATTTATTTTAATAATCAAACTAATTATAATATTTTTACTTAATTGTAGATGACATGCGTAAACTAAACATGTAAAGGAACTCCCCAGTTTAACCTCGAAACTCAAGAAGAGAAGTAGGCTTCCGAACTAAAACCTCAATTTTAAAATGTGCGCATATAGTGTTAGCGCACTCTTTAATCGCATGTAACATTAAATGATCAAGATAGGCTTTTCGCCTACTAATGAGAAATGATAGGCTTTTAGCCTAATTTAAAGAATTGACGTGCTACTAAGCACGATGATGACATGTACGATAAGAAAAGTAAACGAATTTATGATTATTTGTTTGTAATATTGCGAAGTTTAATGCTTACATGCTACGTGGATATTATGTGTGCTAATATTATATGTGCCGGGAGTCTATTGAGTATATTTGTACTCATATTTTCTATTGTTAACTACCTTTGCAGGCTGAGGAACTAGCAACGCAGCAAACGGCAGTGGCTACCGATTGAGGAAATTTAAATAAATTTTTTATGTTTTATTAGTTTATAAATTTCCTTTCGAGAATTTTCTATGATGTGTCTGAAATAATTGATTGCAATAAAGTAAAAATTTTATTTCCTCTATGTCATTCCGCCCCATTTACTTTCAAAATCAAACATGATACCAACGACGTGGCGTTCTGGGAACTCAAATCGAAGGGCATTACAAGGATTCCCTATTGCCCGTCCCCATCCCTGCTAGAAAATTCTCATCCACGTTAACGCCCAATGGTGATCGAATGATCAAAAATTTCTATCTATACTTTTTTGTATATATTACTGACATCTAATTTTTTCAATACACATCTTCTAAATATGCTAAACACATATATTAATATATTTGGTATAAATTCACCAATTTAACATATTTAGCCGATATATTAATATATTTTTTTAAACTCACCAGTTTAAATAGACGACTTAATCGATGAACTTTTATATAAAATCTAAACTGACAAAATTGATACAAAATAAATAATTTAAAATTATTTATTATAAAATCTTACTTCCATACATAAATAACACATTTTTTTAAAAGGAAATCTTAAGATCTTAGGAATTGTAAAAAATAAAATATAAAGTAAACTATGCTTAGTTATGATAAATTTATATAAACACTATATTTATAGTGTGATTGGTTTTCTATCTTTACTGTCAATCATTATTTTAAATATGATGTGATTTGTAACATTTGAGATTGTAACATGTAATTATACATTATCAAAAATTGATTTTTCAAAAAAAATAGCAATATGAGAAAATAATTGTTCAACTCTAATATCACTAATTATTGGTCAAATTGCAACCAACTGCAACTAAAAGGAATAATTATAGAAAATACAAAAGCATATGAGAATCAAAGAAAAAACATGCTTTTGATAACAGGATGCTAGTAAAAAATAAGTGACGTTAATTAAGCACTAATAATCAATGAATCACTATATAATAATATATAACACCCTAATTCTATAAATCTAAAAGCTTAGAGGTGTTGCCTTATATTTATTTTAAAATACAGAATAAGGTAAATTAATTTTGGAAATGCATATTTCTTCCCGTAGCAATCTAATTAATTTCATTCATTTTTCATTTTTTAAATTAATTATATTTTTTGGCTTTTACCAATTTAATTAATTTTTATTAATTTACGTCCAATGAAAACTTATCAATTTTTGTTGAGTGAAAATGTGTCCAATTAAATATTATAAATATAATTAATTATTCTAACATAATTAATTATAATTAGTTTGTGTTTGCAACTAGTTATTTATAAAAATAATTTTTGATTTCCAAAATAATTAGTTTAATAGCCACAGTTTAAAGAATTGCATGTATCTACTTGTCAAGATATTTTATGAATTAAAAGACATCTTTCAATTTAAAACGTATCTTTCATTTTTAGATGAAATCTTACGAACCCATAACAATGTAATTAATTTTAATTTTGTTTTATTTTTTTAATAGGTCCATTTTCAAACCAATATCTAATGAAATCAAACTTTCCAAATTTTTATTTTATATTAATCTAATTCTAAAGATATTTTGGAATTTAAAAGATATCTTCCAATCTTAAAGGTATCTTTCATTTTTTAAAGAAAAATCATGTCAACTCAAAGCAATCTAATTAATTTTTTTTATTTCTTCATTTTTTTTTTAAATTAACTATTTTTATTCTCTCTTAGCAATATAATAACTAATTTTGGTAATTTTCTTCCATTGAAACCACATCAATTTTCATCAAATAAAACTGCCTCCAATTAAATCTTAACAATATAATTAATTTTAATTAATTTTGAAATAATTATATTTTAATTTTTAGCTAATTATACCTAAAAAGAATTAATAATTTCTTAAATAATAAGCTTAATAACCAAAATTCGAAAAATTATTTACTAAAAATATTTTATAATATAAAAGATGTATTACAATATAAAAATTATCGTTAATTTTCTGAGACAAATCTTACCAACCTATAGTAATCTATTTAATTTTAAATTTTTTTATTTTTTCTAATTAATTATATTTTTCCCTCTTAGCAATATAATTAATTTTAATTAATACTTGTCCATTGAAACCTTATATAATTAAATCTTGGCAATATAATTAATTTTAGTTAATTTAAATACAATTATTTTAATTAATTTTCATTTTTAGAAAATTATTGCAAAAAAGAATTAATTATTTCTAAAATAATTAGTTTAATAGCCATAGTCATAAGAATTGTATGAATCTAATTTTAAAGATATATCGTAATCTTAAAGATATATTATAATTTAAAAAATATCTTAGAAGTCAAAAGATGTCTTTCATTTTTAAAGGTAAATCTTGACAACCCATAGCAATATAGTAAATTTTTATTAATTTTTGTATTTAAATTAATTCTATTTTTCACGTTTCAACAATATGTATAATTAATTTTGATTCATTTTCATCCAATGAAACCGTGTAAATTTTCATCTAGTGAAATCGAGTCCAATTAAATCTTTATATTATAAATAAATTTAATACTCACAATATAATTAATTTTTAATTTTAGATACTTATTTAAAAAATAATTAGCTTAATATCTGTAGTTTTAAGAATTATACGAATCTAATTATAAATGTATTTCTTAAGTTAAAATATAGCATGCAATTTAAAATATTTCTTTTATTCTCCAGGAGAAATCTCGCAAACCATAGCAATCTAATGAATTTTAACCCTTTTTTTAAAAATTAATTATACTTTTCTCATTTGAAAAATGAAATTAATTTTGATTAATCTTTACCCACTAAAATCATATTCAATTAAATTTTAGCAACAAAATAAATTTTAATTAGTTGCAACATAATTAATTTTTATTAATTTTCATTTTTATCTTATCATTTCTATAATAATTAGTTTAATATATGTACTTTTGGGAATCACGTGAATATAATTTTAAAGATATGATATAATTTGAAAAGATGCATTGCAATTTAAAATATTTCTTTAATTTTTTTGAAGAAATCTTCTCGACCGTAGGAATTAAATAAAGTTTAACCATTTTTGTTTTTAAATTAATTATGCTTTTCCCCTTTTTCAATGTAATTAATTTTCAGTAATCTTTCTCCATTGAAACATATTGAATTAAATCTTTGCAATATGATTGATTTTAGTGGATTGCAATAAAATTAATTATAATTAATTTACATTTTTAGCTAATTATTGTTAAAAATAATTAATTATTTCTAACATAATTAGTTTAATCTTTGTCAAGTCAATTTGCAGTTCTTTTTTCTAAATTAATAAAAACGTTAACATTAAAGTTAAAAAAAAAATTAGATTGAAATCACTGATTAAAAGATATCAATAAATTATTTCTACTAAAGGATATTTGCAATTTAAAATATATAAATATGGAAATAGATATAGATTCAATTAATTCAAAAATATTGAATTAATGTTACAATTGAATAATTAATTAAAAAAATTAACTGAAAAAATTAATGTTACATATTTCTTTTATTTTTTGTGTACAAATTTAATGAATTATAATTTTTTACCACCCAAAAATTAAATCCTAAAAAATTGATAATTTTTATTAATTTTCATTTTAAGCTAATTTTATTTCTAAAAATAATTAATTTTTCTAAAATTAAGTGATGTTACCAATCTAATCTTGTTACAAGTTTATTTTAATTTTTATGTAAAATTTTAATGATTTCTAATTTTGTATCACACAAAAATTGAATCTTAGAGAAATTGTTAATTTAGATTAATTTTTGTTCCTCGGTTAATTATTTAAAAAATAATTAATTATTTCAAAAATTAATTAGATAAATATTTAGATTTAGATTAAAAAATAAAAAAATAATTATCAATACTTATATAAGGAAACATAATTTAGATTTAATAATTAATATTTAATATAAATACTGATTGATTAATTTATTTACAAGGATTTACTACTAATTAATAAAAGAGGAAGATATCAACCGACAAAAAAGTCGTCGAAGAAAAATTAAAATTAGTGGAGTTTTAGAATATTTTAATTTTAATTATATATATTTCCTTATTTTAGTGAGGAAAAGATTTATTATAAATATGATTAGTTAACTTTTTCGTTAGGGATTGATTATTAATTAATAAAAAAGAAAAATATCAAAAGACAAAAGAGCTTGGTTTTAGGTGGGAAAGTAATTAATCTAATTAAAAAAATAGGTTGAAAATTCCCGACTTTTCTTTATGTATATATTAATATATAGTAAGCTCATTGGTACCACAAAACATGCATGACAAAATTCTTTTCTATTTTTACAAGATTATACAAAAATTACGATATTTAGTTCTTTCTTACATCTCTTTTCGAATATTTCTAAAAAACAAAAAATAAAAATCCACCTCTAAACTTATTAAGCAAATAAGTTGTTTAGAAAAAAGCTCAACTAACATTGTGTTTACGTTGACAAAATCTTGGGAGGTGTATTTAATTTGAATTTTAAAGGATTTTTATTGATTTTGGTGGATTTTAAAAAGTTTGGGCGTATTTAATGTGGACTTTTAAAATTCCTTTAAAATCTTGAGGTATTTAATATGGAATTCCATAGAATTTGAAAAAGTCCTTTAAAATCTTGGCATATTCATTCTTTACTTTTTAAAACCCTACAAAATTTGGAGATATTCCATATGTTGAGGATTTTAATGGAATTCTATCTATTATAGATTTTGTTGGACTTTTTAGTTAAAAATATGAATATTCGAATTCCTTATCAATCTCTCATATAACCAAGAAACTTTGAAGGAGAGAGAAAATCATTCATATTCTACCAAACACGTCTCTCTTTCTCTTTATCCCCTCCCCCACCAAAATGTCGCCCCTTCTCTCTCTCCACATATTATTATTATTATTATTATTATTATTATTATTATTATTATTATTATTATTATTATTATTTCTTCTACATCCATTCTTTATTCTTATTTCATACAATTTGCGATAGTTCATTTTTATTGTATAAATTACTATTAATAGATTTCTCTGTTGCTATGAAAAATATTGTGCAACCCTTCACAAGTGTCGCATATTTTATTTTGTAGGACATGTTGATTAGTCAATTTCATAATATTTAAAGATGAAACAAACTATATTTTAATTATTTATTTATATCATTTGATGGATTTAGGGTACGGTGGTACATTATGTAACGATTATTATATATTATTTTGTTAAGTGTATTTGTGATCATTTTAAAATGTATGAAAAAGTTTGTATATTGAAAACGGGGGAGTGAGATATTTACGTTATTGAAAATTTTTCATTTGATAAAATATTATCTGAGTTTCTCTTGAAAAATTTTGTGGAATATTTTATTATTAGTTTTTTTTAAGAAAAAGATATTTCAAATCCATAGAAATTCGTGAAAGTCTATCAAATAAAAGTTTATTAAAATTCATGAAAGTGTATAGAAGTCTATTAAAATCCATTGAAATAAGTTAAATCCATTGAAATCAACTTCATAAAAAAAGTATATCAAATTCCATTAAAATTTGAAATGAATACACCCCCCTTAACCTTATTATTTGTAACAACCCAAATTTTTATTTAGGTCTTTAGACCTAGAAATTAATGACCCAATATGATAAGTAACCATTTGGGCCATTGTTATGATATGTTAGAGCCCAATGGTGAATTATCATCAAGTCAAGAATTAGCCCACACACAAAAAAATGAATTATGTATTTTATTATGAATTTAAGTAGATACTGTGGTGATTATTTAAATATCACCACATGCCAATTATGACACATGCTAAAATTAAGTGATTGGTCACTTATGTGCTTATGTTTTATGCGATTTAATTGCTTCACAATTAAACCATAGTTATTTTGGTTTTATTTGTCAATTAAGAATAATATTAAAAAAAATATGATTTTGAGGAGATTGAAGCCCCAATTGGAATCTTGGTGCAAGATCTACAACTTTTACTTAATTCTTCCTCAAAATCCGCTGATGAACTCTTTTATTTTTGCAGTTAGCTTTATTTTTAATATCCATAACTAATTTCCTTGTTGGGATGAACGACGTAATATAGTTTGAATATTTGATTTCAATTCTTAAATTTTGGACATTTAATTCTTATGTGTTGATGCACGACATGTTTTATGTGATTTAATTGGTCCACAATTTAATGCTTGAATTACTTGATCACTAATTCATTTATTTTTTAATAATAACGAACCGAGAGATGAGTTATTTATTTAGATTACATTGTAAAATCCAGCAATTTACATAAAAGATAGAGATATTCTTTTATAATTTTTGAGATCTCTTATGAATTCCTATGTACTTTAACACATCTAATTAAGGCTTATTCAAACTATATATAGAGATATGACGGTTGACTTGATTAGGCATGATTAATTTGAACTCAAGAGAGGTAAATTAAGTCAATGTTGCGAATTCGATCCAGCACAACTATAGGATAAAATTTGAGAGGCGAAATCGAAGATGATAACTATAGATAAATCGGGATTTCCAACTTTGTTCTTCATTCATTCAACCCATCTTTTCAATTTCGCAAGGCAGTAATTTAGAGCAATTTGATCCTGAGATTGAACGCACGTTTAGACGTCGATGCAAGAAACACACCCAAAAAAGGAAGTTTTGCAATAGTTAACAGTGGAACGCCAAGAATGAGATGATGCTGTAAGAGCAACTGCTCTTGAATGAAGGCCCAATCCACTATACGAAGAGGACAAAGAAGAGATTGAGGAAGACGATGGTGGCAATCTGCCTATGGCGCAATTCTTAACTCCACCAGCAGCTCCAGCCCGATCGAGCACTGTATACCCTCCGTTTGGGTAGAATGGATTCCAATTGAGAGCTAATTTGATCAACTTGTTTAGCAATAGCCTCCAGTTCTACGGCCTCGCCCATGAGAACCCGCATACCCACCTCGCGATTTTTGAGGATGTGCCAAAATTTTTAATTTGACAGAGTCAATGAAGATGCTATCAAGCTTAGGCTTTTTCCTTATACATTAAGAAATGGTGCATTAGAATGGCTTGACTCTGAACCAGATACGAATATCACTACATGGGATGATTTGGCTCGAAAGTTTTTCAATAAGTATTTTTTACCGGCTAAAGTAGCATAAATGAAGCTAGACATCTCGACTTTCCAACAATTCGACGGTGAAAGCTTCCATGAGGCTTGGGACAGATTTAAGGGCATGCTCAGAAAACGTCCTAATCATGGGATTGACAAAGGAACTAGGTGCAATATTTCTACTCGGGATTATCTCCCTAGCTCGAATCCATTGTGGATTCTTCATCTAATGTGTCCATCACAAACAAGAGAGTAAATGAAGCATGGGACTTATTGGAGTTAATTTCTAAGACGCATACCATGTTCCCATTCGATCAAGTGGTATTAAACGAAGGACTTGTGGCACTCGAGAGTGATTCACTTGCAACCACTAATGCTCAAATAGCTGCGTTGACCAAACAAGTAGAATGACTTGTTAGAGCACAAACTCAAGGGGTGCATTTAATTCAAGTGAATCTAATATGTGAAAACTGTGGAGCAAACCATTCTATCACCGATTGCATGTTGTTGGCAGCTCAAAGTGATCAGGTGAATTTTGTGAGTAACAACAATCGACAGCAGTTCAATCCCTATTTACAAGCATACAATCTAGATTTGAGATACGATGATAACTCAAATAATGCTTCACCTGAGAAGAAACCAAGTTTGGATGAGATGTTTCAACAGTACATGTAGAAAACTGACAAGATGCTTGAGAAACAAGAGACGAATTACCAGAATCAACAAGCATTAATTAAAAAGCTTGAAACTCAATTAGGACAATTGGCTCTACAACTCTAAGAGAGAGCACCCGGTACCTTGCCAAGCAATACAGCGACAAACCTGAGGGAACATGTGCAAGCAATCACGACTAGAAGTGGAGTGCAACTGCTTGAAATTCATGTGAAGAGGCTAGGGAAAGAGTCCAAACTCCAGTAAGTGAGGAACCAAAGGGGGAGGACAAAGAAAATGATTCACCGTATGAGGAGCAAAATGATAAAGAAATTGAAATTGAGAAAAAGTGTCCAGCTCCAGTGAAAGCCTGCATGCCACCAATCCCATTCCTTTAAAGGTTGCGAAAGCACAAGATGGACAAACAATGTAGGAAGTTTCTAGAGGTTTTCAAGAAGCTGCATATCAATATCCCATTTGTAGATGCCTTAGCACAAATGCCTAGCTATGCAAAATTTATGAACGATATTCTATCTAACAAGAGGAAGCTGGAGGATTATGAAACAGTGCGCCTAACTGAAGAATGTAGTGCAATCCTACAAAAGAAATTACCTCCTAAACTTAAGGATCCAAGGAGTTTCTCTATCCCTTGCACTATCGGTTCTAATAATTTCAATAATGATTTATGTGATTTAGGAGTGAGCATTAATTTAATGCTTCTTTCTGTTTATAGGAAATTGGGATCAGGAGAAGGGAAACCAACAATTGTCTCACTTCAGCTTGCAAATTGGTCCACTAAATGCCCCGAGAGGAATCATTGAGGACGTCTTGGTGAAGGTTTAGAAATTTATTTTCCCAACCGGCTTTATCACCCTAGACATGTAGGAGGACGGTGATATTCCTATCATTTTGGGAAGACCGTTCTTGGCTATAGACAGGCATTAATTGACGTTTGTGAAGGCAAGATGCTATTAAGGGTAGAGAATGAGCAAGTTATGTTCAATGTATTCAAAGAAATGAAATATCCAACAAGCTCAGATTCGTGCTATCAAGTGGAAGTGGTTGACAAATTTGTTGCTGACACTATGGAAACGGACTACTCAACAAATGACCTTGCTTTGTGCATAATGAGGTCATAAACCACTCGATCCGAAAGCCCAACGATGAGATAGTGTGCCCAATTATTAGAAGAAGCTCCACTAGTTGTAGTTAAAAGGCACAGATATTATGCCACACTTGGAGACATTGCATCTAGGCCACTACCATCACCTTTCTCTTGAGCTAAAACCTCTGCCGAATCACCTACCATATGCTTATCTAGGTAACTCAAACACTTTGCCTATGATAATTGCTAATGAGATGACAAAGGAAGAAGAAGAAAAGTTGTTAAGGGTGCTAAGAAAGCATAAGACTGCAATTGGTTGGACTGTTGCCGATATGAGAGGAATAAGCCCATCTTTATGCATGCACAAAATCCTTATGGAAGAAGATAGAAAACTGTCAATAGAAGGACAATGCAGATTAAACCCTACATTGCAAGAGGTTGTTCAAGCTGAGGTGTTGAAACTACTAGATTTGGGTATCATATATCCAATCTCAGATAGCTCGTAGGTTAGTCCTATTCATGTTGTGCCAAAAAATGGAGGAATCACCATATAGAAAAATGAGAATAATGAATTTAGTCCAACTAGACTTGTAACGGGATGGAGAGTGTGCATCGATCATAGAAAGTTAAACAGTGCTACATGTAAGGATCACTTTCCCCTACCTGTTATTGATCAGATACTGAAGAGACTTGCCGGGCATTCCCATTATTATTTCTTGGATGGATATTCGGGATACAATCAAATCCCGATTGCCCTAGAAGACCGGGAGAAAAAGACATTTACTTATCCGTATGGGACATTTGCTTTCAAAAGAATGCCATTTGGAATTTGCAATGCCCTAGCCACCTTTCAGAGATGCATGATGGTTATAATCTCAGATATGGTGGAGTGGTTCATTGAGGTATTTACGGACAATTTCTTAGTATTTGGTGATTCTTTTGATGATTTCTTGCAAAATCTATCTCAAGTGCTTAAGTGGTGCCAAGAGACTAATCTAGTGCTGAATTGGGATAAATGCCATTTTATGGTTAAAAAGGAATAGTTTTGGGGCACCAAATCTCCACAAAAGGGATTGAGATCGATAAAGAAAAAGTACAAACCATAGAGAAATTGCAACCTCATACCATTGTTAAAGGAATACGAAGTTTTTTGGGACACGCGGGTTTTTACTGAAGATTTATAAAGGATTTTTCTAAAATTACAAAACTGTTGTGTAACCTACTTGAGAAAGATGTGCACGTTAACTTTTCCGATGAGTGTCTGAAAGCTTTTACCACTTTTAATGACAAATTGATTATTGCACCAGCTATAATGGCACCTGATTGGAATTTCATGTTTGAGTTGATGTGCGATGCAAGCGATTACGATATGGAAACAGTACTTGGGCAAAGAAACGAAAAGGTGTTTCAGGTGATATATTATGCTAGCAAAACTTTGAATGCTGCCCAAGTCAAGTATGCCACTAATGAGAATGAGATGCTAGCAGTGGTCTTCGCCTTTAACAAGTGTCGCTCATATTTGATTGGGTCAAAGGTAACTGTTTACACAGACCAATCAGCTTTAAAGTATTTGTTTGAGAAGAAAGACGCAAAACCAAGGTTGATAAGATGGGTGCTCTTGATGGAAGAATTTGATATTGAGATTAAGAACAGAAAAGACATAGAAAATCAAGTAGCTGACCATTTGTCGAGATTGGAGAGCAATCAGAAGAGATTGGTGGAACTAAAATCAATGAGGAATTTCCCAATGAACAACTTTTGCAGATTGGACAAGCACTTTGGTATGCAGACATTGTTAACTATCTCGTGAGCCAAGTTATTCCACCAGAATTCACCTATCAGCAAAAGAAGAAGTTGCTCCATAAGGTAGTCGTACCTTTATAACAGAGGTCTCGATCAAATAATAAGAAGATGTATCCCAGAAGAAGAGATGAAGCCAATTCTAGCAAAAATTCATGCTTCAGCATATGGTGGTCACTTTGATCCCACCAAAACAGCCGCTAAAGTGCTTCAATGTGGATTTTACTTGTCAATCTTCTTCAAAGACGCTCATAGCTTTTGTCAATCATGTGATCAATGACAAAGAGTTGGTAAATCTTAGCCCGCCATGAGAATATTTTGGAGGTGAAGTTGTTTGTTGTCTTGGGCATTGACTTGATAGGGTCGTTTCCACCATCAAATTCCAACAAATATATTGTTGTGGCAGTGGATTATGTGTCTAAATAGGTTGAAGCGAAGGCATTGCCAACCAGTGATGCAAGGGTTGTGGTTAACTGTATGAAGAAATACATATTCAACCGATATGGAATTCCAAGGGCTATAATTAGTGATGGTGGCTCTCACTTTTGCAACCAAGTGTTCAAAGCCATTCTTCATAAATATGGGGTATAACATAGGGTAGCTACATCTTATCACCTTCAAACTAGTGGTTATGTTGAGACGTCCAATCGGCAATTGAAGAGGATTTTAGAACTCACTGTAAGTTCTACGAGGAAAAATTGGTCTAAAAAGATCAATGATGCACTATGGGCTTACGCGAATGCTTACAAGACTTCAATTGGTATGTCACCATATAGGTTGGTATTCGGGAAAGAATGTCATTTACTAGTGGAATTTGAGCACAAAGCTTATTGGGCGCTAAAGCAATTGAATATGTATTTGGAGAAAGCAGGTGAAACTCGTTTGCTCCAATTGAATGAGCTCGATGAATTGAGATTGGATGCGTATGAGAATTCATTGATTTACGAAGACAGAACCAAACAAATGGCACGATAAGCATATTCAAAAGAGAAATGCGCTAAAAAATGGTCTGGGTCATTCACTATCTCGAAAGTCTTCCCGTACGGTATAGTTGAGCTTTATCATCCAAACAAAGGGAGCTTTAAAGTCAATGGTCAAAGAGTAAAACATTATGTTGAAGGTTTCCTACTCGACGTCAACCATGGACATCGCCGTGCCAAAGTAACATTGCAAAAAGTCGAGCTCCAGACTATAAATAGAGCGCTTAATGGGAAGCAACCCATTTTTCTTTCCTTTGCTTTTTACTTTTTTTTTTGGCATCTCATATACCTTTAGGATTTGCATTAGAGTAGATAGACACGTTTAATTCATGAATATATGCTTTCGAAATTTTTATTAGGAATAAATTGTCATCCCAATTGGTTTGTTGGTCATGCATACTTCTTTTTAAAAAATAATAATAACAAAAAAAGGCCGTCAACAGTGTGACCGCACCTTTGTAAGGTGCGGCCGTAGCTCGGGCACACACGTGCAAGCTGCCCTGCAGGCAGGTCGTGACCCGACCAGATCTTTCCCCCCTTTTTAGCCCCTTTTTAGGCTCAAATTTCAATCATTCTCGCTTATTTCTCTCTAAAAACCGAAAATTTCTTCCAAAAAATAAAAAATTAATCGAAATTCATCTCAAATCCATGTAATTTTTCGAGCTCTAGTGTAATTTCTCCTTTTGAATCACCACTTTGAAGACTTTTCATTCCGAATTTAGGGTAAACCTCTACTCACCCACCATAAGGTAAGTTTTACATGTTTGTTCACACTTTTTGTCAATTGGGCATTGGATGGATGAAATTTTCATGTCATGAGAGTGATGTATGCCTTGGTTAGTTGATTAACATGATTGTGAACAAGATAGTGATTGTGTATGGGATCACTTATATAGAAAGTTGAATTCTAGTAGAATGGGTTCTAATTTGGAGCACATATTTAGAATGAAGTGTGTGAGCTTTCGTGAATTGATGTTGTAATGTGTGATGGGGAAGGCTTTTGGATGACAAATGGACTTGAATGAACTACCATTAGGGGCCATTTTTGAGCTTTCCAAGTTATGCATACCAAGTGTTTGATAAAATGTCTCATTGAAGTTCGATTTAGATCATGCCCACTTTGTGCTTGCTGTTTGATTGCGCCCACTTCACTAGACACTTAAGTCCTCACCAGAGAGTCAAATTTAAGGTTAAGAAAATTGTTTGAGAAGATTGCAACATTTGCAATTGCTTATGACAATTATTTGTTTCTTTTTAATGTTCCACTTCGTAATAGAAAACCCCTTGTTTGATCATATTTTGTGGTGAGCATGGCAGTTCTTATTCATTGATTTCCACTACTCTTTAAGCAAATTCTTTAATTCTTTCAATGCTTTATAGGGCTTTCACGTAGACATGCCACCAAACACCTGGGGAACTACAACACAAGGTAAAGGAAAGGTGCCACAAGGAGCATCAACTTCCAATCAAAGTAAACGGGCTCGTACTGGAGAGCCTACATTGGAGGGATACCCTACCCCGAGATCACTTCATCAAAAAGAACTCATTGAAGATTGGGGATTCACCTATGAGATAGTGGTTGATATGGCCTTGTTGAACAATAGGCTTTCGATGAAATTAATCACTTAAAATGGTTGGGGACGCCTGGGTAAGAACCTTCATGAGGTGAATAAGGATGTGGTGCTAGAATTTTATGCCAACTTTAATGAGCATAATCAATGGACATCAAGGAATATGAAGAGGAAGAAGATCAACACTCACACGCCGCTTATGTGTGAGATAGGTTTTGGTGCCACGTACTCTTGAGAATACTATGCCGTACAAAGAGTGCAAGTCCCTAAAATTTGCACTGATGAGTGGGACACGGTCATACATACATTAATATCACATGATGAAGGAGCACCCGTCACTTGGCCAAGAGAATTAAAGAATGATTATTTGAACTTAGAAATCTGTCACTCTTCATGCGCGCCAACCACTCACCTCAGGACTGTTCTAAACAGTCGGGCGACTATATTATACACCATAGCGAAGGAGGTTAAAGTTCATATTGGCCACATTATCTTTGAATCTATTTAAAAGCTCACCACTAGTATTGAGGGGGCTCCAAGCTTCAATCAAAAGAAACTAGGACCATCCGAGTCGAAAAAGAAAGTAAAAAAGAACTCCCTAATCTTTCCTGGTATGATATAAGGGTTATGTGCTCGTGCGGGAGTACCATCGTGGCCGGGAGATAAAAAGAGGAAAAATGATGCCAGGGCAATCGACATCATAACTGTAGTGACCATGAATTTCCTTAAATTAAATATTTAATTAAAGTAAAATCTCAAACGTGTCGCTACAACTTCACCCATAAAGTTAAACAGCGTACGCTCGTCTAGTTAAATTTTATGTAATTTACTACTATATTAAATTATTTAAAATAATAATAATAATAATTTATAAAATATTTATTTATTTTCAATTTACATTTGAGGACCAAAATTTAGAAATTATTCGTTTTAACCCCAAAAGTTTAACTTCTTATTCAATCATAACTTTATATATATATTAAACCCAATTATAGGCCCGTTTAAGGTCCAATTTTAATTCTTATGCTATAAGAAAGCCCATTTGGAAGAGTAACCTATTTTTTTCCCTATTTATACAAGTTAAGGTTGATTTTAGAAACCCTAGTGTAACACCTCAAGTCCAGAAACCTTGACTTAGAAGTATTAACCATTACTTTACTTCAAAATGAGGAAAAGATAAAATTAATTTTAAAAAAAAATGGTTGTTAACATATCAAGTTTTTCTTTTCCCCCTTTTTTTTAAATAACAAACCATAAAAATTTCGATAGAGCTTCCCCTATAAATTGGACATTACCGACCTATTGGAAAGCTCAACATCCTCATGCAATATTCACCGGATCAAATAGATGTAGCCATGCAGTTTTAGAAAATCCTCTAACTTAGAAAATATACACAAATCATGACAGATATCTTTTGAAAAAGAAATAACTTCCTTTAAGCCAACTAACCAAACACGACAACCAACCTATTCCATAACTGAAACTTTTAAAGGATCAAAATAAATAAATAATAAAGAAATTTCGGAAGCCCCGAAATGCTCTTCAAATTTAAAATAGGAAAGCTAGCACATTTGGTACTGTATGAGTCTGCCTTCTAGCGATCTCCTCGGCCATCTAGCATTCATCGCCTGGAGAGTAAAGGAAAATAATTGCGTGAGCTAAAGCTTAGTAAGCAAATTCCATGTACGTGATGCATGCTCATGACATGAAATGCATATATGCATTTCCAATATGTACCCAACTTTCTTAAACTTAAACATTTCAAAGTCAAATAATCTTCGTTCAAAACATTCGTTGCTTTCAAAACATTTACTTTTCATCGTGAGCTCACTTGGTGTATCGTCTATACTCATTAAGCTCAGTAGTGGGCAGTTATTATTTGGAACCAGATTCAAAACTACCGGTAGTAAACATTCCATTCAATCCCTTAAAGGGAATATACATTCCATTCCTTTCAACACCGCGAAGTGGTAAACATTCTAGGTCAGGTGCGCCGGTTCCCCACGCCCCATTTCCCACTCACTCCTTTCATGACATAGAGATACACCCGTTCTTTTATTAAAAATTTGTGGATACATATCACCTTGCAAGAAAAGGACTTCACTTTTATACTTTAACATTTAAGGTACTTAACCTTTCCAAAACCATTGATTGTACATGCTTTGTGAATGCAATGACAAGTACATGTGTAATGGAGAAATTATTTGAAACAAATAACTGCTCTTAGAAGCAACTAGCACATAAATTTTACCTTCCACGTTCATTTTCACTTAGAGTCAAGAGGGGGAATTTACTTACCTGAATTCTTTAATAAGTTTGATTTACTCGATTAGCAAGCGGAGTGGCTTGGTTGCCCACGACGTCAATGTGCCAAAAATCCTAATTCTTTATTAAAAAAAATATGGAGGAAACATTTAAAATAAGATCCCACAACCGAAATACCTTCAATCCACAAATTCAAACTATCACCCTCTACAAAGACACGCATAACTACAAATTCAAAGAACAAAATCATGTGAATCTAATTGGGTTGTCTAACTAACTCATATAGCTACATATCTCAAAATAACATCAAAGTTCAAGTTATAGATGTTGTGACATGATTTTGACTTCAAACACAGAGCTGCCAAAAGTTTCTGCTTGTGCAGCACGATTTAGAAACTTTGTTTTAACATAGTAAATGGAATCGTAAAATCACGAAATTCATATAAGAGCTGGAAAACCCATATAAGTTCGACATACTTTAAAATTAGCTCAGGACAAGCACGTTTGGGCTGCCTAAAGATTTTTCTTCCGACCTAAAAGCTGTTCTCGGGTAAAACTGTCGCAGTTTACAAAACAATTCATAAAAATTACTACGAGCCTCCGAATAATGCCAAATCAACTCTAGATGATAGATGACTCATAAGGGATCATTTTCCAACTTGAATCATAGAGAAATTCATCCAGCATGACCAGTTAGGGGCGCTAGAACTCGAGTAAAACAATCTGCCTAAACTGGGCAGCATATAGTTTGCTTCAAATTCACCAATTTCACTCAGAAATTTTATCAAACACCTTAACCCCACAAACTTGGAGCCATTATTCACCATCCACACAACCAAGACATCACATAGCAATTCTTTGTGATGATCAAAATTGAGTTCAATGCTATTCTAGATTAGAACGAGATAATAGGGGAGAAATTACCTTACTAGAAGCCATTAGATGTCACAAAAAGATGGAAGAGCCGAGGTAGTTGAGAGAATTGAAGCAACAACGAGAGAGGGCTTGAGACGTGAGGCGAGAGAGAGCTCGAGGGAACACGTTAGTGTGTGTAGGAATTTTTATGTTGTTTTAATTGGATTTTTATTTGGTGAATCATAGTTGGGCTTGTTCTCCTTATTGGGCTAGGAATAAGGGAATTTATTTTGGTGTAATAATAATAATAGATGCAATCTTGAGTTGTTGGATTTGCATTCAAGAATCAGCTCGAATAAATTAGACCCAAAATTAAAATTCCCGATTCTAATTTATTATTATTACCTTCTTTTTGTTAAATCAATAGCAAATACGAAAAGGATTTAAATTCCAAATAAATTAAATACAAACGTAAGAACATAACAAATAAACTCATTTTTGTGAAATTAAACGTTCTAATTGGCACATTGAGCGTGGCGGCATTCGAGTCCCTCCACTGCAAAATTGAATAACGGTCAAAAAATAAATTACAAATTAATTATATTCAACTCACTATAACTTCATAAGAAGAATATAAAAATATATGTAAATTAATACGCGGCGTTACAATTTCTTAGCCAAGCATCGAAATTAGCAATCACCAAAAGAAGAGGCGCTGAAGGGATGACATTTGGCTGTAAATTTTGACGAGGCCAAAAATTTAATTTAACTTGGGTGTTATAAAAAAATATACATATAAATAAAAAGTCCAATAAATTTTAAAATTTAGCTAAACGAGTGCAAACCAGTGTGACCGACAAATTAGAGAAGATCATAGCGACGTGTCATTACTCAATAAAATTTTATTTCTAAAATTTTCAGGTCGCTACACCTAGCCTCACTATTTTCCCCTCTTTCCACAATTGGTATCTTCAAGTTCATCCCACTCATTCTCATTCAACAAATCAAACTTCAAGTGGTAAGATTTCTTGATATTTCCATTTATATCTCCATTTTTATTTTGTTGTTCTAAGTTTTTAATCATCTATTTGTATTTTTCACTTGATTTTCTACACAAAAACACGATAAATACACGTGTATATACATACACACGGCCACCACCACCACCGCACCACCATCATCACCGCCGCACCACCACAGTCACCACCACACAACCACCGTCACTTCCACCATCCACCATCATCTCGTCTCCATCAAACCCACACACGCACATAGCACACGGCCAAGAGGATCAATGACATTCAAATTTCGAATTCACAAGCTAAAAATCATACCTACACCTTCCTCTACCTCTATAGAACATCGTAGAATAGTTTAATTTCGAAAATTTTTGAAGATTTGATCGAATTTTAAAAATACCCAAAATTTCCCCTAACTGTTCTAGCTTCAATTTCTCCCCATATACTCAATATTTCTTCAAATTGACGCCACCACTGCTTCACCACCTTCAACTCCACCTTCGCCGCCATTTTCGCCGGCCGAAAACCGCCGAAAGTTGAGCGAGAAAGATGGAGAACCGAGAGTAACCGAGAGCCGAGAGAGAGCGTGAGAGTCGGGTGGAAGAGGAATGACCCGGATCCATTTTTCTTTTTTTATTTATGTATTTGCAAGACAAGTCCCTCAAGTTCCATCTTTGTTTTAAGTTGGTCCTCGAGATTTATTTAATTTGCAAATCCCCAACTTTTAATTATTACAATTTAGTCCCTAAAGATTATTTGCAAATCTAATCCCCCATTTTATTTATTTTATTTAAAGGGGCCCTCAAACTTTATTTAAATTCAAGTCCCTAACTTTCAATTGTTGCAATTTGACCCCTAAACTTTTATTTCACTTTTAATCCTTCAATTTCCTTTTCCTGTTTAATTTAACCCCCAAAGTTTAATTGCATATCAGTCCCTCATGTTTTAAAAATCTTATAATTGAGCCCAAAATATTTTGAGTTCACTTTTATTGCATAATAGGTCCTCAAACTATTAAATTCTTTCAAATTGACCCCCAAAGTTTTATATTCATTCTATTTTGGTCCACAAACTTCTATATTACTTATAGATACTTTATATTTAAGAATATTAACATAAATTAAACTCGTTATTGACTAGACGAGGCGTACGAACAGCTAGAGGACTCATTCTCACCGCTTAGTAGACTCAAAACTCGAGAGATACTTCAGGTAGGCTCAAAAGACTCATTTTTACTTATCGCGCAATTATTGTTAGTTATCTGCACTATATAAGTGCTTTTAGAGTGTAATAGACTTGCCTTCGGGCCCAAACTTGCCTTCTGGCCTAGACTTGCCTTCGGGTAAATTACTTGCCTTCGGGCCTAGAGCTGCCTTCGGGCCCAGAGTTACCTTCGGGTATTATATTATTGAGTTTACATGACTATTTTCCTTATATATATTTGTATAGATGATTAACTTGCGCTGAGCCTACTGAGTATTGTTTAAATACTCACGCCTTTCATTCTTTTACAGATTGAGGAGTTCGGAGGAGTAACGAGACATGGGAGTTCTATTTAGGCTTATAAAATAAGAAACTTCACTTCCGTTGTTATTTTGGTAAACCGATGTATGGGATTATGTCGTTTTCAAACTTTTGAACTATTTAGTAACTTGTGTTAGACGTTTTGGACGTTTGGTGATCAAATAATTTTAAAACACTTTAGATGGTTGTTATATCAAATGAATTTCCGCTTTTAATTATTTGTTATACTTTCGCATTTAATATTAGAAAAAAAATAAAAAATAAAAAAAATAGTTTTAGAAAAAGAACTAACGTTTCCAGTTCTTCGAACTCGGGGCGTTACAGCTTGGTATCAGAGCGGATCTACGTTTCTGTAGACTTGTACATTTTTGAAGTATTTTCAAAACAAATTTTGAAAAAATTTAAGGGTTTTAAATCCTATGAGCTACCATGATCATCGTCTCTCCACTGACTCCAAGGTAAAGTGTTTATTTATGAAGATTTTATGGTTTACTTTTCCGGATGGATGAGATGAAATATCTTATATAAGATAGAGATGAAGCACTTGTATTCGGATAGAGAGAAAAGAAACCGAGTTTGAGCCTAAGCATGAAATCTCCTAGTGATTAATAAAGTATAACTTTAAATGTATCGCATGATATTTCTAGTCCTCGAAATTTGCTTCATGATTTTCAAGCATTTACTATTGTGTATGGGTATTGTGGTTCTCTCTTGCCTATATTGAACGGTGATTTATAATTGCTGGTGATTGGGACTTTAGTTTGGTATTATGTATTGAAATGGGAGTTGTAATGGGTTTGCGATTTACTGTAATGGGAATGTGACGTGGTATTGTATTGTGTGGTTTGATTGCTTAGGAAGATGGTTCGACCACGTAGGGCTACTCCGCCTGGGGATGATCCTAATCAAATTGACCCGGCTACTTTCATGAGGAATTTTATGCAGTGCATCAAGAATTTGGCACAAGCTCCTCCCGCGCTTGCTCCAGTTGCCCCTACTGTATCGCCGATTGTGCAGTTTAGGAAGTACAGTCCGCCCATATTCGACGGTGAGAGCAGTCCTCTAACTGTTGAGGACTGGATTCAAGAGATTGAGAGGATTTTCAGACACATCTCATGCCCTGATGATCAGAAGGTGTTATGTGCTGAGTTTATGTTGAAGGGCAATGCTGGCCATTGGTGGGCACCGGACACTCGGACTAGGAGTGTCGAGCAACAAAGGGCCTCCACCTGGGAGCAGTTTAAGGAGGGATTGAGAAGGAGGTACTTTCCACGGGCCCTTCGTGACAAGAAGGAGAGGGAGTTCTTAGATCTGAAGCAGGGCGACATGGATATTATTGACTATGAGAGGAAGTTTGAGGAGTTATCTCGATTTGAGCTCAGTTTGTTAATTCGTAGGAGAAGAAGGCACGCCGCTTTGAGATGGGCCTATGCCCCGAGATTCGCCAAATTGTTAGTGTTGGCACCCTAGTGACGTGGCACGGGCCCAACCCAGGTCCACCGCACGATGTGGACCTCCCGCTGACGTGTACGAGTGCCAGGTCGGCTGATGACGTGTCTAATGTCCCAGTTCGGATGGACACCGGAATCCTACCACAAGAAGATAGGTCAGGTGTCCCAATTTAGCTCGGATGGCCCGTCTAGCTCGGTCGTGGCCCAGGTCGGCCGAAGCACGGAAGACTGTCTCATCGTCACAGTTTCTGGCAGAGGGTCCGAGGTCAGCTCGGTCATGGTGCGCGCCCAGCCCTTCTTGCTACAGTGGTCGATAACAAGGACAATCCACGTGTCATCTGACACCCTGACACCACCTGCAACCGACAGAGCATCTTTTCTCCATAAATGCAATGACGGCTACACCCAAGTTCCGAGGTCAACGTCATTAATGCAAAGCGGCTTGCAGGTACAGCAAGTGCAATCATGATGTCTACCCTAGCACCGGTACAGCCGTCTCATGATGACCTGCTACCTCCTCCTACATTTTGCACTATAAATAGGACACTTAGTGATCATTCGAGACACACGAAAATCCTCTGTAATTTGGGACTAGCTCGAGCTCGGCTACATATATACATTTACATTCTCTACTTCTTTAGTTACTAATCTCTAGGTCCTGACACTCACTACAGTTGATACTTAATTGGTCCCTACTGATTTCGACATCAACAATTGGTGCTAGAAGGAGGGCCTCCCCCTTTCATTTCAGCAGCACATCCCAGCTCTACCCTAGATATTCCTCCCTCGGAACATGAGCCGCAACGGCGCGTCCTACGCCTCTACGGGCGGGAGCATTTCCGATCCCAGTACGGAGTACGTCCCAAGATAACCACCCTCAGGCGCGGGGCAGCACTCCACCCTGGATATGACCCCGGCGCAAATTCTGAAGCGACTAGATGACCTCGCCAAGGCCGTTACCTCGCTCCAGCGCGACCTCCACAAGCGCGCCGCTAAGTCCAGCGTCATATCACCTAGGAAAGGACGCTCATCTCGGCGTCACATTTGGCGTCGCTTGCGCTTCAGTCGCTCCCCCGCCCCAACACGGACCACAGTGCCACTGGAGACCCCAACCCTTTCGGAGGCCAAGTCGTCCGGAAGAACTCACAGCGTCTTCGATCAGCTCGGCCCCCGTCACGACCGTAGGCGGCGACCAGAGGGGTAGGGCGAAAATGCGAACGACGCACCCCCGCAGTCCGAGCTCGAGCTCCTGCGGAAGAGGGTGGCCGAGCTAAAAGCGAGGAAGGCAGCCCTCAGCCCCTCGACCCGGGTGGGGAAGGCCTCCCCGCTGAGCCTGAAGATCCAAGCCGAGCCCATGCCTGCCAAATTGAAGCTACCTCAACAGGGGAACTACGACGGAGTCAGTGATCCAACGGGCCACGTCGATAGGTACGCCGCCTTCATGGAGTTACAGGGGGTGAGTGACGAGCTCATGTGCATGGCCTTTCCTCTGACACTAGGGGATAAGGCCATGAAGTGGTACAAGAAGCTCCCTCCACATTCCATAAAGACGTGGGGGGACCTCGCGGCTAGGTTCCAAGCAGCTTTTATGGGGTCCCGGCTGAGGTCGACCCCAAAGCAGAGGCTAGTAGACGTCAAGCAGGGGAGGGAGGAGTCCCTGAAGAGCTACGTGGAGCGGTTCAATAGCCGATACATAGAGATTGGCAGCGTGTCGGAAGAAACGGCCCTGGTGGCAGCCTTGGCCGGCCTTAGGTACAGGTCCCGATTCTGGTGGTCAATCCATGAGAACAGTCCAGAGACATACCATGAGTTCCTCAGCCGAGCTGAGTGCCATATCGGGGCTGATGAGGCGTCCGGAGACCCCGAGACGAAGCCTCAGGACCCCCGACCCGAGAAGGGTAAGGAGAAAAACACCAACTTCGACCTAGCGCCACGCGCTCAGCACCAACCACAACGCGGGCGAGAGGCGGCTCGACCCCCCCAAGAGGTTCCAGACCTTCCACGTTCTCAACACTAGCCTCGAGGGCGTACTGATGCACGTAAAGGATCGGGGGGTCTTGCCACCCCCGACTCCGATGAGGACCCCCTCTTCGAGCCAGAACCAGGAGAGGTACTGCCGTTACCATAGGTCAGCTGGACATGACACCGACGACTGTCGGGACCTGAAGAACGAAGTCGAGGGCTTGATCCGGTGAGGACAGCTGCGCGAGTTCATGGCCCCGCCACCCGACCACGGCCGACCTCAGCCGGGGAGTTCCCACCGGCCTCAACCCCCTACGGGACCACGGAACGAGGTCCACAGGTTGGTCATGGGTAACCAACACTTTGTCGGGTCGCGGAACCAGCGCAAGAGGTTGGCGAGAGAGGCCTGCACTGACTACCAGTACTCCGCGCAGAGGACCAAGACCAGCTCCACTCCGTCTGAACCTCAGGAAGGGATCACCTTTACGGAGGCCGACGCAGCTCACGTCCGCCACCCTCACCAGGACGCCCTTGTCATCAGCATGGTCCTCAACGGTACACACGTACACCGGACACTTATCGACAATGGGAGCGGAGTCAACTTGCTATACCTCCGGACCTTACTCCACATGGGCCTCGATGAGCGACACCTGAGCCCGTGCCCCATTGGCCCTGTGGTTGGAGTGACTGGTCATGCTACGGAGCCAGTCGGGCAGATACAGATGTTGGTGGAGCTAGGGTAAAAGCCATGCGTACGGGCCGTCATGGCCACCTTCATCGTGGTAGACCTCCCAGGCAATTACAATGCCCTTCTAGGTCGGCCCCTCCTGTACGAGCTCAGGGCCTCGACCTCCATTTACCACTATGCCATGAAGTTCCCCACTCCAGCCGGGTAGTGATCCGGGGATCGTGCCGCAGCCGTCGGTCGCGACGTCACCCGGCCCATCCGTCCGCGAACGACCGGGGCCGTCGCCATGGCCGAGCTCGACGACCCTCGAAGCCGAAGAGCTGGACCGAAGTGCACAACCGATGGAAGAGCTGTACATCGTCGAGGTCGATGCCGAGCACCCAGAAAGGGTCCTGAAGATCGGGAAGGGATTGGCTGAGCCTACGCGCTCCGCCTTGGTCAAATTCCTCCGCGGAAGTTCCGACGTCTTTGCATGGGAGCCCTCGCACATGGTCGGCATACCTGCATCAGTAGCTTGCCACCGGCTAAACATCGACCCCACGATGAGACCTCGGCAGCAGCGACGACGTCCGCTGAACCAGGAGCACTATGAGGCCCTAGCGAAAGAAGTGGATAAGCTACTTCAGATTGGATTCATCAGGGAAGCCAAATACCCCACCTGGGTTGCGAACCCAGTCCTCGTCAAGAAGAACAACGGTAGCTGGCGAGTCTGCATAGATTTTACCGACCTCAACAAGGCCAGCCCCAAGGACTCGTTCCCCCTACCTCGAATAGATCAGATGGTAGACGCAACGGCTGGGCACGAGCTCCTCAGTATGATGGACGCGTACTCGGGCTATAACCAGATCCCTATGTATCCCCCGGGTCAAGAGCACACGGCCTTCATAACAGACCGAGGCCTTTACTATTACCAGGTCATGCCCTTCGGGTTGAAGAACGCTGGGGCAACCTACCAGCGCCTAGTCAACAAGATGTTTGCCTCCCAGATCGGGATTACCATGGAAGTGTATGTCGACGACATGTTGGTGAAAAGCGTGAGGGCCGCTGACCACATCCAGCACCTGGGCAACATGTTCCAGGTCCTGAGAGATTATCAAATGAAGCTGAACCCGGCAAAGTGGGCCTTCGGGGTTGAGTCCGGAAAATTCCTCGGCTATGTGGTGAGCTCGAGAGGCATTGAGGCAAATCCTGAGAAGATTAGGGCCGTGCTGAACCTGAGACCTCCCACCAGGGTTAAAGAGGTCCAGAGTCTCACCGGCCGGATAGCGGCCCTGAACCGATTCGTGTCTAAGGCCACGGACAGGTGTCGCCCCTTTCTCGAGGCCCTGAAGAAAGGGAAGGACTTTGGATGGACCCCCGAGTGCCAAGAAGCTTTCGAGGAGCTCAAGAGACACCTAGCTCAACCTCCTCTCCTGTCGAAGCCCAAGGCCGAAGATGTCCTCTCCATTTACCTTGCCGTCTCCGAACATGCCGCGAGTTCAGTCCTTACTCGTGTCGAGGGGGACATCCAGTACCCGGTCTATTACACGAGCTAGTCCTTCGTCGACCCTCAGAAGCGTTACACGCCGATGGAGAAGTTAGCCCTCGTGCTCGTCACCAGTTCCAGAAAGCTTCGACCTTACTTCCTCGAGCACCCCATCGAAGTGGTGACTAACTACCCCTTGCGGAAGGTGCTCCAGAAGCCGGACTCTTCAGGTCGGCTGGTCAAATGGGCAGTGGAGCTTGGACAGTTCGACATCTCCTACCGACCTAGACTCGCGATAAAGGGTCAGGCCCTAGCAGATTTCATAGCCTAGTTCAGCCCCCCGTTGTCGAGTCCCAGTACCAAGGTCGAGCCCTAGACGCTCTATGTAGACGGCTCATCGACGGACATACACTCTGGAGCTGGGCTCGTGCTCCTGAGCCCCTCCTTGGAATCTTTCTGCCAGTCCCTGCGGTTCTCGTTTCCAGCCTCCAATAATGAGGCTGAATACGAGGCCCTGATTGCAGGCCTTAGGTACGCCCGGGCCATGGGTGTCTCCCACCTCCAAGTCCGGAGCGACTCCCAGCTCGTCGTCAACCAACTCAACGGCACCTACCTTGCTAAGGACGAGCGGATGACTAGCTATGCCGACCTTGCTGCCGCTGAAATAATGAATTTCGAGGAAGTCGTCCTTCGACAGATTCCTCGGACTCAGAACAACCCGGCTGATGGCCTGGCACGCCTCGCTACCAGTGAAGGAATAGAGGAGCTGGAATTTGTACCAATCAACCGACTGACGAGGTCGGCCATAGCCAAGCCCTCCCATGTGGCGTCAGACCTGGGCCGCCCTTCGTGGATGGACGAAATTTTCTCCTTTTTAAAGGATGGTAGGGCCCCGGAGGACCCCAGACTGGCCAGACAATTGCGCATCAGGGCCGCTCGATATACTGTCATCGACAACATGCTCTACAAACGCAGCTTCTCAGGGCCTCTGTTGCAGTGCTTAACTGAGAGAGAATCGGCCTTTTTACTCGACGAGGTCTACTCCGGAACATGTGGAAACCACTCCGGTGGTCAGGCCCTAGCACACAAGGTCCTGAGGCAAGGCTACTTCTAGCCAACCCTCAAGAAAGATTCCATTGCCTACGTCAGGCGCTGCGACAAGTGCCAGCGCTACGCCCAGGTCGGCGGGGCCCCTCCAGCGGAACGAACTCATGTGCTCAGCCCATGGCCCTTCTGCAAATGGGGAATTGACCTCATAGGACCTATGCCAACTGGTCGTGGAGGAGTGAAATATGCGATAATAGCCGTGGACTACTTCACCAAGTGGGCGGAGGCTGAGGCCCTGGCTCGGATCATGGAACAGAAAACGACCGACTTCATCTGGAGGGCAATCATATGCCGATTCGGAATACCCGAGTCCATTGTAACCGACAACGGCCGACAATTCGACAACTGTAGGCTGAGGTCTTTCTGCGAGGACCTAGGAATCAAGAAGCACTACTCCACCCCGAACCACCCCCAGTCCAATGGCCAGGTGGAGGTAGTGAACAAGATCATCAAGCACACACTCAAGACCCGACTGGAAGAACTGAAGGGAGGATGGGCGGATGAGCTCCCGGCCGTCCTATGGTCCTACCGGACGACATCAAGGACCAGTACCGGAGAAACCCCCTTCGCATTGGCATATGGGTTCGACGCTGTGATACCGGCCGAGGTCGAGTTGCCCTCCTTCCGAACTCGGTACTTCTCTTAGCACACAAATGACCAGGAACTTATGCTCGAGGTCGACTTGCTGGAAGAGAAGCGAATCGACGTCGACCTGCGCACTGAGCTATACAAGCGTCGCAGTGCTCGGTACTTGAACCAAAAAGTCAAGAAACCGCACGATGTGGATCTCCCGCTGACGTGTACGAGTGCCAGGTCGGCTGATGATGTGTCTAGTGTCCCAGTTCAGATGGACACCGGAATCCTACCACAAGAAGATAGATCAGGTGTCCCAGTTCAGCTCGGATGGCCCGTCTAGCTCGGTCGTGGCCCAGGTCGACCGAAGCACGGAAGTCTGTCTCATCGTCACAGTTTCTGGCAGAGGGTCCGAGGTCAGCTCGATCATGGTGCGCGCCCAGCCCTTCTTGCTACAGTGGCCGACAACAAGGACAATCCACGTGTCATCTGACACCCTGACACCACCTGCAACCGACAGAGCATCTTTTCTCCATAAATACAATGACGGCTACACCCAAGTTCCGAGGTCAACGTCATTAATGCAAAGCGGCTTGCAGGTACAGCAAGTGCAATCATGATGTCTACCCTAACGCCGGTACAGCCGTCTCATGATGACCTACTACCTCCTCCTACATTTTGCACTATAAATAGGACACTTAGTGATCATTCGAGACGCACGAAAATCCTCTGTAATTTGGGACTAGCTCGAGCTCGGCTACATATATACATTTATATTCTCTACTTCTTTAGTTACTAATCTCTAGGTCCTGACACTCACTATAGTTGATACTTAATTGGTCCCTACTGATTTCGACATCAACAGTTAGTGTTCTTGAGCTCCCCACTTATGGGGAAGTTGTTAGCAAAGCTCAGACTGTGGCCTATGTTATGGAGGAAGCAAATGACAAGGGGAATCAAGATGGCCAAAAGTTCCAAGGAGAGAGGAAGTGGCAAGGCCCAAGTCAAAATCACAACAAGAACAAGAATCAGATGCCCAACAAGAAGTCTAGCTATGGACCGACTAAGGGTCAGACTTCGGGAGATGTTCCTCAGTGCCCTAAGTGCAAGAAGAATCATAGAAGGGAATGTCCTTGGGGCACGGGATTTTTCTATAGATGTGGTCAGCCAGGCCATATGGCACCAGATTGTCATTCCAAGTCAACCAAGAGTGATGGACCATCGAAGTAGATTGAGCAAGCAAGGAAGGGGAAGGCTAGAGTTTTTGCCATGGATGCCACGGGAGATGCGGATGTAATTGCAGGTATATCACTTACTCTAGTGCTCTCTAATATGTCATCAGTAATTACCTATCACTCCTCCCTAAATGTGTGTTCTTAATACGGTCACAAGTGTGTTATATGTATTTGGTATTCCTGTTTATGTGTTGATAGATTCGGGTGCTACACACTCGTTTATTTCTGATGCATGCTTGGATAGAATGGATTTTCTAGTGGAGAAAATTGATAGCATACTTGAGGTTAGCCTACCATCAGGAAAGACTATAGAGACTGATAGAGTAGCCAAGACCGTGCCGATAGACTTTGATAGGATGGTGCTAGAGGCGGATCTGAATGTGATTTCGATGAGGGATTTTGATGTTATCTTGGGCATGGACTAGTTGAGTGCCAACCATGCCGCCATCATGTGCCATGAGAAAGAAGTTGTTTTTCGAAAGGATGGGGAAGAAGTGTTTAGATTCTATGGGTCGAAGATTAAGGCGCTTCCTCACCTTGTCTCGGCTCTACAAGCGGAGAAGCTATTGGCGAAGGGAAAGAGCATGGGATATCTTATTAGCATTCGAGGCAAATCTATAAATGAAGTTGCATTGGATTCGGTGCCTATTGTGTGTGAGTATAAAGATGTTTTTCCCGATGATTTGCCAAGTATCCCACCGGATAGGCAAGTGGAATTTGCTATCGATCTAGTACCGGGAACTGTCCCCGTGTCTAAAGCCCCTTATCGGATGGCACCAAAGGAGTTGCAGAGTTGAAAGTTCAATAGGAAGAATTGCTTGAGAAAGGTTTTATCCGGCCGAGTGTGTCTCCGTAGGGAGCACCTATTTTGTTCGTTAAGAAGAAGGATAGGAGTATGAAGTACCCCCGACCAAGAATTGAAGATTTCTTTGATCAATTGAAGGGTGCTTCGGTTTTCTCGAAGATTGATCTGAAGTCGGGATACCACCAGTTGAAGATCAAGTCGACAGATATATCGAAGACAGCATTTAGGACACGATATGGGCATTATGAGTTTACAGTGATGCCTTTCGGTCTTACGAATGCACCGGCAGTGTTCATGGATTTGATGAATCTAGTCTTTCATCAGTATTTGGATAAATTTGTCATTGTGTTTATCGATGATATTTTGATCTACTCCAGCGATTCTGATCAGCATGGAGAACATTTGAGGATCGTTCTTGACGTATTGAGGAGAAATAGGCTATATGCAAAGTTCGAGAAGTGTGAATTTTGGCTCGAAAAAGTTGGATTCTTGGGTCATATTGTAACGGCCAAGGGCATTGAAGTTGATCCTTCCCAAGTTGAAGCTGTGATGAATTGGTCTACTCCTACAAATGTTGGAGAAGTAAGGAGTTTCCTCGGGTTAGCAGGATACTAAGACGATTCATTGAGAGTTTCTCCAAGATTGCGGGTCCCATGACTCAGTTGACTAAGAAGGGTGTTAAGTTCCATTGGACCGATCAGTGTGAGAAGAGTTTTGAAGAGTTGAAGAGTCGACTGGTTACGGTACCAGTGTTGACTATACCCGATGATACTGAAGGTTTTGTCATTTATAGTGATGCTTCTAAGCAAGGATTAGGATGTGTATTGACGCAGAAAGGGAGCGTGATTGCCTACGCGTCGAGACAGTTGAAGCCACATGAACAGAATTATCCGACGCATGATTTGGAACTTGCAGCAGTAGTACATGCTTTGAAGATTTGGCGTCATTACCTCTATAGGAGTAAGTGTGAGATTTACACAGATCACAAGAGCCTCAAATGCTTCTTCACTCAGAAAGAGTTGAATATGAGGCAGCGCCGTTGGCTAGAGCTTGTGAAAGACTATGATTGTACCATTCTCTATCATCCGGGAAAGGCTAATAAGGTGGCAGATGCACTGAGTAGGAAGAGTGTTGGACAATTATCTGCATTGGGTGCTATGCAAGATCAAATCATTCGGGATTTGCAGAATTTGAAGATCGAAGTACGAGCTCCGCCGAGTTGGCGATCGAGCAAGCTAGCAACCCTAATTGTCCAACCAGACTTGAGAAGTCGAATTGTAATGGCCCAAAGGAAGGATAAGTTCCTTGAAAAGATCAGATTGGAGGTTGGGACCGGTAAGAAGATAGGCTTTGAGATTTCTTCAGATGGAGCACTTGTATTTAGAGGGCGTTTGTGTGTGCCGAAAGATGAGCAGATAAGAGATGAGATTATGACAGAGGCTCACCTGACTCCTTATGTAGCACATCCTGGTGGAACGAAGATGAACCGTGACCTACAGGATACCTTTTGGTGGAGGAATATGAAAGGTTGCATTGCGAGATTTGTGGCTAGATGCTTAGTCTGTCAGCAAGTTAAAGCTGAACACCAGAGGCCTTCGGGATTGTTGAATCCCTTGGAGATACCAGAGTGGAAGTGGGAGAAGATTACTATAGATTTCGTGACGGGTCTACCGAGATCCTCGAGAGGACATGATGCCGTATGGGTGATTGTGGATCGACTTACGAAATCTGCACACTTTCTACTAGTTAGGATGACTCTCTGCATCGACCACTTGGCACAGTTATATGTTAGAGAGATTGTTCGACTGCATGGGGTACCTGTGTCCATTGTTTCAGATCAAGATCCGAGGTTCACCTCGAGATTTTGGGAGAGTTTACAGACAGCTATAGGGACGAAGCTCAGATTCAGTACCGCCTATCATCCCCAAAAAGATGGCCAATCTGAGCGTACCGTTCAGATATTGGACGATATGTTGAAAGCATGTGTTTTAGACTTAGCCGGGAGTTGGGAAACTCATTTGCCACTTGTAGAGTTTGCCTACAACAACAGTTTTCAGGCCACGATTGGGATGGCGCCTTATGAGGCATTGTATGGGTGACAGTGTCGATCGCCAATCTATTGGGATGAAGGTGGAGATAGGAAGATGTTGGGACCAGAAATGGTAGAGAAAACTGTTGAGGCTATAAAGAAGATCAGAGTGAGGATCAAGGCCGCTCAAGATAGACAGAAGAGCTACGCCGATAAGAGGATAAAGGACTTGAAGTTTGAGATTGGAGATAAAGTATTTCTCAAGGTGTCTCCAATGAAGGGCACCACACGTTTTGGGAAGAAAGGTAAATTGAGACCACGGTTCGTTGGACCGTTCGAGATGCTAGAAGAAGTTGGGACAGTAGCTTATCGCTTGGCTTTGCCACTAAGCTTTCATCGGTGCATAATGTATTTCACGTCTCACAGTTGAGGAAGTATGTCCATGATCCAAGTCATGTGGTGAACTTTCAATCTTTGGATATTCAAAAGGATTTGTCATATCAAGAGACACCCGTGACGATCATAGATCGAAAGGTCCATGTCTTGAGGAATAGGAGAGTTCCCCTAGTTAAGATTCTATGGGGTAGTCATGGCAAGGATGAGGCAACATGGGAGAAAGAAGAAGAGATCCTATCCCAATACCCAAACCTTATAGATCAAGTAAGTTTATATTTTAAGTAAATTTAAATTTCGAGGACGAAATTATTTTTAAGAGGGTAAGGTTGTAGTGACCGCGAATTTCCTTAAATTAAATATTTAATTAAAGTAAGATCTCAAACGTATCGCTACAACTTCATGGATAGAGTTAAACAGCGTACGCTCGTCTAGTTAAATTTTATGTAATTTACTACTATATTAAATTATTTAAAATAATAATAATAATTTATAAAACATTTATTTATTTTCAATTTACATTTGAGGACCAAACTTTAGAAATTATTCGTTTTAACCCCAAAAGTTTAACTTCTTATTCAATCATAACTTTATATATATTTTAAACCCAATCATAGGCCCGTTTAAAGTCCAATTTTACTTCTTATGCTATAAGAAAGCCCACTTGAAGGAGTAACCTAGTTTTTACCCTATTTATACAAGTTAAGGTTGATTTTAGAAACCATAGCCTCACTATTTTCCCATCTTTCCACAATTGATATCTTCAAGTTCATCCCACTCATTCTCATTCAACAAATCAAACTTCAAGTGGTAAGATTTCTTGATATTTCCATTTATATCTCCATTTTTATTTTGTTGTTTTAAGTTTTTAATCATCTATTTGTATTTTTCACTTGATTTTCTACACAAAAACACGATAAATACACGTGTATATATATACACACGGTCACCACCGCCGCCGCACCACCATCATCACCACCGCGCCACCACAGTCACCACCACACAACCACCGTCACTTCCACCATCCACCATCATCTCGTCTCCATCAAACCCACACACACGCATATACACGGATATATATATATACATACATATGTATACATACACGCATAGCACACGGCCAAGTGGATCAATGACATTCAAATTTCGACTTCACAAGCTAAAAATCATACCTACACCTCCCTCTACCTCTATAGAATATCGTAGAATAGTTTCATTTCGAAACTTTTTGAAGATTTGATCGAATTTTTAAAATACCCAAATTTCCCCTAACTGTTCTAGCTTCAATTTCTCCCAATATACTCAATATTTCTTCAAATTGACGCCACCACTAGCTTCACCACCTTCAACTCCACCTTCGCCGCCATTTTCGCCGGCCGAAAACCGCCGGAAGTCGAGCGAGAAAGAGGGAGAACCGAGAGCCGAGAGAGAGCTAGAGAGTCCGGTGGAAGAGGAATGACCCGGATCCATTTTGCCTTTTTTTATTTATGTATTTGCAAGACAAGTCCCTCAAGTTCCATCTTTGTTTTAAGTTGGTCCTTGAGATTTATTTAATTTGCAAATCCCTAACTTTTAATTGTTACAATTTAGTCCCTAAAGATTATTTGCAAATCTAATCCCCCATTTTATTTATTTTATTTAAAGGGGCCCTCAAACTTTATTTAAATTCAAGTCCCTAACTTTCAATTGTTGCAATTTGACCCCTAAACTTTTATTTCACTTTTAATCCTTCAATTTCTTTTTCCTGTTTAATTTAACCCCCAAACTTTAATTGCATATTAGTCCCTCATGTTTTAAAAACCTTATAATTGAGTCCAAAATATTTTTAGTTCACTTTTATTGCATAATAGGTCCTCAAACTATTAAATTCTTTCAAATTGACCCCCAAAGTTTTATATTCTTTCTATTTTGGTCCACAAACTTCTATATTACCTATAGATACTTTATATTTAAAAATATTAACATAAATTAAACTCGTTATTGACTAGACGAGGCGTACGAACAGCTAGAGGACTAATTCTCACCGCTTAGTAGACTCAAAACTCGAGAGATACTTCAGGTAGGCTCAAAAGACTCATTTTTACTTATCGCGCAATTATTGTTAATTATCTGCACTATATAAGTGCTTTTAGCGTGTAATAGACTTTCCTTCGGGCTCAAACTTGCCTTCGGGCCTAGACTTGCCTTCGGGCCCAGAGTTGCCTTCGGGCAAATTATTTGCCTTCGGGCCTGGAGCTGCCTTCGGGCCCAGAGTTACCTTCGGGTATTATATTATAGAGTTTACATGACTATTTGCCTTATATATATTTGTATAGATGATTAACTTACGCTGGGCCTACTGAGTATTGTTTAAATACTCACGCCTTTCATTCTTTTACAGATTGAGGAGTTCAGAGGTGTGACGAGACATGGGAGTTCTATTTAGGCTTATAAAATAAGAGACTTCACTTCCGTTGTTATTTTGGTAAACCGATGTATGGGATTATGTCGTTTTCAAACTTTTGAACTATTTAGTAACTTGTGTTAGACGTTTTGGACGTTTGGTGATCAAATAATTTTAAAACACTTTAGATGGTTGTTAGATCAAATGAATTTCCGCTTTTAATTATTTGTTATGCTTCCGCATTTAATATTAGAAAAAAATAGTTTTAGAAAAAAAACTAACGTTTCGAGTTCTTCGAACTCGGGGCGTTATAGTAACTATCATTCAAGTGAACATTCAGACAAGGGCGATGTGTAATTGACAAGCGGCGACTGAGCATGAGAGCAGTGATGAGCAACCAAAATAAACATCGATTGAGCATCCCACTACTGGGAATCTATCCCAATCTAGTTCCACGCCAGCCCAGTGCAATCATAATGGAGACTTTTAGGCCATTCGAGCAGACAACGTCACACTACGAGCTAAGGCACCAGAGGCTGGATAGTGGAGACAAGATGAAGCATTAGCCGTACAACAGTGGCGCGAGGAGGAGACACAAGCCATGTTAGAATCTAATCAACTAATACTCAATCAAAATTATGCCCATATAATTCCCATGTTGTAAGATTTTCCTCACCTCACTTGTAGGATTCATTCCTCATACTTTTCTCTCAATTCCTAAGGTGTTCTAAAAATACTTCGATGCATTTTTCCACACTAGATGTTAAGAAAAAGTGAGTAGATGTTAAAGCAACTACCGCCATCCATCCATCCATCCGTCTCTACTCCAAGTTTGCAAACCTCTAGCCTTTCAATCTTTTCCCAGCACTTCAAACCCCTATCAATCTCAATTCCCCCCATTTTTTATTCTCTTTTTTTCCTTTTTTTTTTTTGGTTTTTCAAACTATATGAAATGCAATGGCCCAACAATAATACTTTCTCAAGGACCCTTATAATGAGCTTTAGGCCGATGACTCCTGAGTTCGTCAGTCACTGCACCAGGTTTTTAAATACCTCTCCAAACTTAATCACTCGAGTCAATGAGGCAAGAGAATGGGGTAGAAAATAAAATGAATGCCAGTGACACTTTTTTTTCTTTCTTTTTCATTTTTGTTTGACGGGAGAATGATAGCATTGGTAAGTGCCGGTACAGACTAGCCTACCAAAAATCCTTTGACCCAGAGCAAAAACATCCAGACATTAAACTGCAATTCCCCCAACATAAAGTCACAAATCTTACCACCCCCAAACTTAGCATTTTAGCGAGTTTGATCCTAAAATTCGATTCGGAGAAGATTATCTATTGTTAAGGATCGAAAAGTTAATTACGGGTAACAATGATCATGTACACAAATAAAGTTAATCGTTCACAAATAAGTGGCAATAAAATTTTAAAAGATTAGGTGATGTTCAAAAGTCGAACTATCATCCGATTCAGTCACGCCCAATAGAAATAGTCATCGGCAATACACTACTTGATCGAACAAATAAAAGACCAAAAAACTTTTATTTTATTTTATTTTATTTAAAAATATGGACATAAGGCCACACAATTACTATGACAAGCAAATCAAAATTAAAACACAGTACGAAAATTAAAACCAATTGTTCAACATATAAACCTATCAATTGAAAATCTGAAAGCAAAAAAAAAAATGAAATTTATTGATTCAAAATAAAATTGAAATTTATTGCCAATATATAATATTTTTCCAAGTTAACTAAATTATAACTGACAATAACAAAAGCTAATGAGATATAAATAAATAAATTTATAATTTGTTATTGATATTTGTATGTAAAAGTACAAATATAATGAGATTTGTTTTACGTACAAGTTGTTGAAATATAATGAAATTTATTTCATGTATAAGTTGTTTTAACTTAATTGGTTTTATTCATGTTTGATTTATCTTAGGAATAAATGAAATGAAAATTTCCGCTTTAAAAAATTGTTTCTATATAAATTGAGTCTATTTTTTGTAATTACAAGAGAGTTTTGATTTAAGTACCATATTAATATATCTTGTTTTCATCTTTATTCTTTAGATCATTCATATAAATTTTAAAAGAATTTAAGTCCATTTTGTGTAATTACACGAGAACTTATACTTAAGTACCATGTCAATATATAAATTATTATTTTTGTAAATTAAATATTTATTAGGAAAAAAATTATTCAGTTTTAAACATAAGATAAAGCTAGCCTTAGTATATATTTGTGAGATAAAAAAAATTTAAGCATTATTTTTCATTTAATTTATTCTTTAGGTAAATCGAACACGGGATAGGATTAAAAGCTAAAACAATTTATACATCTCATTATATTTGAACTTTACGCACAAATATCAAGTGTCGTAACAAATTATCAAATTTTAAAATGTCATTAGGCTAGTAGTGAGTAATCTCTATTAATATCAGTTTATATTTAAGTTGGACACTAATTTATATATATGCGGTAAATTTTAATTTTTTAAAAATAAAAATTTATCTATTGATAGTATACTTGCTTTAAAGCTCTCATCAAGTCGACCCAAAATAGAATCACTATTTTTTTACATAGATAGAAAATAACAAAAGGAGAGAAAATGATAAAGAGAATATTTAGATATTATGAGATTGGGTAAAGTAGGGTACAAATGATCAAATAAAATCTATATACATTAATATTAATACATTAAGAATAAAAAAAAATGAAAGAGAGCTGGATATGGATTAGGAAAGAACACACACACACATATATATATAAAGAGCTTTTTTCCCACCTAAACACATCAATAATTTTTCTTGCCTATCCAATTTGTGTAATATAATATTCTATCTATATATAAAATTATATATATATATATATGGAAAATGATCTTTTTTTCTTATCATATTTTTTTTATTTCTTTAAATCCGTTCTCGCATTTAAAACAAACTCTCTTTTTATTTTTTATTTTTTTCTTTCCTAATTCATATCAAACTCTCTTTTAAATTTTTTTATTTCTATTATATTTATATTAAAGTATATTGATTATTTCTATCATAGTTTACCCAATCTCATAATATCTAAATACTGTCTCTATGATTTTCTCTCTTTTTTTTTTCATTTTCTACCTATAAATAAAAAAATAGAAAAAAGTCTTGATTCGATTTTTTTTGGCTCGATGAGAGTTTTAAAACAAGTATACTATCAATATATAAATTAGTGTCCAACTTAAATATAAATTGATATTAATATAGATTAATAACTACTAACGTAAAGGGGTTAAAAAAATTGATAATTTGTTACGGCACTTAATTGATATTTGTGCCTAAAATTCAAATATAATGAGATGTATAAATTGTTTTAGCTTTTAATTCTATTATGTGTTTAATTTGCCTTAAGAATAAATTAAATGAAAAATAATACTCAAATTTTTTTCTCTCTCAAATATATGCTAAAGCAATCTTTATTTTATGTTTAAAATTGAAAAATTACTTTCGTAATAAATATTTAATTTACAAAAGTAATAATTTATATATTCATATAGTACTTAAGTACAAGTTCTCGTGTAATTACACAAAATGGATTCAAATTCTTTCAAAATTTATATGAATAATATCAAGAATAAAGAAGAAGATGAGATATATTAAAATGACACTTTAATCAAAACTCTCGTGTAATTACAAAAAAATGACTCAATTTATATACAAACAATTTTTTGAAGCGGAAATTTCCATTTCATTTCTTCTTAAGGTAAATCAAATACGGAATGAACCATTTAAACTAAAACAATTTCTACACGAAATAAATCTCATTATATTTTAAAAACTTGTACATAACATAAATCTTATTATATTTTTACTTTTACACACAAACATCAAGAAAAAATTATAAATTTAATTCTTTACCTCAGTTGCTTATGTTATTATCAGTTGTGAATTAGTTAACCTGAACAAATATTATATATTTGCAATGAATTAAATTTTATTTTGAATCAAGTAAATTTTAATTTTTTCTTTCAAATATTCAATTTATAGGCCTATCTGTTGACAATATAAGGGCATTCTAGAATAAGAATGAAATTTTGATTGATTTTTTTTCATAATTTTCGTATTCAAAAAAATAAAGTTATTTAAAATTAAAAATTTTTGTTGAAATTCTACAAAATTACCATTGATTAAAATTTTGCACAAAAATTCACAAAACGCTGTAACATTAAAATAAAAAAATAAGATCAGGCTCATTAGTTAATTTTAGAAATAATTAATTATTTTTATAAATTACTAGCTAAGAAACAAAAATTAATTTAGAATAACAATCTCGCTAAGATTCAATTTTTGTATGATACAAAATTATGATTCCATAAAGTTTTACACAAAAATAAAAAGAAACTTATCGATAGTTGACCCGAGATTGAGATAAAATCCCACTACTATGATTCCCAATTTGTACCCAAAAAAATTTAAAAATAAGGTTGGACCCATTAATTAATTTTAGAAAAAATCAATCAATTTTATAAATAATTAGTGAAGAAATAAAATTTAATTAAAATTAGCAATTTCTATAAAATTTAATCTTTGTGTGATGAAAAACTACAATTCATTAAATTTTTACATAAAAATTAAAATAAATGTGTAAGATGACAATTTAAAACTAAGCTTGGACCCTTTAATTAATTTTAGAAAGAATTCATTATTTTTAAAAATAATAATTAGCTAATAAATAAAAATTAATTAAAATTAGCAACTTTGCCAAGATTTAATTTTGGTGTGACAAAAAATTATAATTCATTTAATTTTTACATAAATATTAAAATAAACATGTAACATCAATTTTTTTAATTAATCACTCAATTGTAATATTAATCAATTTTTTAATTAATTGAATCTATATCTATATCTTGTAAATTCCAGGATATCTTTCGAATTATAAGACATTTTTAAAATTAGATTCACATAATTCTTAAAATTATGGCTACCAAGCAAATTATTTTAGAAATAATTAATTTGTTAAGAAATAATTAGCTTCAACACAAAAATTAAATAAAATTCTTTATACTATAATTAATTAAAATAATAAATTCTATTGCTAATATTTAGTTGGATATGAGTTCAATGAACAAAGATTAATCAAAATTAATTACATTGTTAAAAGGAGAAATATAATTAATTAAAAAAATCATTAGATTGCTACATGTTTTCCCTAAGAATGAAAAAAAATCTTTTAGACTACAATATATCTTTTAAATTACAAGGTTTCTTCAAAATTAGATTTATCCAATTCTTAAAAGTGCACATATTAAAATGATTATTTCAGAAATAATTAATTATTTTCATAAATAATTAGATAAAATTGAAAATTAATTAAAACTCATTATTTTACAATTAATTAAAATTACTAATATTGTTACGATTTAATTGGACTTGGTTTCAATCGACGAAAATTGACATGGTTTTGTTGCACGAAAATTAATGAAAATTAATTATATTGCTAAAACAAAAAAATAGTATTAATTAAAAGATAAGTAAAAAATTAATTAGATTGCCAGGGTCGACTAGATTTTCCTTAAAAATGAAAGACATCTTTTGACATGTGACCTATCTTTTTACTTATAAACTATCTTTAAAATTAGATTCATACAATTCTTTAAATTGCAACTAAAAAACTAATTATTTTAGAAATAATAAATTATTGTTATAAATAATTTGCTAAAGACAATAATTAATTACAATTAATTATATTTCTTCGATTTAATTGGATATATTTTCATTGGATGAAAATTGAGACAGTTTTATTAGAAGAAAATTAATAACAATTAGTTAAATTCTTGAAAGGCGGAAGCATAATTATTTCAAAAAATAAAAAATAATTAAAATTAATTAGATTACTATGGGGAATAAAAATATGTTTTCAAAATTAATTTATCTTTGTACTTTTTCAGTATCATTCTTTTTTCAAAACATACTCTTCTTTTGATTTTTGTATGTTTTGTATTTTTTGTAATATTTCTTTTGAATTACAGTTAGTGGCAAAACATTAATATTTCTTTTTGTATAATTAAGGGTGTTTCAAAGGATCTGTTCCTTTTCTTTTTTTTTTTTTTAAGTGACAAGCTCCCAAAATAGATCTTCAAATAGTAATGATTTTTTTATTTTAACACTACTCGAACCAACAATTCTATAAAAAACATTTGGTTCAATCTATCGCATTCGCTGGAGAATAAGCCCAAGAATTCTTACTAAACAATTGGCTATCGATTCAATCAATTATTGGAATAATATGATTCAATTAGAATATTTTAAATGGGTTTCGACTATGTTAAATATTTATCTAAATTTCTATCTCCTAAATAAATATTAAGAATCTTGCCTGCTTTGAATTATTTATTTTATACCAAATTTTTTCCAGTTGAGATTTTATTTAATTTTTAAGTATCATCAATTAGGTTGTATATTTTAAGTGTTAATCATATATATTTCAATTTATTTATCTTATCCAAATTAATTTAATATGTCAAATATCTTAAATTAGCATAATATGTTAATATACATGTTTAGTATATTTAAAAGGTATTTATTCAAGAAATAAAATGTCAGTAACATATATATTAAAAAGTAGAAGTAAAAATCTTCGATTAAACAATCACGATAGGGCATGGACGGAGATGAGAATCTTCTAGCGGGGCGGGGAAGGGGAATGAAAGTTTCCATCCTATTGTAGTTCTCATATCATCCTCGCTCGACCTAGGGTAAATAAAGATTAGTCGGAATGAGTATAAGTATCTTTCAGTATGGTAGAAATGTGGTATTAGGGTCTCTCACACTGTACTCACTATATTATTATGTTTATAATATATCTCTATATTTCTATGTTGATTATATTTCATAATTAAAATTTGAAAATCACTATTTACATATGAATTGTTAATAATGTGCATCACACTGATGTATAATTAATATCTTCCAAAATTTATAATTGCATATAATAGAATGTAAAATAATGTTAAAGAAAAAACTATAAGCTCTACAAATGTTAGCAGAGTTATTTTGATAACTACAATATTTAATGTTATTCTATTTTTTATTTATATTAGTAGCTTAATTTTGCAATAAGCAAAATGTGATATATTATCACAATCTCTGCCACGAATTATCATCCTATATAAGCACAGGTGTAAATGCTTTAAATTATTATTCTATGGAGAATAGTAAATTAAGTTGTATGGATTTTGGTGAGTTGTTCCTTACATATTTGTAGAATAGATTAGTACGAAATACAGGGAAAACTCTGTCGAAACTTTTATAGAATTGCTTCGAGTTAAATTAATTAGGTTTATTGTTGTAACTCATTCTTTATTTTAATTATTTTTTAGGTTTTATGTTAATATTATTAACATCTATCAATACTGCTATTAGTTAAAAAGATTTGTTGCACAGGTCAAACAGTTAGTTAAAAATAAAAAGAGCATTTATTTTAAATAGGAAAACGAATTCAAGATAATAAAAAATATAATAAGAAAAAAAATATTTTTCTATATATACAAATTATTCTATATATAGATATAAGATTATATGAGGCAAATTCAATAGGAGGAAAAAATTGTTGAATTGTTTAGGTAGGAAAAATGCTCTCATATATATATATATATATATATATATATATTTTTGGTGTACTGATTGTGTGATTTGTGTTCTAGCTTACATAATTTCTTATTGATGCATGTTATGGCTTTCATATTCTTTTCTACCAATGTACAAATTATGTTTCCCCAGTCATGTTTATTATTTTTTCATACCATTTTTTTGTACAATATTTCTCCTTTTGTATATCTATCTATTTCTAAGAAATAGCTCGTGAAAGATGTGTTCAGTATGAAATCGATATCCTTTGGTCACAAGTCGTAAAAAGTAAGAGCATTAATATTAAAAACTCAAAACCAAACACTCGTCTTAGCATAAAAATTAATAGAACATCATAACAATAATTCAAACTCAAACTATCTCTAAGTTTCATATCAACCCTAACGCTAAAAGAAGTTTAGCCTAGCATATTATAATTCAAAGCACAGAAATAAGAAGAAGAACCCATAACCTGGTCTTGTTCTACCTGGAGGCCCGTGAAGTGACAGCCTCAAGCCCAGAACCTATGGGGGCCCATTTTTGGAATTTTTTCATATGTATTTTATATCATCTAGAGAAAATGTTCCAACTATATCATTTTGTGTTTGTTGCTTAGCGGTGAAATGTGGGTTTCCTTGGGGTCATGGTACCCGGGTTTGATACCTTCACAAGCAACTTTCCATTTTGTAGTTTTGCTTTTTTTTTTTTTTAATTTCTCATTGAAATGATATAATTCCTAAAATTACTTTAGTTTTTTTGCATTCTTTAATTCCTCCTAAAAATTAGATAATTCCTAACATTGTTATTCCACTTTGCTTTTGTTTTTTACTTTCTTTATTCCTCATAGGAATTATATAATTCCCAATATTGTTAAACATCTCATGCAAAGTTTTAGGAGAAAAAAAAAACAGAATAGAGAAAAGAAGCGAGAAATATTTAAGTTTTCTCAACCTTACAAAGCAATATATTTAATATGTAATCCAATGTTTTGAACTTTTTTTTCTTCTTTTTATTTTCAATTGACTCTGTGGGAATGATTTTTATAAATATCATTTTCTCAAAATTATCGGCTTCGAACTGCAAATTTTCAAGAGTATATATATTCCTATATTCCGTGACTAAGAAATTTTTCTTACTACATTCTTCAAAGATTTTCATATTATCAAATAAAATATTTTCCAAACAATTGAATCTCTTTAGTTTAGGGCATGAATAAGCTATGAAAGATTTTTTAAAATGACTAATCAAGTGGCTTGCGCTAGTTATCAAAACACTCTCTTCCTGGTATATTTGATTCAGTTTTGAGTTGGCATTCTACCCTTATAATTCCCATCTATCACTTAAAAATGGAAAATATTGAAAATGGATAGCATGAACTTCATTTATTTAGCAACAAATCGAGCGTTCGGTAGATCATCGAAGTAGTTTATGGAATCTAAGGTGCCTGGTTAGAATTAGGGATTGAAAAGTTGCTATGCTTGGAATGGGGTAGAATTAAGATAAGAATTAGCAAAAAAGATGAGATGGAGATTAAAATTACAGACTAATTATGTATCATTCAAGAAAGATTATGACAAATCACGTTAATTACGTGCATGTATAGCTCGGAATACTATAAATAACTAGTATATCGTTGTGGTGGTAGTTCTGACAGCAGGGTTGATGGAGTTTTTAAAAAGCACCTGCAAGAGAATAGGGAAGAAGAGGAGGAGGAGAAGAAGAAGTAGGGCTGCAGACAGAATGACTAACATATGGACGTATATCAAATTTTTTGATCCAGTAGGAGAGAAGACCTTCATTCGGTGGGTGATTAATTAAAAAATAAATAAAATATAAAAAAGAAAGATCTGCAAAGCAGGAAAACATGCGCAACTGGAATTAAAAAAATTTTAAAAAATGAGTTACAAAGGTGAAAATTATATATATATATATATATATATATATATATATATATATATAGAATAAGGAAGTATTTGCAGCCTCGGTCCTTTCCCTCCAAAACTTTATTTGCAACCTCAATCCTTTCTCACCAAAACCTTTTTTTTATTTTAAATTATTTTCTTTTCCTTAGTCCGATTAATCATTTTTCAAATCATTTCCTTTTCCTTAATTGGATCCACAAATCTTTCAAAATATTATCTTTTCTTATAACTAAATCTCTATCTTTCCTTTATCTCTATTTATATCTCTATCTTTCCTTATGTCCCTATAATTGTCGTCTTGAAAATTAGTATACCATTATCTTCTTCTTTTTCTTTTTTTTTTTTAATTTTTAGTATAACATTTTATTCTTACGATATTCAACATAAATGTGTGGATTAGTTATTTAGTTAAAGCATTTTCTTGAATTATAACAAAAATAAAATTTGTTATAAATTACGAATAAAATTATGATACCAGAGTTTAGATAATTTTGTTTGAAGAATTTTTTTAATTACCCTACTATATATATATATATATATATATATTTAAAAAATTAATCAAATTGTTAATAAAATAAGAAAAAAGTCCCTACATCGCAGCCTTACTAAAGAAAATACCCAATTCAGCATTTCCTTTTGTTAAGGACAGGAATGGCAAGAATTTGGCAATTACATAGACAAAATTACTCATTTCCCTCCATCTTTCTCTCTCTACTGGTTGGCCGTCATACCCACCCCATCGATGCTCATTTACCAACATCCTGGTTCACCCCAATCTTTGCACACACTCCATGGATGGTTCTCTCCAATCTTCCCCATACATTCCATGGCTGGTTCTCCATTGATGGAGATTGGAGAGCCAATCTCCATCGATGGAAAACTATCAAATCTGGCTTTCCAGATCTAGTGAGGAGAACCAGCTGGTTCTCTACATCGATTATAGAGAACCCACTGGTTCTCCATTAATGGAGAACAAATGGTGGAGATGGAGAACTAGATTTGGTATTCGCTCTTTGGTTCAGCGGATACTTGATAAGAGCAAGATTTGCACCAAAAAAATAATGAAGGAGATCGATGAGTGGAATTTTGGCCGGTCGAAAATAGTATGGATAATCAAAAACTTAAACTTTTGCTGGAAAGAAGATTGAGTTCGCCGGAGAAGATAATCTGAGGCTCACCGGAGAAGATGAGAAAAAACCTAAAACCTATAGTATAGAATATAGAATTAAAAAATTGGGAGAAAAATGGGAACGCCAACTTGAAAATCCTGCTATATTTGGCTTTTGGCACAGTAAATTGACACATACGAAATTTTTTTTCCTGCCCCACTATTTGTGTCATTGCCTCATAAAATAATCTAAATGTGTAATATTGATCAAACTTAATTAAAAAATATTAATTAAAGAACTTTGGCATTAATCAATTTTTTAATTAGTCATCAAATAATACCATTAATCCGATTTTTAAATTAATTGAATCTATATAAATATCTTTTAAATTGTAAGATATCTTTTAAATTATTTAAAATTAGATTCATCTAATTTTAATTGCAACTACTAAGCTAATTGTTTTGGAAATAATTAATTCTTTTTAGAAAAATTATCTAAAATTTGAAAATTAAATAAAATCATTTATATTGTAACTAGTATCACGCCCGTGCGATGCACGTGAACAATTAAATTTATATACGATAAATAATTGATATATAAAATTATAAATATAAATGTTGAATTACATAATTGATGCAATTTATGCATAGGAGATAGTATAATTGTAAATAATTATTGAAATCTATAATATTCACAATTGTAAATTATAAAAATTCACGTGCATCACATAATTAAGAAATTTATCAAAACATTTACTTTAATTCTAATTGCCATGCATAGCATTGTACAATAATGCTCGTGGAGAATAATTAATTGTAAATGAACCATTGGGAATGAATATATAAAAATTCTTTGATTATCAAAACATATCTTTCTCATTGGTACTTAATAAATTTATAATGAACACCTTTTTTCTTTTTGAAATAGATATTACGTACTCTAAATTTTATGATTTTATGCATTCTTTTAGTGATTAACTATAATTGCTACTTAATTTTAATTTTATTATATAGGAAGTATTATTCTTAATTTTATGTAACTTAAATTTGTAGTGATACCCACAATTTTCCACATTTATATAATTCATTTGATTTCTTTCCACATCTACATAATTCATTTGATTTATTTCCATTTACATAAACTGTGTGTTAATTGTCGAAAGAAAAACTTTTTATTTTTAATTTTATATACTTAAAAAAGGCAAAAAGCGTGTAATGTAAAATCCAGTTAGTGAGCATATAACATCAGTTGTATTAAAAACGAAAAATATCAATTAATTTTTTAATTAAAAATTATATATCATGTTGGCACTACTAATGGGGCATCCGCCAAATGTGACACTTCAATTATAATAATCTAAGGATTAATAAATTACTATTTTGCTTAAAAATAAATATATTATTCAACATAAATCCAATTATTATATCAACTACTCACTATTTCATTTTTAAAAAGAAAAAAAGTCAAACATACCCATTATTTTTTAACAGATCAATTCACGTAACCAAACAAAACTATCAAACCTTACAATTTTATCATGACAAAATTAAATAAAAGATAAAACATATTTATTATTTAATATTTTAAATTAGAACTTTAAAAAATGAAGTTATATTTAAAGTCTTTCAAAATAAATTTTTTCTCATTAAATGTTTGTTTTAAATATTGGTTTATTTTAAATTATCTTTTTAATTACTACTAATTAATGTTGGTTTATTTTCAAAACTGATTTTATAATTTTCTTAAAATATTTAATGTGTATCACATTGGCATCTTTGCCTACGTGGAATTTCACAAATTATAATATAAAGATTAATGGTATGATAATATAATAATTCAAAATATAAAGATAAAGATTAATAAATTACTCTTTATTTAAAAATAAATAAATTATTCAGTCAAAATTCAATTAAAATTTTAGCATTCACTATTTGATTTAAGAATAATCCATTATTTGAATAATCCAATATACATTACAAATCAAAACTATCTAAAACTATAATATTTTTAACATGGTAAAAATAAATAAATAAAATACATATTATTAATGTTTTTAATTAGAAATTTGAAAAATGAAATTATATTTAAAGTTTTTCCAAAACTAATTTTTTCTTTTTAAATTTTATTTGTGACATTTAATGATAAATTTATGTTTCATTAAAAATATTTATATTTAAAAATAGAATTAATGTTGGTTTATTTCCAAAAATAGATTTTTTGAACCACAAATCTGATTTTTATGCTTTTTTTAAAAAATATTAATGAGTGCCACGTTGACACTACTGCCAACTTGGCACTCCTCTTTTTATAATATAACGATTAATTATAATTAATTATAATACTAAGATTTAATTGGACAAGTGTATAATTAAAATTAATTATAATTCTACGATTTCATTTATCCTTAAGATTTAATTATATTGTTAGTATCGGGGATCGCACAAGTGTATAATTAGTATAGCTAGTAATTTATAGATACATATAGTAGAATACAGAATAATTTTAAAGAAAAAATCATAGGTACTATGAAAGTTGATAGAATTTAATTTGTCTATTTAGATAGCGATAACATTTAGTGTTGTTTTATTTTACATTTATATTTTACTACGATCTATCAATATTGTTCTTAGCTAAAAATTTGTTCTCATACAACACACCGGTGAAACAGCTAGTATATAGAAGTAGGGAGTTGGTTTTTTTATTTTTTAAATTCATTTTTAATTGTTTTCCCACTCAAACTTTGGCCACTATTTTCCTCTCTTTTTTTTAGTAGCGTTGGGACCCATAAACTAGCAATAACTAACGCAAAAAATAAAAGGAAATAAAAATTGACAGGCTTGCCACTCCTCTCAATCTTTCTACCGCCTTCAGAATTCCTACTTTGTATGCCTTTTATCCTCATTTCCTTTTCAATCACTTGGCAGCAAATCTTCATTTCCACAACCAATTTATCTCAATCTTTCTTATTATACAATTATTCAATGGATTCTCTAATATCTTCTTGCAAATCATACTTTATTTTCTCGATTTTTTATTATATGCATAGACTCTCCCTATTTTGATTTATCATAGCCGAACTCTTTGTGCGTGGTATACTCTCATATTTTTATGACTCTTGGTCTTTAAAATCCCTAAGATCCTTAGCACACCCATTAATCTTTGGAAAAATACCAAAAATGGCATTCTTTAAAAATATAAAGACATTTTCATCAAGATATTTGTTTATAAAACACTAATGGCAAGATTTTCATCATAGGCGAACAAAAATTAAAAAAGGAGGACTTTGACCTAGTGGACAAACCTACGTGTACAAAAATTAAAAAAGGAGACTTCACTTTCATCACTTCAACCCCTCTTCTCTTTTCAAAATTTGAAGCTTACTGTTGGTATGCTCATTCACCAGCAAGTTCTTGTCTAATAGGTGGGATCTGTCACTAACTATCCATTCGTTTGCTAGTATATTTATTGCAGTCACCAGAGAGCTTGACAGTGTGGTGGTCGCTAGAATTTTTTTTTTTACTAAAACTTCAGAAAATAACTATATTCTGTATTATAGGATGTTAGAATCTTACGAGTATTCATGTTCTCCTGAGACTAGTTCATCTTCTTCGATAACTGGTCCAACTCTAGATGCACTCAATCTACTTTGCAAAGTCAATCCATATATCTCCATCAATCAATCAATCATGCATTAACTCTTCAAGGATAACAATAATTTTTAATGCTTACATTTAGGGTTCCATGTAAATGCAAGGTATTTGGAGGGGGGGATTAATTACATATGGGAATGTCAATAAATGCAAAAAATTGATGCATTTCTTAAAGAATTCCACTGGTGATGTTGAGTTGGTGGGTATGGAAGAAGAAGAACACCTTTTTTTTTGCAAGAATAGGGAATTAAACGAAGTGATGTTGACAAGTTGGAAAAGCAAAAAACATGCTTCAAGATGTGCAGAATTTAGGTAGACACCCACAGCACCAGCAAGGGCAAAATCGGGTCTTCAAGATGAAAATTATGCTAAATTTATCTTTTACAAAATTAAAATGATGTAAATGGGATTATCAAAAGGCCATGGCTAAACACACATGGCTAAACACACCCATTCAATTTCTTTGCACACCCATCAAATTTTACTCTAAAAAATAGCCCTAAGCAAAATTACCGTTTTACCCTTCTATTTCAAAAATTAAAAACGCATGAGAAACCCTGCTCTCTGCCATTCTGCCATTGCTATAAGAGCTTCAAACCAGGTCCACCTTGCTCTCTTTCCTCGCTTCTGCAGAGCTTCATGCCATTGTTGGGAGAGCTATATTTATCTATCTGTAATGGATGAGATTTACAATGTAAGTATTTATCATTTGGGATAAGTATGATTTAGTGATGAAATATATATAACATTGTAAGTATTATTTATAACAAGAAACAAAAGAGGACGACTTAACTGTGTTCGCCCCATGGCTCCGACCGACGAACACAAACGCCCAGCGAACACAGCAAATGAACATAGCAAATGCTGTGTTCGCCCAATTGGGGCCGAACACAGATGACTGTGTTCGGCCACAATGGGTCGAACACAGCCATGCTGTGTTCGCCCTATTGTGGCCGAACACAGCATGTTGTGTTTGCCCCATTGGGGGCAAACACAGCCATGCTGTTGTGCTGTGTTGTACCATTCTTTTTGTTTCTGTTTGTGCTCTGATTTCTATTTCTACTGACTTGTAGGTGTTGTTATAGTATTTATTTATTAATTTTTTATTTTTTAACAGGAATCAAATACATGCTCTATTGAAGAAAGTATTATTGGTCCTAATAATACTTTGGTTATTGGTGCTAATAATGAAATAGCAATGGATTATACATCAGTTTTTACTGCATAGGATTCTTTTAATTCCTATGATGAATTAGTTGATTGGGTACGTAGTACGGGAAAGAAATTTGCGATGGTAATAGTTGTTAAGAGATCAGATAGTGGAGAGGGTGGAATGCGCCCTCGGGTATTACTTGCATGTGAACGAAGCGGTAAATACTGTGGAAAGGGTGTAGATTCTACAAAAATGAGTGCATCAAAGAAGTGTGAGTGGCCCTTTACATTAAGGGGTAGAGAAATATCAGTTGATGGACGGTGGGTATTACAGGTTGTAGGCGGTACACATAATCACCCATGTGCACGATATTTCGAAGGTCATTCTTATGCTGGACGGTTATCAGTGGATGAGGAAAAGCTAGTGATTGATATATCAAAAATAGATGCTCGACCGAAAAACATATTACATGTATTGAAGGAGAGATATCCCGATAATGCATCAACAATGATGACAATCTACAACATACGCCAGAAGCATAGAATAATCAATCACGCTGGTCAATCGTAATTGTAGTTTCTATTGGGAAAATTACAAGAGCATGGATATTTGTTCTATGTACGGCGGTGTGAGAGTACTGATACAATGAAGGATCTCTTCTTTGCCCATGCAGTGAACTTAAATTGTTTGCTTGCTTTTCCTAATGTATTGTTGATGGATTGCACATACCAGACCAATCGATACAAGATGCCATTATTAGAAATGGTTGGTGTGACTTCCACGGATATGACATTTTCCATTGCATGTGCATATATGGAATACGAGCGGGAGGATAATTACGTATGGGTTTCTCTCTTTCAATCAATGTTCGACCAATCATCATCTTTTCCTACGGTGATTGTCACTGATCGAGACATCATATTAATGAATGCAGTTGAGCGTATTTTTCCGATTGCGAGACATTTTTTATGTCGATGGCATATTAGTACAAATATAATGTCGAATACTAGGAAGATATTTCGACTAAAGGAAATGTGGGATTGTTTTATATCCTCGTGTAATTTGTTGGTATTATCTAAATCCGAAGGATTGTTTTATTCATTGCTTAAGAAATTCCAGGAAGATTATTCAGAATATCCAGATGCTATTGAGTATGTAATGAAGCAATGGATTAACCAGTATAAAGAAAGATTTGTAGCTTGTTGGACAAATGAAGTTATGCATTTTGGCAACGATACGACAAATAGGTATGATACTATCAATAATATTAATGTTATATCGTAGATATTACTTGCTTTTTAAAATAATAGTCTAACCTATTCGATATTTATATTTTTTGGGCGGAGAGTGTACATGCAAAATTGAAGAAACATGAAATATGCTAGACAAAAATTCATAGTTTGTTTGAGACGTCACATACTGCAATTAAATAGTCTTTCAAGAAGAGCATGCATATAGTCCAACACATTCATAAAATATCCATGTTTAGATTTCTGCGAAGTATGGTTTCAATTGCTATGGATAAGATACTAGATGAGATGAATGAAGTAGATAGGGTTGGAGTTGATCCTTTGATTTGCGGATGTGCATTGAGAAAGTCTTGTGGTTTGCCCTATGCACATGAGCTTGCCAAGTAGAAAAGTGAGAAAATGGCCATTCCTTTAGATGAAATTGATAGTTTCTGGAGAAAATTAGATATAGAACCGCGTGTGCGAGGTGTTATTAGTGTCAAAGATGATATGCAAACTCGTCTGGATCATGCCTTTGTAGATTTTGCAAATTTATTTTCAACGATGAATGAAACAGAGCAGGTGTTCATGCTAAGAAAGTTGACTGAGATTGCCAAGACAACCACAACATCGTTGCTCGAACCTGTGGTGAAGACTAATACCTGCGGTCAACAATTTAAAGGAAGATCAAGAAACAGTAAATCAACAAAGCGTGATACAAGTGCCTTTGAATATATTGAATCCATCAAGGATAGTTGTTCCCCGCCATTATCGACCACGACGGGTAGGCAAAAACAAAAGGTACGTCTTCAATAAATTTTTTATTGAATTTAGGGTGTCATTTTTTCATGCTTGATTGTGATATCTCATTTTTTATCAGGTTATCCGTCGCCCAGCACGGACCCGTTCTGCAATTACGTACATCGATCAGTTCCCATCGTTTCTCTGTTAATATATCACTGGTACACCGAGGATGTAATGGCTGATGGACACTGTGGTTTTCGTGCAGTAGCTGCACTTCTTGGCTTTGGGGAAAATGCATGGTATTGGGTTCGGTATGACCTTCTTGACGAGCTTAATTCCTTCAAAACATTATACGAAGATGTGTTCACACTAGTACAAAATGCGCTTAGGTGGCGGTTGTTTTACATTTAGGGTGACATTTTTTTTATCGCCACCTAAACCAGCGACACCCAAAGTCAGCCAAAGGGCGGCGGTTGAAAAAACACCACCCAAAATAGACTTCGGGTGGCGGTTGTTAAAAACAACCGCCACCCTTTATTATTATTATTTTTTTAAAAGGACTTAGGGTCCACCCTAAGTTTTTTTTAAAAAAAAAGCACTTAGGGTGGCGGTTCTAGTGCAAAACCGCCACCCAGAGTCCACTTTTTTTTTAATTTTTATGATATGAGCAATGGAAAACACACGAAATAATTTTTATTCAAAACCAATCGCATCCAATTACAACAAAATGAACAATCTAAGAACAAAAACACAAAATTATAAGATGAAAAGCTAAAAATTGCGTTTTGAGGCCTTAGATGACCTCAGATCGGCCTGAAACATGGGGCCATAGAACTAGCTGTGAGTGTCGTAGATCTCGTCGTGACGATTCCGGAATGTACTCGTCGGCTGAAAACAGACATCGTATGCAAAAGTTATGGCCATTTAAAGTTTACATGCTCAAAAACTCGAAAAAAATTATATTAACAATTATACAA